>JASDDO010000026.1:25560078-27960078 GCA_030015575.1 Agapanthus africanus
ACACGCTTGGTTCGGAAAGATAAACGGATCGTCCTGACCGTAAAATCGAAGTGTGTTCACATTGGTCAATCCATATTCATCTTTCCAAGTCCGAGATTGTTTCTCCACTTATCCGTATCGGTTCGTGTATCGTACCAAGTACACTAAAATATATAAAATGGTTCTGATCGTCCGGGATATTGGATGCCAAGTATACAATTTAAGTATCCATAATAAATCACACCATCTGATCCTACCATCACAATCCCACTATTCTGAGTGGTTCTAGATGTTTCTATGTCCTTAACTTCGAATTTGTATCCAAGGACACCTAATCCTTTATAATATACAACCTCCATACTAGGAAACTGAGCTAAATATCTTGAATCACTCTCTAATGATGTAGAAAAGTTCGGATCGTGGATCTAACAAAACAAATTTTACGACAAATACATAACGATATAAGTTTAGATTAAAACTGATAGCAATAACATGTTATTTGAATAACTTACATGATCTGCAACCCAATCGCAAAAATTATCCTGATGATATTTTTCCAATCGTTCACCGTTCCAATCAGGATGCCCCTCACGTATCTCGTTAAAATGAATTTTGTTCTCGACAATAAATTATGACATTAATATTATATCATTTTATACACACACAAACACAAATATAACAATTAATCCAAAAAAACTTACTCTCTAATTTTTTCAAGACATGCGCTATTGAGGAGGATAAACCGGTATATCTTGTTGATAAACATAGTGTCTACCCTCTTATAATCGGCTTTACCATATGGCCCGTCCTGAATTCTTCGAGGCCTGTTAAGTTTCGTCTCAATGTTCTCTTCCAGATAGCGGGAACAAAATGTGGTTGCTTAATCTAGAAGTTAACCTTGCATGATAAAACCCTCTGGTCGATTTCTATTGCGTATATACTTTTTAAGAGTGTAGAGGTACCTAAAGAAAAATATATTAAATAAATAAATACGGGCATACAGGACAACAATAATTTTACAAAGTGCGCGAAACGAAAAATTCCACATACCTCTCGACGAGATACATCCATCGATATTGTACCGGTCCGGCTAACTTAGCCTCAGTTGCAAAATGAACCGTCAGGTGTATTATGATATCGAAGAATGACGGTGGGAAAATACGCTCAAACTTGCAAAATATCAACGAAATAGAATTTTCTAGTTTCTCCAGCGTCACAACATCCAGTGTTTTAGCGCATAATTCTCTGAAAAAACAACATAGGTCATTGATTACTAGACCAACCGATTCGGGAAGGGAAGTCTGTTGGGGTAAAAATTTACACTCCGGTTGACCAAGTCAAAATCCAAGTCAACCCCAAGCCAAGTGGGCCCGAGCCCAGACCCAGTGGGCCCATGCCCGGGTCGAGCCCGAACATGAAGCGGCCGGCCTCCCCCCATGCCAAGATAAAAATTTTGTAATAAATAATTTTGTTGCATTTTCTTTTATTTTATTTTATGGATAAATGTAAGAAAATGGGCATAAAAGCCAAATTTTTGTAAAGCCCATGGCTTATGTGCAAAAAGAAATGGCACATGAGCCATGAAATAGGCAAAATGCCATTTTGTGAAGCCCAAGGGGCTATGTGTAAAGTGTATAGCCTATAAAGGCAAAGATAATGAAATATCTCAATAACTTTTTTTTTCTCTCTCCAAAAAAGTTTCAGAGCTGAGCTCTTTCTTTCTTCTTCAAGGTTCCAAAAGCTTCTTCTTTCTTTTGAATTAAATCAAGAGTTTTACTCTTCCTTTTTCAAAACTAAATAGTTTTCCACCACAAAACCCACATAGGGGAACTTGGATCTGTCATCAGATCTTAAAAAGGAGAGATTTTGAGATTTCACATCTCTTGATCTTCAAGATCCAGCAAGCAACAGGAGGAAGAAGAAGAACATCTTTCACTAAACCCCCCAAAAAAGAAGAAAAACACATTCAGGAGTCCAACTCCTCTCTGATTTCTCTTCCGAGAAATTTTTTTAGGCTAAAAGCCTGTTGTGCCTCACCTGCGCGCTTGCGCAAGTGCGCAAGGCGCCCGCGTGCCGACACGTGGCGCGCGCGCTTGCGCAAGTGCGCAAGTGCGCAAGTCGCCCGCGTGCCGACACGTGGCGCGCGCGCTTGCGCAACTGCGTAAGTCGCCCGCGTGCCGACACGTGGCGCGCGCGCTTGCGCAACTGCGCAAGTGCGCAAGGCGCCCGCGTGCCGACACGTGGCGCGCGCGCTTGCGCACCTGCGCAAGTACGCAAGGCGCCCGCGTGCCGACACGTGGCGCGCGCGCTTTCGCACCTGCGCATCCCTTGGATGTCTTTTCCCCCTCTTTTTGTGTACATATATACATATATACATATGTATACAAATTTATACATACACGTACTCCATGACACTGTCCCTGTTAGAAAAAAATTTCTAACGGGGCGCTGCCCCGCACCCCGCAAGGGGGCTGCTAGCCCCCTTGACCCCCAGCCCGCTATCCGGGTAGCGGGACCCCCGTAAAAACTCTGCGTGGCTCCCGATATATCCAAAACCCCCTTTCAAAACACACGTATACTGCACATTGAGTTCGCATGACCAGTTTAAACCGTTAATCGGAGGTTCCCTCGCCCCAAAGGCGATGGGTAATTAACGGCAGCTTAGTCCGCGGCTGCCGGAGATTCGGATCCCCACAATCATTAAACCCCGGCCTACCCTAGGCCGGGGGAATCTGTAGTACGCCTGACAAGCGCGCGCGTATTCCCATCTCACTGGGGTGACGAAAAACACCCTACAGATTCTGGCACGCCCGGTGGGACCAAATCTCTCCTCCCATATTTCGGGTTAAACGTTCATGCGAACTCAATCAATATACATACCTATATTTATACTAAAAATAATGCTCTTTAATGCAGATTTTCAAGCAATCAACCTTCGACGACAATGTCTCCCCAGACGAATGCAACTTCCAATGCGACCCCGATTCTGTACGTGGTCAAGATCAACGCTCGTGTGGTTCTCCCCGCAAGCCTCAGTCGATAGTGGGAGGAACCGCCCCGCCAGTTCGGCTCCGTCATAATCTACCCTGCCGGAAGCGCTCATCTGGCGGAGATCCCGGCGGAACAGGTGGCCAAGCCGGTCTCAAGGGGAAAGAGGCCGAATGTCGTGATCTCCAAGGCACCACAACCGAAACTCAAGACGCTATCTGAACGACTCCCTGGCGCTCTAGCTGGGGGCAAGACTTCCGATGCGAAAGGCAACATCAAATGTCGCGGACGAGCTCAGGCGATGACTCTAACAAATGCACAATCGGGCGTATCTCCAAGGCCCTCCATCAACCGGTCTGCGGCATCTTCCCAAAAAGTCGAAGTCTGCCAAGTGCTTAGAAAAGAAAAGTTAAGGCAGAAGCGGCTCAGGTATCGAGCCAACAAGAGGGCCAAGGCTTCGGCCAAATGGAATCGTGTGAAGTTCCAAGTGCAGGGTTGCCCGGCGACGACGGCCGAGTCGGACGTAAGAATCAGCAATTCTTTCGAGCCTCTGAAGTGGGTTCAGAAAAACGCCATGACCGCCAGAATCAAGAAGACAGCGGTCCGAACAGTGCCACAAAGAGACGTGTTCCGGTCCCAACAGAAAAAGTATGACACTGTCTCTTCAAGAGTCTATCAAGCACTCTGTGCCGCGCGAAAGCTGCGGGGCAAACCCAGAAAAGAAGCGCCAGTACCATTCAAGAACCTGGTTAGGCCGGCCGCCTTCAATCGACTACCATCTACCAAAACAAGGGGGTCAAGACAGCGAGCCGTGAAATTAGCTGCCAATGATAGAGAGACGGCCGGATATATCATCCATACGGTCTATATGGCGGGCGGGCGCCCCAGCGACAACCTTCGCAGCAAAAGCAAGGACGGGGCCACCACATCCCAAGCCCAATCTAGCCTGAATGTGGTTGCCGCCGCCCAAGAACAGCCACCCCTGCTGGATGAAGAAAACCCTCTCGATGAGGATGATAGGCAGATAGACCCCTCGGTCCATGTAGAGTCAAGCTCGGACAGCGAGGAAGAGCCGACTTTCCGCCCTAGGACTGCGGAGCAAGAGCTGCTTCAAGAACTTCGAAAACAGCTCAGGAGCAAAGACAAAGAGATGGCCAAGCTCTATTCGAAAATTGATGATTTAACAAACGTGGTGATGCAGCTTACGGCTCAAATTGCTCGAGCGCCTCTTAATCAAGCACAAGCCGCTACTAATCAGCCGGGTGATGACAATCCGAGGCAGCCAATGCCTGTTCCTTTGGGACCAAGACTGGTCGAGCCGGATGAAAGCCGGCTACATTCCGCTTCTGGGGACGCCTTGGCCCCAGATAGCACTATCCCGCTAACACAGGATCGGATAATGGATTTGGTCACCAGCAAGGTTAAAACATTGGTGGCCGAAGCTGAAGCTCAGAAAGAAATCGGCAGTAGTGGGCGGCCATATCCCGCGCAGTATGATCTGATTGAGTTCCCAAGCGGCTACGTCATTCCTAAGTTCGGAAGATTTGATGGAACGGGGAATGCAAACCAGCACGTCGCCCACTTCAAAGCATCGTGCGGAAATACAGGGGGCAACGATGCGCTCCTTCTTCGTCAGTTTGTCAACAGCCTGACCGGCGTCGCCTTCGACTGGTATGCGAGTATACCGGACGGGTCCGTCATTACCTTTGCCCAAATGGAGTCTCTGTTCCGGCAAAGGTTCATGAGCGTCAGTGATAAAATCTCCATAGCCGATCTTGTGAGGACCAAGCCGGGGAAGAATGAAAGCAACACCGACTTTATCGCCCGGTGGCGTAATCTCACAGTTAAGTGCGAACCACCGCTGGAGCAGGACCAGTCCGTCAGCCTTCTCATTGGGAACCTCAGCAATTGGATGGTCCCCTTCTTGTGTACAGCGGGCCTCAAGACGTTTCAGGAGCTAACCAAGAAAGTCCAAATGCTGGAACGCTCGAAGCAAGAGTCCCCGCCAGACTCTCACAGAGACAAAACCTGGAAAAGCAAGCGGGACGACAACCGTAGAAGCGGGAGTTCCAGCAGTACCAATGTCTTCAATGCCTCCGACAATGAAGAAAAGCGAAGGGCGGGCGAATCCAAAACCAACCGGTCTCGAAAGCCATTGCTGGGAGGAGATGGGCCTTCCCTAGAGGAGAAAAAGAACAAGGTTTACTCTTTCAGAAGGGACAAGGTCCGCAAGATATTTAAAGATGCCTTGAACAATGGCCTACAACTGCCGGAGTCGAAAAGACCCCAAGAAGCAAAAATGACCGACAATCCCTTGTATTGCCCGTACCACCGAGTAGTGAGCCATGCGATCGAGGATTGCTATATCTTCAAAGACTGGGTCGAGAAGCAGTACAAGGCTGGAGAGATCGAGCTGTCCAAAAGCGTGTTGGTGAACAATCAAGTTGCAACCGCCAACTTTATACAGACGGAAGCTGAAGCCTTCTGGGAGCAGACAGCCGAACCCGCTGCCCTGACAAACGAAACTGACTCATCGCGGCCTCCGTGGAGTACGCACATATCTAATAAGACGAAGAAGATGATAAAGCTACTTCGGAAAGAACCCAGGATGGAATGGGAAGGACAGAAGAAGCCTACCAGTCCAGCTGCCAATGCGGCTCCATCAGGCTCAAAATCCAAGAAGCTCAAGAAGAAGAAAAGTGCAGCTCGGCGCGAAAAAGAGTCTGCAGGGAGATCGACCATTCAAAAGTATATCGATTCCCTCGAAGAATATGAGCAAAAGGAAAGAACATTGATTCAATTGAAGGAGTTCTTCCCTGTACAAGCGGCTGAAATTCTGGAGGAGTTAGAAGAAGACTCCAATGAAGAAATTCCAGTAGTGACTTGCTACGCCATCCATCTTGGCAGCGACTCTGAGGATGATCTCTGTTTTCCGGAAGAGGACGAGGAGCTCACCACAAAGGCCAATCAAATCCAGCTCAGAAGCGGCAGGGCTCTACCGCAAAACCAGGGCAACGCCCCAAAAGGGAAGGAAAAACAAGTCGCTAATGAAGAAGATGGCAGAGAACCGGCTGATGAAAACATAAGTCCTTCCTCGGTGGACTATAATGTCTTGGCGCATCTCCGGAAGCTTCCGTCTCTCCTGAGCATCTACGACGCCTTGGTCCTATCTAAGGAGCTTAGAGATGTTCTCATCCACGCTCTGCAAAACCCCGAGCGGTATCAGGCTCACTTTGCGGAAATTAACATGAAAGAAGCCCAGCATGCTTTGTATGCCGCCGCAGTCACATTTAAGGATGAAGACTTGCTACTGGGAACGGCTGAGCATAATCGGCCGCTTTACGTGACCGGATACAGTGACGGAGATCGAATTAATCGCATATTGATTGATCCGGGGTCCTCAGTGAACATCATGAACTTGCGAACTCTGAAGAGTTTGTCAATGGACGTCCGACACCTGTCAAGGGAAAGGATTGTCATTCAAGGCTTCAACCAAAATTGCCAGCAAGTTCTGGGGTCTATAGCTCTGCCAATCAAATTTGGGGATCTGCAAACTGAAGCTAAGATATACGTGATCGACGCCGACACGTCTTATAAGATTCTCTTGGGGCGGCCGTGGCTCCACGATTACGGCATCATTCCGTCAACTCTCCATCAATGCATGAAGTACACTAAAAATGGCGAAGAAAGACGCATTGACGGAGACATCCAGCCGTTCGGTGTGCATGAAGTCCGATATGAAGATTCTCGGTACTTTACGAACCACCAAAATGCTAAGCCACAACTGACTGAGGATAGAACGGCCCCAAGACTCAAAAGCAAATCTGCGCCGGCTATCACTTTCAAAAGCAAAAATACCCAAGTGCGCCCGCATTTCGGCAGCGACTCTGATGAGTCCGACACTGGAAGCCCGTCCTTCCGCAAAACTCGCCCTCATTTCGGCAGCGATACGGACGAATCTGTTACTGAAGGCCCATCTAGCAGCAAAGTCCGCCCTCATCTTGGCAGTGACACTGAAGAGTCAGAGGAGGAGGACCTGTCGTGCAACAGCGGTGCAGATTGGACCCCCACGCAACAAGCGAAACTACGAGAGACCTTCGAAGTTGCTGTAACACCCGAGCCCAATAATACTATGGATATTACTAGTTGAGGGTTGTGGTTTGCTCATTCCCAATTTTCCTGATTTTCTGGTGTTTATTGCTAAATTTTACCCGGTTAAGTCATTTTAGCACATAACAAATTTTAACTCCGAAAATGAAATTTAAGATGTCCATGTTAGCCTACTCGTCGCCACTAGTCGCGTGGTAGCGTCCGCGTGTCGAGATTCCGTTCCGTTTGGCTAAACGGGCAGGTTTGGGCGACTACGCGCGCGTACAAGTGTCCGACTTGGGGGCATGCATTTTAATCACTAAACATCTCTTTTCAAAATTTGGAACCCGCTTAAAATCCTATAATTTGAATTTGGAACATTTGGGCGCAACCCGGGCGCGATTTGGAAATGTTTCATTTCGCGCCAAAAAGGGCCCGTTTAAATTTAATTTCTAATATATTTATATTCTAACCTATAGTTTTTCCTAACAGCAATCTACGCATTTTCCCTTCAAATCCTTCTCAAAAATTTCCTCTATCATCTCGTGGCCAATCACGAGCTCTTATTGAGCTCGTGGGCCCCCTCCTTTCCATCTCTCTCTCTGTCTCTCTCCTCTTTTCTCTCTCTCTCTCTATCTCCTCAATCTTTCTCTTCCCTCAAATCTCTCTCTGTTTCTCTCTCCAATCTCTCTCTCTCTTCCTCTATTAATTTGCATGCAGCCGCCCCTCGCATTCCCTTCCTCGCGAGAAAACCCGACGCAAACCCTAACCCTAGCCCTCGCGATCCCGTCGCCGACTTCCTCGCGACCTCGCCGTCGCCGCCCTCACCACCACGACCTCCACCACACCCACCTACCCTCTTCCTCCCGTTCTCCCGCTCCTCCCCGCGCCTGCGACCCATTCCCGACCTCGCCTCCACCCTCGTAGACCTCGCCGTCGACATCTCCTCTCACCATCGACGCCTCCCACAACTCCCTCTCACCCTCCTCGTCGAGACCTCGTCGTCGCTGCCCTCCTCCCCTCGCCGGAACAGTAAACCCGAGCCCTAACCCATCGCCTACCCCGCTGTTCGCCGGAGGAACGTGCCGGCGACCTCGTCGACGCCACCTCCGACCACCTCCCTCTCTCCCACGACCACCAGAGCCGACCACACTCCTCTCCAACTCGCCGCAGCACACTACCCTGCACACCCGAGGCCCTTCCCCTTGCTGCAGCCGCCGCCGTCGCTTCGCCGGCGATCCAGTGCCGTCGAGCCATCGTGTTTGCACCCTGTTTCTTCTCGGTGAGTTTTCCTTGTGCTTCCTCTTGGTACAATCCCTCCGCTGGTCCGTATCGTGAATGCGTAGTTTGTTTGCTAACTTTGTTGTTCTGTTTGCTGCCGGATCCGACCGTGCCGTCTGACGAACCCGACGCTCCAGCGAAGCCCCTGGTCCGTGTGATTCCGTTGACCTCTGTTGGGACTCGATCCGTGGCCCGTGCTTTCATATCGCGTTTCTGCCGACATCGCATCCGTGTTTCGGTTCGCGGAACCGCCGAGGCAAGTATCCGAATACTTGCTTTAACATGCTACAACTTAATCATCATACTATAACCACACCACTATCATAACATCGATACCTTTTATAACTTAGAATTTCTGGTCACAATTATCCGTAACTTTAAATCAATGAAATCATTGCTCGTATTAACCGGTCTGCTAGTAATTCATACTTAACTAATCAAACCAAGTAGATTATCCCCACTTCAATTGTTAAATCACTCATGAGACAATTATTATGCTTAGTTCAAATTCATGTAACTCCATTCCGTATATTATCGACATTGTTTCGTCTTGTGGCTAATGCACCTCAAAGGTGCGTGAACCGGATTAATATGAAAATACAAACATCACTGTGTTCACATAGAATAATATTGTTATTTACCGTTTCCTGCTACTGTTCATTATTGATTGTGTACCTGTTGTGAGCACTTACCGATTGCACGACTTATTGGCCTGACCCTGCTACACCTGACATATACATACTTACCGACTCATCCCGTTGTACCATGACATTACTTGTTCCTGATCTCGTGCCTAATGCCGACAGACCTAACCATTCCTGCTGTCGATCCAGACAGACCTACCTTTATTCGACTTGTGTTGGCATTAGTCCTTGACTACTGAATACCTGACTGACATACATAGCTTGGGGGTATGGGGAAATCAAAGGTGAAACCGACTTGTAACTCAACAGTTCGATACATTGTTCTGATCAGTTTTACGGGCTTGGCCAGCTCCGGAGTGTTGATGCTGACATCACTCATCTATCCTACTACCTTTTACTGCTTAGCGGCACGTCTCGGATTCAGCCCCGAGGATCATGACCGTGGTCCCGGGCACGCACGGGATACTATTGAGTTACATCGACGATTCATCAATTGGTTTCAAAGACTATAGAGTAGAAAACCTGATAGGACAGTTTAGTCACCTTTGCACTTTACCTTGCTTGTTACTTCTTATTGCTGCTTATTTCATGTTCATGCTTGCATTGTTTATTACCATGTTTATGCTATATGCTTGATATCATGACGCGCTGACGTCTGGGTTTTGCATGGCCCAGATTCCGTACCTTTGTCGACGACCGAGCAGGAGTACTTCAGCCAGCAGGCTGAACAGTGAGTCCTTAGGATTTAGTTTATTTATTTTCATTTCCAGATGTGAGCCCGCATTATGGGACGTACTGTTTATTCATTGTATTGGATCATTAGCTTCCGCACTTATTATTTATTGATTCTTGTTATTATGGATTTGGACATGTATTAGTTTAGTTTATTTACTGTTCTTGATATCTCTACAGCCGTAATGTGACTGTGGACGGATGCGTCCTACCCACAGGTAGCATGGTTGGCTATGTCACGTGCCCAATTTTGCGTACTCTGGGAAGCGGGGGGTGACATGGTTTTATGGTATCAGAGCCATAGGTTAATTGGGTTGATTCTTTGTAGTTGGGTATCGCACCCGATACACGAATCAGAATACCCGTGATTAGGAAACATGTCCTGCCACCTTGACCGTTTTACCGTCCTTGAATCATTCTTCCAGATCATGCCGACATGCAAACTTACTTTGCATTGTCAACTCGAAAACCTAACTTCTTGTTATCTCTAGGACTTAGGCGACTTGGGTGGAGTTAAGTAATTGCGGCTATGATGCCGCGGCATAGCTACAATGCAGCACTCTATTTAAGTATCTTGGAGTTCTAGCCTTGATCTATACTCGAAAACTATCATCATGCTAATGTGGGTACTTTGATTTCAGGGATATGGCCGATTAGAATTTGGAGATGGACCCAGGGCATGCGGTCTTAGCCGCCAGGCAAAGAGTGATAAGGGGATTGATGGAGAAACTAAAGGAACAACTCGAGCTGGAACCATCATTTGCACTGGACCCCACGTCCGTACGTAGAAGTATTCCGGTGAACAGGCGCAGCGTGGCACCAATGAAGAAAACAAGTATGGGTGATCGGAAGGGGAGCGTGATCTGTAGTTACTGCCATAAACCCGGACATGTGCGAAGGGAGTGTCGTTTGAGGCTGGGACTTTGTTTTAGATGTGGAGCGGCAGATCACACCGTTGATGCTTGTCCGTCGAAGCCTCGCACGAAGGATGATACACAGAAGCCTCCGCAAGGACCGTTCCAAGGACAGGAACCGCCTGCTCAAGGACCACAGCAGGCTCGAGCGTTCTCGTTGACAGCTGAAGAAGCTAAGGCATCGGGAGAAGTGGTTTCAGGTAATTTACTCGTTCATGGTTTTCCCGCTTTGGCATTACTTAATTTCGGAGCATCCCACTGATTATGTCATCCAATTTATAACTACACACTCGATCACCTGCACGACCCTGTCTAGTTTCTGGGACATACACACTGGGAATGGGAAATCATAGCTAGTAAGGAAGGTAGAGATTGTACAGTGTTGTTTGCGGACGGGAGCTTTTGCAGATTTCCTGGTGATAGATACGGGCAGTTATGAGGTTGTCTTGGGGATGGATTTTCTTGGCACTTTCCACGCCCACATTGACTGTAGGGCGAGGAAGGTAATTCCAGATTCCCGGACATCCTAAGTTTACTTTCATTGGAGGAAGCAGTTCTGTCGGGCCAGTCGAGTTTAGGGCTAGGCCGACGAACGATGTTCTTGCGGCTATAGTAATGGAGAGTAATGGAGAGCCGGCAATTGTCCGCGACTTTATGGAAGCGTTTGAAGACATTTCGGGCTTACCACCAAAGCGAGATGTGGAGTTTGCGTTTGACCTTACTCCTGGTGCAACGCCAGTATCAAGAGCTGACTATGCAATGGCACCAGTAGAAGTGGAGGGAGTTAAGAAACAAGTGAGTGAAGCACTCGAGAAGGGATGGCTTCGAAGCAGCAACTCACCGTGGGGAACTCCAGTTCTCTTAGTGAAGAAGAAGGATCGCACTGCCGACGCTGAGACAAGAGAAATTATTCGCGAAGTGAGTAAGTGCGAATTCTGGTTGGAAGAAGTGAAGTTTCTGGGGCATGTCGTGTCGGGCGATGGAATCGCCGTTGATCCCGAGGAGATAGCAGCAGTTCGAGATTGGCCTGTTCCAAAAAAAAAGTGTTGCTGAGATAAGAAGTTTTCTTGGACTCGCCGGATACTACAGAAGATTGGTGGAGAACTTCGCTCGTTTAGCTGAGCCGTTAGCCAAGCTTACGCGTAAGAAGGTACCGTTTGTTTGGACGGATGGATGTGCATTGGCCTTCGAGACGTTGAAGCAGAAGTTGATAACCGCCCCTATCCTAACCGTACCGGATGATTCAGGAGGACTGGTGATTCACAGCGACGCATCTGGAAAAGGATTGGTATGTGTTTGATGCAGAATGGGAAAGTCGTCGCTTACGCATCGAGACAGCTGAAGACTCATGAGCAGAACTATCCAACTCATGACTTAGAGCTTGCAGCCGTGATCCTCGCCCTGAAGATTTGGAGACACTACCTTCTGGGCGAGAGAGTTGAAGTATTTACGGATCACAAGAGTTTGAAATATGTGTTCACAGAGAAGGAGTTGAACATGAGGCAACGCAGATGGTTGGAGCTGATGGCCGACTACGACCTTGATCTTAAGTACCATCCGGGAAAAGTTAACGTCGTGCCAGATGCGCTAAGTCGGCTACCAGCAATTCAGTTATTGACTGCACGGAGAGAGATCATTGAGGAGTTTCGGAGATTTGACTTGGAGGTTGTGCTACCGCGTGCTACAGGACAGTTGATGCAGTTGCAAGTACAATCGTCCTTAGTTGAGAAGGTTAAAGCGGCGCAATCGCAGGATCCTAGACTGCAAAGGTTTCGAGAACAAGTTGGAGCCGGACTACGAACCGATCTACTGATCCATGAAGATGGTTCGTTGAGATATGGTAGCCGTGTGTGTGCCAAAAGGAGATGTGCGTGAAGAGCTTATGAAGGAGGCACACAGTTCAGCTTACTCTGTACATCCAGGAGGGACGAAGATGTACCGAGATATTCGACAGCGTTTCTGGTGGGAAGGTATGAAACGGGAAATTGCTCGCTTTGTGGCTAAGTGCTTAGTGTGTCAGCAAGTCAAGGCTGAACATCAAAGGGTTGCTGGTTTGTTGCAACCACTTCCGATTCCTCAATGGAAGTGGGAACGCATAACCATGGATTTCGTGACGGCTTTACCGCGGAGTCCAAAGGGCAACAGTGCTGTATGGGTGTTTGTCGATCGGTTGACCAAGGCAGCTCACTTTATTCCTTTTCGGGTTGGTCAATCGACAGAGACTTTGGCAGAGCGGTACATGCAGGAGATTGTCAGATTGCATGGAGTACCGGTAGGCATCGTGTCCGATCGGGACACTCGGTTCTTGTCACACTTTTGGAGGAGCTTACAAGAAAGTTTGGGGACTCGATTGAAGTTTAGCACAGCTTATCATCCTCAGACTGATGGACAATCAGAGAGAACGATCCAGACCCTTGAAGATATGTTGAGGGCTTGCATGTTAGACTTCAAAGGCTCTTGGGAGGATCATCTACACCTGGTGGAGTTTTCGTACAACAATAGCTTCCAAGCGACAATTCATATGGCCCCGTTTGAAGCACTGTATGGTCGTAAGTGTCGTTCACCTGTTTGTTGGGATGATGTTGGTGAACGAAGGTTACTAGGACCAGATTTGGTGGTGCAGACAGTCGAGAAGGTGAATACAATCAGGAAGCATATGAAGGCAGCCCAAGACAGACAGAAAAGTTGGGCCGACACGTCAAGAAGACCTCTAGAGTTCGCCGTGGGTGATTTGGTATTCCTGAAGATATCACCGACTAGAGGGGTGTTTCACTTTGGAAGTCCGGGAAAGCTTAGTCCCCGATTCGTTGGACCCTTCGAGATTTTGGAGCGTGGTGGAGAGGTATCGTACAGGTTGGCGTTACCACCGTCATTAGCAGGAGTTCACGATGTGTTTCATGTGTCTCAACTACGGAGGTATGTTCGTGATGAGACTCATGTCTTGGATCATTCGGAGTTGGCCGTTCGGGAGGACCTGACTTTTGAGGAGCGACCAGTCGAGATCAAGGATCGAAGAGAAAAGGTTCTTAAGAACAAGGTTATCCCTCTTGTGCTAGTTTCTTGGGGTAACCGATCGCATGGAGAATCTACTTGGGAGCGAGAAGACGAGATCCGGCAGAAATTCCCTCATCTTTTCCAGTAGTTAGTTATCTTGTATTCTTGGAATTTCGAGGACGAAATTCTTTTGTAGTTGGGTATGATGTAACACCCGAGCCCAATAATACTATGGATATTACTAGTTGAGGGTTGTGGTTTGCTCATTCCCAATTTTCCTGATTTTCTGGTGTTTATTGCTAAATTTTACCCGGTTAAGTCATTTTAGCACATAACAAATTTTAACTCCGAAAATGAAATTTAAGATGTCCATGTTAGCCTACTCGTCGCCACTAGTCGCGTGGTAGCGTCCGCGTGTCGAGATTCCGTTCCGTTTGGCTAAACGGGCAGGTTTGGGCGACTACGCGCGCGTACAAGTGTCCGACTTGGGGGCATGCATTTTAATCACTAAACACCTCTTTTCAAAATTTGGAACCCGCTTAAAATCCTATAATTTGAATTTGGAACATTTGGGCGCAACCCGGGCGCGATTTGGAAATGTTTCATTTCGCGCCAAAAAGGGCCCGTTTAAATTTAATATCTAATATATTTATATTCTAACCTATAGTTTTTCCTAACAGCAATCTACGCATTTTCCCTTCAAATCCTTCTCAAAAATTTCCTCTATCATCTCGTGGCCAATCACGAGCTCTTATTGAGCTCGTGGGCCCCCTCCTTTCCATCTCTCTCTCTGTCTCTCTCCTCTTTTCTCTCTCTCTCTCTATCTCCTCAATCTTTCTCTTCCCTCAAATCTCTCTCTGTTTCTCTCTCCAATCTCTCTCTCTCTCTTCCTCTATTAATTTGCATGCAGCCGCCCCTCGCATTCCCTTCCTCGCGAGAAAACCCGACGCAAACCCTAACCCTAGCCCTCGCGATCCCGTCGCCGACTTCCTCGCGACCTCGCCGTCGCCGCCCTCACCACCACGACCTCCACCACACCCACCTACCCTCTTCCTCCCGTTCTCCCGCTCCTCCCCGCGCCTGCGACCCATTCCTGACCTCGCCTCCACCCTCGTAGACCTCGCCGTCGACGTCTCCTCTCATTGTCGACGCCTCCCACAACTCCCTCTCACCCTCCTCGTCGAGACCTCGTCGTCGCTGCCCTCCTCCCCTCGCCGGAACAGTAAACCCGAGCCCTAACCCATCGCCTACCCCGCTGTTCGCCGGAGGAACGTGCCGGCGACCTCGTCGACGCCACCTCCGACCACCTCCCTCTCTCCCACGACCACCAGAGCCGACCACACTCCTCTCCAACTCGCCGCAGCACACTACCCTGCACACCCGAGGCCCTTCCCCTTGCTGCAGCCGCCGCCGTCGCTTCGCCGGCGATCCAGTGCCGTCGAGCCATCGTGTTTGCACCCTGTTTCTTCTCGGTGAGTTTTCCTTGTGCTTCCTCTTGGTACAATCCCTCCGCTGGTCCGTATCGTGAATGCGTAGTTTGTTTGCTAACTTTGTTGTTCTGTTTGCTGCCGGATCCGACCGTGCCGTCTGACGAACCCGACGCTCCAGCGAAGCCCCTGGTCCGTGTGATTCCGTTGACCTCTGTTGGGACTCGATCCGTGGCCCGTGCTTTCATATCGCGTTTCTGCCGACATCGCATCCGTGTTTCGGTTCGCGGAACCGCCGAGGCAAGTATCCGAATACTTGCTTTAACATGCTACAACTTAATCATCATACTATAACCACACCACTATCATAACATCGATACCTTTTATAACTTAGAATTGCTGGTCACAATTATCCGTAACTTTAAATCAATGAAATCATTGCTCGTATTAACCGGTCTGCTAGTAATTCATACTTAACTAATCAAACCAAGTAGATTATCCCCACTTCAATTGTTAAATCACTCATGAGACAATTATTATGCTTAGTTCAAATTCATGTAACTCCATTCCGTATATTATCGACATTGTTTCGTCTTGTGGCTAATGCACCTCAAAGGTGCGTGAACCGGATTAATATGAAAATACAAACATCACTGTGTTCACATAGAATAATATTGTTATTTACCGTTTCCTGCTACTGTTCATTATTGATTGTGTACCTGTTGTGAGCACTTACCGATTGCACGACTTATTGGCCTGACCCTGCTACACCTGACATATACATACTTACCGACTCATCCCGTTGTACCATGACATTACTTGTTCCTGATCTCGTGCCTAATGCCGACAGACCTAACCATTCCTGCTGTCGATCCAGACAGACCTACCTTTATTCGACTTGTGTTGGCATTAGTCCTTGACTACTGAATACCTGACTGACATACATAGCTTGGGGGTATGGGGAAATCAAAGGTGAAACCGACTTGTAACTCAACAGTTCGATACATTGTTCTGATCAGTCTTACGGGCTTGGCCAGCTCCGGAGTGTTGATGCTGACATCACTCATCTATCCTACTACCTTTTACTGCTTAGCGGCACGTCTCGGATTCAGCCCCGAGGATCATGACCGTGGTCCCGGGCACGCACGGGATACTATTGAGTTACATCGACGATTCATCAATTGGTTTCAAAGACTATAGAGTAGAAAACCTGATAGGACAGTTTAGTCACCTTTGCACTTTACCTTGCTTGTTACTTCTTATTGCTGCTTATTTCATGTTCATGCTTGCATTGTTTATTACCATGTTTATGCTATATGCTTGATATCATGACGCGCTGACGTCTGGGTTTTGCATGGCCCAGATTCCGTACCTTTGTCGACGACCGAGCAGGAGTACTTCAGCCAGCAGGCTGAACAGTGAGTCCTTAGGATTTAGTTTATTTATTTTCATTTCCAGATGTGAGCCCGCATTATGGGACGTACTGTTTATTCATTGTATTGGATCATTAGCTTCCGCACTTATTATTTATTGATTCTTGTTATTATGGATTTGGACATGTATTAGTTTAGTTTATTTACTGTTCTTGATATCTCTACAGCCGTAATGTGACTGTGGACGGATGCGTCCTACCCACAGGTAGCATGGTTGGCTATGTCACGTGCCCAATTTTGCGTACTCTGGGAAGCGGGGCGTGACAGTTGCAGAAGGGTCCCTAGCCGTTACAAGGGTACCAGAGCAAATGTGCAAAGAGCTCGATGCATTATCAATCTCCACCGTGGACCAGCTGAAAACTTTCTACGTTCCCGGGAGGAAAAATGGACAGAAGGGCATCTTGTTTTATGGGTCAAACCCCGTTGTGCACCCGGACGACCTTTCTGTCGCGTGCCTTCCCTATGAGAGAGGCATAAGAGCCGTCCTCAATCCCAGATACTATGCGCCCGAGATGCGGGAATACTTTAAGAAGTGCGGATGCCGGTTATATCAAACGGAGTCCGAAGCAAAGTTTTATGAAGGGCTATGGTATCCGCCCCAGGTCCGAGCACTCATCGATGGACGGATTCCAGATAGACGGGGCATAGGCTACATTCAACCTGATTCCAAAGCATGCTACATGATCCATGTTGGTGAGACCAGCGAAAGATCAAATGATGATGACGAGATAGCCGAGCCAGAAGAAGCTCCTCAAGAGCTCGAAGATGGCGGACAAGCAACCTTTGATGAGCTAACCGAGATTGACTTAGGAACGCCCGATAATCCAAGGCCGACCTACATCAGCTCACTCTTGTCGTAGGAAATGAAAGAGCAAATAATTGCCCTGCTGCGTGAGTTCGTCGACTGCTTCGCGTGGACGTACAAAGAAATGCCTGGCCTTTCTCCTGAGGTAGCCGTGCATAATCTGGCTATATCTCCTGATGCTAAGCCAGTCAAACAAGCTCCTCGAAGAATGAGAAGGGAGTTGGAAGAAAGGGTCATCGAGGAAACCAAGAAGCTCATCGATGCCGGCTTCATCAGGGAAGAGAAATATGCAGACTGGATCGCATGCATAGTCCCAGTGAAGAAGAAAAATGGGCAGATCCGAGTTTGTGTCGATTTCAGGGACCTCAATAAGGCATGTCCTAAAGACGACTTCCCGCTACCGGTCATGGAAATGATGGTCGATGACACCTCAAATTACGAACTGTTCACCTTTATGGACGGCTCGTCTGGATACAATCAGATCAAGATGTCGCCTGAGGATGAGAAGCACACAGCATTTCGAACCCCGATCGGAATATATTGCTACAAGGTAATGCCATTCGGACTGAAGAACGCAGGTGCTACATATCAAAGGGCAATGACTAATATCTTTGATGACCTAATCCATAAAGTCGTCGAATGTTATGTTGATGATCTGGTCGTCAAGACTAAAGCCAAGGCCGATCATATCCAAGATCTCAGGACCGTTCTCACCAGACTGAGGGAATACGATCTGAAGATGAATCCTCTGAAGTGCGCTTTTGGCGTGTCATCGGGAAAATTCCTGGGCTTCATAGTCCGACATCGAGGGATCGAAGTTGACCCATCAAAGATAAAGGCCATCATGGAGATGCCCCCTCCGAAAAGTCTGACGCAGCTAAGATCTTTTCAAGGCAAGCTTGCTTATATACGGAGGTTTATCTCAAATTTATCAGGGAGATGTAGGCCCTTCTCAAAGCTCATGAAGAAAGGAGCTCCTTTTATCTGGGATGCTGAATGTCAAGCAGCGTTCGAAAGCATCAAACAATACTTGTTGCACCCTCCAGTGCTGGCCGCTCCCATTCCAAATAAACCGCTGATTCTCTACACTGCCGCGCTGGACGAGTCACTCGGTGCGCTCCTTGCCCAGAATAATGAGGAAGGAAAAGAAAATGCCCTCTACTACCTCAGTCGAACTCTAGTCGGGGCGGAACACAACTACTCCCCAATCGAAAAGCAATGCCTGGCTCTGATATTTGCTGTGAAGAAGCTGAGGCACTATCTGCTCGCTCATCGGGTTATGCTGATCTCCAAGGTCGACCCGCTCAAACACTTGATGACCAAAGCAAGCCTAGCCGGCAGAATGGAAAGATGGGCTGTCATGCTACTTGAGTTTGACATAGTGTACACTCCTCAGAAAGCAGTAAAAGGGCAAGCTCTTGCAGACTTTCTCGCTGCTCATCCCATACCAGAAGGGTCGCCACTAAATTGTGAGTTACCCGACGAACAAGTGCTGCATCTCGAGAATGACGAGCCATGTTGGGAGCTCTACTTTGATGGGGCCTCATCGATAAGAACCTCCAGTTTATCAAGCGTCCCGGAGATAAAAGCAGGGATAGGATTGGTGTTCATCACACCATCAATGGGAACCCTACGGCGTTCTTTTGCTCTCACCGAGCCTCGGACAAACAATGAAGCTGAGTATGAAGCTCTGATAGCTGGTTTGGAGCTCGCCATAGAAATGGAAATCCGTCGGCTATGAGTTTACGGTGACTCCCAGCTCGTCGTCAACCAAGTAAGCGGCGACTATAAGATATACAAACCCGAGTTAGCTCGGTACAGAGGTCGAGTGGTGGAACTCATGAAACGGTTCACTCATATTGAACTAACGAGAGTCCCTAGAGCGTTGAACGGAAAGGCTGATGTACTCGCTCGCTTGGCCAAGGAACTGGCTGATCCTGAAATGGATGAAATTCTGATCACAGTCAGGAGCCGGCAAATTCTACCCCCAGTCTCTCTACGAGAAGAGGAAAGCGCGGAACAGAAGAGCAGTCCTGCGGAAGAAGCTTCGATTATCCAAGACGAGCCCGATTGGAGAGAACCCTTCATAAAGTACCTCCGATACGACAAGCTGCCCGAAGAAAAATCTGCGAGGATTCAGCTGAAGAAAAGAGCTCTCCGATACGTGTTTGTAAATGACACGTTATACCGCAGGTCATATGACCAACTCTGGCTCAGGTGTCTGTCATTGGCCGAAGCCCAAAAGGTCATGAAAGATGTCCACTCGGGCGTTTGCGGTGCTCACCAATCTGGCCCCAAGATGCGACTTCAAATCAAACGGCTTGGGTATTACTGGCCCACCATGATACGGGATTGCGGAGAGCATGCAAAGAAATGTTATATCTGCCAAATTCACGGTGATTTTATTCACAAGCATCCCAACCCATTGCATCCTACGGTGGCGTCGTGGCCCTTCGAAGTTTGGGGCACCGACATTGTTGGCCCAATTGATCCTCCGTCATCTAAAGGCCACCGGTTCATACTGGCCGCGACAGACTACTTCTCCAGGTGGGCTGAAGCTGTCCCGCTAAAAGAAGTCAAGACAAAGGATATTCTGACATTCTTCCAGCATAATATTGTATACCGCTTCGGTACACCAAGAAGAATCATTTCTGACAACGGGCCTTCTTTCAAGAGCTTCAATGTCTCAAGGTTCGCTACTCAGCACAAGATAGACTGGAGATATTCCTCCATCTATAATCCAAGAGCCAATGGGCTAGCCGAAGCCTTCAATAAGACTCTATGCAAGCTTCTGAGGAAAAATGCTTCAACCAACAAGAGAGACTGGAATCTCAAGCTTCGCGAGGCATTGTGGGCATATCGTACCACGCACCGTACTCCAACTCAGTCCACTCCATACTCATTGCTCTTCGGAGTGGAGGCGGTCCTCCCCCTCGAAGTCGAAGTTCCGAGCTTAAGAATGGTCGTTCAGCATGAGTTGACAGAAGAGGAAAACGTGCTCCTTCGACTTGAAGAACTCGATGCCCTCGAAGAAAAGAGGCTCGCGGTGCAGCAAAATCTGGAGCTGTACCGAGCCCAAATGTCACGGGCTTATGACAAGATAACCCGTCTCCGCGCTTTCAAGAAAGGCGAATTGGTGCTGGTCCTCAAAAGACCAATCATCCCCAATCGACATGCCAAGGGAAAATTCGAGCCGAACTGGGAAGGACCATACGTCATCGAGAAAGTGTTCGACGGAGGATCCTACCAACTAATAAGTGCCGAGGGAGAAAGGCCCATGCCACCCATCAATGGCCGATATCTCAAGAAATACTACACGTGAATGCTCCAAGTCGCAGGCGAATTGAGCACATCAGCCCTACGGTCTGGATCAGACATCCTGCAAAACCGTATACAATCCACGGGCGTAAATGACCCCTATTTCTCCCAAATCCTGCCGGTGAGACCACTTTTAAAGTCCCACCAGCGAACGAAAAAAAAAAAAAAAGGTATGTCCACAAGCAAAATGGGCACGGATGAAAACCCGAAAGGGCTCCGTGAGTAAAAACAGCAGGACTACCGGCGAGTCTGTGAAAACCCGAAAGGGCGCAAACTCGTGAAAAGAGATGAAACACACTCACAAAGTCCTCTCGACCTTGTGGGGAGAAAACCCCTGCGTGAGATCCTTACGACTCACAAAGGAGCAACACACTTAGGAATCCTCACGATTCCTAAGGAGAAAATACACCTGCGGGATCCTTACGACTCGTAGGGAGAAAATGCTTTATGGGACCCTCACGGCCCATAAAATTGAAAAGCCTTAGGTGATAGGGACCCAAACCTATCTCCTAAGCCATCGTTCCCCAACAGACAACGGCAAATGATGAGTCGCTCCTGGCATTTCGCTTCAGTGTTAGCGGTGCTGATGCCGACCAAAAACCCAAAATCCCAAGTCCTCCCAAGGCAAATGATGATTTGCTCCTGGCATTATTCCAGTGCAGCAATGCTGATGCCAAACAAGATCCAAATTCCAAGTCCCCAAACGGCGAATGATGAGTCGCTCCTGGTACCATATTCCAGTGCAGCGATGCAGACGCCAACCAAAATCCAATTTCTCAAAATTCTCCCGGCCCTACGGTTAGTCCCCAAATTGACTACCGTATACAATCCACGGGCTCAAATAATTCTCATCACCCTCAGGCCCCACCGTAATCACCAGTCACGCGGCTGGTCTCCGCCTTTGGAATTATGCTCCATTGAGAAGACCCACTCATGTGTCCTCACGATACATGAGGAGAACAAACCTTTGTGGGATCCTTACGACTCATAAAGGGAAAACACACTTAGGAGTCCTCACGACTCTTAAGGAGAAAATACACCTGCGGGATCCTTACGACTCGTAGGGAGAAAATGCTTTTATGGGACCCTCACGGCCCATAAAATTGAAAAGCCTTAGGCGATAGGGATCTAAACCTGTCTCCTAAGCCATCGCTCCCCAATCCCCAAATGGCGAATGATGAGTCGCTCCTGATACCATATTCCAGTGCAGCGATACAGACGCCAACCAAATTCCAAATCCCATACCCCAACGGCGAATGATGAGTCGCTCCTGGTACCATATTCCAGTGCAGCGATGCAGACGCCGACAAAGTCCCGAAATTTTTCCGGCCCTACGGTCTGGATCATATATCCTGCAAAACCGTATACAATCCACGGGCGTAAAACAATCCCAATTTCTCCCAAATCCTCTCGGGGCAAATGATGAGTTGCTCCTGGCATTATTCCAGTGCAGCAATGCAGATGCCAAACAAAAAGCAAAATCCCAAAATCCTCTCCATGACAGATGATGATTCGCTCCTGGTACCATATTCCAGTATAACGATGCTAATGTCAACCCAAATCAAAATCAACAAGTCAACTTCCACTCCGACGCCACAGAAAGCGGAGCAAGTTAGAATCCAATCTCGACACCGCAAGAAGCGGAGCAAGTCAAGTCTACCCCTGACACTGCAAGAAGCAGAGCAAGTCAAATCAAGCATCGACCGTCCACGTCGCTAAAAGGGCAGCACCGACCGTCCACGTCGCTAAAAGGGCAGCACCGACCGTCCATGTCGCAAAAAGGGCAGCACCGACCGTCCACGTCGTTAAAAGGGCAGCACCGACCGTCCACGTCGCTAAAAGGGCAGCATCGACCGTCCATGTCGCTAAAAGGGCAGCATCGACCGTCCACGTCGCTAAAATGGCAGCACCGACCGTCCATGTCGCAAAAAGGGCAGCACCGACCGTCCACGTCGCTAAAAGGGCAGCACCGACCGTCCACGTCGCTAAAAGGGCAGCATCGACCGTCCAAGTCGCAAAAAGGGCAGCATCGACCGTCCAAGTCGCAAAAAGGGCAGCATCGACCGTCCAAGTCGTAAAAAGGGCAGCATCGACCGTCCAAGTCGCAAAAAGGGCAGCATCGACCGTCCAAGTCGCAAAAATGGCAGCATCGACCGTCCACGTCGCTAAAAGGGCAGTATCGACCGTCCACGTCGTAAAAAGGGCAGCACCGACCGTCCAAGTCGCAAAAAGGGCAGCGCAGGATTCCTACAAAGCGGGAACCAGATAACTCCGGGCCAGGGAAAACGTCTATCACGGACACGCCGTCCCGGAGACATGTCAAGCAACGACAGTCCATGTCGTAAAAAGGGCAGTGCCAGCTTCCCAAAAAGCGGGAACCAAATCAAGTCGCCTCCACGTGAAAGAAGATCCATCAATTTCATGCACACGACCCACATATGTGGTGTGCATTTATTGATGGGGGGCAATTTGTTGGGGTAAAAATTTACACCCCGGTTGACCAAATCAAAATCCAAGTCAACCCCAAGCCAAGTGGGCCCGAGCCCAGACCCAGTGGGCCCATGCCCGGGTCGAGCCCGAACATGAAGCGGCCGGCCTCCCCCCATGCCAAGATAAAAATTTTGTAATAAATAATTTTGTTGCATTTTCTTTTATTTTATTTTATGGATAAATGTAAGAAAATGGGCATTAAAGCCAAATTTTTGTAAAGCCCATGGCTTATGTGCAAAAAGAAATGGCACATGAGCCATGAAATAGGCAAAATGCCATTTTGTGAAGCCCAAGGGGCTATGTGTAAAGTGTATAGCCTATAAAGGCAAAAATAATGAAATATCTCAATAACTTTTTTTTTCTCTCTCCAAAAAAGTTTCAGAGCTGAGCTCTTTCTTTCTTCTTCAAGGTTCCAAAAGCTTCTTCTTTCTTTTGAATTAAATCAAGAGTTTTACTCTTCCTTTTTCAAAACTAAATAGTTTTCCACCACAAAACCCACATAGGGGAACTTGGATCTGTCATCAGATCTTAAAAAGGAGAGATTTTGAGATTTCACATCTCTTGATCTTCAAGATCCAGCAAGCAACAGGAGGAAGAAGAAGAACATCTTTCACTAAACCCCCCAAAAAAGAAGAAAAACACATTCAGGAGTCCAACTCCTCTCTGATTTCTCTTCCGAGAAATTTTTTTAGGCTAAAAGCCTGTTGTGCCTCACCTGCGCGCTTGCGCAAGTGCGCAAGGCGCCCGCGTGCCGACACGTGGCGCGCGCGCTTGCGCAACTGCGCAAGTCGCCCGCGTGCCGACACGTGGTGCGCGCGCTTGCGCACCTGCGCAAGTGCGCAAGGCGCCCGCGTGCCGACACGTGGCGCGCGCGCTTGCGCAACTGCGCAAGTGCGCAAGTCGCCCGCGTGCCGACACGTGGCGCACGCGCTTGCGCACCTGCGCAAGTGCGCAAGGCGCCTGCGTGCCGACACGTGGCGCGCGCGCTTGCGCACCTGCGCATCCCTTGGATGTCTTTTCCCCCTCTTTTTGTGTACATATATATATATATACATATGTATACAAATTTATACATACACGTACTCCACGACACTGTCCCTGTTAGAAAAAAAATTTCTAACGGGGCGCTGCCCCGCACCCCGCAAGGGGGCTGCTAGCCCCCTTGACCCCCAGCCCGCTATCCGGGTAGCGGGACCCCCGTAAAAACTCTGCGTGGCTCCCGATATATCCAAAACCCCCTTTCAAAACACACGTATACTGCACATTGAGTTCGCATGACCAGTTTAACCCGTTAATCGGAGGTTCCCTCGCCCCAAAGGCGATGGGTAATTAACGGCAGCTTAGTCCGCGGCTGCCGGAGATTCGGATCCCCACAATCATTAAACCCCGGCCTACCCTAGGCCGGGGGAATCTGTAGTATGCCTGACAAGCGCGCACGTATTCCCATCTCACTGGGGTGACGAAAAACACCCTACAAAGTCCTGAGGGCTAATGGGAGAATGTGCTCCATAATAACATGGTGATCATGACTTTTTAGCCCATCGATCTTTCCTTTCACAATTTTTATTTTCTTGCTGAATGATCCTGAGAAACCTGTAGGAACTTTCTAATCATGCAACACCTGCAGGAATCTTTTCTTCTCCGGTTGTGATATATGATACGCGGAATTGGGAAGAACAAACTTGCTTGGTTTACCCGCTACCGGTTTAGGATGCAATTCACTTCTAATTTCCCAGTCCTGTAGATCCATCCGAGTATTGAGGTTGTCTTTCGATTTCCCGTCTTTATAAAGAAGCAAGTTGAGCATGTGTTCGGATACTCCCTTCTCTATGTGCATGATGTCCAGACAATGACGCACTAAATTTGTTGACCAGTACGGAAGCTCGAAGAAAATGCTTAACTTGTTCCAGAATGGTGATTTGACCTGTTTTGTCGGATCCATCACGAAGATCACATTATTGTAACCATCCCACTGAGCAGTCACGTCCTCTCCGAACAATGGGGCTGGAGGTCCAAGAAGCTCCTAATGACCTTCAAAGTGAACATCGTCTAACCTGTAGCGGTGGTCTAGAGGCAGGAAACGTCGATGGCCGCATTAACAAACCTTCCCGCTAAAATTCAAGAATTTCGATGTTGTATGTTTATGGCAATAAGGACATGCTTTGTGACCATGTACGGACCAACTTGATAGCATTCCATACGCAGGAAGTCATTAATTGTCCACATTAAAGTCGCACGCAGTATGAAGGTTGTATTTGTGTTTGCATCGTAAGTCTCTACACCATCAATGAATAAAGATTTTAACTCCTCGATCAGAGGTCGGAGATAGACGTCGATATTGTTTGCCGGTGAGTTTGGTCCGTCGATAAGAAGACGCATCATAAAGCATGATTGGTCTATAACCAACCAAGGCGGCAGATTATAAATTATCATTACAACGGGCCATGTGTTATGGCTTACAGTCATATAGTTGAATGGGCAGAAGCCATCACCAGCGAGTCCGAGCCTGACATTGCAAGGATCACTACTGAATATTTCATGCTTCCTATCGAAACCCTTCCATGCCGGTGAATCTCTTGGATGACTCATTTTTCCATCTTCACTTGGAGGAGCACGGTGATGCCAAATCATTGCCTCGGCTGTTTTCTTGCACCTGAATAGCCTCTGCAGCCTCTGTGTTATAGGAAAGTATCGTGCTATCTTGACAGGTATATCGGGCTTCTTATCAGAATCTTTCGGCTTATACCTGACTTCTCCGCATGTTGGACACTCTTTCAAATCTGAATTCTCTTTCCGGTACAACACACAAATTTTAGGACATGCTTGAATATTCTCATACTTCATACCCAAATCAGACACCATCTTCTGGGCTCTGTACCAGCTGTCGGGCACATTATTTCCCAGGGGTATAGAATCTTTCAAGAACGAAAGAAGTATTGTGAATGACTTGTTGCTCCATCCATTTAGGCACTTAATCTGGAAAAGTTGGACGAACCATGAGAGGGTGGAATACTTTGCATTCTCATAAATTGGTTTTCTAGCATCATTCATGAAATTTTCATACTTATCCGCACGCGGTCCTTGACCGGAAGGAATGTTATTTTCGGTACGAATAGATTCACTTAGGGCAGCCTCTACCATATCCTTCATTTCTTCTCCTGAAAAATGATTACCGTCTTCTTCTTCTGCCGCATTACCGTCTTCTCCTTCTTCTTCTGCCGCATTACCATCTCCTCCTTTTTCTTCTGCCGCATTACTGTGTTCTTCTCCTTCCCCGTGATATAGCCAAGTTGTATAAAGTCTAGTAAAACCATGCTTAACGATATGAAGCATTGCAAATTCTACCTTCTGCCAGTACTTATTCTCACATCTATCGCACGGGAAGAGAATCTTCCCTATCACGATCTTATTATGTGCGCGTGCAAATTCAATAAAAGCAGCAACTCCTGCGACAAACTTAGGTTGCATAGGTTTTTGCCAATCCACATGCATCCAGTCCTTAACTCTGATGTACTCATGGGCCATGTTAAATTGTATAACATATAAATTGTAGGTTATGATGACTATATTAAGAAATCTAAGAACGGGATAGTTACTGACAAAGGAAAAAATCCGTGTATATGCTTTGTGTGTGTGTTTGTCGTTGAAAAGAATAAATTATCGATAATCAAAGTTAGATTTGAGAATACCCATGTATGAGTTGTATTCTATATGTGTGTGTTTCAATTTATGATTTCGCTTAAGTGTAGGGTTGTTAGTGTGTATGTGCTGTGTGTGCGTTTGTTGTGTATTCGTATTGTATGTGTGTGTTTCGGCTGTCGGGGGTAAGGCTTCTATCCCATTAAGAATGTATAGAGCAAACACCCATTCGCTTGTGCTTTCAACCGTTTCGAGTAAATTTCGGCAGGATCTCCCCGCCGTTCTCCGAGTATACTGTAATAGAATAGATAATCATTTCAAAGCTGTGAAATAACGTTGAAATGAACATCTAATATATCTTTGTACACAGAGAACCAGCGGAAAAGTACCAACGAAATAACTCGAAACGGATGAAAACACAAGTGAATGCAGGTGTTTGCTTTATACATTCCTAACTTGTCAACACTGAACAAATCTATCGGTTATCATACGATTGAATCTTCTCGTCACATAGACTACACGACGGTTGTTAGTATCGAACTATACAGTCCGATATTTAACAACCTTCGTATAGTTCTATGTCACGACGAATATCGAACGTATGTTAACCGATAGACGGGGAGTAAGTCGCGCTTTGATTTTCATATATGAGTATCGATGAGAATATAAAAGTTTTATATTATCATCGAGTAGGTTTTAACTTGAACATTTAACTTGAATAGATTTTACGTTTACGTTTATGTTTACGTTTCGTTAACTTGAACATTTAACTTGTCCACACTGGACTAAGTGGCGCTTTAATTATATTGGTTTACGGTTCATCAAGAAAACATAATGAAACACATAAATTAGATTACAAGACTAGTTTGTAGGACTATACATACACAAAATTATACGGTAAATCATCAATAGAAGCACTTTAGCTATATGAGAATTAAATTAACTCGATTATTTTCATCCTAAGAAAAGTTGCCCTGAAGGGAGATCAAGGGAAACCTTTTCCTAAAGCAATCGACATGATCACATCAGCCCGAGAATCCACAAATTGATATGTGAAGAAAAGAAGATTAAAAAAATCCAAATGGCATCAAAACTATTAACTTAATTGCTTGGATTTTCTATAGCAAGAACCCACCAAGCTCAAATTAAACCATATATACCATTAAACTCAAAGGATTGATCCATGAAATCCCAGCTCAAATTCTTAGCAGAGGAGTGCAGCCCCATAAATTCTGAAACCAAATTGTCTGTAGAACACCGTATCGATGTCCCAAGCTCTGGCAACTCAAAATTTTCTGATAAACTCTAACACTAACCCTAACCCTAACCCTATCCACAACCCTAACCCTAACCACAACTAATTAACCCTAACCCTTACCCTATAACTGACCCGAAACCTAACCTTAACCCTAACACTAACTGAACTCTAACACTAACCCTAACCCCCGCCCTAATCAACAAAAACAGTTTCATCCGAATAATTAGAAGTAAAAATAATAATTTTACTAACCTGTAGCGAAGATGAGGCGATGGCGACGAGGCGCAATCGGCGATGAGGCGCGGACGGTGGCGAAGAGGAAGTCGACGGTGATGTCGGGGACTAAGAGGCACGGGCGGTGGCGACGAGGCGCGGGCGGTGGCGACGAGAGGTGCGCACGGGAGAGAGATGATCGAGGGTAATTTTTTTGGGAACGGGGACTTTTCTGTTCTTTATTTTTTATTAATAACCCTTTTATCTGCCCCTACGGATTACACCGTAGGTCCTTCTTTTACGGCTCCGTAGGGCCAAATAACAAATTACGTTTTTTATGCTTTATTTTTTATTAATAACCCATATATATGCCTCTACGGATTAAGCCGCGGGTCCTTCTTTTGCGGCTTCGTAAAGCCAAATAAAAAATGACGTTTTAATATTTTTAAATTAATTCATATAGCACCGTAGGGACAACTATATGGACCTACGGAGTAATCCGTAGGGGCAACATTTTCTTGCCCTTACGGATAACGTTTTCTGTAGGGGCAACCCCTTATTGTAGTAGTGCCTACTCAAAAAATATATTAAAAATTGAAGGGAAAAAAAACTGTACATAAAGTAAATACAAAATTGAATTCAGTATCCAAAAAGGATTTTGTTGGATTCTGGATATAAGATAGGCGTGAAGAACAAGGAGTGGACCCTAATCGTTATCCGTACAGATATTCAAAGCTCCAACAAAATCCTAATTAAACAAAACCAAAGCCGATATCCATGTCTTGCTCTGCTTTTTCCTTAAAAACTAAAAGAGAAGCTGATATCCACCTACAAGGAACTTATTTTATGGACTAATTTATGTTTAAGGTGGAGTTGGTTCAAATAGTTTATGGCTAAATTAGTATTTAGTTATAATAATAAATAGTTACTTATTCTTAAATTCATATGATATATATTAGCTCGTCGATATTAACTCGAAATTCAGATCGCTACTCCAAAAATAATATTGAACATCTATACTTTTTTTTAAACATATTTTTGTAATTATTTTCAGCTAGTATTTTCTAGTTTTTAAACAATCTTGATAAAGCTCGAGCCTCGGTTTGGGCTCGGTAAAAGCTCCCTCAGGCTTGTTTGGCTAAAAAAGAGCCAAGAACAATTTTTTGTAATCGTTTAAATGAACGAGCCAAGCCGAACAACCTAAAGCTCAACTAGTTTGACTCATTTAACGGCTCTATACATATATATATGCATATACCATTTTTTTTGAATTCCAAAATTTAATTAAAAACTACAAAATGCAGCCAAGAAAATATAAATAAATTTTAAAGAGATCAATTCATTTTTAAAAAACAAACATCTTCCTAAAATAAATGTTCTTAAATCTTTGGTTACTTTTTTTTTATATAATTTATAATTAAAATACTAATTAAAATACTAATTAAAATTTTTAACTAATTCATTTTATATTTAAATAAACTATTTGCAAAAATAGGGTTTGATTTTGAATTTTAAAATAAAACAGTTGATATAGTTAGATATTATTTTTATAATGGACTGCAAAGTTTTCTTTGAAAACTAAAATTTAATTAGCTTAGTAAATTAGGTGAGATATGGCAGAAGAAAAATCAAACCTTGATATAATTTTAGGATTGTTATAGATAGGTAGATTATGGATAACTACTCTCGTTTTCAGGAAAACAGAAGAAGAAACAATGACCAAGTAAGACATTTACTCTGAATAAAATAATAAGGAAATAATAATTAAAAATATATATTCATGGAAGAAGAAGGAAAAAAATACAATGGCAGAATTTGTATTCAACTAATTACCATTAAATGCATGACATGTAATAGAATTTGATCCTTTTAAAGAAAATTTGGCGTGGTGGAGGCCAATTTAGTTTGGGCATATTTTGAGGATAACATAGTGCTATGGTACCGTCTTTTAAGTTGAAAACTCCAATATCACTATTTGTGTATTTAGTATCGTAATTTCTTCCCAATTGTCATCGACAAAGTAGATGCGATTCCCTTTCAGGTTAGAAAAGTTTCAAGCGGACAAAGATATGTTGGAGCCATTCCCGACGAAGAATAGCATGTTTTGATCCTCCTCAGGAGATTGCATCCTCAAACAACTAATCTTGTCGCCATCGACGACTAATTGATAGACCTCAGAAGAGATTGATCTCCATATCTCTCCATCCTCATCCATATCTCCATCCCTTATAGAACAAACAACATTTGAGATGAGAATACAACCAAGTATTTATATATTAAATGATTGTGTAATCTGGTTTAAAATCATGTTGGATATTTCGAATAAGAGAAGAGCGTTGAAAAGCATTGGTCATGAGATCTCAGACTTTGACACGAGTAAAATTATCATCTATAGCGTAGAGAAGTCCTTTATGAAAAAGAATACCCTTATAGTGTGTTCCATCCATTATGGTCCAACCATCGATCGTCTCCACTTCTGGCGTATGCCAATCTTTGACGAAGCATGAACCACGGTATCACTACCGATGAGTTTTTCGACCATGAAACTGTAGATCTACCATGGTTATAGAAAAGATAGCGGCTGGTTTCTTCCATGCTAAACTCGAGCGCATCGTCCTCTTTGAAAGAGAGGGAATCGGCACAGTAGAGGTACTTGATGAGGTTCCCTTCATGGTTGTGCACTCCTGTATTGGAAGGGAGGGAGGGGATGGAACGGAGGAGAATCTTAACACGTGTAATTGGATTTAGGATATGCAACTCCGATCGCTCATCGGCAGTGATCAACCATCCTTCTGAAAATCCAATCCATACGCGCTTGCAGATATCCGGCTCAGGCATGTTATCCATATGATACACCTCATTCTCGGCTATATTGTAAGGTTTGCAACCCTTGAGAGGATCAGAGAACATCAACCGTGGTGATTATGGAACAGGCCTATGTAAATTTTGAGTTGCGGCAGCATATCTCCAATACCTACACATGCACCGGCAATGGATACGGTCAACCGTCGGAAATCTATCGAAGATCTCGGCAAAAATCTCAGGCGGAAACCACAACAATGAGAGGACCATCGATTTATCTCTACTATCTTAACCAAAAGAGGAAGGATCTACGAAATTGGCGAAAAATATAAAAAGTTATATATAGATTACAATAAGGGAAAATGAAGAAGACCTGATCAAAATCTCTGGACTAAAAAGAACTCCAAGATGCTTCAACCCTCTTAGTTTTGGCTAGCTTCTTGCTCTTCTTTCTCTCTCAATTTTCTTAGATGGCAGCCAAAACCTCATCTGATATTAATTGTTGAATATTGGGCTTCACCCGCTCAATATCCGTCCCTTCTGGTGGTCTCTATATATAGATATGATATATGGGGCAAGGGTTAATAAAGATCCGACGGGGTTAATTAATCAAGAGATTAATTAAGGATAAGCTTGAGGGATCTAGAGAGATCTAGGGTTAAACCCGTCGTCTTCTTCCTTCAACCTCGATCTACTTCGGTTGACTAGCGGGGTGATTACGTAGAGGATTCTCTCTTAATCAAAGCGTGGTTTCCTGCCGGACGTTGCTTGCAGGTGAGAGAACTTGGATCTAAAACATGACATGGGCGAGGAAAACGATCCCATCATCATAACAGGCATATCTGTAAAACCCTTGCATATATACTTGATTGTTTCCGCTGCCATAGATGTGTCATGTTTATGTATCTATGCACCTTCTTGCTACATTGGTATCAAAACCGTGTATGTCCAAGTTCATAGATCTTAGATCTGAATTTTTGTAAATGTTGCAACTCGAAAGTTGTGTTTTTTGTCTAAAGTTAGATCAAAATTTTATTTTTATTGATTTGACAGATCTATGATTATTAGGTTTAACGTTTATGCATGATGGTTCTTTATAGATCTATCAATTTTTATTGCATCACAAGTCATACTAGATTAGATATAATTTTCGTTGACGCTTTGATATATAGTAATTTGTTTCGTGATGTGAAATTGGTCATGAAATAAATCGTAAGAATAAATTTTTTAAAAAGATAGGATCTTGAAATTTTTGTGTAAATTTTTTTATTTCTTTTGCTAAAATTTTTATGGCGGCTAGGTCGTAAATTTTTTAAACCCCCTAACCCTATGTTCTTATAAACATGTGAGAATTTTTTTTGGATTTTTGTAGGGTCCAAATATTTTTTTTAACAAAAAATATATTTTTCCAGATGAGAGGAAATTTTCTAGGGATTGTTTTTTGATTTGGAAAGGACAAATATTTTTTTAAAAGAAAAATAAATTTAAAATCAAGATAATATTTTTTTGGATTTACCGATATTTTTTTGGATTTTAATATTTTTTTCTAATCTGAAAAATAAAGAATAGTTTTAAATCTGGGTTTTTTTTCAGAGCGGGCAAGGCCCGACAGACACTGGGTGCCGTAGGCTGGGCCTTCCTCGTCCAGGCACAGGCTAGGGCCTTCCTGTAGGATGGGCCTGCAGGTGTAGACCAAGGCCAGCAAGCTGGGTTGCTGGATCTGGGCTCGGCCTGCAGGCAATTTTTTAAAAGAAAAAAATAAGATACACTCGAGCCGGCTCGGACACCCGAACATGGCTCGGCTCATAAATAATAATTAAAAAAACATTTTTTTAATTCCAGAAAAATTTTAGGAAATTCCAGAAAAAATCTTTAGAGTTAAGAAAAATTAATTTTGAGTTTTCTTATATTTTTTGGATTTCCTACTCAAGTTTTGCGTTAATTTGAGGGTATTTTCCATTAACTCGGGGAGTTATTTTTTATTCAAAAATTTTTTACTTACCAAAAGTTTCAAAAAAAAATTATTCCACATAAAATCTTGGACATTTGCTGTGAAGTTGTTCCAGTGGGAGCTCCTGTGGCGTGTGTTAAATTTCATAAGAAACAAAAACCCCTAAAAAAGGGGGGGGGGGGGGGGGGGGGGGAATAAATAGAGTGGTTTAACAAAAAGTGAAATTTGTTAGATTGTTTGTAACATAATTTTGATGTGCATGGCGTACTTGATGAATAAAGACGCATGCTGCACTCATTAATAAAATCTGACAAATTTCAAGTTATATTTCGTAATAGAGATGTGAATTAAGATTCAACTATCTTATCTATTCTGCTTCTTGAAATCTTAAACCGTCATCCAATTATTTTAACAAAATTTTAAATTTTATAATTTTGAAAGATGTGGTTAGGGCCGTAGGTTTTTCTTCTCTTTCTTCGTAGTATAGGTTTATTTTTGTTGTTAAGATGGGTTGAAGACGAAGCGTTTTTTTAGGAAAGAACGATACTCCAGTAAATGTCAATAGTTTTAACGCATCCATAATAAAATCAAGATATCATCAGCCTCTATTGATAAAATTAAAATACTGCAAGTGCATGGCTCGTTTGTAGTAAACGCGTAAGTACGAGTCAATCCCACATGGAAGACTGTTAGTTAATTATTTGCTCATTCAGATTAAAAATAAAAATCTAATTTTTATACTTAAAATTTAAAAAGATGATTTTTACCACTTTAAAATTAAAATAGAAAATAAGAATAATTAAATTTAATGATAAAAGGACATACCTAGGGTGTTGAATCCCTTAGACTAGTTATAAATAAATCTGCATAAATTATAATCTTAAAGTTTGTATTTTTACAACCTATCACCTAGTTTAAAAGTATAGACTATATGAACTCTAATCCTATATAACCTAGCAAGCTACCTTATTCATAAGTTTATAAAAATATAATTTTTAATATTCTAAAGCAAATTAAACTTAAATATGATCTTACTAATCCTAACTATAGGCTATGAGTGATGCTAAATAACCAATGAAAACGATCTAGAAAAATCAATATATGTTTCACCTACATTTATCTTTTAAGGACTTCTTTTTACTATAATGATTTATATGATTAACCTTTTTACTAATCTAGGTTCATCCTACCCTAGGCATGATAATATTTAGCAACTCATACTAAAATTAAAAACACAAAATTTGCATGAATTAAAAGAGAAAAACATTATTGAAAATAAATAAAAGTAAAAGAAAAACAAGAAATAATAAATTGCAATAAAGTATAAAAATACAAACTTGAGGACTTGATCTTCTACTCCACCATGCATGATAAGAAAAGAATTACATTTCTTTTGGTGACTAAAAACTAAATCTAAGATAGAAGACGCTTTCTGTAATCCTCGAGGCTGTCTATAATATAGAGTTACGACGAAAAACCCTAAATCTAAACAAATCGAAACCTCTCACAAAAATTCAACGGCCGATATTGACATTTGGCCGCTAGACCACTGCCATAACTGGCCGCTTAATCGCCGCCATTTCGCGTCCATTTGAGCTGAATCTTTTACTACAATCTTCTGGCTTAATTTGGATAGTTTTGATCACATAAAATCTTGAGTATATTGTCGTATCTGTGGAGTTACATGGATCCTCAATTTATTATTAAATTAGGCTGATTGGATTACAAATCATTATTTGATTTTGGTTTCTTGATTTGATTTTGCTTCTTGATTTGGCTGTATTTAAATCTGCAAAATATCTCAAACAAATATTTAGTAGTATCTATTTCATTTAGGAAAATATTTGAACATTTTAATTCACAATTATCCATTTATCATTATTTAAGATACATATAATTGTATTTTTGACAGATAAGTCCATAAATATTATTAAATTATAATTGATGGTATTTATTAATTAACTAAAGATAGGTAAAAGCTAGTAAATATTGTGCAATAAATGTGCTGATCAAATACCTTCACACTTTTCTTTTGCTCGTTCTCGAGTAAAAGTAAAAAATAAAATCCAAAAAAGAAAAAAAAAACTAGATAAATCCTAACTCACGTTCGCAGACATCGCGGTTGCACTTAGAATGTGTAAGAAGCCATTAAACCTCTAGATATCTCTAGTAGGAGGAATGTTGTCTCCTGAGGGTTTTCAACGAATTACACCCATAAAATTCATAAATAAAAGAAAAGAAACAAGAAAATGAAGATCAGGAGGAACTCCATAAGTATCTCGAAAGTTTGTAAAGTCCTAAGCTTCTCACGTTTTAATTTTAAAGTTTATTCTCTAATCTAGGATTTCTATCATTTTTAATTGAATACTGAGTCATATTTTTCACTCAATCTTTCACCGATTTTCGTTTCTACATACCTTCGTGCTTATGCAAAAGTCTTTTGATCTTTGAAGTTCAATTCAAACCTTCATATCTCCGTTAACTTCCCTCTCCAATATATATATATATATATATATATAGGAAAAGGGACCTGAGCCTTAATTAACCTCTGATGATTTGGCTGGGCACACATTACTGATGACGGACACAGGTAGGCTTTATGCATTGGGATCAGGGGGATTCGGTCAGCTTGGTGTAAAGCTCGAAGATTAGAAAAGGGGAAACCCAGAACTGGTCGATATTGATCTCAGCTAGTTACTTTACTCTGTAAAATTAATGTTATTATGGAATTTTGGACAAGTGTGGCTGAAGATTTCTTTAGTACGCTTCAATGATCACCTTGCTTCCATTGATGAAAGAATGATTCATGTTGAAACTGTTATTTAACTAATATGTCCAGAAAGAAATCTTGATATAGTTTAATCCTGCTTGTTTTGATTCTTTCCCCTTATTTCACCGACAATTTATAGATCATACTGGACTAGTACTTGATACTAATATGGTTAACATTTTTGTACTTTCAGCTGAATTTGGTAGTTCTTATGGATATTGTGTTTTCGAGTTATTTTATTTAATTTATATTTAATTATATTTTGTTGTGTTCATTATGAACAACGATCTCTGTAGTTGGTATGGGTTATTGAAAATGTATATCCTATTCTTTCTTCTTCTTTTTTCCAGAGAAGGCCTTAACCTGATGCATTTTCTTTCAGGGTTTGAGTTAAGTGTGCCTTTTCTATTGTAGGTGAATACAGAGAATGCAAATTGATTTTCAAGTTTGTACTAATTTTCAAGATAAAAATATTCATTCACATTTAGCAATTTTTATATGATTAAGGGAGAATCACAACCATACTGAACATAATATTTTAAAATTTTGTCAACCTGGAGGTTTATCTAAATTTTGTCAGAGCACACTCATAGTCATCTAATAGTAATAGCAAAAGCACAATGCATCAAATCAAACAGGTACAGTCATCTTTTACATGGTGTATAAACAGAAATCATCGTTCCCGGAACCGATATCATACTCCTAGTCGCCCTCCTCTTCATCCAATATTCCTTCAGCAACAGCTTCATCAACACCATATGAAGGAGGTGCAAATATGACAATCTGGCCCCTCTCCAGCTCAAAGTATGGAGCCAATATGCTCTCCGGTGCAAATTCAGCAGTCTGGCATTTGAGAGTGAAAAAAAAAATTAATGGCTTGCTGGAAAAATTAAATCGATGCAATAAAAAAGATCATCAGACAAGTGATGTGATTAGAATGAATAAGTTCTAAGTACAGGATTTAAGAGATTCTGCAGCAAGTATATAAAATAAGGAGGGCTTCAAGGATTAATTTGTAATGATGAGTTTGATTAGAAATTTGGAATTAAATATGGTGGAGCCACATATTAACGCCTTCGTGGAAAATTCATGGGTCCCATAGGCGTGTGTCGTGTGCTTGATGTGTGTGGTTGTGTTGTGTGCATAGGTTAGGGTTTACGGGCCAGTGCCAAAAAAAAATGTTTTAAAAAATGGAAATCAAAATAAACCAACATATACCCACCATTTCATCAACACCATTGAATATGAAGTAACAAGTCAATCCTTAAAATTTTAACCTGTTCAAGCTGTTGGATATGGTATGTACAATAACGCAAAAGATATTGCATATACAATAACACAAAAGACTGCATTTAGTTCAAAGCATTTGAAATTACAGTTGTCAAATTGAATTTCTTACAATTGACGACAGAGTTGAGATCGAAATGAACCAGTCTCATGCAAAATATTATTAAAAGAAATGGTATCAGAATTACAAAGAAATTAGTAAAGCCTATACATCATTCTAACTCTAAACATAACAACGAAATCATAGTGAGTGAGTTCTTTCTTGTGCTTAGCTTCCTAGCTTCAACTCCCTTATTCAATTCTTTGCCCATTGCTTGTGCATCTTTAAGTCTTTCGTCATGCTGCTACTTTATGCGGCTTTGAACACGAAATATCTGGATAAGGATTTTGGATCTTCTTTGGTATTCTACCATTCTTGGCCTTACTTATGTACAATTTTTGTTCTTTATTTGTAGCTCCTGAAAATTACACACACAGAATTAATTAATTTGTTTAATTAGTCTTGTATCATAGAACACCATGATCAAAGCATATTTACCTAGAAACAACCATTTCAGAACTGAAAGTTTAACATGCACGGTTTGCAAACCCCGGGTTTGTGGTATAGAGATGCATACTAATGATAAGGCTCAGATATGTACTTCATCAAAATGAATATGTATAATTGGCAGGCATACCTGTAATGAACTCGGTTTGTCAAAATAAAAATTATGGAATCGTCACACTGCATGCTTTGCACGAGATCTGAGAGAAGCGAAATACCCTGGGTTTGTGGTATAGAGTTTTATGCTGGCTGTCATAAGCTATTCCAAATCATTATTAATGCAAAATAAACGATAAGAGAAATATTATAATCATAAATCAAATAAAACTTTGCCATTCAACTAAAACAAGTAGAGAGAACTCTGTTCACCTTATTTAATGCTTGTTTCCCATCTGACAGAACTAATCCGAAAAGTTGAAGCAAAACAACATGGTGTTTCCACGAATCTGGATGCATTTCAACTTGGTAAAAGTTTATGAACTATATCTAACAGAAAAACAATAAGTCGGTTAATATGCAAAGCTGAGTCTGAAAAAAAACCATACCAGAAGAAACCTTGGTACACCAAACTATTATGGATTTATCATGAAGGATCAGATGGAAGGTCCAGATTTTTATCTTCACTACTGCATATTGTAAGCCAACAAAATATTCACTTGTACAATAATCTGGTAACCATACGAATGTAAAAGCAGAAACAAAAAGCCTGAAAATATCGAATGACTTTAACATAAGTCCACCTTATATTATTTCGAATACACCTTTTCCTTGCATTTGTTTCTTTAAATTTTTCCATCCATCAGACGACTCAGTTGTAAATTGTAATTCCATTCCTCCTTTCTTACACTTCATGCAAGCATAATTGAGCAATATTGAAAAAGGAAAAGTCAGGAAAAGGTGAGACTTGGAGTTCAATACATAGCACATTACACAACAATGATTTGAATAGAATTTTATTTTAATAAAAGAAATCTCTAAGAGACATATTAACTTCTCAGTAAAAAAGAAAAAAAAATGAAAAGAGAAAAAAGGATGGAAGAACTATAATTCAAGCAACGCGTGTGCCATTGATGAGAACAAATGACAACATATGCTCATAATGCGAATAAAGAGATCAACTTCTTTAGACTGACTTCTTTCTTCTCAGTATTATCAATTTATCATTCATTAATGAAAAGATTGCAATGTCCACAAATTCGATATGCAAAGTGAGGACTACATAGACGGAAATGGTGAGAAAATGCAATCCACATTCATTCACTCGCTTTCCAGGTCTAACATCTTTCTAGTATTGTCTGGGTTTGGGCACTATATAATCCGTCTAGTATTGTCTGGGTTTGGGCACTATAAACAACAATACAAGTCTTAGAAATAAATGTGAAGAGTAAACAAGATAAATATCTTTTATTAATAGAGTTTCAAATGCAACTTCTTGGCACACCAATATTTGATCCATGGCAAAAGAAGCAGACAAATATAAATACTTGCAGTCGGTAATCAATTAACAAGGAAAATTAAGAATTTATGATACACAGACTGTGTATCCAGTTTCAAAGACTCTAATATTATCTTAGCGGGTTGTTCCCGGTTTCTCGTTCTCTTGTGTCTTTTGCATTTCTTAATAACATGAATAAACAACAATACAACAATTACAACAATTGAAGCAAATTCCCAATGATTTTTATAGGCAAAAATCATTACTGCCAATGAGTTTTATAGCAAAAGCAATCAATTTGGCCAGAAATTGAAAAATAAAATCCTAAAAATTAAAACAAGAATATCATATCTGAAGCCAAATTTCGAGAGAACAAGATAAAATTTCAACCTGTTCAAGTTGTCGGATCGATCCATAAGGGAAAGAGAAAAATTTTCCGATCGTCGTCGTCAGAACCCTGGTTTTTTTCCCGGTAAAAAAAACCCTTCGTTGTTTTACTCATGTTTAGCGATTCGAGATCTCAAAGGTGCTCGAAGAGGCGATTGAGAAGGCGAGGGATGGAGGCGCTCGAGGAGGCGAGGGAGGGAGGCATGAGGAGGGAGGGAGGCGCGAGGAGGCACTCGAGGGAGGGAGGAGATTTTTTTTCTCTCTCGCTACTTTTCACAACCATCATCATCGCCACAACCAGAACCATCATCACAACCACCGGCGATGGCGAGGGATGAGCAAGGTATGCCAGGTTTGGGTTTGGTGAGGGGGAGAGGGAGAGAGATAGAGAGTGGTGGTGATGGAAAAATTAATGAGGCTTTTTTTCTCGACCTTAATTAAAACTAAACGAGGAGAGAGTTTTTTTTGTAACGTGCTCAGGTAATTTCCCTGTGTCTGAGCTCAGGTACCTTTTCCCCTATATATATATATATATATATATATATATATATGTATGTATGTATGTATGTATGTATGTATAATTTTTTTAAATGTCTTTGTTGCATCAGCCTTCTTAAGTTACCTATATAACGAGATTTAAGACACTTTAAATGTCTTTGTTGCATCAGCCTTCTTAATTGTTGCATCGTCGTTAACTTCCCTCTCCAAACCAAATTACTTCAGGACACTAGGTGTAGACACACCCCGAGGATTTAATTATTCAAGTAACCAATGCCACAAAACAAAGACTTATTTATTACCATCATATTAAGGTGTATTGGTCACTTCGTAGCAAACATTTGTCCGATGACTACCAAACCAGATGATATTAGGACATCAGATAAGAAAACACCCCGCGGGCTTTATGTTCACGCAACCAAGACTTATTATGTTTTGGTAAAATCTAAAAGGCAGTTATGTAAAAATCATCATCCCTTTACTCTAATTTTTTTTTGGTATTGGCGCGTAAGCCAAACTCAGCGCACACACGCATCCAAAGGATATATATATATATATATATATATATATATATATATATATATATATATATATATATATATATATATATATATATATATAACCGAAGGGATTAAACTGTGATCACTGTCCCTCCTAAGGATCAAACCCCGCGCACTCCTTAGAAATACATCCAAGCAAAAGAAAGAACCAGATAAAAAATTTCGAGCAACCTTAGGGAAACTTGGTGCATGGAGTCCATATTCATTTTTTTTTTCTGTTTCATGATCGAGCATATAAGGCCAGCACACCATAGAATTTTCGTACTATTCATGTGATGAATTTAATAAATATAATAAATAAAGCGATTTGTCAATTTTATGATTTAAATATCTACCTCTATCTCTATCTCTACCTCTACTATTACAACCACAACTCATAGGGTCCCAATTTTGATTTCATTTTGATGGTCTACCAAGAACTCTAATAGAGGCATGTCAACAAGTACAAGAAATAAATGTAGATTTTTCTGTAACAAATTAATACAAACACGAAATTTATTATTTATAACTATATATACAAACATTACATGATTTGTAAAGTCTCAGTAGTTGAGTATTTATGGCTTATGTGTAAAAGAAAATATTACAACATTTATGATCTTTTGTTCTTTTAATCTTTGGACTGTTTGATAAAAAACCATTATTGGTTTGAGTATTTATTTGGAAGGGAATATAAATACAAAAGCCAGAGAGAGAGAAGAAAGAGAGATCGAAGACAAGAAGATTCAGAAGAAAGTGCTTTGTCTCTAAGTAAACTAGAAATATAGACCATGTTTATTTAATCATCAAGTTTAAACACACTGAATTCTATTTAATCATCAAGTTTAAACTATGATGTCTCCTACCAGCATGTTACTATGGTTGTCTGTCTGTTATTCCCATGGCTAGATTACCGTAGTTTCTTTTTTCATTTTTCTTTTTCCTTTTTTTGGTTGGGGGGTGCTAGATTAATACTATATTAAGGAATATTAATTTAGAAGGACATTAGCAATTCTTTCATATAATTGAGTAATGAAATATTCTAACTTTTTTTGAGTTTGTACAAAATATTTGTGAGTTGTTAATGTGCACGCACTTTCAACTGTACAGAGATTTTAGGAATTAAACTCAAAGTTCTAAAGGAATCAACCAACTAGACAATTTTTAATATACAAACACATCCCAAACTGAGGTTTTGATTTATAATCTACCGGGAAAGCTAACATGATCTGTAATTTGGAAAGAATTATTCTTTTAAGCTTTTGATAAGATACATAAATTTGTTTTTTATTATTACAAATCATGATAACTGCAATATCAATCAAGGTTAAGATATTTGTAAGGCTTGGATTATCAATTAATCAAGGCAAACGGCTCTAAGAACAAAATGACCATAAGAATGTTCCCAGAGCCATTTACCTTGGAACAAGAGAGAGCTATGTGGTTACCTTAGAACAAGAGAGGGGGACCAACTCACCCCTACTCTCCACGCCTCTCTTATGTTACCAGGCCGTTTTCCTTGTATTATTTTAGCCAATACCGTTCTTAAAAATCCTTCTCAAATCTTTGTCCGTGATGCCAAAATATAAAAACGTGTAACGCGTGTCCAAAATACTAGTATGTTTAATCAAAATAAAAATAAAAATTAAAGGCTTCAAAAACTATTAATTTTAGTTTCAACAGATTTAAAATGAGTAGAGTCATGTATTTGAGGTATACATAGTTAATTACCATACATTATTATAAAGTATTATACTTTTAAATAATAAAATGCAAAAAAATTGGTTTGCATGGGATATACAAACAACAACAACTGAACTTTTATTCCAAGCATTTGTTGTTGGCTACATGAAACTAACATAAGAATCACGCCCGGTCGAGCACATGGATTCTCCACCTCCACCACTCATATCGAACAATATACTTTCATTCATTAAGACCTTCATGAAATTATAGATAGATCATAAACTTTAGGTACATATGGATAATAGGTAAGAGTCTATTTAAACTAAAACTAAAGGCAAGCATAACATGAGGGATAGTGGGGACTTGAATTTCCTTATAGGAGTACTATACCAACTCTCTTCAAAGCAAATTTGGTGTGAGCCAAACTGGTGGTGGCCAATTTAATCTTGGAATATCTTGAGGATAACATTGTGCTATGGTACCATCTTCTAAGTTGCAAACACCGATATCACGATTTCTATCTTTAAAGTACGGGGTTTCTTCCCCATTGTCATCGACAAAGTAGATGCAATTTCTTTTCAAGTTAGAAAAGTTTTGAGTGGACAAAGACATGCTGAAGCCATTCCCGATGAATAATGCGTTTTGATCCTCCAGAGATTCCATCCTCAGACAGTGAAACTTGTCTCCATCGTCGATTAGCTGATACACTTCAAAAGAAACCGTCCTAAACACATCCTCGCCCTCGCCTCTATATCGTTCCCTTTGAACAAACAAAATTCGAGATGAGGATACAACCAAGTATGGATATAAGAAACGATCATAATCAGGTTCCAAATCGACTCGAATAGTCTGAATAGCACATGGGCATTGAGAAGTGTTGGTTGTGAGATCCCAGACTTTGACTTGATTAAAATCATCCAATGTGTAGAAAACGCCTTCATGAAAAAGAAGACCTCTGTAGAATTCTCCTTCCATTGAACTCCAAACATCATCTCCACTTCTAGCATAAGCCAATCTTTGAAAAGGCATGAATAAGAGGATCACAAGCCATGAATTTTGTCAATTCTCATACTATTCATGTGATTAATTTAATAAATATAATAAATAAAAAAATTTGTCAATTCTATGATTTAAATATCTATCTCTATTTTTATCTCTCCCTCTACTATTACAACCACAACTCATAGGGTCCCAGGTTTGATTTCAATTTGATAGTCTACTACAGCAGAGGCATATCAACAAGTAAAAGAAATAAATGTAGATTTTTCTCTAACAAATTAATACAATCACGAAATTTATTGTTTATAACTATATATAATCATCTAATTTAGTAAGATATAAAAGAAAAATAGATCAGATTTCTTTGTTCTTTAGTTTAGATCAATTTAAAATTTTGTTTCAGAAATATGTTAAATAATTTTAGTTAAGATAATAAAAAAAATTAAAAGATATTTAAACTAGCTAACTTATTAAAAAAAATTTAAAATAAAGTCCGACCAAAAACAATTAAAACCTGTATTATTTTAGGTTAATATCTCTAAGAACAAAATGACCATAAGTATGGTCTGAAAGCCATTTACCTTGGAACAAGAGAGATGTGTGGGGTTACCATAGAACAAGAGAGATGTGTGGAGACCATCCATGGGGTGGGGATCCATTCACCCCTACCCTCCACAAACCTGTATTAAATCCTTCTCAAATCTTTGTCCATTTCGCATGTCCAAAATACTAGTATGTTTAATCAAAATAAAAATAAAAATTAAAGGCTTCAAAAACTATTAATTTAGTTTCAACAAATTTAAAATGAGAAGAGTCATGTATTTGAGGTATACATAGTTAATTACCATACATTAGTATAAAGTATTATTTTGCATGGGATATACTACAACAACAACAACAAACCCAAGAGCCTTTATACCAAGCATATGTGGTAGGCTATGTGAAACTAACATAAGAATCATGCCGGGTGGAGCACAGGGATTCTACACATCGATCCACTCATATCGAACAATATATTTTCATTAAGGCTTTCATAAAATTATAGATAGATCATAAACTATAGGTACATATGGATAATAAGAGTCTATTTAAACTAAAACTAAAGGTAAGCATAACATGAGGAATTGGGGGTGGGTGGGGGGAACTTGAATTTCCGTATAGGAGTACTACACCAACTCATACAAATAATAATAATTAAAAAGAACAATCCAACTGAAGCATTTGACTCTGAATGGAAAAATAAACAAAACAGCAAAAGAAATATTCATTGAAGGAATCTATACTTAACTAACTAGCATGTAATAGAAATTGATCCACTTTCTTCAAAGCAAATTTGGTGTGAGCCAAACTGGCGGTGGCCAATTTAATCTTGGAATATCTTGAGGATAACATGGTGCTATGGTACCATCTTCTAAGTTGCAAACACCGATATCATGATCTCTATCTTTAAAGTATGGAGTTTCTTCCCAATTGTCATCGACAAAGTAGATGCAATTTCTTTCCAAGTTAGAAAAGTTTTGAGTGGGCAAAGATATGCTGGAGCCATTCCCGATGAATAATGCGTTTTGATCCTCCAGAGATTCCATCCTCAGACAGCGAAACTTGTCACCGTCGTCGATTAGCTGATACACTTCAAAAGAAACCGTCCTAAACACATCCTCGCCCTCGCCACTATATCGTTCCCTTCGAACAAGCAAAATTCGAGATGAGGATACAACCAAGTATGGATATAAGAAACGATCATAATCGGGTTCCAGATCGAGTTGAATGGTACGAATAGCACATGGGCGTTGAGAAATGTTGGTTGTGAGATCCCAGACTTTGACTTGTTCATAATTATCCAACGTGTAGAAAACGCCTTCATGAAAAAGAAGACCTCTATAGAATTTTCCCTCCATTGTGGTCCAAACATCATCTTCACTTGTAGCATAAGCCAATCTTTGAAAAGGCATGAACAAGAGAATCACAAGCCATGAATTTTGCGACCATGAAACCACAGATCTACCATGAGTAGAGAAAAGATAGCGTTTAGTTTCTTCCATGCTAAACTCAAACGCCTCATCCTCTACAAAAGATTCGGAATCATAACAATAGAGGTATTTGATAAGGTGTCCTTCGGGGTCGCGCTTCGCTCCAATTGAAGGAAGGGAGAGGATGGAAGGGAGGGGGATTTGGACACGTGTGATTGGATTTAGGAGGTGCAAATCTGATCGCTCGTCGGCTGTGATCAACCATCCTTCTGATGATCCGATCCATACGCGCTTGCGGATATCAGGCTCAAGCAACTTATTCATATGATACATCTCATTCTCTGCTATATTGTAAAATTGGCAACCCTTGAAAGGATCGGAAAACATCAACCATGGTGATTCCAGAATAGGTGCATGATTATTTTGAGTTTCGGCAGCACGTCTCCAGTATCTACACACGCACCGGCAACGGATACGGTCGACCGTCGACAATCTATCAAAGATCTCGGAGAAAATCTCAGGTGGAAACCAGGACCATGAGAGGACCATTGATTTGTCTCTACTATTTTAAGTGGAAAACAAAGCGGTTTACTGATCGACAAAAGAAAGATATAGAAAACAATAAGAGAGAATGAAGAATACCAGATCAAATCTGCACCGATTGAGAGAACTCTATGATGCTCCAAGCCTCTTATTTTTGCTATCTTCTCGCTTTTCTCCCTCTCTCTCCCTCTCAATCTCCTAAGATAGCCGCAATACAAATTTAAGGATGGTTATGCCAAAACCTAATTTGATTCTTAATTCTGATAGCCTTTCTGATATAATATTACTAGCACATGCCATGCACGTATGAACAACTGAATTCTTAATAACCAATTGGTTAGATTTTTTTATTTTTAATATATTACTGTTAGTTTTAGAGATAAATGTAGTTGCCAAGAAAGATTGAGATAATTTTTATCATGGTAGGTAAATATTTTGAAACATCTGCAAAATCTATATATATCGCATGAAATTGGAGCATTCATTTCAAGGCAAATTTTAAACGCTCTTCCTTAGGCATTATACGAGTAGAGATAAAAACGAATTATGATCACATGTCTTTAAATAGTTAAAAAGCTTCCCCCTTTTAAACAAAAAATTGTGATATGATGAATTAAACCAGTTTTAAAATTGCACTCTGATTTCTTTTCTTAAAACAGCTTTCAATCTTAGTATTTCTATTTATTTATTTATTTTTGCAGCAATAGTATTTCTGTTTATTACTCTAAAATCCAAACATTTCTTCAAATATCATCTCAAATATAAAAATTTATATATTTTACCTTTAATTCTCGTTGAATATACAAAAACACAATTAAATCTCTACTACACCAAACTTTCCTTTTAAGTAAGAGCTTTTTACAAAAAATCACATTCATAATTCTTTAATTACTAAAAAGTCCCATATACTTCATATTACTTAAAGGGTGTTTTTACTAAAAAAACCCTCATACTTCGTTAATTACTAAAAAAACTCCTCTATATATATACTCACATACATCTAAATTGCTCTAAAAAACCCCTAACAGTCCGAAAGGAGAATCTTTTTAACCTCTTTCATTATTCCATTAGGTGGCTAACAGCTTCTAAAACCTTCACAACCCCTCCTCTTTTTCCAAAATTCCTAAGTTTTCCATCAATTAGCTTTAGGATTAGGGTTTCAATCAATGATATCTCAAATTAATTATGGAAACCGGCTCATCTTTCTCAACCTTCTCCAACAATGATATTGTTGTGTATCGTTCTCCTTTCAATTACAAGTTTCGAGTTTATGGGCAATCTCGTTTGAAAGAAAAATGATTCTTTAGTTGCACTAAACTTAAATCTTCAAGTGAGTGAGAATGTGGGTTCTTTTAAAGTAAGTTTTGCTTAAATACCTAGAAAGTAAGAGAACGTCTCAAATACAAGTTCCAGCTCCATCTGAACGGGACGCTGGCTTTTGATGGAAACTAACGAGAGGGATTTTTAATGCAATTTAAATGTATGGGGATCTTTTCAGTAAATACGAAACATGGAGGAGCTTTTTAGTAATTGATAAGGAATGAAGGGGTTTTTAGTAAAAAGTTCTAACTTGAAAGACCCTTCACATACTTAAATTGCACTAAAAAAACCCTAATAAACCAAAAAAGGGAATCTTTTTGGTATCTTACATTACTCCATTAGAGGGTTAACAATGAGTATCAGGATAGGGTCTCAAAACCCCCGGCCTCTTTTCTTCTTCCAAAACTAATAATCTTTCCCCTAAATTAGCTTTAGGTTGGATTTTCAATCAAAAATCTCTTAAATTGATAATGAAAACCGGCTTGTCTTCTTCCATATTCTCCAACAACGAGATTATCAACTGCCGTTGTCCCATTAATTTCAAGTTTCAAGTTAGTAGACAAACTCATTCGAAACGAGAGTAGTTCAAGTTCAACCTACCTAAATACATAACAGGTAAGAGAGCAGTTCAAGTTCAGGCTCCAGCTCCATCTTCCTAACGGGATGTTGACTTTGAACGGAAAACCAGCAAAGGTTTTTTAGTGCAATTTGAAAGTATAGGCGGTCTTATAAGTAAATATGCATTATGGAAAGATTTTTTTAGTAATTAGCGAAGTATGAAAGGGCTTTTTAGTAAAAAAATCCCCTAATGTAAAAGGTCGGATATTAAATCGGATACAGATACGGATAGTCAATACGGATACAGAAGGGATATATACATTACCATATCCATATCCGATTATCGTTGGCACTTACAAATACTGATATGGATAGTCACCGATAAGGAAAATCAATAACCGTATTTGATAAATATCGGATACGGATACGAGTTCCATTCGGATTATCCATGTCAGTTTACATCCATGATATTCAAACAGGGGCCTTGAGGTTTAATAAGTCAATGGAGCTCTGCTCGCTGCTGTGCTTCATTTTTCATTTACCATCTTACCAAAAAAAAATACAATACTCTTATAGCTCATCATCACAGCTCAATGTTGAGATAGATGTTCAGTTACCAGTTGAAGTTAAAATCCTTGGTAAATAAATTGCATACTACTCATTAGGTAAGAAAGATCTGCCAGCATAGTAAAAACAATCATGATAAAATGCATATATAGAAACAATAACAGTAAATTCAATAAATCTCGGAGATAATGACCAAAAGTAACAATTTCATTTATAAGGTCAACTGGGCCCAGCAATCAAAATACAACAACTATATGTGTACAGCTTCCCAAACATTCTGAAGTAATATGAGGTAACATTTCATAAGTCTCAGTGATTCCTTTACAAAGTTCAGTTATAAGACCAACTTCTTTATAATGCTCTTCTGAATATCCAAAAATAATGAATGAATGAACGAATGCCAATTAATTGCTCTACTGCCTCTATCTATACCTGACATTTCCTTTCCTCTGTTTCATTACATGTGTATCAAAATTTTGTACAGAAAATTTGACAGAAGTTAACCTAACACAGTGCTGAGTCGGGGTTGTATGGCTTTGTGATGGCCGCGATGGTTCTGCCTGCATGGGATTGAAGAAGTCTTCTGGTACCAATGCCTGCATGGGATTGATGAAGATCACATAAACACATACCATTGAGTCTTATACATTACTTACTCCTGAATTACTTGGATAACCAATTTACAATGGACACATAAAGATAAACAAATTCTATGGTTGCAAGGAACATCTAAAATGATAGCTGTTGCCAATATTCTTTTGTGAATAAAGAACGTCAATCAACAGGGACATGCCCTTCTCAAGGAGGGCTCATGCCCATTTCCCTGAAAAAGAGTAGACATGACAATCTAAACTATGCATTGATAAAATTGAGGTAGATGTTACTTGTTATTTACCATGGCATGCTACATTGCTTATAACTAGGTTCTTGCCGGAAAAGGAATCGTGCGTGTGTTTGACTGTGCGCAAGTGCATGCGCACATGGGCGTGCCAGCAGGCATGCATGAGAGAGAGAGAGAGAGAGAGAGAGAGAGAAATCATGTCAAGACTCCATGATCATCACCAGATTCCAGCATACACTGTGTGTCGAAAGTAAAAGGTAACTAGAAAAGACTAATAAAGCAGATGCAATCCACAGAATTCAGGATTATTTCTAATAAGATTATGACTGCTCGCCATGTAATAGAGTAAAACTTGAAATTTTTTCTGTATCTTCACAGTTTATAAAAGAGGATGTATCTTCACAGTTTATAAAACCAGAAAAGGGATTGGGGTCGGATGGACCTGCAATGGCTATCCGATTAGGTCTTCTGGAAGCTGGATTCACATAAGCAGAACGGCCTGCTGGATTAGTTTGTTCTGCAGATATTACGCCTGCAATACCAAAAAGAAAAAAAAACAAGTGCATCTCAAAGAAAAGTCAAGGATGAAGATATTTTAAAGCCCTGCAGAACAGATAATCTGAGATCAATCTCATTTTTTGTTTGTGTGTTTAGCTTGAACAAACAGAAAATAGATAATCTGAGTTCAAGTAGTGACACATATGATGACCGGAAAAAGGTTGAACAAACATCTATGTTTTCAAGGCCAGAAAAAAATACATTGATATAAGACAAAAGTCATTGTTCGGGTTTTAAACCTCGCTTGCATCAGGCTAAGCCCTATGCAAATTTTAAGAAATGACATTACAAGAATGCTTATATAAAAATTCACACATTGGGTAGGAATGAAAGTACTTTGGAAGCTAGGATTCGCAATTCTAGCATTAGCCGCAGTGAGTGGTGGAACTGAATTTAGGGCAATGTTGTTGGCGTAGGATGGACCCAGTGCATTGTTTTTAGTACATTGCTTTAACAGTCAGATTCTTGCAGACAAGGAATCTTATAAGCCTCACAAACAATGGCATGCAATTTGTATCCAACGTTTTGTTAGTCCGTCAGTAATTGAAGCATTTATTCGATAGGCTGCACATGTCAGTAATTAAAATGATCAAAATCCATAAAGAGAAGACTCCATAGATCCCCAAATGCATCCAACACAGAGATAAAGACAGGAAAAGAACATATACACATTGTCTCAAAAGAACATATACACATTGTCCCCAAATGCAAACAGGGCATACCTTCAAGGTTGAGAAAACCGGTCATACATGGTCCCTGCTGCCAAGAGGATAACAATTTATAGGAGGCAGCATCTGTTGGAAAAACTGAAATAGATCTTGATAGGCCTGAAATCAGTAAAGAACATCAATGCAAGTAATTTTAGGGAGCTGCAGTCGCAGATTTCAACAGATGACAAACTAGATATGGGTCAATAGCAGACCTTGTGCTTTAAAGTTTGGAGCAGCACTTGTGATTGGGAAAGAGTCGGTAGCTCCTCGTGTTCGCAAGAACTTTTGAGCGTTAAATCAAGAAAGGAAGTGCTTTCAGAATTATGAGATTCAGAGTTAACATCAGTTGAGCCTTCCTCAGGAAAAACACAGCTGCTACCAGCCAAAGTTACTCTAGATTGGTTCATGGGATGATGAGTATCGGCTACTTGATATTGCGCGCAGCTGAATAGTAGCCACATCAGAAGTATCAACTTGGGCACCAGGGTCCCCACCTGCAGCAACGGTTAACTTCAGAAATCATGGAAGACCCGCATAAAAAACCACACGGTGACCGTTCACGAAAAGGTAAATAGTTTGTTTTGAATCAGATAAAGTATGTGATAAATTTATGCTCTCCATTATTATATGATTAACATGGTTGAAACTTTAGCAATACCTCAAGGCTTCACATCTATAATAAGTTTTAGCGGCGTTCCATTGTTGAATAATAATGATATAATAATATCACTCTAAACAACGAGGTAGAAATTTCGTCACGGCATTTAACCAACATAAGGGTGACTAAGGAGACAAGACCAATCCTATCAATAAATATGAAAGGGTGCGGACCCCACATTACCTGCAATTTCAGAAAATATGAATGAATTCTTTAGTATTCTACATTGATGAGCAGTCTATGAGTACCCATGGTTAAATAGGTTGCACTTCCCTTTTGGGGGAAAACCTAAATTAAATGCAAAAAACATATTGATACTTTTGAAAACCCTAAATTTCTCTTGAAAAAGACATTGGTTATGAATTAATCAAGAACCTAGGAGAACAACTATCTATGAAAATACAGAATTTTCAAAAAGGACCAACATTTTAACTGCGTCTAATAAGAATTCAATTTTATACAAGAGCTAGCACAACAATATCACCCATCGTGCAAGCAAAACCCCTTTCTCCAAAAGGAGTTGTCGATCATCTATGTACCAAATAAACCTACCTTTGAATTCAAGAATATAATTAAACAGCATCGATTGCAAACATAAATTACTATTCTGATGAAAATCTCAACTCTTGATCCAAGAATGTGAAGAGAGCAGCAATGGCTACGAAAAATTTCCGAAATCGCATAAAAAGAATCGAAGATATTTTTACCTGGATCAATGAAGAGGAGAGTTTGGGTTCTTGAAGGCTTCAGCTCGCAGATCTCAAGCGCGCGCGGTTATTCCCTGTGATTCATTCGGTTTTTATACTGAGAAAATGGTTTCGTGGTGATAGCTGCTAATTTACGGGTCGGGTCGGGTCGGGTCGGGTTGCACTTGCAACATCAATGCAGAATCCGCTAGTGCAATCACAACTTTGTTACACCGTTGCTTATTCCTTAAAATTCAAACAAAGCAAAAATGGTTAAATTAAGTAAGCAGTTAAGCTACATAACCAACTATAAAATACCACAAACACTAGCCTCGTGTCATGCCCCTTTTGCACAAAACCTCACTGTTGATTTTGATAAACAGAAAAATCCCTGACCTTTGATTTGGACAGCAGGAAATAGGAGGGACTCCAAATCCGTTTTTTTTGGTCTTTTTTGTTTTGTGGGTTTTTGATAAGAGAAAACAAGTATTTAAAAGTTTTGAGCGGGATATTTGAAAATATAATAAGTTTTTTGCTGTGGTAATTAAAAGGGAACCCTTTTAACGAAAAGTTTTACTGATTTAAAAGAGTGTATATATGGACACCATATGTATTTTTCTTAAAATAAGCATTAAGTGTGACCGGTTATTTACGAAATTGTTTTTGGCACGTGGGTTGTGCTTGGTGTATGGTATGGAAAATTACCGGAAATCCTTGCATTCTCAGGAATGGGATGACCGGGCATCTAATTCCAAAGAAGCTTGCATTAACGTGCTTGCTTTATTTTAATCATTCCCAGTAATATATGTGTGTGCAGCCGTCGACCGGCGGCGAGGCCGACGATGAACGGTCAATAGACGGCGGGCCGGCAAGCAACCAGCAACTACCGGCGGACGGCCGGCAACGGCCTGCAGGGCATGTCGGCTGACAACCAGCGATGGACTACGGCCGGCCTGCGGCGAATGTCCGACCGATGTCACGCCCCACTTCATATTAAATGATTTTTAGTGGACTCTCATGCCACGATATACATTCTTTACCAGACTACCCATTATCCCCGCGTATGTTAATTTATAGTTAAAATTACAAGTCTTAGTCGAATTCATGAATACAAAAGGTGATGTAAAAATGTGAAGTTTTCAAGTACAAATGATGGACAAATCACACAAATCCCTCAAAACCCTAGCTCTCAAAATACAAAAGGTTCTCTCAAATTCTATCTCAAAAGCTATCAGATCTTGGGTTACAAAATACTACCTTATATATAGTATAGAAAAGATAGATTCAAATAACCAATTTCCAAACGAAGAAATTATTCGGCCCAACACACGGCAGACGTCTAAAGAAGGAATTGCCGAACGTCTGCCTTAGAAGTCTTCAAAATAACAGAGCATCCCAGACGTATGAAGAAGGAGCTTCAGACGTCTGGTCTTGAGGTCTTCTATATAACAGAGCGTTCGCAGACGTATGCCTAAAGTATGCGAACATATAGAGCGTCAACAGACGTCTGAAGATTTATAGCTCCAGACGTTTTCCCCCTTGCTTGTAGATAAATTCGAATCTGGAACAACTCTATTATAATACCGAATCAACAGGAAATCCAATAGGGATCGGAATGGGAGGCATACACAACGGTTATCACCAAGATAATTGAGTTGAGGTGTTTTTAGTTTTTGTTGCCCTATTTTATTTCTCTCCACCTCTAATTTTTGCTTATGCTCTACCTCGAATTTATCAATTCAATCCTTGTGCATTGGCTAATCCAATGTTGCTGCTTCTTCAGCAGACTTTTCTCAGTTAGTAAGAGTTGACTGAAAACATACCCAAGACTGAACCTAATTAGAAATAAGATTTCACTGGAAAAGAAATATAACCAAATCTCAAGTAAGCAGACAAACCTTTCTCATATCTAACTCGTTAAGGAATCTGTATCCATGAATATTTTCTGTAAATTCAGTTTATTGTTACCGTCGCTATTATTCGCTCAATGATTTAAATCTGCTATAGTTTGGTCCTAAGGTTAAGTGTTCCTGTGGGGCATCAAAATGCCATGGATTTCTTGGTAGCAAACGAAAGGCATGCAGGTTAACCAGCTGGGGATGCAAACGGAAGAGATCTATTGCCATTAAAGCATAAAGTTATGCCTGCTGATTCACTTGATATGAGGGTTTGTCGATTTTTTTTTTCTTTTCAATTATTCACATCAAGTTGGATAGAAGTTGACTCTGCATTCATTTTTTTTGCTGTGAAGCAATCATAGTTATTATTCATCGACTTTAGCAAGCTTTTGTATACCATCTCCCCTTGTTCAGCCGGTACTTCGGGAAAAAAGAAAATCGGCCACACAGTTTACAAGTCCATTGATTTGAGTTTATAGATATTGTATTCAAAGAATATTTATGTTTAACCCACAATGTGAAATGTTAACATTCATCTTGTTTAGCATGATTATCACCCTAACACCTGGGAGCTAATTTGTTGTACAAGAATACTCACGTGCTGTTAAATGACTGCTCGTTGTTACAGAGAAGTAAAGAAATTTATGCATCTTATTCTATGCTTTTTAATCTATTATTATTTGTTCCTACAAAAAAATTCTCTTATTATTTGAACCTATTTGTTGATATGTTTAGTGCCATCTTTTCGCTGTTAGAACATACCAATCGAATAAGTGACATTATATTAAATAGAAGGGTATTCGCAAGATAGTGTGAATGTACATATACGCCAATAATGATATATGTATTCATATAATAATCGTAGTAACATGCAATTTTGATGTTGCAGAAGATGATGTCAAACACACACCAAGAGAAAGATCAATACAAAGAATCACAACTTTCAGTAAATTAAAGTCACATTCAATGCACCACATTCCATGGCATCCTTTGAGAAAGAAGATCAATATAAATAAAGAATCACAATGTCAGTAAATTTTAATCGTATTCGTCAACAACCGAATCCCATTGCAGCCGTTACAAATTCAAGCGAAGCGAAGTTTTTCAGAATTACATGAAACATCTAATTAGTGTCAAGCTTAAATTTACGAGAGCGGGATTTCATATAAAGAAAAACCAGAACGGACTTAAATATTCACAACTCTTATAACGCAATAACTAATACTCATCTGAGAAAAGAAAAGCAAGACTTAAACCTCGACGACCATCAGGAGTATGCCTAGTGTTTTAAAAAGCCGGCGCTTAAGCGGCCGAGCGGGTTTTTCCGTTCCGTTTTATTCCGTTTAAGCGAGTGATATTGCATAACCTATTTTATTGATGTTTACATCTCATAAGTGTTATAAAGGGTATATAACTATTGTTATTGGCGTAAGAATACACAAATACCAATTAATACAATATTCCATTTTTTTTTTTCTTTTTCCACGTTTCAATCTTTCGTGCTCGACTCGATAAATCTCACGGTTGTCAAGCCAATTTTGAGACACTTCAAGATTTGGGTTTCAAAACTCCAAAATTTTAGGTTTATCAACTCTAAGAAGTCGAGATCTAAATCGATTTCGAGCAATCCTTGGGTTTTCTATTTCGATTTCGAATAGTTTTTGAATTTCGATCATGAAATTCTAATTCGATTTTCACTATACTGGTTTTGAGCTACAATCTTTTAGATACCTTTTTTAATAATTTGGTAATTAAGTGTTTTTAGTGATTTGAGTTATGATGCTTGATGTTGGGTATCGAAAACCTTATAAGCACTGTATAAACTAATAAATTCTAAGAAAATTTTAATTTTGCATTGAATTATCTGAGCATATTTTAGCAAATAATATATTGTCTAAACACATTGGTTAAATTTAGGCATTTGCTGTTACAAAAGTAACATAAAAATAGTTAGAATGTAATGATAATCATTATTTCTGATCCGTCTGAGCAGCCGCTTAAACGCTTAAGCGGCGTTTAAGCGTTTTGACTCCTTGACCGTTCCGTTTTTCTTTCCTGCTTTTAAAACACCGTGTACGCCTTTTATTCCAGTCATATGCTTGGAGTGGATTCCCAGAAATAACTTCACATACTCTAAACTGCAATAACATTCTCCTATGCTTTTTTTTAATGAAATTCGTCATGAGGAGCGAAACTACACTAGAGCAAACATATGATGCAGCCCCTAGCATAAATGGAGCCGCCGCCAAAATTTCCTTCCACTGCCTCATCGAAGCAAGAATTGCTAATGCAGCAGAGGCAATCGGCAGCAGCAGCAGCAACAAATTCTTCCACACTAGAAATCTTGTAACCACTTCCTTACATCCCTTGCAATGAACTATGTGTCGAAACTATCGATTCATTAAATTCGTAGCAAACTGAGTTCCAATCCCTCCTTTTGCCGGAAAAGAAGCGGAAACCCCAGCGGCGATCCCTGCTGGAGCCTGCTCAACAACCGCAGGGCCTTTCGGTAATTTCACCAAATCATGCCGACTTTAAACATCCACTTTCTATACTCTGCAACCCAAGTATCACAAGACTTCAAATTCATATACAACTCCTTCGTCGGTACCTTCTCTTTCACCAACACTTCATCTTGCGATTCCAGAAACCCCATTTCTTGTTCAAGTACCTTACAGATGATGCTCATAAGTTGGAACTCCTCATATTGCGACACGTGGCGAATGACGTGTTACCCGCGACAACCCGTCAGACTCCTGGCGGCTACCGAAGTAAAATCAGTGTGGAGCATTGGCCTCTTTTCTCGGATCATCCCCGATCTGACACTCCGCTTCTTGCCCACGAGCAATCTGGCACCCGAACTTGCACCCCTTCTCTTTTGCTCGTCTCTGAGAGCTTCCTCGGCCTCCTGGCTTGTCTCTGAACCACCCGCCGAGCTAAGCCTCCCCAGCTCTCCCAATCAAATGTGAGCGCAGAGCCCTAGCGCTTCCGTAACGGCCCCGCGTATTTCGCTAAAGCGAGATATCCCGCATACTCTGCCAATATTCCTCGACTCTAACTTGATCGTCGGAGGGTCCTACGGTGGCCACTCATCCCGGAACTTTCTTGCAGATAGCTCGTCTTCCACATCAAACACAACCCATTGAGATCCACACGATCGGCCAAATTATGGTTATTACCTCGGATCCTGCTCGGGAAACCGCCAGAAACCACCACCTCTTTCCTGTCGACGATGTAAGCACTCCACCCCAGAAAAAGGTGCAGGAAGGACGAGCCCATTATCTTCACCAACGAAGACCTCCATGGTATATCACTGCCTCACAACGACCTTCTCGTGAGAACGGCCCGGATCCAACGGTACGGGGTACAGAGGATATTGGTTGATTCAGGTAGCTCAGCAGATATCCTTTTCTACAACTGTTTCCAGCATATGGGGTTAGGACAATCCGACCTACAGTCGACCTCCCATGTCCTCTCCGGATTCACCAACCACTTCATCCCGACCGAGAGAACAATCACCCTCCTCCTCAACATCGGGGAAGCAGGTCGTACGCACACCATGCCGGTGAACTTCCTTATCGCTAAAGTTCCTTCGTCTTACAACATTCTCCTGTGACACCCTACATTGAATGCCCTCCAAGCTCAAATCTTGACTTATGATCTTGCGATCAAATTTCCATTGGATCAAGGCGGGATAGGTCGGGCCATGGGAATCAGCAGATCGCTTAGATTTGCCTTACTTCAACTTCTCCTGCCGGAGAGTAGGACGACGATTTGGAAGACACGCGGGATTTCCAGGGGTCCTTAGATACACGTGACGACCAAAGGGAAATCCGAGGAGCATCGGTAGAAGCATTGACGGAAGGCCCCCTCGTCGAAGGAGTTAATGGACGGACCGTTCAGATTGGTTCTCTTTTGACAGGAGACCGCCGTGAAGACTTGATCCGTTTCTTCCGAGAAAACTTTGACGTATTCGCCTGGACACCGGCAGACATGTCCGGGATCGACCCCAAAGTTATCTCACACAAGCTCGGAGTCGACCTGAAGGCCAGATCCGTCCGACAGAAGAAACGAAGTTTTGCGCCAATCAAGCAAAAGGCGGTTGAGGACGAGGTTGATCGATTGCTCGCAGCTAACTTCATTAGAAATCTTGACTACTCGGATTGGCTGGCGAACGTTGTCATGGTAAAAAAGGCGAACGGAAAATGGCGTATGTGCATCGATTTCATGGATCTGAACAAGGCCTGCCCTAAAGACAACTATCCCCTCTCTCAGATAGACCAGCTAGTGAACAGCTCAGCCGACCATGAATTGCTTAGCTTTATGGACGCTTTCTCCGGTTACAATCAGATCCGGATGAACGCGGCAGATGAGCTTACTGCGTTCACCACGGATCGGGGGTATATTGCTACAAAGTGATGCCCTTCGGTCTTAAGAACGCTGGGGCCATGTATTAATGCCTCGTCAACAAACTATTCAGGCCGCAGATCGGGAGGAACATGAAAGTCTACGTCGACGACATGCTCGTAAAATCAACATCATCGGACGGCACACCCGAGATCTCGGCAAGACATTTGACGTCCTGCGCAGGTATAAAATGAAGCTGAATCCAGCTAAGTGTGCTCGGAGTCACCAGCGGGAAGTTCCTCGGGTTCATGGTCACCAATCGAGGAATTGAAGCGAACCCAGAAAAGATCAGTGCCATTCTCAATATGGCCACACCGAAGAGCAATGTTGAAATAATGCGGCTCACAGGAAGAGTGGCCGCTCTGATTCTCTTTATGTCAAGATCCGAAAAGAAGTGTCTCCCGTTCTTTAAAGCCTTGAGAAAAATTCTTAAGTTCGAATGGTCGGAAGAGTGTCCGAACGCTTTCGAACAACTCAAGGCGCTCCTAGCAACTCCCCCACTACTCACTCGACCAGTCGAGGGCGACGAGCTAGTATTATACCTTACGGTCTCCGACCAAGCTGCAGGCTCAGTGCTCGTCAGGGAATCCGAAGGTGTACAGAGGCCGGTTTACTACGTGAACCACGTTTTCAAGGACACGGAAACTAGATACCTAGCCATAGAAAAGATAGTCTTGGCACTTGTCGTCGCCTCAAGGAAACTACGACACTATTTCCAGGCGCACACTATCCTCGTCCTCACCGAGCGACCTATAGAAACTATTCTGGCTTCCCCTGAATCACCAGGTCTTCTGGAGAAATAGAGGTGGAAATTATCTCAATTCGACATCAAGTACTGTCCCAGGCAAGCCATCAAAGCGCAGGTCCTAGCAGACTTCATGGTCGAATGCACTATTCCCACCAAAGGAGCGGCAGCACGGGGCCCCGAACCACATCCCTCGGTCGAGGAAGTACCCAACTCCATCCCCGACTAGGTGTTCTACGTGGACGGATCCTTTACCAAGGAAGGAAGCGGGGATGGCCTTATCATTCGAGGCCCGGACAAGGCATAGATGGAATGCTCTTTGAAGCTCAGATTTAGAGCGTCGAACAATGCCGCGGAATACAAGGCTTTGTTAGCTTGATTGCGAATTGGCTCCGAGGTAGGGCTGAAGACGATCCGAATTCGCAGTGACTCCGCACTGGTCTCAGCCAACTAACTGGGCATTTCGAGGCCCGAAAACCACTCATGATGAAGTATTTGGCCGAGGTAAAAAGACTTCGGAAAAATTTCAAAGAAGTCCAGGTAGAGCAGATTTTCCGGACCCTAAACACCCAAGCCGATGTCTTGAGCAAGCTCGCTTCTTCCTATACGACCCACCATAAAAGAAATATTCTCTTTGATGTCTTGCCACGGCCTAACGTGGAAGACGGAAAGGTAACATTCCAAGTATACATGACTAAGGAAGAAGGCCAAGATTGGAGGAAGTCTCTCGTAGAGTTCCTAAAAGATGGTATACTTCCGGAAAACCGAGGGGAGGCTTGCCGCCTTCGAGCAAAAGCCCAACATTTCATCTGGAGCAATGAAAACCTCTACAAGAAGTCGTACACTCTGCCCTTGCTCCGATGCGTCGACCCTCACGAAGCCAACTAAGTTCTACGAGAGATACATGAAGGGGTCGGGAGAACGATCAAGGAAACTATGACACTATTTGCAGGCGCACACCATCCTCGTCCTCACCAAGCGACCTATAGAAACTATTCTAGATTCCCCTGAATCATTAGTTCGTCTGGAGAAATGGAGGTGGAAATTATCTCAATTCGACATCAAGTACTGTCCCAGGCAAGCCATCAAAGCGCAGGTCCTAGCAGACTTCATGGTCGAATGCACTATTTCCACCAAAGGAACGGCAGCACGGGGCCCCGAACCACATCCCTCGATCGAGGAAGTACCCAACTCCGTCCCCGATTAGGTGTTCTACGTGGACATATCCTTTACCGAGGAAGGAAGCGGGGATGGCCTTATCATCCGAGGCCCGTACGAGGCAGAGATGGAATACTCTTTGAAGCTCGGATTTAGAGCGTCGAACAATGCCGCGGAATACAAGGCTTTGTTAGCTAGATTGTGAATTGCCTCCAAGGTAGGGCTGAAGACGATACAAATTCGCAGTGACTCCGCACTGGTCGTTAGCCAAGTAACCGGGCATTTCGAGGCCCGAAAACCACTCATGATAAAGTATCTGGCCGAGATAAAAAGACTTCGGAAAAATTTCAAAGAAGTATAGGTAGAGCAGATTCCCCGGACCCTAAACACCCAAGCCGATGCCTTGAACAAGCTCGCTTCTTCCTATACGGCCCACCATAAAAGAAATATTCTCTTTGATATCTTGCCATGTCCTAGCGTGGAAGACGGAAAGGTAACATTCCAAGTATACACGACTCAGGAAGAAGGTCAAGATTGGAGGAAGTCTCTCGTAGAGTTCCTAAAAGATGGTATACTTCCGGAAAACCGAGGGGAGGCTCGCCGCCTTTGAGCAAAAGCCCAACATTTCATCTGGAGCAATGAAAACCTCTACAAGAAGTCGTACACTCTGCCCTTGCTCCGATGCGTCACCCTCACGAAGCCAACTATGTTCTACGAGAGATACATGAAGGGGTCGGGAGAACGATCAATGGGCCCGCACCCTGTTCTAGAAGACACTGTGCAAAGGATATTACCGGCCGTGGATACACCAGGATGCTGAGAAATTCATCAGAAGATGCAAGAATTGCCAACTCCACTGCAGCATACATCGTCTCCTCGCTACTGAACTAACGCCTCTCAGATCCCCTTGGCCGTTTGCACAATAGGGGATGGATATGGTGGGATAACTCCCCACCGGCACGAGCGGACACAAATACATCTTTATCACGGTAGACTGCTTCACGAAGTGGATAGAGGCCGTGCCCATCAGAAAACCAGACACCTCTACTATAAAGTTCCTGAAAAACAACATAATCTCCCGATTTGGAATCCCGAGGTGCATCGTCACCGACCATGGGACCAACTTCGAAAACGACAAGGTCAAAGAATTTTGCAGCGACTATCACATACTGATGAAGTTTGTCGTGATAACACATCCGCAATGCAACGGACAGGCCGAGATAGCAAATCGAGGAGTTATCCGTGGACTCAGAACTCGCTTAGAAGAAAGATAGGGCGGCTGGGTCGAGGAATTGCCACGGGTGGTATGGGCATTACAAACCTCGAAGAAAACGCTCACGGGAGAAACCCCGTTTAGCATCTGCTACGGTACTGAGGAGATGGTCCCCGCGGAGACGGACTGCCTAGTTATCGAGTCAAACACTTCGACGATGAAGCTAACACCTCTGCACTCCGAACCAACTTGGACATCTTATTGGAAAAGCATGACCGAACGCAAATGAGAGCGGTTGTTTATCAACAGCAAACCGCTTGCTATTACAACGCTCGAATCAAACATCGGGCCTTCAAGGCAGGGGATCTGGTCTTACAAAGGAACGAGTTCGTAGATCAAGTAAGACTGCATAAATTCTCCCCGAAGTGGGAAGGACCATTCCTCCTAGCAGAAGTATTGCCCGGTGGAGCATACCGCTTGCAGGATGTCGGGAGGCGTAAGTTTCCCCAGTCTTACAACGTTGAAAAGCTCAAGTTGTATAAGTAAAAATGTATCCCTTTTTGAAATAATGTAATTCTTGTCAGCGTTTAATTAAGTCCGTAGAATGAACGAAGAAAGAAAAGGAGACAATACACTACTTCCAAAAAACATAATTCATTTATTAATTAAGGGGTATTATAGGCTCCCCAGCCTTACAATAATTACAACAGAGGGGGACGAGGATCAAGTAAGCACCGTTGAGGGTACTCCGAGGAAATCTCCTCCAGCCGGGCCCGAGCTTCCTCAGCCCGCTCTTTCCGACGGTGCCCGCAGACCCTAGATTCCACGGAAGCACCGGGGACCCCATCCACCGGACAAAAATCAACGATCAGTCTTTTCTGGAAAACACTCCAGAAGAAGATCCTCTGATCGTTCCCGCCTACTCTTCGAGATCAGACCGAGATGGTAGAGCGTATGCAACTTGTCAAACGCCACATCTCTCAGCTGCAGAGATAGGGCATTGTGCAGACCTGAGGACATCCTCCAGATCGCGTAAATGAGCAGTTGGAGAAGAGGAGATCGCCGTGGAAGTAGGCGTCCAAAGTGGCCCTCCACGCAGTATATCACCGCCTTATACGTCTGTTCAGAGCGATCGATGCTATAAAGGTACACATCGTCATAAGAAATGATCTCCCTGGTGGTATAAATGCGCCCGACTATATTCAGAAACATAAGGCTAGAAAGAAACCAACATGCCTTCGCTATTTATAGTCTTAACAAAAATCTTCCAACGGCCGAAATTTACTCGCGCAGCGACGCGAATCACGGGATATCTCAATTTCTCGATATAGAACTGCTACATGTCGGCCATGTCGATCTTCACGAGCTCCTATACGAGACACGGAAGGTTGAACGACGTCCTTACTCCCGTCTATGTGAATCACGGAAGGTTGAACGGCGTCCCATAAAGACGCAAGGGAGTCTAGAAAGCCCTCATCGCGAGGCCACCGAGCAGTTTCTTGTCCGGTCCATCCCTAGTAGGTAGCTTCCTACCCATCAACGCTAAAAATCTAAAGCCTTCATCATGAGGCCACCGAGCAACTTTCTGCCCGGTCCATCCGTAGCAGGTAGCTTCCTACCCACTACGCTAAAGATCTAAAGCCCTCCTCTCGAGACCACCGAGCAGCTTTTTGCCCGGTCTACCCCTAATGGGTAGCCTCCTACTCATCAACGCTAAAGATCTAAAGCTTTCCTCACGAGGCCACCGAGCAGCTTACTGCCCGGTCCATCCCTAGTGGGTAGCTTTCTACCTATATATGCTAAGGATCTAAAGACCTCTTCTCGAGGCCACCGAGCAGCTTCTTGTCCGGTCCATCCCTAGCGGGTAGTCTCCTACCCATCAACGCTAAGGATCCTAAGCTCTCCTCATGAGACCACCGAGCAGTTTCCTGTCCGGTCCATCCCTAGCGAGTAGCTTCCTACCCTTCAACGCTAAGGATCTAAAGCTCTCATCAAGAGGCCACCGTGTAGTCAACTTCTCGGCCCATCCATGCGAGGTAGGTTCCTGCCTTAAGAAAAGACGGATCCAACGTCCTCATCAAGGAAGAATCAGTCAACGCCGACCTATTCATGCTTAGCTATTTTTTCGACTCAGGCAATGACATGTGGTCGTCACCTCGACTATGAGGAGTGGACTGATATCGACCTTTCCACACTTGAATATTTTTCGATTCATGCTAAGACGCGCGGTCGTCACCTCGACTCCGGGGAACGGGAGGGTTCCGACCTTCCTACACTTGGCTAATATTTGACTAACTCTCGACGCACGATCGTCTCCTTAAAAGGCAGTGCACCGACCTACGACCTAACACTCGTAGGACGAGAAGACTGACAAGCTAAGTACACTTGTAGAATGAAAATTTAAATAATAAGAATACACGAGCTAAAAGGATACATTCGAGCAGAAAAGAAAGGGTCAACTTTATTTATGATCAAAAATAAATACAAGGTATTCTGAACTTCTCAGCCTTACAAAAAGTGTCCGAAAGCTTACAAAATTTTGAAAACAAAAACGCCCAAGGGAAGAAAGCTCAGGCCGCAGGCTCCGCCGGGATCTCGCCCTGCTCAACGCCGCCCTCAGGAGCCGGAGCTTCGGTCTCTAGGACAGTTTCGCCCCCGGCGACCACCTCGGCGCTAGCCTCCTGCGGAGCATTCTCAGAGAGCGGTACTTGGCACAGAGCTCACCGTCGGTAAACTCCAACATTGACGTCTTGACGGCGTCGAGAGCCTCGTGCCAAACGATGGTCGAGAATCGGCAAGGTCGGCGTAGAATTGGTCGGACGCCTTATACCTCTCCACGGCCTTCGTTACCCAGATCTCAGTGAGATTCACCGCCTCGAGCAACACTCGGACGTCCTTCTTAAGGGCGTCCCTTAACTTCTTCACCGTGTTATAGAGGGTACTGGCCTTCTCCAACTTCGCCTGGATAGCCCGGTTGGATTCGCTCAGAAGTCGGTGAGACTCCTTATACTTGGAGTTCGTCAACTCCTCGGCAACCACTCGAGATTCGAGGATGGCCGCCCTCTCCTCGGACCGTTGCAGCTGAAGACGAAGCTCTTCCTCTTGCGAGGATGCTTCGCCCGCCTTCTCCATGGCCGGGGCTACCTTCTCGGACTCCATGGCGACGAGGAGAGCATAATAGTGAAGGACCTGAGGAATCAACAAACGGGTTAAAAGCACAAATCGAGAAATAAATACTAAGGGATTCAATAAAAGGGTTGGATACTGACCTGTACCGCCTCCTGAGCAATGGCGGCAACCTGCGCCTTCATGGTCCATCGGGGAATCTTGCCTCCGGCCGCTTGCTTCATATCTGAAAGCAAGCAGTCGGTGATGGAAAGCCCCGAGGGCACCTCGATGCAAAAGTCCCCCTTCTTCATGGGAATCCCGGTAGAAGATACCCGGGAAATCGTCCTCTTGTGCCTTTTGAGGGGGACGTCAGCTAGCTCAGCCTCCTCCACCTCCCTTGTCCAGGGTGCCGGATCCCACGCGTGCTTCTGCCCCTCCCCCTCCGGCGTCCTTCCAGGGCTCGAGACACTGGGTATGAGTTTGCCGGTGGCTTGGCCTCAGGGCAGAGCTCGGGCCGGGTCGGGACGAGCTTCCGACCCGGTCTTCTTTTGGGCTTTCACGGCCATGGCAGCTAAGAACATGGATCGGTCTATTTGCTCGGTAGAGAGGAGAATACACAAAAGAGAGTTAGTGAAGCTGAGAAGGGCAAAGAAAATTTATCAAAGTCTAAATAGATCGTCTACGGCCTTAACTTACCCAGAAAGCGCGCAGGGCTGAGTCTAGCCCATCTCAGAGCCTGCTCGGAAAGCAGGACATCGGCCCGCTGGATTGGCTCCCACAAAGACATAGCCTTTGCCTCGGATGAGGATGACGGTTTCGCCCTCGGACAGTCGGCCCTGTGCCACTATGTAGGCACAGGCTAATACTCTTTCTCGGGTGGCCCGACGTATACAAACTTCTCTTTCTATTTATGGATGGAAGAAGAGACGACTACCACACCCGACCCGGCCATTCCACCCTTACGTTTTTTGAAGGAAAAATATATCCAGCTCAGCTCATCCTTGCTGGTGCCAGGGTGATTCTTATAACAAAGAAAGAAAACAAGGAAGGTCAATCTGAAGGGGATGTTTTCAAGTTTCAGCCGGATTAGAAACCCGAGGAGGATTCTCCACGAGTTCGGTGCTAGCTGGCCCAGGATAAGATGGAAGAAACGAAGCACCCCACATAGCTCGGTTGAGAAAGGCAGACACATTCCTGTCTGGAATGCTTCCAAACACAGGGAAATCTCCTTGACCTGCACCTGGTCCGCCCATTCGCCCTGTGTGACCACCGTAGGAATATTGGCATAGTACGTAGGAGATCTCGTTTTGGCGAAATACGCAGGGCCGTTACGGAAGTGCTAGGGCTCTGCGCTCTCGTTTGATCGGAAGATCTATGGAGGCTTAGTTTGGCGGGTGGCTCAGAGAGGAGCCGGGAGGCTGAAGAAGTTCAGCTCTGCAATAGCTCAGAGACGGGAAAAAGAGGAGGGGTGCAAATTCGGCTTCCAGATTGCTTGTAGGAAAGAAGCGGAGTGTCAGCTCGGAGATGATCTGAGGAAAGTCACCAATGCTCCACACTGATTTTACTTCGGTAGCCCCCCAGGAGTCTAGCGGGTTGTCGCGAGTGACACGTCATTTGCCACGTGTCGCGATCTAAGAAATTACCACTTATGAGTATCATCAATAACACTGTATATGATGAGCTTGGTCGTTTTGAGATTGTATTTCAGGATATCTCATGGTACAAACTTGTAATGGAGGATGAAGGAAATCAAGCTTAAACGGAAAATCTATATGGAGGTTGGAGAATTCGGACGAGTGCTTCTCAAACTGCATATTCAAGCTTCGTGAAGTTAAGAAGCCAAGTCCAAGATTGAAGCGTCAAGCAAAAGTCTGAAATTGATGCCTCAATTGAAGATCAAAAGATCGACTTCAACACGCTTAAGAGTGGAGTGCTCCAAGGATCGACGATCGAGAGATCAAGATCAAAGAGTCAAAGATTCAAGAATCGGAGAATTGCTATATTGACTTAGGAATCTTTATAAGTATGCTTTAGATTATGGGTAATATCAATTAAAGCTCTTGAACACTTACACATGCATGTATAAATGTTTTACATTGCATATACATCGAGTTTTCGATTTCATTATAAAACACAAGTTCTGATTTTTTATACTTCAGACGTTTGAACCATGTGCTTCAGACGTCTGGATACTTGTCTGTGTTTTAATGGAAAACCCAAATGTCAGAAATATCAGTTTTTATGCATGTCAGATTTTTTTGTTCTTCAGACGTTTGTATATGACTCATCTGACGTTCGCTTCTCTCTGTTTCTTATTGCCAATTATAACAGAGAAGATCCAGACGTCTGAGGATCAATGGACATAAATTTGTGAAGTTTTTAGAAAAGGATTTTTTGTTCTTCAGACGTCTGAACATTACTCATCAGACGTCTGCTGACTCTCTGGTATTTTATTTGCATATCTTCAAAATGAGAGTCAGACGTCTGATGCTATTTGGGCAGACGTCTGAAGTTGAAAGGATTTCAAAAATGTTACCGTTATAGCCGTTGGGATTTTTATCGTATGAACTTCAGACGTCAACACTTCCTTCATCAAACGTCTGTCGATGTTTTTTATTCTGCTGTCCCCACCAATAAACTTTTACATGGTCTCAAGTGATCATCTCATCTCTTGTGAGAGCAAATCTTCATTTTAATTATATTTTCATTCTCTTACACACAAAAGATTCAAGAGTTTCATTTGATTATATCCATACTTCAAGAGTATTAGAGAGAGTTTTGAGAGAAACTTTATTGAGAATATTTGTGCTTGTATTTCTTCTCTTCTTTTTTAATGTGAGGGCTCTTAAGTGCAAGAGTTGCTTTGTAAGGAAGTAGAGTGAATTGTAAGGTTCAACTCCGACCGAAAGTGAAGAGTGTGGGTTGTTCGTAGTGGCGAGCAACATGTATTCTCGAAGAAGACGTGTTGAGAAGACCAAGTGGAACGGGCTTGCGGGCCTTAAAAAAGTGGATTGGGGACTAAGACATTATCGGTAGCCGAACCACTATAAATCTTTTTGTTTGCGTTTGCAATTTTTCTAACCCTTGCTTTATATTCATAGCTTAAAAATTGCATGCTTGTGACCTATATGCTCGTTGCTCTTGCTTGTTATTTACTCTTGCTATATGTTCATATTTCACAATTGTAGTTTTGCTTAGAATCATAACATCTTGATTTATCTTGTATCTAAGCTTTACAATTGTGGTTTTGATTTGCAAGTGCAGTATAATTTTTAATTTGGGCTTTTTGGTTGCATAGTCCTATTTATCGCTTTCTCTCAGACTATTTTCAACTTTAACAGCTACTTCCTTTCGCTCTTTTGATATTGCATATATCGAGAGTATCCATTCGTTGAACCGGTGCTTTCATAGGCCCGCGTCGTACATGACCAAACCATCTTAGCCAGTTTTCGCTCATGTTTTCCACAGGTGTTACACCAACTTTTGCACGAATATTCTCATTTTGCACCTTAACTTTTCTAGTGTTACCACACATCCAACGAAGCATGCGCATCTCCGCTACGTGCATCTTCTGTGTATGATGTTTCTTAGAGCCCAGCATTATGCACCATATAACAAGACAGGTCGAATAGTGCTCCGATAAAACTTATCTTTCAACTTTAACGGAAAATTACGATCGCACAAAATACCTGTTGCACTCCTCCATTTCAACATACCAGTTTGGATACTTTGATTAACATCGCTATCGATCTCCCCATTCTTTTGGATGATGGAACCTAGATATCTAAACTGATCGCTCGGTGATATCTCTTGCCTTTCCAGTGTTATACCAATATGGTCTCGACTTCACTATTTGTTAAATTTGCAATGCATATATGATGTCTTAGACATGCTCAATCCGAACCTCCGAGATTCCAACGTTTGCCTTCATAACTCCAATTTGGTATTAATCTCTACTTTCGTCTCATTTAGTAGAACAATATCATCGGCGAATAGCATATACCAAGGTATCTCATTTTGGATAGTTCTAGTAAGCTCATCCATCATGATGGTAAACATGAATGGATTTAATGCAGATCCTTAATGTAAACCAATTATAATCGGAAAACCACTCGTTAGGCCGCCGCAAATTTTGATATTTGCCACTACTCTATCGTACATGTCCTTAATTATGTCAATATACTTGACGGGGACCCCCTTCTTTATCATTGTCCCCCACAATACCTCTCTAGGTACCTTGTCGTACGTTTTCTCTAAATCAATAAATATCCGTAAATCTCTTCTTCTTTCTCGAAAACATTTAACAAGTTGACGAAGCAAATGAATAGTCTCTGTCGTCGATCGTCTAGACATGAACCTAAACTGGTTTTCTGTTATCTTAATATCCTTGCTTAGCATGTGTTCAATCACTCTCTCCCAAATCTTTATGGTGTGATATATAAATTTTATTCCACGGTAATTTGAGCAATTTTGAATGTCATCCTTATTCTTGTAGATAGGTACAAAGGTACTTTTCTTTCATTCATTTGGTATTTTTTTGGTCCGCCAAATCTTATTAAACAGATCTATCAGCCTTTAACGCTTATTTCTCTTAAGTATCTCCAAATCTCGATAGGAATCCCGTCTGGACCAACCGTTTTTCTTGATCTCATTCTCTTCAAAGATTCTTTAATCTCAGGTATTCTTATTTTACGCATGAAATCATGGTTTATATTTTGAGATTGAATGACAAGTCCATTCAAATTCTTAGTAAAACTCTCATTGAAATTTTTTTCAGAATAAACTATCCACCTTTTCTCGATATTCTCATCTCAAACTAAAACCTTCTGAACTTTATTTTTGACACAATTCACCGCACATAAGTCTCTGGTTTTTCTTTCCCGCATCCGAGCAATCCGGTATATATCATTTTCAGCCTTCTTAGTGTCCAATTTCTCGTACAACTCCTTATAGACCTTAGTTTTAGCTTTCCGAACAGATTTCTTAACTTCCCTTTTAGCTATTTTATACTACTCAAATCTCTCCGCATCTTTGCTTTTCTTCAAATGTTTATAAAAATCCTTCTTGATTTTAATAACAGCTTTTCATCGCTTCCTCTTAAACCGAGGGCCCCACCTCCTTTCTCTCTCTCCCCCGTATTCTCTCCCTCTCCCTCTCCCTCTCCCGTATCTCTCTCTCTCTCCTCATATCTCTCTTTCTCCCCCGTCTCTCTCTCTCTCTTCTATATATATTTCCCATCTCCCTTCATCCTTTTCTTTCGCTGAACCTACCATCGCAAACTCCAACCGCCGTGCCCCTCGCCGCTGCAACACCAATGCCGGCACCACCCTCGCCGTCTCCTCGCCCTCAACCGAGCCTCCCTCTCCTCGCCACCTCATCCTTCTTCCTCCGTTTTACCCGAGCCCACGCCTGCAACCCCAGCAAACCCTAGCCACCGTGCCTCTCGCCGCCGCAGCCCCAACGCCGACGACGCCGTCACCAGCATCCTCGCCTCCTCAACCTCGTCTCACCCACATCCTCCTTCATCGCCCCTGTGCACCCTGCACCTTCACCGTGGCCACCTGCACACCCCCTGCGTGCGTTGCACCACCGGATTTTTCGCCGCCGACGGCCTCGCCTCCGTGCCCCGGCCTTCGTACGACCCCTGTAAGCCTTACCTACCCGTCTTCTTCCTCCTTCCTCCTTCTTTCTTTTCTATAATCATTTTTTTGGTGATCTGCAGTTTCGCGGTCGCTGTTGGCCGACCGCCGGAGTTCGTCGACGAACGTCGACCGTCACCACCCGTCCCACCGACCATTGTAAGCCTTCCCTCTCCGTCCTCCTTCCCTTTCTTCGTTATTTTTCTGTTCTTTTCTTTATGCAACTTTTGACATTCACTGTTCATTCCTTGGCCGGAATCCGATGATGCCTACGACGTGGTACGACGTTCCAACAAGGTACCCCGACCCGTGTGGTTCCATTGTTCGCCGTTTGGGTTCATTCCGTGAACTGTGCGCCCGTCGCGAGTTTCCCCGCCGACGTTTTACGTTCCGTTTTTCCCGGTTCGCGACCCGTCGAGGCAAGTACCCCTTGCTACATGCTAAATAATATTTACTTATAATTAATGACACCCTAAACCGATAAATTTAACTTTGGTACGATCATTTCTCATTTTCATGTACAATATTGTTATATATCATTTTATCTTTAAACTTGGAACCTGCAGTTTGCAATTGAACCTAATAACCACATTTACCTGTTTAATCACATTTTTAATATGGACATAGCTTATTGCATTTATCTCTATAGTTTTGTTCCTTTCGGATACTCGTTTGCATTTTAAGCTGTAATAGCTGTATTGAACCTTTATATGAATCATTGCACCTCTAAAGTGCTTAAACTTGTTAACATGATTAAAAGGCCATAATTGTCATACTGCATTTGCATAACATTGAAATCATCTCTGTGACACAACTGACAACTGTACTGCTAATTCAGTGAATCTTCTTATCGCTTAGTTCATTGCTTATCTCATGTTGTTGATACCCATGCTTGATTATATAACTGATTGTGAGCACACCTGTGATATCGCTTGCGTCTTGACCTGTCTTGCTATCTACACATTGATTGACTCGACATGGTACCGTATACTGCTTGACTTGACATGATGTACCATGACCTGATCCGTTACCTGATCTTGTGTCTAATGCCAACAAACCTGACATGTAGTTCTCATGGACCGTTCCTGTTGTCTATCCAGACAAACCTGTTTACCTGATCCTGTGTTGGCATTAGTTTCTTGATTTCGGGATACCTGCCTTGACATACACACATAACTTGGGGGTATGGGGAAATCAAAGGTGAAACCTGATTTGTAACTCAACAGTTCACTACCTGTCCTGAGTGTACACATTCCTGTTTTGTGCCTAGCGGCATGTCTCGGTTTCAGCCGAGAATATTGTGGCCGTGGTCCCGGGTATGTACGAGATACTATCGAGTGTACACATTCCTGTTTTGTGCCTAGCGGCATGTCTCGGCTGCAGCCGAGAATATTGTGGTCGTGGTCCCGGGTATGTACGGGATACTATTGAGTAACATCGATGATTCATCAATTTGGTTTCAAAGACTTTAGAACATAAAACCTGATAGAACAGTTTAGTTTACCCACTGCACATTACCCTGCACTACTCTGACTTATATTATTGTTACTCTTGCTTTATTCATATTTATATTCGCATTTCCTGTTTATTATGTTATTACTTGATGACTTGACGCGCTGACGTCTGGGTTTTGCATGGCCCAGATTCCTCTACCCTGTTGCAGACTGATTAGGAGTTTTGCCGCTGTTAGACGAGCGGTGAGGTTCCTGTCGGTATGTAGTTTCACTCCAGGTGTTTCATTTATTGTATCTTTGGCTTCCGCATATTGTTATCTCTTGACTCTTTTACTCTGGCTTATGGACATGTACTAGATAGTTAGTTTACTTTTCTGTTCTTGATATCTCCACAGCCGTAATGTGACTGTGGAAGGATTTTTCCTATCCACAGGTAGCATGGTTGGCTATGTCACGTGCCCACTTTAGCGTACTTTGAGAAGCGGGGCGTGACACGTACTCATCATTGCATACATTAAACTCCCCACCGCAGAAGCATAAGGCACTCTTGCCATCTCGTCTTTCTGCTCTTGAGTTGTCGGGCAAAACTCCTTCATGAGTTTGAAATGTTTTGCTAAAGGCGTACTCACCGGTTTTGACTTGTCCATGTTGAACCGCTTCAAAACCTTCTCGATATAGTCGCTTTGCAATAATCACAGCTTCCGCTGCTTCCTATGTCGAACGATCTTCATGCCCAAAATTTGTTTGGCCGCTCCCAAATCTTTCATGGAAAACTTTTCAGCCATCATCTTCTTCAGACTTTGAATTTTCTCGAAGTTCGGACCCGCTTCCAACATATCATCTACATAGAGTGATAGAATAATATAGTCCCCATCCTCAAAAATCTGAATATAGACACAGTGATCTGACTCACTACGCACAAATCCCGTCTCTAGCATGAACTGATCGAATTTGAGATACCACTGTCTTGGAGCTTGCTTAAGGCCGTACAAACTCTTTCGCAGTCTACACGCCATAGTTTCTTTTCCCTTCACCTCGTATACCGGTGGCTGCATCATATAGATCTTCTCCACCAAATCTCCTTAAAGGAACGCGGTCTTCACATCAAGCTGCTCCAAGTGCAGATCCTCCACCGCCACAATACTAAGGATCACCCGAATTGATGTCATTTTCACCACAGGGGAAAGTATCTCTTGATAGTCAATTCCTTGCTTTTGTGTATATCCCTTGACTACCAAGCGAGCCTTGTACCTCTTCACACCATCGGCTTCATCTTTTATCCTGTACACCCATCTATTCAGCAACACTTTTCGACCCTTGGGTAGCTTCACTAGGTCCCACGTGCGGTTCTTCTTCAAAGAATCCATCTCCTCGTCCATAGCTCTCTCCTACTGCTTACTAGCACCGTCTTGCGTCGTCTCTTCAAGGGATTCAGACTCTCCCGAATCCGTGTACAAAATGAAATCGGTCACAAGTCTTTCAGGTAGCCTCCTTTCTCTCATAGATCTCCTCAGAACTGGCACATCTGGTTGCTGAACATGGTCACCATCATGTTCTTGAACCTGATCCTGCACTGCAGCTTCCTCCATGTTTTGATCCCCACTTATGGACACCTGATTGTTCTCTTGAGTTCCGTCTAACTCCACGAACTCAGATACAACACTATTTTTGGCTTGCTTTTCTTCTCTATATAAGCGCTGCTCATCAAAGACAACGTCCCGGCTTCGTATTACTTTCTTACTTGTGTAATCCCACAGCCGATATCCGAACTCGTCTCCACCATACCCGATAAAAGCACACTTCTTAGATTTGGAGTCAAGCTTACTCCTTTCTGCCTTATCAATAAAAGAATATGCAATACAGCCAAATACTTTAAGGTGCGAATAGTTGACCGGTTTACCCGACCAAATTTCTTCTGGAATGCCTCCATCAAGCGCACTTGCCGGGTTTCTGTTAATCAGATACACAGCAGTATCGACCGCTGCTGCCCATAAGAATTTTGGTAGATTCGCATCCAAGGTCATGCTTCGCACTCGCTCTAGGATCGTTCTGTTCATCCTTTCAGCGATACCATTTTACTGTGGCGTCCCAGGAACCATCTTCAACCAACGAATACCCTTTTGCGAGCAAAACTTCTCGAACTCTTGGGTGCAGTATTCCCCGCCATTATCGGACTTTAGGTGTTTAACCTTCATCCCCGTTTGGTTCTCCACTTGCGCAATCCAGTGTTTGAAGATGCCAAACACATCGGACTTTTTCTTCATCGCGTATACCCATGTCTTTCGATTTGTATAATCGATGAACGTCACGAAGTACCGATTTCTTCTATAAGACTCCGCCGAGGCCGGACCCCACACGTCCGTATGCACCATCTCCAGTTTCTTGGACTTTTTCGCTACGCCTCCAATTTGAAATCTGAGCGCGCTTTACTTCCCACAAACGTAGCTCTCGCAAAACCCCAACTCCACATTTTTCAGCCCCGAAAGAACCCCCTTAGCTTGAAGAATTTTCATGTTCTTCTCGCTGTGGTGTCCCAATCTTTTATGCCACAACGAAGTCTCCAAATCTTTCTCCGAACCTACCGTCAATGCAACCGAGCCTTCGCTGCTCCCATTGAATGAGTACAACGAACCGCTCAACTTGTCCCTTGCGACCACCAACGACCCCTTAGAAATCTTCCATTGAGAATTCCCAGACGTTGTAGTAAACCCTTTGTTGTCTAGCTGACTTGTGGAAATCAAGCTTTTCTTCAAATCCGGAATGTGACGGGCATTCTTCAATTTTATTTGACCACCTCCTGACGGTTGCAAGATGATCGTTCCCTTTCCAACGATCTTACACGATTGACCATTTCCCACCGTCACATGTCCAAGATCGCCCTGAACATACTCGCTAAAGTGATGTCTGCTTGATGTGCAATGAAAAGAAGCCCCTGAATCTAGGAACCAAGTATCTACCTTTGTGTTCTTGCTCGCCGATAGATAAAGACCTTGTTCCCCTTGTTCTTGTATAGACACCACATTCGCTTCCTTTTCATCCGTCTTCTCATCTGAGGCTTTCTTCGGAAGCCTACATTCACTTTTTCTGTGGCCCTTCTTTCCGCAATTCCAACAGACGCCCTGGATTTTTCCTTGAGATTTACCCTGACTTTTAGACTTGCCCTTTTTTCCCTTTTCCCCTTTCCATTGTTCTGCCACGATTCTCCACCGAAAGTGCAGAAGTTCCAGAACTCCCACTCACGGACGTTCTCCGCATCTCATAATTTAATATGCAGCTTACTGCATCATTAAACGTGAGAATCCCCGAGATAGAGTTGCTAACCGCCATCACTAGGTTCTCCCAACTCTCTGGTAACGAACATAGGAACAGCAGGGCTCAAATCTCGTCTTCAAAGATGATTGAAACGGACTCAAGTTGGCTGTCACGCTGTTGAACTCGTTCAAGTGCTCTATCACCGAACCATTCTCTGTCGTCTTCATGTTGAAAGCTTCTTCATCAAAAATATTTTATTTGATGTCGATGGCTTCTCATACAACTTCGCTATTATCGTCATTAACGCCTTAGTTGTTTTCTCCTTTGAGATATTAAAGGCCACCTGCGGAGTCAACGACAATCTGATCGTCACCAAGGTTTTCCTATCCAAAAGGTTCTACTCCTCATCGGTCATCTTCTCGGTCTTTTCTCCTAGCAACGGAAGATATAGATCCTTTTGGTATAGACAGTCTTCTAACTGCATGCGCTACCAACCAAAATTGTGACCATTGAATTTCTCGATTCTTATCTTATCCTCTGCCATCTTTCGTCTGTATCGCGGCAAATCCGACTTCCTCCTAGATCTGAACCAACGCCTTCAAAACTACAATCTAAGAAAGTGGGAAAGAGGACACAAGCGTCGTTACCCACCGTTATCTAGATTATAGAATCGAAGAACCCTAGGTTCTCTTAATCTTGCTCGGATACCAGTTGTTGAGAGGAAGAGTCGATCCACGGAATAGTGCTCGCGGCAAAACCCAAATCACGCAAAAATACAATCACGCAATTAAACGACGAAAGATAATATAAATTAAAAATGTAGGAATAAGAAAGTAATCAATCACAAACAAGATAGATTTGTTAACGAGGTTCACCCACCGTATGGCTAGTCCCCGGCAGAGCGGAATCTGTGAACGTCTACTATACTTGAATCAAGTTTGCAAACAAGAACAACCCTAGGAGATTTCTCTCAAATCTCTCTATACAAATCTCTCTTGGGCTTTGCCTCTTGTGATGATACTTGTAATGGATACGAAATGTCTCACTCGTAAGATGTGCTTTTATAGCACTTAGGATGATGTCACTATCTAACAAAGTCACCATCTTTCATTGTCACCACCTAACAATGTCGTGCATGTCAAAAGTAGCGCCTAACAAAGTCGCCACTTTTCATTGTCACCACCTAACAATATAATGCATGTCAAAAGTAGCACCTTACAAAGTCACCACCTATCATTGTCACCACCTAACAATATCATGCATGTCAAAGTAGCACCTAACAAAGTTATCACCTAACATTATTACCACATAACAATGTCATGCATGTCAAAAGGTGGCACCTAACCCTAAACTTTAATTTGCATCAATTTTCAACAGTTCATTTGTCATAACAAACTTTAAAGGCAGTTTAGTGAAAATAGTGATACTTGAGGATAATTTAGTGTAATTTATAACCCGTATACCAAAGCTTATAATCCAAGGCTCTATGACTCTACCCTTTTCACATATCCAGTTAGTTTCTTGCAAACACATAATACCAACCCTCCTTCTGATCATCAACTCCACTAATTTTGTTAGTCTATCTGTAAGGGAATCTATATTCCAAGAAGCTAGACGGGTCTTATAAAACCCTTGCTTGTTTGTCATTACAAACATTAAAGGTAGTTTAGTGAAAAATAGTGGTAGTTGAGGATAATTTAGTGTAATTTACCCTGTATATATGGGATATTAGCATGATGATTAAGTACTGGAAAATTGCTGTAGCTTTACATTTATACCTGTGGGGGCACCGATCCTCATAACAACAAACGACGCCTTGACCATCGCGACAGAGCACAAGCTACATGTCAAATACATTGAGTCCAAGAGCCGTGTCATCAAGCAGTTCAGAAGTGAGATAGAGAGGGTACCATTGTTCTCTCCAATCATACTCTTCTTCTGATTCTTCGGTTTCATTATCCTCTTCTTTTTTTCTGGTGGAAGCAGAATCTCTCTATCAATGCCATCCTCTTCTACCGCAGCTTTGCATACTACCAGTCCTCTTATATTGCTCTTCTTCAAGCTTGTTGGCTCAATTTGTGAATTTTTTTATGTGCTTAGTGTTGGAAGCGGAATTGAGAGCTGTGTAAGGAGAGAAGAGGGAGAAGGATGAGAGATTTGTGAATGGTGATTTCTTGAATAATAGAGTGAAGGAATCTGCAGGTTTATATCTCTGATTGATTCCCGTTTTTTTAGGCTTTCTTTAGGCCACAAAATGCACATTAATGTAGGACACCTGATCATCAAAACATACCTGAAGTTGTATAATATATAATTTTCAACATAATGGCTGTACAGGGATGTGATGGCTCGGTGTTGGTACAAGAGAACCGGACCGAGAGGAGCGATCCCGCCAATAGATAGCTCGGTGGGTTTGAGGCGGTCGAATCGGCGAAGCGGGTGCTTGAACTTGTGTGTCCGGGGACAGTTTCTTGCGCTGATGTTTTGGTTCTTGCTGCCAGGGATTCTGTGGAGATTGTAAGCAGTGTAGTTTGTAATTTTTGTTCATCGTCATTATCCTGATTTGATAGGAAAATAGCTTAGGTGATCTTTTTGTTTTTGAACTGACACATCCATGCATACATCACACATGCATCCAGGGAAACCACGAATCTGCCCCGAAAGCCTTAAATTGTGGCCACTTCCCCTCGTGGGAATCGAACCCAGCGTTCTTTCCAGGAGAGTAAGCGTCATACCAATTGAGTTATTGCTCATTGGTAGGGGATCTTGTTTTGTATCTTCTCACTATAATGATTGAAGAGAACATTAACTAGTTGGCAAGTTAATGCGCTTGTCAAAGAGACTGTTGATTGCTAATTAAACTGATTTTTATTGGTGTAGGTAATCTGGATTCTAATTCGATGAACCTGGAACATTTCTCTGAATTGTAATTTACTGTAGGGGCCTGTAGGCTTATGATTTGTGTTCGATTTGTTGCATTCATGCATGTAGAGTGGAGGACCATCAGTTGAGGTTCCTCTGGGAAGAAGAGACGGACGAGTCTGGTTGGAATCCAATGCCATCCTTTCAGGTAACATAATATCGTTTGTTCGATTTAATTTAATTAAACACCCATCATCTATATCAACTTTACTCTCTAAATCTGGCTACATAGTCTTGATCTGGACTAAAATAGAACTTATAACTCTCATCTATAGCACTACTCCCAAAAGATATCATATGCTAATAAGTCGGTTGAGGGGGTATAGCGTTTGAGGATATAGAAATCTCTTAATTTACATCAAGCACACAAGAACGAAAACGTGATGGGACTTTTGCGGTTTATCGGAAGCAACATACTCTCTGAGAAACAATATCATGAGAAATTTCACTGCTATGAAAAATTACTGGAGTAATTTTTAAATTCTCGATTATATCTTTGCAAAAATTTTAATGGTTATGAGATTACCTCCCGTCCTCACTTTGAATTAAATGATTTTAGGAGCTCACACGATCAGCTCAGCTCACTGCAGCCAATTCAGCGAGCGATACCAACAAAACACCAACTGATGATGCTCAAGAACGGTAATTCCCTAGATCGTGACACATGGCGAATGACGTGTCACACACGTAAACCAATTGGACCCCTGAGAGCCACGAAGATGGAGCCAGTGTGCTACAGTGGGGGGCTTCCCTCCAACCCTGTCTCCAAAGTTGTACTCCACTCCTTGCCCCCCAGCACTTCAGCTGCCAGGCCAAATGTCCCTTTGCTCTACTCCGAGCAAGACGGGCCCAAGCCTCCTCGGCCTTTCCGGCCCGTCTCCGAGCTACCACAGGACCAAGACGGGCCCGAGCCTCCTCGGCCCTTCCGGCCCGCCTCCGAGCTACCACAGGACCAAGATGCCTCGGCCCTCCCACTCGTTCCCGAGCTCCCCCGCCGAGGCCATCTTCCTCGGCCCCTCCGACCAGCTCCACCGCTCACAGGCGTAACCGCCGCTCCGCGAATCTCGCCATGCGCGGATTCTCCACCGGCAACATCCCACGTTCCACGCCATCACGATCCCCATTAACGGGCGATCCTCTTGTTACGCTGGCGTGACGTCGGGAGCGTAACTGCCGGCGAGATTCTCGCGTCGGCTGCCGCGTGCCATCACCACTATATAAACCCCCATCAAAAAGGGGTCAAGTAAGCCATTTTTTACTCTTTTAAGCCGTTACTCTGCTTGGATCTCATCATTAACTTGAGTGTCGGAAGGTCCTCGGTTGTACCAAACCACCCCGGGACTTCTTTGCAGGTATTCGGCACTAACTTCATCACTTCACCTCTTCCTCCAAAAACCGATTGAGATCCGCACGCGAAGGAAGATAATCAACCAAGTCCACCAGGAGATCAACGGAAGACAACATCTGGCGGAGACCCGAAAAGGAGCTCCATCACCAACAGAAACCTCGAACCTATCGATTCTGATATGGAAAGGAACTACGCGACTGAGCTCATAAAGCAATGCCCGGCTAATGCAAATGCCGACGTTCCAGTTAGCAACGACCCCGTAACTGCTTCTTTGTTTGATAACCAATTCTATATGAATCTTTTGAAGGGCAAGGGACCCCCCCTCTGGCGTGTTTTATTTTATCATTGGCACGCTAGACCAGAAAAGGCCCAAGAGTAAAAAAAAACAATTATATTAATTTAAAAGTTTATTATTATATGTTTTATAAGTTATAATATCTTATGTTTATGATGTAAGATATAAGAATGATTAGCTTATAAATACTTCCATATTTTTCGATGGTTTTTCAATATTTTTCTTTTTACAGCATGCCAAGATTGCAAATTTTTATAATAATCTAAAAAAAATGGTTTTTTAATATTTCTCTTGTTATAAGACATGAGAATCACGAAAAGCACGATAATCCCTAAAAAGAATTATACGAATTTTCAACATTTTATATGCTATATATAGCACAGGAATATAGTGAAATTTTAATTATTTTTTGGTTCTACAATATTTTATTCATCACAAGAAAATCATAAATTTTTTTAAAATATAATATTTTTTGTTTTCAATATTTTTCATGATATATCATATGACAAGCGTGAAATTTACAAATATCCCAAAATTATTTTGTTACCTTTACATTTACAATATTTTGCACGCTTATCAATGCTATCGCGTAAAAAATCATAATTTTCTGTTTTATTCAACTTTTTAATATTTTGTTTGCTATATAGCACATAAAAATCGCTAAATTTTTAAATATCCGAATTTTCTGTTTTGTTCAAAGTTTCAATATATTGTAACACAAGAAAATCGCGAAATATTTAAAAATATTTTTAAAAAAAAATTCTTGAAATTTTTAATATTTTAATTGCTATGAAAATTGGGAAATTTTCAAAAATTTCATTTTTTTGTTTTTTTTTATTTTGATTGCTATATAATGAATGAAAATTGCAAAATTTTCAAAAATTCTAATATTCTCCGCTTTCTTCGATTTTACATTTTACTTGTTAGAACAAACGAAAACCGAAAATCTCAATAAAATTCTTTTTTCATTATTTTGCTTGCTATATAGTATACAAAAATCGTGAAATTTTAAAAATCTCATAATTTCCTTTTTTCCTTCGGTTTTTAATATTTTGCATGCAATATAACACATGACAAATGAAAAATTATATATATCTCAAAATTATATGTTTTTTTTAAATTTGCCATAATTTGTATGATACCACATGAAATTCACCTAATTTTAAAAAATCCCAAAATTTTCTGTTTTCTTCGATTTTCTTTATATTGCTTGCTTAAAAGTCACGAAATTTTCAAAAATCTTAAAATTTTCCATACGCTTTTTCAATATTTTGCTTATTATATAGCCCATAAAAATTATGACATCTTTAAAAATCCAAAATTTTCTTTTTCGTTGAAAGTTTCAACATATTAGATGTTATATATAGCACACGAAAAATCATAAATTTTTGAAATTTAAAAAAAAACAGTTTTTTTCAAATTTTCAATATTTTGCATATAATGAAAATCGCTAAATTTTCAAAAATCTAAATTTTTTTGTTTTTTTATTTTTTATTATTTTGATTGCTATATAAATCTGAAAATTGCAAAATTTTCAAAAATCCTTACATCTTCTGCTTCCTTTGGATTTTCACATTTTGCTTGTTATAACAAACGAAAATTCAAAAATCTCAACAAAATTCTTTTTTCTTCTTTTCAATATTTTGCATGCTATATAGTATTCAAAAATAATGAAATATCAAAAATCTCCGAAATTTTAAACTCTGTAAATCCTCAATTCCGTGTATATATATTTCCGTATTTTCCCCCTATTTCCCCTATTTTTTCCCTATTTTTTTTAATTTTATTTAATTATTAATCCTAATCTAAACCCAATCCTACCCGACCCGTCTCCTCTTCTTCTTCTTCCTCCCCTCGTTTTCTTTTCTCGCTCGTTTCTTTCCCAACTTGTTTCCCCCTTCTCGCGTCCCTCCACGAGACCCGCACCCACGCCGCGACGACCGCGCCCCCTGCCAACAATTCCTCTGTGATTCCCTCCACCTAATCCTCTCCCTCCAACAGCTTCTTTCTCTCTCTCCCCTCGCCGACGTCTCCGCGAGACTCGCTCCCCCAACGGCCACGACGACCCAATCCACTCGCCTCATCCTCGTTTCAACACCGAGCCCCTCTCTCCCTTATCTTGCTCACTCCTATCTCTCACTCATCCCACAAAACTCCCCGAACTCTTCCAACTCCTCTAGCGACCGACTTGAACCCCGCTGCCACCACCGACCTCTCCTCATCGTCGACGACCACCACAAGCTCTCTACTACTCCACTACTTCCTCCCAACCCAACTCCAAACACCACCGGGAGTCCATCTCTTCCTCCTCCTTCTCTCCACCATGCATCATCATCATCGACTGCACATTCCAACCGTCGGCGATCTCTTTTATTCACCCTCCCGACGTAGCCAACATCTTGCCGAGCCCACTGCCGCTTTGCTGCCTACACCACCTGTAACAACCCAAATTTTCATATACCCTTTTCTGTACAAATTTTTTCATTTTTTAAAAAGATTTTATCTAGAAAAGTTTACAACTTAAAGCTTTAAATAAAGATTAGGGTATTTTAGTGAAAAGTCCTGTAATTTCGTATTCTGTGTTTTGATATTTATCAATTAGGGTTATATTGAGTGTGTGTAGGGGTAGGTCATTACCCCGTGACTTATTTTAAGTTTTGGTGAAGTTTAAAGGTAAAACATGACAAGTTAAAGTTGAAGGTATTAAAGTGCAAGAATACGATATTCGAAAACGTTATCATTTTATGTGTGAAATTTCATTCAAAATGGGTTCTACAAGTTTAGTGATCAAGATAAATCTATTTAGGAGTGAGGGAATTAATTAAACTAAGAAAAATGAACTTCATGGTATTTTTATGAAAGGAATACGGTTTTGCAAAGAACTTATTATTTTATGTGAAAAAGTTTGATTAAATTGGTTTATGGGTGATTAATAGTCAACATGAATATGGGTAGATAATATGTATTAGGTGACAAGTGGAAATTTATAGAAAAACCGAATAGAAAATCGGTTTGTCCGATTTCCGTCGGGTTCCAAAAAGTCGTATTTTTATGCTTATAGAAAAGAGAGATAGAGGGGATGGGACTTACGGTTTGGACAAGCTAAGGAAGCTAATGGACGTGGTGGTTGTCGATTCGTCGAAAACGTCGCGAAGGTTCTGATCCGGTCGCCGAAATCCGTCGTCGATTTCGGCAGCGCTTCGTTTCTCGCTCTTCGTACCGAATTCTCGAGAATTTAGGAGAGTGGACTTAGAGTTGTGAGGGGAAAAAGTAGAGGGTAGGGGACTTTATATAGGGCTAGGCTAGGGTTAGGGTTTGGATTAAAAAATATTAAAAGAAAATATAAAAAAACATTAAAAATTCATTAATTTTGGTCTTTAAAGAGATTTATTGGGAATTTTGTAACAGTACAAAATATTTAGAGTATGCAGATGAAGAGACTAGGTCAACATGAAACTTTTTCGTAAGGAGGGTACAGTGTAACAACCATAATTTTCATATACCCTTTTCTGTACAAATTTTTTCATTTTTTAAATTTTTCCATAAAGGAGTATTTTAATCCGAGCACAAGATATATATATTTAATTATTTTGTTTTTAAATAATTTCATTTTAGTGTACATAAAATTGTTTTAAAATTGAAGTGTACTTGGAATATTTAATACTGCTGATATCATTTTAAGTATCTACTTTTCTATAAAAATTACAAGATGGAGCTTGTAGCTCATTGGTAATACCTTGCACTGCTGAACCAAGCCATCAGAGTTCGAATCCCATGCCCCACATAATTTTTATATCATTTTGTTTTAATTTTTTTTAGAAGTCAAACGGTCAAACAGCCATAACTCACAATTTATTGCGAATTAAAAAAATTAAACTATACCAAAATTCCCCCCAGACCAAGACCCACCCAACGAGACCGGACTCGGCCGGTCGGCCGAGTCGTCAACACGAAAAAGTTTCGTGTTGACCTAGTCTCTTCACCTGCATACTCTAAATATTTTGTACTGTTACAAAATTCCCAATAAATCTCTTTAAAGACCAAAATTAATGAATTTTTAATGTTTTTTATATTTTCTTTTAATATTTTTTAATCCAAACCCTAACCCTAGCCTAGCCCTATATAAAGACCCCTACCCTCTACCTTTTCCCCTCACAACTCTAAGTCCACTCTCCCAAATTCTCGAGAACTCGGTATGAAGAGCGAGAAGCGAAGCGCTGCCAAAATCGACGACGGATTCCGGCGACCGGATCAGAACCTTCGCGGCGTTTTCGACGAATCGACAACCACCACGTCCATTAGCTTCCTTAGCTTGTCCAAACCGTAAGTCCCATCCCCTCTATCTCTCTTTTCTATAAGCATAAAAATACGACTTTTTGGAACCCGACGGAAATCGGACAAACCGATTTCCGATTCGGTTTTTCTATAAATTTCCACTTGTCACCTAATATATATTATCTACCCATATTCATGTTGACTATTAATCACCCATAAACCAATTTAATCAAACTTTTTCACATAAAATGATAAGTTCTTTGCAAAACCGTATTCCTTTCATAAAAATACCATGAAGTTCATTTTTCTTAGTTTAATTAATTCCCTCACTCCTAAATAGGTTTATCTTGATCACTAAACTTGTAGAACCCATTTTGAATGAAATTTCACACATAAAATGATAACGTTTTCGAATACCGTATTCTTGCACTTTAATACCTTCAACTTTAACTTGTCATGTTTTACCTTTAAACTTCACCAAAACTTAAAATAAGTCACGGGGTAATGACCTACCCCTACACACACTCAATATAACCCTAATTGATAAATATCAAAACACAGAATACGAAATTACAGGACTTTTCACTAAAATACCCTAATATTTATTTAAAGCTTTAAGTTGTAAACTTTTCTAGATAAAATCTTTTAATAAAATGAAAACACGATTGGTCATGGACATCGATCGTTTATCTAAACTGTCTTGTGGTTCCTAGGCAAGTGTGTCTAAGGCTAGTGGTTTTTAATTAGGCCCACGACTGTGGTTCCTTCCCACTTACCTGGCCGCAATTGACGGTGAAGAGGCGATTTGAGGCTTCTAATGACTCATCGTTTAGACCTTAGAAGTAGGCTAGTTGGCTTAGGAAACCCTAACAACTAAAATACGGAAAACTATATTTTTTGCAAATAAATACCCCATATTTATAAAACCGTTTTCCCAAATGAAAAGTATTTGTTAAACCTAAGCAAAGCGCCGCTACAACCCACTTTTGGGGAACCTGTTAGGGATAGTACGGTTCATCGTGCACCCGCAGGCTACTAGTGCGAGATTCAGACCTCCGCAAGGAGCATTTGGTCTCGAAAGGTTCAAAATACGATATTTAGGGAAAATGAGATTTTTTTCTAAATAAAATATTTATATAATATTATTCATGTGTTAATATATATATAATTATCATTTAAACACCTATTTTATCATAATATAAAGTTTCCACATTTTTCTAAAAAATTACAAGATTAAAAGTTACACTAAAATACCATGAATTTCAGATAAGATAATTAATACTTTTATTAAGATATATTCACTAGAATAACACAAATAAAATTCACATTCATTATAACAATAAAGACGATTATTAAATAATTGAGGTGTATTTTGAAAACTATACAAATTACCATAAGGACCCTAGCTATTATTGAACTTCAAATTATCTTCTTTTAGTCTGACTCGGGTTAGAGTCTGACTATTTCTGACTTGAATATGATTCAAGTCAATCTATATTCTTTTATATTCCAATACAATTTGAATATATGAATCCATGAATCCAGTTAACAATATATTCATTTTGACTGAATCAAACCATGGATATTCATCCATTATCCTGATATTCCATTTACCTGATTACACAGTTACAACATATTTACTGATATCATGGTTTTGGTCAGTCACCCAACTTACATATTCCAATACTACAATACTGTTAAAACATTACGGGGTTTAAGGGGTAGATTGGTACGGAAGGTGTTAAAGGTGGCACGAGGTGGTCAGATTTAAGACACCTAACCTGAATCCAGTTGCCGTTGTTCCGGGTTGTATAACGGAGCCTTGTACTCTATTTCCGTTTGCCCTGGTCTCTAACATATAGAGACCCCTCTCGTATACACTGGCATTCTTCTGTACCAAGCTACAAACAACATCGTTAATATAACAGTACAACATTACAACAATACAATACAATATTAAAATCTACTCTCTCTCTCTTACTCTCTGTCTATTTCCTCCTTATCTTTGGGACTTACCGAGCGACCTGTTCGCTGACGACATTCTATTTCTTTCTACTTTGAATGTCGTCAGGTGCGTTGGACCAAGCTGAGATCGAGCCCACCGGTGAAGATTTGGAGCAGTTCCAGGAAGATCCAGAGCTCTAGATACTGTACCTTGTTCTTTCCAGTTTATTTCATTTTCTGTTATGCCACTGTTTAGACATTGCTTTTCATTCCAGTTGTATTTTCTTTTCCTGCATTGTAAAAAGAATGTTATTAATAAAAGTTGCTGTTATTTCTATATTATTCGTCTCTTGTGATTTATTTTATATTGCTTAGTTACGCTTAGCGTATGTACTTCTGAGTATATACGTAGCGGGCATCATCGCGTCCACTTCGCCGTACACTGGGAAGCGGGGCGTGACATACAGTTTTTCATTGCACATTCTATCCACACGACCGGAAACGTCGGGTTTTATTTGCGGCTCAAATGAAACCCGGGGCTCCAAGATTATCCGCCATTCTGTATTGTTATTTGTGATGTTGTTTATTATCATGCCTGGGATGAATGTTATATATACATATATATATACTAGTAGATGTTGTATATGTTTTGCATCCGCGCTAGTCCAGCCCCCGCTCTGTCGTTAGTTAAGTAACCTAACGGGTGATGGCGGGGCCCCGTGGCGAATGCGGATGGTATATACGTACATTTTATTTTCGTTCTTTTATGGTGTGATAGGTTACAAATTGATGGGACCGCATTAATTTTGATTAATCCAAGACAATAAACCCAAAAGATGTTGTTGGAACCAAGCTTTAAAAACTGATATTACAAACGTTCTCTTTTACTTTGCATAGTGATATTCAGTTTGGAATATCGAGCACCTCATTCGACGAGACAAGGGCCGAGATCCCTTTACCGAGAGTGACCCCCTGAGTAAAAGTTTGCGTCGAGGTAATAACTTCACTATAGTCGATTATTTTTGCTTTGCATCGTGATATTCAGTTTGGAATATCCCGCACCTCATTCGACGAGGAAAGAGCTGAGATCCCTTCACAGGGAGTGACCTCTTTAGCAAAAGTTTTTGCCACTATATATTTACAAAAACTGCTCAGGTTCCTTCAACGATATCAGGTTCATTACGTTAACGGGTTTTTCGCCAAAAACCCAGCCGTAGCCCTCTGTCGTTTCAGATAATTACTACCTAGTATTCGTGTTGTGTTTGTTGATTATTCGTCAAGGCACAGTGAACGGTAGCTGGGTAATAGTTCTCTGTTGCACAGATAGATGCGATTGGTTAGGACGGTCGCATAATTTTGTTGATTATTCGTTAAGGATCATGCGGGTGGGTCTAATGCAATCCAGGATAACGACGGGTTGACTTTACTAGGACCTTTTGATTTGTTGATTATTCGTCAAGGTCACTTGGGTCCTAGGGGTAAAACCCACATCGGGAGTTTTAAACATACCGGAAACTTGCAGATTTAGCATACCTTCTGGAGTGTGGTGACTAGAGTGGATTCCATCTAGTGCATCACACAATGATAGTTGGATCCCGACCCCGCTGATGAGTAGGATTACTCTTGGGAGATTTTTTCACTTAACAATCAATGCTATAAACCAAGTAGGTGTCTAGAACGGTGTTAGCGGGGCTACGCCTCTAGGGAAAAGAGGTTATGTAATTAAGGAACTTCGCGAAAGCGTTGGAAAACCTCCCTCGAAGTACCAACACCAGTCTGGCTAAAAGGTTAAGCAAGTATTGTAACGTGCGATTAGTCCTGACTAGTTCTTCTTTTAGGATTTGAAGAAGAATTTGAGAAAACAGTGGGAGCCATCCTGATTAGATAAATTAATAAACAAATCTAATCTTGCAAGAGCGTACGCTGAGTGTTTTTCCCCCCTCTCTCTCCAGGTAGCAACCATTTCACGCCCTAATCAAGATAATAAAATGTATCGCTTGACCGATCCGAATTCTTATTCGGAGCTGGGGAACGTCGTTCCGGCTCTAACTTATGACAACGGTCATGAGTATGAGCATGGGAAAGAGGATTGTTTGAATCCCTTGATAACCCCATCGAAGAAGAAACTTATTATTGCATCTTCTTCAGGTATTCTTGTAGTTGAGAACTGCTCTTCGGTCAATCCTACCTCCTGAGTACTAGATACCGGATCAGGATCTCATATCTGTAATTCATTGCAGGGACTGAGAAAAAGTAGGATAGTTGGACCTGGTGATATGTCCCTCAGAGTAGGGAACGGAGCACAAGTTAATGTTGCGGCCGTCGGTGAATATCACCTATTGTTGCTAAATGGCAATACTATGATTTTGAACAATTGCTACTATGTACCTTCCATGGTTTGCAACATAATATCAGATTCTTTACTTGATAAAGATGGATATAACTTTGTTATTGATAGAAATATCATGAACATCTACCTTAATAAGGTATTGGTTGCAGAAGGTACACTGTGTAATGGTATCTATGTTTTAAATCAGAACACAGTTCTCAATATACAAAACACACGCAAAAGGAAGAGTTCAGATACGAACGAATCCTACTTGTGGCATTGTAGACTTGGTCACATCGGAGAGAAAAGACTAAGTAAGTTACATAAAGATGGATTCTTGAATACGTTCGAATTTTCATTTTATGAAACTTTTCAGTCTTGTCTCAAAGAAAACATGACCAAATCTCCGTTCGCCGGACATAGAGAAAGAGCAGCAGAGCTCTTTGGACTCATACACAGTGATGTATGTGGACCGATGTCTATACATGTAAGGGGTGGGTTCTCGTACTTCATCACATTCACTGACGATCTCTCTAGATTCGGGTATGTATATCTTATGAAACACAAATCTGAATCTTTTGAGAAATTCAAAGAATATAGAAACGAAGTAGAGAACCAGACTGGCAAGAGTATTAAGATCCTCCGATCTGACAGAGGAGGGGAGTACTTAAGCACGGAATTCCTAGATTACCTAAAAGAGAATGGAATTCTCTCTCAGCTTACTCCTCCGTATAACCACAACACAACGGTGTATCAGAGCGTAGGAATCGTACCCTATTAGATATGGTTCGCTCCATGATGAGTAATGCTGAGTTGCCTCTTTCATTCTGGGGATATGCACTTCAGACAGCAGCATACCTTTTGAATCAAGTTCCATCCAAATCTGTGCCTAACACTCCGTATGAAATATGGAGTAGCAAGAAACCATGTCTTAAATTTATTAAGATATGGGGTTGTCCGGCCTATGTGAAAACACAGAAACCGGACAAAATAGAGGCACGGTCAGTTCTATGTAAATTTGTAGGATATCCTAAGGATTCACTAGGATATCTGTTCTACCACACTGAGAAACAGAAGGTGTTTGTATCTCGCCATGCTACCTTTTTAGAAAGGGGGTTTCTTGTAAAAGAAACTAGTGGGAGTATGGTAGAACTGGGAGAAATCCATGAACCACAAAATGTAACTGAAGATTTGGAGGAACCACTAGATTCAGTAATCCCAGATGAGCCTCAGCCACTCCGCAGATCTAGTAGGATTTCTCATCCGCCCGAGAGATACTACGGTTTTCTCATAGATGGGGATCGGGAGGATTGCATCTTGGAAGAAGATGATCCTACTAGTTTCAGGCAGGCCATTATCAGTAGGGACTCTGATAAGTGGCTGGATGCTATGCAATCTGAAATGGAGTCCATGTACACCAATAAAGTGTGGACCCTGGAAGTTGCTCCACCTGGGGTAAAACCCGTTGGATGCAAATGGATCTATAAGAAGAAACTTGGTGTAGATGGACAGGCGGAAACCTATAAGGCTAGACTCGTTGCAAAAGGTTTTCGTCAAAGACCAGGAGTGGACTATGACGAAACCTTTTCTCCAGTGGCTATGCTCAAATCCATTAGGATCTTGCTTGCCATTGCCGCCTTCCATGACTATGAGATCTGGCAGATGGACATAAAAACGGCTTTTCTAAACGGAAGTTTAGAAGAGTGCGTTTATATGGATCAGCCAGAAGGTTTTGTAGACAGTGGGAGCAGCAGGAAGGTGTGCAAGCTGCTCAAATCTATTTATGGATTGAAGCAAGCATCGCGGAGCTGGAACATCTGTTTTGATGAGACAGTCAAGGACTTTGACTTCATCAAGAACGAAGATGAGCCATGTATATATAAGAAGATTGTAGGACGAACTGTCGTATTCCTAGTCTTGTACGTGAACGACATTCTTTTGATAGGAAATGGCATTCCTATGCTACAATCGGTCAAGCTATTCTTATCACAAAGGTTCTCCATGAAAGACCTAGGTGATGCCTCGTACATTCTGGGGATCAAGATCTACAGAGATAGATCCAAGAGATTACTGGGACTTTCACAGTCCAGGTACATAGAGACCGTACTAAAGAGATTTAGTATGGAAGATTCCAAACGCGGTAACATACCCGCATTGCACGGAATAACCCTCTCCTAGGAGATGTCTCCCAAGACTGATGAGGAGAGGGTTCGCATGAGCACTATACCCTACGCTTCGGCGGTAAGATCTATAATGTATGTGATGCTATGTACAAGACCAGATGTAGCTTATGCGCTGAGCGTGGTGAGCCGGTATCAGTCGAACCCAGGTGAGGACCACTGGACAGCAGTAAAGAACATTCTCAAGTACCTGAGAAGGACTAAGGAGATGTTCCTGGTTTACGGTAATGGAGACCTCAGGGTCGAGTCCTTTACCGATTCAAGCTTCCAGAGTGACAAGGATGATAGCAAGTCTGTCTCGGGTTTTGTATTTACCCTCAACGGAGGGGCGGTGTATTGGAAGAGCTCCAAACAGGATACCGTTGCAGAGTCGACGATGGAGGCTGAATACATTGCTGCAAGCGATGCCGTAAAAGAGGCGGTCTGGATGAAGAAGTTCATAGCTGAACTTCAGGTAGTTCCGTCCATTGTTGACCTAATACCTGTGTATTGCGATAACAATGGGGCTATAGCTTTAGCGAAGGAACCACGGTCCCATCAGAAATCCAGGCACATCTTAAGGCGGTATCACCTGATCAGGGAGATCGTAGATCGCCAGGAGATCGAGGTCCGGAGAGTGGATACGAAAGACAACACGGCGGATCCATTCACAAAGGCCCTCCCTCAAGCACAGTTCGAGCAACTTTTTGGGATGTTGGGTATGCGGTACGCCAGCAGCTGGCCTTAGAGCAGACGTTGGGTATTCGGTACGCCAATCACTGGCCTTTAGTGCAAGTGGGAGATTGTTGGATGTATATGCCCTAGAGGCCAGTATTGCATATGTATACATATAGGATACTAGGAATATGTATGTACAGAACAATCTTGCTCAGTTTTATAGTATATTATTTGACTTGTCTTTATCGGGATATGTGTATTTATTTGTATTGTTGTTATATCTGGTTTGCACATATTAATAAAGACTCGATACGATAGTATACTATTGTGGTTTGTCTTTATCTTAACATGGCATATGTCATACTCGTTATTACATATTGCGGTTACATGTTGATAAAGCCCCTAGGATCTTGCTTGACTACCTGCGTTGTGATGGCGATCATACTTATGGGAGCAGGGTAGTCCATAAGCACATCCTTAACTGGTCCCTAGTCGCGTGAGTATCGAAACTGGGCACTGATACTCCAGAGTAGACTAGTGTATACGTTTCTACCCTCGTAGCCATTGGTCTGATGTACCCAAGATTGTATATACGTGCTCACTGGGGTGAGTACACTGGACGGACTCATCGAGAACTTCCATGTGGTACTATACCTATCGTCAGATGGAAGTTCTCAGGTGACATGTGTACAGGTTAGTCTTTGGACCCGAGATCGGCATTTGTCTCGTGTGAGTTCCCACTGAACTTTGATCACTACCCTACCACGGCTCTACTGAGTCGTGTAAACAGGTTTTGGTTGGGTTCAGTCCCGAGCCACATGGTGGCAGTGAGCGATTGTCGGGGATTCGTCTATCCCGGTATAGGGAGTCGATATCGCACTGTGATTCGATTGGTCATGACCATAGGACCTTGGCCAAGGCACTTGGGATTTACTGGTAGGTTGATCAGTGGTTTTCCGGATTGGTCCTGAGCCACATCGGCATGATTTATCAGGTTATTAGGGTCTGGCGTTTACCATCCCCTAGACCCGGTATGCGATACTCTTTGACGAAGAGACCGGACTGTGCGGATATTGTCACGGATAGGCTCAGTAGGAGATCCGGATGAGTTTGCTTATCGGCCTTCTTTTCGACAGGTACCTGGGTAGCCGTTACGTACAGCTAGTGCCGCTGACGTGCTTGTGGTTAAACCCACTGCCATAGTACTGTCGAGTCTTTAGAGTCCCACACAGAGGGTTTTCCTGATTCAGGCGAAAGGATATAGTAGCCGTATTGGATACGTCCAGGGTTCGATCGATTGATGTACTTTGTACTCGGACTTTCGATCGGACAGTTTGTAATACTAGCCGGCTCAGGTTTGAGCCGGATTATTAAATCATGTATTGATTTAATAATTTACATATATGTATCTCGGTATATATATTCTAGTATTACGTTCTTCGTGTTATTCTATCTCCTTGGGCATTCGGATTTTTATCTGATTGCCGGTATGTATGTACAGTAGACGGAAATCCGTATTTATTACAGTTTTCCTTCTAGAAGGTGGCCACCTCATTTTGGATTTTCCATTTATTTCATAAATGGAAATGAGGTGTAAAGTGAGAGGTAAGGGAGGAAAGGTAGTGACCATGCTTCAATAGTAGTCAAATGAATTTATAATTCATTTTGGAGTTACTATTGAAGCATGGTTGCTAATTGTTTAATGAAAGAAATCACACACAAAACCTATGTGTGTATTTTCTCTTTGATGATATGCTTCACTATTTTTCTTGAGCTCTCTTTTGCTCTTGCTCTCCTCTTTCCTCTCTAGCTTCCTCCACCTTCATCTTCTTCCTCTTCACTACCTTCTCATGTGTTGAGAATCAAGTGAAGAGGCAAGAAAGAGATAGCTAAACACTTAGACACCCTTCACTACATCCTAGATTACTTGGTTTAGCAAACCAAGTTCTCTAGTTGATCCTTTAGTTACATAGTTAGGAGCTAGAGCCATGGATCATACTCCCCGGTTGGATCATCTACGACAAAAGGAGGCCGAAGAACAAGCTCGATCCCGGAGGACCGACGGAGCAAAGAAAGAAGATCAAGCAAGTTCAAGGTAGCTAGTTGGAGCAAAGGATGAAGAACGAAGACCGAAAGACTTGGTTCGTTTGGTAAGAATTCCTCATCATAGTAGATAGCTCTCCTAGTGTAGCTAGTTAGTTTTATGGAAAGATCCGGATTTAGAGTTAAACTAGTGCCAAGTTTTTGTTCGTTAGAAAATTTTTGTTCCGCATTTGGCCATGGAAGTTGGCTGGGGCACTAGGGTAACCCTTCAGAAATTATACCAAAACTATTTTTACATAAAACCCCTCAAGTTATATAAATTACAATAAGGACACTAGTAAATATAGGTTTAAGAGGGACCAGTTCTTTTGAGCCTCGGAGAGACGGAGAATATGGGAGCTTGCCTATCTAAGGTAGACAATCTAAAACAACGGTGTTATCAACACGGTAATTGTCTTGGAAAAAGACACAAATCTTGCCATCCATGTGCAGCAGTTACCGATAACATCAAAACCTAATTCAGGACTTCAATTTCTTTTCAAAGTGTCTGACTCAGACTGAGTCTCAATCTAATCAATCTGACTTGAATATGATTCAAATATAAAACTACAATTCAACATGAATTCGTCTATTCAATCTATATCAATCTATATTGACTGAACCGAACCATAGCTATACTCCGTCTACATGTCTATCCATTATATCCGTTCCATTTACTGATATCATGGTTTCGGCAAGTCGTCCATATACAATTTACAATACAAGACAATACAATACAATCAATACAAAAGACATCGCGGGGTTTATAAAGGGGTAGACTGGTGCGGAACATTTTAAAGGTGGTACGAGATGGTCACTTAAGACGTAATTACATCCATGTCGTTGTTCCATGATATTATCGACGAATCCTTGTACTACGGGTTACCAAAGTCCACGGTGTAAGTTGGACTCCTCTCGTATACACTGGTATTTTCTGTATCAAACTACAAACAACTGCGCTAACATAATAATAAAACATTATTAATTATACTCTCCTTCTGTCTATTCTATCTCAACTCATTTTTGGGACTTACCGAGCGATTGTTCGCTGACGACATTCCGTTTCTTCTTTTTTTGGAATGTTGTCAGGAGGACCCGACGCTAAAGAGTTTGAGACCAGCCAGGAGAATTTGGAGCAGGCCCCTGAGCAGTACACTGAAGACCCCGAGCTGTAGTCAGTTGTACATATTTCATTTCCATTTCTATTAAGTCATTGTTTAGGCATTGCTTTCCACTCATGTATTTACATTCCAGTTGTATTGTAAAAGAATGTTAAATAAATAAAGTTGTTGTTCAATTACATCTATTGTCATTTTCTTGTGTACTTTTACTTTATTGCTTAGATATGCTTAGCGTGTTTACTTCTGAGTAAATACGTAGCGGGCCTCGCCGCGCCCTATTCACCGTACACCGGGAAGCGGGGCGTGACGGGTTTTTCTGGCGGCCCATGCAAGTCAGTGCTGCTTGGAACCCTGCCATGCAGGTCAGTTCTGCGTGGACATCCTGAGCAATATAACACAAGAAATAGCAACTGAAAATATTCTTTATAATTTCATATTCCTTGAAATCTTACCATTTCATATCCGTTGAATCTATCCTAACCCTATTCTTTCACACTCACGATCACCAAATTGTTTTGAATCCGTTACACTTTCGAGAACGAAATTTTTATAAGGAGGGTAGAATGTAACAACCCTAACTTTCTGTACGAATTTTTTTCCAAAAGTACAGAAGGGAATACCCAAGCCTGAGCACAAGTTATAAATTTGTTTTGCTTTTGAACAGCAAGAAAGAGCTTGTAGCTCATTGGTAAAGCCTTGCACTGCTGAGACATAGCACCCGAGTTCAAATCCCATCAGCCACATTATCTTTTTATTTAATTTTCTTTTAATCTTTTAGAAGCCCAAGGGTTTGCACGTGCACTACACGTAATATGATAAGTTACAGAATAAACAAACACGTGCACTATGGTATATGAGGCGACAGGGACACGTGGCAGAAAACCCAACCCCCCACCGGATTCTGACCGGTGGAACCGTAGGAAAAACCGGCACCGCCGGGCCCCCGCCTGTGATGCTCCCCATTTCATTGCCCGAGCACCCCTTGGTCTACCTCACTTTTCCCATGTTGTTTATTCTCTCTAAATTCATCCAAAGAACAATAAAACACCAATTAATGCAAATTTTCAATGCATTCTTTAACTCTCTAAACCCTAATTTTCCCTATAAATACCACACCATATTTCACCCCTCCTCACTCATAATTTCATTACAAAAACTCTACAAAATTCTCAAGTCCCTTTAGTATACAAGTGGGGTTAGCGAAGGGCGAAAGTCCGACAAAGTTCCGAGGAGGTTCCGACGACGAAACAACGCCCCGAAGCCTTCCTTAGCTTGCCCTCTCCCTTCTCTTGTTTCCTAACCAGTAAGTCCCTTCTTCCTCTCTTATCTTATATTCTAAAACTTTCAAATTCTAAAACCCGACAGAAGCGGAGTTAATCCGACTTCCGATTCGGTTTTTCTTTAAAATTCCATTTTTTTTCTTAAACAATAAAATACCATACTCTCATAGAATGTTTAAAAAAACATTAGCAAACCCATTAAAACAAGTTTCACCTCAAATGAATCATTTATGCAACTTTTATCATAATTTTACGGTAAAATACTATATGCTTTAGTTTCGACATCAATCAACATAATACATGTATTATCTTTAGATAGCTCACGAGGTAATGACCTATCTCATCACAACACACATCTTTGATATAGCACGATGAAATTTTGGGGATATAATTATGGATAATACGACATTACACATAAATACCATCAAACTTGCAAAACCGTTTTCTTTAAGAAAAGTATTATCTAATTCCCTGCAATTACGCCTCTTCAACCCACTTTTGGGGAACCCTGTTCGGGATGGTACGGGTTATCGCACGTCCTCGGATATAGTAGGACGAATTCAGACCTCCACAAGGAGCATTCGAATTCCGATGGAATTTCTAATACTATTTTTAAGAAAATGAGATTTCTAGAATAAATAAAATCATATTTTTAATATATATATATATATATATATATATATATATATATATTAACAAGATACTTATTTTAAATATATAAAATATTCCATGTTTCCAAAATTCAAGAAAGGAATTTAAATATTACATGAAACTACCATCCAAATACAAAGAAATTCCAATATTTCATTAAAATACCATATACGATGAAAACTAGGTTATATTCACTAGAAATTTCACTTTTATAAAATATACATCTATGAAAACTAGGTTATACACACCGTCTACATGGCGCCCGGGAAAGAGGACAGCCATATATCCACAGGTCATAGACCGCTTACGCGATCGGTGACTAAAGCTCAAGAGCAGCAGCAGAAGCTCCAAGAAATGATGATTGCGATGGCCGCGCTCACCGGGCCAAAAGAAAGCCCAGAAGCATCCTCGGATCAGCGACAGGAGCAAGAAACCGACGCCGAATTCCTTCGCAAGATACTTGAAAAGAATGACAAAGAGGCCGCGGAACAAGCAGCCAATATAAAACGAATGGCCCTTCTGTTCCAGGACATGGTGGGTATGATGATCCAGCAGGATCCTCCTGTTGAAGATCCTCCGATTTTCCTTGAAGATGACAGAGGAGAAACGTCAAATCCTCCACCGGCTCTGTCAACAACCAAAGAGGAGACAATTTCCAAAGCTGCCCTGGATGAATATATAGCTCAGCAGATACGAGTTCACCAGGCAACTGAGGCAGCCAGTCAGGTCGTTAAAACGGGACGACCATATCCGAGCTGCTATGATCAGATCAAGTACCCGTCGGGCTACACGATCCCAAAGTTCCATGTCTATAAGGGGACTGGCAATCCCCATCAACATGTTGCCCAGTTCATGGCCCTTTGCGGTAACACCGGCGGCGATGATAAGCTCCTGCTTCGCCAGTTCGTCGGCAGCTTGTCGGAGACGGAGTTTGAATGGTACTCCGAGCTTCCGAACGAATCTGTTAAAACCTTCGCTGAAATGGAGTTGTTGTTTACCCAGCATTCCGCTAGCACCAGCGAGCGTACTCCAATAACAGCTTTGATCAATACAAGAGTAAAGCCGGGCGAAACCTGGGTTCAATATGCAATCCGGTGGCGGAACTTGTGGTCGAAGTGCGAACAACGCATTGAAGAAGCGCCAGCGGTGGGCATGTTCGTGGGCACCTTAGATCCTCATGCAACTATTTCACAGTTCATGATGTTCTTTAAACCAACCACGTTCCAGGCCCTGATCGACAAGCTAGCTCAAATGGACCAGATAGGCCATAGACCGTCTCCTCCAAAGCCGGACTCTCGAAATGAGAAGGGGAAAGGAAAAGCGGCGTTGCCAATGCTCAACAACAGCCGAGCAACTTGAAGCCGGTTGTCCGTCAAAACAATATGCGTCCACGCGTACCCCTCGAGGAAAGGCTAAGACGTCCTTACTCGTTTCCTCAAGATAAAACGAGAAGATTGTTCGAGCTGGCATTGCGCAACAGACTTATCAATCTGCCGGATTCAAGACGCCCGGTGCAGCCAAACGACGTCAATGATCCTAATTACTGTCCCTACCACTGAGTATTAGGCCATCCAATCGAAAATTGCTACGTCTTCAAAAACTGGATTGAAGACCAATACCAACAAGGCAAGTTCGCATTGTCCGAAAGATGGAAGGTGAACCCGCCGCAACCTCATACCCCTAAAAAGGCGAATATGCCGGGGGCAACGTGCTCCCTTGTTAAAGAAGCTCCATGGGAGGTTGTGTTATCAGCCAAAACCAAAAGGATGCTGAATGATCTCAAGACATGCCCGGCGATCAGGTGGAAGAACCCGCCAGAACCCCAGATCATTGAAGGGATACTAAAGCCGTGCCCAACTCCAAAGATCGGTGGTGATGGCCCAAGCACTTGTACCCAGCCGTCGAAATCTTCAAAGAAGAAGAAGAAGAGATCCAAAAAGCCCGTGAAGCCTGGCGACAAGCGCACGGACTTGCAGAAACAGATTGACGCACTGGAGGAGTATAATCAGAAGGCACGGACTCCCATCACGCTTCAAGAGTTCCTCAGCCACGTCTTTCAGGACGAAGATGATAGAGAAAGCTCGTCGGATGAATCTGAGGGTTACGTGGCGAGTTGTCATATGATCCCCACTCGTTTACAGACGATGAGAAAACTCCTTGCACTGAGAAGCTGGGGGCAGATCCTAAACCGGAACTTCCGGGGCCATCAGATGAAGCAATTGATGCATTCCTCAACGAAGCTCTGTTGAAAAGTAAAGCTGATAGGGAACGCGAGACGGTCATATTTGAAAGGGCCAAGCGCCGGCGACTAAACGAAAGGGTTGAGACACTCCCATCAAATCAAAAGACATCTGTTGCGGATAAAAACAAATTCAATACGAGGAAAAGGTTTGCTAAAGCCATATCGATGGGGATGAGCTACCACCCTCTGAAGGAAACATTGCCGGCAAAGCAGAGATGCACCCTTCCTATTGCTTGTATCATCGGAAGGTTTCGCACCCCACCGAAGAGTGCAAAGCTTTCAATAGATGGTGGCAGGGGTATGTTGTTCACCGGCAACATTTTAAGTGGGAGAAGCGCAAAACACGTCGGGAGCGGAAAAGTACGACCGAGGAGCTTATAAGAACTACCGGAGATTGTCACATGGTTAACGCCTGGGAAGCGCAAATTCTCATATTCGGGAGCGACTCTGACGAGGAAATGGCTCTTATCCCTCTCTTTAAAGAGTCCACCTCAGGAAAAGAGGAAGAGCCGAAGGCCTGCGAAAATATCCGGCTGCGTAATCGTACGCTACCTGAAAAGAATCTCGGACCTTCAAATAAAAAAGATAAGGGAAAAGAAAAGGTCTCTGAGGATATCGCCCTAGATGACCAAGTCATGGAAGAGCTAACCGCCAAAGACCCGCCAAAGAAAAATAAGGTGGATTACAACGTTCTGGCACACTTGAGGAAGTTACCCTCGCAACTTAGTATTCTCGATACTGTAAGTCTACGTTAGCGCCCCGGCAGTCTACAGACGCCAAATGCGGAATAAAATCTTTTAAACTGGCGCTATCGTATACTTTAACCCGGATCTGCCATTATTGCTAAACTAACAAACTGTAAAGAGTGTAGAAAGATTGTACCGAACGATCCGAGTCCTTCATTCTTCAACCATCATCCCACGCTCCGTTGCGGCTGCTCCGATCTCGTCGATCTCCGATCTCCTTCGTCGAGGTGGCACCACATGATCGATTCTTTAAACGGGCTCCCGCCTCTGACTCGAGGCAACTCGATCGTCAAGTTTGCTAAAAGAGACGACCAAGAATGATGTAGAGAATGAGTAGATGACTTTGTCTCACTTCGTCCAAATCCGTGGACGATCGGTTAATGAAGTTGCCGAGGGAATCGGGTGATGGAATGAAATGGACTGTGAAATTCCATACACCGATAAAACATATCACAATCTTTTCTAGCAAATGAAAACTCAAGTGAGAGAGAGAATGAGGAGAGAGAGAGGGCAAGCCATATATAGCAAGAGGGAGGTGACCGTAGGAGAAGGGGGTGACCTTAAGCAAAAGCTTCTCACTTCAAAATATCTTAACCAAAACAAGAATGCATTAATACAAAGCATGACTCACTAAACCTAGTCACCCTTTAATAAATGCAACCAATGAAAACCCTACACCAATAAGCCTAGTCACCTCATCTAGAATATTCTAGAACACTGACTCACCTCATCTGTAGAAAAGATAAATCCGTCTTTAACCAAATGTTAAAAGACGGCTGATAGAAAACAGGAAACTGGCAACTTCCAAAAGTGATCCTGAAACGAATTTCAGGACAATCCCGAAACTGTATAAATATACCCGCATTTGTATTACGACCGAATACAAATGCAACTGAGACAAAGATATTATACCTACTCAATATAATACTCGGATCCGGCTTAAACCAAAGCCGACCAGTATTATCTGCCCGAAAAATAACACGTGCGTAAACGCACGTGCATTTTCCGAACCCTGCCATAAAACCATACGGCCTCTACAACGTTTCGCCCGAACTTGGGAAACTGTCTGTGGGGGACTCTAATGACTCGTCAGCACCCTGGCAGTGGGTTTAACCACAAACCGTCAGCGGCACTAGCTATGCATAACGGCTGCCCACGGACTGACCTCAAGGGTGGCCGAGAAGCGAACTCAAGGGAGACCGATGAGCGAACTCCTCCGAAAACCCTACTGAGCCTAACAGTGACAATGTATATACAGTCCGGTCCGTTCGTCAATGAGTATCACATATCTGCCTAGGGGGCTAGTAACGTCAGACCCCCAATAGCAGTATAAGTCGTGTCGGAGTGAAGCCCAATAACACCCTGAGATACTACTGGAATACCTACCAGTAAATCTCCTGCCATGGCCATGGACTTTGTGTAATGGCTCTCCTAGACACAGCACGACCTCGCCCCCAATACCGGGAGAGACGAATCCCCTGCCGATCCGCTCACGTGCCTCCATATGGCTCGGGACTGTACCCAAAAGCTACCTGTTTGCACGACTCCTTTGAGCCGTGGTAGGGTAGAAATCAAAGCACAGTGGGAACTCACACGAGACAAATGACGACCTCAGGTCGATGAACTAACCTGTACACATGTCACCAGGGAACTGCTATCTGACGGTAGATATAATACTAACTAGCAGATTCCCGGCGAGTCCTGTCCGGTGTACTCATAACCCAATGAGCACCTGTATACATCTTAGGTGATCCAACTGACACCAGTGGCTTGTGAGACCGGCCACCGCCCCTCGTCGGGGTCTCGACTGTACACACTAGTCTACTCCGGAGTATCGATGCCCTGTCTCGAAACTCCCACAACTAGGGACCACAATTAAGGATATGCGTATAAACTACCCAACTCTCACGTATATGATCGCCATCATACTGTTGGTAGTAAAGCAAGATCCTAAGGGCTCTATCAAAGTGTAACATGCAATCAGTCACCGGAACATGTACACGACTGATAAAGGCAAACCAGATAGCATACTATCATCTCGAGTAAGACTGTGCTACCGGGATAGGTCCTCCGCAATCATTGCAATCACGTACCTGCGATCCAATAATTGACTATGAGGGCACTATCTCCAACAGATACCCTCTTACTATCAAAAGAGGCAAGAGATTCATTGATCAAAGCGCTATATGAGCCAGAGAAATTCCAAGCTTTTCTCGCCGAAGAAAAGATGAAGGACGAGCTGGAAGAAGTGCACACAGCCGATGTCATTTTCGGTGACGAAGACCTCCTCCTTGGGACGTGCGGGCACAACCGTCCCCTCTATGTCTCAAGATACTACCACGATATAAAGATAGGCAAAATCCTGATCGACAATGGGTCTTCCGTCAATCTCCTCAATGTGCGAGTGTTGAAGGAAATCTGCATGAGCATCCAGCATCTTGCTCGTGATAAGATCACCATCTCTGGTTTTGACTCTCAATCATCACGGACTCTTGGGTCTGTGATACTGACATTACGCTTTGGGCTACTCGTCACAGACATTAAATTCCACGTCATAGACGCCAAGACATGCTATAATGCTCTGCTCGGCCGGCCTTGGTTACTCGAGTACAACATCATCCCTTCTACACAACATCATTATATGAAGTATTTCAAGGATGGTCTCGAGTATACTGTGACAGGAGAGCTGAACCCGTTCTCCGTAAACGAGGTCCGTAAGTACGAAGATGCAAAATACTTCTTGCCAGATTTCGAAGACACGGAGAGGTGTCACAAGCCGGAGAACAAAGCTACCACCACCATCCCTGTCTTCGGGAGTGATACTGAGGAAGAGGAATAGATGGTTTATTTGGGTCTACCCCAACACAACAAGCCGGGACCGTCCGCTCCCATGTTGATCTTTGGCAGCGATTCAGAAGATGAAGTCCATGCTATATTCTCTGCTCGGCCTTCAATACAAACTTTCGCTGATGAAGAGCAAAGTCTGCAAGTCGCTATGGTTCCACTTAAATATCATAAAGAACTGGACGCGCTTGATACCTACAGTGTGGAAGAGCTGCAGACGTTCTACGTCCCTCCCAGGCGAGAAGGCGAAAAGGCGATCATATTCTACCGTTCCGGGGAAACCAAAGTAGAGAAAGAAATCTGGCATGGCGCAGATTCTACACTTGACAGACTCCAGCCCATCCGGCTACCCAGATATTATACGGACGGACTAAGGAGACTTTTGAGGCGCCAAGGTGTACCCCTTAAGCAAACTGCTCGAAAAGCCAAGTTCTATGACAGGTTCTGGAACGTTCCTGGAACTCAGCGCAAGTTGCCTAACGGGAGAATGGAAGCAATCGGGCTTGGATATGTTCGGTCCAAGAAACGGGAGCTACTTCGCGACTGCTATATTGTGTATAACTTTGATGAAGCAGGGGACACTCAATGGGAAGATGCTGGCCCTGAGCCAGAAAAAGTCCCCGACGTAAAAATGCCCAGTCTGTCGTTCGAAGAACAAATGAACAAGCTTATAAGGGAAGCTGGTCAAAAAGTTCGAGACGACCATAACCGCGAAATGGCCATCTACGAGAAAGTCAGGACGCAACGCCTTCTTCAACAGGCTGTGAAAGACGAAAATGCCGCTCCCTGTCAACCTGTTGTAAAAAAGGCGCGACGCAGAGGCAGAAACAAGTCAAAAAGCGGAAAAGACATTCAGCGACGACAAAGCGGGACCAAGAAGCCACGCAGTCGGGAATCGAGCGGTCCGGATTTGTCCTTTATGAAGAAGATGAGTCGAGCATACTCTTTTCCTCAAGACAAGACAAAGAAGATACTTGACCTAGCTATAAAGCACCAAATGCTTACACTTCCGGAGTCCAGGCACCCCGAACAAGCAGGCGAAGTCTCACACCCGAACTATTGCTCTTATCACAGGGTAATAGGGCACCCTCTCGAAGATTGCTTCACCTTCAAAAATTGGGTCGAAGATCAGTATCAGCTCGGCATGTTTGCTCTATCTGACAGCTGGAGGGTGACGCCACCACAGAAGCATGAACCCAAAGCCGCGAGAGCAGAACCAGATCCACATCGGTCTTGGAAGCGAGCTCGTACTTGTCATATGATAACAATATCAAAAGAAGAGCCCGAGAATATGGATGACCTTCCCTGGTGCTTCGAGAACATCGATAACGAGGTGATCTCAGAATTCCCGCCAGCGCCGAAAGAGCTGGAAGATGGAATACACACCACGGCGGATAACCTCAAGAAAATTGAGTTGGGGACGGCGAACGACCCACGACCGACATTCGTTAGTGAGCTGTTGTCTGAAGGAAGGGTGGCTTCATTAAAATACGTGCTTATGCAGTATAAAGATTGCTTCGCATGGAACTATTCCGTAATGCAAGGACTAGATCCAGAAATTGATGTGCATAAATTGGCGATATCCCCGGACGTTAAACCAATCAAACAAGCACCGAGAAGAATGCGGCTCAAGCTTGAGATGAGCATTAACGCCGAAGTTAAGAAGCTGATCAACTCTGGGTTTATCCAGGAAGTTCAGTATCCCGATAGGATCGCCAACATCGTTCCGGTGATGAAGAAAAATGGGACTGTGTGCATATGTGTAGACTTTCGGGATCTCAATAAAGCCTGCCCGAAGGATGATTTCCCAGTACCGGTCACCGAGCTGATGATAGATAACACGTCCACTCACGAGGTTTTCTCTTTCATGGACGGCTCATCAGGATATAATCAGATAAAGATGCATCCTGAAGACCAGAAGCACACCGCTTTCCGGACCCCGCTGGGTATATTCTGCTACAAAGTGATGCCCTTCGGTCTAAAAAACGCCGGTGCCACCTATCAGAGGGCCATGACGAAGATCTTCTATGACCTTATACATGAAATCATCGAATTCTATATTGACGACCTCGTGGTGAAAAGCAAATCGTACGAGGAACATCTCGAGCATCTGAAGATCGTGTTTCAACGTCTTCGGCAATACAACTTGAAGATGAACCCTCTCAAATGCGCGTTCGGAGTTTCCTTGGGAAAAATCCTAGGATTCATCGTCCGACACCGAGGTATCGAGATAGATCCGTCAAAGATCAAGGCGATCATGGAAATGCCTCCGCCAAGGACTCTCAAGCAATTGCGGTCTCTCCAAGGGAAGCTCGCGTACATCCGGCGATTTATAGCCAACCTTTCAGGCAAATGCCGTCCTTACAGCCACCTGATGAAGAAGGGAACCCCATTCGTCTGGGATCACAAATGCCAGAGCGCGCTGGACGAGATCAAGCAATATCTGCAGAATCCACCAGTGTTGGCTGCTCCGGTCAAGGGAAAGCCTCTCATTCTTTATACAACCGCCCTCGAAGGTTCCTTAGGCGCATTATGGGCATAAGAGAACGACCAGGGGAAAGAAAAAGCTCTTTATTATTTAAGTCGAGTTCTCCTGGGGGCAGAAAGCAACTACTCCCCTATCGAAAAACACTGCCTGGCGTTGATCTTCGCGATAACAAAGCTCAGGCACTATGCGTTGGCGCATGAAGTTCGTCTCATTTCGAAGGTGGACCCCCTTAAATATTTAATGTCTAACGGCCATATTGACAGGGAGACTCGCTAAATGGGCCTTGCTCTTAATGGAGTTTTCGATAACCTATCAGCCTCTTAAGGCAGTGAAAGGCCAGGCCATCGCCGACTTCCTCGCTGAGCATCTGATACCGGCCGATTCCCCTCTGAATTGCAAGCTGCCAGACGAATATGCGTTTGATGCGATCGACGGTAGTAATACCCGATGGGAACTCTATTTTGATGGAGCTTCCTCCATGAAGAAGCGCAAACAGAACACCCCTGTAATCAAATCAGGGGTAGGCCTCATCTTCGTGACCCCACAACGAGGGATAATGCGCTTCGCCTTCTCCTTAACGGAGCCAAGGATGAACAATGAAGCCAAATACGAAGCTTTGATAGCAGGCCTCGAGATCGCCATCGACATGGGAATTGAAAACCTCCTCATATACGGAGATTCCCAACTGGTCGTTAGTCAAGTAAACGGCGACTATCAAACGTGCAAACCAGAGCTGGTGAAATATGGCGAGAGAGTACAACAACTGCTGACTCAAATCCCCTCCTACATGCTGGAAAGCATACCGCGTGCAGAAAATAGCATGGCGGACGCACTAGCTAAGCTCGCTAAAGAACTGGCCGATGAGAACCTTGATGATGTAAGAATCGTGGTACAAAGCCGTCGGGTGCTTGCCCCAGCAGAAATATCTCCGGAATCATCCGAAGAAAAGGGAGTGACTGAGCAAGTGGCTATATAAATAAAAGACCAGGAAAAGGCCGAGGATTGGAGAGAAGTCTTTATAGACTACTTCAAATCCCGTCGAACGCCTGAAGATGCGTCCTCAAGACATCAGCTCATGAAACGAGCTCTGTCTTTCGCCTTCGTCAATGATACTCTGTACAAGAGGTCGTTTGATTCTCTGTGGTTGAGATGTCTGGGACCTGAAGAAGCGAAAAGAGTCGTTCAGGAAGTTCACGACGGACTTTGCAGTTCTCACCAAGCAGGCCCGAAGATGAAGTTGAAGATTAAACGGATGGGCTACTATTGGCCCACGATAATTCAGGACTGCCTCGAGTATGCGAAGCAATGCCACTCGTGCCAGATTCATGGGGACTTTATCTATCAGCATCCAAATCCACTCCATCCAACGGTGGCCAGCTGGTCGTTCGAAATGTGGGGAACTGACATAATCGGCCCCATTGAACCAGCATCGTCCAGGGAACATCGATTCATTTTGGCGACGGCTGACTACTTCTCCGAATGGGCAGAAGCAGTACCGCTGAGGGAAGTGAAGACGGAGAATATCCTCCATTTCTTCAAGACGCACATCATTTATCGGCTTGGAACTCCGCGACGGATCATCTCCGATAACGGGCCAGCCTACAGAAGCCACAAGATCAGCCGCTTCGCGCAACAACACAACATAGACTGGAGATATTCCTCAGTTTATAATCCCCAAGCTAACGGTCTAGCTGGGGCTTTCAACAAGACCTTGATGAAGATCGTGAAGAAGACGGTGTCCCGAAATAAGAAGGACTGGCACGAGAGACTGCAAGAAGTTCTCTGGACGTATCGAACTACGTTCAAGACAGCCACGAACACAACGCCGTACGCGTTGGTCTTCGGTACAGAAGCAGTACTCCCCCTCGAAATAGAATTACCCTCTCTACGAGTGGCAATCCACTACGAGCTGACGGACGAAGAAAATGATCACCTTCGGCTTGAGGAGCTTGATGTCCTTAATGAAACCAGGCTCATAGCGCAACAAAATCTGGAGGCTTATAAAGCAAAGATGACGCGCTCATATGAAAGATTGACCAGGCCGAGGACATTCCATCAAGGTGAACTCGTGCTAGTGGTCAAAAGACCTGTGATCCCCAATCGCGCCAAGCGGGGAAAATTCGAGCCGAACTATGAAGGCCCGTACATCAAAGACAAGGTCTACCAGGGTGGAGCCTATCTACTCATGGATATGCACAGTGAAAGGCCTTTCAGGCCAATAAACGGTCGCTTCCTAAAGAAATACTACGCTTAATGAGTCACAGTCTAGGTCAATGATAGATGACGACGACTATGTCCGCTCGCTATCTCCCTAAGCTCAAAACTCTATAAGTAGTAGCTGGCCTTCTTCAATGACGGACCGAAACGTCCTTAAACTAATGACGGACCACTACGTCCTAAAACTAGCTGACGACCGAAACGTTTTTAAACTACTACCGCAGCATCCTCAGGCTGACGAGATAAAAAATAAAAAATATATATATAATAATAAAGACGGTATGTCCATAAGCGAAATGGGCACGGATGAAAACCCGAAAGGGCTCCGTGAGTAAAAACAGCCGGGCTACCGGTGAGTGTTCGTGAAAACCCGAAAGGGCACGACCTCGTTAGAAAAAAGAATAAAAAGAATAAAAAAAGAAGACGGTATGTCCATAAGCGAAATGGGCACGGATGAAAACCTGAAAGGGCTCCGTGAGTAAAAACAGCAGGGCTACCGGCGAGTGTTTGTGTAAACCCGAAAGGGCGCAACCTCGTTAAAGACACTTGCAGGGTCCTCTCGACTTTGTAAGGAGAAACCACCCGCGTGAGATCCTTACGACTCACAAGGGAGAAACACACTTAGGGATCCCCACGATTCCTAAGGAGAAATTACACTTGCGAGATCCTCACGACTCGTAAGGAGAACTCTCTTATGGGACCATCACGGCTCATAAGATTTGAAAGTCTTAAGTTACAGAGACCTGAACCTGTTCTTAAGCAACTCCCAAAACCTTCGATACTTCCCTACAAGTGGTTCAATACTGACCCTTGTATACAATCCACGGGCGCGAATAAACATTTCCCTGACCAAGTCCCACCCGTGGCTAGGGATATGTCCATATGGTGAACAACCCTTATAAGTCCTATCGACTTATAAGGAGAAAACCCTTTTGTAAGATCCTTACGACTTACGGGGGAACATACACTTAGGAATCCTCACGATCCCTAAGGAGAAAACACACCTACGAGATCCTCACGACTTGTAGGGAGAAATACCTTTATGAGACCTTTACGGCTCATGAAGTCAAAAGCCTTAGTCGACAGGATCTTAACCCTGTTCGCTAAGTCACCTTTGTTCGACATCGACAAAGGCAAATGATGATTCGATCCTGGCAATATCCTAGTTGTAGCGATGCTGATGCCTAAATCGGTATCAAATTCCAAGTCCTTTCATGGCAAATGATGATTCGCTCCTGGCAATATTCCAGTCGTAGCGATGCTGATGCTAAGATTGGCATCAGATCCCAAATCCCATACTCGCACAAAAAAAATCAGCGAGCCCAAAAAAAAATGCATACGAAATAGCCGAAATGATTGGGCAACTCGCAATAAAAAGCAGCAAGTAAAAATAAAATAAATAGCCAAAATTATTGGGCAACTCGCAATAAAAAGCAGCGAGTGAAAATAAAACAAATAGCCGAAATGATTGGGCACCGCGAAAAATAGCCGAAATGATTGGGCAATCGCAACCTTCGCGATATAAAAGCTGAAATGATAGAGCATCGCGGAAATAAAATAATAATATGAAAAAAATGAATGAAACTTTTGCCCTACAGGCGATATCACAGTAATCCCTGTATACAATCCAGGGGTGCAAACAAGGAAGGAAACATATCTTCCCTCCCCATGCTCCATCAGAAGACGGAGCCAAGTCTTGACGGCAACTCTTATAAAGCCCGAAAGACAATCGGAGATCATCTCACCCCAGCGTGGAGTGATCACCACTTCGACGTTCGTCTCTACACTGCAGACGAAATGTCACTACAATGTCCCTCCTCCAACAGGATTCGGACACACCACAGCAAGCGAAGCGAAGGCCAAATTCCTAGCTTCAGGGTCTTGACGGTAACTCATGTAAAACCTGAGAGACCACCAGAGATCATCTCAACTCCAGGGAAATCAGTGTCCTTGGCAACCTCCTCGATTCAGGGAAACCAGTGTCCATGACGAGAGCATCTTGATTCGTGTCGGCCCGCAGAGAAGCCAGTGTCTTTACAGAAGCACTTCGATTCGTTTCAACCTCGAGGAAACCAGTGTCTTCGGCAAAATACTTCGACTCAGGGAAACTAGCGTCCTTGATGAGAGCTTCTTGATTCGCGTCGACCCGCAGAGAAACTAGTATCTTTGCAGAAGGACTTCGATTCGTTTCAACCTCGAGGAAACCAGTGTCCTCGGCAAAATACTTCGACTCAGGGAAACTAGCGTCCTTGATGAGAGCTTCTTGATTCGCGTCGACCCACAGAGAAACTAGTGTCTTTACAGGAACACCTCGATTCGTTTCAACCCCAGGGAAATCAGTGTCCTTGGCAAATACCTCAATTCAGGGAAACTAGCGTCCTTGATGAGAGCTTCTTGATTCGCGTCGACCCGCAGAGAAACCAGTGTCTTTGCAGGAATACCCCGATTCGTTTCAACTCCGAGGAAATCAGTGTCCTTGGCAAATACCTCAATTCAGGAAAACTAGCGTCCTTGATGAGAGCTTCTTGATTCGCGTTGGCCCGCAGAGAAACCAGTGTCTTTTCAGGAATACCCTGATTCGTTTCAACTCCGAGGAAATCAGTGTCCTTGGCAAATACCTCGACTCAGGGAAATTAGCGTCCTTGATGAGAGCTTCTTGATTCGCGTCGGCCCGCAGAGAAACCAGTGTCTTTGCAGGAATACCCCGATTCGTTTCAACCCCAGGGAAATCGGTGTCCTTGGCAAATACCCCGACTCAGGGAAATTAGTGTCCTTGACGAGAGCTGCTCGATTCGTCTCGACTCGTGAGGAAATTAGTGTCTTCGCGAGGACTTCCCGATTCGTCTCGACTTGCAAGATAAAGCCTTAGGCAGCAGGGATTAAAAAACTTGTTTCCTAAGCACTGGGACCCTGCAAGTCGGTCTAAAACGGTCTCTTGCATACTATCCACGGGTCTCACTCTCCAAAGTCGAATCTCGACAAGGAGGGAAACAACCGCTTATGATTCCTCTCGACTCGTAAGAGGGAAAATTCTCTTATAAGATCCTTACGACTTATAAGAGAAAACGCACTTAGGAATCCTCACGATTCCTAAGGAGAAAATACACCTACGAGATCCTCTCGATCCGTAGGGAGAAAAGTCTTTGTGAGACCCTCACGGCTCATAAAGTTGAAAAGTCTTAGGCAGCAGATCTGAACCTGCGTCCTAAGCCATCATTACCTCTTGAAGAAGCCAGGACAAGATGCTCGCGCTAGCACCTGTCAACTATGTTTACTAAGGTAGCATGCTGATAATAGAAGAAGGGAGAAAGCGGAGAAATAACACAAGACATTACAAAGAATGTATATCTTTCATTCATAAATTTGATTGAGTACAAGATACATTGTGTTAAAGAATAAAAGAAGCAAATACATTTTATTTACAATTGCAAATGGTACAAAGTGTTCAAGGAGAAGGAAGCGTCTTAAATAGCCCCATCAATTGCTTGCGCACTTCCTTTAATGCCTTCTCCTGATCGGCTGCCACTGCCAGTTCTGCTTCCACTTGAGCCCGCTGCTGCAAGAAGGATGAAAGCTGCTCCTCAACTGCCCGCTGAGCTTCTTCGCGACCTTGGGCATCACGCTCAGCGGCATCGAGCTTCTACTTCAATGTTAGCCTATCAGAAATACTTTGCAGAAGGCCCTCGAAAATAGCCTTCACCTGGGCAGCATTCGCCTCAACCTCAGCACGCAGGCGAGCAGTTTCGCTTGAGGTCTCTTGGCATTCCCTCAGCCTTAAAGCTGCTTCTTGTTCCAAATGGCGGAAGTAAGAAGCGATTTGCTCGATCCATGCCACTCGTTGAGTGCTTGCGGCTAAGGTCTCAGGGGCAGGACGCATAAACTCCAGTTAATGCAGGCGGGTCTCGATTTCCCTGCAGTGATTAAACCAAAACTCGACGATGCTTTCATTATGAAAATTTACAAGCACCGCCAACATCGGGTTAACCTCCGTAGCAAAATCTGTGGCAGATGGGGGAGCGTCTGCGTCAAGCTCTTCGACGTATCCGCTGTTAGTGTTTATGCCCTAGAAGGCCATTACTGTATCATACTAGTTTGTATATTACTTAATGGAAGCTTGGGATATTCACATGTATATAACAGTCTTGCTAAACATGGTAGTATGCTACTTGGTTTTTCTATCTTAATATGTGAGTGTACGTATTGATAGAGCTCTTAGGATCTTGCTTGTCTACCAGCGTTGTGATGGCAGTCACACTAGTGGGGGCTGGGTAGTCTACAAGCACATCCTTATTCTGGTCCCTGGTCGTTGGATTATCGAGACAGAGCATCGATACTCCGGAGTAGACTGGTGTGTACGCTTCTCATCCCAGTTGGGGAGATGGTCTGTCCCACAGCCGTCAGTACGTCGTACTGGAGATAGTATACAGGTGCTCGTTAGGTTACGGGTACACCGGACAGGACTCACAGGGAACTGTTGGTTGGTTTTATACCGGTCGTCAGTGAACAGTTCCCAGGTGACATGAGTACAGCGTAGTCCGCAGACTTGACACTGCTACTTCGCCTCGAGTGTGTCCCACTGTTCTTAGATTGCTACCCTACCATGGCTCAAAGGAGTCGTACAAACAGGTAGCAGTTGGGTGCAGTCCCGAGAACTTGGAGGCAGTGGCGGTTAGACAGGATTCGTCCCTCCCGGTATTGGGAGTAGATATCGTGCTGTGTCAGAGAGCCATTACGCAAAGTCCCTGGCCAGGGCAAGCGAGATTTGCTGGTAGGTTCCAGTAGTTTCTCAGGATGTAATGGGCTTCCCTCCGACAAGACTTATACCGCTATTAGGGGACTGACGCTTGCCGCCCCCTAGGCCCGATATGCGATAGTCTTGGACGAACGGACCGGACTGTATGGAGATTGTCACATCAGACTCAGTAGGAGTTCGGATGGGTTTCCTCATCGGCCTTCTTATCGACAACTACCTGGGGACCGTTACGTACAGCTAGTGCCGCTTGCGGTCTGTGGTTAAACACACTGCCAGCGTAGTAGTCGAGTCTCTAGAGTCCCACACAGAGAGTTTCCTATTCCAGGCGAAACGATATAGAGGTCGTATGGTTTTACGACAAGGGTTCGGACGCATACGTGCGTTTACGCGCGTACGACTTTCAGACAGTTTTTATCAGTCGGCTTTGGTTTAAGCCAGTTACTGGTATCCGGTTATTGGATTTTTACAGTCTAAAGTTTTTCCGTATTTTTGCGGATTGGAGGGGCGTTCTCGTAATTGTACGAGAAGCTTCTAGAAGTGGTGACTAAGGAGGTTTAGGTGTCATTTGTATTAAATGAGTTTAGTGAGTCATGGGGGTGATTCATGCATATCATTAATGCATGATAAATGCTTAATGAGTCATAACAATGAATCACCATTAGATATTTGTGAAGCATGCTTATTCATCACTTATTTTCTTTTGTTGATAAAAGAGAATGCTTCATTTATATTATGATAACTTATTATTCTCATTTCATAATAATTCACACATTCTCTCTCCTCAAGCTCTCTCTCTTCAAAAGACTAATCATCACCCCTCATGTGTTGAGATCTAGGATTAGTTAGACTAAACTATCCATAACCATCACTCTATCTCAATCTATCTTCTTTGATTAGCAATCCAAGAAGGTTAGTTGCCTCAAGTTTAGAGGCTAAGCTTGGAGTTTTGCTCTCGGGTGGATCGTCTACTACTTCGAGAAGGCCGAGGAGAACAAGGAGATCGTAAAGACGAAGGAGTTGGTTCATTAGGTATAATCCCTAAACACAGTAGTTTAGAAACACTTTGTGTTTGGTTATTTATAGTTTAGCTTCGATTCAAGCGGTTAGTCGATGTTCGTTCACTAAACAAGTTCGTTTTTGAAAATTCCGCCTCCCCACAAGTATTGGGGTGTACTACATCGACTTACAGTGGTATCAGAGCCTCGCTAAACAATAAATAACTTAATTGCAAATTTGTACGAATTCCGAACGGAAAAACGAAGCCGGAAAACCCTAAAAAATATCAGTTTCTGTCGAATTTAAAACGATGTCCAAAAATTTTTCAGGTTCGTTCAGAAAGCTTGACAAGACATTATAAGAACACCCAAGAAAAATGGTCCCCTGAATCGTCTAACGCGCCGCGGAACCGCGGCCTCACCCTACTGAGTCGCCGCGGTTCCGCCGCCGAGTTGGCGAGTCAGGAACCAATTTTTCTTCTGTTGCTTCTGTGTAATATTTGGGATTTTCTGGAATATTTTAATTTTGCTCAGGTTTCAGTTTAACAGAGCAGTTTTTGGAGCAATATTAAAGATGTTTAATCGATCGAAATTGTACAGTATTTGCATATTGGATTATATCTGTGATTGTTTAATGTGTTCGTAAACCTCCCCTAACTGCTAGTATGTCGGTTGGCAGGGGGTTGCACATTTCTGAAATGGTTATATCTGTTTGTGCATATAAACTGTATTGGACTGTTGTGGTGTATAGCCGGGGTTTTGCAATGGGTTATTATTTAATTCATTTGTTGTAAATGTAATTTTTTGTAATATTATTTTGCGGGGCACATCCAGGTTGCGGTTGTAGCCACCGTTGTATTATTTCATTTTACTGTTTTTGCTCCTAGGACTGACCCAAGGTGGGGTACACAAACTGCCGGGTGGGTAGTTTGCCGTACCCGTAGGGGTCGAGGGTGGGGTAACGGCTATTCATCACAACTGTGTAATCTGTCTTTTCTTGCAGGCTCAAAAGAAATACAGATTGCTAGCAAATCCAATATTGTTTATCTGTGTTCTGGAATGAATATCATTGCGTCAGACGAATGTAAAATATCTATATATATTGTAGCTATTTAGACGTCACTTATGTTTTGCACCCGCGCTAGCCCAGCCCCCGCTCTGTCGTTAGTTAAGTAACCTAACGGGTAATGACGGGACCCCGTGGCGAATGCGGATGGCATAAGAGGACGTTGTATTTTCGTTGTTTTCTGCAATGATAGGTTAATGATGGGACGCATTATCTATAATGCAAAGAAAATAAACCAAGTTTAAATCGTTGGACCAATTTAAAAGAAACCACTCGGTTATTTTAAAAACAGATATTTTTAAATGCGGAGATTTAACCACTCCTTTTAAAAAAAAAGCTATCAGGTTCCTTCAGTTATATCAAGTTCACTACGTTCACGGTTTCGCCAAAACCAGTCGTAGCCCTCCGTCATTTCTTATGGATGGTCAGTAGTATTCAAGCTATGCTTGTTGGCATACGTCAAGGCATAGTGTTTAGTAGCTGCTGGGGTATTCATTTGTTGCATAGATAGATGTGTTGGTTTGGGACAGTCGCATTACCTTGTTGGCATACGTCAAGGGTATATACGGGTGGATTCAAATTAACAAGATAATGATGGGCAGAACTTGACATGTGACTTATGATTTGTTGGCATACGTCAAGGTCATAAGAGCATGGGGCAAAAACTTATATCGGGAATTTCTAAAGAAACTGAAATTTGCAAAGAGATGCATACCATTTGGAGTTTAATGAATGTTGGTATGATTCCTTCAACATTATCATACGATGATATTTGGATCCCGATCCTACTGTGAGTATATGCTACTTATCAGGATATTCATCACTTAACGATCAATGCTATAAACCTAGTAGGTGTCCAGAAAAGTGTCAGCGGGGTTACGCCCCCAGAGAAAAGAGGTTATTTAATTAAGGAACTTCGCGAAAGCGTTGGAAAACCTCCCTCGAAGTACCGACACCAGCCTGGCTGAACGGTTAAGCAAGTATTGTACGGTGAGAATAGTCTTGACTAATTCTTCTTTTATGGTTTGAGGAAGGATTCGAGAAACAGTGGGAGCCATCCAGTTTAGATAAACTAAAAACCACTCTAAACTTGCAAGAGCATCATGCTAAAGAGTTTTCTTCTCTCTCTCCTAATTGCAGCGACCCTGAAAATGACTGGACTTAAGTTACTTTTAGAGAAAAATATACTGACGGGGCCAAACTATAAAGATTGGCTGCGGAATGTCAAAATGGCTTTGACCTATGACAAACTGGGGTACGTCCTCACCGCTACGGCACCTGCTGTCCCTGGTCCCAAATCCAGCAATGCGGATAAGGAAATCCGCAAAACCTGGGATTTAGATTGCGCGAGAGCCAAGTGCATCGTGCTTGCCTCGATGAACAATGAACATCAGAGGAGGCACGAGGATATGTCCCTAGATGGCATATTTCTCCATACAAAGGAACTTTATGGAGAGCAATCTCGTATAGCAAGATATGAGACCTCTAAGAACTTGTTTCGAGCGAGGTTGGCTGTCGGGTCATCGGTAGGAGAACATGTCCTAAAGATGATCGGCTATATAGAAGAGCTCGCAGACCTTGGGACGACTTTGGATAATGAGCTCTATACAGACCTTATTCTCCAGTCCCTTCCTCCCACCTACGCCCAGTTTATCCTCAACTTCAATCTTCAAGGAAAAGAAGTTGAACTTGCGGAACTCCTGAACATGTTAAGGAGTGCAGAGGGCACCTTGCAGAAGGCAAGGGAAACACCCGCTATGTTTGTTGGCGGTACATCTTCTTCCGGGTCCAAGGCTAGGGCCAAAGGAAGGAAGAAGAAGGCCGCACCCAAACCTAGAGGAGGTGTTAGTAAGGTGAGAGGGAAGGGAAAGAAAAAGCTTGCAGCACCGGTAGTTGGCCAGGATGAGTGCTTCCATTGTCACAGGAAAGGGCACTGGAAGAAGGATTGCAAGGCGTGGAACGCCAAGAACCAGGAACCGAAGCAAGCTGTGGCTTCGACTTCAGGTGTGTTTGTAATTGAGAATTGTCTGTCGATCAACTCTACTTCCTGGGTATTGGATACCGGATCAGGATCTCATATTTGCAATTCATTGCAGGCACTGAGAAACCGTAGAGTGCTGAAGGAAGGTGATATGATCCTCAGGGTTGCTAACGGAGCTAGCGTGGGAGCTGCGTCCGTCGGGGATTATCACCTAGGATTGACGAGTGGACACATTTTGGTTTTACATAACTGTTATTTTGTACCAAGCTTAACGTGTAATATCATATCAGTTTCCTTGTTATCAAATAAAGGTTATGATTTCACGTTTGTAAGAGATGTTGTCAACATCCACCTTAATCATGGTTTGATTGGGTCAGGTACATTAAATAACGACATATATGTTTTAAACCAACTCCAAATTTTCAATGTCCAGAACACACTAAAAAGAAAGTCTCCAGATTTAAATAAAGCTTTCTTATGACATTGTAGACTGGGTCACATCAATGAGAGAAGGTTGACTAAGTTGCATAGAGAAGGATATTTGGACTCGTTCGAATATCAATCTTATGACACTTGTCAATCTTGTCTCAAAGGAAAGATGACAAAGACTCCATTTACTGGACAAGGAGTAAGAGCGAGCGAGCTCTTAGGACTCATACACAGCGATGTATGTGGTCCAATGTCTACACATGCAAGAGGTGGTTATTCCTACTTCATTACTTTTACAGATGATTTCTCTAGGTTTGGACATGTCTTCTTAATGAAGCATAAATCCGAAGCCTTTGAGAAATTCCTGGAATACAAGAGTGAAGCGGAAAACCAAACAGGCAAAAGTATTAACACACTGAGATCTGATCGAGGTGGAGAATACTTAAGTGCCGAGTTCCTAGGTTACCTAAAAGAGAAAGGAATTTTCTCTCAGCTTACTCCTCCATACACTCCACAGCACAACGGTGTATCGGAGAGACGGAATCGAACCCTATTGGATATGGTACGATCCATGATGAGTAATGCTGAGTTACCGCGATCTTTCTGGGGGTATGCGCTAGAATCAGCGATACATCTTTTGAACAGAGTTCCAACCAAAACTGTGCCTACCACACCATATCAGATGTGGAGTGGGAAGAAACCCTATCTTCAGTACCTGAAGACATGGGGATGTCCAGCTTTTGTAAAAAAGCAGCATCCGGACAAGCTCGAGGCACGCTCAGTAGAGTGTAAGTTTGTGGGATATCCAAAGAACTCTCATGGATATTGTTTCTATTACGCAGAGGAACAAAAGGTTTTTGTTTCTCGTCATGCCCGCTTCTTAGAAACTGAATTTTTGGAAAATCAGAAGAGTGGGAGCGCAGTAGAACTGGAAGAAATTCCAGAACCACAAGCTGCTACTGAAAGTTTGGTAGAACCAGAAGTTCAAGAAGAACAGAACATTCCCACACCCCTCCGCAGGAGTAGTAGGCCGTCTCATCCGCCTGAGAGATACTACGGTTTTCTCATAGACGGGGATAGAGAGGATTGCATCATAGAAGATGATGAACCTACTGACTTCCAGCAGGCCATCCAGAGCGGCGACTCGGTACGATGGCTAGATGCAATGCGGACCGAAATGGAGTCCATGTACACCAACAAAGTATGGACTTTGGACTTTGCTCCAGATGGGGTAAAACCCATAGGATGCAAATGGATCTTCAAGAAAAAGATTGGTGTAGATGGACAGGTGGAAACCTATAAGGCTAGACTTGTTGCAAAGGGTTTTCGTCAAAGACCTAGTTTGGACTATGACGAAACTTTTTCTCCAGTGGCTATGCTCAAATCCATTCGGGTCCTTCTTGCTATTGCTGCCTTCCATGATTATGAAATCTGGCAGATGGACGTAAAGACGGCTTTTCTGAATGGAAATTTAGAAGAGAGCGTCTATATGGATCAGCCAGAAGGTTTCAATCAGAGTGGGAGCAGCGGGAAAGTATGCAAGCTGCTTAAGTCCATTTATGGACTAAAGCAGGCATCGCGGAGTTGGAACATCTGTTTTGATGAGACGGTCAAAGAATATGACTTTATCAAAAATCCAGATGAACCGTGCATATATAGTAAAGTTGTAGCCAGAAGTGTCGTATTCCTCGTCTTGTACGTGGATGACATTCTATTGATAGGAAATGACATTCCTATGCTACAATCTGTCAAAGGATTCTTGTCACACAGGTTCTCCATGAAAGACCTGGGTGATGCCTCTTACATTCTGTGGATCCGGATCTATCGTGATAGATCCAAGAGGATGTTGGGACTTTCGCAGTCCAGGTATATCGACACTGTACTGAAAAGATTCAGTATAGAAGATTCTAAGCGCGGTAATCTACCGGCTTGTCACGGAATCACCCTCTCCAAAGAGATGTCTCCCAAGACTGATTTGGAAAGGGAACGCATGTCTATTATACCCTACGCTTCTGCGGTAGGCTCTATAATGTATGCGATGTTGTGTACCAGACCAGATGTAGCTTACGCACTAAGCGTGGTAAGCCGGTATCAGTCAGACCCAGGGGAGAAGCACTGGATAGCAGTAAAGAACATTCTCAAGTACCTGAGGAGGACTAAGGAGATGTTCTTGGTTTACGGCGGAAAAGACCTCAGGTTGGAGGCCTTTGCTGATTCCGGCTTCCAGAGTGATAAGGACGATTCCAAGTCCATGTCGGGTTATGTCTTTACCCTCAATGGAGGGACGGTGTGCTGGAAGAGCTCCAAGCAGGACACCGTTGCTGACTCGAAGATGGAAGCGGAGTATATAGCTGCTTGCGTTGCCGCAAAAGAAGCAGTCTGGATGAAGAAGTTCCTAACAGAACTTCAGGTGGTTCCTACCATAGTTGATCCAATACCTCTGTATTGCGACAACAACGGAGCTATAGCTTTAGCGAAGGAACCAAGGTCCCATCAGAAGTCCAGACACATCTTGAGGCGGTATCACCTGATCAGGGAGATCATTGATCGTCAGGAAATCGAGGTTCGGAGAGTTGCTTAAGAAGAGAACATTGCTGATCCATTCACGAAGGCCCTTCCTCAGATTCAGTTCGAGAGGCTACTCGAGATCATTGGTCTTCGATATGCCAGTATATGGCCCTAGTGCAAGTGGGAGATTGTTAGTGTTTATGCCCTAGAAGGCCATTACTGTATCATACTAGTTTGTATATTACTTAATGGAAGCTTGGGATATTCACATGTATATAACAGTCTTGCTAAACATGGTAGTATGCTACTTGGTTTTTCTATCTTAATATGTGAGTGTACGTATTGATAGAGCTCTTAGGATCTTGCTTGTCTACCAGCGTTGTGATGGCAGTCACACTAGTGGGGGCTGGGTAGTCTACAAGCACATCCTTATTCTGGTCCCTGGTCGTTGGATTATCGAGACAGAGCATCGATACTCCGGAGTAGACTGGTGTGTACGCTTCTCATCCCAGTTGGGGAGATGGTCTGTCCCACAGCCGTCAGTACGTCGTACTGGAGATAGTATACAGGTGCTCGTTAGGTTACGGGTACACCGGACAGGACTCACAGGGAACTGTTGGTTGGTTTTATACCGGTCGTCAGTGAACAGTTCCCAGGTGACATGAGTACAGCGTAGTCCGCAGACTTGACACTGCTACTTCGCCTCGAGTGTGTCCCACTGTTCTTAGATTGCTACCCTACCACGGCTCAAAGGAGTCGTGCAAACAGGTAGCAGTTGGGTGCAGTCCCGAGCACTTGGAGGCAGTGGCGGTTAGACAGGATTCGTCCCTCCCGGTATTGGGAGTAGATATCGTGCTGTGTTAGAGAGCCATTACGCAAAGTCCCTGGCCAGGGCAAGCGAGATTTGCTGGTAGGTTCCAGTAGTTTCTCAGGGTGTAATGGGCTTCCCTCCGACACGACTTATACCGCTATTAGGGGACTGACGCTTGCCGCCCCCTAGGCCCGATATGCGATAGTCTTGGACGAACGGACCGGACTGTATGGAGATTGTCACATCAGACTCAGTAGGAGTTCGGATGGGTTTCCTCATCGGCCTTCTTATCGACAACTACCTGGGGACCGTTACGTACAGCTAGTGCCGCTTGCGGTCTGTGGTTAAACCCACTGCCAGCGTAGTAGTCGAGTCTCTAGAGTCCCACACAGAGAGTTTCCTATTCCAGGCGAAACGATATAGAGGTCGTATGGTTTTACGACAAGGGTTCGGACGCATACGTGTGTTTACGCGCGTACGACTTTCGGACAGTTTTTACTAGTCGGCTTTGGTTTAAGCCAGTTACTGGTATCCGGTTATTGGATTTTTACAGTCTAAAGTTTTTCCGTATTTTTGCGGATTGGAGGGGCGTTCTCGTAATTGTACGAGAAGCTTCTAGAAGTGGTGACTAAGGAGGTTTAGGTGTCATTTGCATTAAATGAGTTTAGTGAGTCATGGGGGTGATTCATGCATATCATTAATGCATGATAAATGCTTAATGAGTCATAACAATGAATCACCATTAGATATTTGTGAAGCATGCTTATTCATCACTTATTTTCTTTTGTTGATAAAAAAGAATGCTTCATTTATATTATGATAACTTACTATTCTCATTTCATAATAATTCACACATTCTCTCTCCTCAAGCTCTCTCTCTTCGAAAGACTAATCCTCACCCCTCATGTGTTGAGATCTAGGATTAGTTAGACTAAACTATCCATAACCATCACTCTATCTCAATCTATCTTCTTTGATTAGCAATCCAAGAAGGTTAGTTGCCTCAAGTTTAGAGGCTAAGCTTGGAGTTTTGCTCTCGGGTGAATCGTCTACTACTTCGAGAAGGCCGAGGAGAACAAGGAGATCGTAAAGACGAAGGAGTTGGTTCATTAGGTATAATCCCTAAACACAGTAGTTTAGAAACACTTTGTGTTTGGTTATTTATAGTTTAGCTTCGATTCAAGCGGTTAGTCGATGTTCGTTCACTAAACAAGTTCGTTTTTGAAAATTCCGCCTCCCCACAAGTATTGGGGTGTACTACATCGACTTACATCCGCTCAGCATGCCCAAGCTCATCGCGGCACCCTTTGAAGATGGACGTCTCAAGAAGGGGCCAGCCGGCATCATGATGCGAGGCTCAAAGAGGGCCGGAACCAGAATGACAGCTGAAAAGACAAAACGCAATCAGATGACGGTTCAAGAAATATAGGAAAGTCATCAATGAGGGAGTTTACTATACCAGCTGCAGCAGGCGGTAAGGCCGGGAATACCAGTGGCACGGCTGATCCCTTATCTCCTCTTTCGATCTGTAGCACTGCAGTCAGGGCAAGGAAGAATCAGAAATAATTCCATTACTGAAAAAGGAAGGATATTAATTGAAAACCATACTCACCGGCGCCACTGGAGGAAGCACGCTCCGACGGGAAGGAGAAGTGTGGGTGCAGCACCTGGTAAAGGTGATCAAAAAGCACTCCTACAAAGATGCAGTAGTACAACATCAGTACATGAATTATGCAGCCTAAAGATGAAACTGATGGGTTATAAATCCATATAATCCAACATTTGCGATGGTGCGAGAGAAGGTAGAGAGGTAGCCACCATCAAGGCAGTAACTGACGGCGCTCCCTCGAGCAATGGAGCATCGGTACTGGCCGCACCTGCATTAGAAACAAGATAAGCCCTGTCAGGAAAGGTTGCGGAATAAAATAAGGACAGTAACCCGAAATTTACCTGATGATGATCCGGCCGAAACGGTGGCATCTCCCTCCATTGACATGAGACCACCTCCCGACGCCTCATCGCCAGACTCTACGGGAGCCGTCGTCGTACTCGCGAGGCCAGGAGACGGCGGAGGACCGTAGACGGGAAGAGCAATGATCGGAGCATTGCCAGACTCTTGAGAAAGAGCGGCCGGCTCTTCTTCGGGAATCACACCTGTCTCACCCGGTACCCCCTCGGGCTCGGTGGTTGCAGCCGTCTCGTCTGTCGTTGCCATAGGGTCGTCAATCTTAGCCGCTCCCTCCGCTGCTGCCTCAGACTCGGCCGTAGCAGCCGTCTCATCTGCCGCTACCTCAGGCTCGGCATCGGCGGCCTTCTCAGGCATAGTAGGCGTGACCGTTTCGTCAGCCACTAGCTCGGGTCCAGCAACCCCGGCTACGTCGCCCACCGTCGGCTCGGGTTCAGCCAGTGCCTCCCCCACTGTCCCCTCAGGCTCGACGGTTTCCGCCGCTCCTTCAGTTGGACTCGGCCCTGCAGGACAAGATATATAAGAACCAATGGGTTCACAATCTTTGCAACAAAGTCTTGAAAGACACATTACCTGAGGTGGATTGATTGTTGGCCTCCCGAACTGCACGCGCCGCCTGTCTGTGAGCAGTAGACAAGGCGACCGGAGACTCTTCCGAAGGAGTAGCAGCACGAGGAATGGTGCTTGGGCCCGCTCCCACGGCCAAAGCAGCTCTGCGCTCCTTCGCCTCGCGCCTCAACCGCTTCCTCTCCTCCCGGGCCGTCACGACGGACCTCTTCAAAGCTTCCTTCATCGAGGCGTCATCGTCCGCGTTCAGAGTTGCCTCCAGAGCCTTCAAGGCATCCCTCATCGGCTTTTCGAGTCGGGTCTCTCGCGGCAGCCCCGAAGAGGCCGGGACTTCAGTAGCTGGCCCAGGAAGAGTCCCCACGTCGGCTTGAACGGCCCCTGCAAAGAGACAAAGAAAAGATTAGATTGGCCATAAAAGGTAGAATAAAAAAAACTCGGTGAGCCGAGACATACCAACGCCCAACAGAGCGCGTTTCCTTTCCTCCTCCTGGAAAGTTTTGAGGGAAGCAGCGATAGCTTCTTCAGTGGTGACGCCTGTTAAAAAAGGGGAAAAAGCATTAGTTAAAGATAATAATAAAAGTACGATGAAAAGACGAAGAGTGCAACCAATGATTACCTGACTCAGCAAGTTTAGCCAACCACGCTTCGAGCCTTGCCGATCGCTCAGAAGCCTCAATGGCGGCCGCTAGGTCGGTGTCTTCTGGCTCTACCAAGAAACCCTCGTTGCTCCCGTATTCGATCAAGCCTTTGGTGAGAGGGTCCTGAGGCTCTAAGCCGAGGACGGCATCCAGAGAAAGAACGGACTTCTTCTTCCTCTTTTGCGCTCGGGCCCCGGTCGCCGCCAAAATCATCTTACGCTTTGCGGGCACCTTAGGGCAGCGGGTCACAATGTCCGAGCCCACTCCAGACTCGGGCGAAACTATGTTCACTGTCTCCACTGGAGCACGGGGCGCTGGGGGCACGTCCACGGTATCACGAGGCGGCAATCCGCGCGGAGGGCTAAGCACGCGCGGTGGCCCAGCTCCAGCATCTTTCAGCGGAGGAATGACCGGGGTCCTTGGCTTCAGGGGAGCCTTGCGGTCGCTGCCGGGAGGCGCACCCTTGCGGTCAACCAACATTCGCTTCTCTTCACGGATGACTGCACCCGTCGCGTGCCCGTACCAGGCCACGTACACGTTGAGGATGCGTGGGACACAGCTCGATTCACTGATGAAGAAGTAGGAGCCCGTGTTCAGCCGCATGAAGTGGTGCATCGCGCTCCGTATCCCCTCCATGGTGGCCGCGGGCTCTTCTAAAAACGCCTCCAATGGGACCCCATAGTTATAGCTTGATTGTTGAGCGAACCGGTGGGGGTTGTACCTCATGAAAAGCGCCTTATCATCCTGCCTGAACACCAGAAAGCCCGGCCGGATGGAGTATAAGTGCAGGATCTCCCGGGTTTTCAATACGGAGACCCCGTCTTTGAAAATATCGTGCAGCGCCAACACTGTCTTGGAGGTATCCGGGCCAACGGTCATCACCTTGTCTTAGAAATACATTCTCGCTCCGACCGTGTGCAGACGGAGAAGCAACCCCCTAGCCTCCCGCGGAGATGGATTCACTATAGAAGCTCCGACTAACCGCATGACTCTCGGTATTCTGCACTTCTCGTAAAAGGAGGGGCTCTTGTGAATCCCGAATACTCCGAGCACATGCAGTTCCATCCATGAAGTAAAATAGTGCATCGGGAAACTGGCGGGTTGCACCCCGGGTTCATTCGCGTCCACCGCCATGCTTAATCCATGATACAGGTGAGCCAGCCCGGCGATTCCGATCGATAATTGTATACCAACCACCATCCGGTGCGCTGGGTAGAATACGGACGGCCTAATGTAGCATGGGTGCATGGGAAGCGCGAAACAGGACAGCCATAATCCCAGAAAGCCGAGGAAGAAGGTCTCTTTGTCAATGCCCGAGGCGGCGATTTCCGATAAGGGCATGATGGCAGCGTCCGGAAAGTAAAAACCCTGTTGGTCATTCTCCAATGCCAGTAGGCGATCTAAGCCAAAGCCGAAGGGGTCGTCGAGCTTGGCGAACTTTTCATTCCGCTGTGAAAGAATCTCCGGTCGAAGAAAGCGGGCAATAAAATCTGCAATACTGACTCCCCGGATTCCTGATTCCAAGTAGAGACCCACATATATATTCAGCACCCTCACCAGACTTGGAAACTGGTGCTGAATAGCATTCTCCGGCGTCAAATCAAATACCAGCGGCTTGGTGGCGAAGACGTACTCATCTGGAGGAAGTAACTCCTCATAATGCTCCCCCTTCACCGGCAGACCGGATATCTCAGCAAATTCTTCCAGGGGGATGGAGACTTCCCTGTCCGTCAAGAGAAAAGTATGAGTGGGGATGTTCCATTGGTCCACGAACGCCTTAACCCGCCACGTTGGAAGAGCAGGATACTCAAAAAGCGAGGCGTAAACAGCAGGGTACAAACCGATCTTCATCAGATGCGTCTTCTTCGCTGACAAGATATACCTCGCCCACTGCAAATATCCGGCCGATTGTCGCGGGGTCAATCCGAGGTTATAAGCCTGTCCCCAAGGGCGCGCCTCACCCTGGCATATGCGTCGCCCCAGAATATCCACGGCCGGCGGCGGCTGCACGGGAATAGCACCAATCGAAGACTGGAGGAGATCCTCCGAGTTCCAATTCACAACCTCCACGGCATAGTTCACCGGGGGTGCATCCGCATACGGGATCGACGAGATTGGCTCTGAAGGCGTCGCACAGGAGAAGCTTTGGCGACCCTTGATGATTTCACTGTACCACCTTCCCCACAGGTGAAGGTTCTTGTGCTCAGGGTCATGATCCCTAATCAGAGCGAAAATCTCCCGGTCCACCGGCGCCTCAGGAAATCCTCCCTCTGAGCGAACGAATGGGAAAGACAGATCAGCAAACATGATTGCCTGCAAAGAAAAACGAGATTCAGCCGTCAGTATCTTAATTTAATTTTAAAAAAAAAAGGGCCTGACACTTGGAACTTCAAGATTTGTACCACACTGCAATGCAGTGGATAGGTGACCAAAGGGGACCCACAAAATCTAGATGACAATGCATCAGTTAATAAGACAGCCCCATCATTGGATGATACTGTCAATTAGTGAGGAGATTCCCAAAAGAATATTCTCATTAATGAGAAATCCCTAGAGACAAGGAGAAAATCTCCTCTTTCAGAGCAAAGCTCTGTCACAGAGTGACACTTGTCAAACTCTGGTCTCAAGGGAATAAAATTCCTCAAAAGATTAAAAGAGCTTAGCTCTATGATAATGATGGAGATATCCATCAAAGGAAAATTAATTCTTAAAAAAATTAAAAATTAAAAAAAAATTGGGATTTTAAAGATCCATGAAAACTCTCAAGAGTTCTTCATTTTTTAGATCAAAAGATCTATGTTTTGCCAAAGAGCAAAGCTTTGTTCATGGGTTAAGAAACCCTGAAACAAATTCTTGAGAGCAAGGCTCTGTTGGTGAAACCCCAAAGGGTTTTTTTTTAGATCAAAGATCTATGAGAGCGAGGCTCTGTTAATTAAAATTAATTTAATTTAATTAAAAAAATTACCTAAAAGTTTTAAGAGTTTAAATCTTTTGGAGTTCTTGAAAATAGAGAGCAAGGCTCTGGAGTTCTGAGATTAAAAATCTTGAAGATGATAATCATCTGTTGAGGGCCAAGGGTCCTATTTATAGGCGCTTGCGCCCCTTCAACTCCTGAGTTGATCCGACGATTGGGATCTTGCCACCGTTGCACTCACGTGTGCGCCACGTGAACGCAACGGTGGGGGGGCATTTGTTTCCCCAATCAGTGCAAAGCTCTGTTTGAATTTCAAAAATTCAAAAAATTGAAGCAACGCTTCAGATTTCTTGCGCTGCGCGCAACGCCCCACGTGTCAAAAGCTGACACGCCAGCGCTGCGCCCAAGGCAGCGCACCCAATCAGAGCAAGGCTCTATTTAAAATAAAAATAAAGGAAGCAACGCTTCAGATGCTTTGCGCTCTGCGCTGCGCGACACGTGGCAGCGCGGTTGTGCTGCGCGACACGTGGCAGCGCGGTTGCGCTAGCGCAGTTGCGCTGCGCTCTGCGCTGCGCGACACGTGGCAGCGCGGTTGCGTTGCGCTCTGCGCTGTGCGACACATGTCAAGCGCAGGTGCGCTTGCGCCAACTGTGCCAGCATTTAAACAGAAAAATTCTTGAAAGATCTTTCTAATCTTATTAAAACAATAAGATTCTCTTCTGTAAAACAGGAGCCCTTGGATCAAAGATCCAACGGTAGGGAAACATCCCTAAATCAATCAGAGAAAGATCTCTTTAACTGATTTAACAAATCAATTGGCACTATATAAAGGCCCCTAGACTCCAAGTCTAAAACAGATTGACACAGAGAGAACTCACAGAACTCCTCTAAAAAAAGTTTTGAGAAGAGCTCAGAGAAAGAAAAGGTAAAAACCTTTAAATAAAAGAAGAATTTCTTCTAAAAGAGATCAATGATCTAAGAACAAGATCAAGATCTTGGATAAAAAATAATAATAATAAAAAAGAAGAAGTAATTTATTTATGTATAAAGGCATTGCCTTTTGATGAACCACTGGTTCTCTGAAAACAAGAAAAACAAGAAAAACTTGTTTTCTCTGATCTAAATTGGATCAAGAAATTAAACAGTGCCCTGCACTTGTAAAATTTGCACTGTTGCGCTCTTAGGTTGGCGCAAGCCACTAGAGAGCGCCACGTGTCAACCCCAGAACAAACTGCGCCTTATGCTTTACAAAAATGAGCATTGCGCTCTTGGATTGGCGCAACTCATCAGAGCGGACCACGTGTCAGCAGCGCACTAGCGCAGCGCAATGCGCTCACGCTCACCAGAGCGTGACACGTGTCACCATCACATGAGTTTGCGCCTTGCGCTCCTCAATTGGCGCAAAGCGCCTGACAAGCCATGTGGGGCGCTGTCAGAGCATTTAATGCAATGCATTATCAAAGGGCAGAGCCCAATAAAAAAAAGGGTCTATCAGACCAAACAAAAGTGCTATGCACTATTAAAAGGAGCAGAGCCAAATTAAAAGAAAAAAAGTCTAAACATACCAAAATAAAATGCTTTGCATTATTTTAAAAGAGGGCAGAGCCCAAACAAAAGCCTAACAGGCCAAACACAAATAAAATGTTGAATATTTTCAACTGGACTTAGCCCAATTATGGCCGTAAGTCCTCAAATTAAATTGAACCGAGCACGACTGCTCTCTCAAATCAATTTACACCCGGTTCAAGGGTACATCTCCGAACTCCTCTAATATTTGTCGTTGTAATCCTTCAACGTCGTCAGAGAGCTGACGGGTCTCGACAACCACACATCGATACGGACTGTGGGGTCTTTAAACTCATGGACTAATGCGTCCTTAAACCAACAATACGGACTGTGGGGTCCTTAAACTCATGGACTAATGCGTCCTTAAACCAACAATACGGACTGTGGGATCCTTAAACCCATGGACTAATGTGTCCTTAAACCAATGTTCATCCTCAAAATGGAAACGATGGACCACCATGTCCCTAAACTGGCAATGGACCACCATGTCCCTAAACTAGAACAACAGAGCCCCCAAATACTCTCTTGTCGGATCCAAACGATCCAGTCAAGTTAATCTTAGTCTCAAATTGGGACTAACGTATCCTTAATAAACGTTTAAGTTGATCTTAGCCTCAAATGAGACTAACGTATCCTTGAACCAAAACCCCAAACCCAAATCTAAGAAGATACGGATTTGGACTAATCCACGTCCTACGGGCGACGACATTAATTAGTCTCCGTATACAATCCACGGGCAACCACAAATAAAACAAACACCCACGACACGAAGTGAAATTCTGGAGAAGGAGAAAGTTGTTGCCGTGATGCGGTAGCGTAATTAACTGCAGGGGCTTGCTCCTGCAGGGAAGAGCGTCCCCACAATCAAAAAACCCTCAAGCGAGGGGGAATCTGACGAAGTCTGCTACATCGGCCGCATCCGTCTAAACCTCCGATACATGGTGCCATAAATCAACTTGGCATCTTCGGAGAGGTGGACGAATAAAACCAAATAGCATCTGCCCCGAATCTCAGGCGAGACGTCCCTGTCTTGGCCACGTCTTTCAGAGGGGAACAAACATGTTAAAGGTGGTACGAGGTGGTCACTTAAGACGTAATTATATCTATACCGTTGTTCCGTGGTATTATCGACGGAGTCTTTTACTACGGGTTACCAAAGTCCACGGTGTAAGTTGGACTCCTCTCGTATACACTGGTATTTTCTGTACCAAACTACAAACAACTGCACTAACATTATAATAAAACATTATTAATTATACTCTTCTTCTGTCTATTCTATCTCTACTTATCTTTGGAACTTACCGAGCGATTGTTCGCTGACGACATTCCGTTTCTTCTTTCTTTGAAATGTTGTCAAGAGGACCCGACGTTGAAGAGTTCGAGACCAGCCAGGAGCATTTGGAGCAGGCCCCTGAGCAGTGCACTGAAGATCCCGAGCTGTAATCAGTTGTACATATTTCATTTCCATTTCTGTTATGTCATTGTTTAGGCATTGCTTTCCACTCATGTATTTACATTCCAGTTATATTGTAAAAGAATGTTAAATAAATAAAGTTGCTGTTCAATTACATCTATTGTCATTTTCTTATGTACTTTTACTTTATTGCTTAGATACGCTTAGCGTGTTTATTTCTGAGTAAATACGTAGCGGATCTCGCCGCGCCCCCTTCACCGTACACCGGGAAGCGGGGCGTGACAGAATCTGAACATAATCACTAGCAAACAGCGTGTGAAGTTGGACTTCCAGTTCTGAAACTGGAATTTCAGCAATCGATCGCTAATTTGAAATAATGATAATTCTCTAATCTGAATTACGTTTGACATGAAACTAATTTTACTGCTTAGATAATCAAGTGTGCTTCGTACGCCTTTTATATTATTTCGATTGATTCTATACGTGTGAATTATGGTAAATTTTGCAAGTTATATGTCTTTGGGTATTGTAATTTAGTGAATACATGTTCAGTGCATTTCTACCTATTATATGTTTGTTGTATACCTTCTGCATAGTGATTGTTGCATTGAGATCGCGACTGTTGTGTATTGTTGATATAAGTGTTAGTGATTGGGTTGTGGTAGATACAAAGGTGATATTGAGAAATGGAAATGTGGTTAAAAGTGAAAGTTATACGTATTTGTTCACAACCTATCGAATACCTAAATTCATACTATAACCTGGGGAATGGGGAAATCAAGATGGAATTGAACTCGTATTTAGTGAGGTACGGTGATTTAGAGGATGATCATTCGCAATTAGTGATACACACACACACATTAGGTCGTGGGCCTAACGGCACGGCTGCAGGGTTATGTCCCGGGCAACAGTGGACCGTAGTCTCGGATATGCATGAGATCCTTGTTAAACACGAGCATCCTTTTCACCATTTGATTTTATTGACTTAGTGACTGATAAGTAGTGACATACACATTGCCTAGTTTACCGACATGATATTTATACCACACTGTTCATATGTAATGATGTTCATTATACTCAATTTCTGCATTCTGCTGTGCATTTCATATTTAATAGCCTTGTACTCATCATATATATTTATTGCTATATGTGTCGTTCTGATGATCTAAGTGTGCATGCTCAGAGGACGAAATAGATCCAGCCCAGGAGCAGGACCTTCGAGATTGCGGAGGTCTAGACTGCATCGTCATCGTCATTTCTTTTACTTTAAGAACCCTGTATTTCGTTGGTTAGTTTTTCTCTTATGCGAAATAAATGTATTTCGAACCCTCTTATTTCAATGTAATAAAGTTGTGAACCGTGGATTTTCTTTACTCTAATGTTGTTTATTGACTACCATGTGATGCTAGAAACCGAAGTATGAGTACGGCGGGATTATTCCCTGACCGTAGGAGTATGGCTGGTCTAGTCATCTCTCGTATTCCGTATTTTGGGAAGCGGGACGTGACAAAATCTCAAAATTTTCTATTTTCTTCGATTTTTAATATTTCGTATGTTATATAGCATATGAGACGCATAAAATTTATAAATATCTCAAAATTATTTGTTTTCATTAAATTTGCAATATTTTTTATGTTATCAAATGAAATTTGAATAATGTTTAAAAATCCCAAAAAATTTTGTTTTCTTCGATTTTCAATAATTTGTTCGTTACAAGCACATAAATATTGCGAAATTTTAAAAAATCTTAAAATTTTCTGTATTCTACGATTTCTCAATAATTTGCTTATTATAGCCCACAAAATTTGTGATATTTTAAAAAATCCAAAATTTTCTGTTTCGTTCAATGTTTCAATATGCTGCAAACTATATAAAACACAAAAATCACAAGTTTTTTGCAAAAATTTTAAAATTTCTTGTTTTTTAAATTTTCAATATTTTGAATGCCTATTGAAAATAACGAAAATTTAAGAAAAAACTTAATATTTTTTTATGTTTTTATTATTTTGATTGCTATATGGAGCACGAAAATTGTGATATTTTTAAAAATCCTAATATTTTCTGCTTTCTTCGATTTTTAAATATTTTTCGCTTTATAACAAACGAAAATCGAAAATCTCAATAAAATTATTTTTTTTCCTTTTTTATTATTTTGCATGTTATTTAGCTCATGAAAAGTTTGAAACTTATAAATATTCCAAAATTATTTATTTTTTTAAAAATTTATTATATTTTGCATGTTATCACACAAAAATGGCGTAATTTTCTGAAATCCCAAATTTTTCTACTTTTTCAATTTTTCAATATTTTGCTTGATTAGCACATAAAAATTAAATTTAAAATTTTCTATGATCTTCGATTTTTCAATAATTTGCTTGTATATAACATATGAAAATCGAGTTTTTTATTTTGAAAATTCCAAAATTTCCTAGTTTCGTTCAACTTTCAATATATTGCATGCTATAACACATGAAAATCATAAATATTTTATATTTTTTTCCTTCAAATTTTAAGTTGTGAGCATGCCATGGAAAATCGAGAAATTTGTAAAAATCTTAATATTTTTTTTGTTTTCTTTCCAATTTTTATTATTTTGATTGCTATATAGAACATGAAATTGAAATATTTTCAAAAATCCTAATATTTTTTTATTTGTTCGGTTTTTCACATTTTGCTTGTTATAATGAACAAAAATTGAAAATCTTAATAAAATTCTATTTATTTTCGTTTTTCATTACTTTGCATTCTATATAGCCTATGAAATTTTTAAAAACTCAGAATTTTCGGTTTTCTTCGGTTTTCAAATACTTCACCAGCTCATACATTTGAAAAACTTATGGGTATCGGCGGGACAAAAAGCTATATAGATAGTCGGTCGGCACCAAGAAGCTAATTGAATAAAAACCTCGGGTCCGAGTGACTAAATTTCAAAAAAAAACAAATAGGAGAGGGGCAGGCGGGCCCCACATCCATCAATGGGAGAGGGGACATTGTTAAACCTCCATTTGCTGGGGATTTGCCGGGGGTTTCACAGCCTCCGTTAGTTCTTATAAATGTTACTGGCAAGGGTCCACGCGCAATGTGCGAATTTGAAGTTCGAAATCAAGAAAAACAATATTAATTATTATAATTTGATTTGTAAGTTGTAATATCTCATATTTAAAAATCATGTATGTGAAATATATCGATAATTGACTTGCAAATGCTTGAGTATTTTTCTTCTGCATTTTGCTTTTCATAAGAGATGAAAATAGTGAAATTTTAAAATTTCCCAAAAGAGACTTTCTTTGATTTTTCAATTTTTTGCTTGTTACAACACACGTGAAATTTCTAAAAATCCCAAAGCTGCTTTCTTTGTATTTTCAAAAATAATTTTGGGATGGTTGTAAATTTAACGATTGTCATGTGCTAAATATTAACAAATCGAAGAAAATAGAAAATTTTGAGATTTCAGAAATTTTCATGGTTTTCATGTCTACATAGCATTAATAAAAGGAAAAATAGGAATATGGTGAATTTTAAATAAAATATTGTTATTTTGGGTTTTCTAATATTTTGCTTGATACAATATAAAAAATAATGAAATTTTCAAATATAAAATGTTTTTAATTTTATTCGATTTTTCAATATTTTCCATGATATAGCACATGATGCTCACAAAAATTCCAAAAGTCCAAAAATTTTCTATTTTTCCGTTTTTCGATGCTATGTACACATGAAAATCATGAAATTTTCAGAAATCTCAAAATTTTCTATTTTCTTCGATTTGTTAATATGTAGCACATGACAATCGTTAAATTTACTACAATCCAAAAATTATATGCTTTTCGTCAAATTTACAGCATTTTGCACGTTGTCAGTAAATCTTAAAAATCTCAAACTTTTATATTTTCTTTAGTTTTCAATATTTTGTTTGCTATATATGACACACAAAAATCATAAAATTATTTAAAAATTCCAGTTTTCTTCAAATTTTTTATGCCACACGAAACTTGCGATATTTTCTGCAATATTTTGCTTGCCACAAAAAAACCACGATATTTTAAAAAATCTGAAAATTTTCCGTTTCCTTGAAATATTTGAAATTTTGCATGCTGCAAGAATATTGCGATTTTTTTTTTACAAAATCAATATTTTTCTGTTTTCTTCAAATTTTTAATACTTTGCATTTTAATAAATGAAAATGCAAATTTTTGAAAAAAACTCAATATTTTCAGTTTTTTTGCTTGCTAAACATATAAAGATCCCAAAATTTTCAAAAATATCAAAAAATTTTGTATTTTTTTCTTTTTTCAATAGTTTTCTTCTTAAAACACACGAAAATCATGGAATTATTATAATATCTTTAATCTTTTTTGTTTTCTTCGTTTTTTGTATGCAAGCGCATAAAAATCGTGAAATTTTCAAAAATATCAATTTGTTCGTTTTTCGATTTTTCATTATTTTGGTTGCTGTAAAGAGCATCAAAATTGCTATATTTTCAAAAATCCCAAACTTTTCTGTTTTTCAACATTTTTCTTATTATAGCAATCGAAAATCGAATTTTTTTTTTCTTCGGTCTTTTTCAATAGTTTATATGACATAGCACATTAAATTGCAAAATTTAAGAAATATCAAAAAAAATTATTTTCTTCTTTTCTCTATTATTTTGCATGCTATATAGCATAACAATATCATGAAATTTCAATTTTTTTTTTTTTGTTATCTTCAGTTTTCCAATATTTTACTTACCGATACTTTTGAAGAATTTCCGGCATTAAAAAGATATAACCTAATAGAACAAATAACCGCTGTCTAACTGACCGGGAATCCCTGAAAGCACATGAAAATTGGGAAATTTTAAAAATTTAAAATTTATTTTTCTTTAAATTTTTAATATTTTGCATGCCACACGAAATTCTTGAAATTTTAAAATTTTTATGTTTTTTTTGGTTTATTAACATTTTGCTTCTTATACAAAATTCTCATGAATTTCTTGTTTTCATCAAGTTTTTAACATTTTTTGTTTGTTATACCACATGAAAATTGCGAAATTTTCAAAACTAGACGGGCCCATATGCAAGTGAGTAACAAGACAATGAACTACTTGGAGGGCGGACCCACTTAAGGGCTAGAGAGGGCACGTAACCCCTCTCAAATTTCGGTAAAAACAAATTGAGTATTGGTTGCAATTGAATAAGAGTATTTTTTGGATACAAGTATATATATTTACTTCTTCTAAATAATTTATAATAAAATATAGCTTGAATAGTATTGCTTTTGATTACAAGATAGGAGAGATAGGAGGTCATGGGTTGAAAGAACACAGTACTCATTAATAATTTTGATTTTATTTAGTGTTTTTTTAAAACGAAAATTTAAGGTTTTGGGTTCAAATCTCAACGAATGCTTATTATTTATTTTGATTTTATTTAGTATTTTTTTAAGAACGCAAAATTTAATCTCAGATTAATGAGCGGTATAAGTTATGAAGTTTAGATATATAATATTGTAAAAATCATCATTCTCATATTAATTTAACATTGAATTAATTATCAAATTGTGATGATGTAAATACACAACGTTAATTGAGCATTTTTATAAAAGTAAATTGGCATTTCTCAACAAAATTTTAGTATGGATGGCTGTCATGTGCCCCCTCTAACCAAAATTCCTGGATCCACCATTGACTACCTGCTATTTTATTGGTAGAAAACGTTGTATCATGTTTGATGTTAAGCACTGAGGTTTAGTTTCATGTAAGAAATCAGCAAAGTGAGCTCTCAATCGATTTCTCCTTGTGATGAATTCTAATGATGGAAAGGTGTTGGATTCGTGATGCATAAACCGTGGATGCAGGATCGAAAAAAAAATGTTTACGTCCAGTTGCCAATACTTACCTGGAAATATTCGATGGATGAAAATGTTTGAGATTTCATTAACTTTTAAATCTTTAGATGCCAAAAGTTTTCATATTTACTTTGTTTTGGTAATAATTTTGCTTGTTACAGTATTGAACTGGAGAATTGCAAGGCCGTAGGCAATCCCCACATCTAATTAACGTGAATTCATGGTATACATTTGAACCTCAGGCATCTTGCTGAACTACATAAAAGACTTTACCCGTAGGCTATAGTGGCACTCACATTGCATCCAGATTGTTGCATTTAGACTGGATGCGTCTAGAGATTTAACTCAACTTTAACATATCAACTATTGTTGTAGTCGATCTCAACCACATATCTCTCTTCAACATATTAGGCATAAAAAGAGAGGCCAGTGAAATGAATGAGTATAAAAGAAACACGGAGCATGCATGATATGCCATATTCCAATAACCTAGGATCAACTTCATATATGCATCAACTATACAAGCTTATCGAATCAGAATCATTTGACATTAATTGGAGTGTTGTTATTTGATATATTGCATACCAACGTGGGAGGTAGATCCGTTTTATTTTATGTTAGCCCTGCAAAATGTGATAATTCTATATCAGTCCTTGCAGTCATTTTTTGATACATGGTATTAGTTAGATTATATATGCCGCCAATATTTAAGACTTGTTTGTTGTCGATCACTTGTTGCATAATTTCCGTAGAAATTTGAATGTATTTATCATCTAGATTCACCTTTTTTTCCCTCTAAGAAAAGTACAAGGGGCTGCTGCAATACAAACTTGTTTCCTGTAAAATTTAAATGACTCGAGTGGTTGTTAACAACAGGGAAAATAAAACCAATTTGGCATAGCTCATACGGCAAGAAAGTGAGAGGTCGCCGAGTTGATTCCGAAGTTGTCGCATCCGAAAAAGAGAAAAAGAAAGAAAATGAATAACAAAAATAATAACAAAGCAATTGGTGTGTTCTAACATCGATCATCGATTCTTTCATGCTCTAATTCTCAAACCATGACCAGATTCAATGTATCCCGCCTCTAAAAATAATTAGACTTTCTAGTCTAGTCTAGCATATTATAATGATACCCTCACAATTGCAAAAGATTTCTTGATGAAGATAAGTAATGGAGGTTGAGTATCTAAGCATTAATTAAAAATGAGATGGCAAGCATATTTATTTTGCTTCAAATGTCAATTGGATTAGGCTTTGGCTGTGCGAGGAGCATCAGATGCTGATGTGACATGGCAACCAAATTTATTACATTATGGAAATTTTGTTTATTTAATTGCTTCACTTTTTGCATGCATGGGTTTATGTGATTTGTGCTTTTGATATGATCATATTGATGCGGTATAATGCATTACTTTTTCATGAGAAAGTATGGAAAACTTTGCTGTCTTCTTTTGTATATTAATATAAGGGTAAATTTTATTAAACCCCATCTATCTTTTCGGGGTTTTGAGATAATCCCATTAAACTTTATAAATGCTATAAATCCCCTACCAAACTATCAATATTGTATGAAATTGTTAGTTTGATTAACTTGTGCAAGCCACAATTAAACTAAATAACCCCAAAATATCTTACGGATAGATTGAATAAACTCAAAATGAACGGAATATGATTATTTTTTTATACAAATGCATTTCAATTGTTTACGAAAATGATCCTTCAGTGTGGTTTTATAGTATTTTTAAAGCTCAATGGGGTTATTTCAAAAATCTCAAAAGTTGGATGGGGTTTAGTAAAATTTATCCTTAATATAATTAATGTGAAAAATCACAACATATATACAAAAGGAATTATTACATGAGTGTTTTGAATAATAGGGTTATTTGTTATCATTTGAATGACCATTATTATTTTTTTTTCATTTATCTATTCTCTTAAAGTTTATTTAAAAGTAAAAATTGCAATGCTCTTTAAATTTGTTCAAAGTTAAAGGAAACAAAAGAATATGGGCTACAAAGCCAAAAACGGAGAGAGAGAGAAAAGAAGGGATTTTTTAACAAAAGAAAAATGCTATGCCTCACATTTTTCTCATTTCGAAGCATCGGTTAATATGCAGTTGAAATAACAATATTTTGAGCTGAATGAATGGCACTACTCGAAAAAATAGGATATGTAATGAGGGTGTTCGTGACAAGCAAGTGGTCATTTCTATATAGAGAATAATGTAAGGAGAAACCAATTGACATGGTCTATATATGTGAAATTAGCAACGATCACATACATAATGGTCCAGTTAAACCATAAAATTATAGTTGATGTTGCAATCAGGACCAAAGACAGTACATCTAAATTAACATATATATAGATAGAATCCGTTAGAATTGATATGTTAATGATCGATTTAACGGAGGAGATCGGTGACACTTGACGGAACAAAATGAACGACCTTTAAAACTGATATCTAAAAATGGTATAAATGCTTCTTGTTGTTTTTGGCTCCAATAAAAGTAGTATCTATATACCACCTCAAATTTGGCTGGCATGCTTAACATCTATGTAGGAATAAGTATCATGCAGCCGAAAAGATGTATAATATGCTTTCTTTTTAAGTAAGTATAGGAGAAAAATATGTAATATGCTTTGAATAAATAGATATTCTAATTGTTGGTCCAATAAATATATATTCTTTTCTAACTACCAACATGCACCTTGGTTTGATTGACACCTCTCATTGTATCCTGCGATGTAAACATAACTACGATTCATGTCTCACTTTGAGCATATATGTGGGTCCCACTCCCATTCTAGAACCAAACCGCACGTTTTCTGATGATGCTCTATATTGGCGATTTCCAAGATCAGGACACGTGGCAGATGACGTGTCTCATAACTCAGAAGAAAGGCCCCACAGGGACCGACCAGGCTACCTCTGTACCCGACCTGCAAGTACAAGCTAGCTCTCCTCAGAGCCCCTGCAAATTGGCCTCCTCGGACTCCCAGATCGTCCCGAGCTGCCACAAGACCAAGATGCCTCGGCCCTCCCGCTCGTCCCCGAGCTCTCCCGCCGAGCCCATCTTCCTCGGTCCCTCCGATCGACCAACTCCACCACTCACAAGCGTAACCGTCGCTCCGCAAATCTCGCTATACGCGGATTCTCCGCCGGCAACATCCCGCGTTCCACGCCATCACGATCCCTATTAACGAGCGATCCGCTTATTACGCAGGCGTGACGTCGAGGGCGCAACTGCCGGCGAGATCCTCGCGCCTGCTACTGCGTACTGCCGCCACTATATAAACCCCCATCACAGAGGGGTCAAGTAAGCTTTTTTTCACCCGACTTAGCCGTTACTTTGCTCGGATCTTGTGCTAACTTGATTGTCGGAGGGTCCTCGGTGGTACCAAACCACCCCGGGACTTCCTTGCAGGTACTCGGCGCAAACTCCTCAAATCACCAATCTCCTCAAAACCCATTGAGACCCACACGCAACGAGAGATCACCTCCAAAATCCACCCGGAGATCGACGGAAGACAACATCTGACGGAGACCCGAAAATGACCTCCATCAGTTGGTGCCGTCTGTGGGAAACTAAACTCCACAAAAAACAATGTTGGCCTTCCGATCTCCATCCACATGGCAAGCGATCACCCTGAAGATCCAGGTACCAGCCGCCGCCTCCCCCTCACCGGAGGCGCGGATGAATCTCCTCCGGCGACCGTCATCAACGCCCTTGCCGGCCGAATAGATCGGCTACAGTCCCTCGTGGAGGCGCTCGTCCGCGTCCAAACGGCCGGGGCAGGGCCCCAGATCACCGCTCCTCCGCCTCCAGAAGGCTCTGCCCTCGTCGGCACGGCTACGACACATGGCCACAGATCTCACGGGCCGATACTCCCTGAGGCCCGCTGGGGACCCCACAGCTCCACACCAAGATCCGCCGCCAGAGCGCCTCGCCTCGAGCCTCCTCACGACCCTTACCCCCCCTGAGGAGATGTCGGTCACCTCGCCTATCCCCAGGCATGATCGACACCCCCTCCTTCGACGGGGTCGCACAGAAGGGGCTCGCCACGATGGTTCGAGGGCCACCTCGCCCGGGGATCTGAGGAACCTCATCGAGAGGAACCGGGGCCGCGCCCAGACGCAGATCTCCCACAGCAGAGGCCAAGGATCACAAGGCGCCGAATTCTCGGGGTACCACGGACGACTCGACGCCCTCAAAAAGAAGATTGAGGGCATGCGCCGGGAAAGTCACCTCTCGGGCGACGGGGCTAAGTACGCCGCCGACTCGCTCACCAAGCCGTTTACCGAGGGACTGCTCGTTGTCCATGTCTCCTCACGCAACAAGCCTCCAAAGGTCTCTCTGTTCGACGGGAAAACCGACCCGAAAGACCATTTGGATGCTTTCACCGCGGGGATGAGCTTCCAGGACCATTCCGACGCCGCCCAGTGCAGGGCCTTCCCAGCCATGCTCATCCGCTCTGATCGGGACTGGTTCCGAAGACTCGAGCCTCGCTCAATCTCGACCTTTGACGAGCTGGCTACTCAGTTCCTCGTCCACTTCGTCGGGAGCCGTCGGCAAAAGCGCACGGTCGACTACCTCTTCACAATTAAGAGCGGGGATAAGGAGACGTTCAAAGCTTACGTCACCCGCTTCTACAACGCCCTCCTCGAGGTCCCCGAGCACCGGGACGAGACCGTCATCACGGCGCTTAGATCTGGTCTTAGGCACAAGGAGTGGTTGCGCTCCTTTGCGTTGGCGCAGCCTAAGACTATGGCCGAGGTCAAGGCGTGGACCGAGCGCGAGATCCAGCTCGAGTCCAAGGTGAACGCGAACCTCCCTCGAGCAGAACGGTCCGACCAGAAGAAGAGGGCTCGAGAAGAGAAGCCAGAGCGTCAGCAGCCCTATCACTCGAAGTTCCAGGAGTACACCCCGCTCAACGTCTCTCCCGCAGTGTTACTAGAGGAGGCCCAGGGTGAGGGGTTCTTCAAGATCCCTCCAATCCCGCGTCAGGCCTCGAAGCGAACCTAGGGCCCTTACCGTGCCTTCCACTGGACGCTGGGCCACGCCACGGAGGATTGTAAGCAACTCCGGGACTACATCGAGGAGCTCATCCGATCGGGGCACCTCGCCGCCTACTTGAGGGATAAGCGGCAGGGCAACCGCGATCAGGAGCAGCGTCCCCCTCCCGCCGAGCTGACCATTGGTCAGATCATGCTCATTTCGGCAGATGACCAGTCCGGAGCCCAGGGAGCCCCGCACCCGGTGCCGAGCACGGAGACCAACAAGCCTCCGGGGAGCTCGAGCCATGCTAATGAGGTCATCTATTAGCATGTACTTTTTTTAAGGGCAATGTAAACTCTTCCTAGAGTCTGTTGTTAATCTAATAAAGATCAATGGAACATTGCGAAAAAAAGGAAAGGTCTCATTTATTCAAAAAGATATTATGGTCTCATCAGCCATACATACAAAAAGAAAAAGAAAATTACAGCAGCGGGGGAAGGGGGTGCAGAGTGCATTGCTCATGGTACTCAGTAAAGATCTCTGCCAGCCGAGGCCTCGCGAGATCCATCCTCTGACCTCGATTCCCCCTGCACGCGTTGACCTCGAGCCTCAGTTCGTAGCACTCACGGACGAGTGCCACCGAGCGAGCCAGCCGACTCGCGGAGATCAGGCCGAAGTGCCTCAGGGACCGTAGCTTGCCCACGGCCTCGTCGTAAAGCTGCTCGAACAAGGGGTTGTAAAGCCCCGGCGACGCCCTCCAGATGGAGTACATCAGCAGCTGCAACAGGGGGAGCACCGGGGGAGCAGCCGGCCGAAATGGTCTTCGATGCTCACATAGACCAACTGCACCGTGTCCTCGGTGTAGTTCTGGTCGTAGAGGTATACGTCTTCGAAGTGGATGATGTCGGGGATGGTAAAGGGGAAGTCTTCCATTCTCAACGATCTGTTTGTGAAGAAAAGAAGGACCAGCACTCCCTCAGCTTTATATAGCCTACTGCGCCCCAACGGAACTCAAAAGTCGCCCGTTTTCGCCCAAAATGTCGCTGCCACGCGGCGATCATTGAGCCTTCTCTAGCGGAAATGAAACGACGCAACTCTGGCCTTCGCCTCCCCACACATTCAATGCGCATGCTATGCGCACGTTCGCCGCAACCGTTCATGTTCCCCATACCTGCAACTAGATGGTCGGGCAAAACCTCATGAAGAATCGGCCAAGCATCTACCATGCTCGGCTATCACTTGCCGGTAGCTTCCCTACACGAAACGCCGGGGATCAAAGCCCTCGCCAAGAGGCAACCGCGCAGCTTCACTGCCCGGTTATCCTTAGCAGGCCTCCTACGGCCTCTCCAACGCTAAGGATCAAAGTCCTCCTTTGAGGCGGTTACCCTACTCGGCTATCCCTGGCCGGTAGCTTCCCTAATCGCAATGCCAGGAGTCAAAGCCCTCGCCAAGAGGCAACCGCGCAGTTTCACTGCCCGGTTATCCTTAGTAGGCCTCCTACGACCTCTGCAACGCTAAGGATCAAAGTCCTCCTTAGAGGCAGCTCAGCAGCTGCCCTGCTCAGCTATCCCCGGCTGGTAGCTTCCTACCACAACCGACAGGGATCAAAAGCCCTCCCAGAGGCAGTCGAGCCCGACCCTCGCTCGGCTATCCTTCAGGACAAAAGCCCTCGCCAAAAGGCACTGGACAGTAACCCTGCTCGGCCAAGGGTCCTTGGTAGGCTTCTTACAGCCCCTCCCGTGCTAAGGACCAAAGTCCTCCTTTGAAGCGGTCGAGCCCGACCCTTGCTCGGCTATCCCCGGCTAGTAGCTTCCTACCACAACCGACAGGGATCAAAGTCCTCGCCAAGAGGCACTGGGCAGTAACCCTGCTCGGTCCCCATCCTGAAGGATCAAAGCCCTCGCAAGAGGCAACCGAGCCCGACCCTTGCTCGGTCATCTCCGGCTGGTAGCTCCCTACCCTTGACGCCAGGGATCAAAGCCCTCACGAGAGGCATCTGAGCGGCTATCCTGCTCGGTGATCCCAGGCTGGTAGTTGCCTACCCACGACGCCAAAGATCAAAGCCCTCACTAAGAGGCCACCTATGGCCCCTCCAACGCTAAGGATCAAAGTCCTCCTTAGAGGCAGCTCAGCTGCTACCCTGCTTGGCTATCCCTGGCCGGTAGCTTCCCTACTCGCAACTCCAGGGATCAAAAAGTCCTCCCAGAAGCAGATGAACCCAACCCTCGCTCGGCTATCCCCGACTGGTGGTTGCCTGCTCGCAACGCCAGAAATCAAAGCCCTCGCCAAGAGGCCACCGAGCAGCTTCCCTGCTCGGTCATACCCGGCGGACATCCCTCTGCCCATCACATGCAGCGGATTGAAGGCCCCAACAAGGGACATCAGGTCTATCCAAGTCTGAGCGATCCCTCATCGACTTCGGGGCCACGGAGATGCCTCCTTCTCAGCAGCGCTTGGCACACTTAGCAAGTGATCGAAATCAACTCGACGAACGATCGCTAGACAGATAGTCGACCTGACATGGAAGCCCAACAGTGCAAGCAAGGATATTTTACGAGCATTCTTCACAAACAGAAGATAAAGTGCAAGCTGATGAAACAAAAAGTTTTACTACCAAAAGCGAAGTCTTTACAAAGAGTATTTTAGGCTCCCCATCCTTACAGACTGCTCGGAGGCTTACAAAAATTCCAGAAGCGGCAAAATAAAAAGAGGAGGAAGACGGGGGCTTTAGGCCTCGGGGCCAGGCGCGACCTCGGGATCCTCGATATGTACCACGAGTCGAGCAGGGTCCTCGGCCACCTCCTCATCAGGAATCTCTTCCCCTTGCTCATCGGTGTCTGCGAGGGGGTATTCGGCCCGGAGCTCTTCGTCGGCGAACTCCGGCATCCGAGCCCTAACGGCGTCGAGGGCCTCGTGCCAGATGCGGGTGGTGGCCACGGCTAGGTCATTGTATAAGTCCTTCGACTTCTTGTAGCCCTCCACCACCTTCGCCGCCGAGAGGTCGGTCAACTTCACCGCCTCGACCGCCGCCCCCAGCTCCTTCCGGAGGGTCCTCACCGTCTTCTTCATGTTGTCGGCGAGCGCCTGAGCGTCCTCAAGCTTGACCTCGGCAGCCACGGCGGCCTCGCGGTACCGGGTAACCTCCCGTTTCCCGGCCTCCACCTCGCCCTCCAGGGCGGCAACCCTTGCCATCACCGTCTCCAGCTCCCGCTTGGAGCTCTCTTCCAGCGAGGCAAGCTGGTCTGCAGCCTTCATCGCCGGGGCTATCACCTCGGCCTCCATGCGTAAGGCAAGAGCGACGTGCTGGAGAACCTGAAAAATAGGAAAGAGGTCAGGAAGACGAAGGAGGCACCGAATTTCGCAAACAACCGAGCACTTATCTGCATTGACTCCTGGGCGATGGACGCCATCTGGGCCCTGAAGGTCCCCCCGGGGATCCTACCCCCTGCCGACTTCTCTATTTCGTGCAGCAGGCTATCCGCGACGGATAGCCCGAGGGCACCGCGAACTGGAATCCCCCCTCCTCCACCATGATCGGCGAGGGCGGGCCCCAGGAAAACCTCCGGGAACCCCTTGAGTGGCTCCGATAGAGAGCCGATCTCCTCCTCCGAGACCGGATCCTCCAGAATTCGAGCCCGCTTCCGGCCCGGTGCTCTGCTAGGCCCCGGGGCAGGATCCGCCCCGGAACGCTCATGGGACGCGGCCACCGGAGGAAAAAGAGCTGGGGCAGGCTTCGAACGGGAAGAGCTGGCGCCTCCAGCCTTCGTGACCTTCCTCGGCTGGCGCATGGAGGCTTGGAGCTCGTTCATGTCCATGGGTCTTGCACAAAACCAAATGCAAATAAATCAGCGACACATGCAATACAAAAGCTAAAAAAACAAGCCTAACTTACCGACGAACTCAACGGGGCTGACCCCGGCCCAACTCAGGACTCTCTCAGACAGCAGCACGTCGAATCGGGGGACGGGCTCCCACGACGCCACTCTCACCGCGACTGGTTCCCCGGCAAGCATTTTTCCCTCGACCACCTGGTGGGCACGGGCCAGTCCTCGCCCTCGAGCGGCGTGACGAAGGAAAACTTCTCCTTCCAGTCGTGAATGGAAGAAGGCAGGACTACAACCCCTGTCCTGGCGGTACCCCCCTGTCGCTTTCTAAAAGGGAGGTAGACCCAACTCGGGTCGCCCGCTCGACCCCCAGGATGATTTTTTAAAACGAGAGAAGAATCAAGGTTGGAGAGGCTGAAAGGAACCGCGTGTAACTTCAGGCGGATCAGGAACCCGAGGAGAATCCTCTATGAGTTCGGAACTAACTGGCCAGGGGCTAACCCGAAGAAGTTCAGCGCTTCGACGACCTCGGGAGAGAAGGGCAGGCGCATTCCACCCCAAAAAGCTTCCAAGTACAGGGCGATCTTCCTACCCTGTACTTGGTCTGCCCTCTCTCCCTCCTTGGCCATACGAAGCGTATAACGTGGGGGGATGTGAAAGCGAGCCCAAGCATTGGCAAGCTCTTTCTCATGCCTCACCCAACACGAAGCGCCGGGGGCAACGTCTACCGCCTCCGCCCTGGGGCCTGCCCCCGCCGCACGATCCCGGGAAGAGGATCCGATCCCTGCTCCCCGGGAAGACTCAGGCTCAACTAAAAAGTCCCTAGAACCTACTCCTACGACACCTACAGATTCTACGAAAAAAGACATCTAACCTGGAGAAGAGAGATCCTCGGGAAACAAAAGCAGAAGAAAGAAGACGAGCGCCGAGCAACCAGGACTTATAGCGAGGAAATATGAAGGAGCAGAGGCCTTGGAGTGGGCCTCACCCCTATTTATCACTGCAATCGCCCTCATCCAAGGGCGCCCTTCATCTCCCGCCAAAGCGCCTTCTCGCGTCCAACGGCTCCGATCGCTCCACTTGTCGTTCCCATATTGGGCCGCACCCCATCAGACGCCACAGGTCTGCACACGTCGCGTCTGCCAACCGACGCTTGACATGTGGACCGTCACTTCAGTGACAGGATGCACGAACCGGCGCACCTTCCTTAAATGCAGAGATCTCGTCCTGATTCACTGGCAGAAAAGACAGCTGACAGCCCGGGGACGCGTCCCGACGAAACCTTAGGAGGGAGCTCATCCCGGACGGCCCGGCAGTCCACTCTTGACCCGACCCGCCAGCTGGTCGGGACAAGAGTGGGGGGTTAATGATGATGCTCTATATTGGCGACCTCCCAGATCAGGACACGTGGCAGATGACGTGTCCTAGAACTCAGAAGAAAGGGCCCATAGGGGCCGACCAAGCTACCTCTGTACCCGACCTGTAAGCACAAGCTAGCTCTCCTCAGAGCCCCCTGTAAATTGGCCTCCTCGGACTCCCAGCTCGCCCCGAGCTGCCACAGGACCAAGATGCCTCGGCCCTCCCGCTCGTCCCCGAGCTCTCCCGCCGAGGCCATCTTCCTCGGTCCCTCCGACCGACCAACTCCACCACTCACAAGCGTAACCGTCGCTCCGCAAATCTCGTCATACGCGGATTCTCCGCCGACAACATCCCACGTTCCACGCCATCACGATCCCCATTAACGGACGATCCGCTTATTAGCAGGCGTGACGTCGGGTGCGCAACTGCCGGCGAGATCCTCGTGCCTGCTACTGCGTGCTGCCGCCACTATATAAACCCCCATCACAGAGGGGTCAAGTAAGCTTTTTTTTCACCCCACTTAACCGTTACTCTGCTCGGATCTTGTGCTAATTTGATCGTCGGAGGGTCCTCGGTGGTACCAAACCATCCCGGGACTTCCTTGCAGGTACTCGGCGCAAACTCCTCAAACCACCTATCTCCTCAAAACCCATTGAGACCCACACGCAACGGGAGATCACCTCCAAAATCCACCGGAAGATCGACGGAAGACAACATCTGACGGAGACCCGAAAAGGACCTCCATCATTTTCCCAATATTAATTTTTGTCACATACAAAGATGATGTCTATGTAAATTTCACAAACCCAAATTTTGGAAAAAATGTTATCATATATCATATATGCATGGTAGGGTTGATTCAAATATATAAATATATATATATGTGTGTGTGTGTGTGAGAGAGAGAGAGAGAGAGAGAGAAGCCCGTTGTTGGCTATTAAATTTTACATATTTAAAATTTTGGATCTAAATCAGTTGATTCCATGCATAATTATGAGGAGGATATACCTAAAAAAATATAGAACCTATTGACAAATTCTAAATGAAAAAATACATGCATGCTCAATCAATATGGTAGCATGTAAATCCAAGAAGTGCAATATGACAACATATGCAAATGTGTTAGTTTCATTCAAAATAAAGGGTAAACTATTTTTTTCTTAAAAACAAGAAAAACGGAAGGAAAAAAAATAATTAATCCACTTCTGCAATATATTGGAAAGCCATAATAACTTTCAAAACCTCTTTTAATATATATTCTGGGCAGGGGTAAATTATTTTTTTTAAAATAACTTTCAAAAACTAGCATTAATTTTATCTCGACTAACAAGATTTAGGATAAGGGGTTAGGGATGATCTAATGGAGTTTAACGAGCTGCGAAGGCGTGTTATTAATGGGTCCATGTAAAGCATATTTAATTGGTCGATGTAAGTAGCAACCCGTCGATGACAACGGGTTATATTGTTAATAAAACCATACAAAAATCCTTTGATATCGAGAGAATTACTAATGGGGATTGACATGGATGGAATTACTAGCAAATGTTAAAGTTTAGGAAAAAGCGCAAAATATTCTTTTATAAAATCAGCATGATTATTATGAAAACGATTCATTTCCTTAGTCCCTTAATCCACTAGAATTTGATACCTTATATATGAACCAAGACACAAAATACTTCTCAAGGTGCAAAATATTGCAACAAGCCAACTTGCAATTTTCTCTTGTCTAATTTGCTCCCTATAAATGGGCACAACTATTAATTGCTCTCTTCATCGTCATCATCTCCAACTCAATTCAATCTCAATCATCTCCTCTAGCCAACAATCAAATATGAAGCTAGAAGAAGAGAATACGAAGAAATTCGCGCTTCTCCTCGCGGCGAAGGACTCGGAGTATGTGAAGAAAATGTATGGAGGATACTTCAATGTGTTTGTTCAAGCATTTGGAGACGAAGGAGAGAGTTGGGATCTCTTTAGGGTTGTAGATGGAGAATTCCCAGAGATTGAAGATTTGGAGAAATATGATGGCTTTGTGGTTAGTGGAAGCCCTCATGATGCTTATGGTGATGATTTATGGATCCTTAAGCTTTGCTTTTTGTTGCAAACTATGGATGCAATGCAAAAGAAAGTACTTGGAGTTTGCTTTGGCCATCAGGTACCCAAGTGTTTTTTAAGGATCAATCAATTACTTTTAATTAGATTTTTGGAATATTTTTTTTTTCTATATTTCCTTTTTATAAATAAATCCTACTAACTCATTTGATTTTTCTTATTACATATAGGTCGTTTTTTATATTTTTCCTTTTAGTAAATATTTAACTTCCATGAGAGCATAATATACTATACAAATTTCCATCAAATGGTATTCTTCTCACCAAAATAAATTAGCATTTCTAAGGTGAATTTAATTTCATATAAATGGCTTCAATTTTTATTTTTGGAAAAATGAGGGATTTATTTAGTTTATTAAACAAGCGCATTTAAGACTTATTATTGATATTTACCATGTATGCCAATTTTTTGTTGATATATTTTCAATGCATGCAGGCAAATATCGTGCTAAGAATAGCGTTTCTTCAATTTCAAAAGCAAAATTATAAAATATTACCATTTTTAGATATTCATCAATACTACCTCAAATATGTTGCCATTTTAATGGTATGAACTATATATATTTAATAATTTTAATTCTATTTTATTTGAATATATTGAATGTAGGTTATATGCCGGGCTTTAGGAGGCCGAGTAGAAAAAGCTAATAGCGGCTGGGATCTTGGAATTAGGAAAGTAACCGTAATGAATAATTTCAAGCATATCAACTCTCAACTTCTCCAAGATATTCCTTCATGCCTTTCCATCATAGAGTGCCATCAAGACGAGGTAAATAATTGAAATCTTACTCTATTTTAAACATATCTTATACTAATTATTCTCTCTTTTTCATTATACGAACTAATTATATATATAACTTGTTAAACTAGGTTTGGGAGGTACCGATAGGAGCTGAGGTGATTGCATGTTCGGAGAAGACGCCCGTGGAGGCATTCATCATCGGTGACCATATCTTGGGTATTCAAGGCCATCCCGAGTATACAAAAGATATATTATGCAGCATCATCGATCGACTCGCTAACAACAATACCATCGATGTAAGCTCTCTTTTCACAATAATCTCTTCTAAACATCTTGATTAGAATGGATCGAGAGAGAAAAAAAAAGATTTTGTATGAGGGGAAAAATAGCATATGCATAATGCACATAAATTTTTTGAAGAAAAATTATCGATTTAATATTTAATGTTCAAAAATGTTTTTGCTAGATCAGTTGAAGAAAAAAATGTAGTTACAAAGTATTTTTGAGGGAACAAACCATTGAATTTAGATTTAGTGTAAGCAACCTTTTGGTCTCAAATTAAATGAGAAGACTAACATATAATAAAACTTAATTATCTATTTAACAGAAAGATTTTGCTGAAGAGGCCAAGGCAAAAACAGAGGAAGCTGAACCTGATAAGATGTTTTGGGAGAAGATGTGCAAGAGGTTCCTCAAGGGGCAACCAAAAGGCCCTAATGATCATCATCAATACTTGGATCTTTGAAGATATATATATATATATATATATATATATATATATATATATATAGATTCCAATGCCATTGCAAAATGGTTGGAGAACATCAATCAGCTTGTCCTTATGAATACTTAGGGATGTAATTACCTTCACATCAATGGTGAAATGGATCAGTGTGTTTCATTTGCAAAAAAAAAAGTTCACTTTTTGATGAATTGGGGACCTAGATGCTAAAAAGAGGAGTTCTTATTTATCAATTAATTTAGAGATCAATCTTGTCCTTCTTTTCTTTCTTTTTTTTTTTGGACCGACTTGTAAGCCGCATCGAAGCACACACCAAGGGAATTATGTTGACAAAAAATATATATCTAATATTCATGTACCAGGTCAACTTGTCTTTAAAAAGTTGTATTAAAAAATGGGAGGGAAAGTACAAGTGTTTGCCCCAAAAAATACGTTTCTCTCCTTCACAATATTCATATTTGGAAGACATGTGTGGCTTTAAATATAAGGTCACGGGACGACGGTTTTTTTGTTCTAGAAACTTTTTATCGTTAGAATGAGTAATCCCCATTGATATTAGATAAGATTATGGAACCACAGCTTTAAATACATTTCAATATTTCTTCACTCCTATTTTATTGTTAAAAGTAGAAATCCTAATTTATTGTTAAAAAGAGAAATCTGACAGCCAAATGTTAAATTTGGATAGAATTTCAAATCTCAATGAGCTAACAATATTCAAAACAATACTACTGTGTGGTTGGTAGCAAGTAATATAGACAGTAATCCAAAATTTCCATAAAAATTATCATGTTTGTTTTGATGTAAAAAATATTCCGGAGAATATAGGATTATTTATGGTAATAAGATTACCTCAAATCATGAGAATTCTATCCCTTACAAAACCGGTGTCTATTCTATATAACAACGTAATATTCCATCTAATATAAGATGTGTCACGGCCGTTCGCCGCCGACTGCTAGCCTGCCTCTCGCCGGCTGTCCGCCGACCCGCCGCTCGAGCCGTTCATCCGTCAGTCGGCCGAGCCGCTTGTCGGCCGCTTGTGCCATCTGTCCATCCACCAGCCTTCACCGTGGACCGATCTTTGCACGTACATATATTAACAAAGATGATTAAAATCCTAGGCTTCAACTTTATTGGACGTGCTATAAGCAAGACTAATCAAGAATTGTGTTTTGCATCAGATTTTTTTTGAAAGTGACTTGTTATATGAAGAGGAGCGGCCCATTAAGTCCAAGTGTTCGTAGCAGAAGACAGATTTGACATATATAGGTTTATTTTTAAAAATGAAGCAATAAGATCCAAAAGGACATAGATTTGTTAATCAATGTGACTCGTGTAGGTGTCCCTATACTTAATTAATATTATTTTTCTTTCAAAAAGAGCCTGACAAGGGAAATTTTGTTTGTCACCCATTAATTTCCCCATAAATTTTTAGAGAAAAGTGGGCATAGGGTAGCGTCGGAGCCTTGTCTCTCTCATGTTGGGCAATAAGTCTGCCATATATTTTTCCGACAATCGCTACCGTCTGTCTTAATCTTTATGGGTTAAGGCTTATATTTATCGATGTGATTTTGATGATAATTTGACTATTGATTCGGCAATTGGAAAGATTCTATTATTAGTAACAGCTAATGATGGAGGTCCTTTTCAGATCTACTTCAGATGTTGTCTTCCGTCGATCTCCCGGTGCATTCTGGAGGGGATCCCCCGTTGTGTGTGGATCTCAATGGGTGTAGAGAAAGTTTGGTGATTGGAGGAAGTTGACGCCGAGTACCTGCAAAGAAGTCCCGGGATGGTTGGATACCACCGAGGACCCTCCGACGATCAAGTTAGTATTAGACCCGAGCAGCGTAACGGCTAAGTGGAGTGAAAAATGGCTTACTTGACCCCTCTGTGATGGGGGGTTTATATAGCGGTGATGGTACGCAGCAGCAGGCGCGAAAATCTCGCTGGCAGTTACGCTCCCGACGTCATGCCCGCGTGGAGAGCGGATCGCCCATTAATGGAGATCGCGGAGGCGTGGAACGTAGGATGTTGCTGGCGGAGAATCCGCGCATGGCGAGATTCGCGGAGCGGCGGTTACGCCTGTGAGCGGTGGAACTGGTCGGAGGGCCGAGGAAGACCGCCTCGGCAAAGGGTCGCGGGGACGAGCGAGAAGGCCGAGGAGACTTGGTCTGGCGGCAGCCCGGGGCGAGCTGAGGGGCCGAGGAGGGCTAGCTTGCGCTGGCCGAACGGGTACAGGGGTGGCATGGCCTGCCTCTGTGGGCCCTTTCTTCAGTGTTCTGGGACGTGTCGTTCGCCACGTGTCCTGGTCTTGAGGGTCGCCAATATTGAGCATTATCATTAGCCCCCCGCTCTTGTCCCGACCAGCTATCGGGTCGGATCAGGAGTGGATTTTCGGGCCGCTCGGGGTAAGCTCCCTCCTAAGGTTTCGTCGGGACGCGTCCCCGGGCCGTGAACTGTCTTTTCCGCTAGCGAGTCAGGGCGAGATCTTTGCATTTAAGGAGGGTGCGCCAGTTCGTGTATCTTGTCTCTGAAGTGGCGGTCTACGTGTCAAGCGTCGGTTGGTTGACGTGACGTGCGCAGACCTGCGACGCCTGAATGGGCGCGGTCCAATGTGGGAACGACAGGTGGAGCAATTTGAGCCGTTTGGACGCGAGGAGGTGTTTTGACAGGAGACGAAGGGCGCCGTTGGATGAGGTTGCTCGTGGCGATAAATAGAGGTGGGGCCTGCTCCATGGCCCCTAAACCTTCATCTCACCTTCGTTCTAAGTTTTGGCTGCTCGGCGCTCCTCCTTTTTGGGGATACATGGTTCGTTCTCACTCTTTGGGTCGCTCATCCCAGAGGGAGGCCCGTGACGCGGGCGTGCCCCCGACTGGCCGAGGTTCTGCTACGAATGTTCTGCTGGCGGCAGGGTCTTCCGCCCCGTTGGCGGCTCCTGGGGGTTTTTCCGATGGCGGTCAGAGGCGCCTGCGGTCACCCGAGCCCCAGACGGGAGATGGAGGGGGGCGAGGACGGGGTCTCCCTTAAGAGGAAAAGGACAATCTCTCGTGCATCGCCTTTAATGGTCCCTAAAGGGATCCCCGTGCAGGAGGGAGAGGCCGTCTCCATGGTTCCGTCCGGGCTATCTGTCGCTGCTGGCTTGCTCGCCGGGATGGATGAGTAGGCAAGAGGGAGACTTCCGTGCGGTACCCTGAGGGCCCAAATGGAGGCCATAGCCCAGGGGGCGTCCAGGTACGAACCCTTTCACGCGTCGTCTTTGGCCTTCCTTCTTTGGCCCGAGTGACTTTTGGTTTCTCACCCGCTTCCTGTCAGGTCCTTCAACACTGCGCCATCGCCGCTCGTATGGAAGCCGAGGGGGCGTTCTACGCGCCGAGCCCGGTAGAGGCATTCCCTTCGGAGGTCGAGGCCCTGCGGCGTGACCTGCGCCTGGAGAGGGCCAGGGCCGATGTTTTGGCAGCCCGTGCGGAGTCTGCGGAGCTTGCCAATTCAGCGAATCAGGGCGTCCGCCGTCGCCTGAGTGCATCTCTCCGGGTTGCAGAGAGGAAGCTGGCGGATCTGGCTGACCGCTTCGCGGCCATGGAGAAGGAGAGAGAAACCAACCGGAGGGATGCCGAGGCGGCGCTTCTGTCGGCCCAGGCCGCTGAGGCCCGGGCCAGGAAAGCCGTGGCCGATTACAAAACGTCAGAGAAGTTTTACGTCAAGCTCGGTGAGCATTCTAACGTCGCGTGGAATAAGACTCTGGATGCCGTGAAGGAGCAGCTTCCCGATTTCGCCGATGGCGAGCTCCGTGCTCGGGTCTCGCTCCCGGTGGCAAGGTCTCCGGCCGACAACGATGGGGGAATGAAGCGCGCCCCTAGTGGCGAAACCTCCGGTGGTGAAGCCCCTAGTGACGAGGGAAGCGAGGCGCAGGGGGGAGGGGGTTTGCGACTTGAGCCTTTTTGATATTTCCTTGCCTCCCTTTTGTAAGCCTCCGGGCAGTTTGTTAGGCTGGGGAGCCAAGAATACCCTCTGTAAAGACCGCCTTTTAGTAATAAAACTTTTTCTTTCTTTGGTTTCCTTGATTTGCGCTTTTGTCTTTTGTTCGTGATGAACACTTGTAAAAATTTTCTTCTTGCGCTGTTGGGCCTCCATATCAGGTCGGCTATCTGCCTAGCGATCGTCCGTCGAGTTGATTCATGCGCTGCTGAGGAGAAGGCGTCCACATGCGTCTCCATGGCCCCAAATTCGAGGGGAGATTGCCCGAGACTTGGATAGACCTGATGCCCCCGGTTGGCAGCTCGAACCGTCCGCGCGTGGTGGGCGGAGGGTTGTCCGCCTTATTTAGACCGAGCAGGGTAGCTGCCCGGTTGCTTCTTGCGAGGGCTTTTGATCTTCGGCGTTGAGGTAGGGAGGATACCAGCTTGAGAGTGCCTCTTGCGAGGGCTTCGATCCCTGGTGTCACGGGTAAGGAGGTACCAGCCGGGGATAGCCGAGCAAGGGCTCGGCTGCCTCTGGGAGGACTTTCTAATCCTGGGCGTTGCGGTAGGGAAGCTACCCGCCGGGACCGACTGGGCAGGAACAACCGGGCAGTAGGGCCGTGCGGTTGCCTCTTACGAGGGCTTTGATCCTTCAGGACGGGAACCGAGCAGGGTTACTGCTCAGTGCCTCTTGGCGAGGGCTTTGATCCCTGTCGGTCTTGGTAGGATTCTACCAGCCGGGGATAGCCAAGCAAGAACTCGACTGCCTCTGGGAGGACTTTGGTCCTTGGCGCGGGAGGGGCTGTAGAAGCCTACCAAGGACCCTTGGCCGGGCAGGATTACCGCCCTGTGCCTCTTGGCGAGGGCTTTGTTCCCCTTCGAAAGACGGCGCACAGGACCGCGATGTCCTGACGCTGGAGTTCGGGGCAGATGCTATTTGGTTTTATCCGTCCACCTCTCCGAAGATGCCAAGTTGATTTATGGCACCGTGTATCGGAGGTTTAGACGGATGCGGCCGATGTAGCAGACTTCGTCAGATTCCACCTCGCTTGAGGGGTTTTTGATTGTGGGGACGCTCTTCCCTGCAGGCGCAAGCCCCTGCAGTTAATTACGCTACCGCATCGCGGTAACAACTTTCTCCTTCTCCAGAATTTCACTTCGTGTCGTGTGTGTTTGTTTTGTTTGTGGTTGCCCATGGATTGTATACGGAGACTGAGTAATGTCGTCGCCCGCAGGACGTGGATTAGTCCAAATCCGTATTTACTTAAATTTGGGTTTTGTGTTTTTAGTTTAAGGATGCATTAGTCGCGTTGCGGCTAAGATCGACTTAAACATTCGTTAAGGATACGTTAGTCCTGTTTTAGAGTAAGATCAACTTAACGTAGTGATTCATTTAATATATGGTCGTCAGGACTCGTCATCTCTCTGACGTCGTTGAAGGATTACAACGACAGGTGTCAGAGGAGCTCGGAGATGTACCCTCGAACCAGAGTTGATTTGGAATTTTGTAGTCCACTTGAATGTTTAAGGATACGTTAGCCGTGTTTGGGGGCTAAGATCAACTTAAACGGGATCGTTTAGATCCGGTAAAAGAGCATTTGGAGGCTCTATTGTTCCAGTTTAGGGACGTGGTGGTCCATACTCCAGTTTAGGGACGTGGTGGTCTATCGCCAGTTTAGGGACGTGGTGGTCCATATTCCAGTTTAGGGACGTGGTGGTCCGACATTAGTTTAAGGACGTTTCGGTCCAACATTAGTTTAAGAACGTTCCGGTTCAACATTAGTTTTAAGGACGTCTCGGTCCAATATTAGTTTTAAGGACGTCTCGGTCCAATATTAGTTTTAAGGACGTCTCGGTCCACGAGTTTAAGGATCCCGCAGTCCGTATTGATGTGTGGTCGTCGGGACCCGTCACCTCTCTGACGTCGTTGAAGGATTACAACGATGGATGTCAGAGAAGTTCGGAGATGTACCCTCGAACCGGATATAAATTAATTTAAGAGAACAGCTGTGCTCGGTCAATTTAATTTGAGGACTTACGGCCAAAATTGGGCTAAGTCCAGTTGAAAGTGTTCAACACCCTTATTTATTTTTGGTCAATTAGACCTGTGCTAGGGCTTTGCCCACACTTAAATAATGCATTGCATTACTTCTATTTTTTTTTGTTTGGGCTCTGCCCATAAAAGATGCAGAGCATCAATTTCACTTGGGCTCTGCCCCCTTTTTATTGCTTTGCAATTTATTTTGGCCTGCTAGGTCTTTTTGATTTGGGCCTGGCCCTTTAAGAAATGCCTTGCATTTGTCAGGCGCTTTGCGCCAATCAGAGAGCACAAGCGCTTGTAGTGATGACACGTGTCATGCAGCGCAGTGCACTGCGCCTGCGCTGCTGACACGTGACGCGCTCTGGTGGCTTACGCCAATTTCAGAGAGCGAAGCTCTATTCAAAAGCGCATAGCGCAAATGGTTCAGGCGCTGACACGTGGCGCTATCTGGTGGCTTGCGCCAGCCCAAGGGTGCAACAGTGCAGATTTATAAGTGCAAAGCACTATTAATTTGAGAATCTTTTAGATTCAAGAACAGAAGTGCAAAGCACTGTTAGATTTCTTGATCTAATTTAGATCAAAGGAAAAGATAAGTTTTTTCTTATCTTAAAGAACCAAAGGTTCATGAAAAAGTGCAAAGCACTATTTTTATTTTATTTATTCATTTTATTTAGTTATGTTTAAAGATCAATGATCTTGTTTTTAGATCACTGATCTGTTCATAAGAGAATTTTCTCTTCTTTCAAAGGTTTTTACCTTCTGTTGTTCTTGAGGAGTTCTCAAGAGTTCTCTTCTCTCTTTTTTTTTAGAAAGATGTTCATGCCTTTGAATTGAGGCCTGGGGTCCTTTTTATAGTGCTCATAAATTAGTTAAATTTGTTAAAGAGATCTTTCTCTGAGTGATTTGGGGAATTTTCCCCACCGTTGGATCTTTGATCCAAGGGCTTCTGCTTTGCAGAAGAAAATCTTCTTGTTTTAACAAGAACAGAAAAGATTTCTTAGAATTTTAATTCTGTTTGGTGCGGATGCCCCAGCGCGTGACACGTGTCGCGCAGCGCACAGCGCAGCGCAACTGCGCCTGCGCATCTGCGCTGACACGTGTCGCGCAGCGCAGTGCTTGCGCAGCTGAAGCGTTGCTTCATTTAATTTTGTTTAAAACAGAGCTTCGCTCTGATTGGGTGCGCTGCCTTGGGCGCTGCACTGATGCGTTTGTGCCTGACACGTGGCGTGTTGCGCAGCGCAAATAATCTTAAGCGTTGCTTCATTTATTAAATTTTAAATTTTCAAAGCAGACCTTTGCTCTGATTGGGGGAAGATGAAGCGTTGCTTCATCTCCCGCCTCGGAATTTGAACAGAGCTTTGCTCTGATTGGGGTAAACAAGCTTTTGTCCTGAAGGATAACCGAACGAAGGATCCTCGGGCTCGACTGCCTCTAGGAGGGCTTTCTGATCCCCGGCGTTGCGGCAGGGAAGCTGCCCGTTGGGGATAGCCGAGCAACGGCCGGGCTCGACTGCCTCTGGGAGGGCTTTACGATCCCTGACGTTGCGGTAGGGAAGCTACCCGCCAGGGATAACCGAGCAGGGTAGCTGCTGGACTGCATCTAAAGAGGACTTTTTGGTCCTTAGCGTCAGAGGGCTATAGGAAGCTTACTAAGGATAACCGGGCAGTGGGCTGCGCGGCCGCCTCTTGACGAGGGCTTTGGATTGTAAAGACGGAACTCTACTCGGGATGATTCGACGTTTCTTTATTCATATGGACAGGATTTTTAGAGAACATTTTACATCATCTTTGTGAAAGGGAAAAAGAGGGGGGTACACACTTGCTGGCCTTGACCTCACCGGTATAGCTTGAGGTTCTTGGCGTTGTAAGGCCGCGGAAGGTTTCGTCCGTCCGCGTCTTGTAGGCGGTAGGCTCCGCCGGGGAGCGCCTCAGAGACGGGGAAGGGACCATCCCACTTTGGGGAGAACTTGTGTAGCCTACCTTGGTCGATGAACTCGTTTCGCCGTAGGACCAGATCCCTGGTCTTGAAGGAGCGGTGTTTGACCCGAGCGTTGTAGTATCGGGCCGTTTGTTGTTGATAAGCGGAAGCTCTGATCTGAGCCCGATCTCTCTTCTCCAACAAGATGTCTAGGTTGGTCCGTAGCGCGGAGGTGTTTGTGTTATCGTCGAAGTGCTCGACCTGATGACTGGGTTGCCCGATCTCCGCTGGGACCATCGCTTCGGTCCCGTAGCAGAGGCTGAAGGGGGTCTCCCCGGTGGGGCTCTTTTTTGACGTGCGCAGGGCCCATAAGAACCGGGGTACTTCTTCGACCCAACTGCCTTGTCGCCCTTCTAGGCGGGTCTGGAGACCCTAGAGGACGTCCCGGTTAGCGACCTCGGCCTGCCCGTTGCATTGGGGATGCACGACCGCGACGAACTTCATGAGGATATGGTATTCTTTGCAGAAGTCCTTCACTTTTTCGTTCTCGAAGTTCGTCCCGTGGTCGGTGATGATACACCTCAAGATGCCAAACCGGAGTATCAGGTTGTTTTGCAAGAACTTGATGGTTGCGGCGGCGGCCGGTTTCCTGATGGGGACTGTTCAGTTGATAAAACTGCACATTTGTATTATATTTTTCCTACCATTTTCATATTAAAAAAGGACTTTATTATAATATATTATACATATGAGGGTTTATGTGTAAAAACACCATTTTCCATGTGTTAATATATTTTAATTAGTATTTGGTAAGAAAATGTTTGCAAATAAATCCATTGACCAAATCCTAGTAGATATAAGCCTACTAAATATTATTTGAGATTATTGTGCAGAATTTTCCAAGTTGTTATGCAGAATTTATCAAACAAATCAAGTTGTTGAAGAAAACTTGTCAAATTAAGAAGCAAAACTTGGAGACCAAGTCTGGAAGCAACCGAGAAAAGATTTTCAGATTCTGAAGGTGCCTAAGATTGCCAAATGTCACAAAGACAGAAACCCCAAAATTTGATGAAGAGTTGTGATCAAATGGCCGCGGATCCGTGGCCATACCCCCCCTTTGGCCGCGGATCCGCGGCAAGATATGGGAGTTAGAAGACAAGATTTTTGTGGATGAATCTATACTAAATTTTACCTAATTTTGAAACAAATGATTCTGGCTTTGCATTATAAAAAGGCACCGAGAGCCTCTTGGAAAATTTATCAAGTCGACGCGATCACGAAGTCCAAGACGGCTCACGCATCCAGACTGATCATCAACTGTTCGTCTACCTCCTTGGAAGAGATCGAGAAGCAAGCTAGTCTTTGTAATCATTTTCTAAGGATCAAAGTGTAATGAATATTGTTGATTAATAAAGGTAGTTCTTTTTATTATTCTATTTCTTCGTAGTTTAATTATGCATTTTCTCTCCATCTCTTTTTCTCCCAACATGCGCGAGTAATTCTCCGCTTGTTAGGGTTCGTAGGATTAGGGTAGGTTAATGGATGATGAACATCCCTAAACCCTTTTAAAGTCCTATAAAGTTTATGAACTTTATCAAAAGAATCATTAACATCCTAATCGGGCGCGCTAACAATTCTTTGTTAGTTCCGACCGCGATTAGAGATTAGATTAATGATTGTTTTGGTAAAGGCTAGATATGAACGGAGTTCCGTGTCGGGATAAGGGTTAAGAGTGGGATTCCTTTTCCCTCCAGAAACCCTAATCTACACGCATCACCGAAGTTCTAGTTTTAAATCTATTAAAAGATAAAAAGGGTAACTTTTAATTAATCGTCCATGACTACTAAATCCTAACGAACCCTACAAGCCCCTTATTATATTAACTACATCCCTAAAATAATCTAGATCTATATTTTTGCATTCTTGCTTAACGTAGATCTAGAAACCATTCTTCAAAATTCTTTATCCCTCCTCTCTTTTCAACACATCTAAAGTAAGAGTAAAATATTCAACGTTTCCCTGAGGACGACCCGTACTCACCTTGGTCTAGCTACACGTGACACCGTTCTGATTGCGGTTAAACTACAAACACACTCTTTCGAGACAATCAAATGGCGCCGTTGCCGGGGATACGTGCGTAATTTTTTATTTTTACTATTTTTGTTGAATTCTTAGACGAGTCATATCATTATTAAAACAAAACTGCAAATTGTATATTTAACGATTATTGTGTGAATTTTTGCGAGGAAATCTGGATTCACGGACTTGAGGAAACAGGAGATTTAGGGTTTATACTTCTCTGGTAAGATTCTAACTCCCTTCTCTCTCCTCTAAAATCCAATAAAATCTATTTTCTGCAAGATTCTTTGCAAAATATCGCCGCTCAAAAATCTTTTTGCAAAGTTTTGTTTTTCGGTTTGTTTTTGCATATTTTAATACGGATCTTTAAGGGGCAAGGACCAAATCAAGATTAGGTGGGGATTTCATCACCCTTCCTAAGCCCCACAAATCACAAACCAAGCATATAGATCAACCCTTCATTAATTTAAAAAATATCTAGACCAGACTTTAAGAACTGTCGCGCTCAATAAGGACAGAGGAAGGTCGTGGGTAATCTATCGTTTATCCGCATTATTTTTGTAGTGCCTAGGCAAGTGTGTCGAAGGCTAGTGGTTTTTAATTAGGCCCACGACGTGGTTCCTTCCCACTTACCTGGCACTTATTTGGCTACAAGGGTGGTACGGAGGCGGTAGAGGATTTATCCTGCGGCTTGTCCTTTGGAAGTCTAGGAGCGGTCTAGAGACTGGACCTAGGTAACCATAGTTCTAGGGTTGTGCATTTTTGTGATTTGTCTAAATCCGTCCTTTTTTTAAAACAAACCAATTACTTTCTCTCCTTTTTACCCCTTCCCCCTTCTTCTCTTCTTATAATGGGTGACCTAAACAGAAGAACACTTGCCGAGTTTTGCTGTCCACAACCAGATATCTCTTGTTTTCTAAATCCCTTCGGTATACCGTCCGGCTCTTCCATGTCCTTAAGAGATCATATAGAACAAGCAGGAAAAAACAGTTGGCCACCTCAGTCTAGGTCTTATCAACCGTATCCTAATCTTACACCTGTTTCAGTTCATACCCAGAGTGAGGAAGCCCCTAGACGAATGTCCATTGCTGAGCACATAGCTAGGTCTAGAGGCCAAAGTTTCAACCCGGACCAATATCAACCATCACCACCACTGTCCGGAGAAGAGTTTGATATGCGGTTTGTATATAGCCAACCAACCAACCCATATCAATATTCTTCTTATCATAATATTGATCCTACTCCTACCCAAGTTCAGCAACCATTCTGTTCCTATCAATCCAATCCGACTTTTCCACCTACTCTAGACAGTTCTTCTAATCAGTCATTTGGGAGTTTTAATTATCCACATGAATTTCAATCTTATACTGAAACCCCTTATCAACCCAAGACTAGTCTGGAGCAGACATTAGAAAAATTTATGGAACTGACGAATCAAATTATGAAGGATTTGCGTAGTAAGACAGAACTGTACACCCTTCCTAATCAAACGTCCCCATTCCAAACTGAAATCCACAACTCCAGTTTCATAGATTCATCAAGTACAATGTCTGATAAGTTGTGTGACTTTGTAGTGTTTGATTTACCCGACTGTGATGGGTCCATTTCAAGTGAAAGCATACCCAACCCTTGTGATCTCTACACCTCCACTCTTGAGCCAAAACTGATTGAAAACAATACTTTTGATGAGGTGTTTGAGAATTTTAACCTTCACTTGAATGAGGTGATTGACGTTGGGGATATATTGATTGATGAACCCAAAATTTTGGATGATTTTGTCCCACCAATTCATCAAATCCTTTCACTTCCTTGTGGTCATCATCTTGAGCCTTTAATTCTTCCTGAACCCCAAATATGTCTTGAAGTTGATGATAATGGTATACCCGAAGATCACACCGAAATACAGCCTCCATCTTCCACATCTGGTTCAGCAACACTCGACACACCAATTTGTTTACCCATTTCACCTTCTACTTTCTCCGGTTCTTCTTCTATTCCTATAGTTTCAGTGAGTTTTGATAAATCACAATCCGTTAATTCAAGTTCAATAATACCAGAAATTCAACTTGATTTGGATATTTTTGAAAATAAGGTAGATGAGTTTTTCGAGTCCTCTACCTCAATAATATTTTATGAATCAAGTAGGATAAATTCTGGTACAAAACTCTTTGACAGTAAAATGTTCAATCATACCATTGATAAAAGTTTTGAAGAACTTTTTGCCGAAGAACTTGAATTTTTAAACAATACGGATTTTGTGATTAATCAATCTCCACCTATAGAGGTTGAACCGTCACCATTTCTTCTTCCTAATCATTCGCATTCATCCTCATTCTTTATTTTCTCTAATTTCAAACCCTTTCCAAACCACCTCTTATCCCTTCTCCACTTTTTCTTGACTCGATACAACACATTCTTCCACCAACCTATACGATATACTAATAAAATCTTTGAATGGTTGGTGTTAACTTTTGGTCTTTGTAAAGTCTTACTTTGACCAAATGACTCACCCCCTCTTAAAATGCTTCGTATTGTCTAACTTATGTTTGAGGGGGTATATTTTTGGCTCTTGAACATAACTTTTGTTCTCAAATTTGTGAGCCAAAAATAAGTTTGGGGGAGCATTTTCACTTTCATATATTCTTGCCCCCATTAATAACGTCCTTCCAAGCTTACAGGTTTTTGTGATCCAACAGATAGCAACAGTGAGGACACTGTTGAAAACAAGTTTGGGGGAGGTTTGTGTTTATTTACACATACTTTGCATTATACTATATATAAGCACAAAATTTTCTTTTTTTTGATAAAAAAAGAGTAGAAAGTGAAAAATTACATCCAAAAGATAGGAATAGTTTAAGAAAACCAAGAAAATTAGAAGTTTTCTTAAACGAACTAGTAATAAGTAGTTATGAGCTGTTGTCCCAAGGGTTAGTAAGATGAAGGAAGTCACTAATCTGAGGATAAAAATAAGTCTGAAAAATAGTTTCTATTCTGAAAGCCAAACATTTGAATGTTGATACCCTACTATTTGCACTTACACACGTCTTGAAACTCGGGATAGTAGAGGATACCTTGAAATGCTCTTGTCTAAAAGCCAAAGTATGAAGGAAATGAAAAAATGAAGAAAATATAAAAATGGTGAAAAGAAAAAAAAAATGAACACTGGTTTTGTTATCGCCAAGGCAACAATAAAAAAATATAGTGAGGGTGCCTCTTCACTTAGTGCCCTAAGGCCAACTGGTCTGGAAGTCACTGCTAAGCCTTAGGTGGTGCAAGACTAGGAAAATATTATCACCGAATCAGCAAGCACATGAGTAATCGGTCGGTTAGTACCTCAAGAAGTATTAACGGTCGCATGAAAATGTGTGAGCAAATCTTAATATTCATCAAATTAAAAAGTACTAAGGTAAATGGATAAGAGTATGATAGCTTGAATTGAATTCTCCGAGTGTAGGGATGTTCTTTACACACACGTGGGGTTATATGATCAATGTTTGGATGAAACGTATGAATGAAGAATAAAGACAATGTTTTATTGAGGGATGATGTGATTTCTAACATTTTTTCATGACTATTAAGATAGGGCTCATGACAACTGAAAAGCTAGTATAGTTGGAAACTCTTCTTTGCAAGGCTTTTTTTTTTATGGTTCTTATCTTTATATGTAAATTTCACCATCTTTCTTTTGTTATTGGATTTTGTGGGTGTAATCCGCTGAAAACCCTCAGGAGACAACACTCCTCCTACTAGGGACACCTAGAGGTTTAACGGCTTGTTGCACGTGCTCAGTGCAATCGTGTCTGCCTACGAAAGTGTGCTTAGTTTTCTCCTTTCTTTTTCTCCTCTTAAATAAACTAGTTGCTCGGGACGATCAAAGATAAGTTTGGGGGTAGACGGCCTCGATCCACTTGGTGAAGTAGTCCACCGCGACGAGGACGTATTTGTGCCCGCCTGTTCCGGTAGGGAGATGGCCGATCATATCCAATCCCCACTGGGCGAACGGGCATAGGGATGTTAGGGCAGTCAGCTCGGTAGCCGGGAGACGGGGAATGCTGCCGTGGAGCTGGCAGCTCTTGCACCTCCTGACTAGCTTCAGGGCGTCCTCGTGCATAGTGGGCCAGTAGTACCCTTGGAACAACGCCTTTTGGATCAAGGTTCGAGCCCCCTGGTGTGCACCGCCCACCCCTTCATGGATTTCCCGAAGGACGTAGTCGGCTTCGTGGGGGTCGACGCACCGGAGCAGGGGCTGAGTGAAGGCCTTCTTGTAGAGGTTCCCGTTGCTCCATACGAAGTAGCGGGCTTTGGCCCGGAGACGGTGGGCGGCTGCCCGGTCCTCTGGGAGCGTGTCGTCCTTCAGGAACTCCACGAGGGGCTTCCTCCAATCTTGGTCACTCTCCTGCGCCGTGTACACGTGGAGTGTTGTCGCTCCGTCCCCCACGCTGGGTTGAGGCAAGGTTTCGAAGAGGATAGACCGCTTATTGGTAGCCGAGTATGACGAAGCCAGCTTGCTCAGGGCATCTGCTTGGGCATTCAGCTGCCTGGGTATTTGTTCTACCTGGACTTCATCAAAGTTTCTTCGGAGTTTCCTCACTTCGTCTAAGTACTTCATCATCAGAGGCTCCTGAGCTTCGAAGCGGTCGGTCACTTGACTGACAACAAGGGCAGAGTCACTACGGATTCGAATTATCTTCAGTCCCAGCCCGGCGGCCATGTGCAGTCCGGCCAGGAGGGCCTCGTACTCTGCCGCGTTGTTCGAGGCTTTGAAACCGAGCCTCAAAGAATACTCCATCTCTGCTTCGTTCGGGCCTCGGATAATGAGGCCGGCGCCGCAGCCCTCCTCGGTAGAAGACCCGTTGACGTAGATGACCCACTCCGAAACCGAGCCAAGGCCTTCCGTGACGGGATACTGGGTTGGGAAGGGCGGCGTGGGCTCCGGCTTCTTGCTAGGGATGGTGCATTCAACGATGAAATCGACCAGGGCCTGCGCCTTGATGGCTTGCCTCGGGCGATACCTTATGTCAAACTGAGATAGCTCCCACCTCCATTTTTCTAAGCGGCCCGAGGATTCTGGTGATGCTAGGATAGCTCCCAACGGGTGCTCGGTGAGGACGATGATGGTGTGTACTTGGAAGTAGTGTCACAGCTTTCGCGAGGCTACCACGAGGGCTAAGACAATCTTCTCTATGACGGGGTACCTCGTTTCCGCATCCTTAAACACGTGGCTCACATAGTACACCGGCTTCTGTGCTCCCTCGGCCTCCCGGACGAGCACCGAGCCTGCTGCTTGGTCGGATACTGCCAGATACAGCGACAACTCGTCTCCTTCCACTGGCCGGGTGAGCAGTGGCGGCGTTGCGAGGTGCTTCTTCAATTGGTCGAAGGCGGCCTGGCACTCCTCCGACCACTCGAACCTCGGGATTTTCCTCAGCGCCTTAAAGGACGGGAGGCATTTCTCCCCCGACCTGGACATGAAACGGCTCAGAGCGGCGACCCGCCCCGTGAGCCGCATGATCTCAACGTTGGTCTTGGGTGCGACCATGTTCAGGATAGCGTCGATCTTCTCTGGGTTAGCCTCAATTCCGCGGTGAGTGACCATGAACCCGAGGAACTTTCCCCGGTGACTCCGAATGCGCACTTGGCGGGGTTTAGCTTCATGTTGAACTTGCGGAGCACTTCGAAAGCCTCGCCCAGGTCCTTGGCATGGTCGGCCGACGAGACGGATTTGACGAGCATGTCGTCGACGTAGACTTCCATATTCCTGCCGATCTGTGGCTTGAACATGCGGTTGACCAATCTTTGGTACGTGGCCCTGGCGTTCTTGAGGCCGAATGGCATCACCTTATAGCAGTACACTCCCCGGTCCGTTGTGAATGCGGTCAGATCTTCATCTTCAGGATTCATACGGATTCAGTTGTAGCCGGAAAAAGCATCCATGAAGCTTAACAGCTCGTGGCCGACCGAGCTGTCGACGAGCTGGTCTATGCGGGGGAGTTGAAAGTTGTCCTTAGGGCAGGCCTTATTGAGGTCGGTGAAGTCGACGCACATACGCCACTTCCCGCATGACTTCTTGACCAGAACTACGTTTGCCAGCCACTCCGAGTAGGGGACATTTCTGATGAAGTTGGCGGCGGGGAGCCGATCAACCCCCTTAATGGGCAAAGACGTTTCGGTAAGGCCTATCTTCGCGACCCGCTGGCTCCCGTATGCCCAACCTATCCCGCCCCGATCGAGAGGGAACTTTATCGCCAGGTGATAGGTCGATATCTGAGCCTGGAGGGAGTTCAGCGTCGGGCGGCCGAGGAGGACGTTGTAGGCCGATGGGACTTTCGCTACGATGAAGTCCACAGGCAACATGCGCGTGGGGCCGGCTCCCCGATCGTGAACTGCAGGGTGACCATCCCTTGCGCCGGGACGGAGTGGTTGGTGAACCCCGAGAGGACGTGAGAGGTCGATTTCAGGTCTGCTGGGACGAGCCCCATACGCAGGAAGCAGTTGTGGAAGAGGATGTCCGCCGAGCTGCCCGAATCGACGAGTATCCGGTGGCCTCGTACCGGTGGATTTGGGCCGTGATCACTAGTGGGTCGTTGTGGGGCATGGATATGCCGTGGAAATCCTCATCGCCAAAGGTGATAGGCTCGCGGCCTCTAGCCCTTTTGCTCGGGCGGCCGCCCGCGTCTTCGCTGAGGGGAAAGCGGCGGCTGGGACCTGGATTTTCAGGGCGATTATTTTCCATGTGGATGGAGATCGGAAGGCCAACTTTGTTTTTGGGGAGTTTTCGTTTCCCACAGACGGCGCCAACTGATGGAGGTCCTTTTCAGATCTCTTTCAGATGTTGTCTTCCGTCGATCTTCTAGTGGATTCTGGAGGGGATCCCTCGTTGTGTGTGGATCTCAATGGGTGTAGAGGAAGTTTGGTGATTGGAGGAAGTTGACGCCGAGTACCTGCAAAGAAGTCCCGGGGTGGTTGGATACCACCGAGGACCCTCCGACGATCAAGTTAGTACTAGATCCGAGCAGCGTAACGGCTAAATGGAGTGAAAAATGGCTTACTTGACCCCTCCGTGATGGGGTTTATATAGCGGTAATGGTACGCAGCAGCAGGCGCGAGAATCTCGCCGGCACTTACGCTCCCGACGTCATGTCCGCGTGGAGAGCGGATCACCCATTAATGGGGATCGCGGAGGCGTGGAACGTGGGATGTTGCCGGCGGAGAATCCGCGCATGGCGAGCAACAAAAGATTAGTCCTTTTTCCTTCTCGAAGCGGCGGTTACGCCTGTGAGCGGTGGAACTGGTCGGAGGGCCGAGGAAGACCGCCTCAGCAAAGGGGCTCGGGGACGCGTGAGAAGGCCGAGGAGACTTGGTTTGGCGGCGGCCCGGAACGAGCTGAGAGGCCGAGGAGGCCAGTGAGCGGGGACCCCCGAGGAGGGCTAGCTTGTGCTGGCCGAACGGGTACAGGGGTGGCATGGCCTGTCTCTGTGGGCCTTTTCTTCAGAGTTCTGGGACGTGTTGTTTGCTACGTGTCCTGATCTTGAGGGTCGCCAATATTGAGCATTATCAGCTATCTTTGTGGGTAATGATCATGTAGAATTCCAAATCTACGTTTTAAGTTAGAAGCAGGTTATCCATCTTTCATTCTGTTCTAAATTTGCAACCATTCTATCGAATAACAAGATATATCCGGAAACATGTATTATTTTAGCACATGTATTCCTTACGATATATGGATCAAGAGGAACAATGCTTTTTTTATTTTTTAAATCTTCCCCTTACAAAGATAGAACTTGCAACTTCCCATATTGAATAAGAAATTGGTACCAAGTGAGGGCCAAGCCTAGTTGGTAAAAATGAACAATTTTGATAACGGAGGGAAAAAATTTTGGTACCATCTGAGCCAGATCTTTATCATTTTTTCCCAACAACGTTGATAAAAAAAAAAATGATGAAAGAGTAAAATTTTGATCGACATAAGATGAACGGGTGGGACTTGTTAGATTAAGCCTATGCAAGACCCGGACCTCCTGTTTCGCTTCCGTTCATCTAAAACTAGATTTTATGCATGTGCGATGCACGTGTAAGATTACCGAGAATATAACCATGAAAATAGATATCTATAATTTATAAATATGTGGAGGGTTATGTATACATTTTCAATTTCAAATACCTCCAAGGTGCATGAATTTTTGGGGGGAGAAAGAGATTGATGATGATGTGTACACCCCTGGAATTTGAAAAAATTTATAGAAATTTTAACATTATTTTAAGATTTTCAAAATATATAACAAAATGCCACACGGTCTCTCTTGAGTTCTAGTTATAATAACTAGCATTTTTGCACGTGCGTTGCGTGTGTTAATTATAAATTGATTTTTGGGAAGAATAGAGAGATGTGGAGGTTTCTAAATTATGTGGATGTTTATTTGATGATAATTAAAAAATTAATTTTTTTTTGGAGAAGAGAGAGAGTGAGAGATATGGATGTTTCTAGATTATATGGAGATCTCTTTGATGATGTAGATGCTTGAGAATGTAGGATTTTTTTCCTTTTTTACTTTTTATAGAAAAAAGGAGGGGGTTGACATCTAACCAAAGTATTTGTATTATATATAGAAGATAAAGATATTTTAGCTAATACCTAAAATGAAAGGGTCCTATCTAGAAAAGAAACGCCACCTACAGAATATATATATAGAGAGAGAGAGAGAGAGAGAGATCTTTTCTCAATCTCCAGAGTCTCACACAAGAGCCGTCACATTACAGCACTGACCCCCACCACCCAAACCTCACACCCCGAAATATTATTTATAATTATAAAAAGGCCCCTCGTTTCTCGAGAAACACAACCCGCTCCAACAAAAACTCCAGCTATCAAAGAGATCAATTACCCCTCTTCTTCTTCTTCTTCTTCTTCTTCTTCTCATCTCTTCAACCCTCATTGCTCTCAAATCAGGGTCTGTTCCGCAAAAAAGGCACCACCTCCACCCCCACCCTTTTCCTTCTCAACTCTCTTCCTGGCTTCTCCTATTTACATTGCAAAACCATGAATGCTTTGATTTTTGAGCGGTATATAATAAGTGTAAACCAAAAAATATATATATATATATATATATATATATATATATATATATATAAAGCTCTCACAAATCATGAGCTTAAGCTACTTTGATTTACGCAATTAGTTAATGAATTGTTGGTGTGTTTTAGTGCATAAATCATCAGACCTTCCATGTCTGGTTCCTGTTGGTGGTCTCGAAGCTCCATTTTTTCTGAAGAATGAAAAGGAGGCGTCAAATGTATCGAGGGGCATTTTGGGAATTCCGGGAATGCCCGTGATAGGGGTATTTTGGGAACTTCAAGTGTGGTCCTTAGATGAAGAACGAAGGGGGGCGTGGGTGGGTGGGTGGGTGCGTGGTTGGGGGTGGGCGTGTGCACAGGCAGAGGCAGAGCACATGGGAGCAGCCGCTGCATTCAACACTTGCCCGAACCCTAAATGTGTTTTTTTTTGCATCTAAGCCCTTGGAATTTTGACTTTACACATTTACTCCTCCTAGGAAAATGCAGATACAAAATTTTAAACAGTGCTACTCCTACATTGCATCTTAGTATAATAATAAATAAATAAATAAAAACTGTTCGTTTTATATCACATGGTTTTTTATCCGAATTATTTTGCATTAGGCCAATTTGAAATCTAACATGACTGCCACTGCACTCCCGCACCCTAGGCGTGATAAGGATCAAGGAGGTACCTTATTAAGTGTGTGGGCCCCCTACACGAAGTGTTTTAAGGATGTTGCGTAATTTGTTGTGCGGTAAAATTGTGCAGCGACTCTATTTCTTTAGTTAAAATAGCACAACATTATTCCAATATAAAAATGTTTTTTTTAAAGAAATTTCCTCTTAATTGGTTTTTTGGGAGGAGCGATTGTAAAACTAAGACCTTAGTGCTATTTCACTACCATAGAAAGGGACAAATGAGAGGGACACCTTAGAAAGTGAGAGGCCCAATTATATCCTCTAATTTTCAGTTTAGCTTTACATTTTATAATCTCATGCGATTAGAATGCCAAGTTCAAACCCACTTCTCATGGGCCAATTGGTTGTGGCATGGACGTGCGGTGTGGAATGTCTCATTTTCGAGCCCTCCACACGCGAAGGGTATTTTCCTCTTCCTTCTTAATTTCTTTAATTAAATGCGCATGTCCAGATTCGATCCTAAACGTCCGGATGTGTGTATCATGAAACCCCTTTCCTACCAAAGGTGCCCGGATGTCAAAAGAAAACAAAGAATGCCAAATTCAAAAAACATTCACAGACAATTTCTTGATCAAAGAGAGAGAGAATTGGGGTTGTTTTATTTTTGAACCACACACACACTTGCATAAATTTCGGGGGAGTACAATTTCTTGTTCTTAGAGTTTCCAAAATGCCCCCATCAACACCCTCCATAACCCTCACCATGAGAGGGCATTCCAGTCATTTCCACTCAAACTGTTCTCTCTCTAAAGATCCAGGCATTTCAACTGAGAGAAAGCAAATGAGATGTAGAGAGAGAGAGAGAGAGAGAGAGAGAGAAAAGAGGGGGGGGGGGGGAGGAGAAGTTTGGTGGAAGGAGAGAAAACTCATTTACTAATCACTTATTACAGTATATATGTGCAGCTCACAGTGCATTGGTACATTCAATATGAGGAGGCAGAGATTAAAGTGAGAGTGAGTAGAAATGTTTTTATTATATATATTTCTTATCTTATTCTTGTTTTCTTCAGTAAATAAAAGGCGGTGAAGAAACAGAGCAAGAGATAGCAAGAGCTCTCAAGATGAAGAAGAAGAAGAAGAAGAAGAAGAAGAAACAGATGGGATTTTGATGGGTGTTTTTTCTTGAGTTGTCGAAGTTCGATATTGGCGCAATAGGCTCAATCACTAGTTTCATTCTCTTTCTCCTTTCACATTGTAAAAATACAAATTTTTTGTGTGTTGTGGTGCTGCCTCTTTTGTTTTTGTTCTTTGTTTTGCTAGCTAGCTTAGTTTTTAGTCTATCTCTTTTGATTGTAATGCATCAACAAGTGAATGGAATGAGAATGGTTTTTTCTTGTACAAGAACATTTGTGATTGTACATTTGTGATTGTGATGGTTGTGTTTTGGATTTTTTTTTTTTTTTTGATTTTGTTTTCTTCTTCAGGATTTTGTGTATCTACTTCTCTAGCCTATGCTTTTTTGTCTCTTGGCTCCTTCTGTTTGGCTCTACATCTCCTGTTCCTTTTCCACTTCTTTGCTTGGTTTCTTTCGCCACCCACTTGAAATTTTACCAATCCCATGTCTACTTTTCAAAGCAAAAATACGGAGAAGTCGAAAGTTTTATGAAGATGGGTTTTTACTAGAAGAAGAGTTGGGAGAGTTGAATGGTGATTTGTGTGATGAATTCTAAAAAGAGGTGGGGGTTTATGATAGGAGTAGATCAAATCAAAATTGATTGGGGCCGTGTAGTGTGGTTGTAATAGTGTGTAGCTGTGGAGCTAGCTAGAGTTGTTTGTTTCCATAGTAATTAATTTTGACCATTGGCTGCTGTTGCTGTTGCTATTGCTATTGCTAGCTGCAGTAGTATTCAGTGTTTTTTAAAACAGAGAGCCCCCTCAGATGATGACTCTTGAAACATCTTGTCAAGGATTGGTAGACTATTCGACTCCTCATCCTTTTTGGTGCCATTAAACTATGAGCTATACTTTTACTGTTTTTGGGATGGAATCCATATACGCTACGATCAGTTCCCATTGGATATAAGTATATGGGTGGTCGGTAATATGACTCATCTTGTATCCAGTGAGAATTTATGTAGCCTATATGGATTCCACTGTACCGGTAGGAAAAGTATTGCTATACCAAATGAAAATGAAAAATACTTAAACTATCATGCCGGTAGGTTTTTTCTTTTTCCCCACCGGTCTTTCTACAGGATGTATGTCATTTTCGATGATGTGAAAATTGTACGTTTATTTTCTCATGGAGAAACTATACATTTCTTTTTATCTCTCTCTCTCTCTCTCTCTCTTTTAAAGAAAAATAAGCTCAAAGTAGTCTCTAAGTTGCTTGCACAAAATTGAGGTTTTGCTGAATATAGAAGTTGGTAAAGGAGAAAAAAAGCTATTGCTTTAATCATAAAATAGGGCCCATTAGATGTGAAATAGCTGTGAAAGCCCTTATTCAAGCAATACTTTTATTTCCCGCAATTTGTCTGCCCAAGAGACAAAATGACATCACCCAAACCCTTGTGAGGCCCGCTGCGACTTAAACACGGCGATCTAGAGTCGGCTAATGGCATTCACAACCCCGTTAAGCTCTTATTTCAATATGCAGCAGCAAATAATTTTAAGTAGTTCGATGATGCAACACGGGTGATATGTTGATGGATCATGCAACAGTAGCATGCTAGCTTATTAGATTGGGGCTGTGGAGAAAGTCACTAAAAAGGTCACATGCCATGAACTTCAAAGGCCACCTAACCTCAAGTAGGAGCTTCGAAGCATTATGATGTTCTTATTGATGAGCCTTTTTACTGCATGTTTCCAGGACTTGTATTTTCAGGAAAAAGTGATATCTTTAGATTCAAATCTGGGCTTACGCCAATCTATACTAATTTGAACTAGTTACCATATGTGACACCCACATAATAAGAAAGAGTCTAAAAGGTTATTAGCTACCTATTTATAAGTTGCATAAATATATATGAGCCCTAAAGCTATATGACGAAAATGGTTGGCATTAATTATGTCCAGAACAAGAGCATAGGGTTATTATAAAGATGAAAATATTATCACTATTGCTAGTGGTTTGCTATTCTTAAGATGAATGATCCACAAAAATACGAGCCAACAGGATTTGAAAAAGGTGAGATCAGCTTCACATGTAAATTGCTAAAAGAGTTAACTGTAGCCGTGATCGACGCAAGAAAGTAGCGCCGGACGGACTCCAGGGATGGATTTGCCGATCAAAGCAAGTCCCATTAAAATTTCATCATAATGATTTTAGTCTTTATCTGTATAAGATGCAGAAGAGTAAATCATACCAGCAGGGCTCGCTAAAATTTTGAAGGAACGAGAAAAAATACAAGGAAAACAATACAAACTAAGCTGAACTGAAAATTAAAGCAGAAGCCTTCACAGAAAAATAAGTCCAAACTAAGAAATCATATCAGGAGAGGTAAATAATTGCTCCATGAATTTATCACAAAAACTGACACCAAGTTCTATATAAACCGAGCAGAGATTACTGTATATTTGACAAAGAATTTTTGTTATCCATAAAATCCAAAAGACATCAAAAGATACAGACAGCGGTATTTTGTTTGTTTGGTAACAGCATAACTAGCGAGCATGAAAGATGATAATAGACCACGGCAAATATTTCAAACAGCCTAGCAAGAGAGCACAACTCAAATCAACTAACAAAACAAAATTTAACCAAATAAAGATCATAATCCAAAGTCATAGGACTTAAAACTCTACCAACACACAAGATAAAAAAAACACATCTTCAAACCTCAAAACAACTCTCTGCTCTCAGTGACAGACATAAGCATGCTGCCAAAATGAGCTTATTCACTCGCATAAAGAGTCTAAAAACACATAAAGAAATTGCAAATAACTAGGCTTGGCTGCTTCAATGACATAGCCAAATGCAAACACCACCAACCAAACACCGCCAGCAAGTGACCATGATAAGAAAACTCACCATCCATCCTACTAATCCTAAACACCTTTTAATTTGCATTCTTCATCCTCCACCACCTCTCGATCCCAGTAATGAAGTATAGACCTCGGCGAGCCTGCCCTTTCCATTGAAGAAGCACACGAGAAGCTCTGATACACGAGCAATCCACCACCAGAAAGATCCTGCTCCACAAAATCCATGCACGTGTACCCGTGCATGCCAACCTTTTCACCCCAAGAACAAGCTTTGCTATGCCCACCAAAGATCGTGACCGCCAGAGAAAACTCTGAAGGACCAAAGCAACTCAAGACCCTTTCAACCAAATCGCCAAAAGCCAATTTCTCAGGATCAAAGCCCATGGCCTCATAGCTCGCGTAGCTAAATCCCTCTTCGGGTGTGACATGAATAGTCGAATGAGCTGAGCCGTGGATGCCATTCATCGAGTAGCCACACGGGTCAAAATCAAAGTCACAAATATCCATCTCCGGGATGATATCAGATATACCCGAGATCTTAGTCATCTCTTTTGCAGGACGGGTGTTTCCGTCTTTTGAGTTCTTGAAGAAGAAAGATGCATTATATGGGTTTAAGCCTGTCATGCACATTTCAAGTGTCACCATAGGGAGCTCGGGCTTTTGCGTAGCATAGTAAATATGCCAGTTACGATTAGGTGAAGCTTGATCGCCGATAACATAAGCATTTCCACCTGAGGCGAGGCCACCAAAGAACTTATTGAGAATTGTAACCTCTTCTGAGAAATTCCAATGAGGAGAAGGTTGTTCTCCTGGGAAAATAAAGGTTCCCCTCGAGTACTTTGCCGATAGGATTGAGAGTGAGAGTTTCGAGGCAAGTTCGAGAACTCTGGGGATTGACAGTAAGAGCCTTGTTGTTCCACAGGTTTTGATGATGATCTTGTAAGGATAGATGAAGAGGCTTGATTCAGAAAGGACGTAGGAATCGAAGTCCTTGTTTGATAGTTGAGACACGATTGTGCATCGGGCAGGCTCAAGAATGGAGTCAATTTGAGCTCGAGAGAGGGCACGAAGGCCTCGTCCTTGTGGGTCGAGGAAAAGTGGGGGCTCGTAGAAAGTGATCTCAAGCCTTTTCTCATAGCCCTCGAACCCAATCGGTGAAGTGTTAACAGCCATAGGTGAAGGGTTTGACAGTGAAGGGTTTGACAAAGGAAGAAAACTAGGGGAGGGGTTGAGAAGCACTCAGTAATCAGAAAGCAGCTAGCCAGAGAGATTTGGGTTTGAAGAAGACCGAAATTGTAAATAAAAGGAAATCCTACACTACTACTGGATTCGGATGTAAGGCCTATCAGGATGGCTTCCTCACGCACTGCAAGAGAATAGCATTTAAAAGCATTATATAGACCGAAGATGGAATATAAAGAAAGTAAAAGGATTTTATGAAATTGATTTTACTTACGTTGGAGTAAGCAGCAGATCGAAACTTCTCAATTCCACCGTTAGGTCGAACGTCTTCAATGCAGTAGCCGAGGGGAACTTCGTATTGTAAAGAACTACTACTGGACTTCTTTTTCCCACCTTTTGACTCCATTAAAACATTCACACTTGCTGCCTCACGAGAAGATAATCAGCTTCATTAGCATTTCCAGATAAATGTAGGAAGAAAACAGAACAAGGGAATATAGATCATAACAGGACTAGCTTAGAGCAGAGAAATCATACTAATAGAAGCTAGTGACTCAAACATTCATGCAACATGCCTTAATTGTGATTAAACTTAAAAACTTCAGCACAGAAATAGATACAGAAGCACAAGGCATGCGGGATAAGTACTCCATGTCATGTTTTGTACAATTATTTATACCAGGTATAATTACAACATGAAAAATTTAACAAAAGGGTTAAATGCAGAGAGCGAACTACTATGCTTTGATAAATTGATGTCACTAAAAATACATTAGAACAGAAATCAATAATAGAATGTACAGTGTAAACAATTAATCATATTAAGATTTGGTCGTTCTATCATTTAATATGATAACCGATGATTTTGTGAAAAATAACAATTGAATGATGTATGCAAAATACTTAAATCACATAATGTGCAAAATATAGACAATTCGAGCTAGATGAAAAATAAAATAAAGTAATATACTGTGCATCGCCGATAAAATTGGGAGCGAAAGATTTGCGTCAAGGTTATGCGTTGAGCAGATTAGACAAGAGGTTGATCATAGTCTCACTAGTTTTGATGATAATCTTGCAAGCATAGATAAACAAGCTTGCTTCAGAAAGGATGTAAGAATCAAAGTCCCTGTTCCACGATTGAAAAACGATTGTGCAAGAAGGTTCGATAATGGAGCCAATTTTGTTCTCATATATAATCGCTTTCCGCAAAAGAAGGGCTTTTTCTTTTACAACAGTGGTCAAAGGATAGCCTAGCTTAATTAGCACCCTTAATTATATACCTTAATAAAGGTTGAATGCATGTAGTACTCTTTTGCTATACCCCATTCAACACTTGCGCATACACTAGCTTTTTTAACAAATGAGGCCCATGAGGTTAGTTTCAAACAATGCTAGAATAAAAATTATGGCCTGATTGTTCACTAGTTCAAGAGTGTGGGGTGCACATAAACCACTTAAGGATTACGAGTACTCAACAAGATTAGATAAATGCTTTATATTTAACTCTACTTCTAGTTTACATATATACTATCCAAAACAAGGTGTAAATCAATTATGTAGTTGCTTGTATATAAGTTTTTATTATATACTTTGAGATTATATATATACATTATCTCAATTGCTTTATGGTGTCCCCCTGCCCCAAAAAAAAAAAAAATTGGGATCTCTGCTATTATTATTTTTCTTCCATATCATCCATGCTATTATTAGATCCTGTCAACACATCGCAGTTCAAAAAACACAAACCCATGAGCCCCTCTAGTTCAGAGACTCGCTATTGGATCTAATAGTTCCTAATATCAAAGGGGTAATAATAGCAAGCACTCCAAACTCCCGAATCCGCCCCCCCCCCCAAAAAAACAAACTGGTAGCAAACCAAGCGTCCTAGATAGTTTCTTATAATCTTTTCTGATGGAAAAGATCCACTGAGTTGAGATTTTTTTCCTTTTGATTTCTAAATCATTGTCAATCTAGCTCTAACAACAATAGCATCTTCCGTAAAAATTTGGTACCTTGTCACATTCTTTGTTAAACTAGATATAATATTTATAATCTTTTAAAAAAATGAACATGATATCCTTCTATCTATCAAGCCGCCTCTATAACCATGAATCTTTAAACACAAATAAATAGACCCATAAACAACAATTCATCCACAACAAATATCGAATCTATAGCATCAAAAAAAATAAAAAAGATGTCTTTTCCCCCATTATTTCTTCGTTTTTTTTTTGTGCAATGACCCATATAAAAAAATACAAAGATCCTTCATTTATCATCTACAAAGAACCAAAAACACAAAGATTTGCAAACAGATCTAAGAAAACCAATCACATTAACATAAAAGAGAGAAGGAAGAAAGCTTACATTGCAAACGCTATGATCCTTTGTTGAAATCGAGATGAAAACCCTAATTTCTCTCCCAAGATTGGAAAAATTATATGATAAGAGGAATTGGGGCTCGCGAAGGAGGCGTTTCTTTTTGTGCGGAGCTTTGAGAGCTAACCCTAAACTATTTATAGCCTCCTTCCATGGGCCCCTTAAGCCCTGGGCTTTTGGGAAAACGAAAATTAGTGGCTCACAGTTTTTTGGATTTAATTGGGAAAATTAATGCTAGGTTAATTGATGGGATTAGATAAAGGAAAATCTTTGCATATCTTATCTTTAATAAATGTTATATTAAATATTATATGGTTTTAATAAATGTTTTGTGATTTAAATATTTACAGTAAATTTTCATTATTTTGCAATTAGGTATCTTTGAAAATAAAATAATAAATTTGCAGGAAAGAAAATTTTAATCATGCATTCAAAAGGTGCGACTGTTGGTAAAAGAAAAACAGCTATCATTGTTTTAAATTTTGAATAAAAAATCTGTGGGATATGTCCCAAAAAGACAAAAAAAAACAAACTAAATATCATTAATCAATTAATTAGCAAATGGAAAACGCAGAGTCCCAATGAATATCAAGGCACTGTTACCCAATGAATAATCGACACCTGTCCAATTCTAGCCCAACGTGTGTTCTGGTGCTCCTCGAGTCCACTTACGTTATCGTGAAACAATCGAGCCCCACGCAATCTTCAGAACGTCACGTGGGGCCACGTGTTCAGAAAAGAGGAGACATGCAGAGATCCGAGGGGACAACTTAGAGCCTCTTTGGATGAAAATTAAACTTAAAATTTATTTCGAATATTTGTTTATAATGTTTTTTGAAAAATAAAGTAAATAATGAAGTAAATTCTGATGTTTTTTTATTAAGAAAAACAAAAAAAAAATTATTTTTTAATAATAAGAAATTATTATATTTTGGATTTATTAAAGAGAAGCAATAAACAATTAATACTTTTTCTTGTTCCTTATGCTCGATGACTTCTTCTAATCCAAAATGAGGGAAAGAAGATTTTGGAAGTAAGCATGTCATGCAGTATCCACCACATCAATTGAAAGTAACTTCCAATTTCTTCTTCCATCAAATAAACATTTGAAGTACCGAATTAGATTTACTTCTGGTACTTCCATACTACTTCGTATCAAACAACCATGCCCTTATCCTCGGAGGAGAGCAGATGACACATCTGGATCCGGTCGTCCGTTTGAATCGCTGACCTTATGAAAATGAGTTATGAGAGGCTCGGGCGTTTCAATAAATGGAGAGGACAGCGGTAAACTCACTGGAGGTGAGTTTAGATTGTCACATGCTGCGCTCCGTGCGATTCCGTGAGCGCATCAGCCGTGTCACCTCAAGCGAGGGTGAGGGTATCGGATTCTCCGCTGACATCAATCTCACCAAAGAACTGTTTTAACATTTTTATTTGTTTTTTATTTATTATGTGCTAAATTTTCATGCCAATTCAATAAAAATAAAATTTTCTCCATGAAGAAAATGTTGTGACCTTGATCTTATGACTAACGTTCTTCTATTTTTCGGTTGATGGAAACAAAATTTCTGTACAACCAAACCAATAATGTTACTTGCACAGTGATATTCGATAAGATCTACCCTCGAGACAACAGATAAAAAGATGCTATTAAAGTATCCGCGGTTATGGTTATTAAAAAAGCTCAAATCGGCTCGATAAAATCTTGTTTGATAACCAAACGAGCTGAGTTTGAACAAAAATCTAAGCTCGGAAAAATAAACGATCAGACATGAACATGACAGACTCGGGCTTAAGCTCAGCTTATTTAAGGCTGTGTAAGGCCGGATAATTTTTTTTAATCTTATTTGGTGTACATATTAAATATTCACTGGTTGTTAAAGTTAAATCATAATTATTAACTTGATAATGTTAACTCCAGGCTTAAACCCTAATATATATTGAATTAAATACTGTTATGTCCTAAGGCCTTAAAAATGTTTTGAACTCTTTAATTCAGCAATAACAACTTTATTTTTCGCTGATCAATTCCTTCAATATAATATTAAACATCTATACGGATTGTTTCATATACTTTTGCAATTCTTTTATTGATGGTTTTCTAGATGTTGAATGGGCTCGGAAAAGCTCGAGTCTTAGCTCATGCTTAGTGAGAGCTCGGCTCTGGATAGTTTGACAAATAAACGAGCAAAGGTTTGAACAAAAATTTAACCTCTTTTAAATAATTGTACAAATACGAACAACCTAGAACTTGGTTCATTCTAGCTCATTCGGCACATGTACACAGAGGTGAAAGCCTTTTTGTTGGCTTGTGTAGTGATATTGCTTTCCTGCTGCATGCATGATGTTTCCAAATGTGACGTGCTTGATGTCTTCATCCAACTATACATTAAGGTAAGAGTTGAAGTTTTTTGAACCAGAGATTTAGTAAATTTGGTGAAACTTAATTCTAAAATGCTAGCTTTGTCTTGTTTATCATTCATTTTAGAGTTGATATAATTACAGTTATCTCACCTCTCTCCAATCTGATCTAAGTTATCTAAACTACATTTTTGCTCCTAAATATGTCTCTTATAACTATAGTTTATTTTGAAAATTGAGTTTGGGGTTTGCAAACCGTAATTAATTTGCATCCCTTCCAACTTCACCTAAAAATAAACTCCAACTAATTAACTTATAACTCCATATCCAAAACGGGGCCTAACTCGTATATTTATATATCATACGACATTCTGAATATGGGTTACATAAATTTTATGTTGGATAACTGTAACTATCAAATTATGTCTCCTTTTGGTCCTATGTGGTTTATCTATATTCCTTTATCGAAAAGTGTTTAAAATTATACCTCGAAAAAGCATGAGGGATAGAAATATGATATGCTTTGATTACCTTTAATTTAAACTGACCAATTTGTTGTGTCTCATTGTCTTTTAGGAAGATCTAATAAGAAACCGAGTTGTGTTTCATTCAAATCGTCTGTTGAGCTTCATTCGAGGTGTATTATGATAATCGATACTTCCCACTCAATCTCTATTATTTTGCATGTTGAAACTCTTTGGTTTCGGAGTAAAAGACTTGAGGTATTAGGATATCGATGAAAATTTTGTCTTTTTTTTTAATAAATATATAAAAAAGAATATATAGACCGAACCCCACATTCTAAAAGAACAAAATCCTACAAAATCAAAAACTAATATGAAGCTGAAAAGAGTCTATGTTCACTAAAGAATATAAGAAGTTGATCTCATAATGCATTGCGCCCACTTTAAACTTTAAAGTTGTTCTTCATCTTCCCTTTGATTCACAATAGTTAAACATCTTCTAATGTGAAATGATATCAATATCAAGCAATAAAAACACAAAATGGACAAAATTGTTGCACTAAATTTAATAGTACATGGCACTAATTTTATCAAGGGCTTACATGCATGTGTGGTTGCTCATATAGAAAAGAGAAGGGCACAATCAAAACAAAAATAATATTAAAGAGAAGATGATATGCTGTCTTCCATTTGCTTAAGATGAAAAATAAAATAAATAAATCATTCAAACTATTCCCTTATATCAAATTATATAATGTTTCTTTATAAATAGAATAACATGTGATCGAATTAAGACCTGTAGGCTTTAGATTGGAGAGATCTATAGAGGTCGAGGTGGATCCCTTTCACTCAAACAAAAGGAACCTTCTTCTCATGCAAATCTAATATTTTTCTATTAACTGAATCTAGGCCAACTATTGATATCTCCATTTATATTATAATGCATGCATCTATGCATTATTTGTGCTTCTATATTTGATAATGGATTTATTGGAGGACAATGGAGCTTGCGTCTTTATTTTTATTTTGTTTCTGTTCTGTCTTTTTGTTCTATGCTTTGTCTACTTCAAATATATTTATATGCATAATATGTGTGTGTGTGTGTATTGTTAACAAATTAAAATCATATGGTTTCTTTCTAAGACTAGTGCTGCGCTGCTGTAAATGTTAATTAATAGCATAAGGTTTTAAAATTAATGGGCTTAGAAAGAAATCGCCCAAAACTAATTTACAGGTTGCCTTAACGAAATAACCATCTCATTAAAAGTTGGATAAATTGCTGAGAAACCCTAGGCCCGGGGCAGAAATGGTTTAAGGTCCTCAGTAATAGGAAGAAGGGGCCTATTTTATGAAATCTTTGTCAAAACATCTCTCGGCCCTGTACTTTAAACGCCTGGTGTGAAATGAAGGAGATCGATAGTGATGTTAATCAAAAGATCCAAGCTGGTTGGTTGAAATGGAGGAGTGCAACAGGGATTTTGTGTGATCGTAACTTTCCGTTAAAATTGAAAGGAAAGTCTTATCGGAGCACTATTCGGCCTGCATTATTATATGGTACAGAATGCTGGGATCCTAAGAAGCATCATACACAGAAAATGCACGTAGCGGAGATGCGCATGCTTCGTTGGATGTGCGGTAACACAAGAAAAGATAAGGTGCGAAATGAGGATATTCGTGCAAAAGTTGGTGTAGCACCCGTGGAGGAGAAGATGCGGGAAAACCGACTTAGATAGTTGGTCACGTGCGACGCAGACCTATGGAAGCACTGGTTCGACGAATAGATACTCTCGATATGGGCAATGGTAAAAGGGCAAAAGGGAGACCGAAGAAAACATGGATGGAGGTGATACGAAACGATATGGTTGTCAAGGGACCCAATGAAAGTATATTGTTCGAAAGGAGTGAGTGGAGGTGGAGGATTCACGTGATTCTCATGTTGGTTCATGTAGCCTACCCAATATGCTTGGGATAAAAGGCTCGGTTGTTGTTGTTGTCTGGTGTGATGTATTTTGTGGACTAATTTCCCGAGTTCAAAGGCGGCGGTGATGATGGTGGCACCATTCTTTGAATGGAGCCTCGAGCGAGGAGGGCATCACAGGACATGGAGCTGATGCGGAGCCAAAGACACATCATTTTTATCTCTGAATGAGGACTTTTTTTTTGGAGAGGCAAGATTGCACTGTCGAGGAGGCGATGAAAGCCGACAAACGGCGGCAATGGCGATTTCAGAGAGAGAGAGAGAGAGAAATTTTGAACTCGGGAGATTTGAAGTGGGTATTTAGATTGGGTAGGCATAGATAAAAATTGTATTTTAGCCTTTGAGCCCAAAACATGAGATGGATGTTTGATGTTATAGTTGTTCTTTTCATGGTCGTCCTCTCACACACACACGCCCGTGTATAGATGTACCTACATATGTATGTATATTTACATACATATGCATAATGCCTGTGTATCGTACAATGTATATGCGTGTACATATGTATATGCGTGCATGTATGTATTTGTTTCTATTTATGTATATCTATACCTATTAATTGCTCGATTCTTGGGGAAATTTGTAATTCTTATAAGTAGAAGTGTTCTATTTATGCTTTTAATATGAGAATTTGTGGAGTAAAGTAATTTTGCAAATGTGAACCAATGGTTAAAGTGAAATTTAGTGATGATGCAAGTTTCTCGTTATTTTTTTTATTGCATTGTGATTCTGTGTTGCAACCGTCTGATGATCGAGTATGGGAAGTGGGAACTACGCGTTCACCATTTTAGGACAGTGATGGTTGTAGACGATTTTTATTATTAGCATGTGAACGCAACATAGAATAACAAGCACACCCAAAAGTTTTTAAGAACCATATAACAACCGTAAATTTCACGTACCTTTCTTTTAATTTTCCTTACTTTAATAAATAACTTTTCTTTGAATTACCTGAATATTACTTTATTTCTTTTCTAAATCTATATATGGTCTACTATTGTATCTTTTGGTTATAATCTTGCTTTGTGATCCTATAAGCTCAAGTTCAAACCCAAACTTCTACAAATTAATTTATATTTATATTTTAATTATTTTGCATTATAAAATCTTGAAAGGTTTGTAAAGAATCCATTAGATTTTGTTGTTTGTTTTTGAAAGAAAATAAATAAATTGTTTTAAATAGAATTATGATATTTAAGATTTGATTTGAAAAGAATATTATTTTTTTTTTAAAGAATAGAACTGATATATTAAAGATTTTATTACATTTTAGAAAAAAATAATTCTTTTATTAGAAAATAATTTTAAATGCTTATTTATTTGGTTGTCGTTTTAAATTGTTCGTATGCTTGTTTATTTAAATACTTTATTTATTTGTTTTGATATGCCTGATTTAATTTTGAGGGATTTTGATACAAAGAATTTTTTTTGAAATAAAACTATAGAATTGTTTGACACGAAAAATTCACCAACTGAATATGAAGCATTTACTCCATTTGTTGGCTTCTATAAAAATACCCGGCAGATCCACTCTAACTGTCTTTTTGAGTGGGCCCACTTTAGATGAGACTGGTTCTGTTTTGGATGACGCTTGTATCCGCTCACCAAACTTGCAGTCTTGAAAAGAGTATACTCATTTGATGAAACTACCGGAGTCATCAAGCAGAATTCAAAAACCAATGAAAAAGTCAAACAAGGGCTTTCGCCGCTATCAAAGCTTGCACAAGGTCCTTCGTCGTGCCAAGGCCTCCACCACCAATGAACCATGCGTAAGAGCCTCCGCCACTACTAAGGCATACGCCAAGGGTCTCTGCCGCTATCAAACCTTGCGCAAGGGCCTCCGCCGCGCCAAGGGCCTTCGCCACCAAGGAACCATGCACAAGGGCCCCCTCCATTGCTAAGACATACGCCAAGGGTCATCGCCGCTATCAAAGCTTGCGCAAGGGCCTCTGTCGTACCAACGACATGCGCAAAGGGTCTCCACCACCAAGAAACCATGTGCAAGGGCCTCCTCCATTGCAAAGGCATGCGCAAGGGTCTCCGCTGCGCTAAGGGCATGTGCCAGAGGTCTTCGCTGCGCTATCTTGAAATAAAAGTACTCGCCGTTCATGAAAGGGGTCCCCGCTGTGGAAGATACCTACGAAGTGAGAGCTGCGAACTTCATGCTTCACGTTCCAAAACGTGACCTACGTCCATAGCCACGTTAACAAGTCTCTACGAGACTATACAAATCCCTCTTAGTGCACAGAAAAAAGGTTAAGCACTCAAAAATCATTCTCATTTATAAAAGAAAAAATCGTTCAAGAACTACTCTGTTCAATTACTCAAAAGGAAGGAACAACACTCAAGAAATTCAAATTCCAGAATGGAACGAAGAGAAGAGCAAAACATAAGTATGGAGCAACAGAGCTCTTCTTCTCTGCGATTTTCTATTCTCCCGTGATGAATAGCGTGTTTGCTATGATGAAAACAAATAACTTACGAGATACTCAATAAAGAGTTATCCTCGAAATACATAATTGGTGCCTCCGTTCTTGAAATGCCCAACGAATTGAAAATTATATAATAATCCTTGTGACGGCTCTAAAATTAAATTATGGGATACTTGCAAAAGTTATCTATTTACGGATACTCTTCGGAGTTATCCCCATATATATGTATACTTATTCGAGTTATCCACCTATGAGATCGTCCTAATAATGGACTCCGTGGACGTAAACAAGGACGAAAAGTGAACAGATACTCTTTCGTATAGAACATGAAATCATGCAATGAAAACTTAAAAAATCAAGACCCAGCAGAGACCCCCTAGCACAAAACCTATGGCGGAGACCCCCTTAAAGGTCTCCGTGCTTTGCCAACACGTGGCGGCACCCTCCGACGAGTCCCATGTCAACCAAGTCTTTGGCGGAGATCCCCAGAGGCCTCCGCACTCGTCCAAACACGTAGCGGCACCCTCCGATGGGTCCCACATCAACAAAGTCTTTGGCGGAGACCCCCAGAGGCCTCTGCACTCCTCCAAACACATGGCAGCACCCTCCGACGAGTCCCACATCAACTAAGTCTTTGGCAGAGACCCCCAGAGGCTTCCGTACTCCAAATACATGGCGACGCCCTCTAATGGGTCCCACATCAACAAAGGCTTTGGTGGAGACCCCCAGAGGCCTCCGCACTCCTCCAAACACATGGCGGCCCCCTCTGATGGGTCCCACGTCAACAAAGCCTCTAGCGGAAACCCCTGAGGCCTCCGCAGTCCTCCAAACACCCAGGCGACACCCTCTGATGAGTCCCGCGTCAATAAAGTCTCTAGCGGAGACCCCAGAGGTTTCCGCACTCCTTTAAACACCCTGGCGGCACCCTAATGAGCCCCACATCCTCCAAATCGCTGGCGGAGACCCCCCAATGGCCCCTACGTTCTCTAAAGCCTTGGCGGAGAACCCTTGAAAGCCTCTGCACTCTCCCAAAACACCCCGGCGGCACCCTAATGAGCCTTACATCCTCCAAATCGTTGATGGAGACCCACCAATAGGCCCCGTATCCTCTAAAGCCTTGGTGGAGACCCCTGGAAGCTTCCGCACTCTCCCAAAACACCATGGCGACCTCCCAATAGGTCTCGTATCCTCTAAAGCCTTGGCAGAGACCTCTTGGAGGCCCCCGCACCCTTCAAAAAAAACCCTATCATGGTCCGAGATGACTGTAGGGTGTTTTTCGTCACCCCGTTGAGATGGGAATACGCGTGCGCTTGTCAGGCGTACTACAGATTCCCCCTGCCTAGGGTAGGCCGGGGTTTATTGATTGTGGGGATCCGAATCTCCGGCAGTCGCGGACTAAGCTGCCGTTAATTACCCCTCGCCTTTGGAGCGAGGGAACCTCCGATTGACGGGTTAAACTGGTCATGCGAACTCATTGTGCAGTGTACGTGTGTTTTTTTTGGAGGGGGGCTTGGATATATCGGGAGCCACGCAGAGTTTTTACGGGGGTCCCGCTACCTGGATAGCGGGCTGGGGGTCAAGGGGGCTAGCAGCCCCCTTACGGTGTGCGGGGCAGCGCCCCGGCCCAAATTTTTTTGAGAGGGACAGTGTTGTAGAGTATGTGTGTGTGTGCGTGCGTGTGTGTGTGTGTGTGTGTGTGTATGAAAAAGGGAAAGAGCATCCAATGGATGCGCGGGAAAAAGCGCCGGCGCTAGCGCCCCACGTGCCAGGCATGTGGGCGCTCGGGCGCTAGCGCTTTGGGTGCTAGCGCTCTGAGCGAAAGAGCGCTAGCGCCCCACGTGTCAGCACGTGGGCGCTCGGGCGCTAGCGCTCTGGGCGCAAGGGCGCTAGCGCTTTGAGCGCTAGCGCCCCACGTGCCAGGCACGTGGGCGCTCGGGCGCTAGCGCTCTGGGCGCAAGAGCGCTTTGAGCGCTAGTGCCCCACGTGTCAGTACGTGGGCGCTCGGGCACTAGCGCTTTGGGCACTAGCGCTTTGGGCACTAGCGCCCCACGTGTTAGCACGTGGGCGCTCGGGAGGCAAAAGGGACTTGGTCCCTGCAATGGGAGTTGTGCTCCCAGAAAGGAGCACTTATTATTTGGTGTATATATATGTATATATATGAGGAGTTAAACTCCTAGGATGTTTTGAAGCTGATGAAAGGCTTCTCCCCTTGAGCCCTAGTTCTTCCCCAAAGTGGGGTTTTTGGATATGGGTCTCTTTCTTCCTCCTCTGTTGGTAGGATTTTGAAGATCAAGAGATATGAGATTTTAAAAATCTCTCCTTTCTGAGATCTGATGGCAGATCTGAGTCCCCCTTTGTGGGTTTTGTGGTGAAAAACTATTTAGTTTTACAAAAGGAAGAGTAAAACTCTTGATTTACTTCAAAAGAAAGAAGAAGGTTTTAGAACCTTGATGAAGGAGAAAGATCTCAGATCTGAATTCTTTTTTGAAGAGAGAAAAAGTTGTTGGGATATTTTCATTATCCTTGCCTTTATAGGCTATACACTTTACATATAGCTCCTTGGGCTTCACAAAATGGCATTTTGTCCATCCCATGGCTCATATGCCATTTCTTTTTGCACATAAGCCATGTGCTTTACAAAAATTTGGCTTTATGCCTATTTTCTTATATTTATTCATAAAATAAAATAAAAGAAATACAACAAAATTATTTATTACAAGATTTTTATTTTGGCATGGGGGGAGGCCGGCTGCTTCATGTTCGGGCTCGACCCGGGCATTGGCCCACTTGACCTGGGCTTGGGCCCACTTGGCTTGGGGTTGACTTTAATTTTGACTTGGTCAACTGGGGTGTAAATTTTTACCCCAACAATGACCTTAAACTATTGCCCGGTCCAAGATGACCCTAAACTAAAATGGACCCCCAAGTCTCTAAACTGGATTCATGGACCACCATGTCCCTAAACTGAAGTTTTGCCCTATGGCGAGTAAAATAAATTTCCATATACTATCCACGGGCTACCATCGTGATATAGAAGTCATCAAAACCACCACAAACTTGCCCTACGGGGGGCTACTATATATCAGTGTTCACACCAGAATATTGTATTTAATATCACTCATTCTTATGCACATTTGTATATATGTAGGTGCTTTTGATCATTGTTTGCTACATGATTACAGGTCACAGGTTCTTAGTCCAAAACAAAGCAAATCACACACAATCTCTACAATTATGACAAAATCCAGAACAACTGCCAAAAACAGATAAAATCCGGGTTCCGGTCATCCACACCAGTCAGGTTCCACATACCAGTACAAGAGACAATATCAAACGATAGTCATGCGTGTCTGGGACAAGCACAGAGCACGAGAGAGGAAGCACAAGGATCAAGGTGGTAATGCGGAGCTCGAGGGAGATCATGGCCAAAAGACAAAAGAGTTGCCATTTTGGACTGTTGTAAATTTGAGAATATTTTGAAACTATTTTGCAAATTTGAATCTGGCAAACAAAATAAAAATGCGACACAAGAAATCACAAGAAAAATGACACGCCAATTCATCAAGTCGACCGTGCTTCCGCGAAATTTGGGCCTTATTGGCGGCGGATCCGCGGCCATCTCATTGTGTCTCGCGACGAATTTTCATGGGTGTTTTTGTAATTGTATATGGGCTCAGAATACGTCCATAAGGTTTCACTTCTCTGCTTATATATACTCCGGATGTGTACCAAACCAACCATGCTTTACTTTCTTTAGGATTAGTGTTAGATTAGTTAGTTTTCTTCTTCTTTATCTATTCTCCATGAAAATATAGTGAAAACTTTTGAGTGGACAATTAATGAAGATGAGAGTTTTTGTTATCTTGTATTTTTATTTTCTTGTATTGTATTTTAATTTTTAGTATATCTTTTATTATTTGTTTGTTAATGTTCACCGCCGAAAGACGGACCGGGACGTTGGGACGTCTGGCCTGAATTTTGGGGACATATGCTATTTGGACTTATCCGTCCACCTCTCCGAAAATACCAAGTTGATTTATGACACCATATATCAAAGGTTTGGACAGATGCGGCCGTTGTAGCAGACTTCATCAGATTCCCCCTCATTTTATGAGTGGTTTTTGATTGTGGGGACGCTCTTCCCTGCAGGCGCAAGCCCCTGCAGTTAATTACGTTATCGCATTGCGATAACCACTTTCTCCTGCTCCGACAGTTCGCTTCGTGTCGTGTGTGTTTTTATTTGTTTAGGTTGCTCATACATTGTATATGGAGACTAGTTTCTGTCGTCGCCCGTAGGGTGCGAAACAGTCCAAATTCATATATTTTAGATTTGGGTTTGGTTTATTTAAGGACCGTTAATCTGGTTTGAGATTAAGATCAACTTAAACATATGAGCATTTGGCGCTCAGTTATTTTAGTTTAAGGACATCGCGGTCCATTACCGCCGTGTTTAGGGCAGATATTAGTTTAAGGACATTTCGGTCCAACATTCCATTTTGGGGACGAATATTAGTTTAGGGACATCTCGGTCCATTATCGCCGTTTTTGAGGCGACTGTTAGTTTAGGGACATTTTGGTCCTTTATCATCTTGCGCGCACGTGTATTTGTTACGTGACGAAGTGAATAATGGTGATATGGAATGTGCCCAATTTGGGACACGATCTGATTTGAGGCATGCACGTCAATTTGGAAGTGCATCGATGTATGACGAGAGGAGTTGTTGGTTGTCGGGACCTGCTACCTCTCTCAAGACGTTGAGGAATTACAACGGCGTATATCAGAGATGTGTAAAGATGTACCCTCGAGCCAAATCCCGTATTTGAGGGAAAAGAGGTTGTGGTGGACCTAAGAATTGTTAGTCATATTTGAAACTAAGATTACCTTAGGAGATATGAGATGAATATCATTTTGGATATCATCAATGAGAGATCATTAATCATGTTTGAGATTAAGATCGGCTCAATAATATTTTTAAGGATCATTTTTACTTAAGATCTATCAAAAGAGCATTTGGGCTCAGCTGCAAGAAACTTCAGAGGCTTAGCCAATTTGGACTTAGTCTGCTTACTCTTTTCTTTTTTATTCAAAAAGTGCTAAGCACTCATTTGGGCTCTATCTGTTCAGCCCTTTTCTTTTTATGAAAAAGTGCTAAACACTTATTAGACACTCTGACACTCACATGGGTGTCATGTGAAGCATTTGATTATGGGCGCCGCCCAATAAGCACTGAGCACTCTGCCACTTTGGTTGTTTATGGAGTGTTGGGCACTTTTCTCTTTTCTTTTCTTTTTTGATGGCGCCCACGTGAGGAGCACGTGAGACGCCAGGGCGCTGCTCAATCAGTGCTAAGCACTCAGCCGTTTTGGCTGTATGTAAAATGCTAAGCACTTTTTATGTGGCGCCCGCGTGAGGAACACGTAAGGCGCTGCCCAATCAATGCTAAGCATTTAGCCGTTTTGGATGTATGTGAAGTGCAAAGCATTTTTTATGCGGCGCCCGTGTAAGGAGCACGTGAGGCGCTAGACGCTGTTAAAGAAGGGCGCCCACGTTGGAAGCACGTGAGACCCTAGTTTCTTTTATATGGAGATTTAATCTCTGTTGATGTTTTCTTTAGAGAACTTAAATCTCTGTTGATAGTATTTTGATCATCAAGATCACCATTTTGAGGATCTGCGATCATGTTTTTTTAAGAACTAAGTTCTTGATTCGAAGGAACTAAGCTCCTGGAGTATTATGGACTCCATATTCTTTTTCTTTTAAATCTATTCTTCCCTGAATCTTTGATTCTCAAGAACAAGATCTTCCCAATGAGAATTAAATTCTCAACTTGTGGGAGACTTGTCTTGTGGATCTCCGGTCCAGAGAAAGAACTAAGTTCTTTTAGAAGGGCTCAACCCTTAGATATGTTAGGTAAAGAAGATGTTTTGATCTCGATATTTTCTTTACCTAGGGTTTCGAAAATGGAGCTCTTCATCTTTGAGAATTGAATTCTCTGTTCTTTCTGTTTTCCTCTCTCCGCCTCTCTGTGTTTTGGCTATATGAGACTTGAAGTCTCGGGTCTTTTATATAGTGAAGGCAAATTGTTAATTGGTTTTGAGAAATCTCTCATTGAGATATTCCAATTGATTTAATTGGTCTCAAAATTGATTTGGGAAATTTTACCCACCATTGGATCTCTGATCCAAGGACTTCTGTTTTTACAGAATATGATTTTTGGGCTTTTAACGAGATTGGGGAAATATTTTCCCTATACAAAATGTATTCTGTAAAACGGTGATTTTTAATCACCATTGGATTTTTATTCCAACGGTTCTCTGTTTTACAGAGAGCGGTTTTTCTTATTTAGAAAAATTAAGGGAATATATTCCATAATAGAATTTTATTCTACAATTGGATTTTTGATCCAACCAAGAGTATCTTTCTTATTTCAGAAAGATTTGGGAAATGTTTTCTCCCAACAGAATTTAATTTTGTATTTTGATGATTTATCATCTCTGTTGGATTTTTGATCCAACGACCCTGTTTAACAGAGAGTATTGTAGAATTTTAATTCCACCTGAACGCTAGCGCCCACGTGTTATGCACGTGGACGCTATTTAAGAATTTAACTCTTATAATGGGTATTTATGTGCTTTGCACATTGGCGCCCGCGTGAGGAGCACGTGCGGCGCCATCTAAGAGTTTAATTCTTATATAATGAACCCTTCTGTGCTTTGCACATTGGCGCCCGCGTGAGGAGCACGTGCGGCGCCATCTAAGAGTTTAACTCTTATGAACTTTTCTGTGCTTTGCACATTAGTATCCGCGTGAGGAGCACGTGAGACGCCACCATAGGACTTAATCCTATAAAATTGGCTCTAGCGCTGGTGCCCTCATGGAGAGCACGTGAGACGCTGCCTCATTGAATTCAACAGAGATTTGCTCTTTTATTAGGTTAAATATATTGGAGAAACAAATGCCCCCCACCGTTGCTCTCACATGTCTTATACGTGGGTGCAACGGTGTCACTTTTTCCACCGTTCGATCTCCTGTGAAGTTGAACCATCCCTTCATGTCCTATAAATAGGACCTTTGGCCCTTGAGATGACTGTTGTTCCATCATCCTCTTGAGTCTTCTTCTTCCTTGAGAATTTAATTCTTTTTTCAGAGCTTAGATATCTGTTTCCAAAACTTTCTCAGACTCAAACTATGTCAAAATTTGGTAAGAATTATGACCACGATTTAACTCCTAAAGAAACTCTTAAAAGAAGCTCTTCTTGTTTTGGATTTTTAACCCATTAACAGAGCTTTGCTCTTCTCTTGGAACGATCTCTTAAAGATCTAAATATCTGGGTAGACCATGGATCTTGGAGATCTTAGGGTTTTACCCTGTTAGTGACTTTGGTCTTTGAAGGTTGTTTGGAATTTAATTCCATTTCCCAAGCGGATTTCTGGGATTTTATCCCATTATTAAAGAAATATAATTCCGGGTTATTCTATAGAGCTTAACTCTGAGAATTTATTTTAAGAAATTCTTTTGGGAATTTTATTCCCTTTCTTATTTTCTTTTTTGGGGTTCTTTTTTTGATGATTTAAAATCTGTTGTAGAACACATTTAAAAAAAAAAGTAAAGTACGGCCGCTGGGTTCTGATGATTTGGCCAGCGGCTTCACTAGCTTGATGAGCTCGTATTTGTTGAGCAATATAATCATCAAGAGTAGCCTTGAAGATCGTTTCTTCCTTGGCCACGGATAAGGCCGGAAGAGGGTTTGATATTTCCCCTCTGTCATTATCAATGATTATCGGTGGATTTTCAGCTGAGGGTTCTAGCTGGATCATCATTCCAACCATATCCTAGAACAAGAGAGATATCTGCTTTATGTTAGCAGCCTGCTCAGCAGTTTCCTTGTCTTTCCTTTCAAACGCCCTTCGCAGGAACTTTGTATCGGTCTCCTGCTCCTGCCGCTGTTCGGCTGTTGTGCCTGGGCTTTCTTTCTGCCCGGTAAGCGCTGCCATTTTGGTCAGCATTTCCTGGAGCTTTTGTTGTTGCTCCTGAGATTTTGTCAGCAACCGAGTTTGCGGTCGGTGACTTATGGAAGCACGGCTTTCTTCCTTTCTGGAATCCATGTAAACCGTATGCACGATCGTGCCCCCAGACTTGGGACGTTTGGGTCCATCACCTTTTGGATTTGCCGCCGCCGGCGGGATTTTCTCTGGCCTCATCCTTTTGTGGGAGGTCGAAGTTGAATGAGCCGTTGTAACAAGCACCTGTGTAGAAGAAGCCCCTCACTGTATGACGGAGGGATGGTCTTTCTCTTGCTGAACTTTGATTTATTCGGCCGAGGAGAATAATCTTTATTGATCACAGTGTCCTGGACTTTTCGCTAGACCCTGCGAATTTGCAAGGAGAGCCGTTGATGGGGGCGCTCCGTCTTTACCTGCATTGTGGCTTCTACAGGTGGGGCGATTTCTTTAGCACTGCCGTTGGAGAGTTCTTGCGTACCTTCCTGAGTAGATCAAAACTGTTCCCAGTTGGAACAGAAGCATCAACTTCCATCATTAGAGCTGATGGGGTGAGTCCAGAGGGGAAGTTGCCCCTAGATTTTCTCACTCGGCGCCAGTAACGACGTCGAGCGTGTCTTGCAGACAGCACCGCCTCAGTTTTGGAAGCGGCTTTTTCATGCTCCCGGCTTTGCTGAAGGGCCGTTGTTGGTACCAGCCTGTTGAAGACTGATGTCCTTGGCAGAGTTTGAGGAGAATCGACCAATCTTTCGAAGACCGACTTTCTGGTAGGGGAAGCACCTTTAACGACTTCACCCGCAGGAGGAGTTGGGAGAGCTATCCGTTTTGGGGCAGCCCCTTCAGATATCACGAGCCTTTTTATGGGCCCGTTTTAGTTCTTGCTCAGTTTGTTGAAGACTGAAACGTCTTGGCTTCGGCTCAGACTGTCGAAGACTGAGACATCGGATTTGGATGACCCGTTGAGAAGGGCCGTTGTGGTTGCCAGTCGATCGAAGACCGACCTCTTGGGAGCTTCTTCCTGTGGCGCTGAGGCACCGACACCCACTGGTGGGAACATGGTCCCAAAAAACAATCCTGTAGTGGCTTGCGTAATTTGCCCCACCAGCATTGAAAAGATAGAGGCTGCATTGGGCCCGTAAGTCACTCCTCCAGTTGGGGTGGAGCGGGAGTTGCTGTTGTAAGTTGTGCAGTTGGAAGTTGTTCACCACCGAAAGACGCGACCGGGACGTTAGGACGTTTGGCCTGAATTTTGGGGGTGTTTCCTGATTTAAAATCAGGAAAGTTACGGAAGAGGCATCATGTGCTACCACGTGACTAGCAGTCACGTGTTGGCACGTGACAATTAGAAGCAGCGGAAAAGGCATATTCAGCTCCTTGATTAAATCAAAGAAAAGGCTCCAGAAAAGGGTCACGTGCTCACACGTGACCAGGGGTCACGTGTTGACACGTGATGGTCGAACAGCGGCTAGAAGATAGAGCGCAGAAGGGAGAAGAAAGTTCACTCCAGGGGGTCACGTGCCCACACGTGACCAGGGGGTCACGTGCCCACACGTGACCAGGGGTCACGTGGCCACACGTGACCGGCTTTCAAAGCCTATTTATTTAACAGAATTAAATTCTGAACAGCATTCAAATCTTTCCAATGGGGAATGATTATTTGAAACCGATTGGATTAAAGATTTAAAGGTGATTAAATATCACCTATCTATGGAAAAATCTTGAACTTGGAAAGATTTCCCCTTAAAATCTAACCGAAACAACAAAAGAATATCTTTGGATTTAAAATCCAATGGTGAATAAAATTCACCTAATAATCCAAAGGTCCAAATGAATGATGAATACAAATCAGATCCCTCAATGAATGATTCATCGAAACTAATTGATTCTGCTCCTTCTCCTATAAATAGGAGCCAAGGGAAAGAGAGAGAGATACAGAGATCCATATACAGAGAGATAGGAAAAAGAAAGAGAGAGAGCCTTGAGACTTTGGAAGAATTTGATCTTCTGCAAAAGAAAACCCTAAGTAAGAAAGGGAATGCTTTTAAAGAAAAAAAAGAGAATTTAATTCTCGAAAGAGTTTAACTCTTATATTAAAAAGAAGAACTTAGTTCTCTCTTTAGCGGAGGATCTGCAAAGTGCACATCTCCCCTTGAATTGAAAATTTAATTCTCATTGGGTTGAGATCCTGCCATGCAGATCCAAAGCATAGGGAGGGAATGGAAGTTCGAGAATTTAATTCTCGTAGGAATTTAATTCCTTTAAAATAAAATTGGGGTTTAACCCTATGTCACAGGAATTTAATTCCTTCAAGTGAACAGAACCAGGGTTTAACCCTAGTTAAGAACTCAAATCTGTTAAAATAACAGGAACCTAATTCCTCACATGTATGGGAATTCAATTCTCACAGAAGACAAGTTAGAGTTCAACTCTATCTAAGAATATGATCCTTCAGAAGAAAACAGGAAGTTTATTGCTAGGGTTTAACCCCATGAAGAATTTAATTCTAAAAAAAAGATAAACGCATTCTCAAACAGGCAAAGAAACAGGGTCACGTGCTACCACGTGACCCCTGAAAAGGTCCACAGAGAAGGGTTTTGAGACAACTCCTCACGTGCCCCACGTGACCCCTAGCAGAAGCTCTAACAGACGAACACTTAAATGCCCATCATGTGACAGCACGTGACGCTCCAAAATACTCAATACTCTCGGCAGAACAAATAAAGAGAGGGCGCTCTCACGTGCTACCATGTGACCCCTCTTGCCTTAGTATTTAACACTAAATCGAAACCTCTGTATCCAGTGTTTAACACTGATTTGCTTTAGTGTTTAACACTAATTTAAAAAAAACTCTCTTTACAGTGTTTAACACTAAATTAAATTTCGGTTACCATTAATTTAGAATCTCTCTTTCCAGTGTTTAACACTGAGTTGCTTTAGTGTTTAAACACTAACTTGAAACCTCTCTGGCCAGTGTTTAACCTTGTGCAAGCAGCCTAGCTAGATGAAAGTGATCCCGGGTTTGAACTAAGACTGTGCCATCACCTTAATAGAAGTAACTAGCCAAGCTCTGACGACTAGGCTGGTTGGTACATCTCCAGTGCTTGCTGTACAGCACAAGATGACCTGCTTTAGTGTTTAACACTAATTTGAAAGCCCTGTTGCTAGTATATGACACTGATTATCTTTTGGCGTTTAACATCAGTTTGTCAATCTCATTCCCAGTGTTCAACACTGTTGGTCTCTAGTGTTTAACACTAGCTTTAGCCCAATTGGCTAAGTTTCCAGAGGCAAAGCCTCTCCTTCAATGGACCAACAGAGGGCCCATATCCTAAGCATGATTGGACTTAGCCCAAGCTGGCCATAAGTCCTCAATTCAGACTTAACTGAGCCAATGGGCTCATAATATGATTAATTAGTCTTGGTTTTAAATTGGGCCAAAGACTATTTAATCTATCTCGGTTTAAGGGTACATCTCTTCACTCCTTTGATACTTGGCGTTGTAATTCCTCAACGTCTTCAAAGAGGTGACGGGTCCTGATGACCACACATTGATACGGACTGTGGGGTCCTTAAACTCATGGACTATGAGGTCCTTAACCTTGACCGGGATGTCTTAAAACTAACGACGGACTGTGGGGTCCTTAAACTCATGGACTATGAGGTCCTTAACCTTGACCGGGATGTCTTAAAACTAACATTGGATTGTGGAGTCCTTAAATCCACGGACTACGACGTCCTTAACCTTGACCGAGATGTCTTAAAACTAATATCGGACTGTGGAGTCCTTAAATCTACGGACTACGACGTCCTTAACCTTGACCGCAACGTCTTAAAACTAACATTGGACCGCAATGTCCTTAAACTATCTATGGACCGTAATGTCCTTAAACTACCTATTGACCGCAATGTCACTAAACTAAACAACAGGGCCTCCCCTTAAACTGCTCTCTTGTTGGATCTAAAACGATCCCGTTAAGTTGATCTTAGTCTAAATTTAGATTAACGTATCCTTAACAAACGTTTAAGTTGATCTTAGTCTTAAATGAGGCTAACGTATCCTTAAACCCAACCCTCAAACCCAAATCTAAGATAATACGGATTTGGACTAGTCCACACCCTACGGGCGACGACATAACTCAGTCTCCGTATACAATCCACGGGCAACCAAACACAAAATAAACACACACGACGCGAAGTGAAATTTCTGGAGAAGGAGAAAGTGGTTACCGCAATGCGGTAGCGTAATTAACTCTTGGGGCTTGCGCCTGCAGGGAAGAGCATCCCCACAATCAAAAACCCCTCAAGCGAGGGGGAATCTGACGAAGTCTGCTACATCGGACGCATCCGTTTAAACCTTCGATACATGGTGCCATAAATCAACTTGGCATCTTCGGAGAGGTAGACGGATAGCACCAATTAGCATCTGCCCCGAATCTCAGGCAAGACGTCCCTGCGTCGCGCCGTCTTTCGGAGGGGAACATGGGGCAGATGCTCTTTGGATTTATCCGTCCACCTCTCCGAAATTGCCAAGTTGATTTATGACACCGTATATCGGAGGTTTGGACGGATGCAGCCGTTGTAGCAGACTTCGTCAGATTCTCCCTCGTTTGCGAGGTTTTTTTTTTATTGTGGGGACTCTCTTCCCTGCAAGCGCAAGCTCTTGCAGTTAATTACGTTACCGCATCGCGATAACCACTTTCTCCTGCTCCGAAAGTTCACTTCGTGTCGTGTGTGTTTTTTTATTTGTTTAGGTTGCCCGTGGATTATATACGAAGTCTAATTTATGTTGTCGCCCGTCGGGCGTGGATTAGTCCAAATCCGTATTTCTTAGATTTGGGGTTTTGGTTGATTTAAGGATCGTTGATCTGTTTTGAGATCAAGATCAACTTAAATGTATACGAGCAGTTGGGGGCTCGGTTGGTTTTTTGTTAAGGATACATTAGTCCAATTTGAGACTAAGATCTACATAACAGGGTGTTAGGATCATTTTTTTGTTTCAGATCCATCAAGAGAGCATTTGGGCTCTGTTGTTTTAGTTTAATGACATTTCGGTCCGTTATTGCCATTTTGGAGGCGAAGTTTTAGTTTGAGGACATCTCGGTCTGTTGATCACCATTTTTTAGGTGAGCTTTTAGTTTAAGGACGTTATGGTACGTTGTCGCCATTTTGGAGGCAACGTTTAGTTTAAGGACATTTCGGTCCGTTTTAGTTTAAGGACATTTCGGTCTATTGATCATCATGCGTGCACGTGTATTTGTTACATCACGGGATGAGCAACGATGATATGGAATGCATCCAGTTTGGGGGTGTGGTTTGATTTGGGGTGTTCACGTCAATTTGGGAAGTGCACCAAAAAGCAGTTGGTTATCGGAACCCGCCACCTCTCTGAAGACGTTGAGGAATTACAACGACATGTATCAGAGGTGTAAAGAGATGTACCCTTGAACCAATTTCTGTATTTAAGGGAAAAAGAAATCAGTGGTAAACCCAGAAATCATTAGTCGTATTTTGAGACTGAGACTTCCTCAGGGAAATGTAGGACGAATATCATTTTGGGATATCATCAGTTAGAAGATCGATAGCCGTATTTGGGACTAAGATCAGTTTAGGAAGTAGTGAACCCATGAGCTCGGTTGATCTAAGTTAGGGACTTAGCCAACTTGGGCTTAGTCCACTTAGTTTTCTTTTTATTTGAAAAAGAGTGCTAAGCACTTGTTTGGGCTCAGTCCCCTTTTTTGTGCAAAAAGTGCTGAGCACTTATGTAAGTTCTGATGCTCACATATAATCATGTGGGGTTTTCAGTCATGAGAATTGCCCAATAAGTGTTAAACACTTTACCCCTTTTTGTCTTTATATGGAGTGCTAAGCACTCTTTTTATGGCGCCCATGTGCGAAGCATGGGAGGAGATAGGCGTTGTCTAGTGAGTGCCAAGCACTTTTATGTTCTTTGGTGCCTATGTATGGGACACGTAAGCGCTGGGCGCCGCTCACTGAGTGCTAAGCACTCCTTTATTTTGTAGCGTCTGCGTGAGAAGCACGTGGGGCGCTGGGCGCTGAGCGCCAGTCATTGAGTGCTAAACACTCCTTTATTTTGTAGCACCCATGTGAAAGGCATGTGAGATGCTGGGCGCTGAGCGCTGCTCACTGAGTGATAAGCACTCCTTATCGAGTGGCGTCCACGTGAGGGGCACGTGAGGCGCTGGGCGGTGATTTTTCCTTGTATATTTTGTTCTGAGGAGTTCAATTTCCTGGTTCTTTTCTGAATTTTTGATCTCCAAGAGCAAGTTCTTCCCGATGAGAGGTTATTGGGTTTGGGCCATAGGAAAAGATAAGGAAAAGTGTTTGGTTAGAGATTAAAAATATTAGGGTATAGGAAGATAGTTAATAGGAAAAAAATAGGATATGAAAAAAATAATAGAAATTGAATTGGGGGAAAATATTATTAAAATATGGATAATATGTATATATGGAAACCGGTTATTACACTTAAGGAGATAGAAAAACCACCAATATATTCATCCAACAATATAAAGGTCATCGAACTAAATCCCAAGGAAATACCTCTCGAGAAACCAATTGAAGGAACAAGTCTCTACTCATCTACCGTGAAGAATGCGCCTCGTTTAAACCATTAATTAAGAGGATCGCAAATTTTGGTTTCGAGGAGACCAATGGCACTGTTGGGGTCAAAAATTACATCTCGGTTGACCAACTCAAAGTCAGTCAACCCTTAGCCAAGCGGGCCCAAGCTCAAGCGAAGCGGGCTCAAGCCCAAGTCAAGACCAAGAATGGAAGGGGCCGGCTCCATGCCAAGAATGAAGCAATAAATTAGTTCAATGCAATTTTTTAGAAATAAATGTATGAAAAATGGGCAGAAAGCTAAAATTTTGTAAACCCCATGGCTTATGTGCAAAAAGAAATAAGCGCATAAGGTATGGAGTGGCACAAGTACCATTTGGCAAAGCCCAAGAGGCTATATGTAAAGTGTGTAGCCTATAAAGGCAAACATGATGAAAAAATCAACAACAACTTTTCATTTTCTCAAAATTCTAAGGTTTCTGCGCCTCCTTCTACTTCCTCAAGGTCTTAAAACTTTCTTCTCTTTTTTTGAATTAAATCAAGAGTTTAACTCTTCCTTTCCTAAAAAGAATAGTTTTTCACCATAAAACCCACGAAAGGGAGCTCAGATCTCCCATCAAATCCCTAAAAATGCAGATTTTTAAGTCTCACCCTCTTTCCCCAAGATCCAGCCAACCAAGATGATGAAGAAGGAGACCCATCTTCAAAAATCCCACTTTGGGAAAATCCAAGGATCAAGAGAAGATCCAGTGCTCAAGGTAGAAGAAAGGGGTCCCCTTTGATCATCTCCGAAAATCTTTGAGGAGTTCAAATTCAAGATCCAAATTCTCAAAGGAGTTTAACTCCACATCCAGACCTTTTAAGAGTTTAACTCTAAATCCAAGCCTTTTAAGAGTTTAACTCCAAATCTACATCTAATTTATTACACAGGAGTTTAACTCCAAATTTATACATAATTCATGTTTAGGTTTTCAACTCCAAAGCCTCTCGGGAGTTCAGCTCCCAGCCTAGGGGCTAAGCCTTTTTCTCTGCTGGTGTTTCCAGCGGTCGCGTGCCGCACACGTGGCCCGCTGGCGCTCAGCGCCCACACGCAGGGCACGTGACCCGTGGACGCCCAGCGTCCATGTGCCACTCACGTGACTCTCGGACGCCCGGTGCCCACGCGCAGGGCACGTGACCCACGGGCGCCCAGCGCCCGCGCGCCACGCATGCGTCCTTAGGACGCTTCTCCCCCCTTTTTTTCTCAAGCTCCCCACTAAAAATACCTCTCTCGTTAGAAAAAATTTGACCAGTTCAATCCGTCAATCAGAAGTTCTCTCGCTTCAAAAGTGAGGGGTGATTAACGGCAGCTTAGTCCGCGGCTGCCGGAGATTCGGATCCCCATAATCAATAAACCCCGGCCTACCCCAGGAAGGGGAATCTGCACATGCCTGACAAGCGCGCGCATTCCCATCTCAATGGGGTGACGAAAAAACACCCTACAGGCACATTGTGACACACCTCGCAAAGTTCCTCTCACCAATCTATGCTTACCCGAGGATCTCATCCCTCGAACATTCCAAAAAACCATATTCAATAAACACAGTTATGGATTTCCTCTCTATCGTCCTTATACTCCTCTAAAGTCATAGATGGAGAGTATCATGATCTACTTCTTACACTGATTGCTAACTGAGATGCTGCGTCTTGGCCTTTTCATATATGACCAATTCACGAATGTGGTTGTCTCGGCTCGCCTGATAAGCTTCTTTTATTAACTTGTCAATTTGCTCTTCGAGCTACGGACTTAAGTTTCTTCGAGCAAGGCTTTTCTCTTGTTCGGCAACATGGCTGCTTGGAGAAATATTTTCTTCTCCATTCGAGCTGTTTATGGCGTGGCAGCTGTAAATTTTCTCTCGCTTCTTGGAATGAACATATCCCAGCCCAGTTGTTTCCATCTTCCCATTGGGTTTTTTTCGTTGAGTCCAGGGATATGTCAAATATTTTTGTAGAATTGAGCTTGCTGAACCGTTTATTCGAGAGGTACGTCTTGGTGTTTCCCCAATCAGAGTAAGGCTCTGTTTGAATTTCAAAAATTCAAATTTTGAAGCAACGCTTCAAATACCGTGCGCTGCGCGCAACGCGCCACGTGTCAGAAGTTGATACGACAGCGCAACGCCCAAGGCGGTGCGTCCAATCAGAGCAGGGCTCTTTTAAAAACAAAAAGTAAAAGAAGTAACGTTCAGTTGCGCAAGCGCTGCGCTGCGCGACACGTGTCTGCGCAGTTGCGCAAGCACAGCTGCGCAAGCGCTGCGCTGCGCGACACGTGTCTGCGCAGTTGGAGTTGCGCAAAACAGAATAAATCTTTTCTGTTCTTGTTAAAACAAGAAGATTTTCTTCTGTAAAGCAGGGGCCTTTGGATCAAAGATCCAACGGTGGGGAAAACTCCCCAAATCACTCAGAAAAAGATCTCTGTAACAAATTTAACTAATTTGTGAGCCCTATAAAAAGGACCCCAGACCTCATTTCGAAGAAGGAACATCTTGCTAAAAAAAAGAGAGAGAAAGAGGACTCTGAAGAATTCCTCAAGAATAAAAAAAAAGGTAAAAACCTTTGAAAGAAGAGAAATTTCTCTTGTGAACAAGATCATGGATCCTCAATAAATAAATAAACAAATAAAATAAAAAAAATAAAAATAGTGCCTTGCACTTGTTATGAACCTTTGGTTCTCTGAAACAAGGGATCAAAAAGTGCTTTGCACTTCTGTTTTGAATCTAAAAAGATTTTTAGTGCTTTGCACAAATGCAATGCATTTCCTAAAAGGCCAGGCCCAAATCAAAAAGACCTAGTAGGCCTAATTAAATTGCAGTGCAATAAAAGGGGCAGAGCCCAAACAAAATAGATGCTCTGCATCATTTATAAAAGGGCAGAGCCCAAACAAAACAAAGATAATGCAGTGCATTATTTGAAAAGGGGCAAAGCCCAAACTCAGGTCTAATAGGCCAAAGACAAATAAAAATGTTGAACATCCAACTGGACTTAGCCCAGTCATGGCCATAAGTCCTCAAATTAAATTGACTGAGCACGGCTGCTCCCTAAATCAATTTACTACCGGTTTGAGGGTACATCTCCGAACTCCTCTGACATCTATCGTTGTAATCCTTCAACGACGTCAGAGAGGTGACGGGTCCCAACAACCACACATGAATATTGGACCGAAACGTCCTTAAACTAATATTGGACCGAAACGTCCCTAAACTAATATTGGACCGAAACGTCCCTAAACTAATGTCGGACCACTACGTCCCTAAACTGGAACATGGACCACCACGTCCCTAAACTGGAATACGGACAACCACGTCCCTAAACTGGAATACGGACTACCACGTCCCTAAACTGGAATACGGACCACCACGTCCCTAAACTGGAACACGGACCACCACGTCCCTAAACTGGAACACGGACCACCACGTCCCTAAACTGGAATACGGACCACCACGTCCCTAAACTGGAACAATAGAGCCTCCAAATGCTCTTTTGCCGGATCTAAACGATCCCGTTTAAGTTGATCTTAGCCCCAACCACGGCTAACGTATCCTTAAACATTTAAATGGACCATAAAACTCTAAATCAACTTTGGTTCAAGGGTGCATCTCTGAACTCCTCTGACACCTATCATTGTAATCCTTCAACGACGTCAGAGAGGTGACGGGTCCCGACAGCCATACATTAAATGAATCACCACGTTAAGTTGATCTTAGTTTTTAAACAGGACTAACGTATCCTTAACGAACGTTTAAGTTGATCTTAGCCTCAATAGGGCTAACGTATCCTTAAACTAAAATACCAAACCCAAATCTATGTAAATGCGGATTTGGACTAATCCACGTCCTACGGGCGACTAAATAAATAGTCTCTGTATACAATCCACGGGCAACCACAAACAAAACAAACACCCACGACACGAAATGAAATTCTGGAGAAGGAGAAAGTTATTACCGCGATGCGGTAGCGTAATTAACTGCAGGGGCTTGCGTCTGCAGGGAAGAGCGTCCCCACAATCAAAAACCCCTCAAGCGAGGGGGAATCTGACGAAGTCTGCTACATCGACCGCATCCGTCTAAACCTCCGATATACGGTGCCATAAATCAACTTGGCATCTTCGGAGAGGTGGACGGATAAAACCAAATAGCATCTGCCCCGAATCTCAGGCACAGACGTCCTAACGTCTCGGCCGCCATTCGGAGGGGAACAGATTCTGGCACGCCCGGTGGGACCTTTTCCTCTTTCCACTCCACACTTCGTGTGTCGTATTCGCGAACAAATCGCGGTTTGTTAAATGGTTGCCTTTGGATTTCAAGTTACTAAGATTTGGTCTTTCGCCTGGCGCAGAACTCAAGCATCAATGGCCTCTAACTGCACCAACTGCTCGAAGTGCCATTGCAACGGACGCTTCACCTCACCGGGAGGTGTAGCATATGGGCCCCAAGCGGTTTCTTTCCTAACTCTGCCGGTAGACCAGGTGACCCAAGCCACCACTGGCCTGTTCTTCGGGACCATGGTCCCACCTACAAGCTTCTCTATGCCAATACCTGCATCGGAAGTGAACAAAAAGTCGGTCTTCGACCGGCTCACTGCTACGACGACCCCTGTCAACGGGTCTCCCACTACCAAACCGACAGCCTCTATTTTCACCAGGCTAAATCAGAACTCTAAACTGGCTATCCCAAGGAAAGCAATAACTGCTGCTCCAGAAGTCGTCAAGACGGCTTCCTCTGTCAAAAAGTCAGTCTTTTCAAGACTGACGATTCTTACTCCTGCCCCTGCTAGAGGATCCGTCTTCGACAGGTTGAATATCACCCCTCAAAAGACAACCTCAGTCTTTAAGAGGTTAACACCAGCGACGCCTCATTCAGACAGGGGGCAAAAAGAAGATATCTCAATCTCCGAGCCAGTCCCAACGGCTCGTCGTGCTCGACGTCGCCATTGGCAACGAGTGAGAAAGGCAGGGGGCAACTCCCCCTCAGGGCTAACTCCACCGGCTCCAATGGTAGAAGTCAACGCTGCTGTTCCAACTGGGAACAGCTTTGAACCGCTGAGGAGGGTACATAAGAACTCTCTAACCGCTACACTGAAAAGATCTCCTCCGCCTCCGCCTGCGGAGAGAGTTCCGGAAACAAAACAAGAATAGCCTCCTCAACGGCTGTCTTCAAAAATTTATAAAGTTTGGCGGAGGGTTCAAGACTCCGTGATTGACCCAGGTCACTCTCGTCGCCAGAAAAAGGAGAAGGCGGAAAAATACAAGGACCGTCCCATTAAACAGCAAGGGACAACAATCGCTAGGGTGCCCACTGCAACGGCCCCTTCAACCTCAAAGGCCCACAAAAGAAGGAGGCCAGAGAAAACTCCCGCGTCAGCGGCAAAAGTTAAAAATGGTGAACCTAAACGCCCCAAGTTAGGGGTCATAACAGTTCATACGGTTTACATGGCATCGAGAAAAGAAGACAGCCGTGCATCCACGGATCATAGACCGCTTACACGGTCAGTGACCAAGGCTCAGGAGCAGCAACAGAAGCTCCAGGAGATGATGAACGCTATGGTCGCACTTACAGGGCCAAAAGAGAACCCTAAAACGTCCTCAGATGAGCGCCAGGAGGAAGAAACCGACGCCGAATTCCTTCGTCGATATTGGAGAAGAAGGACAAAGAGGCTGCTGAACAAGCAGCCAACATACAGCGTATGGGCCTCCTCTTCCAGGACATGATAGGGATGATGATACAACAAGATCCCCCGGCTGAAGAGCCCCAGATCGTCCTTGGAGACGATAGGGGAGAGACATCAAATCCTCCACCGGCTCTATCCACAGCTAAAGAGGATACCATCTCAAAAGCTGATTTGGATGAATACATCGCCCAGCAAATACGGGTGCATCATACGACCGAAGCGGCCGGTCAGGTCGTAAAAACGGGGCGGCCATACCCAAGTTGGTACGATCAAATCAAGTACCCGCAAGGTTATACAATTCCTAAGTTCCATGTCTACAAGGGGACGGGCAATCCTCATCAGCATGTTGCCCAGTTCAGGGCACTCTGCGGCAACACCGGCGGTGACGACAAGCTGTTGCTTCGCCAGTTTGTTGGAAGCTTATCAGATACGGCGTTCGAGTGGTATTCTGAACTCCCAAACGACTCTATTAAAACCTTTGCGGAGATGGAGCTGCTGTTTACTCAACGTTTTGCAAGTGCCAGTGAACGTACCCCGATGACGGCACTGATTAACGCCAGGGTAAAACCCGGCGAGACGTGGGTTCAGTACGCTATACGATGGCGGAATTTATGGTCAAAGTGTGAGCAGCGCATTGAAGAAGCTCCCGCAGTTGGTATGTTTGTGGGAACCCTCGATCCACAAGCAACCATCTCGCAGTTTATGATGTTTTTCAAGCCAACTATCTTCCAGGCCTTGATTGACAAACTAGCGCAAATGGATCAAATGGGCCATAAACCCCCACTTCCAAGGCCGGACTCCCGAAATGACAAAGGGAAGGGAAAAGCGATCGTCGTCGCTAATGCTCAACAACAACCGAGTGACTCGAAGCCGGTTGCTCGTCAAAATAATATGCGCCCGTACGTACCCCTTGAGGATAGGATGGGACGTCCTTATTCCTTTCCCCGCGATAAAACGAGGAGGTTATTTGAGCTGGCGTTGCGCAACAGACTCATAAATCTGCCAGATCCAAAACGTCCGTTGCAACCAAGTGATGTCAACGAGCCCAACTACTGTCCTTATCATCGAGTACTGGGCCATCCGATCGAAGATTGCTACGTTTTCAAGAATTGGCTTGAAAACCAGTACCGACAAGGCAAGTTCACGTTATCTGACAAATGGAAGGTGAATCCCCCGCAGCCCCACACCTCTAAGGGGACGAATACGCCAGGGGCAACATGCTCCGTCATTGAATAAGCTCCTTGGGAGGTTGTATTATCAGCCAAGACAAAGAGGATGCTAAACGACCTTCAGGCATGTCCAGCGATCAACTGGAAGAACCCGTTGGCACCGCAGGTCATTAAAGGGATGTTGAAGCCACGTCCAACTCCAAAGACCGATGGTGGTGGCTCAAACACTCGCAACTAGCCGTCAAAATCTTTGAAAAAGAAGAAGAAGAAATCTAAGAAACCCGTGAAGCCTGGCGACAAGCGCACGGACTTACAAAAGCAAATTGACGCTCTAGATGAATACAACCAAAAGGCGCGGACTCCCATTACGCTCCAAGAGTTCCTCAATCACGTCTTTCAAGAGGAAGATGAGGGAGAAAGTTCATCGGATGAATCCGAGGAAAATGTAGCGAGCTGGCATATGATCTCCCATTCGATCACGAACGATGAAGAGACTTCTGGCACTAAAACGCTGGGGGCAGATACCGAATCAAAAATTCCGGAGCTATCAGTCGAAATGATTGACGCGTTCCTTAACGAAGATCGACTGAAAAGTAAAGCTGATCGAGAACGCGAGATGGCTATATTTGAAAGGGCCAAGTGCCAGCGACTTGATGAAAGAGCTGAGACGATCCCGCTGGAGCAAAATACCTTCGCTACCGACAAAAGCTAATTCAAGATAAAGAAAAGGTTTGCTAAGGCCACATCAATGGGCATGAAGCTACCATCCTCTGAAAGAAAAATTACTGGTGAAATAGAAATGCACCCCTCCTTTTGCTTATATCATCAGAAGGTTTCGCACCCCACTCAAGAATGCAAAGCTTTCGATAAATGGTGGCAAGGATATGTTGCTCGTCGACAACGTTTCAAGCGGGAAAAGTGTAAAACTCGTCGAGAGCAAAGAAATACGACCGAAGGGCTTGAAAGAACTACCGGCGATTGTCGCATGGTTAACACTGCCGGGTCACAAGTGCCTACATTCGGGAGCGATTCTGATGAGGAGCTGGAACTCGCCCCTCTCTTTAAAGAGTCAACTTCGGGAAAAGAAGAAGAGCCAAAGGTTTGCGAAAATATCCAGCTACGCAATCGGACGCTACCTGAAAGGAATCTCGGACCCTTAAACAAGAAAGATAAAGGGAAAGAAAAGGTCTCTGAGGATATTACTCTAGATGACCAAGTTGCGGAAGAGCTAACCGCCAAGAATCCGCCGAAGAGAAATAAGGTGGATTACAATGTCTTGGCGCATCTGAGGAAGCTGCCCTCACAACTCAGCATTCTTGATGCCCTGTTATTATCAAAAGAGGCGAGGGATTCTTTGATTAAGGCGCTACAAGATCCGGACCAGTTCCAAGCCTTCCTGGCCGAAGAAAAGATGAAGAATGAGTTGGAAGAGGTGCACACGGCCAACGTTGCTTTTGGCGATGAAGACCTTCTCCTCGGGACGTGCGAACACAATCGTCCCCTTTATGTCTCAGGATACAGCCATGACAGAAAGATAAGTAAAATCTTGGTCGACAACGGATCGTCTGTTAATTTACTCAATGTACGGGTGTTAAAGGAGGTTTGCATGAGTGTCCAACACCTCGCCCGAGACAAGATCACCATCTCCGGGTTCGACTCCCAATCATCAAAAACTCTTGGATCTGTGATATTGACGTTACGCTTCGGGTTGCTCGTCACAGATATTAAATTCCATGTCATAGATGCCAAGACATGCTACAATGCTCTGCTCGGTCGACCATGGTTACACGAGTACAATATCATCCCTTCTACACAGCATCAGTGTATGAAATATTGTAAGGATGGTCTCGAGTACACTGTGGCAGGAGAATTGAATCCGTTTTCGGTGAATGAAGTTCGTAAGTATGAAGATGCCAAATACTTCTTGCCGAGTTTCGAAGACACGGAAAGGTGTCACAAGCCTGAGAACAAAACTAACGCCACCATCCCTGTCTTCGGCAGCGATACTGAGGAGGAAGAGGATATAACTTATTCGGGTCCGCCCCAATACACCAAGCTGGGACCATCCGTTCCTTCATTAATCTTCGGTAGTGATTCGGAGGATGAAGTTCATGCGGTATTCCCTGCTCGGCTGTCAATACGAGCTTCTGCTGATGAAGAGCGAAGTCTGCAGATAGCCATGGTGCCGCTTAGACACCATAAAAAACTGGATGCACTTAATATCTACAGTGTAGAAGAGTTGCGGACATTCTATATCCCTCCCAGGAGAAAGAGAGAGAAAGCAATTCTGCTTTACCGCTCTGAAGAAAATAAAATGGAGAAAGAGATCTGGTATGGAGCAGATCCAATGCTGGACAGGCTTCAACCCATTCGTCTACCCAGATATTATACAGAAGGCTTGAAACGACTGTTAAAGCGCCAAGGGATACCCTTCGAACAGACTGTTAGGAAGGCCAAATTCTATGACAGGGTTTGGAACGTCCCCGGAACTCAACACAAGCTACCTAATGGGAGGATGGAGACGATCGGGCTCGGATACATCCGGTCAAAGAAACGAGAGCTATTAAACAGCTGCTATGTCATATATGACTTCGATGAAGAAGCGGATGCTCAATGGGCGGACGCTAATCCTGAGCCAATAAAAGTGCCAGATGCAAAGGAACCCAGTCCATCGTTCGAAGAACAAATGGACAAGCTTATAAGGGAAGCGGGTCAAAAAGTCCGAGACGACCATAACCGCGAAATGGTCATCTACGAGAAAGCCAGAACGCAACGCCTTCTCCAACAAGCCGTGAAGGATGAAAAGGCTGCTCCATGTCAACCTGTTATAAAGAAGGCTCAGCGCAAAAGCAGAAATAAGTCGAAAGGCCAAAAAGGCGCTCAACAACAACAAAGCAGGGCTAAGAAGCCACGCAAACGGGAGTCGAGCGCTATTGATCTATCCCTTATGAAGAAAATGGGTCGAGCGTACTCGTTTCCTCGGGACAAAACGAAGAAGATACTTGACCTCGCTCTAAAACATCAGATGCTTACACTGCCGGAGTCCAAACACCCCGAACAAGCAGGCGAAGTCTCACACCCAGACTATTGCTCTTATCACCGAGTAATAGGGCATCCTCTCGAAGATTGCTTCACCTTCAAGAATTGGGTCGATGATCAGTACCAGCTTGGCAAATTCGCTCTGTCCGACAACTGGAGGGTAACGCTACCACAAAAGCGCGAGCCCAAGGCCACGAAAGAAGAACCAGTTCCGCATTGGGATTGGAAGCGAATTCGCACCTATCACATGATTACAATATTAAAAGAAGAGCCCGAGGACATAGATGAGCTCCCTTGGTGCTTCGAAAACAGCAGCGACGAGATAATCTCATAATTCCCACCAGCGCCAAAAGAGCTGGAAGACGGAATCCATACCACTGCAGATAATCTCAAGAAAATTGAGTTGGGGATGGCAAATGACCCGCGACCAACATTCATCAGCGAGCTGCTATCTGAAGAAAGGGTGGCTGCGTTAAAGGATGTGCTTCTACAGCATAAAGATTGCTTCGCATGGAACTATTCCGAAATGCCGGGACTAGATCCAGAAATTGCTGTGCACAGATTGGCGATATCTCCGAATGTCAAACCAGTCAAACAGGCGCCGAGAAGAATGCGGCTCGAGCTTGAGATGAGTATCAATGCCGAGGTCAAGAAGCTGATCGACTCTGGTTTCATCCAGGAAGTTCAATACCCTGAATGGATCGCCAACATCGTCCCGGTGATGAAGAAAAATGGGACAGTGCGTATATGCGTAGACTTCCGGGGTCTTAATAAAGCTTGCCCGAAAGATGATTTACCAGTGCCAGTCACCGAACTGATGATAGACAATACATCCACTCATGAGGTTTTCTCCTTCATGGACGGCTCATCGGGGTATAACCAGATAAAGATGCATCCCGAAGACCAGAAGCACACAGCCTTCAGGACCCCTCTAGGTATATTCTGTTATAAGGTGATGCCCTTCGGTTTAAAGAACGCCGGTGCCACCTATCAAAGGGCCATGACAAAGATCTTCGATGACCTTATACACGAAATCGTCGAATGCTATATCGACGATCTCGTGGTTAAAAGCAAATCATATGAGGAACATCTCGAACATCTGAAGACCGTATTTCAACGCCTTCGACAATACAACTTGAAAATGAACCCGCTCAAGTGTGCATTTGGAGTTTCCTCAGGCAAATTCCTGGGGTTCATTGTTCGACACCGAGGTATTGAAATAGATCCGTCAAAGATTAAAGCGATCATGGAAATGCCTCCGCCGAGAACTCTCAAACAGCTGCGGTCTCTCCAAGGGAAGCTCGCATACATACGACGATTTATAGCCAACCTTTCGGGAAAGTGTCGTCCCTACAACCACCTGATGAAGAAGGGAGCCCCATTTGTCTGGGATCACAAATGCTAAGGCGCACTAGACGAGATCAAGCAATACCTGCAGAACCCGCCGGTGTTGGCTGCTCCGGTCAAGGGAAAACCCCTCATTCTTTATACAACCGCCCTCGAAGGTTCCTTAGGCGCATTATGGGCACAAGAGAACGATCAAGGGAAAGAAAGAGCACTCTACTACTTAAGTCGAGTTCTGCTGGGGGCAGAAAGCAACTACTCCCCCATTGAAAAACACTGCCTGGCGTTGATTTTTGCGATAACAAAGCTCAGGCACTATGCGTTGGCGCATGATGTCCGTCTCATTTCAAAGGTGGACCCCCTTAAATACTTGATGTCAAAGGCCATACTGACGGGACGACTCGCTAAATGGGCCCCGCTCTTAATGGAGTTCTCGATAACCTATCAACCTCTCAAGGCAGTGAAAGGCCAGGCCATCGCCGACTTCCTCGCTGAGCATCCGATACCCGCCGATTCTCTTCTGAATTGCGATCTTCCAGACGAACATGCGTTTGATGCGATCGACGGTGATAATACCCGATGGGAGCTTTATTTCGACGGAGCATCCTCCGTGAAGAAGCGCAAACAAAGTACCCCTATAATTAAATCGGGGGTAGGACTCATCTTTATAACTCCGCAAGGAGGGATAATGCGCTACGCGTTCTCCCTAACAGAGCCGAGGACAAATAACGAAGCCGAATACGAAGCTCTGATAGCAGACCTCGAGATCGCCATTGACATGGGAATTGAAAACCTCCTCATATACGGAGATTCTCAACTGGTCGTTAGTCAAGTAAACGGCGACTACCAAACGTGCAAGCCAGAATTGGTAAAGTACGGCGAAAAGGTGCAACAATTGTTGACCCAAATTCCCTCTTATACTTTGGAGAACATACCGCGCGCGGAAAACAGCAAAGCAGACGCATTGGCCAAACTTACTAAAGAATTGGCTGACGAGAACCTCGATGACGTTAGAATCGTGGTACAAAGCCGTCGAGTGCTTGCCCCAGCAGAAATATCTCCGGAATCATCCGAAGAAAAAGGAGTGAGCGAGCAGACGACCCTGCAAGTAAAAGATTGGGAAAACGCCGAGGATTGGAGAGAAGTCTTCATAGACTACTTTAAATCCCACCGAATGCCTGAAGAAGCGTCCATAAGACATCAGCTCATGAAGCGAGCTCTATCTTTCGCCTTCGTCAACGATACTCTGTACAAGAGATCGTTTGATTCTCTGTGGCTGAGATGCTTAGGACCTGACGAAGCGAAAAGGGTCATCCAGGAAGTTCATGACGGACTTTGCGGTTCTCACCAAGCGGGCCCAAAGATGAAGTTGAAGATAAAACGGATGGGCTACTACTGGCCCACGATGATCCAGGACTGCCTCGAATATGCGAAGCAATGCCACTCATGCCAAATTCATGGGGACTTCATCCACCAGCATCCAAATCCACTACACCCAACGGTGGCTAGCTGGCCATTCGAAATGTGGGGGACTGATATAGTCGGCCCCATCGAACCAGCATCGTCAAGAGGACATCGTTTCATCCTAGCAACGACAGACTACTTCTCTAAATGGGCAGAAGCGATACCGTTAAGAGAAGTGAAGACGGAAAATATCCTCCACTTCTTCAAGACGCACGTCATATATCGGTTTGGAACTCCGCGACGGATCATCTCCGATAACGGGCCAGCTTACAGAAGCCACAAGATCAGTCGCTTTGCGCAACAGCATAATATAGACCGGAGATATTCTTCAGTTTACAATCCGCGAGCTAATGGTCTAGCTGAAGCCTTCAACAAGACCTTGACAAAGATCATAAAGAAAACGGTGTCCCGAAATAAGAAAGACTGGCACGAAAGACTGCAAGAAGCTCTTTGGGCATATCGAACTACGTTCAAGACGGCCACGAACACAACGTCGTACGCGTTGGTGTTCGGTACAGAAGCAGTACTCCCCCTCGAGATAGAGTTACCCTCTCTACGAGTGACAGTTCACTACGAGCTGACGGACAAAGAAAATGCTCACCTTCGGCTTGAGGAGCTTGATGCCCTTGATGAAACCCGGTTCATAGCACAGCAAAATCTGGAAGCTTATAAAGCAAAGATGACGCGCTCATATGAAAGATTGACCAGGCCGAGGACATTCCGCCAAGGCGAACTTGTGTTAGTGGTTAAAAGGCCTATGATCCCCAATCGCGCCAAGCGAGGAAAATTCTAGCCAAACTATGAAGGCCCGTACATCATAGATAAGGTCTACTAGGGTGGGGCCTATCTACTCATGGATATGCACGGTGAAAGGCCTTTCAGGCCGATAAACGGTCGCTTCCTAAAGAGATACTACGCTTAATGAGCCACAGCCTAGGCCAATGATAGATGACGACGACTGTTCCCCTCCGAATGGCGGCCAAGACATGGGCGTCCGTGCCTGAGATTCGGGGCAGATGCTAATTGGTGCTATCCGTCCATCTCTCCGAAGATGCCAAGTTGTTTATGGCACCGTGCATCGGAGGTTTAGACGGATGCGGCCGATGTAGCAGACTTCGTCAGATTCCCCCTCGTTTGAGGGGTTTTTGATTGTGGGGACGCTCTTCCCTGCAGGCGCAAGCCCCTGCAGTTAATTACGCTACCGCATCGCGGTAACAACTTTCTCCTTCTCCAGATGGTCACTTCGTGTCGTGTGTGTTTATTTTATGTTTTGTTGCCCGTGGATTGTTTACGGAGGCTGAGTTATGTCGTCGCCCGTAGGGCGTGGACTAGTCCAAATCCGTGTTTATCTTAGATTTGGGTTTGGGGGTCTGGTTTGAGGATACGTCAGCCATACTTGAGGCTAAGATCAACTCAAACGTTTGTTAAGAATACGTTAGTCCGATTTGAGACTAAGATCAACTTAACAGGATCGTTTAGATCCGACAAAAGTGCGTTTGGGCTCCATTGTTCCAGTTTAGGGACATAGTAGTCCATCGTATATGTGGCAGTCGGGACCCGTCACCTCTCTGACGACGTTAAAGGATTACAACGACGGATGTCAGAGGAGTTCAGAGATGTACCCTCGAGCCAGAGTTAATTTGGGGGATTCATAGTCCAGTCTGTTTGAAGGTTTAAGGATACGTTAGCCATCTTTGAGGCTAAGATCAACTTAAACGGGACCGTTTAGATCCGACAAAAGAGCATGCGGGGCTCTATTGTTCTAGTTTAAGGACATTGCGGTCCGTGGGTAGTTTAAGGACATTGCGGTCCATGGGTAGTTTAAGGACATTGCGGTCCATTGTTAGTTTTAAGACATCTCGGTCAAGGTTAAGGACCTCATAGTCCGTGGATTTAAGGACTCCACAGTCCGGTATGTGCTCTGGATGCTTCACACGGGTTCACTGCCGTGCTTGGCGAGGACCAGGCTCCGCTCTGGGCGTTTTCCGCGGGGTCAAAGAGTGACGTTATCCACGTTCCACGTAACCAGGAATTTTGCACTAGATGCTTCACACGGGTTCACTGCCGTGCTCGGCGAGGACTAGGCTCCGCTCTGGGCGTTTTCCGCAGGGTCAAAGAGTGACGTTATCCGCGTTCCACGTGACCAGGAATTTTGCATTAGACATGGGTTTAAGGACCCCACAGTCCATATCGATGTGTGGTCATCAGGACCCGTCACCTCTTTGAAGACATTGAGGGATACAATGCCAAGTATCAAAGGAGTGAAGAGATGTACCCTAGAACCGGAATGGATTAAATAGTCCTTAGCCCAATTTGGGATCAAGACCCATTAATTGTATTATGAGCCCATTGGCCCAGTTAATCACAAATTGAGGACTTATGGCCATCTTGGGCTAAGTCCAATCAGGAGAGGCTTTGCCTCCATCCACTTGGCCAATTAGGCCAAAGCCTAGTGTTAAACACTACAGGGTAATCAGTGTTGAACACTGGGAATGAGATTGACAAATTAGTGTTTAGCACTAAAGATAATTGGTGTCAAACACCAGCAACGAGGCTTTCAAATTAGTGTTAAACACTAAGACAGATCAGTATCAAGCATCGGCAACAGAGCTCTCAAATTAGTGTTAAACACTAAGGTAGTCAGTGTTGAACACTGCAAATAAAGTTCTTTGATTGGTGTTGAACACTAAGGCCCAACAGTGTTTCAATACTGGATTCGAGAGTTCCAATTTAGTGTTAAACACTAAGGCAAAAGGGGTCACGTGGCAACACGTGAGAGCGCCCTCTCTCCATTCATTCTGCTGAGATTATCGCATCTTTCAGAGCATCACGTGCCATCACGTGACGGGCATTCATATGCTTATGTGTTAGAGCTTCTGTCAAGGGTCACGTGGGTCACGTGGAGGACTGCCTCAAAGGGCTTTCTGTAGATCTTTTGGGGGGTCACGTGGTGGCACGTGACCCTGCCTTCATGTATGTTGTTTAGAGGCTTTGTTAATCTTTTTTCAGGAATTAAATTCCTCGAGCTTTAAATTTCAGAGGAATTAAATTCCTACTTCCCTTTGAAGACTTATCTTCTGGAATAGAGTTTTGAATTTTCTGTAGGAATTAAATTCCTCATATATGTGAAGAACTGAATAGGGTTAAACCCTAATAAAAACTTTTAAGGAATTGGACTCCCATTCTCTGTTAAATTATGATCAAGGGAATTAAATCCTCGTTGTTCCAGCAGAACTAAGTTCTTAATTAGGGTTAAACCCTGTTTCTCTCTGTTCTGAAGGAATTAAATTCCCATAACACAGGGTCAAGCCCTACTTTTATCTTAAAGGAATTAAATTCCTATAGTTCTGTGAGAATTAAATTCTCATGTTTCCATTCCCTCTCTATGTTTTGGATCTGCATGGCAGGATCTCAACCCATTGAGAATTAAATTCTCAACCTAAAGGGGAGATGTGCACTTTGCAGATCCTCTATCAAAGAGAGAAGAAATATGTTCTTCTGCTTTTATATTATCAGAGTTAAACTCTGTTGAGAATTAAATTCTCCTTCTTTCAAAAAGCCTTCCCTTTCTTACCTAGGGTTTTCTTTTGCAGAAGCTCCAAATTCCTCAAAGTATCAAGGCTCTCTCCTTTTTTCTCCCTCTGCGTATATCTGCGTTCTATCTCTCGGCTCCTATTTATAGGAGAAGCAGCCGAATCAATTAGTTTTTGATGAATCTTCATTAAAAGATTTGATTTGCATCCATCATTCGTTTTTGACCTTTGGATTATTAGGTGAATTTTATTCACCATTGGATTTCAAATCCCCGGGATTCTCCTTTGTTATTTCGGTTAGATTTAAAGGGGAAATCTTTCCAAACTCGAGATTTTTCCATAGATAGATGGTATTCAATCATCTCTGAATCTTTAATTCGATCTGCTCCAGATAATCACTTTCCTTTGGGAAGATTTGATTCTCCTTCAGAATTTAATTCTGTTAACAAAACGGGCTTTGAAAGCCGGTCACGTGTGACCACGTGACCCATGGTCACGTGTGGACACGTGACTCTCTTGGAACGAGCCTTCCTCTTTCTTTCTGCGCTTTGCTTTCTGTTCTCTGTTTAGCTGTCACGTGCCACCACGTGACAACTGGTCACGTGTGAGCACGTGACCTCTTCTGAAGCCTTTTTCTTGATTCGATCAGGGAACCATTGTGTCTTTGCCGCTTGTATTTAAATGTCACGTGTCGACACGTGACCCTGGTCACGTGGGAACACGTGACTCTTTCTGAAGCCCCTTTTCTTCAATGTTGTCGGGAAACTGAACTTGCCTTGATGATGCGCTTAGGTGTCACGTGTCAACATGTGACCGCTGGTCACGTGTAAGCACGTGACCCTCTTCTGAAGCTTTTCCCAGAAGCTTTCCTGATTTTAAATCAGGAAACAAATGCCCCCACAGCGTTGTTCTCACGTGTCTGCACGTGAGTGCAACGCTGTCACCTCTTGTGACCGTTGGATTCCTCTAGGGATCTGGGGAGATGAAACGTTTCCATTGCCTTCTATAAATACCTCTGTCTCTTCATAGGAGCCTTCACTTTGCTCATCTTCTTCTTCTGAGAATTTCTTCCTCGAGAATTTAATTCTCGCTTTCAGAGCTTAGTTCTCTGTCTTGAAGCAATCTTCAGAGTTTAACTCTGTTCGAAAAGAATCCTTTTTTCTCAGGTAATGTTCTTGGACAACGATGGACCTTCACATTTCTCTGGATTTTAAATCCAAAACAAGGGTTTTTACCCTTTTTCCTTCATATTTTCCATAAGAACATGAAACCGCTTAACCTTCAAACTGTAGATCTCTTAGGATTTAGATGATCTTTGGGGAAATGATGATGGCGTTTCAACCCCATGGAATTTAATTCCATCAAAAATGTTTCTGGGAATTTAATTCCCTTTTCTTAATAAGGAATTTAATTCCAATGAAGAACTTAATTTCTTCACGCGGAGGCTTCCTGAGGTCTCTTAGCCCTAGGCTGTTCTTCTGCAATTAATGCAATGGGGTTGTTGTAATGATGTCTTCTGTGGGAATTTAATTCCTTTGATTTTGCTGGATTCATTGTAGAGCCCGAGACAGCTTCTGTTGGGGGGGATGTGCATGGTCATCATTCTTTGAGGATATTCCCTTTGTTTTATTGTAACGATTTGGCCTCATTATTAATGAGCCGTCATCCGGATTCTGTGGGGCCCATATGTTTTGTAGCTAATGACCCCAGAAAACTCTGCTGTTGCTTTCTTTAACTAGTCTTCATGTTTATGCATGAATATACGTTGCTGACTTTTCTTCTAACGGTCTTCCTTTATTGGATTTCAGGTGCGATGGCTTCTGTTCCGCGCTTTCCCTTTTCTCGCTCAGAGGCTGCTTTTCCTCAGTCGCCGTCTGATGAGGAAGCGATGGCGATGATTCGGGCCCATGATCCGAACTGCACTAACCTTCTTCAATGGGGACCTTGGTACATTCAGATTATTCAGGGTCGCCGGAGCTTTCTTTGCGCGGTGCCGAGGGAGCCCACTTTCCTATTTTTACCAATGGATCCTCCAAGGACAGCTTTTGCTGTGGAAATGCCCAACTGGACTCCAACGGGGAGGCTGGAGCCTTCGACGACCGGCATTCCGAACCATCCGATCCCGGCCATAGACATCTTGGGACGGCGTATCTGCCAGGGTGAGGCCCATCCGTGGGGGCAAATTTATAAGATAGGGCTCACTCCCAGGCATCCTACGGGCTACCTTCTCTGGGCTCGCTACATCCTTTCTGCCCATCGGGCGCGGTTGCAGAAAGTCGGGCTTTATCAGGCCATATACGCGTCACTATTCCATTACAAGTCCCCGCATGCCTGGTGGGTCAAGGCGTTTTTGAACCAGTGGAATCTTCCCACTAATACTTTCATTCTGGGAGATCGCGAGGTTTCGATTTCTCTGGCCGAATTCTATGATATCTCGGGGTTGCCGATAAGGGGTAATCTGTATGAGGAGTTGTTGCCTCCTGACGAGTACGTTTTTGAGCCCGAGCCCGCCCCAGTTGACGGCCTGTCTGCTGAGAATGCTGTTCGCCACAAGCGCCCCAGTTTAATTAAGGCCCTAGGCATCTTCGACCGATTATTCACCGAGTCCGAGGAGCAGGGTGTCACTTTCAAGAGTTTCATTGCTCGTTTCCTTCGTGAGGATGCCTTATCGAAGACAGCCCCGAAGTTTGCCAACATTGGGGACCCCTTTGGGTTCGGTCCGAAGAGGTTGCCGACCAACGAATCAGATTTACCTCAGTATTACATCCCTATTATTCGCCGATATCTTTTAAATCCATTGATGTCCCAGGCATGGACGAGGAGACGTTCTTTGTGGGGTTTGTTAGTGTCTGGCTTAGTTGGTTCGTTATCCCTATGCATCGCCGCTTCATGAGAGCCTCGGTCATCTACCCGGCTCATCGTATTGCTGAGGGGGTGCGGTTGGCTATCGGCATCCCGGCCTTGGCGCACCTTTATAACGGATTGGGCACCGCAGCTAATACCTCTACGCCTGGCGTGGACGTAGTGAACTTTTCGCTTCATTATTTCACGTCGTGGATCGAAATGCATGTGCTGGGGTCTTTTGCTATGCATCAGAGGCCCGCCTTTTACGACGCCTATCCCTTCCCGCGACTTATGCGACTGGTGGGTGCATCTGCTGCCGACCCAACTCAATTTAGGGCTATTCGGGTGCTGATTGCCACCGCTGGAGGGTTGGTTTTTAATGATCGGGTTTTGTCTAGTCCCTCGGGTCCCGTTCAACAACTCTGGGACCGGTCGAAAGACAACGCGCCCTCTCTGAAGCCCCGGGAGGCCACGCATTTGTATACAATTAGACCGGGCTACTTGGTGTTTCGCCAGGACAGTGCAGCTCTTTTTATGCGGTACAATCCGCATCGATTTGCCCGGCAGCTCGGATACGACCAGGGTGTTCCTTTTGAGGCTTTTATAGTCGCCCCGATCCCTTCGCTCGATGCTGTTCGCGATGCCGCTCATCATTTCATGAGGCTGAACACCGGCTCTCATTTCATGGTCCCCGAAGCCGAGTACATGCCCCGATGCGTAGGTGCATTTACGGGCTGGTATCTTCATCGGATCACCCCAATTATTGCTGAAGAAAGAAGGGTTCTTCTTGGTCACGACGCCCCTCCTCAGGTTTCGGGAGCTAAGCTGCGACCGAGGGTTCCAGTCCGCTTCCCTTTGAGGGAGATTGGCGCTGCCCTCATTCCGGGGGAGTCAGGGGTCGACCTTACTCCGACAGCTGGTATGCCCTTGGGTTCCCGATCGCGGGGTAAACGGGCTCCAGTAGTAGCACCTCTGCCGGTGGCGGCACCGCCCCCCGTGGCGTCGACAATGGCGATGTCGTCCTCGGTTGTGGCACTGAGCGAAAGTAACAGGGATGAGGGTGCTGAAGGCGATGTGGGCCAGCGCCGCCCTAAGGCTTCGCGAGGGAGGAAGCGGTCATCCTCAGCGACCGGCTCAGGGTCTAAACGGCGGAGGAAAGCGGCTACCACCCCGCTTGATTCTGTGGTGGAGTCTGAGCCTATCCTTGAAGACGAACCATTGGCCTTGCAAGAGTCAAACGCTGGACTTCTTTTCCTGAGTTCGGCTGATGAGGAGGCTGCACAGTTGGCTGAGGCCATACGGCGTTCAAAAGACGCGTCCCATAACGCCAAGGTTCCGAAGAAGTCTTATCCTGCTGTAATTTTTTACGAAGACCCTTCGTGGATTCGGCGGCGATTTATCGGCCCTTTGGAGGAATGAGGGGAAGGGCTTTGAAGCAGGCCGCTTCAGAAGACGCCGCTGATGCGCTTTCTTTATGGACCGGCGGTCATGAAGCTACCCTTAAACCCCGGTGAGCTCACCTTCTTGAGAAGGAGAAGCGTCTTGAAGAAGCCATATTGAGGGCTTCTTTGCGCATAGGTACGTTGTGCTTCTTTTGTAGTCTTTTCGATTATTTATGCTCGTGGGTATGTATCATTATTCTCATTTGAATCGTGCAGAATCTTCGATGCTGGGGGAGCTCCCTACTGGCCCATTAAAGCTAAAGCCCGCCGAAATTCTCACTGAAGCCTTGTTGGATGTGGAGGGGGCCGATGAGGCTGCTCCTCTCATGATAGAACCTCCAGCGGCGGTTCTTGATCAGGGAGTGCTTGCCCCTATGGGGGAGGCTCCCTTGGAGGCCGCCGCCCCAATGACTCTTACTGAGGGCGGCCCAAAGGCTGGAAGCGAGGTAGTCGGGACTACTCTCCCTTTGTTGGAGCCTGAGGTCACGGCGGAGACCGTTGAAGCTGCTATCCCCCTGGCTCAGAATGGGAGGAGTGTTGAAGGTATCCCTCTGCGTTTTAATTTAGCAACCCCTTCATAGTCTGAACTCTTTTATCTTTCCCAGAATTGCGCGGCTTGGCGGCCACGATCGCGGATCTGTCGCCTCGCCAATCATTTCAGCGTTTATTGGAGATGGCAGCTCCGCAGGCGATCCCCCCTCAGCGTATTATCCTTTCCTCTGGGCAAGGTTAGTGTCATTCGCCATTTTTTACCATAGCATTGTTACTATTTTGCGAGATGACGTTGATGTCTCTTATAGTTTTAGAAGCCGACGATGAGGTTGAGGTTGTTGAAGGGCCAGGGGAACCTTCAGCTCCTACTTGCATGACTATCGGTGAGTGACATTTTATTATAGTCCCGTTCATTCTGTGTTTAAAAGTTTTACTAACATTCACCAAATTTGAACAGCCCTGCCAGTCTCCATGGCTTTGGAATCCCGCATTGTAATGCCGCACGGCCCCTATGCTTTGCGGGCTTCAGAACGCTTGGCCCAATTGAGCCTTGTCTCCCTATCTTCTTTCGTCGAGGAGCTCCGTGCTGGTAGTGCGACTACAGCCGAAGCGTTTGCCGCTGAAGCTAACGGCTCCCTTCCTTTTCTTGCCACCTAACACAGCGAGGAGGTGGTGCGGGTCTGGGTGGAGTTCTGTAGGAAGGTGGAGGCTTGTTTGTACGCTCTCGAGTGTTCTCGCCTTTCCTCGGAGGCCGTGGCTGCAAAGGCGGAGTTACGGGGGCTGATAGCACGGTGCGCAGCAAACATGGCGTCATGTGAGAAGAGGCTTGGTCGCAAGTTCTCGGAGAGGAAGCTAGCCTCCAAGGCGTTGGGCGAGCTTCAAGCCAATCTCACAGCCAAGGCCAACAAAGCGTATGAGCTCTGGCGGGTGCTTCAGGAGTCTATTAAAGAGGTGGTGGCTCTCGACAAAGCTGCCACGTTCACTCGTGAGAGGGTCGAGGCTCATAAGGCCACCGAAAAAGAGCTCGAAGCTCGGCTCGCTTCTATCAGGCTCAGCAAGCTCAGGCGGAGGCTCGTCTTCTGGAGATCTTGCGTCATGAAGCCGTGGCTCAGCAACAGAATGATGAGCTGGTAAAATTATTGCACCGCCCGCCGGCTTGAGGACTTGTATCTTTTTTCCTTTTTTTTTTGTACATACTCATGGATGAGAGTATCCTTTCATTTTTGTTTCTTTCATAAATTGTACTTTGTATCCATTTTGGTGTTATGAATAAAAGATACATTTTTCTTCTCAATGGTGTGTCCCCTTTTATTGAGTGCATTCTGCGGAAATTCTACCTCGATCTCCCTGCAGGACAGTGATGGCTTAGGATTCAGGGTTAAGATCTGCTTCCTAATTACTTTTGCATTTTATGAGCCACGAGGGTCTCATAAAGTGTTTTTCTCCCTACAGGTCGAGAGGATCCCATAGGTGTAAGTTCTTCTTAAGAATCGTGAGGATTCTTAAGCGGGTTTTCCCTTGAGAGTCGTAAGGATCTCACAAGAGAGTTTTTTCCTTCTTACAGGTCGTGAGGACCTACAAGTGCTGGATGTGGTCGTCCTTATCCGTGTTTCACGGGGTCAGAGGCTGCTCCAGGTATCGTAGTTTAAAGACGTCGCGGTCAAGGTTAAGGACCTCATAGTCCGTGGATTTAGGGACTCCACCGTCCGCTGTTAGTTTTAAGACATCGCGGTCAAGGTTAAGGACCTCATAGTCCGTGGATTTAGGGACTCCACAGTCCGATGTTAGTTTTAAGACATCACGGTCAAGGTTAAGGACCTCAGAGTCCGTGGATTTAGGGACTCCACAGTCCGATATTTGGTTGCAGGGACCCGTCACCTCTTTGAAGACGTTGAGGAATTACAACGCCAGGTATCAAAGGAGTGAAGAGATGTATCCTTAAACCAAGGCAGAATCCGTAGGGAATCGGGGGGGTTGATCGTTAGTTTTAAGACATCACGGTCGAGGTTAAGGACGTCATAGTCCGTGGATTTTAAGGACTCCACGGTCCGGTATTTGCTCTGGATGCTTCACACGGGTTCACTGCCGTGCTTGGCGAGGACCAGGCTCCGCTCTGGATGCTTCATACGGGTTCACTGCCGTGCTCTGCGAGGACCAGGATCCGCTCTGGACGTTTTCCACGGGGTCAAAGAGTGACATTATCCGCGTTCTACGTAACCAGGAATTTTGCACTAGATGCTTCACACGGGTTCACTGCCGTGCTCGGCGAGGACTAGGCTCCGCTCTGGATGCTTCACATGGGTTCACTACCATGCTCTGCGAGGACCAGGATCCGCTCTGGACGTTTTCCACGGGGTCAAAGAGTGACATTATCCGCGCTCCACGTAACCAGGAATTTTGCACTAGATGCTTCACACGGGTTCACTGCCGTGCTCGGCGAGGACTAGGCTCCGCTCTGGATGCTTCACACGGGTTCACTGCCGTGCTCTGCGAGGACCAGGATCCGCTCTGGACGTTTTCCACGGGGTCAAAGAGTGACATTATCCGCGTTCCACGTAACCAGGAATTTTGCACTAGATGCTTCACACGGGTTCACTGCCGTGCTCGGCGAGGACTAGGCTCCGCTCTGGATGCTTCATACGGGTTCACTGCCGTGCTCTGCGAGGACCAGGATCTGCTCTGGACATTTTCCACGGGGTCAAAGAGTGACATTATCCGCGTTCCACGTAACCAGGAATTTTGCACTAGATGCTTCACACGGGTTCACTGCCGTGCTCGGCAAGGACTAGGCTCCGCTCTGGATGCTTCACACGGGTTCACTGCCGTGCTCTGTGAGGACCAGGATCCGCTCTGGACGTTTTCCACGAGGTCAAAGAGTGACATTATCCGCGTTCCACGTAACCAGGAATTTTGCACTAGATGCTTCACACGGGTTCACTGCCGTGCTCGGCGAGGACTAGGATCCGCTCTGGACGTTTTCCACGGGGTCAAAGAGTGACATTATCCGCACTCCACGTAACCAGGAATTTTGCACTAGATGCTTCACACGAGTTCACTGCCGTGCTCGGCGAGGACTAGGCTCCGCTCTGGATGCTTCACACGGGTTCACTGCCGTGCTCTGCGAGGACCAGGATCCGCTCTGGACGTTTTCCACGGGGTCAAAGAGTGACATTATCCGCGTTCCACGTAACCAGGAATTTTACACTAGATGCTTCATACGGGTTCACTGCCGTGCTCGGCGAGGACTAGGCTCTGCTCTGGATGCTTCACACGGGTTCACTGCCGTGCTCTGCGAGGACCAGGATCCGCTCTGGACGTTTTCCACGGGGTCAAAGAGTGACATTATCCGCGTTCCACGTAACCAGGAATTTGCTGATTGTATCCGCATTTCACGAAATGGAGGTTTGACTCTCGGTGATATGTATATTGCCGAGCCATGGAATTGGGGGGGTCGCCGCTGTTCCGTTTCGCTTGATGTTATGTCTGCTGCCATGAGACGAACGACGAGATGATCTCTAGGCTATCTGTGAACCGTCGAGATTTGGCTTCTCCTTATGATGAAACCTGGGGAAGAAGTATGATCCCTTCTTTGTTTGCGCCCCTGGATTGTATACAGGGGTAGATGTAACATCACCTGTAGGGCGAGGATTTCACTTTTATTTTATTTCTTTTTCCGCGATGCTCTATCATTTCAGCTTTTATATCGCGAAGGTCGCGATTACCCCATCATTTCGGCTATTTTTCGCGGTGCCCAATCATTTCGGCTATTTATTTATTTTCTGCTCGCTGCTTTTTATTGCGAGTTGCCCCATCATTTCGGCTATTTTTCATGCCTTCATTTTTACTTGCTGCTTTTTATTGCAAGTTGCCCCATCATTTCGGCTATTTTGTAGGCATGTGTGGCTTGCTAGCTTTTTCGCTGCAAGCCTGGATTTTAGGCACCGATTTCGGCATCAGCACCGCTACAACTGGAATGTTGCCAGGAGCGAATCATCATTTGCCTTTGTCGATGACGAACAAAGGTGGCTCAGCAAACAGGGTTAAGGGTCCTGTCGACCAAGGCTTTTGACTTCATGAGCCGTAAGGGTCTCACAAAGGTATTTCTCCCTACAAGTCGTGAGGATCTTGCAGGTGTATTTTCTCCTTAGGGATCGTGAGGATTCCTAAGTGTGTGCTCCTCTGTAAGTCGTAAGGATCCTACAAGAGGGCTTTCTCCTTATGGATCGAGAGGACCTACAAGGGTTGGACTTTGCTGGGAAATGTTTATTCGCGCCCGTGGATTGTATACACGGGTTAGTATCGAGCCTCTTGTAGGGCAATATCGAAGGTTGTGGAGGATTTGCTTAAGAACAGGTTTAGGTTTCTGTAACTTAAGACTTTCAAATCTTATGAGCCGTAAGGGTCCCACAAGAGAATTCTCCTTACGAGTCGTAAGGATCTCGCAAGTGCATTTTCTCCTTAGGAATCGTGAGGACCCCTAAGTGTGTTGCTCCTTTGTGAGTCGTAAGGATCTCACGCAGGTGGTTTCTCCTTACAAGGTCGAGAGGACCCTACAAGTGTCTTTTAACGAGGTTGCGCCCTTTCGGATTTTCACAAACACACGTCGGTAGTCCTGCTGTTTTTACTCACGGAGCCCTTTCGGGTTTTCATCCGTGCCCATTTTGCTTGTGGACATACCGTTTTTTTATTGTTTATTCTTTTTCTTTCTTTTTTTTTTATCTCGTCAGCCTAAGGATGCTGCGGTAGTAGTTTAGGGACGTTTCGGTCCGTCGTTAGTTTAAGGACGTTTCGGTCCGTCGTTAGTTTAAGGACGTTTCGGTCCGTGGTTATGGGAAGGCCAGCTGCTGCTTGTAAAGTCGGAGCCTAGGAAGATAGCGAGTGGACATAGTCGTCGTCATCTATCATTGACCCAGGCTATGGCTCATTAAGCATAGTATTTCTTTAAGAAGCGGCCATTTATTGGCCTGAAAGGCCTTTCACCGTGCATGTCTATGAGTAGATAGGCTCCACCCTGGTAGACCTTGTCTATGATGTAAGAGCCTTCGTAGTTTGGCTCAAATTTTCCCCGCTTGGCACGATTGGGGATCATAGGTCTCTTGACCACTAGCACGAGTTCGCCTTGGCGGAATGTCCTCGGCCTGGTCAATCTTTCGTACGAGGGCGTCATCTTTGCTTTGTAGGCTTCTAGATGTTGTTGCGCTATGAGTCGGGTTTCGTCTAGGGCATCAAGCTCCTCAAGCCGAAGGTGAGCATTTTCTTCGTCCGTCAGCTCGTGGTGGACTGCCACTCACAGAGAGGGTAACTCTATCTCGAGGGGGAGTACTGCTTCCGTCCCAAATATCAACGCGTACGGCGTTGTGTTCGTGGCCGTCTTGAATGTAGTTCGATAAGCCCAAAGGGCCTCTTGCAGCCTCTCGTGCCAGTCTCTCTTATTCCAGGAAACGGTCTTTTTTATGATCTTCGTCAAGGTCTTATTGAAGGCCTCGGCCAGACCGTTAGCTCGTGGGTTGTAAACTGAAGAATATCTCCAGTCTATATTGTGTTGCTGCGCGAAGCGGCTAATCTTATGGCTTCTGTAGGCTGGCCCGTTATCGGAGATAATCCGCCGTGGGGTTCCGAACCGATAGATGACGTGCGTCTTGAAGAAATGGAGGATATTCTCCGTCTTCACTTCCCTCAGTGGTATTGCTTCTGCCCATTTGGAGAAGTAATCAGTCGTCGCCAGGATGAAACGATGTCCCCGGGATGATGTTGGCTCGATGGGGCCGACTATGTCAGTCCCCCACATTTCGAATGGCCAACTAGCCACCGTTGGATGTAGTGGATTCGGATGTTGGTGGATAAAGTCTCCATGGATCTGGCACGAGTGGCATTGCTTCGCATATTCGAGGCAGTCCTGGATCATCGTGGGCCAGTAGTAACCCATCCGTTTAATTTTTAACTTCATCTTTGGGCCTGCTTGGTGAGAACCGCAAAGTCCGTCATGGACTTCCTGAATGACTCTTTCCGCTTCGTCAGGTCCTAAGCATCTCAGCCATAGAGAATCAAACGATCTCTTGTATAGAGTATCGTTGACGAAGGCGAAAGATAGAGCTAGTTTCATGAGCTGATGCCTTGAGGATGTATCTTTGGTCATTTGGTGGGACTTAAAGTAGTCTATGAAGACTTCCCTCCAATTCTCAGCCTTCTCACGGTCTTTTATTTGTAGGGTCGTCTGCTCAGTCGCTCCCTTTTCTTTAGATAATTCCGGAGGTATTTCTGCCGGGGCAAGCACTCGACGGCTTTGTACCACGATTCTTACATCGTCGAGGTTTTCGTCCGCCAGTTCTTTAGCAAGTTTGGCTAACGCGTCTGCTTTGCTGTTTTCCGCCCGCGGTATATTCTCTAAAGTGTAGGAGGGAATTTGGGTCAATAGTTGTTGCACCTTTTCGCCGTACCTCACCAACTCCGGTTTGCACGTTTGGTAATCACCATTTACTTGACTAACAATTAGCTGAGAATCCCCGTATATAAGGAGGTCTTCAATTCCCAGGTCAATGGCGATTTCGAGGCCTGCTATCAGAGCTTCGTATTCAGCTTCATTGTTTGTCCTCGGCTCTGTTAAGGAGAAGGCGAAGCGCATTATCCCTCCTTGTGGAGTTGCAAAGATGAGGCCTATCCCCGATTTGATCATTGGGATACCTTGTTTCTGTTTCTTTATGGAGGACGCTCCATCGAAATAGAGTTCCCATCGGGTGCTACCGCCGCCAATCGCGTCAAATGCATGCTCGTCCGGCAAAGCACAGTTCAGAGGAGAATCGGCCGGTATCGGGTGCTCAGCGAGGAAATCGGCAATGGCCTGGCCTTTTACTGCCTTGAGAGGTTGATACGTTATCGAGAACTCCATCAAGAGCAGGGCCCATTTAGCGAGTCGTCCCGTCAATATGGCTTTTGACATCAAGTATTTAAGGGGATCCACCTTTGAAATGAGACGCACTTCATGCGCCAACGCATAGTGCCTGAGCTTTGTTATCGCGAAGATCAACGCCAAGCAATGTTTTTCAATGGGAGAGTAGTTGCTTTCTGCCCCCAGTAGAACTCGACTTAAGTTGTAGAGTGCTCTCTCTTTCCCTTGATCGTTCTCTTGAGCCCATAATGCGCCTAAGGAACCTTCGAGGGCGGTTGTATAAAGAATGAGGGGTTTTCCCTTGACCGGCGCAGCCAACACCGGAGGGTTCTGCAGGTACTGCTTGATCTCGTCTAGTGCACCTTGGCATTTGTGATCCCAAACGAATGGAGTTCCCTTCTTCATCAGGTGGCTGTAAGGACGGCATTTGCCTGAAAGATTTGCGATAAATCGCCGGATGTATGCGAGCTTCCCTTGGAGAGACCACAACTGTCTGAGGGTTCTTGGCGGAGGCATTTCTATGATCGCTTTAATCTTTGACGGATCTATTTCAATACCTCGGTGTCGAACGATGAATCCCAGGAATTTGCCCGAGGAGACTCCAAACGCGCATTTGAGGGGATTCATTTTCAAATTATATTGCCGAAGGCGTTGAAATACAGTCTCCAGATGCTTTAAATGATCTTCGTATGACATGCTCTTTACTACGAGGTCATCGATATAGCACTCGACGATGTCATGTATGAGGTCGTCGAAGATCTTTGTCATGGCCCTTTGATAGGTAGCGCCAGCGTTCTTTAGACCAAAGGGCATAACCCTGTAGCAGAATATACCCAAAGGGATCCGGAAAGCGGTGTGCTTCTGGTCTTCGGGATGCATCTTTATCTGATTGTATCCTGACGAACCGTCCATAAAGGAGAAAACCTCGTGAGTGGACGTGTTATCTATCATCAGCTCGGTTACCGGTACTGGGAAATCATCCTTTGGACAGGCTTTATTGAGATCCCTGAAATCCACGCATATGCGTACCGTCCCATTCTTTTTCATTACCGGGACGATATTGGCGATCCAATCGGGATATTGGACTTCTTGGATAAATCCAGAATCGATCAGCTTCTTGACTTCGGCGTTGATGCTCATCTCAAGCTCGAGTCGCATCCTTCTTGGCGCTTGCTTGACTGGCTTGATATCTGGGGATATTGCTAACTTATGCACAGCAACCTCCGGATCTAATCCTGGCATCTCAGAGTAGTTCCACGCGAAGCAGTCTTTATGCCGTAGAAGCACGTTCTTTAACGCGGCCACCCTTTCTTCAGAGAGTAGCTCGCTGACAAATGTCGGTCGTGGGTCATCTGCCGATCCCAACTCAATCTTCCTGAGGTTATCCGCCGTAGTATGTATACCATCTTCCAGTTCTTTCGGAGCTGGCGGAAATTCTGAGATCACCTCATCATCGCTGTTCTCAAAGCACCGGGGAAGGTCATCCACGTTCTCGCGCTCTTCTTTTAATATCGCGATCGTATAACAGGTGCGAATCCGCTCCCAGGACTGAGGTGGATCCGGTTTTGCTCTTGCGGCCTTGGGTTCATGCTTTTGTGGCGGCGTTACCCTCCAGCTGTTGGATAAAGCGAATCTGCCCCGTTGGTACTGGTCCTCGACCCAGTTCTTGAAGGTGAGGCAGTCTTCGGTAGGATGTCCTATGGCTTGGTGATAAGAGCAATAGCTCGAACGAGAAGCCTTGTTAGCTTGCTCAGGGTGTCTAGACTCTGGAAGCGCGATCATTTGATGTTTTAAAGCGAGCTTGAGTAACCTCTCCGTCTTGTCTCGGGGGAAGGAGTACGCTCGACTCATCTTCTCCATGAGGGACGAATCCGAGCCGAGCCGTGCAGTACCCGATCACGTAACCCTCTAATCCTGCGTCGTTGTTGTCGGCTCCTCTTTCTGCTTCTTAATTTATTTCTGTCTCCGCATCGGGCCTTTCGTACAACGGGTTGACAAAGATGAGCATCTTTGTCTTTTGCAGCCTGTTGAAATAGACGTTGCGTCCTGGCCTTCTCGTAGATGGCCATCTCGCGGTTGTGGTCTTCCCGAGCTTTCTGACCCATTTTCCTGATAGGCTTGTCCGTTCGTTCTTCAAACGACGGACTCGGCGCTTCAATCGCGGGGTCTAATTTTGATGAGGGGTTGGCATCTCCTGACAGGGCGTCATCTTCTTTATCAAAGGTATATATAGTGTAGCTGCCGTGAGCCCGTTCCCGTTTTCCGGCTCTCGCGTATCCAAGCCCAAGTGTTTCCATTTTCCCGTTGGGCAATTTGCGTTGAGTCCCAGGGACATCCCAAATCTTGTTGTAGAACCGAGCCTGCCGAACAGCCTGTTTTAAGGGTACTCCTTGGCGCTTCAATAGCTTCTTTAATCCATTTGTATAGTATCTGGGCAGACGGATGGGTTGGAGCCTGTCGAGTGTAGCATCCGCGCCATGCCAGATCTCTTTCTCTATTTTCGACTCTGAGGATCGGTAGAATAGGATCACCTTCTCACCCCTTTGCCTGGGAGGGACGTAAAATGTTTGCAGGTCCTGCACATTGTGAGCTTGAAGCGTGTCGAGATCCTTGTAATGTTCTCGCGGTACCATGGTGATTTGCAAACTATGGTCATCGCCAGGGGGTGCTTGTATTGACAGCCGATTGGAGAATACGGCATTAACTTCATCTTCTGAATCACTTCCGAAGACCAACATAGGGGCAGGCATCCCCAGGTTGTTGTGTTGAGATGGCCCCGCATAAACTATCTCTTCCTCTTCTTCGGTATCGCTCCCGAAAACAAGGATGGTGGCGGCGGCTTTGTTCTCCGGGTTGCGACACCTTTCTGTATCCTCGAAATCTGGCAAAAAGTACTTCGCGTCTTCGTATTTGCGGACTTCGTTCACGGAAAATGGGTTTAACTCTCCTGTTACGGTGTACTCGAAACCATCTTTAAAGTACTTCATACACTGGTGTTGCGTAGAAGGGATGATGTTGTACTCGTGTAGCCAAGGACGACCGAGCAAGGCGTTATAGCAGGTCTTGGTGTCGATGACATGGAATTTGATGTCTGTGACGAGAAGCCCAAAGCGTAATGTTAGTATCACAGATCCGAGAGTCCGTGACGATTGTGAATTGAAACCGGAGATAGTAATTTTGTCACGAGCGAGATGTTGCACACTCATGCAGATTTCCTTCAACACCCGAACATTAAGGAGATTGACGGAGGATCCATTATCCATCAGGATCTTGCCTATCTTGATATCATGGCAGTATCCGGAGACATATAGGGGACGGTTATGGTCGCACGTCCCGAGAAGGAGGTCTTCATCACCGAAAGTGATATCGGCCGTATGCACTTCCTCCAGTTCATCCTTCATCTTCTCAGTGGCGAGGAAGGCTTGGAATTGCTCAGGTTCTTGTAACGCCTTAATTAGTGAGTCTCGCACTTCTTTTGATAATAGGAGGGCATCGAGAATGCTAAGCTGAGAAGGTAGCTTCCTTAGGTGCGCGAGGATGTTATAGTCCACCTTACCCTTCCTGGGAGGGTCTTTGGTAGTTAGTTCTTTCATGACTTGGTCATCTAAAGTGATATCCTCAGTGACCTTTTCCTTTCCCTTATCTTTTCTATTCGCGGGCCCGAGATTCTTTTCTGGGAGTGTGCGATTGCGCAGCTGAATGTTTTCGCAGGCTTCCAATTTCTCCTCTTTCCCTAAAACGGATTCTTTAAAGAGAGGGCCCAGAGCCATTTCTTCATCAGAGTCGCTCCCAAAGGTGAGAACTTGTGACCTCTCGGCGTGAACCATATAACAGTTGCCAGTAGTTCTGTTGTGCCCATCGACAGTACTTCTTTGCTCCCGACGGATCTTGCGTTTCATGCGCTTAACATGTTGCCGACGAGCAACATATCCTTGCCACCATATCTTAAAGGCGTCGCACTCCTCCGTGGGGTGTGAGATTTTCTGATGATATGCGCAATAATCAGGGTGCCTCTCCACCCTATCGTGCGTGTTTCCTTCCGAGGGTGGTAGCTTCATTCCCATTGACATGGCTTTGGCAAACCTTTTCCTCGTCTTGAATATCTTCTTGTCTACTTCGGATGCCTTTCGCTCTGGCAGGGGTAGTTCAACTCTTTCGTTCAGTCGCCCGCCTTTGGTTCCTTCTGACGTTGCCATCTCACGCTCCTGATCCGCTTTACTCTTTAGACGAATCTCGTCTAGAAAGGCATTGATCATTTCATTTGTTGGCCACACACGCTCTGGTTCAGGCTCTGCCTCCAGCTTCTTAGTGCCAGGAGTTTTCCCATCATCGGCAAACGAGTGGGAGATTACGTTACAACTCGCCACATATCCTTCGGATTCATCCGACGAGCTCTCTCCATCATCTTTCTCTTGAAAGACGTGGTTGAGGAACTCTCGCAGTGTGACGGGAGTTCGCGTCTTTTGATTGTATTCTTCCAGCGCGTCGATTTGCTTCTGCAAGTTCGTGTGCTCGTCTCCAAGCTTCGCGGGCTTCTTGGATTTCTTCTTCTTTTTCTTCGAAGATTTTGACGGTTGGGCGTGAGTATTTGGGCCCTTATCACGAGCCTTCGTAGTTGTGCGGGGCTTCAACATCCCTTCGATAATTTGAGGTTCAAGAGGGTCTCTCCATTCGATCGCAGGGCACGCGTGAAGGTCTCTCAGCATTCTTTTGGTTTTCGTTGATAGCACGACCTCCCATGGAGCTTCTTCAATAAAGGAGCAAGTTGCCCCCGATGTATCTGTTTTCTTGGGAGTATGCGGTTGTGGTGGGCTCACCTTCCACTTTTCGGATAGTACAAACTTTTCCTGGAGGTATTGATCTTCAATCCATCCTTTGAAGACGAAGCAATCTTCAATCGGATGACTTACCGTTTGATGGTAAGGGCAATAGTTAGGGTTATTCACCTCGGTGGGTTGCGGCGGTCGTCTTGGATTTGGTAGGTTTATAAGTCTGTTACGTATTGGTAGCTCGAATAACCGTTTCGTCTTGTCTCGCGGGAACGAGTAGGGACGTTTCATCTTCTCATTATAATACTGGCGTCTTTCTTCCAGTTGATCTGCCGGTTTCGGGGCGTTAGGTTGCTGTTGGGCATTCGCGACGAAGGTTGCCCTTCCTTTACCCTTGTCATTCCGCGGTTCCGACTTCGGGGGAGGTGGTCTATGACCCATCTGGTCCATCTGAGCCAACTTGTCGATTAAAGCCTGGAATGTGGTTGGCTTAAAGAACATCATAAACTGGGAGATAGTTGCGTGGGGGTCTAGGGTTCCCACGAACATGCCCACTGCGGGTGCCTCCTCAATGCGTTGCTCGCATCTCGACCACAAATTCCGCCAGCGTATAGCATACTGGACCCAGGCTTCGCCTGGTTTTACCCTGGCGTTAATCAAAGCAGTTATTGGAGTGCGTTCGCTGGCACTTGCGAATCGCTGAGTGAATAACAACTCCATTTCAGCGAACGTTTTGATAGAATCGTTCGGGAGTTCTGAATACCATTCGAACGTTGTTTCTGATAAGCTGCCCACGAACTGTCGGAGCAACAGTTTATCATCACCGCCGGTGTTACCGCAGAGGGCCCGTAACTGGGCGACTTGTTGATGGGGATTGCCGGTCCCCTTGTACACGTGGAATTTTGGTATCGTATAGCCTTGCGGGTATTTGATTTGGTCGTACCAGCTTGGATACGGCCGCCCCGTTTTCACGACTTGACCAGCTGCCTCAGTCGCATGATGGACCCGGATTTGCTGGGCTATGTAGTCAGCCAAGTCAGCCTTAGAGATTGCCTCCTCCTTGGCCGTTGAGAGGGCTGGTAGTGGATTTGACGTTTCTCCTCGGTCGTCTTCAAGAACTATTGGGGGATCCTCGGCGGGTAAGTCCTGCTGGATCATCATTCCTATCATATCTTGGAAGAGAAGGCCCATACGTTGTATGTTGGCTGCTTGTTCATCAGCCTCTTTGTCCTTTTTCTCCAGTATCCGGCGAAGGAATTCAGCGTCGGTTTCTTCTTCTTGGCGCGCGTCTGAGGATGTTTCTGGGCTTTCTTTTGGCCCGGTAAGTGCAGCCATAGCATTCATCATTTCCTGAATCTTTTGTTGCTGCTCCTGGGCTTTCGTCACGAATCGGGTAAGTGGTCGGTGGCCTGTAGAAGTGCGGCTCTCCTCCTTTCCAGAGGCCATGTATACGGTGTGGACCATCATGCCCCCAGACTTAGGACATCTGGGCTCAGTGCTTTTAGCTGTCGTTGCAGGCTGGGGGGTCTTCTCTGGCCTCCTCCTTTTATGAGCCATGGAGGTTGAGGGGGCCGTTGAGGTGGGCGTCCAGACAGCCTTTTGGGGTTCAGCCTGGTGACCAGCTTCCGGTTGGATTTTCAGCTTCTTGTGCTGGCGGGAGGAGTTTGGATCGATGATCGAGTCTCGGGCCTGCCGCCAAACCTTATAGATTTTGGAAGACAGCCGTTGAGGGGATCGGGACTGTTCTGATTCCATTTCCACAACCTTTTTTAATGGGGGAGGAGACTTCTTTAGTACTGCAGTAGGAGAATTCCTCCGCACCTTATTTAGCATCTCGAAGCTGTTCCCAGTTGGAACAGCAGCATTAACTTCTGCCATCGGGGCTGATGGAGTCAACCCGGAGGGGGAGTTGCCCCCAGCCTTCCTTACTCGGCGCCAATGGCGACGTCGAGCGTGTCGAGCGGACGGCGTTGGGTCAGCGGTAAGAATGGTTTCGTCTTGCCCCCTGTGTGGGTGGGGGGTTGCTGTTGGTGTTAGCCTATCAAAGACCGATGTCCTTTGGGTAGCAGGAGCGGGAGCTGAAGCCGTCAATCTTGTAAAAACCGATTTTTTGGCCGGAGAAGCCGCCTTGGCGATTTCGGGGGCAGGAGCGGCCACTTTCTTAGAAGTAGCCTCCTCTGAGATTGTAGGCCCTATGATGAGTTCGCAGGATTTCCGGCCCAATCTAGAGAAGACCGAGGCGTTGACGTTGGGCGACTCGTTGAGAGGAGCCGCGGCAGGGGTAAGACGATCATAGACTGACTTCTTGAGAGCTTCCTTTGTCAGTACCGGCGCCGCGAAGCTTGATGATGGGAGTATAGTCCCGAAGAACAATCCGGTAGTGGCTTGAGTCACTTGGTCCACCGGCATTGTGAACAACGAAGCAGCTTGGGGTCCATAGGCTATACCTCCTGGCGAGGTAAAGCGTTGGTCGCAATTGCAGTCTGAGCAGTTGGAGGATTTCGCAGAAGTAGAAGCCATCGATCCTTTGCTTTCTGCAATAAGCAAGACGCCAATTCTTAGTATCTTGAAACCCAAGAGCAACCATTAGCGAACCGCGATTGGTTCGCGAATCACGATACACGAAGTGTGGAGTGGAAAGAGGAAAAGGTCCCACCGGGCGTGCCAGAATCTGTTCCCCTCCGAATGGCGGCCAAGACATGGGCGTCCGTGCCTGAGATTCGGGGCAGATGCTAATTGGTGTTATCCGTCCATCTCTCCGAAGATGCCAAGTTGTTTATGGCACCGTGCATCGGAGGTTTAGACGGATGCGGCCGATGTAGCAGACTTCGTCAGATTCCCCCTCGTTTGAGGGGTTTTTGATTGTGGGGACGCTCTTCCCTGCAGGCGCAAGCCCCTGCAGTTAATTACGCTACCGCATCGCGGTAACAACTTTCTCCTTCTCCAGATGGTCACTTCGTGTCGTGTGTGTTTATTTTATGTTTTGTTGCCCGTGGATTGTTTACGGAGGCTGAGTTATGTCGTCGCCCGTAGGGCGTGGACTAGTCCAAATCCGTGTTTATCTTAGATTTGGGTTTGGGGGTCTGGTTTGAGGATACGTCAGCCATACTTGAGGCTAAGATCAACTCAAACGTTTGTTAAGGATACGTTAGTCCGATTTGAGACTAAGATCAACTTAACAAGATCGTTTAGATCCGACAAAAGAGCGTTTGGGCTCCATTGTTCCAGTTTAGGGACATAGTGGTCCATCGTATATGTGGCCGTCGGGACCCATCACCTCTCTGACGACGTTGAAGGATTACAACGACGGATGTCAGAGGAGTTCAGAGATGTACCCTCGAGCCAGAGTTAATTTGGGGGATTCATAGTCCAGTCTGTTTGAAAGTTTAAGGATACGTTAGCCATCTTTGAGGCTAAGATCAACTTAAACGGGACCGTTTAGATCCGACAAAAGAGCATGCGGGGCTCTATTGTTCTAGTTTAAGGACATTGCGGTCCGTGGGTAGTTTAAGGACATTGCGGTCCATGGGTAGTTTAAGGACATTGCGGTCCATGGGTAGTTTAAGGACATTGCGGTCCATTGTTAGTTTTAAGACATCTCGGTCAAGGTTAAGGACCTCATAGTCCGTGGATTTAAGGACTCCACAGTCCGGTATGTGCTCTGGATGCTTCACACGGGTTCACTGCCGTGCTTGGCGAGGACCAGGCTCCGCTCTGGGCGTTTTCCGCGGGGTCAAAGAGTGACGTTATCCACGTTCCACGTAACCAGGAATTTTGCACTAGATGCTTCACACGGGTTCACTGCCGTGCTCGGCGAGGACTAGGCTCCGCTCTGGGCGTTTTCCGCGGGGTCAAAGAGTGACGTTATCCGCGTTCCACGTGACCAGGAATTTTGCATTAGACATGGGTTTAAGGACCCCACAGTCCATATCGATGTGTGGTCGTCGGGACCCGTCACCTCTTTGAAGACATTGAGGGATTACAATGCCAAGTATCAAAGGAGTGAAGAGATGTACCCTAGAACCGGAATGGTTTAAATAGTCCTTAGCCCAATTTGGGATCAAGACCCATTAATTGTATTATGAGCCCATTGGCCCAGTTAATCACAAATTGAGGACTTATGGCCATCTTGGGCTAAGTCCAATCAGGAGAGGCTTTGCCTCCATCCACTTGGCCAATTAGGCCAAAGCCTAGTGTTAAACACTACAGGGTAATCAGTGTTGAACACTGGGAATGAGATTGACAAATTAGTGTTTAGCACTAAAGATAATTGGTGTCAAACACCAGCAACGAGGCTTTCAAATTAGTGTTAAACACTAAGACAGATCAGTATCAAGCATCGGCAACAGAGCTCTCAAATTAGTGTTAAACACTAAGGTAGTCAGTGTTGAACACTGCAAATAAAGTTCTTTGATTGGTGTTGAACACTAAGGCCCAACAGTGTTTCAATACTGGATTCGAGAGTTCCAATTTAGTGTTAAACACTAAGGCAAAAGGGGTCACGTGGCAACACGTGAGAGCGCCCTCTCTCCATTCATTCTGCTGAGATTATCGCATCTTTCAGAGCATCACGTGCCATCACGTGACGGGCATTCATATGCTTATGTGTTAGAGCTTCTGTCAAGGGTCACGTGGGTCACGTGGAGGACTGCCTCAAAGGGCTTTCTGTAGATCTTTTGGGGGGTCACGTGGTGGCACGTGACCCTGCCTTCATGTATGTTGTTTAGAGGCTTTGTTAATCTTTTTTCAGGAATTAAATTCCTCGAGCTTTAAATTTCAGAGGAATTAAATTCCTACTTCCCTTTGAAGACTTATCTTCTGGAATAGAGTTTTGAATTTTCTGTAGGAATTAAATTCCTCATATATGTGAAGAACTGAATAGGGTTAAACCCTAATAAAAACTTTTAAGGAATTGGACTCCCATTCTCTGTTAAATTATGATCAAGGGAATTAAATCCTCGTTGTTCCAGCAGAACTAAGTTCTTAATTAGGGTTAAACCCTGTTTCTCTCTGTTCTGAAGGAATTAAATTCCCATAACACAGGGTCAAGCCCTACTTTTATCTTAAAGGAATTAAATTCCTATAGTTCTGTGAGAATTAAATTCTCATGTTTCCATTCCCTCTCTATGTTTTGGATCTGCATGGCAGGATCTCAACCCATTGAGAATTAAATTCTCAACCTAAAGGGGAGATGTGCACTTTGCAGATCCTCTATCAAAGAGAGAAGAAATATGTTCTTCTGCTTTTATATTATCAGAGTTAAACTCTGTTGAGAATTAAATTCTCCTTCTTTCAAAAAGCCTTCCCTTTCTTACCTAGGGTTTTCTTTTGCAGAAGCTCCAAATTCCTCAAAGTATCAAGGCTCTCTCCTTTTTTCTCCCTCTGCGTATATCTGCGTTCTATCTCTCGGCTCCTATTTATAGGAGAAGCAGCCGAATCAATTAGTTTTTGATGAATCTTCATTAAAAGATTTGATTTGCATCCATCATTCGTTTTTGACATTTGGATTATTAGGTGAATTTTATTCACCATTGGATTTCAAATCCCCGGGATTCTCCTTTGTTATTTCGGTTAGATTTAAAGGGGAAATCTTTCCAAACTCGAGATTTTCCTATAGATAGATGGTATTCAATCATCTCTGAATCTTTAATTCGATCTGCTCCAGATAATCACTTTCCTTTGGGAAGATTTGATTCTCCTTCAGAATTTAATTCTGTTAACAAAACGGGCTTTGAAAGCCGGTCACGTGTGACCACGTGACCCATGGTCACGTGTGGACACGTGACTCTCTTGGAACGAGCCTTCCTCTTTCTTTCTGCGCTTTGCTTTCTGTTCTCTGTTTAGCTGTCACGTGCCACCACGTGACAACTGGTCACGTGTGAGCACGTGACCTCTTCTGAAGCCTTTTTCTTGATTCGATCAGGGAACCGTTGTGTCTTTGCCGCTTGCATTTAAATGTCACGTTTCGACACGTGACCCTGGTCACGTGGGAACACGTGACTCTTTCTGAAGCCCCTTTTCTTCAATGTAGTCGGGAGACTGAACTTGCCTTGATGATGCGCTTAGGTGTCACGTGTCAACATGTGACCGCTGGTCACGTGTAAGCACGTGACCCTCTTCTGAAGCTTTTCCCAGAAGCTTTCCTGATTTTAAATCAGGAAACAACGACTATGTCCGCTCGCTATCTTCCTAAGCTCAAACTCTATCAGCAGTAACCAGCCTTCTCAACGTCGGACCGAAACTTCCTTAAACTAATAGCGGACCGAAACGTCTTTAAACTAATACCGCAGCATCCTTAGGCTGACGAGATAAATAAAAATAAAAAAAAAAAAAAAAAAAATATAATAAATAAAAACGGTATGTCCATAAGCAAAAAGGGCACGGATGAAAACCCGAAAGGGCTCCGTGAGTAAAAACAGCAGAGCTACCGGCGAGTGTTCGTGAAAACCCGAAAGGGCGCGACCTCGTAAAAAAAAAAAGAAAAAGAAAAAAAAAGGTATGTCCATAAGCAAAATAGGCATGGATGAAAACCTGAAAGGGCTCCGTGAGTAAAAACAGCAGGACTACCGGCGAGTGTTTGTGAAAACCTGAGAGGGCGCAACCTCGTTAAAGGACACTTACAGGGTCCTCTCGACCTTGTAAGGAGAAACCACCTGCGTGAGATCCTTACGACTCACAAAGGTGAAACACACTTAGGGATCCCCACGATTCCTAAGGAGAAAATACACTTGCGAGATCCTCACGACTCGTAGGGAGAACTCTCTTATGGGACCCTCACGGCTCATAAGAGTTGAAAGTCTTAAGTTACAGAGACCTAAACCTGTGCTTAAGCAACCCCCACAACCTTCGATATTGCCCTACAAGTGGTCCAATACTGACCCTTGTATACAATCCACGGGCGCGAATAAACATTTCCCTAACCAAGTCTCATCCATGACTGGGGATATGTTCGCATGGTGAACAACCCTTGTAAATCCTCTCGATTTATTAGGAGAAAACCCTCCTGTAGGATCCTTACGACTTACAGAGGAAACAAGCACTTAGGAATCCTCACGATTCCTAAGAAGAAAATACACTTACAAGATCCTCACGACTTGTAGGGAGAAATACCTTTGTGAGACCCTTACGGCTCATGAAGTCAAAAGTCTTAGTTGACAAGACCTCAACCCTGCTCGCTAAGCCACCCTTGTTCAACATCGACAGAGGCAGATGATGATTCGCTCCTGGCAATATCCCAGTTGTAGCGGTGTTGATGCCGAAATCGGTGTCTAATTTCAGGCTTACGGCGAAAAGCCAATAGGCCGCACATGTATATGAAATAGCCGAAATGATGGGGCAACTTGCAATAAAAAGCAGCAAGTAAAAATGTATGCATGCAAAATAGCCGAAATGATTGGGCAACTCGCAATAAAAAGCAGCGAGTGAAAATAAAATAAATAGCCGAAATGATTGGACACCGCGAAAAATAGCCGAAATGATTGGGCAGTCGCGACCTTCGCGATATAAAAGCTGAAATGATAGAGCATCGCGGAGATAAAATAAAAAAATGATGATAAAACTTTGGCCCTACAGTTAAGATCACATCGATCCCTGTATACAATCCAAGGGCGTAAACAAAGAGGGAACCATAATTTCCCAACAGGCTCCGCCAGAAGACGAAGCCAAATCTCGACGGTTCTGTCCAACTCCGAAGAAACCAGTGTCTTCAGCAGATTCCTCGACTCACTGATACAAACACTCCTTGACGAGAGCCTCCTGATCCGCGTCGACTCGCAGAGCCACCAGTGCCTCCGTGGGAAATTCTCGACTCGTTTCAAACCCCAAGGAAACAAATAATCCTTGGTGCTAGGGAAACAAATAATCCCTAACAAATTCCTTGACTCACGGATACAAACACTCCTTGACGAGAGCCTCCTGATCCGCGTCGACTCGCAGAGCAACCAGTGCCTCCGTGGGAAATTCTCGACTCGTTTCAAACCCCAAGGAAACAAATAATCCTTGGCGCTAGGGAAACAAATAATCCCTAGCAAATTCCTCGACTCACAGATACAAACACTCCTTGACGAGAGCCTCCTGATCCGCGTCGACTCGCAGAGCAACCGGTGCCTCCGTGGGAAATTCTCGACTCGTTTCAAACCCCAAGAAAATAAATAATCCTTGGCGCTAGGGAAACAAATAATCCCTAGCAAATTCCTCGACTCACGGATACAAACACTCCTTGACGAGAGCCTCCTGATCCGCGTCGACTCGCAGAGCCACCAGTGCCTCCGTGGGAAATTCTCGACTCGTTTCAAACCCCAAGGAAACAAATAATCCTTGGCGCTAGGGAAACAAATAATCCTTAGCAAATTCCTCGACTCACGGATACAAACACTCCTTGACGAGAGCCTCCTGATCCGCGTCGACTCGCAGAGCCACCAGTGCCTCTGTGGGAAATTCTCGACTCGTTTCAAACCCCAAGGAAACAAATAATCCTTGGCGCTAGGGAAACAAATAATCCTTAGCAAATTCCTCGACTCACAGATACAAACACTCCTTGACGAGAGCCTCCTGATCCGCGTCGACTCGCAGAGCAACCAGTGCCTCCGTGGGAAATTCTCGACTCGTTTCAAACCCCAAGGAAACAAATAATCCTTGGCGCTAGGGAAACAAATAATCCTTAGCAAATTCCTCGACTCACGGATACAAACACTCCTTGACGAGAGCCTCTTGATCCGCGTCGACTCGCAGAGCCACCAGTGCCTCCGTGGGAAATTCTCGACTCGTTTCAAACCCTAAGGAAACAAATAATCCTTGACGCTAGGGAAACAAATAATCCTTAGCAAATTCCTCGACTCACGGATACAAACACTCCTTGACGAGAGCCTCCTGATCCGCGTCGACTCGCAGAGCAACCAGTGCCTCCGTGGGAAATTCTCGATTCGTTTCAACCCCAAGGAAACAAATAATCCTTGGCGCTAGGGAAACAAATAATCCCTAGCAAATCCCTCGACTCACGGATACAAACAATCCTTGATGAGAGCCTCCTGATTCGCGTCGGCTCGCAGGGCAACCAGTGCCTCCGCGGGAAATTCCCGATTCGTCTCAACTTGCAAGATGAAGCCTCAGGCAGCAGGGACTAAAAAACTTGCTTCCTGAACAATGGGACCCTGCAAGTCGATCTAAACCGGTCTCTTGCATACTATTCACGGGTCTCACTCTCCGAAGTCGAGTTTCGACAAGGAGGGAAACAACCGCTTACGAGTCCTCTCGACTCGTAAGAGGGAAAAATTCTCTTACAGGATCCTTACGACCTATAAGAGAAAACACACTTAGGAATCCTCACGATTACTAAGGAGAAAATACACCTACGAGATCCTCTCGATCCGTAGGGAGAAAAGTCTTTATGAGACCCTCACGGCTCATAAAGTTGAAAAGTCTTAGGTGGCAGATCCTACCCCTGTCTTCTAAGCCATTACTGCCCTACAAAGAGGTTAAGATAGACCATCTACGAGCCACACTTGCTAAAGCTACATGCCACTAAAATGGAGAAGTTACTCATGAGCGTATAAACTACTTCACACCAGAGTAAAACATAAAGAAATAGAAGGGTGCGGCTCATGGAATTGAGAGTTTGGAACTATATCTTTTAAGAGTCGAGATTTTAGTCAATGATAAATGACGACGCTTGTGTCCGCTCGTCATCTTCTCAGATCAAGATTCTGAAAGTTATATACCAACCCGAAACTGGTCATACGCTATGCATTACTCTGCACTACTTCACCCACATATATACTTACATGGGCAAAGTAGTGGGGGGCATTTGTTCCCGCCAAAAATTTCTGCGCAAAAGAGTCCAAGGTATCAAATGGCAGCGATACGCTTAAGAAAATGCGAACCAGTATCTTCCGGCCTGTATTTTGATAAACTCCCCAATGAGAAACTGTTAAATTATGATGGTATTGAAAGCATCTCGAAAAAACCTTCGATTTGATATATTATGGGCCTCATAATTCATCTGGGATCAAAAGTTATGAGCAAATGTCTATGCACATGTGATCTAAGGAAGAAGATGCGAACCAGTATTTTCCGAGCTGTATTTTGACAAACTCCGGAACGAAAAACAGCTAAATTCTGATAATATTGAAAGCATCTCGAAAAGACCTTCGATTTGATATATTATGGGCCTCATAATTCATCCAAGATCAAAAGTTATGAGCAAATGTGTTATACACGTGTAATCTAAAGTAATGCTCTACTACATGGGGAATGCATTTTTTAGTCCCACATCGAAAAAAGGAGAGATGGCTTCTTTACCACTCCTATATAAATAAGAGGGGATACCTCTTAGAAAGGTAGAGTGAAATCCTCAAAGGATTCAATACTCAAAGGAGCTTAGTTCTCCAAAGGAGCTTAGTTCTCCAAGATAGGAGCATGCTCCTCCATAATGCGCATATGCGCAAGCGCCATGTGCGCTACGTGTAACGCACGTGTGCCCGCCATGCGGCACTACGTGCAACGCACGTGTGCCCGCCATGCGGCACTACGTGCAACGCACGTGCGCACCACATGAGAACATTTAATAATATTAAAAGGAGCCTGTTCTCCATATATAGAAGCCATGCTTCTCCTCATAATGCGCATGTGCGCTACGTGCAACGCACATGTGCTCGCCACGCGGGCACCACGTGCAACGCACGTGCGCACCACATGAGAACATTTAATAATATTAAAAGGAGCATGTTCTCCATATATAGAAGCCCTGCTTCTCCTCATGATGCGCATGTGCGCTACGTGCAACGCACGTGTGCTCGCCACGCGCGCACCACGTGCAACGCACGTGTGTTCGCCACGCGCGCACCACGTGCAACGCACGTGCGCACCACATGAGAACATTTAATAATATTAAAAGGAGCCTGTTCTCCATATATAGAAGCTCTGCTTCTTCTCATAATGCGCATGTGCGCCACGTGCAACGCACGTGTGCCCGCCATGCGCGCACCACGTGCAACGCACGTGCACACCACATGAGAATATTCAATTAAAAGGAATCTCGTTCTCCATAGGAGCTTGCTCCCCCCCATAATGCGCATATGCGCAAGATCCATGTGCGCTATGTGCAAATATGAGCGCCTAACACGTGCGACGCACGTGCGCCCAACACGTGCAACGCACGTGCACGAACGCAAAGAAGCCTTTTTCAGCAGCGAGAAGCTTAAGCTCCAGCCTGTTCTCCCCCTAATGAGTGAGACATGGTTCAAAGGGTACATCCCTTCACACCTTCGATATATGGCACTATAATCTCTTAGTGTCGTCGGAGAGGTGGTGGGTCCCAACGACCAATGATCCTTCTTTCTAAAATAAAAGAAGAAGAAGAAGAGAGAACATTGACAGAGAAACAGAGAAAGAATTCAGAGAACTCCTAACAAGAAAGTTTGAGAAGAAATCAGAAAGAAAAGAAGGTAAACCTTTGAAAAGAAGAATTTCTTCTGAACAGATCATTGATCTGAGAACAAGATCAAGGACCTCTAAGGAAAAGGAAAATAAACAAATAAAAAACAATGCCTTGCACTTCTTTTTATGAACCATTGGTTCTGAATCTAAAAGATTCTCAAGATAACAGTGCCTCGCACATTTTATCTGAAATTGATCCAAAAGAATAAGAACAGTGCCCAGCACTTGCCAGAAATGCACTATTGCGCAAGCCGCGCCACGTGTCAGCAGTGCAACAGCGCAGCGCACTGACGCAGCGCACTGCGTTGTTGCGCTTGCGCTCACCAGAGCGTGACACGTGTCACCACCATATGAGTTTGCGCTCATTACTTAGCGCAAAGCGCCTGACAAGCCACGTGGGGCACTGTCAAAGTATTTAATGCTCTACATTATTAAAGAAAAGGGACAGAGCCCAATTAAAAGGCCTAACAGGCCTAATAAAAATGTGCTATGCAGGGCAGAGCCCAAACAAAATAGATGCTCTGCATCATTTATAAAAGGGCAGAGCCCAACCAAAACAAGAATAATGCAGTGCATTACTAAAAAGGGGCAAAGCCCTAGCACAGGCCAAAGACAAAAGATGTTGAAACTGGACTTAGTCCAATCATGGCCGTAAGTCCTCAAACTAAATTGACTGAGCACAGCTGCTCTCCTAAATCAATTTACATCCGGTTCGAGGGTACATCTCTGAACTCCTCTGACACCCATCGTTGTAATCCTTCAACGACGTCAGAGAGGTGACGGGTCCCGACGACTAAACATTCAAATGGACTGCGGGGTCCTTAAACTCGTGGACCGAAACGTCCTTAAACTAATGTTGGACCGAAACGTCCTTAAACTAATGATGGACCACTACGTCCCTAAACTGGCGATGGACCACCACGTCCCTAAACTGGAACACAGACCACCACGTCTCTAAACTGGAACATAGACCACCACGTCCCTAAACTGGCAATGGACCGGAACGTCCTTAAACTACCTATGGACCACTACGTCCCTAAACTGGAACAATAGAGCCTCCAAATGCTCTCTTGCCGGATCTAAACGGTCCCGTTTAAGTTGATCTTAGCCCCCAAACACGGCTAACGTATCCTTAAACATTCAAATGGACTATAAAACTCCAAATCAACTTTGGTTCAAGGGTGCATCTCTGAACTCCTCTGACACCTATCGTTGTAATCCTTCAACGACGTCAGAGAGGTGATGAGTCCCGACGGCCATATATTAAATGGATCACCACGTTAAGTCGATCTTAGTCTAAAACAGGACTAACGTATCCTTAACGGACGTTTAAGTTGATCTTAGCCCCAAGCACGGCTAACGTATCCTTAAACTAAAAACACCAAACCCAAATCTAAGTAAATACGGATTTGGACCAATCCACGTCCTACGGGCGACGGCATTACTCGGTCTCCGTATACAATCCACGGGCAACCACAAAAAAAAACACACACGACACGAAATGAAATTCTGGAGAAGGAGAAAGTTGTTACCGCGATGCGGTAGCGTAATTAACTGCAGGGGCTTGCGCCTGCAGGGAAGAGCGTCTCCACAATCAAAAACCCCTCAAGCGAGGGGGGAATCTGACGAAGTCTGCTACATCGGCCGCATTCGTCTAAACCTCCGATATACGGTGCCATAAATCAACTTGACATCTTCGGAGAGGTGGACGGATAAAACCATATAGCATCTGCCCCGAATCTCAGGCAAGACGCCCTCACATCGTCGGCCGCCGTTCGGAGGGGAACACTTGGCACTTTAACAACTTCTTTAATCCCTCCGCATAATATCTTGGTATGCGGATGGGCTGAAACTTGTCAAGAGTGGGATCGGCACCATACCGGACTTCTTTTTCCACCTTAGTCTCCATAGATTTGTAGAAGAGGATCGCCTTTTCATCTCTTCGTCTTAGAGGCATATAGAAAGTTTCCAGTTCTTGCACACTGTATGTGTTGAGCGCGTTAAGTTCCCTGTAGTGTCGAGATGGAGTCATCATAATATGTAGACTCTGATCCACTTTGGCAAAAGTTTGTGTTAATGGGCGAATAGAGAACACCACGTTCGTTTCATCTTCAGAGTCGCTGCTAAAGACCAGGATAGAGGTCGATGATCCGGGCTTACTCTTCTCCCTTTGAGACTGTCCCGAGTAGACTATTTGTTCGTCTTCTTCAGTATCACTTTCGATGACTGGAATGGTGGCCACGGATTTTTGCTTATTTTCTAGCCTGTGGTACCTTTCAGTATCCTCAAAGTCCTGTTGAAAGTATTTTTCATCTTTATACTTTCGCATCTCGTTCACCGAGAAAGGATTGAGTCCCCCCATGACGGTGTATTCCAAGCCATCTTTGAAATACTTCATATACCGATATTGTGTAGAAAGGATGACATTGTACTCGTATAGCCAAGGCCTGCCGAGTAGAGCGTTATAGCAGGTTTTGGTAATAATGACATGAAATTTGATGTCGGTGACAAGCAGCCCGAAGCGGAGCGTCAATATTACGGACCCAAGTGTCCGTGACGACTGCAAGTCAAACCTCAAGATGGTAATTTTATATCGAGTAAGATGCTGAACATTCATACATATTTATTTCAGCACTCTTATGTTGAGAAGATTGATGGAGAATCCATTGTCGACAAGGATTTTTCCTATCTTGACATCGTGGCAGTACCCAGTGACATATAGCGGTCGATTATGCTCGCATGTATCGAGGAGCAGATCATCATCGCTGAATGTGATGTCAGCCGTGTGGATCTCTGCCGGTTTATTTTTCATCTTCTCTTCTGCGAGGAAGGCTTGAAACTGATCAGGCTCTTGCAAGGCCTTGATCAAGGAGTCTCGTGCCTCTTTGGACAAGAGTAGAGCATCCAATATGCTCAATTGGGAGGGCATCTTTCTTAAATGCACAAGGACATTATAGTCCACCTTAGTTTTCTTAGGCAGGTCCTTTGCGGCGAGCTCTTTGGCCACCTCTTCATCAAGGGCGATCTCTTCAGGTATTTTCCCCTTTCCCTTATCCTTTTTATTTGAACCTTTATTTGCGGGTCTGATTTTTTTCAGGCAGTGTGCGGTTGCGCAACTAGATGTTCTCGTAATCCTTTTCCTCTTTTTCTTTATCTAAGGCGGAACTTTCAAAGAGAGGGTTGAGGGGCATTTCATCCTCAGAATCGCTCCCAAACATGAGAACTCGAGATTTTTCCCTTTCTAAACTAGTACCAGTCATATGACAGCTGCTAGTTGCTTCTTTGTGCACTGCCGTCTTGCTGTTCTCATCTCGACGAACGCGAGCTTCACACCTCTCCTTCTTGAAATGTTTTCTGTGGGCAACATATCCTTACCACCACTTCTTGAAGGCGTTACATTCCTCGATAGGATGGGCAATTCTTTGGTGATATATGTAGTATTTTGGGTGTCCTTCTCCACCGTCGAAATATGGGATCCCAGGAGTGTACATCATGAGAGGTGGTAGCCCCATCCCTATTAATAGGGCTTTGGTAAACCACTTCTCGGTTTTAGCCCTGCTCTTATTTGTTGCAGGTATGTTTTTGTAGCGTCTTGAAAAGTCGTTTTGGTGTTTTCTTGAAATTCGGTGAAAATTCGGTATTTTTCCGAAAACCGTCTTTCTCGATATTTGCAGTTTAGGGCTAATTATACTTAAAGTGGATAGGTAATTACTTGTTTTTAGTGACTAATGAGTTAATTATGAAATTTTGGTCATTTAAAATTTTTTCCCTATTTTTCAATTTTTTTATATTATTTTAAGCCGGTAAGAAAATACATTAAATAAGCGATAAATACAAATTTTTCCGGGCTAATTTTAATCTCTAAAATTATGATAATTATAATCTAGTGATAACATGAATTTTTAGTAATTTATTTTGATTTTTAACAAATTTTTATGAATTGAAACGAATTTATTGAATTTTGGGCTAAAACTTGCAATTTTTGAGTTGTAGGGGGCCTTTTTGCATAAAATTTCTTTTGTAAAACCCCTCTATCTTTTCCCTCAGCCCTAGAACAGCCCAACCCTGACCAAGACCAGAAAATTCTGGGCTCCTTTCTTTGGTTGCCTTCTTGTGTGAAATTGGGGTTGTTTTTGGATTTATTTTAAATATAATGAATAAGTTATGATACATTTGACTTTGGAACATGACCCTTGACTTTCCCCACTTGCCCACACCCTCCCCCATTCCTCCATTCTGGCCGAAACCTGCACCATCCCCAACCTCCATTATTTTCCTTCTCTTTCTCTCTCATTTTCTTCAAAATTTCCAACAAAATTCAATAAAAATCCACAAATCCTTCTCTTTTTCAACACAAAATCCTCATGCTATCCTTTCCTTAACCATTCTTGCTTGGATCTTGGTGCTTGAGGCCATCAATTGGAGCAATTCTCTTGCTTGATCCATTGATCAAGAGGTATAATTCTCATCAAGTTGCTTTCTTTTGCTAAAAATTCCTTTAATTGTATGGTTAGTGTTAAAAGTTAGCTTATTTCTAATCTAGTTTAAAAGAAGTAGTTTGTCTAAACTAGGGTTTTGAACCATGGTGGTTAATTAAGTTGTTTATAGTTAAGTTAGTTGTTAATGAACTAATCTATATAGTTACCTTGTTGATATAGTTTTCAATTTTGCTAAATTAGTTAATTTTAGAAGGGTGAAATTGTTGTTTTAAAATTTTCAAGAGAGGGTTTATGTTTGGTATTGGTTTGTGAAGCTTGATTAGTGAGTGGATTAAGTTTTAGAAAACATTATTTAATTGATTAAACCTAATTTGCTATCTAGTGTTTTGCTAACCTTAATCTAAGTGGTTAATTTGCTTATTAGGCTAAAATATAGTGTTAAATTAAGGTTTTTCATGTATAGTTTGGTTTTTGTTTGCTAATTACAAAAATCAAGAGAAGGTTTTGTTATGAAAATTAGGTTTTTAAGCTTAGTTAATGGTTTAAAATTTGTGTATTGGCTAGCTTTTTGGTTAGTTTGGATGTTGGTGTTGGGTGGTGTTGACTTTGTCGCTATATTGTCGATGTTTGCATCAAATTGCAATTTCATGCTTACTAGATTTTTATAAAAGTTATGTGATGATTTATTTTTGATATCTTGATGATTGTATGGCTTTTCCTACGACTTTAGGATGCGTGAGTGCGGTTTTTGGGTAGTCGGGTTTTAGTTTTTCCGGGCGACCAAATCGGCGTTTGTCGGCAGTTTTTGCGATTTTCGCGTGTGTCCGCGCACTTTGTGCACGTTGTACCTAGCTAGCGAACGTTAGTAGTTTCGTTGGGGTTTTGCGTCATTCTTGAATGTGTAACCTTATATTTGGTACTGATGTAAATTCCAGGTTCGGTCGCGGAAACGTCAGACGCGGCGCGAAAGGGAAAGGCGGTGATTGGACACAGCTAGTCAGGGATCCTGGTGAGTAGATTTAACATCTACGGGGGACGATCGTTGGATGGCGCAAGTCGCCCGATAGATTTAGTAAACTGGAAAATAGTAAATTGGATAATCACTTGTGACATTAGAATAATAATACTGGCATGATAATTGCTGCAATTAGATCAATAGGTTATACCCATATACGCAAACTCAATTGTAGGACACATGCACCATTACCAGGTCTTTATATGCAGTACGAGCACTATTCATGTTTACACACACACCCTGGTAATTGCCATGCCACCATACTAGATAACTTTTAAATTGAAACCTTTTACTAATTGATACTTAAACTGGTACTATTGCCTTTAATTCCTTAAAAATGAAACCGTAGTATTGCTAGTCATGTGCATGTACTTCATCATATTAATTGTTCATGCTTAATACAATAATCACACATCGCATCTTGATTATTGATATCATACGCATTCATTATCATTGATATATGCACTTATGAGGATTTCTTGGGATTTGATGAGATTGCTGGATTTCGGGGGAAAACCGCAAATTTCTAAACTTATTATATATTTTTAAAACATGTAAATTGCGGTTTTCTAGTGATGTAAGTATCGTCCACCATGAGTTTGCTGTGGTTTTTGGAGACCCGTTTCGAGGAGTTGGATGAACCGTTTCGGGTACATGGTGGGCCCGGTAAGGTACCCCGGGGCAAGAAGCTCGTGGTGATGACGATGAGCCTGGCAGGGGACGGATTACCTACCGGTGACTTCATTGGGCACGGCGGATATCCAGAGGATACCGACCGGGGCTGCGAGAGGATGAGATATTGATATTGAGATGGGTCAGCCGGATGGCTGAGGCCAGAGACACTATGACATGGATTTATGAGATTTTGAGACAGCTTTTGGGTGTCGTTGCTGGACACCGTTTTTCGTCGATTCATTGACATTATGCTGGCATTCTAGAAGAGTTTCAAAAACAAAAAGAGATAAAATATTTCCTATATATACCTATTGAGACCTCAGATATTCATGTTGCATACGTATTAGTACACTGATGTTATATACACACCTGCTAGTACATCCAGTCATACCCGTATTATAGATGCTAGGATGCTTGTGTGCATGCATACGATAGCCTTTGTAGATGTTATTTATTACTCACGAGTTGGCAACTCACCCCCGTTGTGCCACAGTCTTTTGCAGGTCCGCTCCGTCAGTTCAGTAGCGGCGGGCGCTCTTGTCTTTTTGCCTCTTTTGCCTGAGCTCGAGATTTGCTCATAGGTGGGTTATGTTATTATTTTGTACCACTTGTATATTCTTTGTATCTAGTGTACTCCATCTACTGTTTCCACCAGATTATTGTATATTGACCTAGAGATGAGACAGTGAGGTTTGTGGATTTTATGCTGTATTTTGGGGTCGAGCTCACTTGAGCCGACATGCTACTTTTTTCATGCTTCCTTATGATTATTATGCTTGTTGTCATTTACATTGCGTGGGATTTGTGACCGCCTTATGGCGAAGAGCTAGCTCCCGCTTGGGGATGCCCTATTTTGTTGGATTCATGTATATATTTTGTTGTACCCATTTTTGGGGGCCAGTATTTACAAAGGAGACTCTGCCGAAATTTTCGGGAAAAATTGGTATTGTTTTTAAAAAAGTGTTTTACATGACCTATTTGATAACTCGCTTTCAATTGATTGGGTTTTCTTCACTCTTTTGCTTCATTGGTTTTGTTTTCTGGGCTTTGGCTTACTTATTTTACGGACGTCTTTAGACGTTTCGTAAACTTAAGTGCCAGTCACATTCCGTACCCTGCGGGTCGTGACAAAGTTGGTATCAGAGCGATAGGTTTTACCTTTGTGAGTGTAGGATGACCCTTGGTAGATGGAGTAAGTGACTTAAGCAGGGTAACGTAGCGTGCGTATGTCCGCGGCATACTTACGATACGGTACTCCGCCTAAGTGACTTTAGGATATACTTGCTTGAAAATTCCTTCTTCAATTCCGTGTATCCTATGATCCTATTGCACTGTCCTTACTATCCGTTTTCCTGTAACAGCCACTATGCCGCCGAAGGCTACGAGGGCACAGAGGGCTGCTGCCAGAGACGAGATTCGAGCTGGCTCGTCCGAGACTAGGACTGAGCAGGGCGGTATGCCTACGCCGCAGGGACAGACCGATCCACCTTCCCCAGGCCGTATGGATAGGCTCGAGACCGGTATGGAGGAGTTGCGACAGATGATGGGAGGCATGCAGGAGCTGCGTCAGATGGTAGGATCCCTAGTTGCAGCCAGTCGTACACCGAGGCCGGATGACGTACCTACTACATCACAGACGACCATGATACCTGCTCCTACTACTACCACCGTGGCCATTCCGGTTTCACTACAGGATTTCATGAGGCTGAGACCTCCAGTATTCACCGGCACTGAGGCAGCGGAGGACCCACAGACGTTCCTTGACAGTTTAGCCAGGATCTGTCGTTCGCTGAGATGTTCGGATGATCGATGGGTAGAGCTTGCGAGTTTCCGACTAGAGGGTCTCGCGCAGACATGGTGGGAGTCAGTCTTGAGAGGTCGAGCTGCAGATCTACCGTCTATGACATGGGCCGAGTTTACAGCGGTCTTTCTAGCCCGTTTCCTTCCAGAGAGCGTTCGTGACGCCAGAGCTCGCAGCTTCGAGGCCTTAGTCAAGACACCTGGGATGACGGTGTCTGAGTATGATATCCAGTTTACACAGTTATCCCGATATGCTCAGTATTTGGTGGATACCGAGGAGAAGATGGTGAAGAGGTTCGTACAGGGACTTGATGCCCAGCTATACCTTGCCATTGGCGCCCAGCACTACGACACTTATTCAGCTGCTAGGGATACGGCATTGCGGATGGAGGCACGCATATCACAGACTTCGGCCGTTTCTGGGCCGAAGAGGATGCGCACCGATGTACCGCCTCAGAGGCAGCGCGCCAGATTCTTTCCGAGAGATAGGCCTGGCAGAGGATTTGGGCGGGGACAGTTATATGGTTCTTATTCCCAGGGGCAGCAGCCGTCGCCAGGATGTTTTGGGTGCGGGAGTCTGCATCATCTTGTCAGAGACTGTCCAGTGAGACGACAGGGAGCAGCGACAGTTCCGCATGTGACCCTACCACCATCACCACCCCCTCCTCAGAGAGCCCTACTTCCTACCCCAGGCGATGCTCCACGCCAGTTAGGTGCACCGAGAGGCCGTGGACGCGGCGGTCCTGTTCAGAGAGGACGAGGAGGCAGAGGCCGAGGTCGAGGTCAGCCCGCTATCGGTGGAGGACAGGCCCGAGTTTTTGCTTTGACACCGCAGGATGCGCAGGCATCCAATGCCGTCGTGACAGGTACCTTGCCAGTTTGTTCTTTCGACGCACGGGTATTATTCGACCCAGGTTCCACACATTCGTACGTCTCTACACACTTTGCACCGATGTTGGGCCATGAGTCGTCGTCGTTAGATCAGCCGCTTGTTGTTGTTACTCCGGTAGGCGAGTCGTTTGTCACTCGGTTTGTATTTCGTTTGTGTTCCGTTCGTATCGGGGAGAGGGATTCATCAGTTGATTTGATACTCCTCGATATGTTGGACTTTGATGTGCTTCTGGGCATGGATTGGCTAGCCACTTGTTATGCTTCGGTGGACTGCCGTGAGAAGGCAGTCAGATTTAGCTTTCCGGGAGAGCCAGTCCTTGTTATTCAGGGAGACCGCAGTGTCACCCTTCCCAGCTTAATTTCGTCTCTTCGCGCTGGTCAGCTCTTGCGGAAGGGATGTCAGGGATTCTTAGCGTTTGTTTGTGATACTCGAGCTGCAGATGTTCCGTTGGACCGGGTCCCGGTAGTTTGTGAGTTCCCTGATGTTTTCCCTGATGAGCTACCTGGGCTACCGCCTGAGCGCGATGTTGAGTTCTGCATTGATTTGATTCCCGGTTCGGGGCCTATTTCTATACCGCCTTATCGGATGGCCCCGGCAGAGCTTCGAGAGCTGAAGGATCAGTTGCAGGATTTGTTAGATAAGGGGCTTATTCGACCGAGTGTTTCTCCGTGGGGTGCTCCGGTCCTGTTTATCAAGAAGAAGGATGGAAGTTTGCGCTTATGTATCGACTACCGCCAGCTGAACAAAGTTACCGTTCGGAACAGATATCCGTTGCCGCGCATTGATGATTTGTTCGACCAGGTTCAGGGTGCGGGGTATTTTTCGAGGATCGACTTGCGATCAGGATACCATCAGCTGCGAGTTCGACAGGAGGATATACCGAGGACAGCTTTCCGCACGCGCTACGGCCACTACGATTTTTTGGTGATGTCGTTCGGACTCACCAACGCCCCAGCAGTATTCATGGATTTGATGAACCGTACATTCAGGCCGTATCTTGACTTGTTCATCATCGTGTTTATCGACGATATCTTGGTGTACTCCCGGAGCAGAGAGGAGCACGAGCAGCACTTGCGGATTACGTTACAGACTCTGAGGGAGCACCAGCTGTTCGCGAAGTTCTCCAAGTGTGCATTCTGGCTGGACAGCGTCGGATTCTTGGGTCACGTGGTTACGAGAGACGGCATTTGTGTGGACCCGAAGAAGATTGAGGCTGTTCAGCAGTGGCCCCGACCTACATCGGTGACTGAGATCCATAGTTTTCTAGGATTGGCGGGCTACTACAGGCGTTTTGTTCAGGACTTCTCCCGTATAGCTGCACCGTTGACCAGTTTGACCCGGAAGGGAGTTCCTTTCGTTTGGACAGAGGAGTGCGAGCGCAGTTTTCAGCAGCTACGGACTTGTTTGACTACGGCGCCGGTATTATATTTACCTTCGGGATCAGGCGGATTTGTTGTCTACTGTGATGCTTCGCGAGTGGGATTAGGATGTGTATTGATGCAGCATGGCCGGGTGATCGCTTATGCTTCTCGGCAGTTGAAGAAGCATGAACAGAACTACCCCACTCATGATTTGGAGATGGCTGCAGTGGTCTTTGCACTGAAGATTTGGCGACATTACCTTTACGGCGAGTCTTGTCAGATATTCACCGATCACAAGAGCTTAAAGTACATATTTCAGCAGCGAGACCTGAACCTCAGACAACGTCGTTGGATGGAGTTGGTGAAAGACTACGACTGCGAGATCTTATATCACCCCGGCAAGGCAAATGTGGTGGCAGATGCGTTGAGTAGGAGGCCCGGGGGTAGTCTATCCTTTTTGCGCGCAGTGCAGAGGCAGTCGTCAGCAGATTGGCAGATGTTATGCGATAGCCGAGTTGAGTTCGAGTTCACTCAGACAAGGGGACAGCTCGCGCATGTTCGTGCACGCCCACAATTGCTTGACCGTATATATGAGGCACAGCGCAGTGACGACCGTTGCTCAGAGATCATGGCACAGATGGGACAGGGCAGATTTTCCGAGTTCATGGTTGACGATCAGGGGATTTTACGATATGGATCTAGACTGTGCGTACCAGATGCTGATGGATTGCGGCGCGACATTCTTGAGGAGGCACACCGATCAGTGTATAGTGTCCACCCCGGTTCCACCAAGATGTACCATGATATGAGAGAGACCTACTGGTGGGACGGGATGAAGAGGGACATTGCGGAGTTCGTTTCGAGATGCCTGACTTGTCAGCAAGTCAAGGCCGAGCACCAGAGGCCCGCAGGAGAGCTACAGCCGTTACCCATTCCAGAGTGGAAATGGGAGCAGATTTCGATGGATTTCGTTGTGGGTCTACCCAGGACCAGTCGAGGGTACGACTCCATCTGGGTGATCGTGGATAGATTGACGAAAGCGGCTCACTTCCTTCCAGTGAAGACGACTTTCAGCTTCGCTCAGTATGCTCAGCTCTATATTGACGAGATCGTGCGACTACATGGCGTACCGACTTGTATCGTGTCAGATCGAGGCACTCAGTTCACCAGCCGACTTTGGCAGAGACTTCAGGAGGCTTTGGGCACTCGTTTGAGCTTCAGCACAGCGTTTCATCCGCAGACAGACGGACAGTCAGAACGGACCATTCAGACTCTCGAGGACATGCTCAGAGCGTGCGTTTTAGACTTTGGTGGTAGCTGGGATCGTCATTTACCTCTAGTGGAGTTCTCCTACAACAACAGCTTCCAGGATACTATTCAGATGGCACCTTTCGAGGCATTGTATGGGAGGAGATGCAGATCGCCCGTTTGTTGGATAGAGCTCAGCGAGAGCAGCATTTTGGGGCCGCAGCTTGTTGAGGAGACGACATTGAAGATCCAGTTGATCCGAGACCGGATGAGAGCGGCTCAGAGCAGGCAGAAATCGTATGCTGACAGGCGCCGTCGCAGATTAGAGTTCGCAGTTGGCGACCATGTTTTTCTGAAAGTCTCTCCGATGAAAGGCGTGATGCGTTTTGGGCGAAAGGGAAAGCTTAGCCCTAGATTCGTAGGTCCCTTCGAGATCCTCGAGCGTGTCGGCGCTGTTGCATATCGTTTGGCTCTTCCACCCAGCTTTCCCGATGTTCACCCCGTTTTTCATGTTTCGATGCTCCGCAAGTACCTTCACGACCCTTCGCATGCGATTCAGCACCCGACAGTCCAGCTAGAGCGCGACCTTTCTTTTGCAGAGCAGCCGGTGGCTATCCTGGATCGGCAGGTGAAGAAGTTGAGGTCGAAGATTATACCAACCGTCAAGGTCCTTTGGCGTAGCCCGAGCAGCGAGGAGGTTACCTGGGAGACCGAGGGCGAGATGAGGAAGAAATATCCCCATCTCTTCGAAGGTACGCGTAGCTATATTTTTAAATTCGGGGACCGAATTTCTTTAAGGGGGGAAGATTGTAGCGTCTTGAAAAGTCGTTTTGGTGTTTTCTTGAAATTCGGTGAAAATTCGGTATTTTTCCGAAAACCGTCTTTCTCGATATTTGCAGTTTAGGGCTAATTATACTTAAAGTGGATAGGTAATTATTTGTTTTTAGTGACTAATGAGTTAATTATGAAATTTTGGTCATTTAAAATTTTTTCCCTATTTTTCAATTTTTTTATATTATTTTAAGCCGGTAAGAAAATACATTAAATAAGCGATAAATACAAATTTTTCCGGGCTAATTTTAATCTCTAAAATTATGATAATTATAATCTAGTGATAACATGAATTTTTAGTAATTTATTTTGATTTTTAACAAATTTTTATGAATTGAAACGAATTTATTGAATTTTGGGCTAAAACTTGCAATTTTTGAGTTGTAGGGGGCCTTTTTGCATAAAATTTCTTTTGTAAAACCCCTCTATCTTTTCCCTCAGCCCTAGAACAGCCCAACCCTGACCAAGACCAGAAAATTCTGGGCTCCTTTCTTTGGTTGCCTTCTTGTGTGAAATTGGGGTTGTTTTTGGATTTATTTTAAATATAATGAATAAGTTATGATACATTTGACTTTGGAACATGACCCTCGACTTTCCCCACTTGCCCACACCCTCCCCCATTCCTCCATTCTGGCCGAAACCTGCACCATCCCCAACCTCCATTGTTTTCCTTCTCTTTCTCTCTCATTTTCTTCAAAATTTCCAACAAAATTCAATAAAAATCCACAAATCCTTCTCTTTTTCAACACAAAATCCTCATGCTATCCTTTCCTTAACCATTCTTGCTTGGATCTTGGTGCTTGAGGCCATCAATTGGAGCAATTCTCTTGCTTGATCCATTGATCAAGAGGTATAATTCTCATCAAGTTGCTTTCTTTTGCTAAAAATTCCTTTAATTGTATGGTTAGTGTTAAAAGTTAGCTTATTTCTAATCTAGTTTAAAAGAAGTAGTTGTCTAAACTAGGGTTTTGAACCATGGTGGTTAATTAAGTTGTTTATAGTTAAGTTAGTTGTTAATGAACTAATCTATATAGTTACCTTGTTGATATAGTTTTCAATTTTGCTAAATTAGTTAATTTTAGAAGGGTGAAATTGTTGTTTTAAAATTTTCAAGAGAGGGTTTATGTTTGGTATTGGTTTGTGAAGCTTGATTAGTGAGTGGATTAAGTTTTAGAAAACATTATTTAATTGATTAAACCTAATTTGCTATCTAGTGTTTTGCTAACCTTAATCTAAGTGGTTAATTTGCTTATTAGGCTAAAATATAGTGTTAAATTAAGGTTTTTCATGTATAGTTTGGTTTTTGTTTGCTAATTACAAAAATCAAGAGAAGGTTTTGTTATGAAAATTAGGTTTTTAAGCTTAGTTAATGGTTTAAAATTTGTGTATTGGTAGCTTTTTGGTTAGTTTGGATGTTGGTGTTGGGTGGTGTTGACTTTGTCGCTATATTGTCGATGTTTGCATCAAATTGCAATTTCATGCTTACTAGATTTTTATAAAAGTTATGTGATGATTTATTTTTGATATCTTGATGATTGTATGGCTTTTCCTACGACTTTAGGATGCGTGAGTGCGGTTTTTGGGTAGTCGGGTTTTAGTTTTTCCGGGCGACCAAATCGGCGTTTGTCGGCAGTTTTTGCGATTTTCGCGTGTGTCCGCGCACTTTGTGCACGTTGTACCTAGCTAGCGAACGTTAGTAGTTTCGTTGGGGTTTTGCGTCATTCTTGAATGTGTAACCTTATATTTGGTACTGATGTAAATTCCAGGTTCGATCGCGGAAACGTCAGACGCGGCGCGAAAGGGAAAGGCGGTGATTGGACACAGCTAGTCAGGGATCCTGGTGAGTAGATTTAACATCTACGGGGGACGATCGTTGGATGGCGCAAGTCGCCCGATAGATTTAGTAAAATGGAAAATAGTAAATTGGATAATCACTTGTGACATTAGAATAATAATACTGGCATGATAATTGCTGCAATTAGATCAATAGGTTATACCCATATACGCAAACTCAATTGTAGGACACATGCACCATTACCAGGTCTTTATATGCAGCACGAGCACTATTCATGTTTACACACACACCCTGGTAATTGCCATGCCACCACACTAGATAACTTTTAAATTGAAACCTTTTACTAATTGATACTTAAACTGGTACTATTGCCTTTAATTCCTTAAAAATGAAACCGTAGTATTGCTAGTCATGTGCATGTACTTCATCATATTAATTGTTCATGCTTAATACAATAATCACACATCGCATCTTGATTATTGATATCATACGCATTCATTATCATTGATATATGCACTTATGAGGATTTCTTGGGATTTGATGAGATTGCTGGATTTCGGGGGAAAACCGCAAATTTCTAAACTTATTATATATTTTTAAAACATGTAAATTGCGGTTTTCTAGTGATGTAAGTATCGTCCACCATGAGTTTGCTGTGGTTTTTGGAGACCCGTTTCGAGGAGTTGGATGAACCGTTTCGGGTACATGGTGGGCCCGGTAAGGTACCCCGGGGCAAGAAGCTCGTGGTGATGACGATGAGCCTGGCAGGGGACAGATTACCTACCGGTGACTTCATTGGGCACGGCGGATATCCAGAGGATACCGACCGGGGCTGCGAGAGGATGAGATATTGATATTGAGATGGGTCAGCCGGATGGCTGAGGCCAGAGACACTATGACATGGATTTATGAGATTTTGAGACAGCTTTTGGGTGTCGTTGCTGGACACCGTTTTTCGTCGATTCATTGACATTATGCTGGCATTCTAGAAGAGTTTCAAAAACAAAAAGAGATAAAATATTTCCTATATATACCTATTGAGACCTCAGATATTCATGTTGCATACGTATTAGTACACTGATGTTATATACACACCTGCTAGTACATCCAGTCATACCCGTATTATAGATGCTAGGATGCTTGTGTGCATGCATACGATAGCCTTTGTAGATGTTATTTATTACTCACGAGTTGGCAACTCACCCCCGTTGTGCCACAGTCTTTTGCAGGTCCGCTCCGTCAGTTCAGTAGCGGCGGGCGCTCTTGTCTTTTTGCCTCTTTTGCCTGAGCTCGAGATTTGCTCATAGGTGGGTTATGTTATTATTTTGTACCACTTGTATATTCTTTGTATCTAGTGTACTCCATCTACTGTTTCCACCAGATTATTGTATATTGACCTAGAGATGAGACAGTGAGGTTTGTGGATTTTATGCTGTATTTTGGGGTCGAGCTCACTTGAGCCGACATGCTACTTTTTTCATGCTTCCTTATGATTATTATGCTTGTTGTCATTTACATTGCGTGGGATTTGTGACCGCCTTATGGCGAAGAGCTAGCTCCCGCTTGGGGATGCCCTATTTTGTTGGATTCATGTATATATTTTGTTGTACCCATTTTTGGGGGCCAGTATTTACAAAGGAGACTCTGCCGAAATTTTCGGGAAAAATTGGTATTGTTTTTAAAAAAGTGTTTTACATGACCTATTTGATAACTCGCTTTCAATTGATTGGGTTTTCTTCACTCTTTTGCTTCATTGGTTTTGTTTTCTGGGCTTTGGCTTACTTATTTTACGGACGTCTTTAGACGTTTCGTAAACTTAAGTGCTAGTCACGTTCCGTACCCTGCGGGTCGTGCCAGACCCCTAGACCCCAACTCAGAAGATCATCAATATCAAGAATCATCAAGAACTTCAACTCTGAAGAAACTTGAAAAGAAACTCAAGAAAAAGGTAAAAAAAAACCCTTTAAAATAGAAGAATTTCTTCTGAATAGATCATTGATCTAAGAAAAAGATCAATGGTCTTCAATATAAACAAATAACAATAGTGCCTTGCACTTTTTATGAACCATTGGTTCTGGAATCTCAGAGATTCTTTTCTTGAATCCTTGTATCAAGTTATTGAAACAGTGCCCTGCACTTGCAAAACTGCACTGTTGCGGTCCTGGGTTGGCGCAAGCCACTAGAGAGCGCCACGTGTCAGTACCAGAACCACTTGCACTATGCGATTTTAAAATAGAGCATTGCTCTCTAAAATTAGCACAACTCACCAGAGCGCGCCACGTGTCAGCAGCGCAAGCGCAGCGCACTGGCGCAGCGCACTGCGCTTGCATGACACGTGTCACCACCACAAGCGCCTGCACTCAATGATTGGCGCAAAGCGCCTGACAAATGCACTGCATTGTTTACTGAAGGGCCAGGCCCAAATTAAAAGGGCCTAGCATGCCAAAATAAAATGCAATGCATTAAAAGGGCAGAGCCCAAACAAAATAGATGCTCTGCATCATTTATAAAAGGGCAGAGCCCAAACAAAATAAAATGCAATGCATTAAAAGGGCAGAGCCCAAACAAAATAGATGCTCTGCATCATTTATAAAAGGGCAGAGCCCAAACAAAACAAAATGCAATGCTTAAAAAGAGCAGAGCCCAAACAAAATAGATGCTCTGTATCATTTATAAAAGGGCAGAGCCCAAACAAAACAAAATGCAATGCATAAAAAGGGCAGAGCCCAAGCAAAATAGATACTCTGCATCATTTATAAAAGGGCAGAGCCCAAATAAAACAAGAAATGCAGTGCATTATTAAAAAGGGGCAAAGCCCTAGCAAAGGCCTAATAGGCCAAATGCAAATAAGATGTTGAACATTTTTCAACTGGACTTAGCCCAATCATGGCCATAAGTCCTCAAATTAAATTGACTGAGCATGGCTGCTCCCCTAAATCAATTTACATCCGGTTTGAGGGTACGTCTCCGAACTCCTCTGACTTCTATCGTTGTAATCCTTCAACGATGTCAGAGAGGTGACGGGTCCTGACAACCACACATTAACACGGACTGTGGGGTCTTTAAACTCACGGACTTATGCGTCCTTAAACCAAAACACGGACTGTGGGGTCCTTAAACCCACGGACTTATGCGTCCTTAAACTTATGGACCCCCATGTCCCTAAACTGGCAATGGACCTTCATGTCCCTAAACTACCTATGGACCTCCATGTCCCTAAACTGGCAATGGACCGCAATATCCCTAAACTTCCTATGGACCACTATGTCCCTAAACTGGAACAATAGAGCCCCCAAATGCTCTTTTGTCTGATCCAAACGATCCCGTTAAGTTGATCTTAGTCTTAAATCGGATTAACGTATTCTTAACGAACGTTTAAGTTGATCTTGGCCTCAATATGGCTAACATATCCTTAAACTAAAACACCAAACCCAAATCTAAGTAAACACGGATTTGGACTAATCCACGTCCTACGGCCGACGGCATAACTTAGTCTCCGTATACAATCCACGGGCATCCACAAACAAAACAAACACACACGACACGAAGTGAAATTCTGGAGAAGGAGAAAGTGGCTACCGCGATGCGGTAGCGTAATTAACTGCAGGGGCTTGCGCCTGCAGGGAAGAGCGTCCTCACAATCAAAAACACCTCAAACGAGGGGGAATCTGACGAAGTCTGCTACATCGGCCGCATCCGTCTAAACCTCCGATACACGGTGCCATAAATCAACTTGGCATCTTCGGAGAGGTAGACGGATAAAACCATATAGCATCTGCCCCGAATCTCAGGCCAGACGTCTCCATGTCTTGGCCGCCATTCGGAGGGGAACAGATTCTGGCACGCCCGGTGGGACCTTTTCCTCTTTCCACTCCACGCTTCGTGTGTCGTCTTCGCGAACGAATCGCGGTTTGTTAATGGTTGCCTTTGGATTTCAAGTTACTAAGATTTGATCTTTTGCTTGGCGCAGAAATCAATCATCAATGGCCTCAAATTGCTCGAACTGCTCGAAGTGCCAATGCAACCGACGCTCCACCTCACCTGGAGGTGTAGCATATGGGCCTCAAGCGGCCTCCGTCCTTACTATGCCTGTGGAGCAAGTGACTCAGGCTACCACTGGCCTGTTCTTCGGGACCATGCTCCCGCCAGCAAGCTTCACCATCCCCGTGCCCGTACCGGAAGCTTCAAAGAAGTCGGCCTTCGATCGACTTGCTACTCCCACGACCCTTCTCAACGGGTCGTCCAACCCCTCGGTCTTCTCCAGATTGAGCCTGAACTCTAAAGGGCCCGCCAAAAAGCCCATGATACCTGAGAAGGCCATCCCAAAAAAGACGGCTGCTCCCGAAGTCGCCAAAGCGGCTTCACCTGTCAAAGAGTCAGTCTTTGCAAGACTGACTATTCCCACTCCTGCCCCTGCTCGAGGATCTGTCTTTGACAGATTGAATACCGCTACTCAAAGGACGACTTCAGTCTTTAAGAGACTGGCACCAGCAGCGCCTCATTCGGACAGGGGGCAAGAAGAAGCTGTCTCTGTCGCTGAACCAATACCGATAACTCGTCACGCCCGACGACGCTATTGGCGCCGGATAAGGAAGACTGGGGGCAACTCCCCCTCTGGGATAACTCCGCCAGCTCCAACGGTGGAAGTTAATGTTGTTGTTCCAACTGGGAACAGCTTTGAGCTGCTGAACAGGGTACGCAGAAATTCGCCAACTGCGGTGCTCAAAAGATCTCCTCCACCGGTAGAGACCGCCATGGAAGCAGAACCAGAAAAGCCGAAGCAGTCTCCTCAACGGCTGTCCTCCAGGATCTACAAGACTTGGCGACGAGTCCAGGAATCGGTGATTGATCCTAATTTCTCTCACCAGCACAAGAAGTCGAAAGGTCGGCAGGAAGAAAATCCTCCTGACAAGCAACGAAAGACGACGACCACTTGGGTGCCCAAAGCAATGGCCCCTTCAACTTCGATGGCCTACAAGAGAAGAAGGCCGGAGAAAGTCCCCACGCCGATGGCGAATATCAAAGGTGGTGAACCCAAACGCCCTAAGTCCGGGGGCATCGTAGTTCATACCGTCTACATGGCGTCTGGTAAAGAGGACAACCGCATATCCACAGGTCATAGACCGCTTACGCGATCGGTGACCAAAGCGCAGGAGCAGCAGCAGAAGCTCCAAGAGATGATGAACGCGATGGCCGCACTCACTGGGCCAAAAGAAAGCCCCGAAGCGTCCTCTGATGAACTCCAGGAGCAAGAAACAGACGATCAGTTCCTTCGCCGGATATTGCAAAAGAAGGATAAAGAGGCTGCTGAACAAGTGGCCAACATAAAACAAATGGCCATCTTGTTCCAGGACATGGTAGGGATAATGATCCAGCAAGATCCTCCGGCTGAAGATCCCCCGATCGTCCTTGAAGACGATAGGGGAGAAACGTCAAATCCTCCTCCGGCTTTATCAACGGCCAAGGAGGAGACGATCTCCAAAGCTGACTTGGACGAGTATATATCCCAACAAATACGGGTTCATCATGCGACTGAAGCAGCCGGTCAGGTCGTAAAAACAGGACGACCGTATCCGAGTTGGTACGATCAAATCAAGTACCCGCCGGGCTATACAATACCCAAATTCCACGTCTATAAAGGGACGGGCAATCCCCACCAGCATGTTGCTCAGTTCAGGGCGCTCTACGGCAACGCCGGCGGTGATGATAAGTTGTTGCTTCGCCAGTTCGTTGGCAGCTTGTCAGATACAGCGTTCGAGTGGTATTCTGAGCTCCCAAACGACTCTATCAAGACCTTTGCGGAGATGGAGCTGCTGTTTACCCAGCGTTTCGCAAGCACCAGTGAACGCACCCCGATGATGGCATTGATTAATGCCAGGGTGAAGCCAGGCGAGACATGGGTCCAATATGCTATACGGTGGCGGAACTTATGGTCAAAATGCGAGCAACGCATTGAAGAAGCTCCTGCAGTGGGTATGTTTGTGGGAACCCTTGATCCGCAAGCAACTATCTCGCAATTTATGATGTTCTTCAACCCGACTACCTTCCAGGCCTTGATTGACAAACTAGCGCAAATGGATCAGATGGGCCATAGACCTCCTCTTCCAAAGCCGGACTCCCGAAATGAAAAGGGGAAGGGGAAAGCGATCGTTGTCGCTAATGCTCAGCAACAGCCGAGCAACTCGAAGCCGGTCGTTCGTCAAAATAATATGCGTCCGCACGTACCCCTTGAGGAGAGGCTAGGACGTCTTTACTCGTTTCCCCGAGATAAAACGAGAAGATTATTCGAGCCGGCGTTGCGCAACCGACTCATAAATCTGCCGGATCCAAAACGTCCGTCGCAACCAAAGGATGTCAATGAGCCCAACTACTGTCCCTATCACCGAGTACTGGGTCATCCGATCGAAGATTGCTACGTCTTCAAAAATTGGCTTGAAGACCAGTACCAACAGGGCAAGTTTGCGTTATTCGACAGATGGAAGGTGAATCCGCCGCAACCTCACGCCTCTAAAAGGATGAATATGCCGGGGGCAACGTGCTCTCTCGTCGAAGAAGCCCCATGGGAGATTGTGTTGTCAGCCAAGACAAAGAGGATGCTGAACGATCTTCAAGCATGCCCAGCGATCAAGTGGAAGAACCCGTTGGAACCTCAGATCATTGGAGGGATGTTGAAGCCGCGTCCAACCCCAAAGACCGATGGTGGTGGCCCAAGCGCTCACAACCAGCCGTCAAAATCTTCAAAGAAGAAGAAGAAGAAATCCAAGAAGCCCGTGAAGCCTAGCGACAAGTGTAAAGACTTACAAAAACAAATTAACGCGCTGGAGGAATACAACCAGAAAGCACGGACTCCCATTATACTCCAAGAGTTCCTCAACCATGTCTTTCAAGAGGAAGATCAGGAGGAAAGTTCGTCGGATGAATCTGAAGAATACGTAGCGAGCTGTCATGTGATTTCCCATTCGTTCACGGACGATGAAGAGACTCCTTGCACTGAAAAGCTGGGGGCAGATCCCGAACCAAAAATTCTGGGGCCATCAGATGAAGTAATTGACGCATTCCTCAATGAAGCTCTGTTGAAAAGTAAAGCTGATCGGGAACGCGAGACGGCTATATTTGAAAGGGCCAAGCGCCAGCGACTTGACGAAAGAGCTGAGACACTTCCGCTGGAGCAAAATGCATCCACTACGGATAAAAGCAAATTCAAGACGAGGAAAATGTTTGCTAAGGCCATATCAATGGGCATGAAGCTACCATCCTCTGAAGGAAGCATTACTGGTGAAGTGGAAATGCACCTCTCCTACTGCTTGTATCATCGGAAGATTTCGCACCCCACCGAAGAGTGTAAAGCTTTCGATAGATGGTGGCAAGGATATGTCGCTCACCGACAATATTTTAAGCGGGAGAAGCGCAAAACTCGTCGGGAGCGGAAAAATACAACCGAAGGGCTTAACCGAACTATCGACGATTGTCGCATGGTTAACGCCAGGGGATCACAAGTGCTTACATTCGGGAGCGATTCCGACGAAGAGCTGGCTCTTACCCCCCTCTTTAAAGAATCCACCTCGGGAAAAGAAGAAGAGCAGAAGGTCTGTGAAAATATCCGGCTGCGTAATCGGATGCTGTCCGAAAAGAATCTCGGACCCTCAAACAAAAAAGATAAAGGGAAAGAAAAGGTCTCTGAAGAGATCACCCTAGATGACCAAGTTGTGGAAGAGCTAACTGCCAAAGACCCGCCAAAGAAAAATAAGGTGGATTACAACGTTCTGGCACATTTGAGGAAGCTACCCTCGCAGCTTAGCATTCTTGATGCCCTTTTACTATCAAAACAGGCGAGAGATTCGTTAATCAAGGCACTACAAGAGCCGGAGCAATTCCAAGCTTTCCTGGCCGAAGAAAAGATGAAGGATGAATTGGAGGAAGTGCACACGGCCGATGTCACTTTTGGCGATGAGGACCTTCTCCTTGGGACGTGCCAACACAATCGCCCCCTCTATGTCTCAGGATACTGCCACGACATAAAGATAGGAAAAATCCTGGTCGACAATGGATCCTCCGTTAATCTCCTCAATGTGCGGGTGTTAAAAGAAATCTGCATAAGAGTCCAGCACCTTGCTCGGGACAAGATCACCATCTCCGGGTTCGACTCCCAATCATCAAGAACTCTTGGGTCTATGATACTGACGCTACGCTTTGGGCTACTCGTCACGGACATTAAGTTCCACGTCATAGACGCCAAGACATGCTACAATGATCTGCTCGGCCGACCATGGTTACACGAGTACAACATCATCCCTTCTACACAACATCAGTGTATGAAGTATTTTAAGGATGGTCTCGAGTATACCGTGACGGGAGAAATGAACCCGTTCTCTGTGAACGAGGTCCGCAAATATGAAGATGCCAAATATTTTTTACCGAATTTCGAAGATACGGAGAGGTGTCATAAGCCGGAGAATAAAGCTAATGCTACCATCCCTGTCTTCGGCAGTGACACTGAGGAGGAAGAGGAGATAGTTTATTCGGGTCCGCCCCAACACAACAAGCCGGGACAGTCCGCCCCCATATTGATCTTCGGAAGCGACTCGGAAGATGAGGTTAATGTTGTGTTCTCCAGTCGGCCGCCAATACAAGAATTCCCTGGTGATGATCAGAGTTTGCAAATCATCATGATTCCGCGGGAGCACTACAAAGATCTTAACGCGCTTGAAGCTCACAACGTGCAAGAGTTGCGGACGTTCTATGTCCCTCCCAGGCGAAGAGGCGAGAAAGCAATTCTATTCTACCGCTCTGAAGAAACCAAAGTGGATAAAGAAATCTGGCACGGCGCGGATCCTACGCTTGACAGGCTTCAGTCCATCCGTCTCCCCAGATATTATGCAGAAGGCTTGAAAAGGCTATTGAAGCGCCAGGGGATATCCTTCAAACAGACCGCTCGAAAAGCCAAGTTCTATGAAAAGGTCTGGAACGTTCCTGGGACTCAACACAAGTTGTCTAATGGGAGAATGGAAACAATCAGGCTTGGACACATCCGGTCCAAGAAACGAGAGCTACTCCACGGTTGCTACGTCGTGCATGACTTCGATGAAGAAGCGGATGCTCAATGGGAAGACGCTAATCCTGAACCAGTAAAAGTTCCTGATGCAAAAGTGCGCAGTCCGTCATTCGAAGAGCAAATGGACAAGCTTATAAGTGAAGCTGGTCAAAAAGTCCGAGACGATCATAACCGTGAGATGGCAATCTATAGGAAAGCCAAAACGCAACGCCTCCTCCAACAGGCTGTGAAAGATGAAAATGCCGCTCCCTGTCAACCTGTTATAAAAAAGTCACGACGCAGAGGCAGAAATAAGTCGAAAGGCGAAAAAGGTGCTCAACAGCAATGTTTATCCCAATCAGAGCAAAGCTCTGTTCAAATTCCAAGGAGGGAAAAGAGGCAATGCTTTTGTTTTCCTCCAATCAGAGCAAAGCTCTGTCTTGAAAATTAAAGTGAAAATTAAAGTTAAAATAAATGAAGCAACGCTTCAGATCCCCTGCGCTGCGCAGAGCGCCACGTGTCAAAATCAGACACGTTAGCGCAGGGGGGCGCAGCGCCCAAGGCAGCGCACCCAATCAGAGCAAGGCTTTGTTTAAAATTCAAACTTTAATTAAAGGAAGCAACGCTTCAATTGCGCAAGCACTGCGCTGCGCGACACGTGTCAGCGCAGATGCGCTAGCGCAGTTGCGCTGCGCTGAGCGCTGCGCGACACGTGTCAGCGCAGTTGCGCTGCGCTGAGCGCTGCGCGACACGTGTCAGCGCAAATGCGCTGCGCTGTGCGCTGCGTGACACGTGTCACGCTCTGGAGCATTTGCGTCCAACAGAATTAAAATTCTAAAGAAATCTTTTCTGTTCTTGTTAAAACAAGAAGATTTTCTTCTGTAAAACAGAAGCCCTTGGATCAAAGATCCAACGGTGGGGAAAATTCCCCAAATCACTCAGAGAAAGATCTCTTTAACAAACTTAACTTATTTATGGGCACTATAAACGAGACCCCAGAGCTCAATTCAAAGCATCAAGATCTTTCTATAAAAAAAATAGAAGAGAACTCTTGAGAACTCCTCAAGAACAACAGAAGGTAAAAACCTTTGAAAGAAGAGAAAATTCTCTTATGAACAGATCAGTGATCTAAAAACAAGATCATTGATCTTTAAACATAACTAAATAAAATGAATAAATAAAATAAAAACAGTGCTTTGCACTTTTTCATGAACCTTTGGTTCTTTAAGATAATAAAAAAACTTATCTTTTCCTTTGATCTAAATTAGATCAAGAAATCTAACAGTGCTTTGCACTTCTGTTCTTGAATCTAAAAGATTCTCAAATTAATAGTGCTTTGCACTTATAAATCTGCACTGTTACGCTCTTGGGCTGGCGCAAGCCACCAGAGAGCGCCACGTGTCAGCGTCTGAACCATTTGCGCTATGCGCTTTTGAATAGAGCTTCGCTCTCTGAAATTGGCGCAAGCCACCAGAGCGCGCCACGTGTCAGCAGCACAAGCGTAGCGCACTAGCGCAGCGCACTGCGCTGCATGACACGTGTCATCACCACGAGCATTTGCGCTCTCTGATTGGCGCAAAGCGCCTAACAAATGCAAGGCATTTCTTAAAGGGCCAGGCCCAAATCAAAATGACCAAGCATGCCAAAATAAATTGCAAAGCAATAAAAGGGCAGAGCCCAAATAAAATTGATGCTCTGCATCATTTATAAAGGGCAGAGCCCAAAACAAGTTGATGCTCTGCATCCTTTCTGGGCAAAGCCCAGATAAAAATAAGAAGAAATGCGATGCAAAAGCAAATAAAATGTTGAACATTTTCAACTGGACTTAGCCCAATTTTGGCCGTAAGTCCTTAAATTGACTGAGCAAGATTACTCTCTTAAATCAATTTACTACCGGTTCGAGGGTACATCTCCGAACTCCTCTGACACCTGTCGTTGTAATCCTTCAACGACGTCAGAGAGGTGACGGGTCCCAACGACCACATGTATATGGACTGCGGGGTCCTTAAACTCGTGGACCGAAACGTCCCTAAACTAATATCGGACCGAAACGTCCCTAAACTAATATCGGACCCAAACGTCCCTAAACTGGCGATGGACCACCACGTCCTTAAACTGGAACATAGACCACCATGTCCCTAAACTGGAACATGGACCACTACGTCCCTAAACTGGAACATGGACCACTACGTCCCTAAACTGGAGCAATAGAGCCCCCAAATGCTCTTTTGCCGGATCTAAACGGTCCCGTTAAGTTGATCTTAGTCTCAAAACAGGACTAACGTATCCTTGACGAACGTTTAAGTTGATCTTAGCCGCAACGTGACTAATTCATTCTTAAACTAAAAACACCAAACCCAAATCTAAGTAAATACGGATTTGGACTAATCCACGTCCTACGGGCGACGGCATTACTCAGTCTCCGTATACAATCCACGGGCAACCACAAACAAAACAAACACACACGACACGAAGTGAAATTCTGGAGAAGGAGAAAGTTGTTACCGCGATGCGGTAGCGTAATTAACTGCAGGGGCTTGCGCCTGCAGGGAAGAGCGTCCCCACAATCAAAACCCCCTCAAGCGAGGGGGAATCTGACGAAGTCTGCTACATCGGCCGCATCCGTCTAAACCTTGATACACGGTGCCATAAATCAACTTGGCATCTTCGGAGAGGTGGACGGATAAAACCAAATAGCATCTGCCCCGAATCTCAGCGTCAGGACATCGCAGTCTTGTGCGCCGCCCTTCGGAGGGGAACAGATTCTGGCACGCCCGGTGGGACCTCTTCCTCTTTCCACTCCACACTCTGTGTGTCGTGTTCGCGAACAAATCACGGTTTGCTATGGTTGCCTGTGGATTTGAGGTACTAAGATTTGGTGTCTTGCTCCGTGCAGAAAAGAAAACAGAAGATCAATGGCTTCAAACTGCACTGCCTGCAACTGCAACTCTCGCTCCGTCCCTGCTGGAGGAGTGACTTACGGGCCCCAAGCGGCCTCTCTTTTCAAGATGCCAATGGAGCAGGTAACTCAAGCCACCACTGGGCTGTTCTTTGGGACCATGCTCCCACCAATGAGCTTCAATGCCCCCAATGTCTTCGCAAGAGGCTCCAAAGAAGTCGGTCTTTGATCGGCTTACAACTACCGCGGCCCCTCTCAACGGGTCGCCCAACTCCACTACCTCAGTTTTCAACAGACTGGGCCACAACGTCTACAAGCCACAGCGGATAGCCATCCCAGTACAAGCGGACGAAATCAATGGAAAGGCTTCTCCTTCCAAGAAGTCAGTGTTTACAAGAATGGCCATTCCGGTTTTTGCTCCAGGCGAGGTCCTCAAAGCTGCTTTCCCTGCCCAAAGGTCTGTCTTTGACAGATTAGACATCGCTTCTCAACGAGTGTCAGTCTTCAACAGGCTAGCACCAATAACAGTATCTCCTCTAAGCAGTGGGTATGGTGAAGTCACCCTTATAGCTGAAACAACTCCATTTGCACGACACGCTCGACGTCGCCACTGGCGCAGAGTAAGGAAGGCTGGGGGCAGCTCCCCCTCTGGGATAACTCCGCCAGCTCCAATGGTGGGGCTCGATGCTGCTATCCCAACCGAGAACAGCTTTGAACTGCTCAACAAGGTGCGCAGAAACTCTCCTACTGCAGTGTTAAAGAGAACTCCTTCACTTGTGAAGAATGTTACAGAGAAGAAGCCGGAGCAACCTCCTCGATGGCTATCCTCTGAAATTTACAAAGTTTGGCGACGTGTCCAAGAGTCAGTGGTCGATCAAGACTATCTCCGCCGACAGAAAAAGATGAAGGTTCGGTAGGAGAAGGACTACTCTGTCAAGCCAGAGAAAGCAAAAGTTGGCTGGGTGCCCACTGCAATGTCTCCCTCAACGTCAATCACTCAAAAGAAAAGGAGGCCGCAAAAAGCCCCTGTGAACATGGTGAACCGTAAAAGCGCTGAACAAAAACGCCCCAAGTCTGGGGGCATGGTGGTGTATACCGTTTATATGGCTTCCGGAAAGGAGGAAAGCCGCGCCTCGACGGGTCATCGACCGCTCACCCGATCCATGACAAAAGCCCAGGAGCAGCAACAGAAGCTTCAGGAAATGCTGACGCAAATGGCCGCACTTACCGAACCGAAAGAAGGTTCGGAAGTATCACCAGAGCAACGTCACGAACAAGAAACTGATGCTGACTTCTTACGTAGAATCCTCGAAAAGAAGGACAGAGAAGCCGCAGAGCAAGCGGCTAACATAAGATAGATGGCACTCCTCTTCCAAGATATGGTAGGGATGATGTTACAGCCAGACCCTCCAGCTGAAGACCCTCCAGTCATTGTCGGAAATGACGGAGGGGAAACATCTGATCCTCCTCCGGCTCTTTCAGCAGCCAAGGAAGAAACCATTTCCAAGGCCGCGCTTGACGACTATATAGCTCAGCAAATACGAGCTCATCAGGCGAGTGAAGCGGCTGGGCAAACTGTTAGAACTGGACGACCCTATCCGGGCTGGTATGACCAAATCAGTTACCCACCGGGATATACGATCCCTAAGTTCCACGTATATAAAGGGACAGGGAATCCGCATCAACATGTCGCTCAATTCAGGGCCTTATGCGGCAACACTAGAGGCAATGACAAGCTGTTGCTTCGCCAATTCGTCGGCAGCTTAGCAGAAACAGCCTTTGAATGGTATTCGGAGCTACCTAATGACTCTGTCAAAACATTTGCGGAGATAGAGCTACTGTTCACGCAAAGATTCGCGAGTGCAAGTGAACGCACCCCGATAACAGCACTGATAAATGCCAGGATAAAGCCAGGCGAAACGTGGGTCCAATACGCAACACGATGGTGGAACCTATGGTCAAAATGCGAACAACGCATAGAAGAGGCACCTGCGGTAGGCATGTTTGTGGGCACTCTCGATCCGCAAGCGACCATCTCGCAATTCATGATGTTCTTCAGGCCGACAACCTTCCAGGCCTTGATCGACAAATTAGCCCAAATGGACCAGATGGGCCGTGGACCGTCTCCTCCAAAACCAGATTCCTGAAATGAGAAAGGAAAAGGGAGAGCGATCGTCGTCGCCAATGCTCAGCAACAGTCGAACAACTCAAAGCCGGTCGTTTGCCAAAACAACGTGCGCCCACGCCTATCCCTCGAAGAGAGGCTAGGACGTCCTTACTCGTTTCCTCAGAATAAAACGAGAAGACTGTTCGGGCTGGCAGTACGCAACAGACCCATCAATCTGCCGAATCCAAAACGTCCGTTGCAACCAGGCGATCTTAATAATCCCGATTACTGCCCTTATCACCAAACGGTAAGTCACCCGATTGAGGATTGTTTCGTCTTTAAGGGATGGATCGAGGATCAATACCTACAAGGCAAGTTCGCGCTGTCTGAAAGCTGGAAGGTGAACCTACCACAGCCGCACTCTCCAAAGAAGACGGACACGCCGGGGGCAGCTTGTTCTTTAGTCAAGGATGAAAACGATGGAGAAAACTCATCAGATGAATCTGAGGACTACGTGGCGACTTGTCATGTGATTTCTCACTCACTGGCAGACGTTGAAGAGGCTCCTTACGCTGAGAAACCAATAGCGAATCCTGAGCCGGAGATCCTACAGCCATCAGATGAGTTGATCGATGCCTTCCTAAATGAAATTCGTCTGAAAGCAAAAGCCAATCAAGAGCATGAAATGGCCATACTGGAAAGAGCCAAAGCATTCCCGTCAAATCAAAAGCCATACACTGCGGGTAAAAACAAATTCAAGACGAGGAAAAGGTTCACCAAATCTCTATCAGTAGGAATGAAGCTGCCGCCCTCTGAAGAAAATACTCTCGCTAAGATAGAGATGCACCCTAACTTCTGTTTATATCATCAGAAGATCATACATCCTACCAAAGACTGCGAATCCTTTAACTATTGGTGGCAAGGGGATGTCGCTCAAAAGCAACACTTCGACAAGACAAAATGTGAAGCTTGTAGACATCAAAAAAATGTGATAGATGAGCGCAAAAGAGCCGCCGACGATTGTCATATAGCCGACTCTAAGGTATCGCAAATTATCACCTTTGGAAGCGACTCTGAAGAAGAAGCTACCCCCAACCCTTCCCTCGGGGAATCTATTTCAAAAATGGAGGAATTGAGGAGCTGCGAGAACGTTCAGCCATGCAATCGCACGCTACTCGGAAAAAACCCCGGCCCCACAAACAACGGAGCGAACAAAAGGGATAAAGAAAAAGAAAAAACGGCCTTCATCGCCAGCGCTCAATAACAATTAAGTGACCCTAGACCGATTGCTCGCCAAAGTAACATGCGGAAACCCCTCCAGGAAAAATTGAAACGTCCTTACTCGTTCCCGCAAGATAAAACAAGGGGACTGTTCGAGCTGGCAGTGTGCGACAGACTCATTAATCTGCCGAGTCCAAAACGTCCGTTACGGCCAAGCGATATTAATAATCCTAATTATTGCCCTTACCATCTGTTAGTTGTATGTATGCCCTAGAGGCCAGTATTGTACAGATATTGTATATTATATTGGATGCTTGGACATATATAGAGATGACTTTCTTGCTCGATATGATAGTATGCTATCTGGTTACTCTTTATCTTAACATGTACACTAGTCTCTTTATACTGTCTTGTAGTTACATGTTGGTAAAGCCCTTAGGATGTGTACTTGACTACCTGGACTATGATGCAGATCATACTAGTGGGGACATGGTAGTCCATAAGTACATCCTTCAAGGTCCCTAGTCGTGGGTGTATCGAGACGGGGCATCGATATACCAGAGTAGACTAGCGTATACGCTTCTCGACCCATGTGATGGGCGATGGATGATCCCATATCCATTGGTGTTTGACATCAGAGATGGTGTACGGGTGCTCAGTGGAGACTGGGTACACTGGACGGACTCGCCGAGAACTCCCAGATGGTATTATACCTCACGTCAGATGGCAGTTCTCAGGTGACACTTGTACAGGTTAGTCTGTAGACCCGAGATCGTCATAGAGTCTTATGTGATTCCCACTGTGCTTTGATCTCCACCTTACCACGTCCATGAGGGCGTGCAAAACGGTGGTCTTTGGGTACAGTCCCGAGTCACATGGAGGCAATGAGCGATAGGAGGGGTTTCGTCTCTCCCGGTATTGGGGGTTGATGTTGCGCAGTGCTCGATTGGCTGTAGCAGGGAAGTCCCTGGCCAGGGCTGATCAGAGATTTGCTGGTAAGTGTTACCAGTAGTTTCTTGACCCGTTATGAGCCTCACATCGGCACGACTTATCGGTTATTGGGGTCTGACGTATACCACCCCTAGACTTGATATGCGACATATCAGACGAAGAGACCGGACTGTACGGTAAGTGTTACTGGTCGGATTCGCAGGAGTGTGAGCGGGCTAGCTCGTCGATCTTCTGATCGCTCAATACCCGGGTGGCTATTACGTTTAGCAGACCGCTTGCGGCTTGTGGATGGTTAATATGATCATCATCTGCTACCGGCGTATTGACGAGTCTTTAGAGTCCTACACAGAGGTTTCCTGGTTCAAGCGAAACGAAATAGGAGCGCATATGAGATATGTGCGGGACCGAGAATAATGCGTGTATGTGATACCGTATTTAATTCTCGCGATTAATGTTTCGTATGGTTGTATGCGATATAACCTAGTTATCGAATCGAAGATCGATTCGATAAGTCGATACATTGAATACTAGTCGGTTATGTGCGACATGACCGGATCATTGAATCAAGTGTTGATTTAATGATTTAATGTATAATTATATATTTGATATATTACTTTGCATTAACTAGTATTGGTTCAATTTAAACGGATTTTTCTCACTTGATTTACACATTGTATATGTGATATACTTTTGTGCAAATATATGTATCATGTTTGATGATGCATGTAGTTTTGGCTTTGTGTAAAGAATGCAACCATGGTTATGAGAGTGGTTAGGGTTTAAGATTTATTCTCTTATTATTAAATCCATTTATTATTTATTAAATAGATTTATGGAAACAAAAGGGTTTCATTTTATCATGAAGTGTGGTGAAGCTTCATGAAGCTTTTAGTAATGATGCCATTTTGTCTCCTTGCTTAAACCTAACCACTCCCACTAACCATGGTCAATTCTCTACACTTGACCATGGTTAGAAGATGATAAGAATTCCATTATTATTCATTTTAGAAATAACTTATCATAAGAATTCTATCATCTTCTTCTTCTTCTCAAAGTGAGAAACCTTGATGCCATTAATGGCAACTTGTGATCTAGAGTGAGAAATCCAAATCTAAAGTGAACCCATCTCCTATTTCTTCATCCTCTACCTCTTGCCAAGTGGTTTTGGGTGTTTTCTTCACAAGTTTCACAAGTTTGTGAAGTCGGAGCTTGAACTAGTGCAATCTCGACGTAGATCGTCTTTGACACAAAGCCGACGACCTATTCCGCACATTATTCCGATGAAGCCGACGAATGAGTCGAGGATTCATGATGGACAGCGAGGGCATGACCACGTGGAGCCAAGGAGGTGGAAATCCGGATCTACAAAGGTTGTAGCATCTAACCTATAGTTAAATAGTTAACTAGTTTTCCGTTTCGCCTAAACATCTAGTTTTAGATCCGTTGTCTAGGGTTTCTCGGCACCAAAAATTTTAAATTGGCATGTTCGATACCTTGTGAGACCTTACTAGAGTGCCTAGGAACCTTTCACTGGTATCAGAGCCTAGCTAGAGCCTTAGGCGAAGTCCCGACGGAGTTTGAAGTCCGATCGACCCGAAACCCCATCTCATATAATGCTCTCTGTCCTTTTTTCAAAAACATGGATTTTTCCATATTAAAAGTTTCTAAAAAATTCAGCAGGTGAATTTAGGAGTTTTTGTAAAATTCGTAGCCCTAACTCCATCAAACTGCCGCGGTTCCGCGGCACGAGCAAGCCTCGTGCGGCGGTTCCGCGGCCGTACGGCCACCATATTTTATATATTTTACACAGTAACTCCTGATAAATTCTGCTGAGTTTACTGGGAATTTTTAATATTTATTCAAGAGTTGAATTTTCTGGGGTTGTTTTGGGGATTCGATATTTCGATCGGATTATCAAATTTTGTCTTTTGTGTTTTTCCGGATAATTTATAGAATATGTTAAAAAGTTCGACCGGATATAAATACCCAAATTTTCCCCTGTCGGGAAATTTCCAAGTGTTGGATTTTTCCGTAGTTTAACGACGTTCTAAGTAGTGCAAGTAACGCGATGGACCCTCTAGAAGACAACAAACCTTAACTCGATTATGTGACCGTCTTGAACTGCCCTTTAAACCTTCGGGTTTGGGGCAGTACGGTGTGCCACATGTGAGGCGTTGGCTTGACCCTTCTACGGCTGGACCGTCGGTACTGAGGCACGAACTGAATATTGTTAGACTTATTTCATGTGATGGACTGTGTCGGGAAAACTTGGGTATTCGACTGTTCGATCGGAAAGTTTAACATTATCTGTTTATCTGGAATGTGATACAATAATTGGAATTCACAAACAGTTATGAGAAAACTGGATGAATGTTATAAATTTAGCAGTTTAGTCCCATATGATATTGAAAAGAGTTTTCGATAATGAGACTAAAATGCGGGATTTATATCTGTTAGGCATGTGATGTCTAAAGAAGTTGCGGATTCCAATTGTTGTAGTTTTACACTTTCTTTTCTGTGACCGTAAGTGTAGTATGTTCATATCGCCGGTTTCGTTGCTATACGTCAACGACAATTGGGGTATGCATACTTACTTACGTTGATGACATGTGATGTTATGTGTTGCTGGATATGTTATATTGGATCGTCGTATTCGAATAGCCAGGGGTTTTTATGTGAGATGAGTGTTTTTCATTTTCATTCATGTAAAAACTTGTATGTAATATTCTTTTATTTGGGGCACTTCCAGGTAGCGGAAGTTGTCACCCTTTGTATATTATTTACTTTTCCGCATTAGGATAGACCCAAGGAGGGGAGCACAAGTAACCGGGTTCTGGGGTCCAGTGGGAGACCAACTCGAGGAGTCGAGTCCGGGTCTCCTAACCCTAGAATTGGCAGGGTTGCTTGCCGCTCTCGTAGGGGTCTAGGGGTGTGGGATTGGCTATTCATCACGACCGTGGAATCCGTGTTTTATACTGGCTCGTATTGAAAACACGGACGTCCTAGTATATCCAATATTTCATATGTTTATTCTGCTGCGATATCTGTGTTGTGACTCTGTGATGGATATAGTATATAGTATATATGATATATTATATAGACGTTACTTATGTTTTACACCCGCGCTAGCCCTGCCCTGCTCTGTCGTTAGTTACATAACCTAACGGTGCACGAGAGGACATCGAGGCGAATGCGGATGGCATAAGTGTACGTCATATCTATCTGTGATGTTTAGGTATTTAAATGATGGGACTTCATTAATGTGATTAATGAAAGATAAGAAACCTAAGATGTTGTAGAATCAGATTTTAAATAAAACAGGTAGCTACAGTTTTTGCTTTGCATAGCGGTATATATGATATACCCTGCACCTTATTCGATGAGGAAAGGACCGAGATCCCTTCACCGGGAGTGACTCCTTTAGCAGTAACTGGCAGATGCTACACACTCGGTTTGGCTTTGATAGCTTTTAAGAGTTTTTGCTTTGCACAGCGATATATATGATATATCCCGCACCTCATTCGACGAGGAAAGGACCGAGATCCCTTCGCCGGGAGTGACTCCTTTAGCAAAACTAGAAAAGCCTCAAAATCACTCCATTTCAAAACTTCATTTGATTCTACAACGATATCAAGTTCATTACGCTCATGGTTTTTATGAAAAACCTGCGTAGCCCTCCGTCATTTCAGATAAGTAGTAGTTAGTATTCGTGCTGCGTTTGTTGGCCTTTGTCAAGGCGCAGTGTGCGGTAGCTAACTGGTGCTTATCTGTTTATGCATATGATGCAGATTGGATTAGGGTAGTCATGCGACCTTGTTGGCCTTTGTCAAAGGCCGTGCCGGTGGGTTTATTTCGATCAAGAAATGACGGGTTGAACTTGACTAGCATCCTATGGTTTGTTGGCCTTTGTCAAGGTCATAGGAGGTTAGGGGCAAAATATTATCGGGAATTTCAAGTGTTGAAATTTGCAATAAGATTGCATACCTTCTATGAGATAGTTGGATCCCGATACCCACTGCGAGTAAGAGTTACTCCTGGGAGAGTTTTACACATTGCAATTAGCTGATCAAGTAGGTGTCTAGAAAGGTGTCAACGGGGTTATGCCTCTGGGAAAACGAGGTTTACATTAATTAGGTTCGTGCGAAAGCACGGGGGACCTCCCTCAAAGTACCGACACTGGCCTGGCTGAAAGATTAGCGAACTTGTAGTGTGTAATTAATCCCGGCTAGTCTTTCCTTTTAGGGTTTGGAGGAAGATTTGATAAAAAGCAGTTGGAGCCATCCTGATTAGATAAGATAATAACCAATCTGATCTTGCACGAGCATACGCTAAAGTGTTTTCTTCTCTCTCTCTCCAGGTAGCGACCAGTTCATGCCTTAATCAAGATAATAATATGGATATATTGACCGAACCCGCATGTTATACTGTGCTGGGGAACGTTGGTTCCGTTCTTTCTTATAAGAGTTATAGGAATGAACAGGATATAGGGGAATACCAGGATTCCCATGCCACCCGATTGAAGAAAGTACATGTTGATGCATTTTCTTCGGGTGTGTTCGTTACTGAGAACTGTTTCTCTATTTGCTCTACGTCCTGGGTATTAGATACCGGGTCAGGATCCCATATATGTAATCAGTTACATGGGCTTAGGAAAGGTAGAGAACTTCGAGAAGGTGATAAAGACATTAGAGTTGGAAATGGTGCAATTGTTGCAGCTAAGACTGTCGGGAAATATCACCTTGTATTACCAACTGGTAATACATTGGTTCTGAACGAATGCTATTACATGCCGAACCTGATATGCAACATTATATCGGTTTCTTTATTAAGTAAAGAGGGATATAATTTTGTATTACAGGACAATGTTATGAACATTTTCCGTAACCAAAAGTTGGTTGGATCAGGCACGTTATGCAATGGCATTTATGTTCTAAATCAATCAACAGTTCTGAGCATAACAAACACACACAAGAGGAAGAGTTCTGAACTGAACGAATCCTTCTTGTGGCATTGTAGACTGGGTCACATCAATGTGACACGACTAGCTAAGTTGCATAAAGATGGATATTTAAATTCGTTTGAATTTTCATCTTATGACACTTGCCAGTCATGTCTCAAAGGCAAGATGACCAAGACTCCGTTTATGGGACACGGAGAAAGAGTTACCGAACTCTTGGGACTTATACATAGTGATGTATGTGGTCCCATGTCTACACATGCCAGGGATGGTTCTTCATACTTCATTACATTCACTGACGATCTCTCTAGATTCGGATATGTGTTCCTGATGAAACACAAATCAGAAGCTTTTGAGAAATTTATAGAATATAAACAAGAAGTCGAGAACCAAACCGGAAAAAGTATTAAAATCCTTCGATCTGATCGAGGAGGTGAATACTTGAGCAATGAATTCCTGGACTTCCTAAAAGAGAATGGGATTCTCTCTCAGCTGACTCCTCCATATACACCACTGCACAACGGTGTCTCAGAACGGAGGAACCGCACCCTATTAGATATGGTGCGCTCTATGATGAGCACAGCTGAGTTGCCTATTTCCTTCTGGGGTTATGCGCTGGAGACAGCAGCATACCTATTGAATCAAGTTCCATCTAAATCTGTACCTACCACACCATATGAGATATGGAGTGGGAAGAGACCATGTCTTAAACGAGTTAAGATATGGGGTTGCCCGGCCTATGTCAAAAGACAAAATCCAGACAAACTCGAGGCACGGTCAGTTCTATGTAAGTTTGTGGGATATCCCAAACATTCACATGGATATCTTTTCTACCATACAGAGGAACAAAAAGTGTTTGTTTCTCGACATGCCACCTTTTTGGAAAAGGAATTTCTTGCAAAAGAAATTAGTGGCGGTGAGGTAGAACTGGAAGAAATTCCGGCTACACAAACTCAAACTGAAGATTTAGTGGAACCAGAGGATTCGGTAGTACCCGACGAACCCCAGCCTCTCCGCCGATCTAGTAGGGTTCCTCGCCAACCTGAGAGATACTACGGTTTTCTCATAGATGGTGGGAGCGAGGATTGCATCATGGAGGATGATGACCCAACTAGCTTCGAGCAGGCCATCACGAGTGGAGACTCAGTGAAATGGCTGGATGCTATGCGGTCTGAGATGGATTCCATGTACACCAACAAAGTATGGACTTTGGAAGTTGCTCCTGAAGGGGTAAAACCCATTGGGAGCAAGTGGATCTTCAAAAAGAAACTTGGTGTAGATGGGAAAGTGGAGACTTTCAAAGCTAGACTTGTAGCAAAGGGTTTTCGTCAAAGACCAGGTGTGGACTATGACGAGACCTTTTCTCCAGTGGCTATGCTTAAATCCATCCGGATCATGCTTGCCATCGCTGCATATCATGATTACGAAATCTGGCAAATGGATGTTAAGACCGCCTTTCTAAACGGTGATTTAGAAGAGTGCGTGTACATGACTCAGCCAGAGGGCTTCGTAGACAGTGGGAGCAGCGGGAAGGTGTGCAAGCTGCTTAAATCCATTTATGGATTAAAGCAAGCATCGCGGAGTTGGAACATCTGCTTTGACGTCGTTATCAAAGAGTTTGATTTCGTCAAAAATCCAGATGAACCTTGTATTTACAGGAAGGTGGCAGAGAGTAAGGTTGTCTTCCTCGTATTGTACGTGGACGACATACTCTTGATAGGAAATGATATTCCTATGCTGCAATCGGTTAAGCTCTTCTTATCACAAAGATTCTCAATGAAAGATCTTGGTGATGCCTCCTGCATATTGGGAATAAGGATCTATAGAGATAGATCCAAACGGATTTTGGGATTGTCCCAATCCAGGTACATTGACACCATACTAAAGAGGTTTAGTTGGAAGAGTCCAAGCGTGGGAATTTACCCACGATCTCTGGAGTCACTCTCTCCAAAGAGATGTCTCCCAAGACTGATTTGGAGAGAGCTCGCATGCAAGGGATACCCTATGCTTCGGCAGTAGGCTCTATCATGTATGCGATGCTATGTACCAGACCCGATGTAGCATACTCACTAAGTATAGTGAGCAGGTATCAAGCTGATCCTGGAGAGAGTCACTGGACAGCTGTGAAGAGCATTCTCAAGTACTTGCGAAGGACTAGAGATATGTTCTTGGTGTATGGTAACGGAGAACTCCAAGTAGAGTCCTTTACCGATTCGAGCTTCCAGAGTGATAAGGACGACTCTAAGTCGCAATCGGGTTTTGTCTTTACCCTTTACGGAGGGGCGGTTAGCTGGAAGAGTTCCAAGCAGGAAACCGTGGCAGACTCGACGATGGAGGCTGAATACATCGCTGCCAACGATGCTGCTAAAGAAGCTGTCTGGATCAAGAAGTTCATTTCAGAACTTGGAGTGGTTCCATCCATTGAGCATCCAATACTTTTGTATTGTGATAACAATGGAGCGGTGGCTTTGGCCAAGGAACCCAGGTCCCATCAGCGATCCAGGCATATTCTGAGGCGGTATCACCTGATCCGGGAGATAGTTGATCGCCGGGAGATCGAGGTCAGGAGAGTTGACACGAAGAACAACACGGCGGATCCACTCACGAAGGCCATTCCCCAGACACAGTTTGAGAGACTCTTCGGGATGCTCGGTATGCGATACTACAGCAGCTGGCCCTAGTGCAAGTGGGAGATTGTTAGTTGTATGTATGCCCTAGAGGCCAGTATTGTACAGATATTGTATATTATATTGGATGCTTGGACATATATAGAGATGACTTTCTTGCTCGATATGATAGTATGCTATCTGGTTACTCTTTATCTTAACATGTACACTAGTCTCTTTATACTGTCTTGTAGTTACATGTTGGTAAAGCCCTTAGGATGTGTACTTGACTACCTGGACTATGATGCAGATCATACTAGTGGGGACATGGTAGTCCATAAGTACATCCTTCAAGGTCCCTAGTCGTGGGTGTATCGAGACGGGGCATCGATATACCAGAGTAGACTAGCGTATACGCTTCTCGACCCATGTGATGGGCGATGGATGATCCCATATCCATTGGTGTTTGACATCAGAGATGGTGTACGGGTGCTCAGTGGAGACTGGGTATACTGGACGGACTCGCCGAGAACTCCCAGATGGTATTATACCTCACGTCAGATGGCAGTTCTCAGGTGACACTTGTACAGGTTAGTCTGTAGACCCGAGATCGTCATAGAGTCTTATGTGATTCCCACTGTGCTTTGATCTCCATCTTACCACATCCATGAGGGCGTGCAAAACGGTGGTCTTTGGGTACAGTCCCGAGTCACATGGAGGCAATGAGCGATAGGAGGGGTTTCGTCTCTCCCGGTATTGGGGGTTGATGTTGCGCAGTGCTCAATTGGCCGTAGCAGGGAAGTCCCTGGCCAGGGATGATCAGAGATTTGCTAGTAAGTGTTACCAGTAGTTTCTCGACCCGTTATGAGCCTCACATCGGCACGACTTATCGGTTATTGGGGTCTGACGTATACCACCCCTAGACTTGATATGCGACATATCAGACGAAGAGACCGGACTGTACGGTAAGTGTTACTGGTCGGATTCGTAGGAGTGTGAGCGGGCTAGCTCGTCGATCTTCTGATCGCTCAATACCCGGGTGGCCGTTACGTTTAGCAGACCGCTTGCGGTTTGTGGATGCTTGATATGATCATCATCTGCTACCGGCGTATTGACGAGTCTTTAGAGTCCTACACAGAGGTTTCCTGGTTCAAGCGAAACGAAATAGGAGCGCATATGAGATATGTGCGTGACCGAGAATAATGCGTGTATGTGATACCGTATTTAATTCTCGCGATTAATGTTTCGTATGGTTGTATGCGATATAACCTAGTTATCGAATCGAAGATCGATTCGATAAGTCGATACATTGAATACTAGTCGGTTATGTGCGACATGACCGGATCATTGAATCAAGTGTTGATTTAATGATTTAATGTATAATTATATATTTGATATATTACTTTGCATTAACTAGTATTGGTTCACTTTAAACGGATTTTTCTCACTTGATTTACACATTGTATATGTGATATACTTTTGTGCAAATATATGTATCATGTTTGATGATGCATGTAGTTTTGGCTTTGTGTAAAGAATGCAACCATGGTTATGAGAGTGGTTAGGGTTTAAGATTTATTCTCTTATTATTAAATCCATTTATTATTTATTAAATAGATTTATGGAAACAAAAGGGTTTCATTTTATCATGAAGTGTGGTGAAGCTTCATGAAGCTTTTAGTAATGATGCCATTTTGTCTCCTTGCTTAAACCTAACCACTCCCACTAACCATGGTCAATTCTCTACACTTGACCATGGTTAGAAGATGATAAGAATTCCATTATTATTCATTTTAGAAATAACTTATCATAAGAATTCTATCATCTTCTTCTTCTTCTCAAAGTGAGAAACCTTGATGCCATTAATGGCAACTTGTGATCTAGAGTGAGAAATCCAAATCTAAAGTGAAACCATCTCCTATTTCTTCATCCTCTACCTCTTGCCAAGTGGTTTTGGGTGTTTTCTTCACAAGTTTCACAAGTTTGTGAAGTCGGAGCTTGAACTAGTGCAATCTCGACGTAGATCGTCTTTGACACAAAGCCGACGACCTATTCCGCACATTATTCCGATGAAGCCGACGAATGAGTCGAGGATTCATGATGGACAGCGAGGGCATGACCACGTGGAGCTAAGGAGGTGGAAATCCGGATCTACAAAGGTTGTAGCATCTAACCTATAGTTAAATAGTTAACTAGTTTTCCGTTTCGCCTAAACATCTAGTTTTAGATCCGTTGTCTAGGGTTTCTCGGCACCAAAAATTTTAAATTGGCATGTTCGATGCCTTGTGAGACCTTACTAGAGTGCCTAGGAACCTTTCACCATCAAACGGTAGGTCATCTGATCGAGAATTGCTACGTTTTCAAGAACTGGGTTGAAGACCAATACCAACAGGGCAAGTTCGCGTTGTCGGAAAATTGGAAGGTGAACCCGCCACAACCGCATGTTCCGAGAAAGATGGATACGCCGGGGGCATCATGGTCAGTCATAGAGAAAGCCCCACAGACCGAAAAGTCAATAAACTAGATGTTCGCCTCAAATACGGCGACAACGCACCGAAACGTCCTTAAACTAACAACGGATCGAGATGTCCTTAAACTAATGATGGACCGCAATGTCCTAAAACTTGCAAATGACCGAAATGTCTTTAAACTACTACCGCAGCATCCTCAGGCTGACGAGAATATAAAAAAAAATAAAAAAAAATAAACGGTATGTCCATAAGCAAAATGGGCACGGATGAAAACCCGAATGGGCTCCATGAGTAAAAACAGCAGGGCTACCGGCGAGTGTTTGTGAAAACCTGAAAGGGCGCAATCTCGTTAGAGAAAATAAGAAGAATTAAAAGAATTAAAAAAAAACGGTATGTCCATAAGCAAAATGGGCACGGATGAAAACCCGAAAGGGCTCCGTGAGTAAAAACAGCAGGGCTACCGGCGAGTGTTCGTGAAAACCCGAAAGGGCGCGACCTCGTTAAAAAAAAAGAAGAAAATAAAAAGAATAAAAAAAAAACGGTATGTCCATAAGCAAAATGGGCACGGATGAAAACCCGAAAGGGCTCCGTGAGTAAAAACGGCAGAAGCAGGGCTACCGGCGAGTGTTTGTGAAAACCCGAAAGGGCGCAACCTCGTTAAAAGACACTTATAGGGTCCTCTCGACCTTATAAGGAGAAACCACCCGCATGAGATCCTTACGACTCACAAAGGAGCAACACACTTAGGGATCCCCATGATTCCTAAGGAGAAAATACACTTGCGAGATCCTCACGACTCGTAAGGAGAACTCTCTTATGGGACCCTCACGGCTCATAAGATTTGAAAGTCTTAAGTTACAGAGACCTAAACCTGTGCTTAAGCAACCCCCACAACTTTCGACATTGCCCTACAAGTGACACAATACTGACCCTTGTATACAATCCACGGGCGCGAATAAACATTTCCCTAACTAAGTCCCATCCGAGATTAGGGATATGTTCGCACGATGAATAACCCTTGTAAATCCTCTCAACTTACAAGGAGAAAGCCCTCCTGTAGGATCCTTACGACTTACAGAGGAGCAAAACGCTTAGGAACCCTCACGATTCCTAAGGAGAAAATACACCTATAAGATCCTCACGACTTGTAGGGAGAAATAACTTTGTGAGACCCTTACGGCTCATGAAGTCAAAGCCTTAGTCTACAAGACCCTAACCCTGGTCGCTAAGCCTCCTTTGTTCGACAACGACAGAGACAAATGATGATTCGCTCCTGGCGATATCCCAGTTTTAGCGATGTTGATGCCGAAATCGGTGTTCAATTTCAGGTTTACGGCGAAAGGCCAGTAGGCCGCACATGCATACGAAATAGCCGAAATGATGGGGCAACTTGCAATAAAAAGCAGTAAGTAAAGGTATGCATGCAGAGTAGCCGAAATGATTGGGCAACTCGCAATAAAAAGCAGCAAGTAAAAATAAAATAAATAGCCAAAATGATTAGGCAACTCGCAATAAAAAGCAGCGAGTAAAAAGAAAAAATAGCCGAAATGATTGGGCACCGCGAAAAATAGCCGAAATGATTGGGCAATCGCGATTTTCGCGATATAAAAAGCTGAAATGATAGAGCATCGCGGAAAGAATAAAAAAAATGAAAGAATGAAACTTTTTGCCCTACAGGTGAAATCACATCGATCCCTGTATACAATCCAGGGGCACAGATAAAGAGGGAACCATACCTTCCCAACAGGCTCCATCAGAAAGCGAAGCCAAATCTCGACGGTTCATAGACAACCTAGAGACAATCTCGACATTTGTCGCAATATTACAGACACGATGTCAACAAATGAAGCAAACGAAGATCCTGAGCTTCAGGGTCTCGACGTCAACATCGATAACTTAGAGATCACCAACAGCGTTCCTCCGTAGTCCAGCTGGAGGCAGATGCAACAAAAGACCTCACGGTCGAAACAAAGCGGAGTAACGGCAAAATCCCAACTCCACCTTAGCATTCGTCTCGTTACAGCAGACGCAATGTCAACAACGGCGTTCCTTCGCAGTCCAGCAGGGTGTACATGCAAAGTTAACAAAAGACCTCACGGTCGAAACAAAGCGGAGTAACGGCAAAATCCCAACTCTACCTTAGCATTCGTCTCGTTACAGCAGACGCAATGTCAACAACGATGTTCCTTCGCAGTCCAGCAGGGTGTACATGCAAAGTTAACAAAAGACCCCATGGTCGAAACAAAGCGGAGTGACGGCAAAATCCCAGCTCCACCTCAGCATTCGTCTCAATACACCAGACGCAGTGTGAGCAAATGAAGCGAAGGCCAAATTCCTAGCTTCAAGGTCTTAACGGCAAGTCATATAAGGCCTGAAAGACCACCGGAGATCATCTCACATGGAGTGGTCACCTCTTCGACGTTCGTTTCAATACAGCAGACGAGTTGTCACCCCAGCGTTCTTCCTCCAGCAGGGATTCGGACGTGACAAAGCAAATGAAGCGAAGGCCACATTCCTAGCTTCAACATCTTTACGGTAACTCACATAAAACCGGAAAGACAATCGGAGATCATCTCGCACCAGCACAGAGTGGTCACCACCTTGACGTTCGTCTCGATACAGTAGACGAGATGTCACCCCAATGTTCGTCTCGACACAGCAGACGCAACGTCATTAAACGAATGGAGCCACGGCAAAATCCCTAGTTCCAAACCTCGACGGTTCACCAGCAACCTAGAGATAACATCGACGTCCGTCTCGATACAGTAGACGAGATGTCACCCCAACGTTCGTCTCGACACAGCAGACGCAACGTCATCAAACGAATGGAGCCACGGCAAAATCCCTAGTTCCAAACCTCGACGGTTCACCAACAACCTAGAGACAACCTCGACGTCCGTATCGATACAGGAGACGAGATGTCACCCCAATGTTCGTCTCGACACAGCAGACGCAACGTCATTAAACAAATGGAGCCACGGCAAAATCCCTAGTTCCAAACCTCGACGGTTCACTAGCAACCTAGAGACAACCTCGACGTCCGTCTCGATACAGTAGACGAGATGTCACCCCAATGTTCGTCTCGACACTTCAGACGCAACGTCATCAAACGAATGGAGCCACGGCAAAATACCTAGTTCCAAACCTCGGCGGTTCACCAGCAACCTAGAGACAACCTCGACGTCCGTCTCGATACAGCAGACGAGATGTCACCCCAACGTTCGTCTCGACACAGCAGACTGTTTCCCCCAATCAGAGCAAGGCTCTGTTGAATTTTGAAAATTCAAAATTCGAAGCAACGCTTCGGTTTCCGTGCGCAGTGCGCAATTTGCCACGTGGCAGAGGCTGAATGGGCAGCGTAACGCCCGAGACAGTGCGTCCCATCAGAGCAAGGCTCTTCAGAAAACGTAATTAAAGACTTAACTGCGCAAACGCATGGATGCGCGACACGTGTCTGCGCAAGCACACAGATGCGTGACACGTGTCTGCGCAGTTGCGCAGCCGCAGCTGCGCAAACGCGCCGATGCGCGACACGTGTCTGCGCAAGCGCACAGATGCGTGACACGTGTCTGCGCAGTTGCGCAGCCGCAGCTGCGCAAACGCACAGATGCGCGACACGTGTCTGCGCAAGCGCACGGATGCGTGACGCGTGTCTGCGCAGTTGCGCAGCCGCAGCTGCGCAAACGCACGGATGCGCGACACGTGTCTGCGCAAGCGCACGGATGCGTGACGCGTGTCTGCGCAGTTGCGCAGTCGCAGCTGCGCAAGCGCACGGATGCACGACACGTGTCTGCGCAAGCGCACGGATGCGTGACGCGTGTCTGCGCAGTTGCGCAGTCGCAGCTGCGCAAGCGCACGGATGCGCGACACGTGTCTGCGCAGTTGCGCAGTCGCAGCTGCGCAAGCGCACGGATGCGCGACACGTGTCTGCGCAGTTGCGCAATCGCAGCTGCGCAAACGCTCAGATGCGCAACACGTGTCTGCGCAGTTGCGCAATCGCAACTGCGCAAGTGCTCGGATGCGCGACACGTGTCATTTGCTGGTGAGTTGCGCAGCAACTGAATGAAGATTTAGATAAATCTTTTCTGTTCTCCTGTAAAACAGGAACCCTTGGATCAAAGATCCAATGGTGGGAAAATTCCCAAAATTATTCGGGAAAGATTTTGTTAACAAATCCAACAAATTTGTGGGCACTATAAATAAGACCCCAAGCCTCATTCAAAAGGCATCAAGGAGAGAATCAGAGAGAGAGTCAATCATCAAAAGAAAGCTCTTGAAAATTAATCAAGAACACAGAAGGAAAAAAAAAGAAGAAGGTAAAATTTCTGAAGAACAGAAAATAAATAGTGCCTTGCACTTGATATGAACCCCTGGTTCTAAAGAAAAAAAATAAATAAATAAATAAATAAATAAAAGAATAATAAATAGTGCCTTGCACTTGATATGAACCCTTGGTTCTAAAAAAAATAATAAATAGTGCCTTGCACTTAATATGAACCCTAGGTTCTGTATGATCAGGAGAAAACAAGAACTTGTTTTTCCTTTGATCCAAATTCAAATCAAAAGTGCCATGCACTTGAATTCTTCAATCTGAAGATTTCTAGGGTTTCTGCAACCCCTCGTTTTAGGCCAGGCCCAAATTAAATTGAAACAATAAAAGGGCAAGGCCCTGTTTGAAAAAATTCCTGAGTTTCTGGAAACTCATTATTTAAAAGGGCCTGGCCCAAATTGAATTGCAGAACAATAAAAGGGCAAAGCACTGTTTGTAAAAATTTCTTGAGTTTCTGAAACTCATTATTTAAAAGGGCAAGGCCCTGTTTGGAGAATTCCTGAGTTCTTATAACTCATTAAAAGGGCCTGGCCCAAATCAGACTTGCAAAATAATGAAAGGGGCGGAGCCCTGTTTAGATCGATTCTTTTAATCGGGCAGAGCCTAAAATAAAAATTGGACTTAACCCAATCCTGGCTGTAAGTCCTTAAATTAAATGCCTCTCATAAACTAAGTCACGACCGGTTCGAGGGTACATCTCCGAACTCCTTTGACATTTGTCGTTGTAATTCCTCAACGACGTCAAAGAGGTGACGGGTCCTAACGACCACCCATCTAATATCGGACCGAAACGTCCCTAAACTAATATCGGACCGAAACGTCCCTAAACTAATATCGGACCGAAACGTCCCTAAACTAATATCGGACCGAAACGTCCCTAAACTGGCGACGGACCACCACGTCCCTAAACTGGAATATGGACCACTACGTCCTTAAACTGGCGACGGACCGAAACGTCCCTAAACTAATAATGGACCACTACGTCCCTAAACTGGCGACGGACCGCCACGTCCCTAAACTGGAATATGGACCACTACGTCTTTAAACTGGCGACGGACCGAAACGTCCCTAAACTAATAATGGACCCCCACGTCCCTAAAACTGGCGACGGACCGCCATGTCCTTAAACTGGCACAATAGGGCCCAAATGCTCCTTTGTTGGATCTAAACGGTCCCGCCTAAGTTGATCTTAACCCCAAATACGGTTAACGTTTCCTTAGACATTTAAATAAACAATAAAACTCCAAATTAACTTTGGTTCAAGGGTACATCTCTGAACCCCTCAGACGTCTGTCGTTGTAATCCCTCAACGACGTCAGAGAGGTGACGAGTCCCGACGGCCGGATAATTAAATCAATCATGATGTTAAGTTGATCTTAGTCTAAAACAAGACTAACGTATCCTTAACGAACGTTTAAGTCGATCTTAGTCGCAACGCGACTAATGTATCCTTAAACTAAAAACACCAAACCCAAATCTAAGTAAATACGGATTTGGACTAACCAACGTCCTATGGGTGACGACATCACTCAGTCTCCGTATACAATCCACGGGCAATCACAAACAAAACAAACACACACGACACGAAGTGAAATTCTGGAGTAGGAGAAAGTTGTTACCGCGATGCGGTAGCGTAATTAACTGCAGGGGCTTGCGCCTGCAGGGAAGAGCGTCCCCACAATCAAAAACCCCTCACCCTGAGGGGGAATCTGACGAAGTCTGCTACATCGGCCGCATCCGTCTAAACCTCCGATACACGGTGCCATAAGTCAACTTGGCATCTTCGGAGAGATAGGCGGATAAAACCAAATAGCATCTGCCCCGAACCTCAGGCACGGACGTCCTAACGTCCAGGCCGCCGTTCGGAGGGGAACAGATTCTGGCACGCCCGGTGGGACTGCTTCCTCTTTCCACTCCACACTTAGTGTGTCGTCTTCGCGAACCAATCGCGGTTTGTTAAATGATTGCCTTCGGATTTCAAGTTGCTAAGATTTGGTCTTTTGTTTGGTACAGAACTCAAGCATTCAATGGCCACCAACTGCACCAACTGCTCGAAGTGCAACTGCAACGGACGTTCCACCTCACCTAGAGGTGTAGCATATGGGCCCCAGGCGGCTTCCTTCCTGACTCTGCCGGTAGGCCAAGTAACTCAGGCCACCACCGGCTTGTTCTTCGGGACCATGGTCCCACCTACAAGCTTCTCTGCGCCGACATCCGCACCAGAAGCGAAAAATAAGTCGGTATTCGACCGGCTCACTGTTACCACGACCCCTGTCAACGGGTCGCCTGCTACTGAACCAACAGCCTCCGTTTTCACCAGGCTGGGTCAGAACTATAAGGTGGCTGTCCCAAAGAGGGCAACGGCCGCTACTTTGGAAGTCGTTAAGGCGGCTTCTCCCATTAGAGAGTCAGTCTTCACAAGATTGACGGTTCATACTCCTCCTCCAGCTGGTCAGAAGGCATCAGTCTTCGATAGGCTGACATCAACAGTTACCCCACGCTCAAACAGGGGGCAACAAGAAACCACCTCAATCTCCGAGCCAATCCCGGCGACTCGTCGCGCGCGACGTCGCCATTGGCAGAGAGTAAGGAAAGCAGGGGGCAACTCCCCCTCAGGGCTAACCCCACCTGCTCCAGTGGTGGAAGTCGATGCTGCTGTTCCAACTGGGAACAGCTTTGAAATGCTGAGGAGGGTGAGAAAGAACTCCCCGGTAGCTACGTTGAGAAGGTCTCCTCCACCCAGGGAAAAAGCTCCGGAGATGAAACAGGAACAGCCCCCTCAACGGCTGTCAGCGAAAGTTTATAAAGTTTGGCGGAGGGTTCAAGACTCCGTGATTGACTCAAACCACTTCCGTCGCCAGAACGGGGCAAGGGTGGAAAAAGACAAAAACCGCCCCGCTCAATGACAGGGGGCAACAAATGCTAGGATGCCCGCTTCAACGGCTCCTTCAACCTCAAAGGCCCATAAAAGGAAGAGGCCAGAAAAAGCTCCCATAACGCTGGCAAAGTCTAAGAGCGGTGAACCTAAACGCCCCAAGTCCGGGGGCATCACAGTTCATACGGTCTATATGGCTTCGGGGAAAGAAGAAAGCCGTACTTCTACGGGTCACCGACCGCTTACCCGGTCAGTGACCAAGTCTCAGGAGCAGCAACAAAAACTCCAGGAGATGATGACTACCATGGCTGCACTCACGGGGCCAAAAGAGAATCCTGAAACGTCCTTAGATGAACGTCAAGAAGAAGAGACCGACGCCGAGTTCCTTCGCCGAATGCTCGAAAAAAGAGACCAAGAGGCTGCTGAACAAGCAGCCAATATACAGCGCATGGGCCTTCTCTTCCAGGATATGATAGGGATGATGATACAACCAGAATCCCCGACTGAAGAACCCCCGATCGTCCTTGGGGATGATAGGGGAGAAACATCAAACCCTCAGCCCGTTCTATCGACGGCTAAAGAAGACACAATCTCTAAAACAGATCTGGACGAATATATAGCCCAGCAGATAAAAGTTCATCACGCGGCCGAAGCAGCCGGCCACGTTGTAAAGACGGGGCGGCCATATCCGGGCTGGTATGACCAAATCAAGTACCCGCCAGGTTACACCATTCCAAAGTTTCATGTCTACAAGGGGACCAGCAATCCCCATCAACATGTTGCCCAATTCAGGGCGCTTTGTGGTAACACTGGCGGCGACGACAAGCTTCTGCTTCGCCAGTTTGTTGGAAGTCTATCAGATACGGCTTTCGAGTGGTATTCCGAGCTCCCCAACGACTCCATTAAAACCTTCGCAGAAATGGAGCTGCTCTTCACCCAACGCTTTGCAAGCGCCAGTGAACGTACTCCGATGACGGCGCTGATTAACGCCAGGGTAAAGCCCGGCGAGACATGGGTCCAGTACGCTATACGGTGGCGTAATTTATGGTCTAAATGTGAACAGCGTATAGAAGAAGCCCCTGCGGTGGGAATGTTTGTTGGAACCCTTGATCCACAAGCAACCATTTCGCAGTTTATGATGTTCTTCAAGCCAACCTCTTTCCAGGCTTTGATCGACAAATTGGCGCAGATGGACCAGATGGGCCATAAACCCCCTCTCCCGAAGCCGGACTCCCGAAACGATAAAGGAAAGGGAAAAGCGATCATCGTCGCTAATGCCCAACAGCAACCGAACGACTCGAAGCCGGTTGCTCGTCCAAACAATACACGCCCATACGTACCCCTTGAGGACAGGATGGGACGTGCTTACTCCTTCCCCCGTGATAAAACAAGGAGGTTATTTGAGCTGGCATTGCGCAATAGGCTTATAAATCTGCCAGATCCAAAACGTCCGTCACAACCAAGTGACGTTAACGAGCCTAATTATTGCCCTTACCATCGAGTGCTAGGACATCCAATCGAAGACTGTTACGTGTTCAAAAATTGGCTCGAAAACCAGTACCGTCAAGGCAAGTTTGCGCTATCTGACAAATGGAAGGTGAATCCTCCGCAGCCCCACACCTATAAGGGAACGAATACGCCAGGGGCAACATGCTCCGTCATCGAAGAAGCTCCCTGGGAGGTTGTATTATCAGCCAAAACGAGAAGAATGCTAAATGATCTGCAGACCTGCCCAGCGGTCAAGTGGAAGAACCCCTTGGAGCCGCAGGTTATTGAGGGGATGTTGACACCACGTCCGACTCCGAAGACCGACGGCGGTAGTTCAAGCGTTCATAATCAGCCGTCAAAATCTTCGAAAAATAAGAAGAAGAAATCTAAGAAGCCCGCGAAGCCTAGCGACGAGCGGACGGACTTACAGAAGCAGATCGACGCGCTGGATGAGTATAACCAAAAGGCGCGGACTCCCATTACGCTCCAAGATTTTCTTGATCACGTCTTTCAAAAAGAAGATGAGGAAGAAACTTCATCGGATGAATCCGACGGGTATATGGCAAGCTGTCATATGATCTCTCACTCGACCTCGAACGATGAAGGGACTTCTGGCACCAAAACACCGGGGGCAAATACTAAGTCAATGGTTCCGGAATTATCAATAGGAATGATTGACGCGTTCCTTAGTGAAGCTCGATTGAAAAGTAAAGCTGATCAAGAACGCGAGACGGCGATATTCGAAACGGCCAAACGCCAGCGACTTGAGGGAGGAGCTGAGATGATCCCACTGGAGCAAAATGCCTCCACCGCTGACAAAAGCCAATTTAAGATAAAAAAGAAGTTCGCTAAGGCCATATCGATGGGCATGAAGCTACCACTCTCAGAAGAAAAAGTTACTAGCGTGGCAGAAATGCATCCCTCTTATTGCTTATATCATCAGAAGGTCTCACATTCTACCCAAGAGTGCAAAGCGTTCGATAAATGGTGGCAAAGATACGTTGCTAATCAACAACGCTTTAAACGGGAAAAGCGCAAGGTTCGTCGGGAGCAAAGAAACACGACCAAAGTGCTTGAAAGAACTGCCGGCAACTGTCACATGGTTAACACTACCAGGTCACAAGTGCCCACATTCGGGAGCGACTCTGATGAGGAACTAGAGATTGCCCCTCTCTTTAAAGAGTCAACTTCGGGAAAAGAAGAAGAACCGAAGTCTTGCGAAAATATACAGCTGCGGAATCGGACACTGCCTGAAAAGAACCTCGGACCCTCGAATAGAAAAGATAAAGGGAAAGAGAAGGTCTCTGAAGACATCACTTTGGATGACCAAGTCGCGGAGGAGTTAACCGCCAAAAATCCGCCAAAGAGGAGTAAGGTGGATTACAATGTCCTAGCGCATCTGAGGAAGCTACCCTCACAACTCAGCATCCTTGATGCCTTGTTACTATCAAAGGAGGCGAGAGACTCTTTGATTAGGGCGCTACAAGATCCGGACCAGTTCCAAGCCTTCTTGGCCGAAGAAAAGATGAAAGACGAATTGGAAGAAGTGCACACAGCCGACGTTGCTTTTGGTGATGAGGACCTTCTTCTCGGGACGTGTGAACACAATCGCCCTCTTTATGTCTCAGGATACTGCCATGACATAAAGATAGGTAAAATCTTGGTCGATAACGGATCGTCCGTCAATTTACTCAACGTACGAGTGTTAAAGGAGATTTTCATGAGTGTCCAACACCTTGCCCGGGACAAGATCACTATCTCCGGTTTCGACTCTCAATCTTCAAAGACCCTTGGATCTGTGATATTGACGCTACGCTTCGGGTTGCTCGTCACAGACATCAAATTCCATGTTATAGATGCCAAGACGTGCTATAATGCTCTGCTCGGCCGACCATGGCTACACGAGTACAACATCATCCCTTCTACACAGCATCAGTGCATGAAGTATTCCAGGGATGGCCTCGAGTACACTGTGGCCGGAGAGTTGAATCCGTTTTCCGTGAACGAAGTTCGCAAGTATGAAGATGCCAAATACTTCTTGCCGAGCTTCGAAGACACGGAAAGGTGTCACAAACCAGAGAACAAAACTAATGCCACCATCCCTGTCTTCGGCAGTGATACCGAGGAGGAAGATATAATTTATTCAGGTCCATCCCAATCTACCAGGCCAGGACCATCCGTCCCTTCGTTGATCTTCGGTAGTGATTCAGAGGATGAAGTTCATGCTGTATTCCCTGCTCGGCCTTCGATACAGATCTCCGCTGATGAAGAGCGAAGTCTGCAGATAACCATGGTGCCGCTTGAACATTACAAAGAACTGGATGCACTCGACACTAACAGCGTAGAAGAATTGCAGACATTCTATATCCCTCCCGGACGAAGGGGTGAGAAGGCAATCTTATTCTACCGTTCTGAAGAGAACAAAGTAGAAAAAGAAGTTTGGCATGGCGCGGATCCCACGCTTGACAGGCTTCAGCCTATCCGTCTTCCCCGGTATTATACTGAAGGCTTGAAACGACTGTTAAAGCGCCAAGGGATACCCTTCGAACAGACTGTTAGGAAGGCCAGATTCTATGACAAGGTCTGGAACATTCCCGGGACCCAATGCAAACTGCCTAACGGGAAAGTAGAAGCCAAAGGGCTTGGGTACATCCGGCCAAGGAAGCGGGAGCTAGTAAACAGCTGTTATGCCATATGTGACTTCGATGAAGAGGCGGACGCTCAATGGGAGGACGCTAATCCTGAACCAGCAAAAGTTCCGGATACAAAACCGCCCGGTCCATCGTCCGAAGACCAGATGAGCAAACTTATAAGGGATGCGAGTCAAAAAGCCCGAGATGATCACGATCGTGAAATGGGAATCTATGAGAAAGCTAAGACACAGCGCCTCCTCCAACAGGCAGTAAAGAACGAAGATGCCGCTCCTTGTCAACCTGCTACAAAAAAGGTGCGACGCGAGAACAAAAACAGGTCGAAAGGCAAGAGAGGCGCTCGACAACTACAAAGCAGAGCTAAGAAGCCGCGCATCCGAGAATCGAGCGTTATTGACTTAGCCCTCGGGAAGAAAATGGGTCGAGCATACTCTTTTCCTCGGAGCAAAACAAAGAAAATATTCGATCTCGCTCTGAAACATCAAATGCTTACGTTGCCAAAGTCTAAACACCCTGAACAAGCAGGCAAGGTCTCCAACCCGAAGTATTGCTTTTACCATCGAGTAGTAGGGCATCCGCTTGAAGATTGCTTCACCTTTAAGAATTGGGTCGAGGACCAATATCAGCTTGGCAAATTCGCGTTGTCTGACAGTTGGAGGGTAGCGCCGCCGCAAAAGCACGAACCTGAAAACACAAGAATAAAGCCAACTCCGCATTGGGATTGGCAGAAAATTCGCACCTGCCATGTGATAACAATATTGAAAGAAGGGTCCGAAGACATGAACAACCTCCCTTGGTGTTTTGAAAGCGGCAGCGATGAGGTAATCTCAGAATTTCCCCCAGCTCCGAAAGAACTGGAGGACGGAATACATACCACTGCAGATAATCTCAAGAAAATTGAGTTGGGGACGGAAAATGACCCGCGACCGACATTCATCAGCGAGCTGCTATCTGAAGTTAGGGTGGCTGCGTTAAAGGATGTGCTTCTACAGCACAAAGATTGCTTCGCGTGGAACTATTCCGAAATGCCGGGACTAGATCCAGAAATTGCAGTACACAAGTTGGCGATATCCCCGGACATCAAGCCAGTCAAACAAGCGCCGAGGAGAATGCGACTCGAGCTTGAGATGAGCATCAACGCCGAAGTCAAAAAGCTGATAGATTCAGGCTTCATCCAAGAAGTCCAATACCCTGAATGGATCGCCAACATTGTCCCAGTGATGAAGAAAAATGGGACAGTGCGCATATGCGTAGACTTCCGGGATCTCAACAAAGCCTGCCCAAAAGATGATTTCCCAGTGCCAGTCACCGAGCTGATGATAGACAACACATCCACTCATGAGGTTTTCTCCTTCATGGACGGATCATCGGGGTATAATCAAATAAAAATGCACCCGGAAGATCAGAAACACACAGCCTTCAGGACTCCTCTTGGCATATTTTGTTATAAAGTGATGCCTTTCGGTTTGAAGAACGCCGGTGCTACTTATCAGAGGGCCATGACGAAGATCTTCGACGACCTTATACACGAAATCGTCGAATGCTATATCGACGATCTCGTAGTCAAGAGCAAATCATACGAGGAACATCTCGAGCATCTGAAGACTGTATTTCAACGCCTTCGGCAATACAACTTGAAGATGAATCCTCTTAAATGTGCGTTCGGGGTTTCCTCGGGCAAGTTCCTGGGATTCGTCGTTCGACACCGAGATATTGAAATAGACCCGTCAAAGATCAAAGCGATCATGGAAATGCCTCCGCCGAGGACTCTCAAACAGCTGCGGTCTCTCCAAGGGAAACTCGCGTATATACGGCGATTTATAGCCAACCTTTCAGGAAAGTGCCGTCCTTACAGCCACCTGATGAAGAAGGGAACCCCATTTGTTTGGGACCAAAAATGCCAAGGCGCACTGGATGAGATCAAGCAATACCTGCAGAACCCTCCGGTGTTGGCTGCTCCAGTTAAGGGGAAGCCTCTTATTCTTTATACAACCGCCCTCGAAGGTTCTTTAGGCGCATTATGGGCACAAGAGAACGATCAAGGGAAAGAAAGAGCACTTTACTACTTAAGTCGAGTCCTGCTGGGGGCAGAAAGCAATTACTCTCCCATTGAAAAACACTGCCTGGCGTTGATCTTCGCAATAACAAAGCTTAGGCACTATGCGTTGGCGCACGAGGTCCGTCTGATTTCAAAAGTGGACCCTCTTAAATATTTAATGTCAAAAGCCATATTGACAGGACGACTCGCTAAATGGGCCCTGCTCTTGATGGAATTCTCGATAACATATCAACCTCTCAAGGCAGTGAAAGGCCAGGCCATTGCCGACTTCCTCGCTGAGCATCCGATACCCGCCGATTCTCCTCTGAATTGCGATCTTCCGGACGAACATGCGTTCGATACGATCGACGGCGATAATATCCGATGGGAGCTTTATTTCGATGGAGCATCTTCCATGAAGAAACGCAAACAAAGTACCCCTATAATTAAATCAGGGGTAGGACTCATCTTCGTAACTCCACAAGGAGGGATAATGCGCTACGCGTTCTCCCTAACGGAGCCGAGAACAAACAATGAAGCCGAATACGAAGCTCTGATAGCAGGCCTCGAGATCGCCATTGACATGGGAATTGAAGATCTCCTCGTATACGGCGATTCCCAACTGGTCGTTAGTCAAGTAAACGGCGACTACCAAACGTGCAAACCAGAATTGGTAAAATACGGTGAAAAAGTGCAGCAACTGCTAACCCAAATTCCCTCTTACACTTTGGAAAGTATACCGCGCGCGGAGAACAGCAAAGCGGACGCACTGGCCAAACTTGCTAAAGAATTGGCTGACGAGAACCTCGATGACGTTAGAATCGTGATACAAAGCCGTCGAGTGCTCGCCCCAACAGAAATATCTCCGAAATCGTCTGAAGAAAAAGGAGCGAAAGAGGAGACAACCCTGCAAATAAAGGACTGGGAAAATACCGAGGACTGGAGAGAAGTCTTCATAGACTATTTCAAGTTCCACCGAATACCTGAAGAAGCGTCCACAAGACATCAGCTCACGAAACGAGCTTTGTCTTTCGCCTTCGTCAATGATACTCTATACAAGAGGTCATTCGACTCTCTGTGGTTGAGATGCTTAGGACCTGACGAAGCGAGAAGGGTCGTCCAAGAAGTTCACGACGGACTCTGCGGTTCCCACCAAGCAGGCCCTAAGATGAAATTGAAGATAAAGCGGATGGGCTACTACTGGCCCACGATGATGCAGGATTGCCTGGAATATGCGAGGCAATGTCATCCATGCCAAATTCATGGGGACTTCATCCATCAGCATCCCAATCCACTGCATCCGACAATGGCTAGTTAGCCATTCGAAATGTGGGGAACCGACATAGTCGGTCCCATCGAACCAGCATCGTCAAAGGGACATCGTTTCATCTTGGCGACGACTGATTACTTCTCCAAATGGGCAGAGGCGGTTCCGTTGAGGGAAGTAAATACGGAGAACATTCTCCATTTCTTCAAAACGCATGTCATCTACCGGTTTGGAACCCCGAGAAGAATCATCTCTGATAATGGGCCAGCCTATCGAAGTCATAAAATTAGCCGTTTCGCACAGCAGCACAATATAGACTGGAGATATTCCTCAGTTTATAACCCGCGAGCTAACGGACTAGCTGAAGCCTTCAACAAGACCTTGACGAAGATCATAAAGAAAACAGTGTCACGAAATAAGAGAGATTGGCACGAAAGATTGCAAGAGGCTCTTTGGGCGTATCGGACTACGTTTAAAACGGCCACAAACACAACGCCATACGCGTTGGTATTTGGGACGGAAGCAGTACTCCCTCTCGAGATAGAATTACCCTCTCTACGAGTGGCAGTCCACTACGAGCTGACAGACGAAGAAAATGCTCACCTTCGGTTTGAAGAGCTTGACGCCCTTGATGAAATCCGGCTTCTAGCACAACAAAATCTGGAAGCCTATAAAGCAAAAATGACGCGCTCGTATGAAAGATTGAGCCGCCCGAGGACATTCCGCCAAGGCGAACTTGTGCTAGTGGTCAAAAGGCCCATGATCCCAAATCGCGCCAAGCGAGGAAAATTCGAGCCAAACTATGAAGGTCCTTATATCATTGATAAAGTCTACCAAGGTGGGGCCTATCTACTCATGGACATGCACGGTGAAAGGCCTTTCAGGCCAATAAACGGACGCTTCCTAAAGAAATACTACGCTTAATAAGCCACAGCCCAGGTTAATGGTAGATGACGACGACTATGTCCGCTCGCTATCTTCCTAAGCTCAAGCTTTATAAGTAGTAGCCAACCCTCTCAACGGTGGACCGGAATGTCCTTAAACTAATAGCAGACTGAAAACGTCTTTAAACTAATACTGCGGCATCCTGGGGCTGACGAGATGAATGAAAATAAAAAAAAAATAATAAAAAATAAAAAAAATAAAAAAAAAATAATAATAATAATAAAAGAAATAATAAAAAAAAACGGTAAGTCCATAAGCAGAATGGGCACGGATGAAAACCCGAAAGGGCTCCGTGAGTAAAAACAGCAGGACTACCGGCGGATGTTGTGAAAACCCGAAAGGGCGCAACTTCGTTAAAGAACCCTTATGGAGTCCTCTCGACCCTGTAAGGAGAAACCACCCGCGTGAGATCCTTACGACTTATAAGGGAACAACGCACTTAGGAATCCCCACGATTCCTAAGGAGAAAATACGCTTGCGAGATCCTCACGACTCGTAAGGAGAACTCGCCTATGGGACCCTCACGGCTCATAGGATTTGAAAGTCTTAAGTCACAGAGACCTAAACCTGTGCTTAAGCAAACCCCCACAAACTTCCAATATTGCCCTACAAGTGGCTCAATACTGACCCTTGTATACAATCCACGGGCGCGAATAAACATTTCCCTAACTAAGTCCCATCTGAAACTAGGGATATGCTTGCATGGTAAACAACCCTTGTAAATCCTCTCGACTTACAAGGAGAAAGCCCTCCTGTAGGATCCTTACGACTTACAGAGAAACAAACACTTAGGGATCCTAACGACCCCCAAGGAGAAAATACACCTACAAGATCCTCACGACTTGTAGGGAGAAACACCTTCAGGAGACCCTTACGGCTCATGAAGTCAAAGCCTTAGTCGACAGGACCCTAACCCTGTTCGCTAAGCCACCTTCGTTCGACATCGACGGAAGCAGATGATGATTCGCTCCTGGTAATATCCCAGTTGTAGCGGTGCTGATGCTGAAATCGGTTCACAGCGAAAAGCCAATAGACCACTCATGCATACAAAATAGCCGAAATGATGGGGCAACTTGCAATAAAAAGCAGCAAGTAAAATGTATGCATGCAAAATAGCCGAAATGATAGGGCGACTCGTAATAAAAGCAACGAGTGAAAATAAAAAAAAATATAGCCGAAATGATTGGGCACCGCGAAAAATAGCCGAAATTTTTGGGCAATCGCGACCTTCGCGATATAAAAGCTGAAATGATAGAGCATCGCGGAAATAAAATAAAACAAAAAAAATAAGAAATGATAAAACTTCGGCCCTACAGTTAAGATCATGTCGATCCCTGTATACAATCCAAGGGCGTAAACAAAGAAGAAACCATACCTCCCCAGCGGATTCCGTCAAACGACGAAACCAAGCCTCAACGGTTCATTTCAACCGAAGAAGCCAGTGACTTCAACGAAAATTCCTCAACTCACGGATACAAACACTCCTTGACGAGAGCCTTCTGATCCGCGTCGACCCGCAGAGCCACCAGTGTCTCCGTAGGAACCCTCGACTCGTTTCAAACCCCAAGGACACAAATAATCCTTGGCGCTCGGGAAACAAATAATCCCGGCAAATTCCTCAATTCACGGATACAAACACTCCTTGACGAGAGCCTTCTGATCCGCGTCGACCCGCAGAGCCACCAGTGTCTCCGTAGGAACCCTCGACTCGTTTCAAACCCCAAGGACACAAATAATCCTTGGCGCTCGGGAAACAAATAATCCCGGCAAATTCCTCAACTCACGGATACAAACACTCCTTGACGAGAGCCTTCTGATCCGCGTCGACCCGCAGAGCCACCAGTGCCTCCGTAGGAACCCTCGACTCGTTTCAAACCCCAAGGACACAAATAATCCTTGGCGCTCGGGAAACAAATAATCCCGGCAAATTCCTCAACTCACGGATACAAACACTCCTTGACGAGAGCCTTCTGATCCGCGTCGACCCGCAGAGCCACCAGTGCCTCCGTAGGAACCCTCGACTCGTTTCAAACCCCAAGGACACAAATAATCCTTGGCGCTCGGGAAACAAATAATCCCGGCAAATTCCTCAACTCACGGATACAAACACTCCTTGACGAGAGCCTTCTGATCCGCGTCGACCCGCAGAGCCACCAGTGCCTCCGTAGGAACCCTCGACTCGTTTCAAACCCCAAGGACACAAATAATCCTTGGCGCTCGGGAAACAAATAATCCCGGCAAATTCCTCAACTCACGGATACAAACACTCCTTGACGAGAGCCTTCTGATCCGCGTCGACCCGCAGAGCCACCAGTGTCTCCGTAGGAACCCTCGACTCGTTTCAAACCCCAAGGACACAAATAATCCTTGGCGCTCGGGAAACAAATAATCCCGGCAAACTTCTCAACTCACGGATACAAACACTCCGTGACCAGAGCTTCTATGACTCACATCTTGGACAGTAAGGATTCAAAACTTACTCCCTGGGCAATGGGACCCTGCAAGTCAATCCTAAATGGTCTCTTGCATACTATCCACGGGTCTCACTCTCTGAAGTCGATTCTCGACAAAGAGGGAAACAACCGCTTACGAGCCCTCTCGACTCGTAAGAGGGAGAAATTCTCTTATAGGATCCTTCCGACTTATGAGAGGAAACCACACTTGGGAATCCTCACGATTCCTAAGGAGAAAATTCACCTGCGAGATCCTCTCGATCCGTAGGGAGAAGAGTCTCTATAAGACCCTCACGGCTCATAGAGTTGAAAAGTCTTAGGCAGCAGATTTGAACCTGCGGCCTAAGCCATCGTTATTTCTTAAGAAGGTCGGGATACTCGTCCCAATCGTCCGTTAATTACGGTTATTAAGGTAGCGTACTGATTATAAAAGAAAAGAAAGACAAAGAAATGACACAAGGCATTACAAAATGTGTATCTTTTATTCATAAAAATTGGTTGAGTACAGGATACATTGTGCTAAAGGATAAAAAAAAAACATATACATATAATTTACAAAGACAAATGATACAAGGGGAATTATGGGGAAGGAAGCGTCTTGCACAGATGTAGCAACCGCTCGCATATCTCCTTCCACGCCTTCTCCTGCTCGGCTACCGCCGTCAGCTCTGACTCCACTCGGGCTCGTTGCCGCAAGACCAAGGCAAGCTGCTCCCTCGCGTCTTGATAAGCGGCCTCCCGACTTGGGATATGGCGCTCAACCACGTCAAGCTTCCTCTTTAAGTCTAGCCCATGAGAGATGCGCTCCAGGAGACCCTCAAAGATAGTCTTCACTTCGGCAGCGTTTGCCTCAACCTCAGCGCGCAGATGGGCCGTTTCGTTTGAGGTCTTTTGGCATTCCCTTAGTCTTTGAGCTGCTTCTTGCTCCAAGTGGTGGGAGTGCGAAGTGCTTTGCTCGAGCCAAGTTGTGCGTTGGGCGCTCAGAGCTAAAACTTCGGGAGCAGGGCGCGTCAACTCCAGCTGGTACAAGCAGGCTTCGATCTCCCTGCAGTGATTAACCCAAGATTCAACGACGCCCGCGCTGTGAAAAGTTACGAGCGCCGCTAACATAGGGTTAACATCCACAGCGAAATCTGCAGCGGAAGGGAGAGCGTCCATGCTGAGTTCCTCGATGTACCCGCTCAGCATGCCTAGACTCATCACGGCACCCTTTGAAGACGGACGTCTCAAAAAGGGGCCTGCCGGTGAAGAGACGCGAGCCTCGAAAGGAATTGGAGCCGGAACAGTAGCTGCGAAACAAAACAGGTTAAACGATGGCTCAAAAGATGTTAAAGGGTTACTAAAAAGGGAGTCTACTATACCAGCAGCAACGGACGGTGGAGCCGGAAGGGCCGGTAGCGCGGCAGGTCTTGCATCCCCCCCTTCGATTTGTGGCACTACAATAAAGAAAAGGAAAGATCGGAAATTATCCCACTGCAAAAAAAAGGGGGGTAAGTAAAGACATTATGGTGAAAGTATACTCACCGGCGCCACTGGAGGGAGAAGTGAGGTCGGATGGGAAAGAGAAGTGCGGGAGCAACACTTGATATAAGTGGTCAAAAAGCACTCCTACAAAGGCACAATAGTGTAATATTAGTACAAAAGCCGTAATTTTGAAAGATTAATGCATGAGTCATGAATCCATACCTTCCAACATCCATGACGGTACAAGGGAAGACGGGGAGGTAACTACTGCCAAAGCAGTAGTTGATGGTGCCCCCTCGAGCAATGGGGCATCAGTACTGGCCACACCTGCAAGAACAAGCTTGTTAGAAGAGATCACAAGATATATACACAAAAAAAAATGGAAACGCTGGTGACTCGAAAATTTACCTGACGAGCTGCCAGCAGAAACTGAGGTAGTCCCTTCCTCCACTGACGGAAGACCACCGCCTGTAGCTTCGTCACCCGACTCAAGGGGAACCGTTGTTACGCTCTCAAGCTCTGCAGGCGGCGGGGAACCATAGGCAGGGAGGGCCAAGATAGGAACATTGCCCGATTCCTGAGAAGGAGCGCCTAGCTCGTCTTCAGGAATCATGGCCGCATCACCTGCTGTTCCCTCAGGATCAGCGATTACAGCTGTCCCGTCCATCGGCACCACGAGGTCCCCAGCCTCAAGTACCTCGCCCTCTACCGCCTTCGGCACGGTTGAGACAATCATCTCATCTGCCGCCACTTCGGGTATGGCATCAATGACCTGCTCCGCGGTAGGTTCCTCAATCTCGGTTCCAGGCTCCATGACCTCGACGAAGTTGTCCACTGTCGGTTCGGGGTCGGCGAGTACTGCTTCCTCCGCTCCCCTGGGCTCGACGGTCGTCTCCGCCTCTCCCTCAGTTGGACTTGACCCTACAAAATGGAATACGTATAAGCCAACAGCTCTACAATTCGTATGACGAGATTCTGGAAGAAGCACTACCTGAAGTCGATTTGTCATTGGCACTCCGAACCGTGCGCGCCACTTGCCGACGAGCAGTAGACAGGGCCACAGGGGGCTCTTCAGAAGGAGCATTATCGTGAAGAATAGTGCTAGGGCCCGCTCCTACGGCCAAAGCAGCTCTGCGCGCCTTAGCTTCGCGTCTAAACCGTTTCTGCTCCTCTCGAGCCGATGAGACAGATGCCACCAGGGCCTCCTTAAGGGAGGATTCTTCGCCCGTATACAGGGATGCCTCTAAATCCTTCAAGGCATCCCTCGTCGCGCTATCAAGCTGAGGCTCTTGCGGCAGTTTCGACGGAGCTGGGACTCCGATGACAGGCTTGGGAAGGGTCCTTGCGCCGATTAATACAACCCCTGTAGAGAAACAAGAGAAGGTCAGGTCGACTATCATAAAACGACAACAAACTTTCCTTATAAAAGAGAACGAAGTAAAACATACCGACGCTTTCTAGGGCACGCTTCTTCTCCTCCGCCTAGAAGGTCTTCAGAGAGGCATCGATGGCCTGTTCAGTAGATCCACCTGCTGAAAATGAGGCAAATATTAGCTAAAGATAGTAATAAAAAGTGGGATAAAATGACAAATAAGGAGGCTGATGATTACCTGATTCAGCGAGTCTGCTTAACATCGCTTCGAGCCTCGCTGATCGCTCCGAAGCTGCAATGGCAGCGGCTAGATTGGTGTCCTCAGGGTCCACCACGAAACCCTCATTGCTGCCGTACTCGCATATAGTCTCGGCAGGATGAGCCGCGGGTTCTAAGTTAAGGATCGCGTCAAGGGATAGGATGGACTTCTTCTTCTTCTGTCCACCAGCCTTGGATCCACCCGGAGCATCTTTGCGCTTGCCAGTTTTGGCAGTCACTTTCGGGCGGCGAGTCCCGATGTCCGCTCCTACACCCGACTCCGGTGAGGCCGCTTTAGCCGTCTTTGTCGGAGCACGGGGTACCGTTGGAGCATCCACCGCAGTGGGCAGTGGCAGTCCACGCGGAGGGGCCAATACGCGTGGTCGATCGGCTCCAGCCTCTTTCGTCGGAGGGATAACCTGAACCCTGGGCTGCAATGGAGCCTTGCGATTGCCGCCGGGAGGCGCGGCCCTACGATCGACCAATAGACGTTTCTCCATCAAGATGATCGGTCCCATCGCGTGCGCGTACCAGGCCACATACGAATTGAGTATCTTGGGGGTACAGCTGGGCTCGCTAATGAAAAAGTAAGAGCCTGTATTTAGCCGGATGAAGTGATGCATCGCATTCCGTACCCCCTCTAGACCGATTGCAGGTGTCCCCAAGAAGGCTTCCAATGGGACCCCTTGGTTATAACTCGATTGCCGGGCGAATCGATGCGGGTTATACCTCATGAAGAGGGCCGTTTCATTCTGCCTAAATACCAAGTAGCCCGGCCGAATGGAATAAAGGTGAAGAATTTCTCGAGCCTTCAACACGGAAACACCGCCCTTAAAGTCATCACGCAGCGGCACCACCGACTTAGTGGACTCGGAACCCATGGTGATGACCTTATCCACCAAAGAGGTCTTCGCCCCGACTAGATGCGAACGCAGAAGCAGTCCCCTGGACTCCCGCGGAGGTGCAAACACGATGGAGGCCCCGACCAATCGCATGATTCTTGGAAGTTTGAATCTCTCAAAGAACTGAGGAGTTTTATGGGCACCGAACACTCCTCGAACATGCAGCTCCATCCAAGAAGTGAAGTAGTGCATCGGGAAGTTAGCAGGCTGTACCCCAGGTTCATTAGCGTCCGCCGCTATGCTAAGTCCATTGTAGAGGTAAGCCAACCCGGCGATCCCCACTGATAACTGCAGACCGGCCACCATTCGATGCGCCGGGTAAAAGACAGAAGACCGCATAAGGCGTGGGTGCATAGGAAGCGCGAAGCTGCACAGCCACAGACCTAAGAACCCGATGAAGAAGGTCTCCTCATCCATGCCGGGAACGGCGATCTCTGAGAAGGGGACGCTGGCAGTGCCGGGAAGGTAAAAACTTCTCTGATCAATTTCCGATGAAGGTCGGCGGTCCAAGCCGAAACCAAAAGGGTCAGCAGGTTGGGCGAACTTATCACCTTGCTCTGATAAAAATTCCGGGCGGACAAAACGAGCAATGAAGTCCGCGAAACTAACGCCTCGGTCGCCCAATTCCAAATGAAGCTCCTCGTAAATCTCCAACACCCTCACCAGGCCCGGATGCTGATGCTGGATAGCATTTTCCGGGGTTAAGTCGAGTACCACCTGCTTGGTGGCAAAGACGTACTCATCAGGAGGAAGCAGCTCCTCATAATGCTCCCCCCTCGCCGGTAAACCCGAAAGCTCAACGAACTCCTCTAGAGAAATGGAAACTTCCCTATCCGCCGTCAGGAAAGTATGCGTGGGGATATTCCATTGTTCAATGAAAGCCCTTGTCCACCACGTTGGAGGAGTAGGATATTCAAAAAGCGAGACATAGACGGCGGAGTATAAACCGATCTTCGTCAGATGAGCTCTTTTCGCCGCTAAGATGTACCGGGCCCATGGCAGGTATCCAGCAAGCGGTCGCGGATTCAATCCAATATTGTAGGCCTGTCCCCAAGGGCGTGCTTCACCCTGACAGATTCGCCTTCCTAAGATGTCTATGGCCGGCGGCGGCTGTACCGGAATAGCGCCGATTGCAGGCTGAAGGAGGTCGTCCGAGTTCCAATTTTTAACCTCCACGGCATACTCCACCGGGGGTTTATCTGCGTAGGGGATCGTAACTATGGGTTCGGAGGGGGAAGCGGAACTAAAACTGCGACGACCCTGGATGATTTGGCTATACCACCTTCCCCATAGGTGAAGATGTTTGCACTCAGGATCGCGATCTTTAATCAAGGCAAGCACTACCCGGTCCACTGGTGCGTGTGGGAACCCTCCTTCCGAGCGAACGAAGGGAAAAGACAAGTCGTCAGACATCCCTCCTGCATAAAATATATATATATCATTAGTGGCTTGACACTTAACATTCAATAAAAATATATATAATAAAAAATATATATATATAATAATAAAAATAATAATAATAAATAAAAATCTGACTCCACGCTGTGATGCAGCGGGTAGGGGACCAAAGGGGGACCCACAAAATCAAGATGACGGCGCATCATTTGATGAGACAATCCCACCATTGAATGGGGCTATCAGTCAATAAAAGAGACCCCCAAGAGAATATCCTCATTGGGGGGGAACCCCTAAAGACAAGGAGAAGATCTCCTCTTTTCAGAGCAAAGCTCTGTCACAGAGTGACATTTGTCAAACCCCTGTTTCAAAAGAATAAAACTTCTTAAAAAAGAGCCTAGCTCTGTAGCAGTAATAAAAAAAAAACTTATAATTCCTAAGAATTAAAATTGTGGGATCTTAAAGATCCATGGAAACCTTTAAAAAGTTTTATAATTAATCTGTGGGCCCCTCTGTTCATGGGTTAAAACCTAAGAACAGAGTCTCTACAAATTTTTGAGAGCAAGGCTCTGTGAATAAAAACCCCAAAGAGGTTTCCTTTAGATCAAAGATCTATAAGAGCAAGGCTCTGTTGCAGAAACCCCAAAGGAGATTCTTTTAGATCAAAGATCTATAAGAGCAAGGCTCTGATTATTTAAATTTGATTTAAATTAAATTAATTTAATTTACCTAGAATGGTTCTAAGAATAAAACTTGGAAGTTCTTAAAAATCGCAAGAGCAAGGCTCTGGAAGTTCTCAAGTAAGAGCAAGGCTCTGAAATCTAATTTCTTGAGAATGGTAAAAAATTACCAAGGACCAAGGGTCCTATTTATAGGCGCCTGCGCCTGTTCACCTGACTCGTCGATCCGACGGTCAGGATCTTGCCACCGTTGCACTCACGCGCGCGCCACGTGAGCGCAACGGTGGGGGGGCATCTGTTTCCCCCAATCAGAGCAAGGCTCTGTTGAATTTTGAAAATTCAAAATTCGAAGCAACGCTTCGGTTTCCGTGCGCAGTGCGCAATTTGCCACGTGGCAGAGGCTGAATGGGCAGCGTAACGCCCGAGACAGTGTGTCCCATCAGAGCAAGGCTCTTCAGAAAACGTAATTAAAGACTTAACTGCGCAAACGCATGGATGCGCGACACGTGTCTGCGCAAGCACACAGATGCGTGACACGTGTCTGCGCAGTTGCGCAGCCGCAGCTGCGCAAACGCGCCGATGCGCGACACGTGTCTGCGCAAGCGCACAGATGCGTGACACGTGTCTGCGCAGTTGCGCAGCCGCAGCTGCGCAAACGCACAGATGCGCGACACGTGTCTGCGCAAGCGCACGGATGCGTGACGCGTGTCTGCGCAGTTGCGCAGCCGCAGCTGCGCAAACGCACGGATGCGCGACACGTGTCTGCGCAAGCGCACGGATGCGTGACGCGTGTCTGCGCAGTTGCGCAGTCGCAGCTGCGCAAGCGCACGGATGCACGACACGTGTCTGCGCAAGCGCACGGATGCGTGACGCGTGTCTGCGCAGTTGCGCAGTCGCAGCTGCGCAAGCGTACGGATGCGCGACACGTGTCTTCGCAGTTGCGCAGTCGCAGCTGCGCAAGCGCATGGGATGCGCGACACGTGTCTGCGCAGTTGCGCAGTCGCAGCTGCGCAAGCGCATGGATGCGCGACACGTGTCTGCGCAGTTGCGCAATCGCAACTGCGCAAGTGCTCGGATGCGCGACACGTGTCATTTGCTGGTGAGTTGCGCAGCAACTGAATGAAGATTTAGATAAATCTTTTCTGTTCTCCTGTAAAACAGGAACCCTTGGATCAAAGATCCAATGGTGGGAAAATTCCCAAAATTATTCGGGAAAGATTTTGTTAACAAATCCAACAAATTTGTGGGCACTATAAATAAGACCCCAAGCCTCATTCAAAAGGCATCAAGGAGAGAATCAGAGAGAGAGTCAATCATCAAAAGAAAGCTCTTGAAAATTAATCAAGAACACAGAAGGAAAAAAAAAGAAGAAGGTAAAATTTCTGAAGAACAGAAAATAAATAGTGCCTTGCACTTGATATGAACCCCTGGTTCTAAAGAAAAAAATAAATAAATAAATAAATAAATAAATAAAAGAATAATAAATAGTGCCTTGCACTTGATATGAACCCTTGGTTCTAAAAAAAATAATAAATAGTGCCTTGCACTTAATATGAACCCTAGGTTCTGTATGATCAGGAGAAAACAAGAACTTGTTTTTCCTTTGATCCAAATTCAAATCAAAAGTGCCATGCACTTGAATTCTTCAATCTGAAGATTTCTAGGGTTTCTGCAACCCCTCGTTTTAGGCCAGGCCCAAATTAAATTGAAACAATAAAAGGGCAAGGCCCTGTTTGAAAAAATTCCTGAGTTTCTGGAAACTCATTATTTAAAAGGGCCTGGCCCAAATTGAATTGCAGAACAATAAAAGGGCAAAGCACTGTTTGTAAAAATTTCTTGAGTTTCTGAAACTCATTATTTAAAAGGGCAAGGCCCTGTTTGGAGAATTCCTGAGTTCTTATAACTCATTAAAAGGGCCTGGCCCAAATCAGACTTGCAAAATAATGAAAGGGGCGGAGCCCTGTTTAGATCGATTCTTTTAATCGGGCAGAGCCTAAAATAAAAATTGGACTTAACCCAATCCTGGCTGTAAGTCCTTAAATTAAATGCCTCTCATAAACTAAGTCACGACCGGTTCGAGGGTACATCTCCGAACTCCTTTGACATTTGTCGTTGTAATTCCTCAACGACGTCAAAGAGGTGACGGGTCCTAACGACCACCCATCTAATATCGGACCGAAACGTCCCTAAACTAATATCGGACCGAAACGTCCCTAAACTAATATCGGACCGAAACGTCCCTAAACTAATATCGGACCGAAACGTCCCTAAACTGGCGACGGACCACCACGTCCCTAAACTGGAATATGGACCACTACGTCCTTAAACTGGCGACGGACCGAAACGTCCCTAAACTAATAATGGACCACTACGTCCCTAAACTGGCGACGGACCGCCACGTCCCTAAACTGGAATATGGACCACTACGTCTTTAAACTGGCGACGGACCGAAACGTCCCTAAACTAATAATGGACCCCCACGTCCCTAAAACTGGCGACGGACCGCCATGTCCTTAAACTGGCACAATAGGGCCCAAATGCTCCTTTGTTGGATCTAAACGGTCCCGCCTAAGTTGATCTTAACCCCAAATACGGTTAACGTTTTCTTAGACATTTAAATAAACAATAAAACTCCAAATTAACTTTGGTTCAAGGGTACATCTCTGAACCCCTCAGACGTCTGTCGTTGTAATCCCTCAACGACGTCAGAGAGGTGACGAGTCCCGACGGCCGGATAATTAAATCAATCATGATGTTAAGTTGATCTTAGTCTAAAACAAGACTAACGTATCCTTAACGAACGTTTAAGTCGATCTTAGTCGCAACGCGACTAATGTATTCTTAAACTAAAAACACCAAACCCAAATCTAAGTAAATACGGATTTGGACTAACCAACGTCCTACGGGTGACGACATCACTCAGTCTCCGTATACAATCCACGGGCAATCACAAACAAAACAAACACACACGACACGAAGTGAAATTCTGGAGTAGGAGAAAGTTGTTACCGCGATGCGGTAGCGTAATTAACTGCAGGGGCTTGCGCCTGCAGGGAAGAGCGTCCCCACAATCAAAAACCCCTCACCCTGAGGGGGAATCTGACGAAGTCTGCTACATCGGCCGCATCCGTCTAAACCTCCGATACACGGTGCCATAAGTCAACTTGGCATCTTCGGAGAGATAGGCGGATAAAACCAAATAGCATCTGCCCCGAACCTCAGGCACGGACGTCCTAACGTCCAGGCCGCCGTTCGGAGGGGAACACAGACGCAACGTCATCAAACAAACGGAGCCACGGCAAAATCCCTAGTTCCCACCGCAACATTCGTCTCGATACAGCAGACGCAATGCCAGCAAACGAAGCAAAGGCCAAATTCCTAGCTTCAGGGTCTTGACGGCAACTCACATAAAGCCCGAAAGACTATCGGAGATCATCCCCACACCAGCGCGGAGTGGTTATGACTCATCGGGGCTCACCAAAATAAGCCTAACCTCAAGTAAAAAGCGACATGGTAAATTCCTAACGCTTGCTCTTCCGACGGTCAAACTGCCAAGGAGGATTGCTTGAAGACGTCTTGTCCAGCCCCCGAAGGGATCAGAGACACGGCAGTCGCAGGGCTACTCGAACAGCACGATTGCCTATCGAGGACTATATCAGCTTATGCGACGGTACGATGGCCAAAACCCTAAGTACCACCAACCTTAACGGGCTTCTGTCGCAAAGAGCAGAGGTTAAATGCGACGTTAAGATGTTCTTGCGAGAAACGCTCGATTCGTCTCGACTTGTGAAAAAATTGTCGAGGCGGCTCGACTCGTGAGATAAAGCCTTAGGCAGTGGGCATAAAAGAAGCCTGTTTCCTAAGCATTGGGACCCCGCAAGTTGGCCCAAAACGGTCTCTTTCATACCATCCACGGGTCTCACTCTCCAACGTCGAACTTCGACAAGGAGGGGAACAACCGCTTACAAGTCCTCTCGACTCGTAAGAGGGAAAAATCTCTTATAAGATCCTTACGACTTATAAGAGAAAACACACTTAGGGATCCTCACGATTCCTAAGGAGAAAACCCACCTACGAGATCCTCTCGATCCGTAGGGAGAAAAGTCTCTATGAGACCCTCATGGCTCATAGAGTTGAAAAGTCTTAGGCAGCAGATCTGAACCTGCGGCCTAAGCCCTCGCTATCTCGTGAAGAAATCAAGAAGCTTACTCTATTACCTGCTAATTGTGACGACATGCTGAGAAAGAGGAAAAGCAACAGAAAGAGCATCCGATTTACATTTGATCGAGCGTTCAAGACACATTCATTCATGCATGGGCAAAAAGACTCAGGACAAAAGATATATAATAAAGACAAGCTGGGATAAAAAAATTTCCATTAATATTGCCCGAAGTTCTTACAGTCATAAAAACAATAAACGAAAGTTATAATGGAATGACCTCAGATCCAGGGCATGGATTGAGGAATTCAAAAGCGACCCTATCTATGACTTTCCAAGCCTCGCGGACCATCCTAGTGTGCTTCCTTTCGCGAGCACAAGCGTCAGGGTCCCCCCTGGTGTCTTCCACCCTCCGATAAGCAGCGAGTATGGCAGACTGTTGAAAGACCTCGTGCAAAAGATCGATAAGACTGTCTCGCCGTCTCTTTGAGATAAAGTTCAACAGGTACACCGAGTGCACCTTATCCTCAGCAGCATCCAGCGCCCTAAGCGGCACACCGGAACAGAACAGGGGAAGCGCTTCCCAGATGGCTCCCACGATAAGCTTAAGTAGGGAGGAACGCCGGGGAAGCAGAGGACCATTGTACGCATCGAAGCGGCTCATTATTTCAGCACACTCCTCGTTTGTGAACTCTCGATTTTGAGAGCGGCCAAGTCGGCGGATGTCCCCGTAAGTGATGATCTTGTTAAGAGCATACATGTGGGCGTCCATTGTTCCTGTGAAAGAGGATCAACAGAATTATCAGAAAGACTGATTGAGCAAAACGATATAATACACCGAGAAATAAAACACCATCGTTAAACTCCAAGATCAATGAAAAAACTCCTAGGAGTTCTGTTGAATGATTTGGAAGGAGCAAAGCTCCATTAATGAAATGAGAAAATACAGGGAAGATCTTTCAGAGAGCAAAGCTCTATTAATGGAACCCTAATAGAGCTCTCCTTAGTCTTCTATAGACCCCCTTAGAGCAAAGCTCTGCTAAGTGAAACCCTAAATGGGTCTTCTTTAGATCAGGGATCTATTGAGAGCAAGGCTCTTAAAATTGATTTAATTTAATCAAAATTAATATTTTTACCTAAAAATTCTCTAAAGTTTGAACTTTTAAAAGCGTTTAAACAAGAGAGCAGGGCTCTGAGTTTTAAAAGTAAAATCGTGAAGATGAAAATCATCTAAGGGACCAAAGGTCCTATTTATAGGCATCAAATGCCCTTTCAACTTCCAAAAGTTGCCGTGACGGTTGGAATTAGGCCACCGTTGCGCTCACATTTAAGGCCATGTAAGCGCAACGGTGGGGGGGGATTTGTTTACCCCAATCAGAGCAAAGCTCTGTTCAAATTCCAAGGAGGGAAAAGAGGCAATGCTTTTGTTTTCCTCCAATCAGAGCAAAGCTCTGTCTTGAAAATTAAAGTGAAAATTAAAGTTAAAATAAATGAAGCAACGCTTCAGATCCTCTGCGCTGCGCGCAGAGCGCCACGTGTCAAAATCAGACACGTTAGCACAGGGGGGCGCAGCGCCCAAGGCAGCGCACCCAATCAGAGCAAGGCACTGTTTAAAATTCAAACTTTAATTAAAGGAAGCAACGCTTCAATTGCGCAAGCACTGCGCTGCGCGACACGTGTCAGCGCAGTTGCGCTGCGCTGAGCGCTGCACGACACTTGTCAGCGCAGATGCGCTAGCGCAGTTGCGCTGCGCTGTGCGCTGCGCGACACGTGTCAGCGCAGATGCGCTGCGCTGTGCGCTGCGTGACACGTGTCACGCTCTGGAGCATTTGCGCCCAACAGAATTAAAATTCTAAAGAAATCTTTTCTGTTCTTGTTAAAACAAGAAGATTTTCTTCTGTAAAACAGAAGCCCTTGGATCAAAGATCCAACGGTGGGGAAAATTCCCCAAATCACTCAGAGAAAGATCTCTTTAACAAACTTAACTAATTTATGGGCACTATCAAAAAGACCCCAGAGCTCAATTCAAAGCATCAAGATCTTTCTAAAAAAAAAAAGAGAAGAGAACTCTTGAGAACTCCTCAAGAACAACAGAAGGTTAAAACCTTTGAAAGAAGAGAAAATTCTCTTATGAACAGATCAGTGATCTAAAAACAAGATCATTGATCTTTAAACATAACTAAATAAAATAAAAATAGTGCTTTGCACTTTTTCATGAACCTTTGGTTCTTTAAGATAAGAAAAAAACTTATCTTTTCCTTTGATCTAAATTAGATCAAGAAATCTAACAGTGCTTTGCACTTCTGTTCTTGAATCTAAAAGATTCTCAAATTAATAGTGCTTTGCACTTATAAATCTGCACTGTTGCGCTCTTGGGCTGGCGCAAGCCACCAGAGAGCGCCACGTGTCAGCGCCTGAACCATTTGCGCTATGCGCTTTTGAATAGAGCTTCGCTCTCTAAAATTGGCGCAAGCCACCAGAGCGCGCCACGTGTCAGCAGCGCAAGCGTAGCGCACTAGCGCAGCGCACTGCGCTGCATGACACGTGTCATCACCACGAGCGTTTGCGCTCTCTGATTGGCGCAAAGCACCTAACAAATGCAAGGCATTTCTTAAAGGGCCAGGCCCAAATCAAAAAGACCAAGCATGCCAAAATAAATTGCAAAGCAATAAAAGGGCAGAGCCCAAATAAAATTGATGCTCTGCATCATTTATAAAGGGCAGAGCCCAAAACAAATTGATGCTCTGCATCCTTTCTGGGAAAAGCCCAGATAAAAATAAGAAGAAATGCGATGCAAAAGCAAATAAAATGTTGAACATTTTCAACTGGACTTAGCCCAATTTTGGCCGTAAGTCCTTAAATTGACTGAGCAAGATTGCTCTCTTAAATCAATTTACTACCGGTTCGAGGGTACATCTCCGAACTCCTCTGACACCTGTCGTTGTAATCCTTCAACGACGTCAGAGAGGTGACGGGTCCTAACGACCACACGTATATGGACTGCGGGGTCCTTAAACTCGTGGACCGAAACGTCCCTAAACTAATATCGGACCGAAACGTCCATAAACTAATATCGGACCGAAACGTCCCTAAACTAATATTGGACCGAAACGTCCCTAAACTGGCGATGGACCACCACGTCCCTAAACTGGAACATAGACCACCACGTCCCTAAACTGGAATACGGACCACTACGTCCCTAAACTGGAACATGGACCACTACGTCCCTAAACTGGAGCAATAGAGCCCCCAACTGCTCTTTTGCCGGATCTAAACGGTCCCGTTAAGTTGATCTTAGTCTCAAAACAGGACTAACGTATCCTTGACGAACGTTTAAGTTGATCTTAGCCGCAACGCGACTAATGCATCCTTAAACTAAAAACACCAAACCCAAATCTAAGTAAATACGGATTTGGACTACTCCACGTCCTACGGGCGACGGCATTACTCAGTCTCCGTATACAATTTACGGGCAACCACAAACAAAACAAACACACACGACACGAAGTGAAATTCTGGAGAAGGAGAAAGTTGTTACCGCGATGCGATAGCGTAATTAACTGCAGGGGCTTGCGCCTGCAGGGAAGAGCGTCCCCACAATCAAAAACCCCTCAAGTGAGGGGGAATCTGACGAAGTCTGCTACATCGGCCGCATCCGTCTAAACCTCCGATACACGGTGCCATAAATCAACTTGGCATCTTCGGAGAGGTGGACGGATAAAACCAAATAGCATCTGTCCCGAATCTCAGCGTCAGGACATCGCAGTGTTGTGCGCCGCCCTTCGGAGGGGAACAAGCAACAAAGCGGGACTAAGAAGCCACGCAAGCGGGGATCGAGCGGTTCTGATCTATCCCTCATAAGGAAAATGGGTCGAGCGTACTCTTTTCCTCGGGACAAGACGAAGAAAATACTTGACCTCGCTCTAAAACATCAGATGCTTACACTGCCGGAGTCTAAACACCCCGAACAAGCGAGCGAAGTCTCTAACCCGGACTATTGCCCTTATCACCGAGTGATAGGGCACCCTCTCGAGGACTGCTTCACCTTCAAGAATTGGGTCGGAGATCAGTATCAGCTTGGCAAGTTCGCTCTGTCTGACAACTGGAGGGTAACGCCGCCACAGAAGCACGAACCCAAAGCCACAAAAGCAGAACCAGTTCCACACTGGGCTTGGAAGCGAATTCGTACCTGTCATATGATAACGATATCAAAAGAAGAGCCCGAGAACATGGATGACCTTCCCTGGTGCTTCGAAAACAGCAGCGATGAGGTGATCTCAGAATTTCCGCCAGCACCGAAAGAGCTGGAGGATGGAATACACACCACTGCGGATAACCTCAAGAAAATTGAGTTGGGGACGGCGAATGACCCGCGACCGACATTCATTAGTGAGCTGCTGTCTGAAGAGTGGGTGGCTTCATTAAAGGACCTGCTTATGCAGCATAGAGATTGCTTCGCATGGAACTATTCCGAAATGCCAGGACTAGATCCAGAAATTGCTGTGCATAAATTGGCGATATCTCCGGACGTCAAGCCGGTCAAACAAGCGCCAAGAAGAATGCGCCTCGAGCTTGAGATGAGTATCAACGCTGAGGTCAAAAAGCTGATCGACTCTGGCTTTATCCAGGAAGTTCAATATCCTGAATGGATCGCCAACATCGTCCCGGTGATGAAGAAAAATGGGACAGTGCGCATATGCGTGGATTTCCGGGATCTCAATAAAGCTTGCCCGAAGGACGATTTCCCAGTGCCAGTCACCGAGCTGATGATAGATAATACGTCCACTCACGAGGTTTTCTCCTTCATGGATGGCTCGTCAGGGTATAATCAGATAAAGATGCATTCCGAAGACCAGAAGCACACCGCCTTCAGGACCCCTTTGGGTATATTCTGCTACAAGGTGATGCCCTTCGGTCTAAAGAACGCCGGTGCCACCTATCAGAGGGCCATGACGAAAATCTTTGATGACCTTATACACGAAATCGTCGAATGCTATATCGACGATCTCGTGGTTAAAAGCAAATTATGCGAGGAACATCTCGAGCATCTGAAGACCGTATTTCAACGCCTTCGACAATACAACTTGAAGATGAACCCTCTCAAGTGTGCATTCGGAGTTTCCTCGGGCAAATTCCTGGGATTCATCGTCCGACACCGAGGTATTAAGATAGACCCGTCAAAGATCAAGGCGATCATGGAAATGCCTCCGCCAAGGACTCTCAAACAGCTGCGGTCTCTCCATGGGAAGCTCGCGTATATACGACGATTTATAGCCAACCTTTCAGGCAAGTACCGTCCTTAAAGCCACTTGATGAAGAAGGGAACCCCGTTCGTCTGGGACCAAAAATGCCAAAGCGCGCTAGACGAGATCAAGCAATACATGCGGAACCCGCCAGTGTTGGCTGCTCCCGTCAAGGAAAAGCCCCTCATTCTTTATACAACCGCCCTCGAAGGTTCCTTAGGCGCGTTATGGGCGCAAGAGAACGACCAAGGGAAGGAAAGAGCACTCTATTACTTAAGTCGAGTTCTACTGGGGGCAGAAAGCAACTACTCCCCCATTGAAAAACACTGCCTGGCGTTGATCTTTGCGATAACAAAGCTCAGCCATTATGCGTTGGCGCATGAGGTCCGTCTCATTTCGAAGGTGGACCCTCTTAAATATTTAATGTCAAAGGCCATATTGACAGGTCGGCTCGCTAAATGGGCCCTGCTCTTGATGGAGTTCTCGATAACCTATCAGCCTCTCAAGGCAGTGAAAGGCCAGGCCATCGCCGACTTCCTCGCTGAGCATCCGATACCCGCCGATTCTCCTCTGAATTGCGATCTTCCAGACGAACATGCGTTTGATGCGATCGACGGTGGTGATACCTGATGGGAGCTTTATTTCGATGGAGCATCTTCCGTGAAGAAGCGCAAACAAAGCACCCCTATAATCAAATCGGGGGTAGGACTCATCTTTGTAACTCCACAAGGAGCGATAATGCGCTTTGCTTTCTCCCTAACAGAGCCGAGGACAAATAATGAAGCCGAATACGAAGCTTTGATAGCAGGTCTCGAGATCGCCATCGACATGGGAATTGAAAACTTCCTTATATATGGAGATTCTCGACTGGTCGTTAGTCAAGTAAATGGAGACTACCAAACATGCAAACCAGAGTTGGTGAAGTATGGAGAAAAGGTGCAGCAACTGTTGACCCAAATCCCTTCCTACACTTTGGAAAACATACCGCGCGCAGAAAACAGCAAAGCGGACGCGTTGGCTAAGCTCGCTAAGGAACTAGCTGATGAGAACCTCGATGACGTAAGAATCGTGGTACAAAGCCGTCGGGTGCTTACCCCATCGAAATTATCTCCGGAATCACCCGAAGAAAAGGGAGCGACTGAGCACACGACCCTGCAAATAAAAGATCGGGAAAATACCGAGGATTGGAGAGAAGTCTTTATAAACTACTTCAAATACCGTCGAGCGTCGAAGATGCGTCCTCAAGACATCAGCTTATGAAACGAGCTCTGTCTTTCGCCTTCGTCAATGATACTCTGTACAAGAGGTCATTTGATTCTCTGTGGTTGAGATGTCTGGGACCTGACGAAGCGAAAAGAGTCGTTCAGGAAGTTCATGACGGACTCTGCGGTTCTCACCAAGCGGGCCCGAAGATGAAGCTGAAGATCAAACGGATGGGCTACTGCTGGCCCATGATGATTCAAGACTGCCTCGAATATGCGAAGCAATGCCACTCATGCCAAATCCATGGGGACTTCATCCATCAGCACCCAAATCCACTACATCCGACAGTGGCTAGCTGGCCATTCGAAATGTAGGGAACTGACATAGTTGGCCCCATCGAACCAGCATCATCTAGAGGACATCGTTTCATCCTGGCGACGACTGACTACTTCTCCAAATGGGCAGAAGCAGTACCGTTGAGAGAAGTGAAGACGGAGAATATCCTCCATTTCTTCAAGATGCACGTCATATATCGGTTTGGAACTCCGCGACGGATCATCTCCGATAACGGGCCAGCTTATAGAAGCCACAAGATCAGTCGCTTCGCGCAACAACACAATATAGACTGGAGATATTCCTCGGTTTATAATCCATGAGCTAACGGTCTAGCTGAGGCTTTCAACAAGACCTTGACAAAGATCATGAAGAAAACGGTGTCCTGAAATAAGAAGGACTGGCACGCGAGACTGCAAGAAGCTCTCTGGGCGTATCGAACTACGTTCAAGACGGCCACGAACACAACGCCATACGCGTTGGTATTCGGTACAGAAGCAGTACTCCCCCTCGAGATAAAGTTACCCTCTCTACGAGTGGCAGTCCACTATGAGCTGACGGACGAAGAAAATGCTCACCTTCGGCTTGAAGAGCTTGATGCCCTTGATGAAACCCAGCTCACAGCGCAACAAAATCTGGTGGCCTATAATGCAAAGATGACGCGCTCATATGAAAGATTGACCCGGCCGAGGACATTCCGCCAAGACGAACTCGTGCTAGTGGTCAAAAGGTCTATGATCCCCAATCGCGCCAAGCGGGGAAAATTCGAGCCAAATTATGAAGGCCCGTACATCATAGACAAGGTCTATCAGGGTGGAGCCTATCTACTCATGGATATGCACGGTGAGAGGCCTTACAGGCCAATAAATGGTCGATTCCTAAAGAAATACTACGCTTAGCGAGTTACTGCCTAGGTCAATGATAGATGACGACGACTATGTCCGCTCGCTATCTTCCTAAGCCCAAACTTTATAAGCAGTAGCCAGCCTTCTCCTGGGAAGACCGAAACGTCCTTAAACTAATGGCGGACCGAAACTTCCTTAAACTAATGGCAGACCGAAACGTCCTTAAACTAATGACGGACCGAAACGTCCTTAAACTACTACCGCAGCATCCTTAGGCTGACGAAATGAATAAAAAAAAAAGAAAAAGAAAAAATATAAATATAATAAAAAAAATAATAAAAACGGTATGTCCATAAGCAAAAAGGGCACGGATGAAAACCCGAAAGGGCTCCGTGAGTAAAAACAGCAGGGCTACCGGCGAGTGTCCATGAAAACCCGAAAGGGCGCGACCTCGTAAAAAAAAAGAGAGAGAATAAAAAGAATAAAAAAAAAGGTATGTCCATAAGCAAAATGGGCACGGATGAAAACCCGAAAGGGCTCCGTGAGTAAAAACAGCAGGACTACCGGCGAGTGTTTGTGAAAACCTGAAAGGGCGCAACCTCGTTAAAGGACACTTATAGGGTCCTCTCGACCTTGTAAGGAGAAACCACCCGCGTGAGATCCTTACGACTCACAAGGGAGCAACACACTTAGGGATCCCCACGATTCCTAAGGAGAAAATACACTTGCGAGATCCTCACGACTCGTAAGGAGAACTCTCTTATGGGACCCTCACGGCTCATAAGATTTGAAAGTTTTAAGTTACAGAGACCTAAACCTGTGCTTAAGCAACCCCCACAACCTTTGATATTGCCCTACAAGTGGTTCAATACTGACCCTTGTATACAATCCACGGGCGCGAATAAACATTTCCCTAACCAAGTCTCATCCGTGACTGGGGATATGTACGCATGATGAACAACCCTTATAAGTCCTCTCGACTTACAAGGAGAAAACCCTCTGGTAGGATCCTTATGACTTACAGAGGAACATACACTTAGGAATCCTCACGATTCCTAAGGAGAAACACACCTACAAGATCCTCACAACTTGTAGGGAGAAATACCTTTGTGAGACCCTTACGGCTCATGAAGTTAAAAGCCTTAGTCGACGGGACCTTAACCCTGTTCGCTAAGCCACCTTTGTTCGACATCGACAGAGGCAAATGATGATTCGCTCCTGGCAATATCCCAGTTGTAGCGGTGCTGATGCCGAAATCGGTGTCTAATTTTAGGTTTACGGTGAAAAGCCAGCAAGCCGCACATGCATACGAAATAGCCGAAATGATGGGGCAGCTTGCAATAAAAAGCAGCAAGTAAAAAAAACGTATGCATACAAAATAGCCGAAATGATTGGGCAACTCGCAATAAAAAGCAGCGAGTAAAAATAAATAGCCGAAATGATTGGGCACCGCGAAAAATAGCCGAAATGATTGGGCAATCGCGACTTTCGCGATATAAAAGCTGAAATGATAGAGCATCGCGGAAATAAAGCAATAAAAAAATGATGATGAAACTATTGCCCTACAGTTGAGATCACATCGATCCCTGTATACAATCCAAGGGCACAAACAAAGAGGGAACCACACCTTCCCAACAGGCTCCGCCAGAAAGCTAAACCAAATCTCGATGGTTCACCAACAGCCTAGAGACAACCGCGACATTCGTCTCGAAACAGCAGACGCACTGCCAGTGAACGAAGCGAAGACCAAATTCCTAGCTTCACGGTTTTGACGGTAACTTATATAAAACCTGAAAGACCACCACAAATACCTCGACTCAGGGAAACTAGCGTCCTTGATGAGAGCCTCCTGATTCGCGTCGGCTCGCAGAGAAACCAGTGTCTCCGCGAGAAATTCCCGGTTCGTTTCAACCCCGAAGAAATCAGTGTCTTCGGCAAAATTCTTTGACTCAGGGAAACCAGTGTCCTTGATGAGAAAATCCTGATTCGCGTCGGCTCGCAGAGAAACCAGTGTCTCCGCGGGAAATTCCCGGTTTGTTTCAACCCCAGGGAAACAAGTGTCCTTGGCAAATACCTCAATTCAGGGAAACTAGCGTCCTTGATGAGAGCCTCCTGATACGCGTCGGCTCGCAGAGAAACCGGTGTCTCCACGAGAAATTCCCGGTTCGTTTCAACCCCGAAGAAATCAGTGTCTTCGGCAAAATTCTTCGACTCAGGGAAACCAGTGTCCTTGATGAGAAAATCTTGATTCGCGTCGGCTCGCAGAGAAACCAGTGTCTCCGCGGGAAATTCCCGGTTCGTTTCAACCCCAGGGAAACAAGTGTCCTTTGCAAATACATCAATTCAGGGAAACTAGCGTCCTTGATGAGAGCCTCCTGATTCGCGTCGGCTAGCAAAGAAACCAGTGTCTCCGCGGGAAATTCCCGGTTCGTCTCAACCCCAGGGAAACAAGTGTCCTTGGCAAATACCTCAACTCAGGGAAACTAGCGTCCTTGATGAGAGCCTCCTGATTCGCATCGGCTCGCAGAGAAACTAGTGTCTCCACGGGAAATTCCCGGTTCGTTTCAACCCCAGGGAAACAAGTGTCCTTGGCAAATACCTCAACTCAGGGAAACTAGCGTCCTTGATGAGAGCTTCCTGATTCGCATCGGCTCGCAGAGAAACCAGTGTCTCCGCGGGAAATTCCCGGTTCGTTTCAACCCCAGAGAAACAAGTGTCCTTGGCAAATAGCTCAACTCAGGGAAACTAGCGTCCTTGATGAAAGCCTCCTGATTCGCATCGGCTTGCAGAGAAACCAGTGTCTCTGCGAGAAATTCCCGGTTCGTCTCAACCCCGAAGAAACCAGTGTCTTCGGCAAGATCCTTCGACTTAGGGAAACCAGTGTCCTTGACGAGAAAATCCTGATTCGCGTCGACCCGCAGAGAAACTAGCGTCTCCGCGAGAAATTCTCGATTCGTTTCAACCCCAGGGAAACAAGTGTCCTTGGCAAACTCCTCAACTCAGGGAAACTAGCGTCCTTGATGAGAGTCTCCTGATTCGCGTCGGCTCGCAGAGAAACCAGTGTCTCCGTGAGAAATTCTCGATTCGTCTCAACTTGCAAGATAAAGCCTCAGGCAGCAGGGATTAAAAAACTTGTTTCCTGAGCACTGGGACCCTGCAAGTCGGTCTAAAATGGTCTCTTGCATACTATTCACGGGTCTCACTCTCCAAAGTCGAATTTCGACAAGGAGGGAAACAACCGCTTACGGGTCTTCTCGACTCGTAAGAGGGAAAATTCTCTTATAAAATCCTTACGACTTATAAGAGAAAACGCGCTTAGGAATCCTCATGATTCATAAGGAAAAAATCCACCTACGAGATCTTCTCGATCCGTAGGGAGAAAAGTCTCTATGAGACCCTCACGGCTCATAGAGTTGAAAAGTCTTAGGCGGCAGATCTGAACCTGCGGCCTAAGCCCTCGCTATTTCTCAAAAAAAAAACTAAGATGTTTACTCCTTTATCTGTCGACCATGTTTGTTGAGACAGAATGCTGATAATGAGAGAAAGGGAGAAAGCAAAAGAGCATACAAGATATTGCAAAGAAAAAAATATGTATCTTTATTTATTAACTTCAATCAAATACAAAGTGAATCGTACAAAAGAATAAAGAATGGATACATGTTATTCGAAAAAGAAAAATTTTACAAATGCATTGATACAAAGGCAGCTACTGGGAAGGAAGCGTCTTAAATAACTCTATCAGTTGTTCGCACACTTCCTTCCATGCCTTTTCCTGAACGGCCGTCACCGCCAGTTCTGCCTCCACCTGAGCCCTTTGCTGCAAGAGAGATGCAAGCTTCTCCCCAACGGCCTGCCGAGCTGCTTCGCGGCCTTGGGCATTACGCTCAGCAGCGTCAAGTTTCTGCATCAAGTTCAGCCCATTTGAGATGCGTTCCAGGAGACCCTCGAAGATAGCCTTCACCTGGGCAGCGTTCGCCTCAACTTCAGCACGTAGGCGAGCAGTCTCGCTTGAAGACTCTTGGCATTCCCTCAGCCTTAAAGCCGCGTCGTGTTCCAAGTGGTGGACGCAAGAAGCGCTTTGCTCAATCCACGCTGCTCTTTGATGGCTTGCGGCTAAGGTTTCGGGAGCAGGGCGCATGAACTCCAGTTGATGCAGGAGAGCCTCGATCTCCCTGCAGTGATTAACCCAAGACGCGACGATGCCCTCGTTATGGAAGTTTACGAGTATCACCAGCATTGGGTTAACCGCCGTAGCAAAATCTGCGGCAGACGTAGGAGTCTCGACGTCGAGTTCCTCGATGTAGTCGCTCAACATGCGCAGACTATTCGCGGCGCCTTTCGAGGACGGACGTCTCAAGAAAGGGCCTGCCGGCATTGTGACACGAGACTCGAAAGACGCCGAGACCGGAACGACAGCTGAAAAAACAAGATACGATTAGATAACAGTTCAAGAAATACAAAAAAGGGGTTATCAATGCGATAGTTTGCTATACCAGCTGCAGCAGGTGGCAAAGCCGGAAGGGCCGGTGGCGCGGCCGATCTTTCATCCCCTCCTTCAATTTGTAGCACTGCAGTCAAGACGAGAAAAAGTTAGAAATAATTCCATCACTGAAAAAGAAAGATATCAGTCGGAAACTATACTCACCAGCGCCACTAGAGGGAGAAGCGGGTTCAGATGGGAAGGAGAAGTGTGGGAGCAACACCTGATAAAGATGATCAAAAAGCACTCCTGACAAGACACAACAGTACGACTTTAGTACATAAATTATGCGTCTGAAAGATAAAACTAATAAGTTGCAAACCCATACCTTCCAACATCTTCGATGGTACAAGGGAGGGCTGAGAGGTGACCACCGCCAAGGCAGTAGTTGACGGCGCTCCTTCGAGCAATGGAGCATCGGCACTGGCCGCACCTGCGTTAAAAAACAAGGATAAACCTGTCAGGAAAGATTGCAAGATAAAAAAAAGAGGACGGTAATCCGAAATTTACCTGATGAGCCTCCAGCCGAGACGGAGGCGTCTCCCTCCTCCATCGACATAAGTCCACCACCCGTGGCCTCATCCCCAGACTCCACGGGGGCTGTCGTCATGCTCGCGAGGCCAGGAGACGGCGGAGGGCCGTAGGCGGGGAGAGCAATGATCGGAGCATTGCCAGACTATTGAGAAAGAGCGGTCGGCTCGTCCTCAGGAATCATGTCCACCTCACCCGCTACTCCCTCGGGGTCAGCAGTCGCGGCTGTCTCGTCCACCGTCGCCGCGGGGTCATCGGTCTCAGGCGCTCCATCCGCTGCTACCTCAGGCTCGGCATCGGCCACCTGCTCAGGCATAGTGGACGTGACCATTTCGTCAGCCACTAGCTCGGGCCCGACAATCCCGGTTGTGTCGTCCGCCATCGGCTCGGGTTCGACCAATACCTCTTCCTCTGGCCCCTCAGGTTCGACGGTCTCCGCCTCCCCCTCGGTTGGACTTGGCCCTGCAGGACAGAATATATAAGAACCGACAGCTTTATAATTCTTACAATAAAATTTTTAAAGAAATATTACCTGAGGTGGACTTATCGTTAGCCTCCCTATTGGCGCGCACCGCCTGTCTGTGAGCTGTAGACAAGGCGATCGGGGGCTCTTCTGAGGGAGTATCAGCACGGGGTACGGTGCTTGGGCCCGCTCCAATGGCCAAAGCAGCCCTGCGTGCCTTCGCTTCGCGCCTCAACCGCTTCCTCTCCTCCCGGGCCGTCGCGATGGACCTCTTCGACGCTTCCTTCATCAAGGTGTCGTCGTCCTTATTTAGAGTTGCCTCCAGAGCCTTCAAGGCATCTCTCATCGGCTCTTCAAGTCGGGTCTCTCGCGGTAGCCCCGAGGAGGCAGAAACATCAGCGGCTGGCCCGGGAAGAGTCTCCGCGTCACCTGGCGGGACCGGCATTGTGGTTCCTGCGATAAAAAAGAGGGGATTAGATCGACCATAACAAAAGGAGAATAAAGACTTGATGAATCGAAATGTACCAAGGCCTAAGGACGCTCTGAGTCGTTCCTCCTCTTGGAAAGTTTTGAGGGAAGCAGCAATGGCTTCTTCAGTGGTGATGCCTGTTTGAAGAAAAGAAAAAAAAACGTTAGTCAAAGGTAATAATAAAGATATGATGCAATAAAAAAATGCGACTGGTAATTACCCGATTGCGCAAGCTTAGCTAGCCACGCGTCGCGCCTCGCCAATCGCTCTGAAGCTGCGATGGTGGCCGCCAAGTCCGTGTCATCCGGCGGCATGACTAATCCCCTGTTGGTCCCGTACTCACCCAGGCCCTCGCTATAGGGAGCGTGAGGTTCCTGACCGAACGCAACGTCGGCTGCGAAGAGCGACTTCTTTTTCCTCTTCTGCCCACCAGCCCTAGGTGCACCCGGGATCGACTTGCGCTTTGCAGGCACCTTGGGGCGGCGGGTCCCGATGTCCGCGCCCACACCAGACTCCGGTGAAGCCACAACTACTGTCTCCACTGGAGCACAGGGCGCTGGTGGTGCATCCGCAGTATCGGGAAGCGGCAATCCGCGTGGAGGACTCTGCACATGCTGTGGTCCGGCTCTAGCATCTTTCAGCGGAGGAACTACCGGGGTCCTTGGCACCAGAGGAGCTTTGCGGTCGCTACCGGGAGGCACACCCTTACGGTCGACCTGCAATCGCTTTTCTTCCTTTATAACGGCTCCCGTTGAATGATTGTACCATTCTGTATATACATTGAGAAGTCGTGGGGCGCAAGCCGGCTCACTGATAAAAAAGTGAGAACCCGTATTCAGACGCATGAAGTGATGCAGCGCGCTCTCCATCCCTTCTTCAGTAGCAGCAGGTTCCAGTAGGAAAGCCTTCAATGGTACCCCTTGATTGTAGCTCTGTTGTTGGGAGAAACGATGCGGTTTGTATCTCATGAAAATCACCGCACCGTTCTGCCTAAACACCAGGAAGCCCGGTCTGAAGGAATATAGATGGAGGGTCTCCCGGGCGGTCAAAACTGAGGCTCCATCTTTGAAAGTGTCTTGCAATGGCCGCACTGCAGTGGTAGATGCCTTTCCAATAGTCAGCACTTTGTCAATGAAAGACACCCCATCTCCAACGGTGTGGGGGCGAAGGAGCAAACCCCTGGCATTCCGTGGCGATGGAGTCACAATTGAGGCACCAATCAGCTGTATGATTCGAGGGAAGCTGCACCTGTCATAGAACGAGGGCCTTTTGTGCATACCGAAGACGCCCGATGTATGTAACTCGAGCCATGATATGAAGTAGTGCATCGGGAAGATCACGTGCAGTACCCCAGGCTCATTAGCATCCACCGTTTGACTGAGGCCGTGATATAGGTGTGCCAAGCCGGCGATCCCAACAGCCACTTTTACCCCAATGGTCATCTGGTGAGCTGGGTAAAAGACAGAGGGCCGCATATGGCGAGAATGCATCGGGAGTGCAAACCAACTCAGCCATAGCCCAAGAAATCCTAAGAAGAAGGCCTCCTCGTCCATCCCGGGGGCTGCAACTTCCGCAAAAGACACTGTTGGGGAGTTAGGAAGGAAAAAACCCTTTTGGTCTATTTCCTTCGCCGGCAGGTTATCCAAACCTAGACCGAAAGGGTCATCAAGTGTGGCAAACTTAGCAGCTTCTGCCGAGAGGACGTTTGGGTGAAGGAATCGAGCGATGAAATCCTCGAAGCTAACTCTGCGGCTCCCACGTTCGATAAAAAGGGCCTCATAGATGTTCAACACTTTGATCAAGCTTGGAAATTGATGTTGAACAGCATTCTCCGGAGTGAGGCCCCTTACTGCCGGCTAAGCACCAAAGACATACTCGTCTGTAGGAAGCAACTCCTCATTTTGCTCCCCTATAACCGGTAAGCCGGAGACCTCTGTGAATTCCTCCAAAGAAATCGACACTTCCCGGTCCATTGCGAGGAAAGTGTGAGTAGGAATGTTCCACTGCTCCAAAAAGGCCTTAAACCACCAGGTAGGAAGCGTGGGATATTGGAAGAGAGAAACGTAAACTGCAGTATACAACCCTAGCCTTATCAACTGCGACTTCTTCGCCGACAGGATGTAGCGAGCCCATGACAGATAGCCGATCGGATGGCGGGGGATCAGACCTATGTTATATGATTGCCCCCAAGGTCACGCCTCACCTTGACAAATACGGCGTCCCAGGATATCCAAAACCATAGGACGCTGAACCGGTATTGCATCTATAGCAGGATGAAGAAAGCCTTTTGAAGTCCAATCAACCATCTCCACGGCATACTGCACCGGGGGTGGGCTGGCATAGTGGATCGCCGTAATAGGCTCTGACGTTACTGCGCACGAGAAGCTCCGTCGACCCATGATGATTTGGTTGTACCACGACCCCCAAAGGTGAAGATTCTTATATTTCGGGTCGTGGTCCCTGATCATAGCTAGGACTTCGCGGTCCACGGGCGCTTCGGGAAATCCTTCCTCCAAACGAGCAAATGGGAATGAAGTATCGAAAGACATGTTCACTGCAAGGGAACAAAATTAGCCGTTAGTGTTGTAATTCCAACGCTTGGCGTTTAAAAAAAAAGATAATAATAATAATAAAATTATTAATTAATTAATTAAATTAATTAAAAAATTAATTAAAATTAATTACACCACATTGCAGTGCAGTGGGTAGGGGACCAAATGGGGACCCACAAAATCTGGATGACAATGCATCAGTTAATAAGACAACCCCTTTATTGGATGAGACTGTCAGTTAATCCCCAAGAGAATATTCTCATTAATAATAAAAATCCCTAGAGACAAGGAGAAAATCTCTTCTTTCAGAGCAAAACTCTGTCACAGAGTGACACTTGTCAAACTCTGGTCTCAGGGGAATAAGATTCCTTAAAAGAGCCTAGCTCTGTGATAATGATGAGAAAATCTGTTTAAAAAAGAAAAAATTTCTTTAAACTCCTGAAAGATTACATTTTTTTTTGGGGGATCCTAAAAGATCCATGAAGACTCTTAGGAGTTCTTCATTTTTTGGATCAAAAAAAAAGATCTATATTCTGATCCATGAGCAAAGCTCTGTTCATGGGTTAAAACCGATGAACAAGATCTCTGTGGATCTATGGATTCTTGAGAGCAAAGCTCAGTTGGTGAAACCCCAAAGGGGTTTTCTATAGATCAGAAGATCTATGAGAGCAAGGCTCTATTGGTTAAGATTAATTAAAATTAATTCAATCTAAGATAATTTTACCTAAAGTTTTTCTAACTTTGGAAATGAGAGCAAAGCTCTGGAGTTCTTGAAACAAAAGCAAGGCTCTGAAGTTCTTAAGCAAGAGCAAAGCTCTGAAAATCAAAATCTTGGAAAATGGTAAAAATTTTCTAAGGGCCAGGGGTCCTATTTATAGGAGCTTGCGCCCCTTCAACTCCTGAGTTGATCCAACGGCCAGGATCTTGCTACCGCTGCACTCACGTGCGCGCCACGTGAGTGCAACGGTGGGGGGGCATTTGTTTCCCCCAATCAGAGCAAAGCTCTGTTTGAATTTCAAAAATTCAAAATTTGAAGCAACGCTTCAAATTCCTTGCGCTGCGCGCAACGCGCCACGTGTCAAAAACTGATACGTCAGCGCAGCGCCGAAGGCAGCGCGCCCAATCAGAGCAAGGCTCTATTTAAAACAAAAATTAAAGGAAGCAACGTTTCAGCTGCGCAAGCGCTGCGCTGCGCGACACGTGTCAGCGCAGGTGCGCAAGCGCAGTGGCGCAAGCGCTGCGCTGCGCGACACGTGTCAACGCAGTTGCGCTGTGCTGTGCGCTGCGCGACACGTGTCAGCGCAGTTGCGCTGCGCTCTGCGCTGCGTGACACGTGTCACGCGCTGGGGCGTTTGCGCCAAACAGAATTAAAATTCTAGTAAGATCCTTCTGTTCTTGTTAAAACAAGAAGATTGCCTTCTTTAAAACAGAAGCCCTTGGATCAAAAATCTAACGGTGAGGAAAATTTCCCAAATCACTCAGAGAATGATCTCTTTAACAAACCTAACAAATCTATGGGCACTATATAAAGACCCCTAGACCCCAACTCAAAAGATCATCAACATCAAGAATCATCAAGAATTTCAACTCTGAAGAAACTTGAAAAGAAACTCAAGAAAAAGGTAAAAAAAAACCCTTTAAAATAGAAGAATTTCTTCTGAATAGATCATTGATCTAAGAACAAGATCAATGATCTTCAATAAAAACAAATAACAATAGTGCCTTGCACTTTTTATGAACCATTGGTTCTGGAATCTCAAAGATTCTTTTCTTGAATCCTTGGATCAAGTTATTGAAACAGTGCCTTGCACTTGCAAAACTGCACTGTTGCGCTCCTGTGTTGGCGCAAGCCACTAGAGAGCGCCACGTGTCAGTATCAGAACCACTTGCGCTATGCGCTTTTAAAATAGAGCATTGCTCTCTGAAATTGGCGCAACTCATCAGAGCGCGCCAAGTGTCAGCAGCGCAAGCGCGGCGCACTGGCGCAGCGCACTGCGCTTGCATGACACGTGTCACCACCACAAGCGCCTGCGCTCAATGATTGGCGCAAAACGCCTGACAAATGCACTGCATTGTTTACTGAAGGGCCAGGCCCAAATTAAAAGGGCCTAGCAGGCCAAAATAAAATGCAATGCATTAAAAGGGCAGAGCCCAAACAAAATAGATGCTCTGCATCATTTATAAAAGGGCAGAGCCCAAACAAAATAAAATGCAATGCATTAAAAGGGCAGAGCCCAAACAAAATAGATGCTCTGCATCATTTATAAAAGGGCAGAGCCCAAACAAAACAAAATGCAATGCATAAAAAGGGCAGAGCCCAAACAAAATAGATGCTCTGTATCATTTATAAAAGGGCAGAGCCCAAACAAAACAAAATGCAATGCATAAAAAGGGCAGAGCCCAAGCAAAATAGATGCTCTGCATCATTTATAAAAGGGCAGAGCCCAAATAAAACAAGAAATGCAGTGCATTATTAAAAAGGGGCAAAGCCCTAGCACGGGCCTAATAGGCCAAATGCAAATAAGATGTTGAACATTTTTCAACTGAACTTAGCCCAATCATGGCCATAAGTCCTCAAATTAAATTGACTGAGCACGGCTGCTCCCCTAAATCAATTTACATCCGGTTCGAGGGTACATCTCCGAACTCCTCTGACTCCTATCGTTGTAATCCTTCAACGACGTCAGAAAGGTGATGGGTCCTGACAACCACACATCAACACGGACTGTGGGGTCTTTAAACTCACGGACTTATGTGTTCTTAAACCAAAACACGGACTGTGGGGTCCTGATTGGTTCAAAAAAGTGTTTTTGTAGTGTAATCGCAATCAATAACGGTGTCGCGCGTAGCTAGACCGAGATGAGTACGGATCGTCCTCTGGGAAACGTTGAACCTTTTATTCTTACTTTAGATGTGTTGAGAAAGAGAGGAGGAAGAAATAAGAATGTTGTAGAATAGTTGTAGGATCTAGATCTACGTTAAACACAGAAAAATATAGATCTAGAATAACTACAGATGTAAGTTATGATCAGAAGAGGGCTTGTAGGGTTCATTAGAATTTAGTAGTTATGGATGATTAATTAAAGATTACTCTTTCTATCCTTTAATAGATTTAAAACTAGAAAGACAATGATACGTGTAGATTAGGGTTTCTGGAGGGAAAAGGAATCCCACTCTTAACCCCTATCTCGACACGGAACTCCGTTCATATCTAGCCTTTACCAAAACAATCATTAATCTAATCTCTAATCGCGGTTGAGACTAACAATGAATTGTTAGCGCGCCCGATTAGGATGTTAATGATTCTTTTGATAAAGTTTATAAACTTTATAGGACTTAAAAAGAGTTTAGAGATGTTCATCATCCATTAGCCTACCCTAATCCTACGAACCCTAACAAGCGGAGAATTACTCGCGCATGTTGGGAGAAAAAGAGATGGAGAGAAATTGCATAATTAAACTACGAAGAAATAGAATACGAAAAAGAAAGCTACCTTTATTAATCAACAATATTCATTACACTTTGATTCCTTAGAAAATGATTACAAAGACTAGTTTGCTTCTCGATCTCTTCTAAGGAGTTAGACGAACAGTTGATGATCAGCCTGGATGCGTGAGCCGTCTTGGACTTCATGATCTCGTCGGCTTGATGATTTTTCCAAGAGGCTCTCGGTCCTTATTTATAGTCCCAGAGCCAGAACCCTAGCTTCCTAATTTGGAAACTAGTTGTTACGATTCTAACCAAAAAAATCCAGAATCCCAACTCCCTTAAAGTGCGGCGGAACCGCGACCGTTGGATAGGTTTGACCGCGGATCCGCGGTCTTATGGTGGGATCTTGGCCTTAAATTTCTTGTGGCTTCTTCTGGTGACATGTGGTGATCTTTTGAATCTCTAGAAACTGAAAATCTTTTCTACGTCACTGCCAGAATTGATTTCTTTAGTTTACTTTCTTAATTAGGTATGTTTGTTTTGCCAACTTTGATTTCCTTGATTTCAGCCCTGCAAATTCTGCACAATATCTCAACAAATAATATTTAGTAGAGTTTGTTATATTGAGATATTAACTTAACCATTAAGAATTAGTCAAAGGTATTTAATAAGGTAAGCATATTTAATTGGGCCAAATGTTACATGGATAATATATGCTTACTTTTTCCTACCAAATGTTAATTATAATATATAAACACATGAAAATAGTATTTTTACAGATAAACCCTAATATGTATCATAAATTATAATAAACACCTTTCATTATATAGAAATAGTAGGAAAAATGTCATATTAAATGTGCAGTTTTATCAACTGAACAGGTCCTTAAACCCACGGACTTATGCGTCCTTAAACTTATGGACCCCCATGTCCCTAAACTGGCAATGGACAGCAATGTCCCTAAACTACCTATGGACCTCCATGTCCCTAAACTGGTAATGGACCGCAATGTCTCTAAACTATCTATGGACCACTATGTCCCTAAACTGGAACAATAGAGCCCCCAAATGCTCTTTTGTCGGATCCAAACGATCCCGTTAAGTTGATCTTAGTCTTAAATCAGACTAACGTATCCTTAACGAACGTATAAGTTGATCTTGGCCTCAATATGGCTAACGTATCCTTAAAATAAAACACCAAACCTAAATCTAAGTAAACACGGATTTGGACTAATCCACGTCCTACGGGCGACGGCATAACTTAGTCTCCGTATACAATCCACGGGCATCCACAAACAAAACAAACACACACGACACGAAGTGAAATTCTGGAGAAGGAGAAAGTGGCTACCGCGATGCGGTAGCGTAATTAACTGCAGGGGCTTGCGCCTGCAGGGAAGAGCGTCCCCACAATCAAAAACCCCTCAAACGAAGGGAAATCTGACAAAGTCTGCTACATCGGCCGCATCCGTCTAAACCTCCGATACACGGTGCCATAAATCAACTTAGCATCTTCGGAGAGGTAGACGGATAAAACCATATAGCATCTGCCTCGAATCTCTGGCCAGACGTCTCCATGTCTTGGCCCCATTCGGAGGGGAACAGTCTTCTTTCGGCAGTTTCGGAGAGTTTAGCGCCGATTCTGCCCCCAGTTCATCCACATCGCTTTCTGACGCTGGCGGAGCTTCTTCATCATATACAGAGGAATGGGAGACCATATGGCATCTTTCCACACGTTCTTCTGCTTCCTCCGATGAGTTATTTTCTTCATCATCGTCACTGTCCCCGTCCTCAAGAATATACTTGAGGAATTCTTCGAGTGTGACCTGTGTTCGTGCTTTCTGATTGTACTCTTCCATCACGTCTATATATCTTTGGATGTTCATGCGCTTGTTGACATATTCAGCAGGCTGCATAGGCTTCTTGATCTTCTTCTTTTTCTAAGAAGACTTCGAAGGCTTGACTTGGGGACTTTCCCCCTTGTTGGCGGTTTTTGGCGCGGGACGCGGTTCAACATCTTTTCTATAATTCGGGCTCAAGTGGGCTTTTCCATTTGATCGCCGGACATGCTTCTAGATCCTTCAACATTCTTTTAGTTTTTGCTGAAAGAAATACTTCCCATGGAGTTTCTTCCACGATCGAGCAGGATGCCCCCAGCACATCCACTTTTTTAGGAGCATGCTTTTGGAACGGATCTATCCTCCAATTATCAGACAGTGTGAATTTGCCCTGTTGATACTAGTCCTCGACCCAGTTTTTGAAGACGTAGCATCGCTATTCAACATGAGCTAACCTCTAACTGAATACTCAACTCCGCCTCAACGAGATGGACGCTCTAGACGAGACTCGAATGATGGCGCAACAGAATATGGAAGTCTATAAAGTGCTGATGTCACGAGCCTATGCTAAAATGACACGATAACGTTCATTCCGAAAGAATGAGTTAGTGCTTATCTTACGCCGACCCATTATCCCAAAACGTGCAAAACGGGGGAAATTCGAGCCCAATTATGAAGGCCCATATGTTATTGCAAAAGTCTTCCAAGGTAAAGCATACCAACTGATTGACATGAATGGAGAAAGGCCAATGCCTCCCATCAACGGTTGATTTCTGAAGAAATATTATGCTTGATGAACTAATATTGTGGTCCAATACGACCTTAAACTACTGTGGTCCAAAATGACCCTAAACTAATGCCTGGTCCAAGATGACCTTAAACTAAAACTACCCTACGGAGAGTAAAATAACTTATCGTACACTATCCACGGGCAACCTTCACGACATAGAAGTCAATCAAACCGCTAAACTCCGTATGGTCCGAGACGACCTTAAACTACTACATGGTTCGAGATGACCTTAAACTACTGCTCGGTCCGAGACGACCTTAAACTACTGTGGTTCGAGACGACCTTAAACTACTGCGGTTCGAGACGACCTTAAACTACTGCGGTCTGAGACGACCTTAAACTACTGCCTAGTCCGAAATGACCCTAAACTACTGCCTGGTCCGAGATGACCTTAAACTAAAACGGTCCTACGGCGAGTAAAATAACTTATCGTACACTATTCACGGGTAACCTTCGTGGCATAGAAGTCAACCATTCTTCCTACTTCCCTATAGAGAGTAAACTAGCTGGTCATAAACTATCCACGGTCAACCATGGACCATCAAGTCCCTAAAATGAATCCAATGGACCATCGTCTGAAATAACTTTAAACTAACATTTAACGCCGGCCCAACAGTCCTCCAAGTCTCTAAACCGGCCAAGGAAATTTGAACAACCTCACTTGGTTGTTACGACGAAAAGCGTGTCGTCTTTATTATGCTAATACGCACATTTCGTAATGGTCGAAGCCGAGAAGTTGTTGATCCTTCTATAATAATTCTTTCTTTAAATGGGAAAGACAATAACAAAATGAAATGAAAATCATGACGGATTCATATGGACGTATCCAGATTAGTGATACACTTATCCCTAATTCTGTAACCGGAGGTTCAATCCCTAATAGTGAAATACCCGGATCTGTTAGTCAAGCTGAGGAATATAAACCTAGTCGACTTATCTCATCTGCTACCTCCAACAAATATGAAGCTTCTAGATGATCTTGCGATCATTATTGGCTTTGAAGAGTCGATTCTTTCAAGGCAATTCTATAGCTGCTCTAAAGCACGGACACATCAGGCGCGTCCAAGATAATCAAAATGGCCACAAAATCCCACCGCATATGCAAAAGAGTGTCTTCGACCTCTTCATGTTTAAATTCCCACTAAGGCGTGCAAAAGAGCGTTTTTGATGCCATCAGAATGGTTAAGCCGAACATGACAACAAAGTCCTACCTGGCAGTGCCTCCAAGCGCAAAGGACCCGCCAAATGAAAAGAGGGAATCCCACCATGGCGCACAAAAGGATGTTCTTGACAGTCAAAGCAAGTTGAGACAAAAGTCCCACTGAGGTGCACAAAAGAACGTTCTTGATATCGTCAGAACAAATCAAGCAGGTCAAATCAAAAGATCCACCTGGTAGTGCCTCTAAGCTCATCAAAGGTTCCGCCAAACAAATCTGGGATCAAAACCAAATAAGACAATGAAATCTCATTGGAGTTTCTCCTACTGTGACCTGGAATTCAACATCCTGCGAGACCCTATCGACTCGTTAGGAAAAATCACACAATAAGGTCCTTACGACTCATTGAGAAAAATTTTTAACCCTCGTGAAATCCTCTCAATTCACAAAAAATAAAAACAACCTACAAAAGTCCCACCGGACACCATCTCTACAACGTGACAATGAAGTCAAATATGTTTGCCCTACGGGTCTAACGCTTCAAGCGCGCCGTATACAATCCACCGGTAAATAATATCAATACTGCACTCTGTCTGCGAACATGCATATCACACTGTGTTCCAGTGTTAGAGAAATCAATCTAAAATCTAAAGCCACAAAGGCCGGATCCATCTGTGAATGCGTCTGTCTTGTTGCGTTCCAACATCGAAGACCCAAGCTCATGATTCACCAAGTCAAGAAGACCGAATCAGATATATCAACTCATCGAGCTGGGTTCCAGTATCAATGATATGAAGCAAATGGTTCAACAAGCCACAAGTCCGAATAAAAAATGTGCTTGTCATATTGTGTTCCAATTTTGGCAAGTATACTACCGCTACAAGATTTCAAAAATCCTAAGGATAAGGCGATTAACTCGTAAGCGTCCATGAAGGCAGAGTCGATTCCTATAGCCCAACAAGTCACAAAAAGACCGGACTGTGGATCCGAGGGATGAAGTATTTGTCTCGTTACATGTTAAAGTAGGGAAACTATGACCAACCGGATTCTGAAGATCCTGAGAGTAAAGTGATCAACTCATAAGCGTCCAAAAAGGCAGAGTTGGTTCCCATAAATCCAAATAAGTCACCAGGTCCTTACCAATGATCAGCTCATAAGCGTCCAAAAACCTTATAATATACCCCATCCTCACCAGGTCCTACTAGACACGCTGCCCTACCATCACCGTCTTTCAAACATCCGTCGCGACATAGAAATCAACAAATACACTATACCTTCACATACTGCCTACATAACGCTATTACGTCCGAAATGACTCCAAACTACTGCCAGGTCCGGAACAACCCTAAACCACTACCATGTCCGGGATGACTTTAAACTACTGCATATGTGAAACCTGTGTGGCACAGAAGCCGATAAACCGTGACATTGAAGTCAAACAGCTGAAAAATCGGTATCTACCGGAGCCAATTAAAACGACTCTCGTCGATACTTCCTTTAAATCCTACCCGACGTAGCCAATCCTCCACACAACTCTATAAACAAACAAAATCTGTCGTACGGATACATAATATTATCTATCGTATACAATCCACGAGCAATCATTCGTGACGCAGAAGGCAATCATTCCACCAAGCCTACATCCAGCAACATGTTCCATGATTAAATCGCCTGCCGTGACACGGAAGTTAACCGTCCTGAGCATATCGAAACTGCCCTACGGTCTGGATTATACATTCTATAATACCGTATATAATCTAGGGGTATAAAACAACAGCAAGAATGCATGTCTATTCAACGGTGAAAGCGTACACAACATGAGATGCAATTTTGTAGTGCACATAAACAATGCGACCGAATATGTATGAAATAAGCTGTATCTCTACTTGCAACTGTTAATATAAAATATTTGTTGTGATTGTTGCTCATGCTTTATATTTTGTGTTGTTATTGTCATTTAATGCTTGTTAGAAATAAACCACTCGTAATAAGTTCTCTCCATTTAATGCGGATGGGTAATTAGCTATAGGGGCTTACGCCTGTAGGAAATCTAGTCTCCACAATAAAAAAAAAACTCTTTCCAAAAGGTGAATCTGAGAAGTGACGCTATATCGGTCGCATCTGTCTGGCCCTTCAGCCACACACCACAGACACCCTGCCCGAGAGTTCGTAAGATACTCGGGGCTCCTATCAGAGGCGAACAAGAAGTTGTTAGGAAAATATTTAATTGGAATTTTTCTAAAAATTTTCATATTTTTTATGATTAAAAGGATTTTAAAATAATTTTTAGAAATTAAAAACTTATTTACAAATTAATTTCCGATTTTTTTAAAAAAGAAAAAAAATATTTATCTAAAGTCTTTCTAAAATTTATTTATATTTTTCAAGATTTAATACTATTTTTAAATATATTTTTTAGTCGTTAGATCTACTATTGTTTTAATCCTAGTCCTTTATCAAAAAGCCCTAATCTCTACTCTTATAAATAAACTTTAATCCTTTCATCTCATTTCTTCTCTTTTTTCTTCCTCTCTCTTTATTTTTTATGTCCTACCTTCAAAACTCCGGCCTAAAAACTCAAGTAAGATGGCAAGAAAATTCCTAGAGAATAAGACTAGAGATCCTCCTTGTTGTAAGTTCTTCCCTCTCTTACTTTTTAAACAAAAGAAAACCTTAGGTTTTAAGAAAAAAGAACTTTTTTTGAAAACCCTAATTTTGATAGAAAATAGAGTTTCCTTTATAAAAAAATATGATGTTAAATAATTGTGTCTGTATATGTATACAGATTGTTTGAGATACCTAAATTATAAATTAACATTGTTCATGATATGTTTCATATTATTATTTATGCTACATATAGATTATACCATATATTATGTTTTGGAATATGAATATTAATCAGAATATATATTAGGGATGTATATGTTCTGTGCATATATATGTATCAAAATAATTAGTTTTCTGTTATTATTATTTTGAGATAAATTCATGCAGTAACTATATAATTAGTTATTTTTGTTTTAATACACCCTTTATCTGTTTATCACCTTTGTGCATGTATATGATACATACCTACTTTGTCTGCACAAGTTATTAATATTTCAAATCATTACATTGTATTGTGAGTTTTAAGCAGTTATTTTAGAATACTTTAACTACTAAAATAATAATATAGATTTATTCTGGTTCATGTTTTATTGTAAACATGGATATGATTTTTTGTATATTTTATGTGATGCACCTCATGTCACCAGTGCATCACTGTTTTGTTAATTATCTTATGGTGCATCTCATGTCACACATGCACCTTATTGATTGATTTAACTGTTATATGTAAATGTATATGTGTGTGTAGTATTCCACTAGAATCCAATGGGAATGATTTTGAATCAAATACTTCCCACTTTTCATCATTAGATTAACTTTGAGATGTGTGGAAACAATTATGAATAAAATCTTACATTTATTGTCAAACATAACATAATTGATTGCACAAATCTCAAAGTTAATCTAATGGTGAAAAGTGGAAAGTATTTATTTCCAAATCCTTCCAATAGAATCGTAGCCGAACTCTCTCTCTCACACACACACACACACACACACACACACACACACATATATATATATATATATATATATATATATATTCTATTTTTGCTACCCTATATTATGAGTATCCTTATATTTCTATATAGGGAGACTTGGCCTGAAATTATATTTCGTAATAATCCAGCGACCGCTTTATCATAGTAAACTAATCTACGGTGTATAACGTCTCCCTATGGTCGAAATTCAGAGTTTAGGTTAAGTTTGGTGTTGTATTGTTTTTCTTTTATGAATGAAATATGTTTTTCTTGTAATGTTGAACACCTGACTTAGAATAAACATAACTCCTAGTTCTGCTATCCAAATTGAGCAAACTCAAGTTTCAGGAATATCCACAGAGAAATAGCTACAATTTCCTCCTAAGTTAATTCTCCTGAAAACCGACGGAAACTACAGTAAAACACCTTTTAACAACATGGGTCAAGTCTAGACAGCAACAAGAATTATCTGCGTAACTGTCATAAAACAACCATAACTCCCTCTCTAGTAATCGAGACCTGGAAATTGTTATGGGTAACCGTTCACAATTTATAGGCTCTCATTTCTTGTTTAATTTTGGAAACCATAAATTGAACATAAATCTTCGAAAATGTAAAATATCACTAGTGCATGCATTCTGAAATCTGCACTAGCCAGCTCTGCATAGCATTACGAAAATACTCGTAACTCTCTCACCAGAAACCTGGTCAAGGCAAACTCAGTCTCATAATTTTCACGACACACTTAACTATAACTTACTCCTTGTGTAATATTTTCAAATTCCAAACCAAAACTATTATTTTCTACATACGAACTTATGATTGATTTCTGTTCTGAAACTTGACTATGCTACGTGTATATCTCGATACTTGGTATTATATCTCAAACTTGACATGACTCCCTGCATACATGTATTCATGAACCTGCATTAATGTATAAATAGTTTGACTCCTTGAATACCTGACTCCAAGACTAGTTGTACCCATGAACCACCATTAATGTTTATTAGTAGCTTTGGCTAATACTTGCCAGGGTGTTGGGGCTAGTTAAGGATGAGCAGTTCAGCTGTTTCGGAATCCCCTACCTGTATTCCTATACTCCTATATTCCTTAATAAAATGTCGTGAAATGGTTGAACACCATACTTTAATTTACGTTAGAATTGGCCATGACTGATATTTGTTGGGGGGTTGGGTAGTTGAGGATGCGTCGTTCAATTGCTTCGAAGTCCCCCGTATTCTTATATTTCGCCATACTGTATAAAATCTCATAAAATGGTTGGATGCCATATCTTAACTTGCGTTAGAATAGAAAACCTACACTTTAATGATACTACCATCTTTCACTACTGGAAACTGTGTATTAAAGACGGGGTATTAGCGACCGTATAATTATATATGGTCACGAATAAAGTATTAGTGACCGTCGCTAATACAAGGTCGCCAATACTAGGCTCATATTGCCGACCGTGCTATAAGTATTAGCGGCTGTATGGCTTCCGATTGGTCCAAACATGTTTTCGCGGATCAACCCCTCCTCCAGGTCCAAACATGTTTTCACGGATCACCCCCTCCAGATCCAAACGTCCATTCTTCCACGATCCAACGGTCACAGACCCTATCTTTCTCTCCCTCTCCCTCTCCTTTATATAAACTCCCAATCCTTTTCATTTTCTCCTCATCAAAACCCAACTCAAAATTCAAAAGAAGATCTCAGATATCAATCAATGGAGTCTTCGAAGACCAAAAAGGACGTGGGCGGTTGTAAGGGCGCGGCCCCAAGAAGAAGTCGGTGACCCGCTCCATCCGCCAAGGTGCAATGCATGTAATATGGTCAATCTAAAGAGAGATGCTTGTAAAAAACAATATTTCAAAGATAAAATGAGAAAAGTTATTGTAAATTTCAATATATACAGATAACATGTTTATGAGTAAAATAAAAATTTGTTTGATTCTTTGGTCTATTGGGATTTGTATGTAATTAGATGGCTATTTGAAATAGTTATTTATGCATTCCTTAATTTTGTAGGATATTAATATCTTCCAATTGTTTTGTTAGATTAAAAATCATAAGTAAACTAATTTAAAGAGTTTTGACAGAAACCCCATGTTTTTCCCCTGTGCTTTTGCCGAAGAAGACGAAGGAGAGTAGCAGCAGCGCCGATACCAAGTCCATGTGTACGTATCAACAACCATGTGAGACAGTCGCTGATACGTATCAGCGACTGATCGTATTAGTGACTGTTTAATTATACGGTCGCTAATACCCTTATCAGCGACTGACGTTTCAACGACTGGGGTATTAGCGACCGTATATAATTTAAACGGTCGCTAATACCTATTAGCAACCATCCACAATGTATTAGAGACCATTTCGTACGGTCTCTAATACGTACATTATCAAGTAGTGTTTATTTATCCCTGGCATGTTCACTCATACTTGTATATGAATTTCCGGGTCTCTATTATCATTATTTACATGTACCATCACATGAGTGATCGCCATGCCTTACTATTTATTTATGATTTGTTTTCTTTTCCATGATAATATATTAAATCCCTAACTTGTACCATCACGTCTGTGCTAATATTTTATTCTTCATTGCCACACGTTCCTAATAATATGTTTTGTTTTTATGTTCTCTCCTTTTGTATAAATTGCGTACTTTTATGTTTTTTTATTATTAAACTTATGTGTTGATGGTTTTCATATAAATTTTTACCGTTTCTTAAATATTTTACATTTTACTTTTTCAAATATAAAGTTGTTAATGAGGGGTTTACCGAGCAAAAGTTCGCTGACATACATTCCTTTTTCCTGTTTTCTTTCTTCTTGGGGATGTCTGTCAGGAGGTACAGATGATGAGGCTCAATACATGACCGAGCCGGATGAGTAAGAGTTCGTTCAACTAACTTCATAAGCAAATCTTTATTTTTTTTCAGTATGCTTCGTTTAACGGTCTTGACAGTTTTCATGTCATCTCTTTATCTTTGAACACTCGTATCTGATTGGACTAACTTTGTAATATTTATTGTTGAATTTATTTTTTCAATATTCCTTTTTGTTATGTTTTAAATTCTTGTATTATTTTCTTATTACTGCTTGTACATACACTTAACATATTCATATCAGAAAAATAGTGCTTCTCGGTATGAATACGTTGCGAACTTGTCAACTCTCGCTCCTCTTATTTTATGAAGCAGGGCGTGGCATCTATTATGAATAATATTTGTCGACGACATATATCGGATGTCGACCGACATTTATTTCACTTTATAAGTGTTCCTTGCCCGATACAAAAGAATTCGTAAGCAATATTTCCTTTATTTAAACTTCGAACTTCTATTTTTAGAGCCTTATTTTATCTCTTGTATGCTAGGAGTTTAACTATACGCGTTTGTTAACCGTGTTGTTTAACAGTATGGATTGCGGAGTGTTCGTGTACTTATTCATGAAATCCTTGATTGAGGGTCGGGAGATAGCGGATGCCCTGAAGGGAAAAGGTTCGCTGCAGTGGAGGCCGATAATTTCGGCACAAATTCTATTGTCGAACGAGCAAGAAGCTTTTGGATATTGTTTAATTTTAGTTTAAACTATTTGTTATTCTTACATATATTGATCAAATTTTGTTGGGCTGATATTGTTAATTGTTTTATGAATGACGAAAAACTGATGATGTTACTGTTTTATTTCGCCGATATTGGCCGATACTGTGTATTGTCTAATGAATGACATAAATTACTGATGTATTTACTTTAGTATCTCCGATGTTGGTTTATACTGTCGATTATGTTATGAATGATTACTTTTCTTCATGTATACTTTTATTTCGCCGATATTGGCCGATACAATTACTGTGGATTGTATTATGCATTATTTTTGTTCGTGCACACTTAGTTGTTGCAGGGAACTGCTTAGATATTACAGGAAAGTGGTTAGATATTACATGCAACTTTTTTAGATATTACAGGCAAGTGTTTAGATGTTACAGGAAACTTTTATAGATATTACAAGCAACTGCTTAGATCTTACAAGCAACTTTTATAGAAGTTACAGACAACTGCTTGAAAGTTACTGGCAAGTGCTTAGATATTACAGGCAACTGTAAATGATTTTCATAAAATTGCTTCTAAATTTCATTCAGATGCATACTTAACCAAGAGAAATTTTTATAGCAAAATTATAACAAATATCGTAAAGTTTTAGTACAAAAGATCTACGAAACTTGACGGTGGATACATAAATATAAAAAAAATTACCAAATAACCAACATGTAGCTATTTTAAACTTAATCAATAGAAGAAGTGCAAGGCGATGCATCAATTTCCATAGGTATCCGTTATCCCTTTGGAAACAAACCACTGTTACTCTCAAGTCATCGTTCTTAATGCAGTCGAAGTTGAATTGTTTCACAATGGTAAATTGGTAAAGAGCTATTCTAACTTCATAAGCACCATTGAATATTTGAGACGTGCCCTCGATTGCATCATGCCATGCAACCGGGATATTGTTCAGCATTAATTGATCATCTTGCCTCACCGGTGGTAGGCTTGACTTCAATTCATGGCCTCGGTCATACGCAATTGCTGAAGCAGACGATGATGCATGTTGACCGTCACATAGAAAACTTTTATGTCAACATATTATTACTTGCATCTTTGTACATATTACAAACAACTTATCGGATATTACATGCAACTCTTTTTAGATAGTAGGGCGTGCAACAGCTTAGATGTTACATGCAAACATCCAGGGATTTTTTCATAAGTTTTAAAAGGGCCGGAGGGTTTTCAACAATTTACCCTTAAAGGTTTGACATGGACCACCGAGCAATAGCACAGTTGGTATGACACTTTCACTCCTGGAAAGAGTGCATGGTTTGAATCTCAGGAGGGAAGTGACTACAAATTAACGTTTTTGGGACAAATTCATGAGTTCTCTGGATGCGTGTGCGTGGGTTGTGTGCTTGTGCATATCGTGTGTTGTTTGGGTGAGACTTACGGGCCAGTTAGACCAAACAGTGTGAAGGCATGGAAACTTTTTAACAGTGACTTGTTAGCCCTATGCAGCCTTTCAGTTATTATAAATAGAGATCCATTCTTCTTGTTTTGACATGACAAATATTATTCTCAAGTTCTTCTCTCTCTTAAACAATTTGTTATCAAACTCCTCCATATTTTAGTATAGTTATTTTCACATTATTAAGCAAGACTTGCAAAGCTTTTGAGAATTTTTTTGGGGGGCCGTAATCAAGATTGATATAGCCGGCTTCATAGGCTTCATTGTATCATGCAAGTGTATCCCAAGTAACCCATTAACAAACTCAACCGAGTGGTAACACAATAAGCAGTTTAAAAATATTTGTATACCACTCATCTTGAAACCTACAAGTTTTGTTTTTTCAAATTATTTTATTCTACTATTTTCCGTCTCCGTCTATCCAAATATTCCAACAATTTGTAGCAGCTTTTTATAATAATAATCATTACTGTAAATGTTACATATTTTCCGGTATACACTTTAGATTCATTTTTAAAGAAAAAGTTCAGAGTATGATTGATGAGAGAATTATTGATTCAACATTTCTCCAAAATATAAAGAAAAAGGAAGCAGTCAATTAACATGACATCTATTGTTGGTGATGATTATGAAATTTCATCATCAAACCTGAAGAATTTACTTCTACTCTATAATCTATTGAATCGGTTTGCCTGCTTACTCATTTTTCATATCTTCAACAAGTCAACATTCATTATCTGACTCATGAAACCGTGTGTGTGTGGTGGTGGGGGGGGGGGGGGGGGGGTATAAGGGGGTTCTTTTTAACACCTTTCGAAAATTTGCTCAAATTAAAAATAAAAATGATAGCAATATTCCTAGCCCTATACAGGTTTCATGCCTGGAAGGCTCTACCAAGTCTCACAATCATCTGTATATTTGTTTTATCGATTGAAATATTGATGTAAGATTATCCCAACTCCACAAATATAAAATCATCAAATAAAATGATTTAAGTAAAATACAATGATTTATTGGATGAAAAGCTTACATACTGAAATTAAATATAAAAAAAGGACACAATATATTGAGAGTAAAAAATCACATTAAAAACATAAAATTTACATAATATACATAAACCCCTAAAAACATTAAAGCTACATGTTTGCTCCTCCGCTTTGCCCTGTGTTTGCTGTTCCGCTCTATCACCTAGCCTCGCTTGTCCGATGCTTGCTCCTCCGCTTTGTTCCCTACGTCTCGCTTGTCCGGTGCTTGCTTCTCCGCTTTGTCCCTAAGACTTGCTTGTTCGGTGCTCGAACCTCTTTTTCCACACAAAGTTCTCACTTGGTTGTATGTGTGCACATGCGTGTTATGATAATGGATGAGATTAAGCAGCTAAATCACATAGAACAAAGTTCCGACGGATAAGCTCAGCTCAGCTAGATGGGAATCAAATTTATTCATATTTTAGAAAAAAGGTCTCGTCAAAATACAATTCTTAAATACCGTATTTATTACCCCAAAATGTTCTCCAACTGTTTGCCCATTATCTACATCGTGCAATAAAAATCATTAGCTGCTCATGTCTCAATTCTGTAGCTTTTGCTGCCTTCGTGCGGGTCTTCTCATACTCTAACACTCTTTTTGCAATATTTTATCAATTAATTCTCAACAGTGAAAAAAAAACACTGGCAGGCGAAACAGTAGGCCAAAAGAATTGACAAATATTTTTCATCAAAAAGAAAAAGAATTGAAAAACATTCCCATACTCAAACAATTATACTTGTCATTCATGCTATCTTATACTTGCGAGGGGCATCTTTGTTCAACATTTTTCTATCAAAAATATAGTTTTAATTGTTGCATCTTAGTATCATTTATTTTTGCAACCTGTCTAAAGCAACACTTAACTTTACAGGCCCCACCAAGTCCTTCAAATGGACTCGAACCTTTAACCCCACCTCATATTGTGCTTTCTCGATGCACAGCCAGATCTTACTGTGAGGTTTGTAAGTTATGTCGCGACACCGTTGAAATGTTAGACATATGCACAAACATGTAAAGAAACACTTTAAAAATTTTGAGAACAGTGAAGCTCTGGTTTTGGACCAAATAAATGACGTGGTTAGCAAGCGAAAGAACGAAGCTATGAGGCAAGATTTGGCGATGAAGAGAAATTATTGAAGGAGCGGTGGCGCCAGAAGAGGCCCTACACAAAAAAGAGGTTATTCAAAAAACAAAAGAAAACCCTTAACTGGTATAAAATCTACAGTATTTGAGTTGGATCAGCAAAAAGACTAAACTAACAAAAGCTAAAGGTTTTGTTGGATTTGGAACACGTCAAAAAGGGAGAATAAGATAGGTGATGCACTTCTCAAATCTAGGCAAAAATTAACCTGAATTTGGTTACATTTGATTGCTATTGCTATGTGAGATCTCTAGCAATAGTCCAAGAATCCCATATAATCGTATTGTTCAAACATTATGTGCTTCACTAAAAGATTTGTACTTATAATGTGAAAACATCTTATCCATTAAAAAATTATTAGATGAAAGAATAGCGAAGGCAACCCAACTATCAATTTTGGCTCCTCTGAAGCTTTTAAAGATCCTTCTCCAAGTTCTCTGAATTCAACAATAAATACTGCCACTCTCAGCACTTATGATTCATTGCTTATCTTTTCTCTTTTTAAAACATTCCCTGCTTGAAGAAATGGAACATCAAATCTCATTCCTTGGCTAACAAATACATAATTCTTTTTAGGTTAAGTGATAACTTTGAAGGCACATATTCTCATTAGACTCAGTCATAAACTCTTCCAATTCCTTGACAAATTAGCTCCCCCACCCCCACCCCCACCCCCACCCCCCAACACACACATATCTACTAGGCCCGGGCCTAAACTAAGAAATTCACGCACAATCTCAAAATTGAAATTTTTTGAACTTGCGGTTCCGAAATCGTTTGCATGTTGATCTAATTGTTTCAAAATCAACGGTTTGTAGAACATCGATAAACCGTGAATTTTCGTATATCCTTATATCGGCATGCAAACAATCCCGAAACCGCATGAAATTTGGCGTCCCCGTGTCAAATACGCCATTTAGATCAAGATGAAAGGTTCGGATCTTCGAAAAAATTCAAAATAAATTTCAGTTTGAATTTCTTAGTTTAGGCCTGGGTCTAGATGATCCTCTCTCTCTCTCTCTCCCTTCCTCCCTCCCTCCACACACACACACACACACACAGGGAGGGAGGGGGAGAGAGAGTTATATTGCATAAATTTTTGGTAGTTATTTTGTTGGTAGTGTCTGTATATTACAAGTCCATCCCTGTTAAATACCACCGGCAGGAATTCAACTTGAGAAGTGCCAAGTTGAAACATATTGAATGGAATTATAGTTTATTGTCATTTATTTATTAGGATATGTTATAATTAGCTCTATTATGCTTGTCAAGGTTCTAAATGACGAATAGCATGTTCATGCGGAGTAGCGGATGTTGAGTTATGAAATAAACAGCAGGTAAGAAATTGCGTAAAAGAATGCATCTCTGTACATAAATGCATGTATTAATGTCACCTAAATAATAATAAAAAGTATAGCATTTATATGAAGACTTTAAAGAATAGGGGAAAAAATGGTAACGAAACATACTATACATCAAGGATCTGCACATAACTTGTTATTTTATAAGAAATAAGCATAAAAGAAAAAATTGAAAATTGAATGAACTATAATCAAAATACATAGCATAATTTATGTGCAAGATGTCATGCCCAGGGATATGTTGGCTCAAGCCTAACATGTTGATGTTGTTACAAGTGTTGTGAGAATAAATTAAGTGCCTAATTTATCCCTTCCATTTGAAAGTTTATCTACCTAATTGCACTATTAATTAATTATTAAGACCAATCTATAGCATCTGAGTTGGATTAGCCTAAAAAATAAACTAACAAATTAAAGCTAAAGTTTTCTGTTGGATTTGGAACATGTCAAAAGAATTCAGGCCGACACAAAAGCTACATAGGTAACCCCCAAGCTCATGTACTTTAAGCCTTAATTCACATTTCATAAGAAATCACATACTGAATATTTTTCATTTCATAATCATTATTTGGTTTTTTAATAATTGCAGAATAACTTTAAAAATTCACGCTTTATCTTGAAATTACTCTCATACAACAGCCGTAATAAAATGTATCCATAAAATGTAAAGATAAAGCAAGAGAAGGTAGAAATCGACATGTATAAGCTATTTATGCATTTACCAGTAAAAGAGCGGTAGACATCATTGTAATCGCCTATTCCATTGGGAATAGACCTTTCATTTGATACTATTAATTTCCAAAACCTCCCATTTCGTAAGAAACCATGCATCTGGAAAGAGAGAAAAAGTTGGTGTTAGCTTTCAAAGAGAGATTTAAAACCCTAGATTTAGTTGCCACCAATTAATAATAAAAGAATTGAAGTCTAAAACCCTAGAGCTACGACCTCAAAACTCATATACCTGCATGGAGATGGTACAAATGGGCCCACCGCCGCACCACCGCTCATTGCTGTGGTTCAATCGCCGGAGATGATGGTTGCAGGCCTGGCCCAAGGGAAGAGAGCTCTACACGAAACTTACAAATGTTAACCATTGTTACCAAACCTATGATAAAGAAACAAAAAGATAGCAACACCAAGAAGGTTTATGGTAAACAATATTAAGGGCTCGGATGATGCAATCAGAACAGAATCATGGTTAAAACGGGTGTAAGAAGAGAAATTTTTCTAGATGCGACCTTTTCGGGAATTGAACCAACAGCCTCTCACTTGGGAGAGGAAATTCTTACCAGTTGAGCTATAGCCAATCGGTTTGTGAGCAAAGAAATCACGGTAGGTAGAAAAAAACGCGGACATAGATAGTAATTAGAACTTCATAATTTTAATGACATCCAAACATACACGACTTCAAAGGGTTTATAATCTCTCTTACGATATGGAAATGCTTTATAGTGTAAAGTCTTTAACATATCAAGAAGTTCCATAAAATGTTATAAGCTCTTGAAGATACAGAATTGCTTTATTGTGTAAAATATTTAATATCGAAATATTAACAGAATGCAATATAAGGGATTACACAATGTTTCATAGAACTTTAAAAGGTATTTTTCATGAAAGAAGGATTTTTCATGAAAATGCTTTCAATTTTACAATTAAATCTATGAACAGTTCTCAGAAGAAATCCTAATGAGAATTATTTATGAGGCTGAATCATTTTAATAAATCGCTTTGAGAACTACATTATGTTGCATTTGAAGGTCATAGAAAATCACATATTTAAGGTTGAAAATAGTCAAAAACCTTTTTTAGGAAAAAGCCAGTTAAAATGGGTTGCAGCATATCCATAAGGAGGGGATGGTGATAAGAACTTAAGCTATAAAGAATAGTAGGTTGTGCGCAGGGTAAATTTGACAAAAAAAACGTAATCATGATTTTGACCAATGGAAGGAGCGAATCGGCTGACTTGTTCAGGTAAAGGCTGGTTATGGATGACTTGTAATGAAAGGCCTACTAACAAATAATGACAAATATAGACTGATTGAAACATTAAGTTATATTGAAATTATGGTTAAAGACGGCTACAGTAGGTAAGTACAGTTGCGGACATCTACTGTAGGATATTATGACGCAACTACGGATTTTTGATAACCAATCCTATACTATGGCAATGGATTTGAATCTCTGAAACTCTTCCATACATAAATGAAATGCTTTACAGAGCAAATTCTGCAAACAATTAAAAAATTTACTTGTAAATATTATTTATGATTAAAAAGCGCTCTATAAATTTCTAAAAGGTCATGAAAGGTAGGTTTTTCATGTCAAAATACTTCTAAAATCTTTCAAACTAAAACTTATCAGTATTTTAGATAATAAGATATGTAAAATCATTTATGGCATGAAGCAATATGCCAACCCATTTTGAGAAGTACTATATGTTTGCATTTGAAGTTATTAACATTACAAAGTCACGGGTTTTAAAATTTTGAATATGAAAAAATAGTTTCAAATACTGTAAGGAAGAGAGACGAAAAATGGGTTTATCCATAAGGACGGATGATAGGAAAGACATACGACATCAAGATCGTTTAAAGGAAATTTGATAAAACCATGAATCATGATTACGCCAAATCAAAATTTCACAAGAGGTGACATTCTCAGATCTAGATGGTTACACATAGAACTTAAAATGAAAGGGCTTATGAAAAACAATCGAAGCACAATGGAAAGATAAGAAACGAAAGAAGGTGATTAAAAAAAATCCATGGTTACAACAATTATAGGAAGAGAATCGATGTTGGGGAAATAAAGATGTGAGCATACGGCAGAGAACATTTTGACACAACTTCCTAATTTTGATTACTCCCATCCTACACGATTTTGAAGGGCTTGAAAATCCTTTGAGAAACCTGAGATGAAATAATTTTTTTTTATAATTTATCATAAATAAAAAAAATTGTAGATATGATTTATGGTGTAAAGCCTTAAAAGTTCGTTATGATTCCAAAAAACCTTTTAAATATAGCAATTTTGCTAAAATGTTGGTTATGATTCAAAAATGTTTCATCGCTTTGTGAAACGGCTTCTGTCCAAGATAGTTTTTTCATAGAAACACTTCAAAATACTATTGAACTTCTCTTAAAATAGAGCCATTCGATTCTCAAAAAAATGCCATGAAGAATCATTTGTGAGGCTAAAATTTGTGAGGCTACAATATTTTTGATAAAAAGGCTAAATAATAAGAAAATTACCGCGTTATAAAGTGCACCTCGTCCAACGGCGTCGGCAACATGCGTCATGGCGTGTCCCATAAAATGTAGAAAGTCCTTGTTGATTCCATAGCTCCAATCTAAGTCGGTGTAGATCTGATTAATACCATGACTCTCATTCAGAACTTTTCACGCGAACCTTCCATTTATCCGTTTTTGAAATTTCTTATTTAAAGCTTTGGAAACATTATGCCATAGATCATCTCTATCCATCACGTTGTAGGTCGCATGAAAGTTTTCGATGAAGATGTGCCTCTTGTATGTGTCCCACAAGGCCGGATGGTTAAGAAACTTTCTTTGAATGTATCGTCTGATTCGCAAGCTTCTTTTTGAGATCATGTAGCTCATAACATTTTGCTCGATCGTCGTAACTTTTCACATAGTGCATCAAGTCCGACAAATGGATCCAGTCATTCTTTTGGGAAGCGGCTAACACGGCATCGGACATGGGCATGACAGGAGACTTCACAGATCCTATTTTCAAATGGGGAAAACCGTCGGCTAAGACCTCAACAAGCAGCCAATCTCAATTCCCGTCCCGAACCAATCCCTTTGCATGCAACTCCGCTACGGTCTCAACAAGATGATTATTTAATCAAAAGCAGACATCATCATCATTTATGAAAATCATAAAAAGTAAAGTACAATAAAAGATAAAGGTTTATGATGTATTATACCTCATGAATTTCCTAAATAGAGAGCCGGCATCTCATTTCACAGCTTTCAGCATACTTGAGCGCTCAAACATCTGTTTGGAGTATCTCAAGACATATTCGCAAGCCGTCATGTCGAACTTGTAGACGACAACAAGCTGATTCTCACCAAACCGAAATACTCCTTCATGCAAGACTTCTGTCGGTCGTATTTCTCATCAGAAATCTTCAGAGAGAATCTCAATTCTTTAATTTCCTTCTGAAAGGGAAAAAGGATATAAAAATAAAAAATAAAAAAGGTCGGAACAAACAAAAGAAATTAACATAATCTCAATCACAGTATAAAAAGAAATACAAAAGGTAAAAAATAGTAAAACATATTAAACAATCACCTCAAAATCAAAATCCATTTTACAAAATGGATAGAAATATGATCAAAAGACACTTGCACGGAAAGATTTGAAGGATCGGATCCATCGTCATAGCTCCCAACGCCGCCGACTTCGTTTTCCTTGTCTCCTAACCTTTCTACTTTTACTTTTTTTTTATCTTGTATTGATGATCAGTGATATCCCTAACATACGGGCACTTGTTCTAGGGCAGCGATTGGGCTTGACCAATCATGGGCCACTAGAGTCCACCAAAGTGGGCCCGCGTTTACTACATAATAACATAGGGGCTGATAGTAATGATGATTAATACTAGTAATTGAAAATATAAAAAAGTTTATTATCATAATAGTAATAACAACAATAATAATAAGTACAATTGGGATTTTCGCAATTTTCGTATGCTGTGACGAGCAGAATGTTGAACAACCGAAGGGAAAAAATATTAGTAACTATATTTGGAGACAAGAGAAAAATTATTGAAGGAGCGGCGGCGCCAGAAGAGGCCTTGCACAAAAAAGAGGTTATTCAATAAACAAAAGAAAAACCTTAACTGCTATAAAATCTACAGTATTTGAGTTGGATCAGCAAATAGAATAAACTAACAAAATGCTAAAGGTTTTGTTGGATTTGGAACACGTCAAAAAGGGAGAATAAGATAGGTGATGCACTTTTCAAATCTAGGCAAAAATTAACCTGAATTTGGTTACATTTGATTGCTATTGCTATGTGATATCTCTAGCAATAGTCCAAGAATCCCATATAATCAGATTGTTCAAACATTATGTGCTTCACTACAAGATTTGTACTTATAATGTGAAAACATCTTATCCATTAAAAAAATATTAGAAGAAAGAATATCGAAGGTAACCCAACTATCAACTCAATTATCAATTTTGGCTCCTCTGAAGCTTTTAAAGATCCTTCTCCAAGTTCTCTGAATTCAACAATAAATATTGCTACTCTCAGCACTTACGATTCATTGCTTATCTTTTCTCTGTTTAAAACATTCCCTGCTTGAAGAAATGGAACATCAAATCTCATTCCTTGGCTAACAAAGTAATAACTCTACATAATTCTTTTTAGGTTAAGTGATAACTTTGAAGGCACATATCCTCATTAGACTCGGTCATAAACTCTTCCGATTCCTTGACAAATTAGCACTCTCTCTCTCTCTCCACACACACACAGAGAGCCCGGGCCTAAACTAAGAAATTCACGCACCATCTCAAAATTGAAATTTTTTGAACATGCGGTTCCGAAATCGTTTGCATGCTGGTCTAATTGTTTCAAAATCAACGGTTTGTAGAACATCGATAAACCGTGAATTTTAGTATATCCTTATATCAACATGCAAACAATTCCGAAACCGCGTGAAATTTGGCGTCCCCATGTCAAATACACCATTTAGATCAGGATGAATGGTTCGGATCGTCGAAAAAATTCAAAATAAATTTCAATTTTGATGTGCTACATGAATTTCTTACTTTAGGCCTGGGTCTAGATGATCCTCTCCCCCCCCCCCCCCACACACACACACAGAGAGAGAGAGAGAGAGAGAGAGAGTTTGAACAAATTATGGCTGTATATCGCATAAATTTATGGTAGTTATTTTGTTGGTAGCGTCTGTATATTACAAGTCCATCCATGTTAAATACCACCCACGGGAATTCAACTTGAAAAGTGCCAAGTTGAAACATATTGAATGGGATTATAATTTATTTATTAGTATATGTTATAATTTAGCTCTATTATGCTTGTCAAGGTTCTAAATGACGAATATCATGTTCATGCGGAGTAGCAGATGTTGAGTTATGAAATAAATAGCAGGGAAGAAATTTCATAAAAGAATGCATCTCTGCACATAAATGCATGTATTAATGTCACCAAAATAATAAAAAGAAAGTATAACATTTATATGAAGACTTCAAAGAATAGGGAAAAAAATTGTAATGAAACATACTATACATCAAGGATATGCACATAACTTGCTATTTTATAAGAAATAAGCATAAAGAAAAAAATAGACAATTGAATGAACTATAATCAAAATACATAGCATAATTTATGTGCAAGATGCCACACCGAGGAATATGTTGGCTCAAGCCTAACATGTTGACGTTGTTACAAGTGTTGTGAGAATAAATTGTGTGCCTACTTTATCCTTTCCATTTGAAAGTTTATCTAACTAATTGCACTATTAATTGATTATTAAGACCAATCTACAGCATCTGAGTTGGATTAGCATAAAAAATAAACTAACAAATTAATGCTGAAGTTTTCTGTTGGATTTGGAACATGTCAAAAGAATTCAGGCGGACACAACACATAAAGCTACATAGGTAACCCCCAAGTCATGTACTTTTAAGCCTTAATTCACATTTCATACGAAATCACATACCTAATATTTTTCAATTCATGATCATTATTTGGTTTTTTAAAAATTGCAGAATAACTTTAAGAATTCGCGCTTTATCTTGAAATTACTCTCATACAACCACCATAATAAAATGTATCCATAAAATGTAAAAATAAAGCAAGAGATGGTAGAAATCGACATGTATAAGCTATTTATGCATTTACCAGTATAAAAGCGGTAGATACGCCTATTCCGTTGGGAATAGAGCTTTCATTTGATACTACTAATTTCCAAAACCTCCCATTTCGTAAGAAACCATGCATCTGGAAAGAGAGAAAAAGTTGGTGTTAGCTTTCAAAGAGAGATTTAAAACCCTAGATTTAGTTACCACCAATTAATAATAAAAGAATTGAAGTCTAAAACCCTAGAGCTATGACCCCAAAACTCATATACCTGCATGGAGATGGTACAGATGGGCCCAAGACCCCAACTAAGCTCGCCGGCGTCATTGGAATTTACTGCGTTCGCTGCGTAGGCCCTTCACATTTTCTGAGTTCACCGCGTTCGCCACATAGGCTTGCCGGATTCTCTGAGTTCACTGCTTTCGCCGCCATATCTAATCAGCCTTTTTGAGTTCGTCGTTTTCACCTCATTAGCTCGCCATCAAAGCTCGCTGCTTTTGCTGCCTTGGTTCGCTGGCGAAGTCCGCCGCCTAATCTCGTGACGTTTTCCCAGGTAATCTTTAGAGATGAGGAGAAAGACAATTGGCTCCTTCTTTCTCTTTCTACTCTTATCATCCCCTCTCATCCATCCAACTCCAAGCCGACGACCTCTATGATTCTCCAAACCATGGCATCGATGAGAGGAAAACGATAATTTTTCATCAAAAGGGTGTTTAGCAAAATAAATCGATCTTAAGCTGAGATCAGAGATCACAAATTAACTGCAGACTCCGTAAAAAAGCGAAGGTCGTAATGATGAGAAGGGATCTCATGCTAAAACTCCAAAAAAGAAATATTTGTCAATTTTTTAATTTTCGTGATCATTTACAAGTTATTAATTTATATGATTACAATTTGAGATTTGCTTCAAAATTCTAAATTTATCTTAACTTCACAAAGAAGAAGAAGAAGAGGATGTGTGTGTGTGAGAGAGAGAAAGAGGAGAAATTAAGATGAAGATGATGAAGAGGAAGAAGAAATGGATGTTACCTTTTTCCCTTTATTAGAAAATAAAAACAGGATGCCAGCAAAAAATTGGAGAGATTAGTTTTTAACCGACACTTGGAATCTATTGGTCTAACCGGAATCTCCCCACCCTATGAATCCCGAGAAAAAAAGTGGGAAGCACCAAAGTAAAATCCATAAAGTTGATGTAAAATTAACTTTTACTTTATGGTGATTGATGCTGGACTGCAGGAGTCAGTACTCACAAGGTGTTTTGAATGCGAAGTTAATTGGTTAGGTTTCTTGGTGCTAGTAGTTTACACGTGCATTGCACGTGTATGAAAACAAAAAGATTTTGCCATAATACAATGAGGAAAGTGGCACCGAGAACTTCTCCGGACCTGAGAATGTGAGAAAGGAGGCATGGATGAGGGACTACCCACCAGTCCTCTCTCACATTCTCAACCAAAATGGCCGTAAGTTCTCAGAGGCATTTCGCTCTAATACAATTTGGATAGAGCAAAACTTTCAATCCTAACGCGCAAGAAAAATTCTTTCATTTTTATACCAAAAAAACAAAGAACAAATTTGTTCACACCATATTTAGGTTTATTAAGAAAACTTTGATTTACTGTAAATCTGGATTTTATTTTCTGGATCATTCTTCTTCTTCGGTACGTTCATATCATATCCTATTTTAATCTAAAGTATGTATTTAATTTTCTTGTAAAAAAGAAGATAATGACCACTCATACCTCTTGAATTTGAGTAATAGGATTTATTAACGCCTGCCCAGTCCACCCTCTAGTGTTGCTATACCGCTACCCCAAAAATAAATAAATAAATGTGGGGTACATAAAAGCTCATGCTCTTTATCTTGTGTCGAAGTACACAATTGGGGGATGATTATAATATCAACATCTAGTTTTAATATATATATATATATATATATATATATATATATATATTGGCGTAACCGTTGAAATATTATTGGCATGGAGACTAAGGTGAGGGCCTTGCGTCAGCTAGTGCAGTGTCACGGCGACGACATGGCATCGCGGCGGTTCACGACGGCCGTGATTCGCTACTGTTGTGGTTCACTACCGCCGTAATTCATCTTTCTTATTTTAAGCTTCGCATTGTCTGCATATAAACGAGACCAACTGAAAATCGAGTTTGAAATTTGATATATATCATGTAAGTATTTATTCTTTCCCCTAAAAACTCTTTCATTACATTCCATCCAAATACCTCAAGTGATTCTCATCGTAATAAACTAATAATATCCCAATTTGATAAAATGTTTTATATTTGATAGTTAAATGATGATATAGTTGTGTGTTTGATGATATTCTATAGTTTTTGTAATTATATATTGAGTATAGAACTATAGATATATATAATTAATGTAGCGCATTGTGACTGATTTGTCACCGTACGGACGCCATGGCGGGCGCCGTGTCGCCATGGCGTCCTGGCGGTTCACTGCCACCGTGATTTGCCGTGGCGTCGTAACAACCATGAATGGCATTGCTTGCCAGCTGCATGATGTTTCAATCGTTCTCATAATAAATAAAAAAATTGGGAACTGGCCCCGCAGGCCTCATCCAAACACGCTCCACATCCATGCACACAACACACACAAGCGTGCGCACATGCATCCACGGACCTATGAATTTGCCCCTAAAGCATTAATTTATGATCACTTTCTCTCATGGGGTTCGAGCATCGTACTCTCTCTTGGAGGGAAAGCGTCATACCAACTGAGTTATTGCTTATTTTACTGGTAGAATTCAAGAGACGATACATATGCTGTCTTCCATTTGCATAAGATAAAATAAAAAGTAACAACAACAACAACAATTCTATATATTCCCTAATCTCCACTCTCTGTTGGCAAATTGTATAATAGTTCTTTATAAATAGAATAACATGTTAAATCAGACCTCTAGGCTTTAGATTGGAGAGATCTATGGAAAAAGACGTGGATCCCTCACCCAAACAAAAGGGATTTTTTATATATAATGCAATTCTAATCTTCTTCTTTTTTAATGCAAATCTAATCTTTCTCTAACCCAAATGCTCCTTATTCTATATTAGTCAAGCAAACTGAAAGAGAGGGAAAAAAAAGATTACTATTTTTATAAGAATCCTACAACTTCAAGGGAAAAATGCATATATAAGAAGATCTCATTGACAAATTTTTCTTCATAACATGGGAAGACTTCTGGAGATTTGGAATAAAAATCAATTCTTTAGAGAATTCCTCATCCGATCAAAGAGAAATAACAGTTTGTTGGTTAGAAAAGCTAGTACCTTTGGCCTGTTCCTTGGTTAAAAAAGGCAGCAACTTTCGATTCCTTCACTTAAATCGACGTTTGGTTTCTCTTTGGCAAGCTGCTGAGGAAGAAGAAGACCCAATTCTTACTAAGAGAACGAGAGCTCAGATCTATTTTCTTTGGAGAAGGGAGGAGGACTTTGAAGAGAGAGACTCACAGATATTTTGATTGTTTTGTCGCCTACTTATTTTTTTTTTAGGGCCAACCGCCTTTTTCCCATGTCAAAAACCCCTTGTCCAAATATCGTAAGAAACGGTTTAGAAATTATTAACAACTATTCGGATATCGCTGGCTACTTCTTTGATATCGTAGTGATGATGCTCGATAACGGTAATTCCTTAGATCATGACATGTGGCGGATGACATGTCACATACGTAAGCCAGTTAGGCCTCCGAGGGCCACGGAGGGAGAACCAATATGCTACAGTGAGGGTTTCCCTTAAACTCTATCTCCGAGGATGCACCCCACTGCTTGCCCCCGAGCACCTCAACAGCCAAGCCAACTGTCCCTTTGCTCTACTCCGAGCTATCACAGGCCCGAGCCTCCTCGGCCCTCTCAGCTCGTCTCCGGGCTCGAGCAAAACCAAGATACCTTGGCTCTTCCGCTCGTCTGCGAGCTTTCCCACCGAGGTCATCTTCCTCGGTCTCATCGACCGACCGACGGCACCGCTTGCAGGCGTAACCGCCATCCCGCGAATCTCGCTATGCGCGAGATCTCCGCCGGCCACATCCCACGTTCCACGCCACCACGATCCCCCATTAACGAGCATGTCTCGACATTAATGGAAGGTCTCGCTCATCACGCGGGCGTGACGTCGGGAGCGTAACGGCCGGCGTGATTCTCGCTTGCTCTGCCTGCTGCCACTGCTATATAAACCCCTTCTTCAGACGGTTCAAGTAAGTCATTTTTACTCCACCAAGCCGTTACTCTGCTCGGATCTCTAGTCTAACTTGACCGTCGGAGGGTCCTCGGTGGTACAACCACCCCGGGACTTCCTTGCAGGTAGCTTGGCAACCACAACCTCAAAACCATTGAGATCCACACGCTTCAGGAGCGACAGCCTCCAGATCCAATCTCAGCCACCCATCGCCACCATTAGCAGATCAACGGAAGGTAATATCTTGGCGCGATCCAGGTCGCGTCACGTAGGAAACTGGATATTGTAGGAAACCACTGGATATCATGGGTAAGCGGTTTTTGACAACTAAAAACCCTTTTAGAAGGGTTTTGACTACAGCTCCGAGCCTAGGGGTTTTAAGAACGGAAAAAACCTGACAATTTACCGTCGCTTTTATTTTTTTAACAAAGGCGGAAACTTTGCCCTGCATCTCATTAAAAGATGAGTTTTCTTTGGAAGTTCTACTCCTACTTCAAATGTACAATACAGATGCTGGGTCTAATAGAATTTCTAGCTAAAAAATAAATAATACTAATCTTTTCTATTAACTAAATCTAACCCGATCCGATTTTTCCAGGTTTTCTAGACATATTCCATCTGAACCCGGTTGGACGGGTTGAAAATTAGATAAACTATTTCGGGTTAGGTAAGAATATAGCATTAAATCTGTCTACTCGAACCGTAATCTGACCCGAATCAAATCCGTTTTATATTCGATCTAAATCGATATATTATGTAGATATTTAATTCTAAATATTATAAAGTATCCATTGTGATTTATTGTATGATATCCAGGCAGTGCAGTTTTTTAAGTGTGATACATATAATTTATATAGTTTTATCAAATTATAAATTATATTACTGCTTATAAGAGTAATATAAAAGAAAGAAAGAAACCCCATACAGACCATATTAATGCTTGAAAGTAGAAAAAGAAAAAGAAATAAACGTGGGAGCGGAGACACTATATGATCGATCCAGAGTCCCTGCTATATTTTTTCCATGCTATTGCAAACTATTAACATCCAACGGTCCATATTAGAGTAAAACAGAGAGCCCACGGGTTTTGATTGAGATGTGTGGTCAAGATTTAACATAGCATGGAAAATAGGAGAGGGTGATAGCAGGTTCCATTTACCTATATGATCCCCACATAGCCAATCATACAGCCAAATTTGCACCTCCAAGAAGTAAACCAAGCCTACAATGATGCCTTTTATAAACTCATAGGAAGCAGAGGAAACAATATCCCATTACACTTTAAGAGTTTTATTCATATCTTATGTGATGCTAAATGATAAAATTAAGATGCTAATATATATGCTTAAAAGGCCTTGAGGGTCTAAATCAGAAGATGCAGAGGGTTTTAGCCTTTTACGGGTTTCTTCCAACCCCATAGTTGCACTTCTTCGGATCGTGCTTGCAATTGGGTCCTCCGGGATCGTAGTCCGTCGTAAACTCCACCATCACTTTCCTCGAGCCTGCCTGAATTTATCAACAAGGTTCATGCTTTAAGTCAAATTAATTTCTTTTGAGGGATATATATAGTATTTGCTGTGTTAGAGCTATTTTAGTCTTTCTGTAAAAAACCTGAATCAAGTATTCAGGACTTGAACCGGTAACTAGTTTGATCTTGATGCAAATAATTTTGGGAAAGCTTTGAGTGGATAACGACGGCATGCAAACTTCTTATAACAAATATCATAGCACAGGTCATAAACACAAATAAGGAGAAGTTCTGCATAGCACTTTGTAATTTTAAATAATGCTTGTTTGGTATAATAAATAAGTATTAATACTACCAAAAAAATGCATTTTGCAACCTCATTTACAATTGTTGATATTGCTAACAAAACATGGCAATGGATTTTTTCTTTTTCTATCTATTCTATCTATCTTCCTTTTTTTTTTAATGTTTTGTGAGTGCGTGTGCACACAACAAATGCTGCATGCGCCTCAATTTTGTAACAAGTAAAGAACAATTTGTGTATAACTATGCACATTACCTTGCTAAAGGGTTGTGTAGGTTCGACTCCCTTCTCCATGCTTCCAACCTGGCCTGAGAATAGTGAGATATTAATATCAGTTAATCTTCAAAATTTTACAGAAAATATAATACCAAACTAATAGCTATACTGAAAAAAACATACCGAATGACATTTCAGATTGAAGGATTAGGAGGATGAAGAAGAAGAAATGCATGAACCTTGGCATTGTTGGTTTTATTTATTTTGTTTATTGGAGGACTATGAGTGGCTTGATAAGGGTTTTGAAATGTATTTATAATGGATATATAAGCTAGAAAGCCAATGAAAGGTTTTCGGCGTGGTCCATATAATGATCATAGACATCACATCTTTGTAGAAAAACAGGGCACCCCATTAATTTACCTTCACCATGTCAACTCCACTAATTTGAAGAAAAAAATAAAAGTTCTCAGGAGCATATGCATTTTAGAGGGAAAAAAGTAAGCGCACTGCATTTTTGAGGGGAAAAAGTAAAAACCAAGCGCACCGAATGACGCAATTATACATGATAGTAAATTCCGATCCATACGATGCATTATCTAGTTTTCGAACAAGCAGAAGCTAAAAGTCTGCATAGCAGGACCAAGCTCAACCAAACAAAGTGGATTGTGAGCATGTTTTAGGAAAAAGCAACGAAATTGACAGGCGGCATTGCATTGCAACGAAGGCATAGCCAATAGAACTTACTAGTTGATCCTCTGGTGTCTTACACTGTTTAAAAATTTCTTCTTCAACCAAAGGAACAGAATTGACAAAAGTATCCAATAGCGCGCAAGCATGCGATCAAGAAGATTATCCTTTTATTTGTCCGTTCGTGAAGATCTCGGCACATTCGTAAGAGCGCGTGGATTATTCAAATCACTAAGGTCACCACTACCTCATGTAGTTGACTACCTGTACATATCTGTAGCTTTAGTGCCTTGCTAATGCCTCAGTATGATATGAGTTTTTTTCTGCCAAGCATTAGGTATCTGCCTCCACAAATAAAATTGGAAACTCGAGGCTAGCTAATGGCTCGATAGTTTTCATCCACTCTCCTATGCTAAAGACTAATGGCCAAACTTGACCTGTGATAAAACACGGGGATACTGAAAAATTCAGTGTGATTGTAGTCGCACTATGAAATCCATCACAATATCCATCATGAGATTATATGACTACCTTCTGATTTCTCATCATCACCCAACCTATTTCACCTCCAAATTGACAGTCGCAAAAATGCAACCTATTGTTATAGGTCAGACATAGCGAGACAACAGAGAGAATAGGAAGCATGTGTGAGATTATGGACATGTTTCTCATATGATCATATTTTGATTAGAGGATGGGATGCAAGTTCGTGATTTATGTCGCATCATTGAGTTCACCAACTGAGACAAAGAACCTAGGAGGGTCATCACAACAAACCCGACCATACCATAAGCTCTAGCGTCTGCCAAAAAGTCTGCACAAGCATTTCCTTTACGAAAAATGTGAGAGGCTCGAAAGCTATCAAGCAATCCAATCCAATCAAATTTCATATATCATCAAGCATCAACATGACCTCGCTCGTCGTAAAACAATACATCTGCTCTTGCTATAGACAGAGCAATCAAAGTTGGCCTTATGTTTTGTAACTACAGAAAAACAATTGACCTTCACTCCTAGGAACAAGCCAATTTCTAAATCAAATGACAATCTCATTTGTATGTCGGTCACAAGCATTAGACCAAACACTTGATATGTACCAAATAGGTCCCTCTACAAATACAAAGCATTCTCTTCATCTGAAAATGATGATGCTCAATATTGACGATGCGAGACCAGGACACGTGGCGGATGACATGTCCCAAGACCCGAGAGGAAGGGCCCACAGAGGCCGACCATGTCACCCTTGTACCCGACCTGCAAGCACAAGCTGGCCCTCCTCGGGGCCCCCCTGCAAATTTGCCTCCTCGGCCTCTCAGCTCGCCCCGAGCTGCCACAGGACCAAGCCTCTTCAGCCATCTTGCTCAGTTCCGAGCTCCCCAGCCGAGGCCGTCTTCCTCGGTCCTTCCGACCGACCAACTCCACCACTTGCAGGCGTAACCGCCGCTCCGCAAATCTCGCCACGCGCAGATTCTCCGCCAGCGCCATCACGACCCCATTAATGGGCGATCCGCTCTTCACGCGGGCGCGACATCGGGAGCGTAACGGCCGGCGAGATTCTCGCGCCTACTGCTGCGTGCTGCCGCCGCTATATAAACCCTCATCGCAGAGGTGTCAAGTAAGCAATTTTTAATTCCACTTAGCCGTTACTCTGCTCGGATCTAGTACTAACTTGATCGTCGGAGGGTCCTCGGTGGTACCAAACCATCCCGGGACTTCTTTGCAGGTACTCGACGCTAAATCTCTCAAATCACCAATCTCATCAAAACCAATTGAGATCTACACGCAACAGAAGATCACCACCAAAATCTACCGGAAGATCAACGGAAGACAACATCTGACGGAGACTCGAAAAGGACCTCCATCAGTCGGCGCCGTCTGTGGGAAACTAACTCCACAAAACACAAAGTTGGCCTTCCGATCTCCGCCCACATGGCAACCGATCCCCCTGAAGATCCAAACACCCGCTGTCGCCTCCCTCTCAACGGAGGCGCGGGCGAGCCCTCACCGAATGTCATCGGCTCCCCCGCTGGCTGCCGTTTCACGGGCTCCGGTGACCGCCCGAGCAAAAGGGCTAGAGGCCGAGAGCCCATCACCTTTGGCGACGAGGATCTCTACGGCATATCCGTGCCCCACAACGACCCGCTGGTGATCACGGCCCAAATCCACCGGTACGAGGTCCACCGGATACTCGTCGATTCGGGCAGTTCGGCGGACATCCTCTTCCACGACTGCTTCCTGCGTATGGGGCTCGCCCCAGCAGACCTGAAACCGACCTCTCACGTCATCTCGGGGTTCACCAACCACTCCATCCAGGCGCAAAGGGTGGTCACCCTGCAGTTCACGATCGGGGAGCCCGGCCACACGCGCATATTGCCTGTAGACTTCATCGTAGCGTAAGTCCCGTCGGCCTACAACGTCCTTCTCGGCCGCCCGACGCTAAACTCCCTCCAAGCCCAGATCTCGACCTACCACCTGGCGATAAAGTTCCCTCTCGACCGGGGCGGGATAGGTCGGGCATACGGGAGCCAGCGGGTCGCGAAGATAGGTGATTAGTCGAAAATATTGCATCTTTTAGCCGGCAACTTCCTCATCATTTGCATTCATATAGAAGTGTTCGGCATTCATATTTCACATATTAGCAAATCTGTCGCAAAATATCAGATTACATGTGTTAGCCCTTAAAACCAACACTATAAAGGAAATTGACTGCATTTCATAGCATCGCATCATCCCTATATTGCGCAACACTTGTTTTGAGATCTGTGCAGGAAAATCCAGAAGAAAGGCCAAAATGTACATGGTACCGATCAAATATGACGCCAACTCAATGATTTGGAATCTGGTATTAATGTAAAGGGAATTCAGGAATTCAATATATCACAAAATACAGAAGAAGACACCAAATGTCAACACAAGGAAGTTGAAGCCCCAAGGAGCCCAAATGGCCGCGGAACCGTGGCCGGAGCCGGCTTGCGCCGCGGTTCCGCTGCGGTTTGTCGACGTCACCACCTCAATTTTGGGCCATAACTCCTATGTCAGCTACTAAAGTTCAGAAATGTACTCCAAGTTCTAGAAGACTCCAGAGACTTCTGCCAGATCAGCAAGCTTTGGGATCAACACTAAACTAGCCTTATATTCTAGAAACTTCTCTCTAAACCCTAGCTTAAACCCTAAGCTAAGCCTAACTAACTACTTCTATAAGTCTTTCAACAAACTTTTGGAGGGAACTTCTATTTCAAACTCAAGACCTAGGGTTTGGGAGATCTATAAATAGGACCCTAGGCTCACTTGTATAAGGAATCATCCATTATTGATTGATCCATTCATTGATTCATTCATTGTTGTTGAGTAGAAACCCTAGTTCTTCATCTACCCAACAACCACCACCTCCAAACCCTAACCCTAATCCAATCCACAAATACCTACTTCAAGATTCATGGAGTTCAAGCCAAGCAAGTCTTCTACAACCCTTTAGAAGCAAAGCCGGACTTCATCGGAGCACGAGATCGAAGCGATCCAAGACTCAAGAAGCCGAGCGATGCAAGATTCGACGAGCGATGTTCCTTCCTCTTGTAATTCTTGAGAGTTGTAACTTCTTGCTGATGTAATAAAGGTGAAGATTCTTTAAACTTGTTTACATTTTAATTCTAGCATCATGATTTCATTTCGATTCTTGAATGTATTCTTTGCGATGATGTGTGAATAAACTCCGCTCGTGGAGGAATCGAGATGATCGTAGAACGATGATGTTGATAAATCTTTAAACGTTTTCTTAAGTCCTAAAGCGGTTGTAAATTCTTGAAAATAGAATGATCGATGATCCAGATCAATGTGAAATGGGTTCTTGATTCTTTTTCGCACGATCTAGAGAATCAACGATCGATCATTGTATTTTCAAGAAGCTATCTAGTGAATGTGATTCATCGAAAGGACAAAGGATGGGACGAAGAACCTAATTCTTCGCAAGATCCTTAAACCTCGATCAATCGACATCGTGTTAGCATCAATTCGTTAATGGATAAGAAACGTTGATTTCTAATCTTCATCACATCTACAATCTAATCGATTCCTATGAGTTTTACTTCAAATCTTGAAACCCTAAAGTGATTGGAATTCTATTGAAACTCGATTCTTAATGTTTTTCATTTTCTTGATTCTTGATTAGAATAGTGACACTTGAAACATTTGATAAAATCTTGAATCATGTTTTCTTTTCTTTTCTATTAACTTTTCAATTCAAACATAGAAACGAATCGCACAATCCCTGTGGACGATCCGCACTCGCTTACGATCTACAACTGACACCGTAATTGATTGCGGTCAAATATAATTCTTTGATTGTGAATTTTATTCAATTTTCTAATTACCGACACAAAGAAACTCTTATCGATCAAATGAAACCGTTATCGGGAATCATTTGATGTGATTTACACAGTCTCGAATTTTTCATTTAATCAATAGGCCTTACCGAAACGTCTTCGCCCGAGCAGCCTGCCGACGACGCCGAGGCGTGTGACGACATCAAAGGTTCCCTAGACACCCGAGACGAGCGGAAGGAGGTCCATGGAGCACCGGTCGAACCTCTGACCGAGGTGTCCTTAACAGGAGGAGACCAGGGAAAAACCGTCCAGGTCGGATCGCTCCTGACGGGGACTCAGCGGGATGACCTGATCAGATTCCTCAGAAGCAACTCTGATGTCTTCGCCTGGGCGCCTGCTGACATGCCTGGGATCGACCCCAAAATCATCTCCCACAAGCTCGGGGTTGATCCTGCTGCCCGGCCCGTCAGACAGAAGAAAGGAAGCTTCGCCCCGGTCAAACAGAAGGCTATCGAGGAGGAGGTTGATCGGCTCCTCGCCGCCAACTTCATCAGAAATGTGCCCTACTCGGAGTGGCTGGCAAACGCAGTTCTGGTCAAGAAATCAAGCGGGAAATGGCGTATGTGCATCGACTTCACCGACCTCAATAAGGCCTGCCCCAAGGACAACTTTCCGCTCCCCCGCATAGACCAGCTCGTCGACAGCTCGGCAGGCCACGAGCTGTTGGCTTCATGAACGCTTTCTCCGGTTACAACCAAATCCGTATGAATCCTGAAGATGAAGATCTGACCGCATTCACAACGGACCGGGGAGTGTATTGCTATAAGGTGATGCCCTTCGGCCTCAAGAACGCCGGGGCCACGTACCAAAGGCTGGTCAACCGCATGTTCAAGCCACAGATCGGCAGGAATATGGAAGTCTACGTTGACGATATGCTCGTCAAGTCCATCTCATCGGCCGACCATGCCAAGGACCTGGGCGAGGCTTTCGAAGTGCTCCGCAAGTTCAATATGAAGCTAAACCCCGCCAAGTGCGCATTCGGAGTCACCGGGGGAAGTTCCTTGGGTTCATGGTCACTCACCGCGGAATTGAGGCTAACCCAGAGAAGATCGACGCTATCCTGAACATGGTCGTACCCAAGACCAACGTCGAGATCATGCGGCTCACGGGGCAGGTCGCCGCTCTGAGCCGTTTCATGTCTAGGTCGGGGGAGAAGTGCCTTCCGTTCTTTAAGGCGCTGAGGAAAATTCCGAGGTTCGAATGGTCGGAGGAATGCCAAGACGCCTTCGACCAATTGAAGAAGCACCTCACAGATCCGCCACTGCTCACCCGGCCAGTGGAAGGGGACGAGTTGTCGCTGTATCTGGCAGGGTCCGACCAAGCAGCAGGCTCGGTGCTCGTCCGGGAGGCCGAGGGGGCGCAGAAGCCGGTACTATATGAGCCACGTGTTTAAGGACGCGGAAACGAGGTACCCCGCCATGGAGAAGATTGTCTTAGCCCTCGTGGTAACCTCGCGAAAGCTGAGGCACTACTTCCAAGCATACACCATCATCGTCCTCACCGAGCGCCCGTTGGGAGCTATCCTAGCATCACCAGAATCCTCGGGCCGCCTAGAAAAATGGAGGTGAGAGCTATCTCAGTTTGACATAAGGTATCACCCGAGACAAGCCATCAAGGCACAGGCCCTGGCCGATTTTGTCGTTGAATGCACCATCCCCAGCAAGAAACCGGAGTCCGCGCCGCCCCTCTCAACCCAATGTCCCATCACGGAAGGCCCTGGCTCGGTTCCAGAGTGGGTCATCTACGTCGACGGGTCTTCTACCGAGGAAGGCTGCGGTGCCTGCCTCATTATCCGGGGCCCAAACGATGCAGAGATGGAGTATTCTTTGAGGCTCGGTTTCAAAGCATCGAACAACGCGGCAGAGTACGAGGCCCTCCTGGCCGGACTGTGCATGGCCGTCGGGCTGGGGCCGAAGATAATTCGAATCCGCGGCGACTCGGCCCTTGTTGTCGGTCAAGTGACCGGCCGCTTCGAAGCTCGAGAGCCTCTGATGATGAAGTACCTAGACGAAGTGAGGAAACTCCGAAGAAACTTCGATGAAGTCCAAGTAGAACAAATACCCAGGCAGCTGAATGCCCAAGCAGATGCCCTGAGCAAGCTGGCTTCGTCATACTCGGCCAACAATAAGCGGTATATTCTCTTCGAAACCTTGCCTCGACCCAACATGGGGGACGGAGCTACGACACTCCACGTGTACGCGGCGCAGGAAAGTGACCAGGATTGGAGGAAGCCCCTCGTGGAGTTCTTGAAAGACGGCGCGCTCCCGGAGGACCGGACAGCCGCCCGCCGTCGCCGGGCCAAAGCCCGCCACTTCGTCTGGAGCAACGGGAACCTCTACAAGAAGGCCTTCACTCAGCCCCTGCTTCGGTGCGTTGACCCCCACGAAGCCGACTACGTCCTTCGGGAAATCCATGAAGGGGTGGGCGGTGCACACCAGGGGGCTCGAACGTTGATCCAAAAAGCGTTACTGTCACGCCCCGTTTCCCAAAATACGGAAAATGAGGGATAACTAAGCCAGCCATACTCCTACGGTCAAGGAATAATCCCGCCGTAGTCACACTTCGGCTTCTAGAATTATATGGTAATCAGTAAACAAAGCACAGAAGTAAAGGAAATACATCACTAAATTATTACATCAAATTTCATTGTTCACAATTTTACAATAAAATAAGAAAAGAACTACTAACCAAGTTCGAATACAAGATCTCTTTAGGAAAAGCAGAAAAGATGAAAGAGGTACTCCTGACTAAATCTCCGCTAGCTCGAAGGGTAAGTCCGACTCCTGCGCTGGTTCTTCCTCGAGATCTGAGCATGCATACTCAGGTCGTCAGAGCGACGTAATAGCAATATTATAATAGAGACATGAAACGGACAAATAAGATAATAACAGTGGAAGTAAAATGCAGATAATCACTATGTCACTAAATGATGCAAAGTATGATCTGTGTCCCTATCAGTCTCTAAGTCATGTTTTAAATTGAGTTATGGAAAGGAGGATCATGTTTAACGAGGGTCTCGTACATACCCGAGACTACGGCCAGCAACGCCCGGGATATAACCCTGTCAGCCAGACCGCTAGGCCCTACCTAATATATATAAGAGTCGTTGTTCGAATGATCATCCTCTAAATCACTGTCCTCGCTAAATATGATATTCTTTCCACTTTGATTTTCCCTTTTTCTCCAGATTTACACTATTTATGAGTATGGTCTAGTCGTGTACAAGTATGCACGAATAATACGGTTTTGTCACGGTTCACTGTATTATTCACTGTCACGAATCATTTACTTTTCCATTGGCGTACTTGACACTCCTAAACCAATACTGTTCACGCACGATAATGCATTGTATACTGAATAATAACGCGCACTATCACTAGGTGTATGGCAATCAGGTAAGATATGTGCATTTATGCAGTTAACAAGTCATGTGTAATACGAAGTATTATGCACCTTATGAACTTATAAAAATTGCAGTAAATCACACGTTCAGAATTAAGTGAAATGATATAAATACGGTAACAAGTAGACTCAGTCGGAAATTCAGAAAAATTTATTTCAGTACAATCGGATTTCGGGTTTGCAAGTTACAGCCGTTTCATTTTAAGTGTTTGCTGCAGGAAATTCAGTTTCTGAACTGAACGTCCGTTTCGCGACACAATTTTCACCCTGTTGGGATCAGAATTTAGCGACTCTATAGTTGAATTAAATTTAGGTTTTTCAATAGGGTTTCCAACACACTAGACGGATTCTCAATCGCGCCTCTACGTCAGAAGTTATGCACTGTTCAACACTAGGGTATCAGTTCTGTTTCCGTTTGGAACTGTTATACGTCTTGTTCTTTTAAATTGCAGTTTAAATAGTAAACGACGGTAAAAAAGGGTGAAACCACTTTCATTATTTTCCTAACTGGTTCATATTCACTAAAGTGTAGGGTTACGCAATACACAAGTTCAGGCAGCAAAGAGGTAAGCATTACGAGACAGAAAACAACAACCAGAGCTGCTCTGGACTGCAGTCCAGAGCCGCTCTCCAAATCAGTTTCCGTCGTATTTTAAGTATAGAAACAGTTTAAAACTTTTTTGTGGTTCCAGATAGTCGAGTCTTCTTCGATTAGAGCCCTCGAATGCATCATTCCAATTTGTAAACAATTAATTATGATTTTTACAAGTTTCAGACGCGGGAAATTTTCAGTTTTATCGGGTGTAATTGGGGATGATCGTTCAAGTCAGTAACGATTATATTTTCCAGTCAAATTTTAACACAATGTTCATTGCCACACGAGCCAGCTTATATGATCGAGTTCCGTCAGTTTAATGGAAGGTTTTCGTTCGGGTTCTATATCGAACACATACACTATTTTAAGTCGCACTAAGTGTTTATGTGGAATTTAACGGTATTTCAAATTTTAATAAAACAAATAGCATGAAGCAAGTAGGTAACTTTCCTGGAGACGCGTTGGCGACGCACGGCAGCGGCAGCGGCACGAACGCGCAAAGAACGGCATGGTTTGGGTTCACGGCCTCGGCTCGAGTTCGGGTTCGTCATCGGTGTTTCCCGGGAGATGGCTCGTGATCACTGGAGGCAGAGTGGGGTTCTGTGGATCTCCAGTAAGTCGGCGATGGTCGACGGTGGTCGCTCCAGCGATGGTGCAGCAGGGGGTGAGGTTGCAGGGTTCGAAGCTTGGAGTTTGGTGTGGGTTGCAGCGAGGGAGTGAGGTAGTGGGGGCTCGGGTTTTGGAGGTGATGGTGATGCAGAGGATGTAGAGGTCGACGAGGCAGTGGGGAGCTCGTTGGCGAGGAGGGTGCAGAGGAGTTCGAGCTCGGCGGTGGGGTTCGGTCGAGGGGAGGTGAAGCAGTGTAGGGGCTCAGGGTAGTGGGTGAAGAGGAGAGAGATGTGAAGGAGGAAGGACGAGGTGATTGTCGTGGTCGTCCTCGTCGTTGTCGGCGGCGGCGGAGTGTAGGGAAGAAGCTGGGAGTTGGGAGAGAGGAGAGGAGGAGTTTGAGAGAGATCGAGAGTGTGAGGGGGAGAGGGTTGAAATGCGCGCGCGATTGTGGTCGGGGTCGTGGGTTCGTGGTCGCGAGCGGGGCGTCGGCGAGGCGACGTGGGGAGCGCAGCAACCAGAGAAAAGGAGCGGGAAATAAAAAAACAACGTAGGGAGAAGAAGGGTTTGGTCGGGTCGGGTCGGGCGCGTGGGTATTAGGTTAGGGCGCGGGCTTTGGGCCGGTGGGTTTAGTTTAAATATTTATTTGTTTTTTCTTTGTTTTGGGCTGGGTTTTTGGGTATATATATATATATATATATATATATATATATATATATATATATATATATATATATATAATTTTGGTGAAGGAAAAAAAATGGGAGTGGGCTGACCTAGGGATTTACATATATTTAGCTTTGCTTTCTGTTGGGCTTGGTTTTAGGGAATTTGTTTTAAGCTTTGATTTTAAAGGTTTAGAAAAATTTAAATACTAAATCTTAAGCAACCAATTTTTACGTAAAATTACGAGGAAAGAGAAAACGTTCGGGGACTTGGGAAATATAGAAAAAAATTCATTGATGGAAACGGGGATTTACATCATACCCCCCTTACAAAAATTTCGTGCTCAAAATTTAAAAGGATACAATGAAACAACAGTACTAAGCAAAGAGATGTGGAAAACGTATACAGATATCTTCCTCACGCTCCCAGGTAGATTCTCCTGGGGAACGACCGCCCCAAGACACTTGGACTAACGGAATGACCTTATTCTTCAGCACTTTCTCTCTGCGGTCGAGGATGGCGGTAGGCTGCTCCTCGTAAGATAGGTCGGTACCCAAAGCTAACTCCGAATAGTCCAGAACATGGCTCTCATCCCGAACATAACTCCGCAACTGAGACACGTGGAAGGTATTGTGCACACCCGCTAGCGATGGAGGCAAGGCAAGTCGATAGGCCACCTCTCCTACTCGCTCTAGCACTTCAAAAGGTCCGATGAAACGGGGACTGAGTTTCCCGCGACCTCCGAACCTGATAACTCCGCGGGTAGGGGAAATCTTCAGGATTACGTGATCTCCGACTTCAAATTCTAGCGCTCTCCTGCTGGTATATGCCCAACTCTTCTGTCGATCCTGAGCCGTCTTAATGCGCTGCCTGATCATTTGGACCTTGTCGACTGTCTCAACAATGAGCTCGGGACCCAGTAATCTTCGTTCTCCCACATCATCCCAAAAAACTGGGGATCGACACTTCCGTCCGTAAAGTGCTTCGAAAGGAGCCATCTGGATGCTAGCATGATAACTGTTGTTATAGGAAAACTCGACTAGATGCAGATGATCTTCCCAGGAACCCTGAAAATCCAACATGCAGGCCCTCAACATATCCTCGAGTGTCTGAATCGTACGCTCGGATTGTCCGTCCGTCTGCGGGTGATAAACTGTGCTGAACTTGAGGCGGGTACCCAAACTCTCCTATAAGCTCTTCCAGAAGTGCGAAACAAATCTGGTGTCTCGATCTGACACAATGCTGACCGGAACTCCGTGATGTCGCACTATCTCCTGCATGTATCTCTCTTCCAGTGACTCTGTTGATTGTCCCACTCGGAATGGTAAGAAGTATGCAGCTTTCGTGAGGCGGTCGACGATAACCCAAATGGCGTTGTTGCCCCTAGGGCTCCGTGGTAAGGCCGTCACGAAATCCATGGTAATGTGCTCCCACTTCCATTCTGGTATCGGAAGCGGTTGTAACAATCCTGCTGTCCTCTGATGTTCCGCCTTCACCTGTTGGCATACCAAGCACCTAGATACAAACTGCGCAATTTCCCGCTTCATCCCGTTCCACCAAAAATGCTGTTTTAGATCTCGATATATCTTCGTACCTCTCGGATGCACAGAATAAGATGAACTATGCGCCTCAGTCAGTACCTCTTTTCGAACATCCCTCTTGGGTACACAGAGTCTGCTATCGAATCTCAGAGAACCGTCTTCATGTATGATTAAGTCCGCTCTCAGCCCGGCTTCTACTTGCGCTCTGAACTTTTGCAATCGAGGAGCATCCGCTTGTGCAGCCTTGATGCGATCTACAAGGGAAGACTGCACCTGTAGTTACCAAAACTGCCTGATTGCGCTCGGTGTAACGACTTCAAGCTCGAGTCTCTGAAAGTCCTCAATAACGCTTCTCTGACTGGTCAACATCATGACCGCTGGCTTGCGACCGAGAGCATCTGGTACAACATTTACTTTTCCCGGGTGATACTGAAGTTCCAAGTCGCAATCCGCCATCAGTTCTAGCCATCGGCGCTGCCTCATGTTTAGTTCCTTATGAGTGAAGACGTACTTCAGACTTTTATGATCCGTGCACACTTCTACCTTCTCGCCCAATAGATAGTACCTCCAAATCTTCAACGCAAAAACCACTGCAGCTAACTCCAAGTCATGCGTAGGATAGTTCCTTTCGTGATTTCTCAGTTGTCAAGAGGCGTAAGCAGCCACCCGACCGTGCTACATCAGAACACAACCTAAGCCCTTCCCTGAGGCGTCACAATGTATCACCAAACCACCGGAATCATCTGGTACTGTAAGAATGGGCGCCGTGGTTAACTTCTGCTTCAGTGTCTCAAATGCCCGAGTACATTCCTCTGTCCACGCAAACGGTACATCCTTCCGTGTCAGCCTCGTCAACGGTTCAGCGATCCTCGAAAAGTCTTGGACGAATCGCCGATAATATCCTGCCAGTCCCAGAAAGCTTCTGATCTCATCCACTGACTTCGGTGTTGGACAATCTCTGATAGATTCTATCTTTGCCGGGTCCACTGAGATGCCTTCGCCCGAAACAATGTGTCTCAAGAACTGAACCTTGTCGAGCCAGAATTCACATTTGCTCAATTTCGCGTACAGCTTCTCTTCCCGAAGAATTTGTAGAACCGTGCGCAGATGCTCGACATGCTCCTCCCGGGTCTTCGAGTAGACTAGTATGCCATCGATAAATACAACGACAAACGTGTCCAAGTACTTTGCAAACACCCTGTTCATCAAATCCATGAATATCGCTGGAGCATTGGTAACACCGAACAGCGTCACAAGGAACTCATAATGTCCGTATCGGGTCCTGAAAACCGTCTTGCATATGTCCTCGGCCGCTACTCTGATCTGATGATAGCCAGAACGGAGATCCAACTTCGAAAATACCTTGGCCCCACTTAACTGATCGAATAAGTCGTCGATGCGCGGAATTGGGTACTTGTTCTTTATTGTGACTTTATTCAGCTCCCGGTAATCTATACACATCCGCAACGATCCATCTTTCTTCTTCACCAACAGAACTGGTGCACCCACGGTGAAACGCTTGGCCTGATAAACCCCTTCTCCAGGAGTTCTTCAATTTACTTCTTCAATTCTGCCAACTCAACCGGTGCCATTCTGTACGGAGCCTTAGAAACTGGTGTTGTACCTGGAGTCAAATCGATCGAGAATTCCAAGACGCGTGGAGGTGGTAGACCTGGTAAATCTTCTGGAAATACGTCCAGAAAGTCCCGAACAATCTCTGGGGCTGGGCTCTCATCAATCTCCATAGTCGTCAACTCTTTTGGCTTGGCTGCTGGCTCCAAAGATTCGCTCCCGCCTTCGAAAATGAACTCTGGGTGATTGGGAATGCGGAAGATCACATTCCTTGCTCGGCAATAAATAACTGCATGGAAGGTACTCATCCAATCCATCCCGAGAATTGCGTCATAGCTGCCTGTCCCGATCAAAAGGAAATTCGCATAGAATTCCCTGCCACACACTACGACCGGACATGATCTACATTCTCGACTAGATACTATAACACCATTACCCGTATGTATTTCCCAGCCCTTGGTTAATGGTTCATGTGGTATAGAGTGTGTATCAACGAAATGCGCAGATATGAAACAGTGCGATGCTCCAGAATCAAATAGTACTCTAGCTGGCATGGAATGTACGAGTAGAATACCTGTGACAACTTTGCCTGAAGCCTCTGCCTGCTCGGCGGTCAAGGTGAAAGCCCGTCCCTGACCGCGGCCTGTGTAGGGTTACCTCTGCTCCTGTGATCTCTGCTGCTGTGGTCCAGACCCTCCATGTATCTCTACTCGCTCGGGGCAACCGCTAACTCTGTGCTGACTGGATCCGCAAATCAAACACTGTCCCTTGGCGCGGCGACAATCCTTCTGGGTGTGCCCGTCTCTGTTGCAGTAGCCGCAAACTACGTTCTTGCTCTGGGGGCGAGGCTGGGGCACGAACGGACGCTTCATCTGTGTCGTTCCTGGCCTGTGAACTGGTATGACTCCTCGAGTCGGTGCATGGGTGCGTGCTGGAACAACTGGGGGCTTCATGAATTTGTTGATCAGTTTCTCCTGAATTCGCGCCGCGTTGAGTACCTGTGCAAAAGTCTGAAACCCGAGTGACGCGATCAACTGTTGTAGCTCGAAATCGAGTCCCTATAAGAAGCGCCTGGCCCTGGTGGCCTCTGAAGCGACCATGTACGGAGCAAATCGGCTCAGACGGTTGTACTCTGCCGCGTATACGTCCACGGGGCGGCCATTCTGCTTCAGTAAGATGAATCTTTCTTCCATCTCTGCCTTGACGGTGGAAGGGAAATAGTGGTCCAAGAAGCACTCCTTGAACTTGCTCCATTCGATCGGCCTGTCTAGCCTGCTTTCTTCCACTAACCACCATGTACGGGCTTCATCTTCCAACTGGATCTTTATCACATTCACTTTATCTTTCTCTGGTACCCTGGCGGCCGTCAGTAAGTTCTCCATATTAACCAGCCATTGCTCGGCCTCGAGGGGTTCGGCTAGTCCTGTAAATGAAACTGGATGTAACCTCCGGAAATCTGATACGGTGCCAGCCCTGGCAGAAAAAGCTGGTGGAGCAGTGCCCTCGGAGGCAGTAATGAGGGCAGAGGGTCCCCCTACAGCGGTAATAGCCCTAAGTCCCTCGGTGAGTAGGTCTAAATCATACGTTCAGAATTCAGTGAAACGATACAAAGAAGGTAACAAGTAGACTCAGTCGGAAGTTCAGCAAAATTTATTTCAGTGCAATCGGATTTCGGGTTTGCAAGTTACAGCCATTTCATTTTAAGTGCTCGCTGCAGGAAATTCAGTTTCTGAACTGAACATCCGTTTTGCGACACAATTTTCACCCTATTGGGATCAGAATTTAGCGACGCTATAGTTGAATGAAATTTATGTTTTTCAATAGGGTTTCCAACTCACCATACGGATTCTCAACCGCGCCTCTACGTCAGAAGTTATGCACTGTTCAACACTAGGGTATCAGTTCTGTTTCAGTTTGGGACTGTTATACGTCCTGTTCTTTTAAATTGCAGTTTAAATAGTAAATGACGGTAAAAAGGGGTTAAACCACTTTCATTATTTTTATAACTGGTTCATATTCACTAAAGTGTAGGGTTCCGCAATACACAAGTTCAGGCAGCAAAGAGGTAAGCATTACGAGACAGAAAACAACAACCAGAGCTGCTCTGGACTGCAGTCCAGAGCCGCTCTCCAAATCAGTTTCCGTCATATTTTCAGTATAGAAACAGTTTAAAACTTTTATGTGGTTCCATATCGTCGAGTCGGATTCGATTCGATCCCTCGGACGCATCATTCCAATTTGTAAACAATTAATTATGATTTTTACAAGTTTCAGACACGGGAAATTTTCAGTTTTATCGGGTGTAATTGGGGATGATCGTTCAAGTCAGTAACGATTATATTTTCCAGTCAAATTTTAACACAATGTTCATTGCCACACGGGACAACTTATATGATCGAGTTCCGTCAATTTAATGGAAGGTTTTCTTTCGGGTTTTATGTCGAACACATACACTATTTTAAGTCGCACTAAGTGTTTATGTGGAATTTAACGGTATTTCAAATTTTAATAAAACAAATAGCATGAAGCAAGTAGGTAACTTGCCTGGAGACGCGTTGGAGACGCACGGTAGTGGTAACGGCACGATCGCGCAAAGAACGGCACGGTTTGGGTTCACGACCTCGGCTCTAGTTCGGGTTCGTCGTCGGTGTTTCCCGGGGGATGGCTCGTGATCACTGGAGGCGGAGTGGGGTTCTGTTGATCTCCTGTGAGTGTGCTGGGGTCGGCGATGGTCGGCGGTGGTCGCTCCGACGATGGTGCAGCAGGGGGTGAGGTTGCAGGGTTCGAAGCTTGGAGTTTGGTGTTGGTTGCAGCGAGGGAGTGAGGTAGTGGGGGCTCGGGTTTTGTAGGTGATGATGATGCAGAGGATGTAGAGGTCGACGGGGCAGTGGGGAGCTCATCGGCGAGGAGGGTGCAGGGGAGTTCGAGCTCGGCGGTGGGGTTCGGTCGAGGGGAGGTGAAGCAGTGTAGGGGCTCGGGGTAGTGGGTGAAAAGGAGAGAGATGTGAGGGAGGAAGGATGATGTGATTGTCGTGGTCGTCGTCGGCGGAGGCGGCGGCGGCGGAGTGTAGGGAAGAAGCTGGGAGTTGGGAGAGAGGAGAGGAGGAGTTTGAGAGAGATCGAGAGTGTGAGGGGGAGAGGGTTAGAGGGACGAGGAGAGGGTTGAAACGCGCACGCGATCGTGGTCGGGGTCGTGGGTTCGTGGTCGCGAGCGGGGCGTCGGCGAGGCGACGTGGGGAGCACAACAACCAGAGAAAAGGAGCGGGAAATAAAAAAAAACAATGTGGGGAGAAGAAGGGTTTGGTCGGGTCGGGTCGGGCGCGTGGGTATTGAGTTAGGGCGCAGGCTTTGGGCCGGTGGGTATTGTTTAAATATTTATTTGTTTTTTCTTTGTTTTGGGCTGGGTTTTTGGGTATATATATATATATATATATATATATATATATATATATATATATATATATATATATATATATATATATATATATATATCTGTTTAATTAATTTTGGTGAAGGAAAAAAAATGGGAGTGGGCTGACTTAGGGATTTACATATATTTAGCTTTGCTTTCTGTTGGGCTTGGTTTTAGGGAATTTGTTTTAAGCTTTGATTTTAAAGATTTAGAAAAATTTAAATACTAAATCTTAAGCAACCAATTTTTACGTAAAATTACGAGGAAAGAGAAAACGTTCGGGGACTTAGGAAATATAGAAAATAAATTCATTGATGGAAACGGGGATTTACAGTTACTCCAAGGATACTACTGGCCCACCATGCACGAGGACGCCCTGAAGCTGGTCAGGAGGTGCAAGAGCTGCCATCTCCACGGCGGCATTTCCCGCCTCCCGGCTACCGAGCTGACCGCCCTGACATCCCCATGGCCATTCGCCCAGTGGGGGTTGGATATGATCGGCCAGTTCCCTACCGGGACAGGCGGGCACAAATACGTCCTCGTCGCGGTGGACTACTTCACCAAGTGGATCGAGGCCGTCCCCATCAGGAAACCGGACGCCGCCACAACCATCAAGTTCCTGCAAAACAACCTGATACTCCGGTTTGGCATCCCGAGGTGCATCATCACCGACCACGGGACAAACTTCGAGAACGAGAAAGTGAAGGACTTCTGCTAAGAGTACCATATCCTCATGAAGTTCGCCGTGGTCGCGCATCCCCAATGCAACGGGCAGGCCGAGGTTGCTAACTGAGACGTCCTCCGATGTCTCCGGACCCGCCTAGAAGGGCGACAAGGCAGTTGGGTCGAAGAACTGCCCCGGGTCTTATGGGCCCTGCGCACGTCAAAAAAGACTCCCACCGCAGAGACCCCATTCAGCCTCTGCTACGGGACCGAAGCGATGGTCCCAGCGGAGATCGGGCTGCCCAGTCACCGGGTCGAGCACTTCGACGATGACGCAAACACCTCGGCGCTACGGACCAACCTCGACATCTTGTTGGAAAAGAGGGATCGGGCTCAGATCAGAGCCGCCGCCTATCAACAACAAACGACCCGATACTACAACGCTCGGGTCAAACACCGCTCCTTCAAGACCGGGGACATGGTCCTGCGGCGGAACGAGTTCACCGACCAAGGCAGGCTTCACAAGTTCTCCCCAAAGTGGGAGGGTCCCTTCCTCGTCTCTGAGGTGCTCCCCGGCGGAGCCTACCGCCTACAAGACGCGGACGGACGAAAGCTTCCGCGGCCTTACAACGCCGATAAGCTCAAGCTATACCAGTAAGGTCAAAGCCAGCGAGTGTATGCCACCCCCCTCTTTTTCCCTTTCACAAAGATGGTGTAAAGCGTTCTCTAAAATTCCTGTCCATACGAATAAAGAAACGTCCAATCATCCCGAGTATAGTTTTATCTTTACAATTCAAGGCCCTCGCCAAGAGGCGGCCGCGCAACCCACTGCCTGGCTATCCTTAGTAGGCTTCCTGCACCCCCTGACACTAAGGACCAAAAAGCCCTCCCAGAGGCAGTCGAGCCCGAGGATCCCTCGCTCGGCTATCTCCAGCGGGCAGCTTCCCTGCCGCAACGCCGGGGATCAAAAAGACCTCCCAGAGGCAGTTGAGCCCGAGGATCTCTCGCTCGGCTATCCTTCAGGACAAAAGCCCTCGCCAAGAGGCACCGGGCAGTAACCCTGCCCGGCCAAGGGTCCTCGGTGGGCTTCTACAGCCACTCCCGCCCTAAGGACCAAAGTCCTCCCAGAGGCAGTCGAGTCCTTGCTCGGCTATTCCCGGCTGGTAGCTTCCTACCACAACCGACAGGGATCAAAGTCCTCGCCAAGAGGCACTGGACAGTAACCCTGCTCGGTCCCCATCCTGAAGGATCAAAGCCCTCGCAAGAGGCAACCGAGCAGCTACCCTGCTCGGTCATCTCCGGCTGGTAGCTCCCTACCCATGACGCCAGGGATCAAAGCCCTCGCAAGAGGCATCCGAGCGGCTGCCCCGCTCGGTCATCCCAGGCTGGTAGTTGCCTACCCGCGACGCCAGAGATCAAAGCCCTCGCCAAGAGGCAACCGCGCAGCTTCACTGCCCGGTCATCCTTAGTGGGCTTCCTACAGCCCTTCCAACACTAAGGATCCAAGCCCTCACAAGAGGCGACCAGGAAGCCACCCTGCTCGGTCATCTCCGGCCGGTAGCTCCCTACCCATGACGCCAGGGATCGAAGTCCTCGCAAGGGGCATCCGAGCGGCTGTCCCGCTCGGTCATCCCAGGCTAGTAGTTGCCTACCCGCGATGCCAGAGATCAAAGCCCTCGCAAAGAGGAGACCGCGCAGCTTCACTGCCCGGTTATCCTTGGCGGGCTTCTTACAGCCCCACCAACGCAGAGGATCCGAGGCCCCAAAAAGGGGCAACAAGTCCATCGAAGTCTAAGCGATCCTCCCTCGACTCCAGGGCCATGGAGACGCCTCCTCGGCAGCGCTTGGCAAGTGATGGAGATACGAGGTCGGCAACGCTTGGCAAGTGATCGAAATCAACCCGACGAACGATCGCTAAACAGATAGCTGACCCAACAGTGCAAGCAGAGATATTTTACAAACATTCTTCACACACAGAAGATGGAATGCAAGACGATGAAACACGAATTTTCTTTTATTACCAAAGGCAAAGTTTTTACAAAGGGTATTCTGGGGCTCCCCTGCCCTACAAACTGCCCGAAGGCTTACTTCGGTCCCCTCATCGCTGACATCATGGCCTGTCGGGGGATTTACCACCGGAGATTTCGCCACCAGGGACGCGCCCCGCTCCCCTCGCCATCTTCCACCGGAGGCCTCGCCACCGGGAGCGGAACCCGAGCGCGGACCTCGCCATCGGCGAACTCGGAAAGATGCTCCTTCACGGCGTCCAGGGCCTTATTCCACGCGATGGCAGAATACTCCCCGAGCTCGACGTAAAATTGCTCTGACGCCTTATAATCGGCCACAGCTTTCTTAGCCCGAACCTCGGCAACCTGGGCCTCCAAAAGCGCCGCCTCAGCATCTCCCCTGCTGGCGTCCCTCTCCTTCTCCATAGCCGCGAAGCGTTCGGCCAGATCTGCCAGCTTCCTATCAGCGACCCGGAGGGACGCACTCAGACGACGATGGACACCCCGATTCGCTGAATTGGCAAGTTCCGCAGCCTCCGCACGGGTTGCCAGGACGTCGGTCTTTGCCCTCTCCAGGAGCAGGTCACGCCGCAAAACCTCGACCTCCGAGGGAAACGCTTCTACTGACCTCGGTGCGTGGAACGCCCCCTCGGCCTCCATACGAGCGGCAAAGGCGCAGTGTTGAAGGACCTGACGGAAAGCGGATGAAAAACCAGGAGGCTCTCGAGCCAAAGAAAGGAATACCAGAAAAACTACACGTAGAGGAGTTCGTACCTGGACCGCCCCCTGGGCCATGGCCTCCAGTTGGGCCCTCAGGGAGCCATGCGGAAGCTTTCCCCCAGCCAACTCCTCCATCCCGGCGAGCAGGCCAGTAGCAACGGAAAGCCCAGACGGAACCGTGAAGACGGCGCCCCCCTCCTGCACGGAAATCCCCTCAGGGACCTTCGACGACGACGCGCGAGAAATCGTTCTCTTTCTCTTAAGAGGGCCCCCGTCCTCGCCCTCCCCTTTGTCCCCCATCTGGGGCTCGGATAACTGTGGACGTCTCTGGCCGCCACCGGAACAACCACCAGGAGCCGTCAACGAAGCAGACGGCCCTATCGTCGGCAGAACATCCGGCGCAGGGCATGAGCCAGCCAGGGTCTCGGCCGCGCCACTAGCCTCCCTCTGGCGCGAGTAACCCAAAGAGTGGGAACGAACCATGTATTCAAAAAGAAGAAGAACGTCGAGCAGCCGCGACTTAGGAGAGAGGAAATATGAAAGAGTAGGGGCCCTGGAGCGGGCCCCGCCCCTACTTATTGCTGCAAGCGGCCTCATCCAACGGCGCACGTCATCTCCCGCCAAAACGACTCCTCGCGTCCAGCAGCTCCGAACGTTCCACGTGTCGATCCTACTCTGGACCGCGTCCCATCAGACGCCGCAGGCCTGCATACGTCGCGTTGGCCAATCGACGCTTGACACGTGGACCGTCGCTTCAGTGGCAGAATGCACGAACTGGCGCACCTTTCTTAAATGCAGATATCTCGCCCTGAATTCGCTAGCAGAAAAGACAACCAACGGCCCGAGGACTCGTCCCGACAAAGCCCTAGGAAGGAGCCCACCTCGGGAGGCCTGGCAGTCCACTCCTGACCCGACCCGCTAACTGGTCGGGACAAGAGTGGGGGGCTAATGATGATGCTCAATATTGGCGATGCGAGATCAGGACACGTGGCGGATGGCATGTCCCAAGACCCGAGAGGAAGGGCCCACAGAGGCCGACCAGGCCACCCTTGTACCCGACCTGCAAGCACAAGCTGGCCCTCCTCGGGGCCCCCTGCAAATTTGTCTCCTCAGCCCCTCAGCTCGCCCCGAGCTTCCACAGGACCAAGACTCCTCAGCCCCTCAGCTCACCCCGAGCTGCCACAGGACCAAGACTCCTCAGCCCTCTTGCTCGGTTCCGAGCTCCCCAGCCGAGGCCGTCTTCCTCGGTCCCTCCGACCGACCAACTCCACCACTCGCAGGCGTAACCGCCGCTCCGCAAATCTCGCCACGCGCAGATTCTCCGCCAGCAACGTCCCACGCTCCACGTCATCACGACCCCATTAATGGGCGATCTGATCTTCACGCGGGCGCGACGTCGGGAGCGTAACTGCCGGCGAGATTCTCGCGCCTACTGCTGCGTGCTGCCGCCGCTATATAAACCCCCATCGCAGAGGGGTCAAGTAAGTCATTTTTAATTCCACTTAGCCGTTACTCTGCTCGGATCTAGTACTAACTTGATCGTCGGAGAGTCCTCGGTGGTACCAAACCATCCCGGGACTTCTTTGCAGGTACTCGGCGCTAAACCCCTCAAATCACCAATCTCATCAAAACCTATTGAGATCCACACGCAACAGAACATCACCATCAAAATCTATCGGGAGATCAACGGAAGACAACATCTGACGGAGACCCGAAAAGGACCTCCATTAGAATAATTCCAACATTAGTTGTGTATATTGGTTCAAAATGGTTTGCTCTTCTATCTGTGATGTGACGATAAACTTTCAAATTTTACTTCTGGGTTTCTGTAGTTAGGAACCATTGGCATTGAGCATTTGTTCATTTTATTCAATTTGATAATAACAATCAAAATCTCAAACCTCCAAAACCCCAATTAATTATTCAAGAACCTAATTCCAAATAGTTGAGAAAATTTCATCAACTGCAATGAACTTAAAACAAAAAAGAGAAATGAACAGGAGAGTATATAGTCAATTACCTTCATCGAATTTGCTACCAACTTCTGGAAAAATTATTCAGTACGCCGGCCACGAGAAAGAACGAAATTTAAACATGGACCCACCAAGCTACCTAAGCGGTGCCCAAAGTTTTTCATTTCCTGCCCGGGTATATTGCACTTGGCAATACCGAATAATTTCACAATATCCTTTGCCCTCTCCTTTTTATTCTCCTTTTTGATTGAAGAAAGCATCCATCACAGCGTGTGGGAATAATAATCCTTGTGAAAAGGAGAAAACACACACACACACACACACACACACATATATATATATACATATATTTATATATATATATGCAAACTTCTAGCTCCTAAATGATGGATCTTTATGCATTCATGCCGTAAAGGAGATGGGTGCAAATTTTTAGAACTCGTTTATTTACTTGTGTAAACTCACATGAATTTTGCTTCAATTGCATGAGAAAAGGCAAAAGCAGCCGATGATTTTCAAATCAAAACTATCTGCACAATGCATGATTTGAATTCACACCAATGAGTTTTCTCAATTTCTTACTTGAAAAGCATAAAAAGGATAGTTCCGTTACCGTTAATTTTTTAAAGAAGCATGACGGATTTGGAGACCGATCGGAATCCCTGAAAGCAAATATATAGCGCCTGAAAAACCTGTGATGTCCCACAGAGAAAGCAAATAATTGAGCGTGAACATTCAACATTAACGTTCAAATCTCAAATAGGTTAAATGCAGGAAAGTTTCAGCATGCATCACTATCATGTACCCATCAAATTCATTCATTGAATGGCAAATCAAAATACTATCATGGTACTCTCTTTAGCTTTCCTATAAGACCGCAGAGTGCCATAAAGTCACTTAGGCCACATTGGTGCTGCCAATAGAGGATCTCGATCGACACAGGTAAATACATGGCACACGTTATTAATCATGAATATGCATCTCTGATAATGCTCGATATTGGCAATCCCCACGATCAGAACACGTGGCGGATGACACGTCCTAGAACTTAAAAGAAAGGGCCCACAAAGGCCGACCAGGTCACCCCTGTACCCGACCTGCCAGCACAAGCCAGCCTTCTTCGGGGCTCCCCGCAGATTGGCCTCCTCGGTCCCTCAGCTCGCCCTGACCCGCCACAAGACCAAGTCTCCTCGGCCTCCTCGCTCGTCCCCGAGCCCCTTGGGCGAGGCCGTCTTCCTCGGTCCTTCGACCAGCTCCACCGCCCACGGACGTAACCGCCGCTCCACGAATCTCGCCATGCGCGGATTCTCCGCCAGCAACATCTCACGTTCCACGCCTTCACGATCCTCATTTATGGGCGATCCGCTCTCTATGCGGGCGTGACATCGGGAGCGTAACTGCCGGCGAGATTCTCGCGTCTGCTGCTGCGTGCCTCCACCACTATATGAACCCCATCACGAAGGGGTCAAGTAAGCCATTTTGACTCCACTTAGCCGTTACGCTGCTCGGATCGAATACTAACTTGATCGTCGGAGGGTGCTCGGTGGTATCAAACCACCCCGGGACTTCTTTGCAGGTACTTGGCGTCAAACTCCTCCAATCACCAAATCTCCTCAAAACCCATTGAGACCCACACACAACAGGGGATCCCCTCCAGAATCCACCGGGAGATCGACGGAAGACAACATCTGAAGAAGATCTGAAAAGGACCTCCATCAGTTGGCGCCGTCTGTGGGACACGAAAACTCCACAAGAACAAAGTTGTCATCCGATCTCCATCCACATGGAAAGTAATCGTCCCGAAAATCCGGGTCCCAGCCGCCACCTTCCCCCCGACGGAGGCGTGGGCGAGCCTCAACCGAACGTCATCAGCCCCTACACCGGCCGCCGCCTCGCGGGCCCCGCCGAAGGAAACCAAGGCCCATCAAGGACTATGGTCATGGCGACAGTGGGCCAGTCGGGCTCTGGGAGGCTCGGCACCACGCGCCGGCAACAAACGCCAGCGGCCGCCCGAGCAAAAAGGCTAGAGGCCACAAGCCCATCACTTTTGGCGACGGGGACCTCCACGGTATATCCGTGCCCCACAACGACCCACTGGTGATCACGGCCCGAATCCACCGGTACGAGGTCCACCGGATATTCGTCGATTCAGGCAGCTCGGTGGACATCCTCTTCCACGACTGCTTTCTACGCATGGGGCTCACCCCAGCAGACTTGAAACCGACCTCTCACGTCCTTTCGGGGTTCACCAACCACTCCATCCCGGCGCAAGGGGTGGTCACCCTGCAGCTCACGATCGGGGAGCCCGGCCGCACGCGCACATTGCCTGTGGACTTTATCGTAGCAAAAGTCCCATCAGCCTACAACGTCCTCCTCGGTCGTCCGACACTGAACTCCCTCCAGGTCCAGATATCGACCTACCACCTGGCGATAAAGTTCCCTCTCAATCGGGGCGGGATAGGTCGGGCCTACGGGAACCAGCGGGTCGCGAAGATATGCCTCATCGAAACGTCTTCGTCCGAGCAGCCAGCCGACGACGCTGAGGCAAGTGACGACATCAAAGGTTCCCTGGACACCCGAGACGAGCGGAAGGAGATCCGGGGGGGGCACCGGTCGAACCTCTGACCGAGGTGCCCCTGACAGAAGGAGACCGGGGAAACCGTCCAGGTCGGATCACTCCTGACGGAGACTCAGCGAGATGACCTGGTCATATTCCTCAGAAACAACTCCAACGTCTTCGCCTGGGCGCCTGCTGACATGCGTGGGATTGATCCCAAAATCATCTCCCACAAGCTCGGGGTTGATCCTGCGGCCCGACCCGTCAGACAGAAGAAGAGAAGCTTCGCCCCGGTCAAACAGAAGGCTATCGAAGAGGAGGTTGATCGGCTTCTCGCCGCCAACTTCATCAAGAATGTACCCTACTCGGAGTGGCTGGCGAACATAGTCCTGGTCAAGCAGTCAAGCGGGAAGTGGCGTATGTGCGTCGACTTTACCGACCTCAATAAGGCATGCCCCATCCACTCCCCCGGATAGACCAGCTAGTCGACAGCTCGGCCGGGCACGAGCTGTTGAGCTTCATGGATGCTTTCTCCGGCTACAACCAAATCCGTATGAATCCTGAAGATGAAGATCTCACCGCATTCATAACGGACTAGGGAGTATATTGCTACAAGGTGATGCCCTTCGGCCTCAAGAACGCCGGGGCTACATACCAAAGATTGGTCATGTTTCCTGATTTAAAATCAGGAAAGCCTACGGAAAAGGCTTCAGAAAAGGGTCACATGCTTACACGTGACCAGCAGTCACATGTTGACACGTGACATCTAAAAGCATCGGCAAGGCAAATTCAGTTTCCCAACTACACCAAAGAAAAGGGCTTCAGAAAGGGTCACGTGCTCCCACGTGACCAGGGTCACGTGTTGGCACGTGACACTCAAAAGCGGCAGACTCAATTCCCTGATTGAATCAATAAAAAGGCTCCAGACGAGGGTCACGTGTTCACACGTGACCAGGGGTCACGTGGTGGCACGTGACAGCTAAGCAGCGACAAGAAAGCAGAGCGCAGAAAGAAAGAAGAGGGCTCGTTCCAAGGGGGTCACGTGGCCACACGTAACCGGCTTTCAAAGCCTATCTGTTAACAGAATTAAATTCTGAGAAAAGACCTCTTAAATCTTTCCAAAGGAACCGATTGAGTTAAAAATTTAAAGGGTGATTAAATATCATCTATCTATGGAAAAATCTCGAATTTGGAAAGATTTCCCCTTAGAATCTAACCGAAATAACAAAGGAAAATCTCTGGATTTAAAATCCAATGGTGAATAAAATTCACCTAATAATCCAAAGGTCCAAAACGAATGGTGAATACAAGTCAAATCTCTCAATGAAAGATTCATCAAAAACTAATTGATTCGGCTGCTTCTCCTATAAATAGGAGCCAAGAGACACACAGAGGAGGAGATAGATAGAGAGAGAGATAGAAAGGCAGAAAAGAATCGAGACAAAAAAAGAGGAGAGACTTGATACTTTGGAGAAAGTTGGATCTTCTGCAAAAGAAAACCCTAGGTAAGAAAGAGAAGGCTTTTTGAAAGGAAAAAGTAATTGAATTCTCAACAAAGTTTAACTCTGATATATAAAACAGAAGAATATAGTTCTCTCTTTGGTGGAGGATCTGTAAAGTGCACATCTCCCCTTGAGTTGAGAATTTAATTCTCAATGGGTTGAGATCCTGCCATGCAGATCCAAAGCATAGAGAGGGAATGGAAGCCTGAGAATTTAATTCTCACAGAACTATAGGAATTTAATTCCTTTAAAATAAAATTAGGGTTTGACCCTATGTTATGGGAATTTAATTCCTTCAGAATGAACAGAGTCAGGGTTTAACCCTAGTTAAGAACTTAGTTCTGTTAAAACAACAGAAATTTAATTCCCTTAATCTCATTCCCCAGAATAATTCTTTAACAGAGAATGGGAATTTAATTCCTTAAAGCTTTTATTAGGGTTTAACCCTGTGACAGAATTCGGTTCCTCACGTATATGAGGAATTTAATTCCTACAGAAAATTCAGAGTTCAACTCTATCCCAGAATATAAATCTTCAAAAGGAAATAGGAATTTAATTCCTCTGAAATTATTGTCAGGGTTCAACCCTACGAGGAATCTAATTCCTGAAAGGGATTAACAGATCTTCTAAAAAAATATTCAAAAAGATCTACAGAAAAGCCCCTTTGAGGCAGTGCCTCACGTGACCCACGTGACCCTTGGCAGAGGCTTTAACATACTCCATTTAAACACCCGTCACGTGATGGCACGTGATGCTCCAAAAGATGCGATATTCTCAGCAGAACAAATGAAGGGAGGGCGCCCTCACGTGCTACCACGTGACCCCTCCTGCTTTAGTGTTTAACGCTAAATTGGAACCCCTGAATCCAGTGTTAAAACACTGTTTGGCCTTAGTGTTCAACACGAATCAGAGAACTTTATTTGCAGTGTTCAACACTGATTACCTTAGTGTTTAACACTAATTTGAGATCTCTGTTGCCAGTGTTTAACACTGATCTGTTTTAGTGTTTAACACTAATTTGAAAGCCTTGTTGCTGGTGTTTAACACCAACTATCTTTTAGTGTTAAACACTAACTTGTCAATCTCATTCCCAGTGTTCAACACTGATTGGTCTTTAGTGTTTAACACTAGGCATTAGCCCAATTGGCTAAATGGCCAGAGGCAAAGCCTCTCCTTCAATGGACCAACAGGAAGCCAATATTCCAAACATGATTGGACTTAGCCTAAGGTGGCCATAAGTCCTCAATTCAGACTTAACTGGGCTAATGGGCTCATAACATAATTAATTGGTCTTGATCCCAAATTGGGCCAAAGACTATTTAATCCACCCCGGCTCAAGGGTACATCTCTTCACTCCTTTGATACTTGGCGTTGTAATTCCTCAACGTCTTCAAAGAGGTGACGGGTCCCGATGACCACACATTGACACGGACTGTGGGGTCCTTAAACTCATGGACTATGAGGTCCTTAACCTTGACCGAGATGTCTTAAAACTAACAGTGGACTGTAGGGTCCTTAAACCCATGGACTATGACGTCCTTAACCTTGACCGAGATTTCTTAAAACTAACAATGGACTGTGGAGTCCTTAAACCCATGGACTATGACGTCCTTAACCTTGACCAAGATGTCTTAAAACTAACAACGGACCGTGGAGTCCTTAAACCCATGGACTATGACGTCCTTAACCTTGACCGGGATGTCTTAAAACTAACTACGGACTGTGGAGTCCCTAAACCCATGGACTATGACGTCCTTAACCTTGACCGAGATGTCTTAAAACTAACAACGGACCGTGGAGTCCTTAAACCCATGGACTATGACGTCCTTAACCTTGACCGGGATGTCTTAAAACTAACTACGGACTGTGGAGTCCCTAAATCCACGGACTATGAGGTCCTTAACCTTGACCGCAATGTCTTAAAACTAATATTGGACCGCAATGTCCTTAAACTACCCATGGACCGCAATGTCCTTAAACTACCTACCGACCGCATCGTCACTAAACTAAACAACAGAGCCCCCTTTTATTGCTCTCTTGGTGGATCTAAACGATCCCGTTAAGTTGATCTTAGTCTAAAAACTAGACTAACGTATCCTTAACAAACGTTTAAGTCGATCTTAGGCTCAAATGAGGCTAACGTATCCTTAAACCCAAACCCCCAAACCAAATCTAAGATAATACGGATTTGGACTAGTCCACGCCCTACGGGCGACGACATAACTCAGTCTCCGTATACAATCTACGGGCAACAAAACACAAAACAAACACACACGACACGAAGTGACCATCTGGAGAAGGAGAAAGTTGTTACCGCAATGCGGTAGCGTAATTAACTGCAGGGGCTTGCGCCTGCAGGGAAGAGCGTCCCCACAATCAAAAACCCCTCAAGCGAGGGGAAATCTGACGAAGTCTGCTACATCAGACGCATCCGTTCAAACCTTCGATACATGGTGCCATAAATCAACTTGGCATCTTCGGAGAGGTGGACGGATAGCACCAAATAGCATCTGCCCCGAATTTCAGCGAGACGTCCAGTCGTGCCGTCCTTCGGAGGGGAACAGATTCTGGCACGCCCGGTGGGACCTTTTCCTCTTTCCACTCCACACTTCGTGTGTCGTGATTCGCGAACCAATCGCGGTTCTCTAATGGTTGCCCTTGGGTTTCAAGATACTAAGACTTGGCGTCTTGCTTATTGCAGAAAGCAAAGAATCGATGACTTCTACTTCTGCGAAATGCTCCAACTGCTCGGACTAAAATTGCAACCAACGCTCTGCCTCGCCAGGAGGTATAGCCTACGGACCCCAAGCTGCTTCGCTATTCACAATGCCCGTGGAACAGGTCACTCGAGCCACCACAGGATTGTTTTTTAGGACCATGCTCCCGCCGACAAGCTTCACCGCTCCGGTGCTAACAAAGGAAGCTCCCAAGAAGTCGGTCTTTGATCGTCTTACCCCTGCCGCGGCCCCTCTCAACCGGTCGCCCAACATCAGCGCATCGGTCTTCTCTAGATTGGGTCAGGACTCCTGTGGACCCACCATGGGGCCTACAATTCCAGAGAAGGCTGCTTCTAAGAAAGTGACCGGTCCTGCTCCCGAAATCGCCAAGGCGGCTTCTCCGGCCGAAAAGTCGGTCTTTACAAGATTGACGGCTTCAGCCCCCGCCCCTGCTACCCAAAGGACATCGGTCTTTGACAGGCTAACACCAGCAGCGACCCCCCACCTACACAGGGGGCAAGACGAAGCCATCCTCACCGCTGAACCAACGCCGTCCGCTCGACACGTTCGACGTCGCCACTGGCGCCGAGTAAGGAAGGCTGGGGGCAACTCCCCCTCTGGGCTAACTCCACCAGCCCCGACGGTGGAAGTTAATGCTGCCGTTCCAACTGGGAACAGCTTCGAGATGCTAAATAAGGTGCGAAGGAATTCTCCTACTGCGGTGCTAAAGAGGTCTCCTCCTCTACTAAAAAAGGTTGCGGAAATAAAGCCAGAACAACCCCGATCCCCTCGACGGCTGTCTTCCAAAATCTATAAGGTTTGGCGGCAGGCCCGAGACTCGATGATCGATCCAAACTTCTCCCGCCAGCACAAGAAGCTGAAAATCCAACCGAAAGACAGTCACCAGGCTAAACCACGAAAGGCTGTATGGGTGCCCGCCTCAACGGCCCCCTCAACTTCCACTGCTCATAGAAGGAGGAAGCCAGAGAAGATCCCCCAGCCTGCAGCGACAGCTAAAGGCACTAAGCCCAGACGCCCTAAGTCTGGGGGCATGATGGTCCATACCGTATACATGGCGTCAGGAAAGGAAGACAGTCGTGCGTCTACAGGTCATCGACCGCTCACCCGATCGGTGACAAAAGCCCAGGAGCAGCAACAGAAGCTTCAGGAAATGATGAATGCTATGGCCGCACTTACCGGGCCAAAAGAAAACCCAGAAACGTCCTCGGACGAACGCCAGGAGGAAGAAACCGACGCCGAATTCCTTCGCCGAATATTGGAGAAGAAGGACAAAGAGGCTGCTGAACAAGCAGCCAACATACAGCGTATGGGCCTTCTCTTCCAAGATATGATAGGAATGATGATCTAACAAGACCCACCCGCTGAGGATCCCCCGATCGTCCTTGAAGACGACAGGGGAGAAACATCAAATCCACCACCGGCCCTCTCAACGGCTGTTTCAACGTATGTTTCAACAGGCTGCAAAAGACGAAGATGCTCCTCCCTGTCAACCCGTTGTACAAAAGGCCCGACGCAGAGACAGAAATAAATCAAGAAGCGGAAAGAGGAGCCGACAACAACGACGCAGAATTAGAGAGTCGTGTGATCGGGCGTTGCGTAGTCCGGATTTGTCCCTCATGAAGAAGATGAGTCAAGCGTATTCCTTCCCTCGAGACAAGACGGAGAGGTTACTCGAGCTCGCTATAAAACATCAAATGATCGCGCTTCCAGAATCTAAACACCCTGAGCAGGCTAACAAGGCGTCTCATCTGAGCTATTGCTCTTATCACCGAGCCATAGGACATCCTACCGAAGACTGCTTCATCTTCAAGAACTGGGTCGAGGACCAGTACCAACAGGGCAGATTCGCTTTATCCGACGGCTGGAGGGTAACGCCGCCACAAAAGCACGAACCAAAAGCCGCAAAAGCAGAACCAGATCCACCTCAGTCCTGGAAGCGGATTCGCACCTATCACACGATTACGATATTAAAAGAAGAGCCCAAGAACATGGATGACCTTCCCTGGTGCTTTGAGAACAGCGATGATGAGGTGATCTCAGAATTTCCTCCAGCTCCGAAAGAACTGGAAGATGGCATACATACTACTGCAGATAACCTCAAGAAGATTGAGTTGGGATCGGCAGATGATCCGCGACCGACATTCGTCAGCGAGCTGCTATCTGAAGAAAGGGTGGCTGCGTTAAAGAACGTGCTTCTACAGCATAAAGACTGCTTCGCGTGGAACTATTCCGAGATGCCAGGATTAGATCCGGAGGTTGCTGTGCATAAATTAGCAATATCCCCAGATATCAAGCCAGTCAAGCAGGCGCCGAGAAGGATGCGGCTCGAGCTTGAGATGAGCATCAACGCCGAAGTCAAGAAGCTGATCGATTCTGGATTTATCCAAGAAGTCCAATATCCCGACAGGATCGCCAACATCGTCCCGGTAATGAAGAAAAATGGGACGGTACGCATATGCGTGGATTTCAGGGATCTCAATAAAGCCTGCCCGAAGGACGATTTCCCAGTACCGGTAACCGAGCTAATGATAGATAACACGTCCACTCACGAGGTTTTCTCCTTTATGGACGGTTCATCAGGGTACAATCAAATAAAGATGCATCCCGAAGACCAGAAGCACACCGCTTTCCGGACCCCATTGGGTATATTCTGCTACAGGGTTATGCCCTTTGGTCTAAAGAACGCCGGCGCTACTGATTGGTTGAGATTTTAGCGTGCTTGCGCTTTCTAAAAGATAGATCAAAAATATTTGTAACCGCAATCAAGAACGGCGTCGCTTTGCAGCTAGCCGGTGAGTACGGGTCGGTCCACAGGGATGTTGTGAATTTCCTAATCGCGCTAACGAGTTAATTCCGAAGGGTGTTCGGATTAATTATTAAATCTAAAAATTGAAGTTGTATGATACTAGGATTAGAAACTTGCTAGGATTAGGTTTAGGGAAAATTTGGTAAACAAAGATCTACATCTCTTTCCATTGCCTTTAATTAAAGATATCATATTAGTGTTATGGTAAATCTTAACAAAGGGGATTAGGATGATTGGGAAGATTGATTCTTCCTCTAGATCTTTGTCCTTCCTTTCTTAATCTTTACCCTAACCTCCATGGAAAACCTTAAAATCCGGGCCTTTAGACTACGGAATCACCGTTACCTCGAGGGTAGAGTGCCGTAGGGAGCGGAATAAGAAGGTATGCATGGAGTTCTAATTTTCATAAAAGATTGGCAAAGAAAAGAGATGAGAGATCTTCGTCTCTCAAATCCTTCCCCATTCCTAACCCTAACAAGCGAGGAAACTACTCGCTCATTGAGGGGATGAAAAAGGACATGATTTTATTAAAGAGAGAAAACATCGATTGTATGTTAATAAAAGCTAAACTAAATTAAACTAAGGCGAGAAAATAATTTACCTAGAGCAGATATGAAAAACTACAACTACTGCAAGGAAAATAACCTACTTACTGATGCATCTCTCCAATCATCAACGCAGGTTTGTCAGATCTGAATTCATGAATTGAAAAGAAACACCGATGCTCTCCAAAAGAATTCTAAAATTTATTAATGAAGGGAGGCATAAGAAATTACAATGAGTAGAGTTCCTATTTATAGAGAATAGGAAACCCTAGGTTACAATTGATTTGCATGTCTACATTTACCAAAATATCCTTAGGAAGACCTAGTCAAAGTAGACTTCAAGCTTTGGTAAAATTTTATGTCTCTTTAAAAGAAAGTATTGGGCCTTGGATCTTTGGGCTTCCTTATTATTTGGTTCTTTGTTAAAATAGCTTCTATGTTTCTTCCAGATCTCCAGTGAATAATTGCGGTGGGCTTTTAACCGTTCGCTTTGTAATCTTGGACCTTGCATTGCCTTGTACTCTGTGAATTTTATGTTTGATGTAGGCTTGATCAAGAGTCTTCTATTTGTTGGTCAAAGTCCACTTTTTGTATCATCTTTTGTCTTTTTCACTGTTTTCGCTGCAAGAACCTGTAACCTGTAATATATAGCAGACATGCATCAAAAGCACCTGTTTATCATTGTAAAATGCATAAGAATGGGGAATAGAAAATGCAATATTATGGTATGAACAAATACCCCCAAACTTATCTTTTGCTCGTCCTCGAGCAAACTTATTTTTTTTATTCTCGATAAAAATCTAACCTAGCCGCACTTTTGCAGGGAAACGCGATTGCACTGAGCTCGTGCAACAAGCCGTTAAACCTCTAGGTGTCCCTAGTAGGAGGAGTGTTGTCTCCTGAGGGTTTTCAGCGGATACTACCCACAAAATCCTATCAATTCGGCCCATTAACTTTTGTTCTCCAATTAGGTTTTCTAACAAGGAATTCTATTATCTTTTGACTCGCAAATTATCCACCCATATTCTTCACACTTCCTCATCATTTAACTTAAGATTATATATATCATGCAGATCTACTTAGCTTTCGGCATTTCCTAAGTTTTCCTTCTAGGGTTCCATTTCCACTTAGGAATTTCTATCAACTCCATTAAAGATACAAGTTCTATTCTTCATTCCTCTCTCTTATCTAAATTCCAATCACATATCCCCACGTGTGTGTATAAATCACCTCTACACATGGAAATTCAAATCAAGCAATCGTACTCTCGTCCTTTGTCCAAAGCACTTCTTAGTAGGTGAATTTAAATGAAATTTGCTTACACATCCTTCATGCGACCGTTAATACTTCTTGAGGTACCAACGACCGATTACAAAATGCGTTTGCACTTTAAAGCATACTTCCTAGTCTTTGCAACACCCAAGGTTTTAGCAGTGACTCCCAAACCAGTTGGTCTAAGGCACTAGGTGATGAAGCTCCCTCGCTAAGTATTTTTCTATTTTTGCAGCCTTAAGTAATCACAAAAACCAGTGTCCATTTTTTTTTATTCATTCACACTTTTTCATACTAAGGACTTTAGACAAGAGCATTTCAAGGTCTCTTCTACTATTCCAAGTTTCAAGGTGCGTGATTGTGCAAATTGTAGGGTATACATTTTCAGAATCTAGACTTAAGCTAGGAACTATTTTTCAAACTTATACTCTAATAAGAACATCAATACTCTTCCCTTGTTTCGACTTAGCCCAAGAAGTGAACCCAAAATTTGCCTATTTCTAAATAAACTACAAGACATATACTTTCTACCGTTAAACTTTAAGGAAGGTTATTTTTAGGGTTTTTAATTCACTAAGTCTAAGATCTAGTTGTTCCTAGCTAGTTAACCTATCTGTCAAACTCAAGTCAATTAGCCAAAATTGAATACATTAATTTTTATAATTTTTAAAATTTTTCAAATTTTTATGGGTTTTTAAATAAGCATGCAAATGCAAAAATATGTACAAATAAATGCGAAGGAAGAAGACGTACCGAGCATACCCCCAAACTTGAACTTGACAGTGTCCTCACTGTCATGCTAAACCAAGAGGGTCAAAATACCGGCACTCCCATGTTTATTTATTTATAATTTTTTATATTTTTAATGTTTTGAAATTTTTTTTTATTTTTTTTATAGAAAAGAAAACAAAAAATATATACATATATACAAAGATTCCCCCCAAACTTAAGCTTGGCCTTACACAAGCCAAAGGTTAGCACCAACCATTCAAAAATTCTATCGTGGTAATGGTAGAGTTGGTGAAAGAATGGAGTGGAAAGAAAAGAAATGAGAAGCACACGAGACCGTGTGGAGAGAAAGGGATAATATGGTCTCGGTGGAGGAGAATGGCGGAGGGGAAGAAGAAATGGTAGGGGTTCTACTTCTTCGAGTGGAGGTTGATTTATCACAAAATCCATATTAATTAAGAATGCGAGTTCGTCGGCGAAAATATCTTCGAAACTTTCCTCGAAGGTCCAATTGAAAATTATCGAACTCAAAATGTCGGATTGTGATTCATCAACACTCGATATCATTAAAGGAAGATTAGAAGAACCAAAGAAAGTGGGAATACGAATTTGAGGGTGTGGATGGAGCGTATAGATTAGCACAATTTGTAATGACCGATGTGTAAAAAGCGATTGTGCTAATCTATCAACCCGCGAAAAAATGAGATTAAATCCCTCAAGAATCGTGAGCAAACATGGGTACGTCGAACTAGGTATTGGAGATGAAAGCGTAACGGTCTCTTGCACAGTCGAAACGATAGGAAGGACGGAAGGAAGTGAGTGAGGAAGGGTATCAGTTAAGGATTTAGGAGGGTGTATTGGAAAATTCGACACATCAAACGAAAATGGTTCAACCTCAAAATTATCCTCAGTACTATCCTCATAATTCTCCTCGATATTTTCCTTAAAAATTTGCTTATCCATGCCAATATCATCAAAATCAAGACGCATATGAAGTTCGGGAGAAACATTTAATAACTCGGGATGATGATTTGAACATAAAATTTCAATTAAATCGACAGGTTCATCATCCGAAATATTCCCGGCGTCTATATCCTCAATCAAGTGAAAGTCAATTTCTTTAGACACCTCCTCAAAAGCATGGATGTTTATCAATGTAGGTTCTAGAGTGGAAGTGTAAAGGTCGAAAGGAGTAGGTGCGGTTTCACTCGAAAGGGGTTCCTCACAATCTGGCAAATCAAACACTACAAAATCACACAACTCATTTTTATTTTCAACCGGTGAACTATTTAGGGCAATCGATGGAAAACTGGAGTTGTGGGCTTCAATTGGGTAAGGGTAGATTTGATTTGAAAATCCTCTCTCATTCTCACTCTGTCCAACTGCCGCCTCATACATTGAAAAATTTGGAGCTAGCGGGAAACTAGCTACCGGTTCAGCAGGTTGCATAAGGGTGGCCACGGACGCTTCCACATTCCTAACCATTTTGTTTGTTGCTGCGATATACGCCTCCAACGCCTCTTCCAAACTAGAGTTGGGTGGTAAGGGGGTTTCAGTAAAAGATTCAAAATTGGTTGGATATGTGAAACTCCCTAATGGCTGTGAAGAAACAGTGTCTAGTGAAGGTGGGAAGGTTGGGTATGACTGGTAGGAAGTGGGTGGTTGGGTAGGGGTAGGGTCAACATATGGATAAAAAGGTGAATAGTCTTGTTGATCCCTAGAACTAGATGTGTGGAGAGGGGTGAAAGATCGGCTACGAGATTGAGCAATATGCTCAGCAATGGACATCGGGCTAGGAGTGACAGAAGGACTTGAAGAAGTGGTGTCAACATATGTAGGTGGTGAAGGTTGACTAGGTTGACACAAAGTGGGTTGAAAAGTCAAACTATTTCTCCTAGACTCCTCTATGTGATCTTTCAAAGATTTTTTAGGCATGGAAGGATCGTCTTTAAATTGACCGAACACATTGACATATGACGCAAAATTAGGTTCGGGATACCAAGGTTCTTGGACTGGGGTAGGGTCAACATGTGGATAAAAAGGTGAATAGTCTTGTTGATCCCTAGAACTAGATGTGTGGAGAGGGGTGAAAGATCGGCTACGAGATTGAGCAATATGCTCAGCAATGGACATCGGCCTATGAGTGACAGAAGGACTTGAAGAAGTGGTGTCAACATATGTAGGTGGTGAAGGTTGACTAGGTTGACACAAAGTGGGTTGAAAAGTCAAACTGTTTCTCCTAGACTCCTCTATGTGATCTTTCAGAGATTTTTTAGGCATGGAGGGATCGTCTTTAAATTGACCGAACAAATTGCCGAACGACGCAAAATTAGGTTCAGGATACCAAAGTTCGGCAAGTGATTTTTTATATGGGGTACCCATGCTAGAAGAAGAAAGGTAAAAAGAAAGAAAGTTGGGTGGTGCAAGGATTTATTTGCGGCAAAAGCTGCAAGTCTTTGTATAAAAATTTTCCTCTCATTTTTATTTGTTTTGCAAAAATTTTCGATAAAGGGCTTAGACACAAATGCAATCAACCAGAAATGCACAATCAGGCCTAGATCTAGGGTCACCTAGGTCAGCTAGACAGCTCCTAACTGTTCCAAAGGACTAGAAATAGGACCTCAAACCGCCTCTTCACTGGCAAGTACGGCCAGGTAAGTGGGAAGGAACCACCACTACAGTGGGCCTAATTAATAACCACTAGCCTAGACACCGCAATGTCAGTTAGGATAAACGGTCGATGCCTATACTAGTCCTTTTCCTATTGAGCTCGATGTCCTTAGGTCTGAGTCTAATATTTTTTTAATTAATTGTGGTCAATGCAAATGCTTTATGTGATTTCTGGGGTCCTGGGAAGGGTGATGAAATCCCCACCCAATCTGATTTGGTCAAAAGCCCCTTAAAGTCCGATTAAAGATATGCAAAACAGTAAATCACTTGCAATCAAATCTTTTTTTTTGTGAATTTTAAAATTTGCAAGTTTTCTAATTAAAATTTTCCTTTTTTCTCTTGCTCTTTATTTGGAAAGATATTTTAGCAAAAAGATTAAGGATATGCAAATCAGAAAAGATCACTTGCAATCAATTATTATTTTAAGCATAGCACAACGAATCCTGCATAAGATTTGTTATTTGGAAAGGAATATTTTTAAAGCGCAAAGAAATCCTGCAGGCAAATTTACAGAAGATATATCAAGATTTGCAGAAGAGGAGAGAGAAAACTTACAGATTTTTTTTTTTTTTTTTTTGGAACCTACCAGGCCGCGGCGGTTCCGCGGCCAGAAGGCATGTCCCGCGGTGGTTCCGCGGCCGGAAAGAGCCGCCGACCTTTTTTTTTTTTTTTTTTTTTGCCGCTCCACCAGATCGCGCGGTTGACTTGTTGACTCGGTCCTCTAAATTTTTTTCTGTTTCTCTGTTGTTGCAATCTTCTGTTGATAGGATCGTCTATTTGCTGTTTCGCTTTCTGTAGATTTCCAAATCCGAATTTGTGCGTAGATCCTGCAAAATTCACACAAAGATACCCTTTCCAAAAATAACAGATGATATATTTTTATATTTTTTAGATTTTTTAGATTTTTATGATTTTTTTTAATTTTGATTAACCTGAAATCGCGAAAAGGAAAGTTCTACGCCATCCCCGGCAACGGCGCCATTTGATTGGTTGAGATTTTAGTGTGCTTGCGCTTTCTAAAAGATAGATCAAAAATATTTGTAACCGCAATCAAGAACGGCGTCGCTTTGCAGCTAGCCGGTGAGTACGGGTCGGTCCACAGGGATGTTGTGAATTTCCTAATCGCGCTAACGAGTTAATTCCGAAGGGTGTTCGGATTAATTATTAAATCTAAAAATTGAAGTTGTATGATACTAGGATTAGAAACTTGCTAGGATTAGGTTTAGGGAAAATTTGGTAAACAAAGATCTACATCTCTTTCCATTGCCTTTAATTAAAGATATCATATTAGTGTTATGGTAAATCTTAACAAAGGGGATTAGGATGATTGGGAAGATTGATTTTTCCTCTAGATCCTTGTCCTTCCTTTCTTAATCTTTACCCTAACCTCCATGGAAAACCTTAAAATCCGGGCCTTTAGACTACGGAATCACCGTTACCTCGAGGGTAGAGTGCCGTAGGGAGCGGAATAAGAAGGTATGCATGGAGTTCTAATTTTCATAAAAGATTGGCAAAGAAAAGAGATGAGAGATCTTCATCTCTCAAATCCTTCCCCATTCCTAACCCTAACAAGCGAGGAAACTACTCGCTCATTGAGGGGATGAAAAAGGACATGATTTTATTAAAGAGAGAAAACATCGATTGTATGTTAATAAAAGCTAAACTAAATTAAACTAAGGCGAGAAAATAATTTACCTAGAGCAGATATGAAAAACTACAACTACTGCAAGGAAAATAACCTACTTACTGATGCATCTCTCCAATCATCAACGCAGGTTTGTCAGATCTGAATTCATGAATTGAAAAGAAACACCGATGCTCTCCAAAAGAATTCTAAAATTTATTAATGAAGGGAGGCATAAGAAATTACAATGAGTAGAGTTCCTATTTATAGAGAATAGGAAACCCTAGGTTACAATTGATTTGCATGTCTACATTTACCAAAATATCCTTAGGAAGACCTAGTCAAAGTAGACTTCAAGCTTTGGTAAAATTTTATGTCTCTTTAAAAGAAAGTATTGGGCCTTGGATCTTTGGGCTTCCTTATTATTTGGTTCTTTGTTAAAATAGCTTCTATGTTTCTTCCAGATCTCCAGTGAATAATTGCGGTGGGCTTTTAACCGTTCGCTTTGTAATCTTGGACCTTGCATTGCCTTGTACTCTGTGAATTTTATGTTTGATGTAGGCTTGATCAAGAGTCTTCTATTTGTTGGTCAAAGTCCACTTTTTGTATCATCTTTTGTCTTTTTCACTGTTTTCGCTTCAAGAACCTGTAACCTGTAATATGTAGCAGACATGCATCAAAAGCACATGTTTATCATTGTAAAATGCATAAGAGTGGGGAATAGAAAATGCAATATTATGGTATGAACAACTACCTATCAAAGGGTCATGACAAAGATCTTCGACGACCTCATACATGACATCTTCGAGTGCTATATCGATGACCTCGTAGTGAAGAGCATGTCATACGAAGAGCATTTAAAGCATCTGGAGACTGTATTTCAACGCCTTCGGAAATATAATTTGAAGATGAATCCCCTCAAATGCGCGTTTGGAGTCTCCTCGGGTAAATTCCTGGGATTCATCATCCGACACCGAGGTATCGAAATAGATCCATCTAAGATCAAGGCGATCATGGAAATGCCTCCGCCAAAAACCCTCAAACAGTTGCGGTCTCTCTAAGGGAAGCTCGCATACATCCGGCGATTTATCGCCAATCTTTCAGGCAAGTGCCGTCCTTACAGCCACCTGATGAAGAAGGGAACTCCATTCGTTTGGGATCACAAATGCCAAGGTGCACTAGACGAGATCAAGCAGTACCTGCAGAACCCTCCGGTGTCGGCTGCGCCGGTCAAGGGAAAACCCCTCATTCTTTATACAACCGCCCTCGAAGGTTCCTTAGGCGCATTATGGGCACAAGAGAACGATCAAGGAAAAGAGAGAGCACTCTACTACTTAAGTCGAGTTCTGCTGGGGGCAGAAAGCAACTACTCTCCCATTGAAAAACACTGCTTGGCGTTGATCTTCGCGATAACAAAGCTCAGACACTATGCGTTGGCGCACGAAGTCCGTCTCATCTCGAAGGTAGACCCCCTTAAATATTTGATGTCAAAGGCTATATTGACGGGTCGACTCGCTAAATGGGCTCTACTCCTGATCGAGTTCTCGATAACGTATCGACCTCTTAAGGCAGTGAGAGGCCAGGCCATTGCCGACTTCCTTGCTGAGCATCCAGTACCTGCCGGTTCTCCTCTGAACTGCGATTTGCTGGACGAACATGCATTTGATGCGAACGGCGGCGATAGTACCCGATGGGAACTCTATTTTGACGGGGCATCTTCCATGAAGAAGCGCAAACAATGTACCCCCATAATCAAATCGGGAGTAGGCCTTATCTTCGTAACCCCACAAGGAGGGATAATACGCTTTGCTTTCTCCTTAACGGAATCGAGGACGAACAATGAAGCCGAATACGAAGCTTTGATAGCGGGCCTCGAGATCGCCATTGACATGGGAATTGAAGACCTCCTTATATACGGGGATTCTCAACTGGTCGTTAGTCAAGTAAATGGTGACTACCAAACGTGCAAACCGGAGTTTGTGAAGTACGGCGAAAAGGTGCAACAACTATTGACCCAAATTCCCTCCTACACTTTGGAAAGTATACCACGTGCGGAAAATAGCAAAGCAGATGCGCTAGCTAAGCTCGCTAAAGAACTAGCTGATGAGAACCTCGATGACGTCAAAATCATGGTGCAAAGCCGTCGAGTGCTCGCCCCGGCAGAAATATCTCCGGAATCATACGAAGAAAAGGGAGCGACTGAGCAGACGACCCTACAAATAAAAGACCGTAAGAAGGCTGAGGACTGGAGGGAAGTCTTCATAGACTACTTTAAGTCCCACCGAATGCCCGAAGGAGCGTCCTCAAGACATCAACTCATGAAACGAGCTCTATGTTTCGCTTTCGTCAATGATACTCTGTATAAGAGGTCGTTTGATTCTCTGTGGCTAAGATGTTTAGGACCGGACGAAGCAGAAAGAGTCGTTCAAGAGGTTCATGACGGAATCTGTGGTTCTCATCAAGCAGGCCCGAAGATCAAGTTAAAAATTAAACGGATGGGTTACTACTGGCCCACGATGATCCAGGACTGCCTCGAGTATGCGAAGCAATGCCACTCGTGCCAAATCCACGGGGATTTCATCCACCAGCATCCAAATCCACTACATCCAACGGTGGCTAGCTGGCCATTCGAAATGTGGGGGACTGACATAGTCGGCCCCATCGAACCAGCATCGTCCCGGGGACATCGTTTCATCCTGGCGACAACTGATTACTTCTCCAAATGGGCAGAAGCAGTACCGCTGAGGGAAGTGAAGATGGAGAATATCCTCCATTTCTTCAAGACGCACGTCATCTATCGGTTTGGAACTCCACGGCGGATTATCTCCGATAACGGGCCAGCCTACAGAAGCCATAAAATTAGCCGCTTCGCGCAGCATCACAATATAGACTGGAGATATTCTTCAGTTTACAATCCGCGAGCTAATGGTCTAGCCAAGGCCTTCAATAAGACCTTGACAAAGATCATAAAAAAGACGGTGTCCCGAAATAAGAAAGACTGGCACGAGAGGCTGCAAGAGGCCCTTTGGGCCTATCGAACTACGCTCAAGACGGCCACGAACACAACGCCGTACGCGTTGGTATTTGGGACGGAAGCAGTGCTCCCCCTCGAGATAGAGTTACCCTCTCTACGAGTGGCAGTCCACTACGAGTGGCAGTCCACTACGAGCTGACGGACGAAGAAAATGCTCACCTTCGGCTCGAGGAGCTTGATGCCCTCGATGAAACCCGGCTCATAGCGCAACAAAATCTAGAGGCCTACAAAGCAAAGATGACGCGCTCGTACGAAAGATTGACCAGGCCGAGGACATTCCGCCAAGGCGAACTCGTACTAGTGGTCAAAAGACCTATGGTCCCCAATCGTGCCAAGCGGGGAAATTTGAGCCGAACTATGAAGGCCCGTACATCATAGACAAGGTCTACCAGGGTGGAGCCTATCTACTCATGGACATGCACGGTGAAAGGCCTTTCAGGCCAATAAACGGCCGCTTCTTAAAGAAATACTATGCTTAATGAGCCACAGCCTGGGTCAATGATAGATGACGACGACTATGTCCGCTCGCTATCTTCCTAAGCTCAGACTTTATAAGCAGTAGCCAGCCTTCCCCTGAACGACGGACCGAAACGTCCTTAAACTAATGACGGACCGAAATGTTTTTAAACTAATAACGGACCGAAACGTCCTTAAACTATCGACGGACCGAAACGTCCTTAAACTAACGACGGACCGAAACGTCCTTAAACTAACGACGGACCGAAACGTCCTTAAACTAACGATGGAATGAAACGTCCCTAAAACTACTACCGCAGCATCCTTAGGCTGACGAGATAAAAAAAAAGAGAGAAAGAAAAAATATATAAATAAAAAAAAAATATAAAATAAAAAAAAACGGTATGTTCATAAGCAAAATGGGCACGGATGAAAACCCGAAAGGGCTCCGTGAGTAAAAACAGCAGGGCTACCGGCAAGTGTTCGTGAAAACCCGAAAGGGCGCGACCTTGTAAAAAAAAAGAGAAAAAGAATAAAAAAAATGGTATGTCCATACGCAAAAGGGGCACGGATGAAAACCCGAAAGGGCTCCGTGAGTAAAAACAGCAGGACTACCGGCGAGTGTTTGTGAAAACCCGAAAGAGCGCAACCTCGTTAAAAGACACTTACAAGATCCTCTCGACCTTGTAAGGAGAAACCACCCGCGTGGGATCTTTACGACTCACAAGGGAACGACACACTTAGGGATCCTCACGATTCCTAAGGAGAAAATACACTTGCGAGATCCTTACGACTCGTAAGGAGAATTCTCTTATGGGACCCTCACGGCTCATAAGACTTGAAAGTCTTAAATTAAAGAAACCTAAACCTGTTCTTAAGCAAATCCCCCACAACTTTCGATACTGCCCTATAAGCGGCTCAATACTGATCCTTGTATACAATCCACGGGCGCGAATAAATATTTCCCCAGCAAAGTCACACCCGTGACTAGGGACATGTCCATATGGTGAACAACCCTTATAATTCCTCTCGACTTATAAGGAGAAAACCCTCTTGTAGGATCCTTACGACTTACAGAGGAACATACACTTAGGGATCCTCACGATTCCTAGGGAGAAAATACACCTACAAGATCCTCACGACTTGTAGGAAGAAATACCTTTGTGAGACCCTTACGGCTCATGAAGTCAAAAGCCTTGGTCGACAGGACCCTTAACCCTGTTTACTAAGCCACCTTTGTTTTAACATCGACAGAGGCAAATGATGATTCGCTCCTGGCAACATCCCAGTTGTAGCGGTGCTGATGCTGAAATCGGTGTCTAAAATCCAAGCTTGCGGCGAAAAAGCTAGCAAGCCACGCATGCATACGAAATAGCCGAAATGATGGGGTAACTTGCAATAAAAAGCAGCAAGTAAAAATGTATGCATGAAAAATAGCCGAAATGACGGGGCAACTCGCAATAAAAAGCAGCGAGCAGAAAATAAATAAATAGCCGAAATGATTGGGCACCGCGAAAAATAGCCGAAATGATGGGGCAATCGCGACCTCCGCGATATAAAAGCTGAAATGATAGAGCATCGCGGAAAATGAAATAAAATATAAATAAAAAAAGGGTTTCAATTTATGCCCTACAGGTGATGTTCCATCACACCCTGTACACAATCCAAGGGCGTAAACAAAAAGGGATCATACGTCTCCCCCAGGTTTCATCAGAAGAAGAAGCCAAGTCTCGACGGGCCAAAGGAGACCTGGAGATCGTTTCAATACTCTTCTCGTAACAACGGACACAACTCTAAGCTAAGCGGAACAGCGGCAACTCCCAGTTCCATGGCTCGGTGGTATACATATCGCCAACAGTCAAACCTCCATCCCGTGAAATGCAGATACAATCAACAAAATTCCTGGTTACGTGGAACGCGGATAACGTCACTCTTTGACCCCGTGGAAAACGTCCAGAGCGGATCCTGGTCCTCGCGGAGCACGGCAGTGAACCCGTGTGAAGCATCCAGAGCGGAGCCTAGTCCTCGCCGAGCACGGCAGTGAACCCGTGTGAAGCATCTAGTGCAAAATTCCTGGTTACGTGGAACGCGGATAACGTCACTCTTTGACCCCGTGGAAAATGTCTAGAGCGGATCCTGGTCCTCGCGGAACACGGCAGTGAACCCGTGTGAAGCATCCAGAGCGGAGCCTAGTCCTCGCCGAGCACGGCAGTGAACCCGTGTGAAGCATCTAGTGCAAAATTCCTGGTTACGTGGAACGCGGATAACGTCACTCTTTGACCCCGTGGAAAACGTCTAGAGCGGATCCTGGTCCTCGCGGAGCACGGCAGTGAACCTGTGTGAAGCATCCAGAGCGGAGCCTAGTCCTCGCCGAGCACGGCAGTAAACCCGTGTGAAGCATCTAGTGCAAAATTCCTGGTTACGTGGAACGTGGATAACGTCACTCTTTGACCCCGCGGAAAACGCCCAGAGCGGAGCCTGGTCCTCGCCAAGCACGGCAGTGAACCCGTGTGAAGCATCCAGAGCAAACACCGGACTGTGGAGTCCTTAAAATCCACGGACTATGATGTCCTTAAACTCGACCGTGATGTCTTAAAACTAACGATCAACCACCCCGATTCCCTACGGATTCTGCCTTGGTTTAAGGGTACATCTCTTCATTCCTTTGATGCCTGACGCTGTAATTTCTCAACGTCTTCAAAGAGGTGACGGGTCCCTGCAACCTAACATCGGACCGTGGAGTCCCTAAATCCACGGACTATGAGGTCCTTAACCTTGACCGTGATGTCTTAAAACTAATATCGGACTGTGGAGTCCTTAAATCCACGGACTATGAGGTCTTTAACCTTGACCGTGATGTCTTAAAACTAACATTGGACTGTGGAGTCCCTAAATCCACGGACTATGAAGTCCTTAACCTTGACCGTGATGTCTTAATACTAATATCGGACTGTGGAGTCCTTAAATCCACGGACTATGAGGTCCTTAACCTTGACCGCGACGTCTTTAAACTACGGTACCTGGAGCAGCCCCTGACCCCGCGAAACACGGATAAGGGTGACCACATCCAACACTTGCAGGTCCTCACGACCTGTAAGGAAGAAAAACTCTCTTGTGGGATCCTTACGACTCTCAAGGGAAAACCCGCTTAAGAATCCTCACGATTCTTAAGAAGAACTTACACCTATGGGATCCTCTCGACCTGTAGGGAGAAAAACTCTTTATGAGACCCTTGTGGCTCATAAAATGCAAAAGTCTTAGGAAGCAGATCTTAACCCTGAATCCTGAGCCATCGCTGTCCTGCAAGGAGATCAAGATAGAATATCCACAGAATACATTCAATAAAAAAGGGGACACACCATTGAGAAGAAAAATGTATCTTTTATTCATAAACCAAAATGGATACAAAGTACAATTCATGAAAGAAACAAAAAAAAAGAAAGATACTCTCATCCATGAGTATGTACAAAGAAAAAAGAAAAAAAAATACAAGTCCTCAAGCCGACGGGCGGTGTAGTAATTTTACCAGCTCATCGTTTTGTTGCTGAGCCACGGCTTCATGACGCAAGATCTCCAGAAGACGAGCCTCCGCCTGAGCTTGCTGAGCCTGATACGAAGCAAGCCGAGCTTCGAGCTCTTTCTCGGTGGCTTTATGAGCCTCGACCCTTTCACGAGTGAACGTGGCAGCTTTATCGAGAGCCACCACCTCTTTTATGGACTCCTGAAGCACCCGCCAGAGTTCGTACGCTTTGTTGGCCTTGGCGGTGAGATTAGCTTGAAGCTCACTCAGCGCCTTAGAAGCCAACTCCCTCTCCGAGAATTTACGACCGACCCCTTTCCTCGCACAACAATGTGTTCGCCACGTGTCACCTTGTCAGGCCAGTTAAGCCCACTGTCACGACCGCAGCCTCTGAAACAGGATAGGAACGCTCTGGACTGTATAAATAAGCCCCGGTTGATAGCAGTAGTCGAGCTAAAGCACGCGTACATCATCGGGTATGGGAAGCAATAAGAAAATTTCTGACGTTATCCTGTCAAGCATGCGTTCGCAATTATAAAAGAAAAAGAAAGGAAACAATATGCGAAGCTCTGATGTGCATGCGACATGATGATAATATTGGCGACTAAATAAAGTCTTCATAAGAAGAACACAAAGTTTATTTATGCAAGCGAAAACATACATACGAGTACCAAGCCTACATGGAGGTTCAGCATAAAGCATACAAAAAAGGGACTAATTTAAATATTCTACGCTAGCGGGAAAAGGTCGCCAAACACGGGATCAGTAGCACAAGGGTTGACAAAACAAAGAACAAAATTCTCCATCTCTCCCTCCGCTCTCTCCAGCACGTCAAAGCGACGGTTCTCGCGAGGAGTCGCTCCCCATTGATTGGTGCCATGTTCGTCCGCGAAAGCAAACATAATAGCTCGCCAGGCCCTTATTTGACTCAGCAAGTGAATCGAGCAGTCCTTCAAAGCCTGAGTAATCAGGCACGCTTCATGAAAGCCCTCGAGCTTTTCTTCAGCCGCATCAAGCATCGCCAGGGTCATCTCCGCCGGGTGAGGAGGGATGTCGGCAAGCACGGCCGTGAGAATCATCCGGAGCCAGAGGGAACCCATCGGGAGGGGGGACCCCCTACGGATCGAGAGTTCATACATTGCTGAGTCGCATTCGTCGTCGGTAAGGAGGGGATCCACCAACCGAGCAGCAAAGCGGTGGATCATCTCCTCAATAGGAACTTCCCATGGCTGTCGACGAGCATGAGGGCGATTGCAGGCCATGGCGCTCGTTTGTTTCTCAAGACAAGTTACACCAAATAAGAAAAAAAAAATATATAAATCTCTCTGTGAAGGGAAAAGAAGGCTATAGCCTCATATATAAAGAAGTGCATTAAGTGCTGTGCGCGGAAAATCTTGCATGATGAAGCTATTTCCAAGGCAAAAAAAAAGGAAGGGCATCGCAAATCAGGGAGATGGAACTATTTCCAAGGCCTTTTTTCTGCATCTGATATTGTGCACTGAAAATATGGCATGGGAAGATTTTGTGAACAGCCCCATCAAGGGACCCCACGTGCAGAACACGTGAGGCCCAAACCCGATGTACAAAAAAAAATGGAGTAGCACCCTGCATATTAAAAGCACCAACAACAACAGTAGCAAAAAGATAAAAATCCCAGAGAAAGGCATGCAAACATGGAAAGACATAATAAAACTTGTCACTCATACTTCAAGAAGTTCATACAAAATAAAGAGGACACATTTACAATGGTAAGACTTCAGACGCGGGGCATGGGTTGAGAAACTCAAGATTAACTTTGTCCAAGATTCTCCAAGCATTTCGAACCTCCCGAGTATGCTTCCTCTCACGGTCGCAAGCGTCGGGGTCCTCACGAATATCCTCCACCCTCCGATAGGCGGCAAGTATGGCTGACTGCTGAAAGGCTTGGTGCAAGAGATCAATGAGGTGATCTCGCCTCCTCTTTGAGATCAAGCCCATCAGGTACACCGAATGTACCTTATCCTCAGCAGTGTCCAAGGCCCTGAGCGGTATGCCGGTGCAAAAGAGAGGAAGTGCCTCCCGGATCGCCAGCACGATCAGCCTCAGAAGAGAAGAGCGACGGGGGAGTAGCCGATGGTTGTACTCATCAAAGCGGCTCATGATCTCGGCACACCGAGCATCGGTGAACTCCTGGTTCTGACTGCGGCCCAGTGCACGAATATTCCCATAGGAAATGATCTCGTCAAGACCATACAGATGGGCATCCATGATACCTGAAATAAAGGTCATGAGAATCATTAGAAAGCTCCTGTTTCATTAATTGCAGAAGGACAACCTCGGGTCAAGAGACCCCAAGAAGCCTCCGTGTGAAGAAACTGAGTTCTTCATAAGAATTAAATTCCTTATTAAGAAAAGGGAATTAAATTCCCAGAAACATTTTTGGATGGAATTAAATTCCATGGAGTTGAACCGCCATCATCATCTCCCCAAGGATCATCCGACCCTAAGAGATCTACTGTTGGAGGTTAAGTGGTCTCATATTTGGTTAAAGAAATTGAAGAAAAATGGGTTCTTTGTGAAACCCTTAATGTGGATTTAAAATCCAGAGAGTTCTTTTAAAACAAAGGTGCTTCGACCGTTCAACGTTATTACCTGAGGAAAAGGGATCCTTCAACAGAGTTAAACTCTGGAAAATGTCTGAGACAGAGAACTAAGCTCTGGAAACGAGAATTAAATTCTCAAGGGAAAAAGTTCTCAAAGGAAGAAGATGAGCAAAGTGAAGGCTCTTCTGAAGAGACATGGGTATTTATAAGAGGTGATGGAAACGTTTCATCTCCCCAAATCCCTAAAGGAATCCAACGGTCACAAAAGGTGACAGCGTTGCACTCACGCGCGGACACGTGAGAACAACGCTGTGGGGGCATTTGTTTCCTGATTTAAAATCAGGAAAGCCTACGGAAAAGGCTTCAGAAAAGGGTCACGTGCTTACACGTGACCAGCAGTCACGTGTTGGCACGTGACATCTAAAAGTATCGGCAAGGCAAATTCAGTTTCCCAACTACACCAAAGAAAAGGGCTTCAGAAAGGGTCACATGCTCCCACGTGACCAGGGTCACGTGTTGGCACGTGACACTCAAAAGCGGCAGACTCAATTCCCAGATTGAATCAAGAAAAAGGCTCCAGACGAGGGTCACGTGTTCACACGTGACCAGGGGTCACGTGGTGGCACGTGACAGCTAAGCAGCGACCAGAAAGCAGAGCGCAGAAAGAAAGAAGAGGGCTCGTTCCAAGGGGGTCACGTGCCCACACGTGACCAGGGGTCACGTGGCCACACGTGACCGGCTTTGAAAGCCTATCTGTTAACAGAATTAAATTCTGAGAAAAGACCTCTTAAATCTTTCCAAAGGAACCGATTGAGTTAAAAATTTAAAGGGTGATTAAATATCATCTATCTATGGAAAAATCTCGAATTTGGAAAGATTTCCCCTTAGAATCTAACCGAAATAACAAAGGAAAATCTCTGGATTTAAAATCCAATGGTGAATAAAATTCACCTAATAATCCAAAGGTCCAAAACGAATGGTGAATACAAGTCAAATCTCTCAATGAAAGATTCATCAAAAACTAATTGATTTGGTTGCTTCTCCTATAAATAGGAGCCAAGAGACACACAGAGGAGGAGATAGATAGATAGAGAGAGATAGAAAGGCAGAAAGGAATCGAGACAAAAAAAGAGGAGAGCCTTGATACTTTGGAGAAAGTTGGATCTTCTGCAAAAGAAAACCCTAGGTAAGAAAGGGAAGGCTTTTTGAAAGGAAAAAAGAATTGAATTCTCAACAGAGCTTAACTCTGATATATAAAACAGAAGAATATAGTTCTCTCTTTGGTGGAGGATCTGTAAAGTGCACATCTCCCCTTGAGTTGAGAATTTAATTCTCAATGGGTTGAGATCCTGCTATGCAGATCCAAAGCATAGAGAGGGAATGGAAGCCTGAGAATTTAATTCTCACAGAACTATAGGAATTTAATTCCTTTAAAATAAAATTAGGGTTTGACCCTATGTTATGGGAATTTAATTCCTTCAGAATGAACAGAGTCAGGGTTTAACCCTAGTTAAGAACTTAGTTCTGTTAAAACAACAGGAATTTAATTCCCTTAATCTCATTCCCCAGAATAATTCTACAGAGAATGGGAATTTAATTCCTTAAAGCTTTGATTAGGGTTTAACCCTGTGACAGAATTCGGTTCCTCACGTATATGAGGAATTTAATTCCTACAGAAAATTCAGAGTTCAACTCTATCCCAGAATATAAATCTTTAAAAGGAAATAGGAATTTAATTCCTCTGAAATTATTGTCAGGGTTCAACCCTACGGGGAATCTAATTCCTGAAAGGGATTAACAGATCTTCTAAAAAAATATACATAGAGGCAGGGTCACGTGTCACCACGTGACCCCCAAAAAGATCTACAGAAAAGCCCCTTTGAGGCAGTGCCTCACGTGACCCACATGACCCTTGGCAGAGGCTTTAACATACTCCATTTAAACACCCGTCACGTGATGGCACGTGATGCTCCAAAAGATGCGATATTCTCAGCAGAACAAATGAAGGGAGGGCGCCCTCACGTGCTACCACGTGACCCCTCCTGCCTTAGTGTTTAACGCTAAATTGGAACCCCTGAATCCAGTGTTAAAACACTGTTTGGCCTTAGTGTTCAACACGAATCAAAGAACTTTATTTGCAGTGTTCAACACTGATTACCTTAGTGTTTAACACTAATTTGAGATCTCTGTTGCCAGTGTTTAACACTGATCTGTTTTAGTGTTTAACACTAATTTGAAAGCCTTGTTGCTGGTGTTTAACACCAACTATCTTTTAGTGTTAAACACTAACTTGTCAATCTCATTCCCAGTGTTCAACACTGATTGGTCTTTAGTGTTTAACACTAGGCGTTAGCTCAATTGGCTAAATGGCCAGAGGCAAAGCCTCTCCTTCAATGGACCAACAGGAAGCCAATATTCCAAACATGATTGGACTTAGCCCAAGGTGGCCATAAGTCCTCAATTCAGACTTAACTGGGCTAATGGTCTCATAACATAATTAATTGGTCTTGATCCCAAATTGGGCCAAAGACTATTTAATCCACCCCGGCTCAAGGGTATATCTCTTCACTCCTTTGATACTTGGCGTTGTAATTCCTCAACGTCTTCAAAGAGGTGACGGGTCTCGATGACCACACATTGACACGGGCTGTGGGGTCCTTAAACTCATGGACTATGAGGTCCTTAACCTTGACCGAGATGTCTTAAAACTAACAGTGGACTGTGGGGTCCTTAAACCCATGGACTATGACGTCCTTAACCTTGACCGAGATGTCTTAAAACTAACAATGGACTGTGGAGTCCTTAAACCCATGGACTATGACGTCCTTAACTTTGACCGAGATGTCTTAAAACTAACAACGGACCATGGAGTCCTTAAACCCATGGACTATGACGCCCTTAACCTTGACCGGGATGTCTTAAAACTAACTACAGACTGTGGAGTCCCTAAATCCACGGACTATGAGGTCCTTAACCTTGACCGCAATGTCTTAAAACTAACATTGGACCGCAATGTCCTTAAACTACCCATGGACCGCAATGTCCTTAAACTGCCTACCGACCGCAACGTCACTAAACTAAACAACAGAGCCCCCTTTTATTGCTCTCTTGGTGGATCTAAACGATCCCGTTAAGTTGATCTTAGTCTAAAAACTAGACTAACGTATCCTTAACAAACGTTTAAGTCGATCTTAGGCTCAAATGAGGCTAACGTATCCTTAAACCCAAACCCCCAAACCAAATCTAAGATAATACGGATTTGGACTAGTCCACGCCCTACGGGCGACGACATAACTCAGTCTCCGTATACAATCCACGGGCAACAAAACACAAAACAAACACACAAGACACGAAGTGACCATCTAGAGAAGGAGAAAGTTGTTACCGCAATGCGGTAGCGTAATTAACTGCAGGGGCTTGCGCCTGCAGGGAAGAGCGTCCCCACAATCAAAAACCCCTCAAGCGAGGGGGAATCTGACGAAGTCTGCTACATCGGACGCATCTGTTCAAACCTTCGATACATGGTGCCATAAATCAACTTGGCATCTTCGGAGAGGTGGACGGATAGCACCAATTAGCATTTGCCCCGAATTTCAGGCGAGATGTCCAGTCGCGCCGTCCTTCGGAGGGGAACAGGTCAACCGCATGTTCAAGCCACAGATCGGCAGGAATATGGAAGTCTATGTTGACGACATGTTCGTCAAATCCTTCTCGTCGGCCGACCATGCCAGGGACCTGGGCGAGGCTTTCGAAGTGCTTTGCAAGTTCAACGTGAAGTTAAACCCCGCCAAGTGAGCATTCAGAGTCACCGGGGGAAAGTTCCTCGAGTTCATGGTCACTCACCGCGGAATCGAAGCCAACCCAGAGAAAATCGATGCTATCCTCAACATGGTCGTGCCCAAGACCAACGTCGAGATCATGCGGCTCACGGGACGAGTCGCCGCTCTGATCCGTTTCATGTCCAGGTCAGGGGAGAAATGCCTTCCGTTCTTTAAGGCTCTGAGGAAAATCCCGAGGTTCGAGTGGTCAGAGGAGTGCCAAGCCGCCTTCGACCAATTGAAGAAGCACCTCGCGACGCCGCCACTGCTCACCCGACCAGTTGAAGGAGACGAGTTGTCGCTGTATCTGGCAGTGTCCGACCAGGCAGCGGGCTCGGTGCTCATCCGGGAGGCCGATGGAGCGCAGAAGCCGCTGTACTATGTGAGCCACGTATTTAATGACGCAGAAACAAGGTACCCTGCCATAGAGAAGATTGTCTTAGCCCTCATGGTAGCCTCGAGGAAGCTGCGACACTACTTCCAAGCGCACACCATCATCGTCCTTACCGAGCGCCCGTTGGGGGCTATCATAGTATCACCAGAATCCTTGGGCCGCTTAGAAAAGTGGAGGTGGGAGCTATCTCAGTTTGACATAAAGTATCGCCCGAGGCAGGCCATCAAGGCGCAGGCCCTGGCCGATTTCGTCGTTGAATGCACCATCCCAAGCAAGAAGCCGGAGTCCGCGCCGCCCCTCGCAACCCAGTGTCCCGTCACGGAAGGCCCTGGCTCGGTTCCGGAGTGGGTCATCTACGTCGACGGGTCTTCGACCGAGGAAGGCTGCGGTGCCGGCCTCATTATCCGGGGCCCGAACAAAGCAGAGATGGAGTACTCTCTAAAGCTCGGTTTCAAAGCCTCGAACAACGCGGCAGAGTACGAGGCCCTCTTGGACGGACTGCGCATGACCGCCGGGCTGGGACTGAAGACAATTCGAATCCGCAGCGACTCGGCCCTCGTTGTCGGTCAAGTGACCGGCCGCTTAGAAGCTCGGGAGCCTCTAATGGTGAAGTACCTGGACGAGTTGAGGAAGCTCCGAAGGAACTTTGACGAAGTCCAGGTAGAACAAATACCCAGGCAGCTGTTTACCCCAATCAGAGCAAAGCTCTGTTCAAATTCCGAGGCGGGAGATGAAGCAACGCTTCATCTTCCCCCAATCAGAGCAAAGCTTTACTTTGAAAATCTAAATTTTAATAAATGAAGCAACGCTTCAGATTCTTTGCGCAACACGCCACGTGTCAAAAGCTGATACGGCAGCGCAGCGCTCAAGGCAGTGCGCCCAATCAGAGCAAAGCTCTATTTTAAGTAAAATTAAAGGAAGCAACGCTTCAGTTGCGCTGTGCTGTGCGCTGCGCGACACGTGTCGGCGCAGATGCGCTAGCGCAGTTGCGCTGCGCTGTGCGCTGCGCGACACGTGTCGGCGCAGATGCGCTAGCGCAGTTGCGCTGCGCTGTGCGCTGCGCGACACATGTCAGCGCAGTTGCGCTAGGCGACACGTGTCACGCTCTGGAGCATTTGTGCCCAACAGAATTAAAATTCTAAAGAAATCTTTTCTGTTCTTGTTAAAACAAGAAGATTTTCTTCTGCAAAACAGAAGCTCTTGGATCAAAGATCCAACGGTGGGGAAAATTCCCTAAATCACTCAGAGAAAGATCTCTTTAAGAAATTTAACTAATTTATGGGCACTATAAAAGAGACCCCAGACCTCAATTCAAAAAAAAAGGATTTTTCTAAAAAAAAAAGAGAGAAAGAGAACTCTGAAGAACTCCTCAAGAACAAAAAAGGTAAAGACCTTTAGAAAAAGAGAAAGTTCTCTTATGAACAGATCATAGATCTTTAATAAAAAAACAAAATAAAAATAGTGCTTTGCACTTCTTATGAACCACTGGTTCTTTAAAACAGGAAAAAACAAAAATAAATAAAAAATAGTGCTTTGCACTTTTATGAACCTTTGGTTCTCGAAATAAAAAGAATAACTTGTTTTTCTTTGATCTAAATTAGATCAAGGAAACGAATAAGTGCTTTGCACTTCTTTTGTGAACCATTGGTTCTTGAATCTAAAAGATTCTTACATCATGGTGCCTTGCACTTGCAAAACTGCACTGTTGCGCTCTTGGGTTGGCGCAAGCCACCAGAGAGCGCCACGTGTCAGCATCTGAACCATCTGCGCTATGCGCTGTTGAAATAGAGCCTTGCTCTCTGGAATTGGCGCAACTCACTAGAGCGCGCCACGTGTCAGCAGCGCAAGCGTAGCGCACTAGCGCAGCGCACTGCGCCTGCATGACACGTGTCATCACCACAAGCGCTTGCGCTCTTTGATTGGCGCAAAGCGCCTGAAAAATGCAATGCATTTCTTTTGTTAAAGGGCCAGGCCCAAGTCAAAAAGACCTAGCAGGCCAAAATAAATTGCAAAGCAATAAAAAGGGCAGAGCCCAAGTAAAATTGATGCTCTGCATCATTTATAAATGGGCAGAGCCCAAAACAAATTGATGCTCTGCATCCTTTATGGGTAGAGCCCAAATAAAAATAAAAAGAAATGCAATGCAAAAACAAATAAAAATGATGAGTATTTTCCCAACTGGACTTAGCCCAATCATGGCTGTAAGTCCTCAAATTAAATTGACTGAGCACGGCTGCTCCCTAAATCAATTTATATTTGGTTCGAGGGTACATCTCCGAACTCCTCTGACACCTATCGTTGTAATCCTTCAACGACGTCAGAGAGGTGACGGGTCCCGACGACCACACATCAAGATGGACTGCGGGGTCCTTAAACTCGTATTGGACCGGAACGTCCTTAAACTAATGTTGGACCGAAACGTCCTTAAACTAATATTGGGACCGAAACATCCTTAAATTAATGTTGGACCGAAACGTCCTTAAAACTAATGATGGACCACTATGTCCCTAAACTGGCAATGGACCACTATGTTCTTAAACTGGTATCGGACCACTATGTCCTTAAACCGGTAATGGACCACCCCACTATGTCCTTAAACCGGTAATGGACCACCATGTCCTTAAACTGGTAATGGACCACTATGTCCCTAAGCTGGAACAATAGAGCCCCCAAATGCTCTCTTGTTGGATCTAAACGATCCTGTTAAGTTGATCTTAGTCTCAAATTGGACTAACGTATCCTTAACAAACGTTTAAGTTGATCTTAGCCTCAAATATGGCTAACGTGTCCTTAAATCAAACCTTCAAACAAACTTTAGTCCCAAATTGGACTATAGATCTCTCAACCAACTTTGGTTCAAGGGTACATCTCTGAACTCCTCTGATATTTGTCGTTGTAATCCTTCAACGTCGTCAGAGAGGTGACGGGTCCCGACAACCACACATTAATACGGACTGTGGGGTCCTTAAACTCATGGACTTATGCATCCTTAAACCAATATCCGTCCCCAAAATGGGAATGTTGGACCACTATGTCCCTAAACTGGAACAATAGAGGCCAAACGCTCTTTTGTCGGATCTAAACGATCCCGTTAAGTTGATCTTAGTCTCAAAATGAACTAACGTATCCTTAACAAACGTTTAAGTTGATCTTAGCCTCAAATACGGCTAACGTATCCTTAAACCAAAACACCAAACCCAAATCTAAGTAAATACGGATTTGGACTAATCCACGTCCTACGGGCGACGGCATTACTCAGTCTCCGTATACAATCCACGGGCAACCACAAACAAAACAAACACACACGACACGAAGTGAAATTCTGGAGAAAGAGAAAGTTGTTACCGCGACGCGGTAGCGTAATTAACTGCAGGGGCTTGCGCCTGCAGGGAAGAGCGTCCCCACAATCAAAAACCCCTCAAGCGAGGGGGAATCTGACGAAGTCTGCTACATCGGCCGCATCCGTCTAAACCTCCGATATACGGTGCCATAAATCAACTTGGCATCTTCGGAGAGGTGGACGGATAAAACCAAATAGCATCTGCCCCGAATCTCAGCGTCACGACACGAACAGGTCCTGTGCGCCGCCATTCGGAGGGGAACAGATTCTGGCATGCCCGGTGGGACATTTTCCTCTTTCCACTCCACACTTTGTGTGTCGTGTTCGCGAACAAATCACGGTTTGTTGTGGTTGCCTGTGGATTCGAGGTACTAAGATTTGGTGTCTTGCTTCGTGCAGAGAACTGAAGACCGATGACTTCAAACTGCACTGCCTGCAACTGCAACTCTCGCTCCGTCCGCGCTATTAGAGTGACTTATGGGCCCCGAGCGGCCTCTCTTTTAAAGATACCAGTGGAGCAGGTAACTCAAGCCACCACTGGATTATTCTTCGGGACCATGCTCCCACCGTTGAGCTTCAATGCCACAATGACGTTGCAAGAAACCCCAGAGAAGTTGGTCTTTAATCGGCTTACCACTACCGCGACCCCTCTCAACGGGTCGCCCAGTTTCAGTACCTCAGTTTTCAACGGACTGGGCCAGAACGTCTGCAAACCTGCGATCCCAAAGCGGATAGCTATCCCGGCTCAAGCGGACGAAATCATTGGTAGGGTTTCTCCTTCTGAGAAGTCAGTGTTTACAAGGCTGGCTATTCCGATTGATGCTCCAGGCGAGGTCCTCAAAGCTGCTTCCCCTGCCCAGGGCAGGGGGCACGAAGAAGCTTATCAAACAACGGAGGTGACTCCATCCGCAAGACACGCCCGACGTCGCCACTGGCGTCGAGTAAGAAAGGCTGGGGGCAACTCCCCCTCTGGATTTACGCCACCAGCTCCAACGGTGAGGATCGATGCTGCTGTTCCAACCGGGAACAGCTTTGAATTGCTGAATACGGTGCGCGGAAATTCTCCTACTGCGATGTTGAAACGAACTCCTTCACCTGTGGAGAATACTCCAGAGAAGAAGCTAGAGCGGCCCCCTCAACGGCTGTCCTCTAAAATTTACAAAGTCTGGCGACAGGTCCAAGAGTCGGTGATTGATGAAAACTATCTCCGCCGACAGAAAAAGATGAAGGTGCGGCAGGAGAAGGACTACTCTGTCAAGCCGAAAAAAACAACAGCTGGATGGGTGCCCACTACGACGGCTCCCTCAACGTCAATCACCCAAAAGAAAAGGAGGCCGCAAAAAGCCCCTGTGAATATGGCGAACCGTAAAAGCGCTGAGCACAGACGCCCCAGGTCTGGGGTCATGGTAGTGCATACTGTTTATATGGCTGCCGGAAAGGAGGAAAGCCGCACTTCGACGAGTCACCGACCGCTCACCCGATCTGTGACGAAAGCCCAAGAGCAGCAACAGAAGCTGCAGGAAATGATGACTGTGATGGCTGCACTTACCGAACCGAAAGAAAGTTCGGAAGTATCATCAGAGCAACGTCACGAACAAGAAACTGATGCTGACTTCTTACGTAGAGTCCTCGAAAGGAGGGACAAAGAAGCTGCAGAGCAAGCGGCTAACATAAAACAGATGACGCTCCTCTTCCAAAATATAGTAGGGATGATGTTACAGCCGGACCCTCCTGCTGAAGATCCTCCGATCGTCCTTGAAGACGACAGGGGAGAAACGTCAAATCCTCCACCGGCTCTGTCAACAGCCAAGGAGGAGGCAATCTCTAAAGTTAACCTAGACGAATATATAGCTCAGCAGATCCGGGTTCATCAGGCAAATGAAACGGCTGGGCAAATTGCTAGAACCGGACGACCGTATCCGAGCTGGTACGACCGAATCAGTTACCCGCCGGGATATACGATCCCTAAATTCCACGTATATAAAGGGACAGGGAATCCGCATCAGCATGTCGCTCAATTCAGAGCCTTATGCGGCAATACTGGAGGCGATGACAAATTGTTGTTATGTCAATTCGTCGGCAGCTTAGCAGAAACAGCCTTTGAATGGTATTCAGAGCTACCTAACGACTCTGTCAAAACATTTGCAGAGATGGAGCTGCTGTTTACACAAAGATTCGCGAGTGCTAGTGAACGCACCCCGATTACAGCACTGATAAATGCCAGGATAAGGCCGGGCGAAACGTGGGTCCAATACGCAACACGATGGCGAAACCTATGGTCGAAATGCGAACAACGCATAGAAGAGGCACCTGCAGTAGGCATGTTTGTGGGCACTTTCGATCCGCAGGCGACCATCTCGCAATTCATGATGTTATTCAGGCCGACCACCTTCCAGGCCTTAATCGACAAATTAGCCCAAATGGACCAGATGGGCCATGGACCGTCTCCTCTAAGACCCAATCCCCGAAATGAGAAAGGAAAAGGGAAAGCGATCATCGTCGCCAATGCTCAGCAACAGTCGAGCAACTCAAAGCCGGTCGTTCGCCAAAACAACGTGCATCCACGCCCATCCCTCAAGGAGAGACTAGGACGTCCTTACTCGTTTCCTCAGAATAAAACGAGAAGACTGTTTGAGCTGGCAGTGCGTAACAAACTCATCAATCTGCCGAGTCCAAAGCGTCTGTCGCAGCCAGGCGATTTTAATAATCCCAATTATTGCCCTTACCACCAAACGGTAAGTCACCCGATTGAGGATTGTTTCGTCTTTAAGGGATGGATCGAGGATCAATACCTACAAGGCAAGTTCGCGCTGTCGGAAAACTGGAAGGTAAACCCACCACAGCCGCACTCTCCAAAGAAGACGGACACGTCGGGGGCAACTTGTTCTTTTGTCAAGGACAAAAACGATGGAGAAAATTCATCAGATGAATCCGAAGACTACGTAACGACTTGTCATGTCATTTCTCATTCACTGACGGATGATGAGGATGCTCCTTGCGCTGAGAAACCAATGGCGAATCCTGAGCCGGAGATTCTACAGCTATCAGACGAGTTGATCGATGTCTTCCTAAATGAAATTCGTCTGAAAGCAAAAGCCAATCAAGAGCGTGAGATGGCCATAGAAAGATCCAAGGCATTCCCGTCAAGTCAAAAGCCATCCAATGCGGATAAAAACAACTTCAGAACAAGAAAAAGGTTCGCCAAAGCTCTATCAATAGGAATGAAGCTACCACCCTCTGAAGAAAATACTCTCGCTGAGATAGAGACGCACCCTAACTTCTGTTTATATCATCAAAAGATCATACATCCTACTGAAGACTGCGAATCCTTTAACTGTTGGTGGCAAGGGTATGTCGCTCAAAAGCAACACTTCGACAGGACAAAATGTGAAGCTTGTAGACGTCAAAAAAATGCGATAGATGAGCGCAAAAGAGCCGCCGACGATTGTCATATAGCCGACTCTAAGGTATCGCAAATTATCACCTTTGGAAGCGACTCTGACGAAGAAGCCACCCCCAACCCTTCCCTCGGGGAATCTATTTCAAAAATGAAGGAATTGAGGAGCTGCGAGAACGTTCAGCCATGCAATCGCACGCTACTCGGAAAAAATCCTGGCCCCGCAAACAACGGAGCGAACAAAAAGGATAAAGGAAAAGGAAAAACGGCCTTCGTCGCCAGCGCTCAACAAATATCAAGTGACCCTAGACCGGTTGCTCGCCAAAGCAACAAGCGGCAACCCCTCCAGGAAAAGTTGAAACGTCCTTACTCGTTTCCGCAAGATAAAACAAGGGGACTGTTCGAGCTGGCAGTGTGCGACAGACTCATCAATCTGCCGAGTCCAAAACGTCCGTTGCGGCTAGGCGATGTTAATAATCCTAATTATTGCCCTTAACATCAAACGGTAGGTCATCTGATCGAGGATTGCTACGTCTTCAAGAACTGGGTTGAAGACCAATACTAACAGGGCAAGTTCGCGTTGTCGGAAAATTGGAAGGTGAACCCGCCACAACCGCATGCTCCGAGAAAGATGGATACGCCGGGGGCATCATGGTCAGTCATAGAGAAAGCTCCACAGACCGAAAAGTCAATAAACTAGATATTCGCCTCAAATACGGCGACCCCGGACCGAAACATCCTTAAACTAATGATGGACCGCAATGTCCTAAAACTTGCAAGGGACCGAAACGCTTTAAACTACTACCGCAGCATCCTTAGGCTGACAAGATGAATAAAAAATATATATATATATAAAAAAAATATAAAAAATATATATATATATAATAAACGGTATGTCCATAAGCAAAATGGGCACGGATTAAAACCCGAAAGGGCTCCGTGAGTAAAAACAGCAGGGCTACCGGCGAGTGTTCGTGAAAACCCGAAAGGGCGCGACCTCGTAAAAAAAAACAAGAAGAAGAAAATAAAAAATAAAATAAAAACGGTATGTCCATAAGCAAAATGGGCACGGATGAAAACCCGAAAGGGCTCCGTGAGTAAAAACAGCAGGACTACCGGCGAGTGTTTGTGAAAACCCGAAAGGGCGCAACCTCGTTAAAAGGACACTTATAGGGTCCTCTCGACCTTGTAAGGAGAAACCACCCGCGTGAGATCCTTACGACTCACAAGGGAGTAACACACTTAGGGATCCCCACGATTCCTAAGGAGAAAATACACTTACGAGATCCTCACGACTCGTAAGGAGAACTCTCTTATGGGACCCTCACGGCTCATAGGATTTGAAAGTCTTAAGTTACAGAGACCTGAACCTGTGCTTAAGCAATCCCCACAATTTCCGATACTGCCCTACAAGTGGTTCAATACTAACCCTTGTATATAATCCACGGGCGTGAATAAACATTTCCCTAACTAAGTCACATCCGAGATTAGGGATATGTTCGCACGATGAATAACCCTTGTAAATCCTCTCAACTTACAAGGAGAAAGCCCTCCTGTAGGATCCTTACGACTTACAGAGGCACAAATACTTAGGAATCCTCACGATTCCTAAGGAGAAAATACACCTACAAGATCCTTACGACTTGTAGGGAGAGATACCTTTGTGAGACCCTTACGGCTCATGAAGTCAAAAGCATTAGCCGACAGGACCCTAACCCTGGTTGCTAAGCCATCTTTGTTCGACATTGACAGAGGCAGATGATGATTCGCTCCTAGTAATATCCCAGTTGTAGCGGTGCTGATGCCGAAATTGGTCTACAGCAAAAAGCCAGTAGGCCGCACATGCATACGAAATAGCCGAAATGATGGGGCAACTCGCAATAAAAAGCAGCAAGTAAAAATGTATGCATGAAAAATAGCCGAAATGATGGGGCAACTTGCAATAAAAAGCAGCAAGTAAAAATGTATGCATGCAAAATAGCCGAAATGATGGGGCAACTCGCAATAAAAAGCAGCAAGTAAAAATGTATGCATGCAAAATAGCCGAAATGATGGGGCAATTCGCAATAAAAAGCAGCGAGTAAAAATAAAAATAAATAGCCGAAATGATGGGGCAACTCGCAATAAAAAGCAGCGAGTAAAAATAAAAATAAATAGCCGAAATGATGGGGCAACTCGCAATAAAAAGCAGCAAGTAAAAATGTATGCATGCAAAATAGCCAAAATGATGGGGCAACTAGCAATAAAAAGCAGCGAGTAAAAATAAAAATAAATAGCCGAAATGATTGGGCAACTCGCGATAAAAAGTAGCGAGTAAAAATAAAAATAAATAGCCGAAATGATTGGGCAACTCGCAATAAAAAGCAGCGAGCAATAAAAAGCAGCGAGTAAAAATAAAATAAATAGCCGAAATGATTGGGCAATTCACAATAAAAAAACAGCGAGTAAAAATAAAATGAATAGCCGAAATGATTGGGCAACTCGCAATAAAAAAACAGCGAGTAAAAATAAAATGAATAGCCGAAATGATTGGGCACCGCGAAAAATAGCCGAAATGATTGGGCAATCGCGACCTTCGCGGTATAAAAGCTGAAATGATAGAGCATCGCGGAAAGAAATAAAATATAAAAAAAATATATATATAACGAAATTCATGCCCTACAGACGATAGCACAACAATCCTTGTATACAATCCAGGGGCACAAATAAAGAGGGAACCATACCTTCCCGACAGGCTCCGCCAAAAAGCGAAGCCAAGTCTCGACGGTTCAGCAACAACCTAGAGACAGCCGTGACATTCGCCTCAATACAGCAGACGAGATGTCACCCCAGCGTTCTTCCTCCAGCGGGATTCGGACGTGACAAAGCAAACGAAGCGAAGGCTACATTCCTAGCTTCAACGTCTTTAAGGTAACTCACATAAAACCGGAAAGACAATCGGAAATCATCTCGCACCAGCACAGAGTGGTCACCACCTTGACGTTCGTCTCGATACAGCAGACGGAATGTCAACCCCAGCGTTCTTCCTCCAACAGGATTTGGACACACCAAAGCAAACGAAGCGAAGGCCACATTCCTAGCTTCAACGTCTTTACGGTAACTCACATAAAACCGGAAAGACAATCGGAGATCATCTCGCACCAGCTCAGAGTGGTCACCACCTTGACGTTCGTCTCGATACAGTAGACGAGATGTCACCCCAATGTTCGTCTCGACACAGCAGACACAACGTCATTAAACGAATGGAGCCACGGCAAAATCCCTAGTTCCAAACCTCGACGGTTCACCAGCAACCTAGAGACAACCTCGACATCCGTCTCGATACAGTAGACGAGATGTCACCCCAACGTTCGTCTCGACACTTCAGACGCAACGTCATCAAACGAATGGAGCCACGGCAAAATCCCTAGTTCCAAACCTCGGCGGTTCATCAGCAACCTAGAGACAACCTCGACGTCCGTCTCGATACAGCAGACAAGATGTCACCCCAACGTTCGTCTCGACACAGCAGACGCAACGTCATCAAACAAACGGAGCCACGGCAAAATCCCTAGTTCCCACCGCAACATTCGTCTCGATACAGCAGATGCAATGCCAGCAAACGAAGCAAAGGTCAAATTCCTAGCTTCAGGGTCTTGACGGCAACTCACATAAAGCCCGAAAGACTATCGGAGATCATCCCCACACCAGCGCGGAGTGGTTATGACTCATCGGGGCTCACCAAAATAAGCCTAACCTCAAGTAAAAAGCGACATGGCAAATTCCTAACGCTTGCTCTTCCGACGGTCAAACTGCCAAGGAGGATTGCTTGAAGACGTCTTGTCCAGCCCCCGAAGGGATCAGAGACACGGCATTCGCAGGGCTACTCGAACAGCACGATTGCCTATCGAGGACTATATCAGCTTATGCGACGGTACGATGGCCAAAACCCTAAGTACCACCAACCTTAACGGGCTTCTGTCGCAAAGAGCAGAGGTTAAATGCGACGTTAAGATGTTCTTGCGAGAAACGCTCGATTCTTCTCGACTTGTGAAAAAATTGTCGAGGCGGCTCGACTCGTGAGATAAAGCCTTAGGCAGTGGGCATAAAAGAAGCCTGTTTCCTAAGCATTGGGACCCCGCAAGTTGGCCCAAAACGGTCTCTTGCATACCATCCACGGGTCTCACTCTCCAACATCGAACTTCGACAAGGAGGGGAACAACCGCTTACAAGTCCTCTCGACTCGTAAGAGGGAAAAATCTCTTATAAGATCCTTACGACTTATAAGAGAAAACACACTTAGGGATCCTCACGATTCCTAAGGAGAAAACCCACCTACGAGATCCTCTCGATCCGTAGGGAGAAAAGTCTCTATGAGACCCTCACGGCTCATAGAGTTGAAAAGTCTTAGGCAGCAGATCTGAACCTGCGGCCTAAGCCCTCGCTATCTCATGAAGAAATCAAGAAGCATACTCTATTACCTGCTAATTGTGACGACATGCTGAGAAAGAGGAAAAGCAACAGAAAGAGCATCCGATTTACATTTGATCGAGCGTTCAAGACACATTCATTCATGCATGGGCAAAAAGACTCAGGACAAAAGATATATAATAAAGACAAGCTGGGATAAAAAAATTTCCATTAATATTGCCCGGAGTTCTTACAGTCATAAAAACAATAAACGAAAGTTACAATGGAATAACCTCAGATCCAGGGCATGGATTGAGGAATTCAAAAGCGACCCTATCTATGACTTTCCAAGCCTCGCGGACCATCCTAGTGTGCTTCCTTTCGCGAGCACAAGCGTCAGGGTCCCCCCGATGTCTTCCACCCTCCGATAAGCAGCTAGTATGGCAGACTGTTGAAAGACCTCGTGCAAGAGATCGATAAGACTGTCTCGCCGTCTCTTTGAGATAAAGTTCAACAGGTACACCGAGTGCACCTTATCCTCAGCGGCATCCGGTGCCCTAAGCGGCACACCGGAACAGAACAGGGGAAGCGCTTCCCAGATGGCTCCCACGATAAGCTTAAGGAGGGAGGAACGCCGGGGAAGCAGTGGACCATTGTACTCATCGAAGCGACTCATTATTTCAGCACACTCCTCGTTTGTGAACTCCCGATTTTGAGAGCGGCTAAGTCGGCGGATGTCCCCATAAGAGATGATCTCGTTAAGAGCATACATGTGGGCGTTCATTGTTCCTGTGAAAGAGGATCAACAGAATTATCAGAAAGACTGATTAAGCAAAACGATATGATTCACTGAGGAATAAAATTCCATCTTCAAACTCTAAGTGAAACACTCTTAAGAGTTCTTTTAGATCAAAGGGATCTATGTTTTTCCAAAAAATGCAAGTTTCGGTTCATGGGTTGAGAAACCCTGAAACAGATTCATGAGAGCAAAGCTCTATTTGGTGAAACCCCAAAAGGATTTTCTTTAGATCAAAAGATCTATGAGAGCAAGGCTCTGTTAATTAAACTTAATTTGATTTAATTTAAAATTTTACCTAAAAGGGGTGCTGGGTTCTGAACTTTGAAAGTTCTTAAAAAGAAACAAGAGCAGGGCTCTAGAAGTTCTTAAATAAGAGCAAAGCTCTGGAGTCTTTTGAAAATAAAAATCTTAAAGATGATAAGCATCTGTGGGGGACCAAAGGTCCTATTTATAGGCATCAAGTACCTCTTCAACTTCCAAAAGCTGCCGCAACGGTTGGGATTCTGCCACCGTTACGCTTGCGTTTGGGACCACGTAAGCGCAACGGTGGGGGGCATTTGTTTACCCCAATCAGAGCAAAGCTCTGTTCAAATTCCGAGGCGGGAGATGAAGCAACGCTTCATCTTCCCCCAATCAGAGCAAAGCTCTACTTTGAAAATCTAAATTTTAAAAAATGAAGCAACGCTTCAGATTCTTTGCGCAACGCGCCACGTGTCAAAAGCTGATACGGCAGCGCAGCGCCCAAGGCAGTGCGCCCAATCAGAGCAAAGCTCTATTTTAAGTAAAATTAAAGGAAGCAACGCTTCAGTTGCGCTGCGCTGTGCATTGCGCGACACGTGTCAGCGCAGATGCGCTGCGCGACACGTGTCAGCGCAGATGCGCTGCGCGACACGTGTCAGCGCAGTTGCGCTGCGCTGTGCGCTGCGCGACACGTGTCAGCGCAGATGCGCTGCGCGACACGTGTCAGCGCAGTTGCGCTGCGCTGTGCGCTGCATGATACGTGTCACGCTCTGGAGCATTTGCGCCCAACAGAATTAAAATTCTAAAGAAATCTTTTCTGTTCTTGTTAAAACAAGAAGATTTTCTTCTGTAAAACAGAAGCCCTTGGATCAAAAATCCAACGGTGGGGAAAATTCCCCAAATCACTCAGAGAAAGATCTCTTTAACAAATTTAACTAATTTATGGGCACTATAAAAGAGACCCCAGACCTCAATTCAAAAAAAAAAGGATTTTTCTATAAAAAAAAAGAGAGAAAGAGAACTCTGAAGAACTCCTTAAGAACAAAAAAGGTAAAGACCTTTAGAAAAAGAGAAAGTTCTCTTATGAACAGATCATAGATCTTTAATAAAAAAAACAAAATAAAAATAGTGCTTTGCACTTCTTATGAACCACTGGTTCTTTAAAACAGGAAAAAACAAAAATAAATAAAAAATAGTGCTTTGCACTTTTATGAACCTTTGGTTCTCGAAATAAAAAGAATAACTTGTTTTTCTTTGATCTAAATTAGATTAAGGAAACGAATAAGTGCTTTGCACTTCTTTTGTGAACCATTGGTTCTTGAATCTAAAAGATTCTTACATCATAGTGTCTTGCACTTGCAAAACTGCACTGTTGCGCTCTTGGGTTGGTGCAAGCCACCAGAGAGCGCCGCGTGTCAGCATCTGAACCATCTGCTCTATGCGCTGTTGAAATAGAGCCTTGCTCTCTAGAATTGGCGCAACTCACCAGAGCGCGCCACGTGTCAGCAGCGCAAGCGTAGCGCACTAGCGCAGCGCACTGCGCCTGCATGACACGTGTCATCACCACAAGCGCTTGCGCTCTTTGATTGGCGCAAAGCGCCTGAAAAATGCAATGCATTTCTTTTGTTAAAGGGCCAGGCCCAAGTCAAAAAGACCTAGCAGGCCAAAATAAATTGCAAAGCAATAAAAAGGGCAGAGCCCAAGTAAAATTGATGCTCTGCATCATTTATAAATGGGCAGAGCCCAAAACAAATTGATGCTCTGCATCCTTTATGGGTAGAGCCCAAATAAAAATAAAAAGAAATGCAATGCAAAAACAAATAAAAATGATGAGTATTTTCCCAACTGGACTTAGCCCAATCATGGCTGTAAGTCCTCAAATTAAATTGACTGAGCACGGCTGCTCCCTAAATCAATTTATATCTGGTTCGATGGTACATCTCCGAACTCCTCTGACACCTATCGTTGTAATCCTTCAACGACGTCAGAGAGGTGACGGGTCCCGACGACCACACATCAAGATGGACTGCGGGGTCCTTAAACTCGTATTGGACCGGAACATCCTTAAACTAATGTTGGACCGAAACGTCCTTAAACTAATATTGGGACCGAAACGTCCTTAAACTAATGTTGGACCGAAACGTCCTTAAAACTAATGATGGACCACTATGTCCCTAAACTGGCAATGGACCACTATGTCCTTAAACTGGTATCGGACCACTATGTCCTTAAACGGGTAATGGACCACCATGTCCTTAAACTGGTAATGGACCACTATGTCCCTAAGCTGGAACAATAGAGCCCCCAAATGCTCTCTTGTTGGATCTAAACGATCCTGTTAAGTTGATCTTAGTCTCAAATTGGACTAACGTATCCTTAACAAACGTTTAAGTTGATCTTAGCCTCAAATATGGCTAACGTGTTCTTAAATCAAACCTTCAAACAAACTTTAGTCCCAAATTGGACTATAGATCTCTCAACCAACTTTGGTTCAAGGGTACATCTCTGAACTCCTCTGATATTTGTCGTTGTAATCCTTCAACGTCGTCAGAGAGGTGACGGGTCCCGACAACCACACATTAATACGGACTGTGGGGTCTTTAAACTCATGGACTTATGCGTCCTTAAACCAATATCCGTCCCCAAAATGGGAATGTTGGACCACTATGTCCCTAAACTGGAACAATAGAGGCCAAACGCTCTTTTGTCGGATCTAAACGATCCCGTTAAGTTGATCTTAGTCTCAAACTGAACTAACGTATCCTTAACAAACGTTTAAGTTGATCTTAGCCTCAAATACGGCTAACGTATCCTTAAACCAAAACACCAAACCCAAATCTAAGTAAATACGGATTTGGACTAATCCACGTCCTACGGGCGACGGTATTACTCAGTCTCCGTATACAATCCACGGGCAACCACAAACAAAACAAACACACACGACACGAAGTGAAATTCTGGAGAAGGAGAAAGTTGTTACCGCGACGCGGTAGCGTAATTAACTGCAGGGGCTTGCGCCTGCAGGGAAGAGCGTCCCCACAATCAAAAACCCCTCAAGCGAGGATGAATCTGACGAAGTCTGCTACATCGGCCGCATCCGTCTAAACCTCCGATATACGGTGCCATAAATCAACTTGGCATCTTCGGAGAGGTGGACGGATAAAACCAAATAGCATCTGCCCCGAATCTCAGCGTCAGGACACGAACAGGTCCTGTGCGCCGCCATTCGAAGGGGAACAGCAGCTGAATGCCCAAGCCGACGCCCTGAGCAAGCTGGCTTCGTCATACTCGGCCAACAATAGACGGTCTATCCTCTTTGAAACTTTGCCTCAACCCAGCGTGGAGGACGGAGCGACGGCACTCCACGTGTACGCGGCGCAGGAGAACGACCAGGATTGGTGGAAACCCCTCGTGGAATTCCTGAAGGACGGCACGCTCCTAGAAGACCGAGAAGCCGCCCGCCGTCTCCGGGCCAAAGCCCTCCACTTCGTCTGGAGCAATGGGAACCTCTACAAGAAGGCCTTCACCCAGCCCCTGCTCCGGTGCGTTGACCCCCACGAAGCCGACTACGTCCTTCGGGAAATCCATGAGGGGGTGGGCGGTGCACACCAGGGGGCCCGAATCTTGATCCAAAAGGCATTGCTCCAGGGGTACTACTGGCCCACTATTCATGAGGACGCCCTGAAGCTAGTCAGGAGATGCAAGAGCTGCCAGCTACACGGCAGCATCCCTCGCCTCCCGGCTACCGAGTTGACTACCCTAACATCTCCATGGCCGTTCGCCCAGTGGGGATTGGATATGATCGGCCAGTTCCCTACCGGTACAGGCGGGCACAAATACGTTCTCGTCGCGGTGGACTACTTCACCAAGTGGATCGAGGCCGTCCCCATCAGGAAACCAGACGCCGCCACAACCATCAAGTTCTTGCAAAACAACCTGATACTCCGGTTCGGCATCCCGATGTGTATCATCACTGACCATGGGACGAACTTCGAGAACGAGAAAGTGAAGGACTTCTGCAAAGAGTACCATATCCTCATGAAGTTCACCGCGGTCGCGCATCCCCAATGCAACGGGCAGGCCGAGGTCGCTAACCGAGACGTCCTCCGAGGTCTCCGGACCCGCCTAGAGGGGCGACAAGGTAGTTGGGTCGAAGAACTACCCCGGGTCTTATGGGCCTTGCGCACGTCAAAGAAGACTCCCACCGGGGAGACCCCTTTCAGCCTCTGCTACGGGACCGAAGCAATGGTCCCAGCGGAGATCGGGCTACCCAGTCACCGGGTCGAGCACTTCGATGATGACATAAACACCTCGGCGCTTTGGACCAACCTGGACATCTTGTTGGAGGAGAGAGACCGGGCTCAGATCAGAGCTTCCGCTTATCAACAACAAATGGCCCGATACTACAACGCTCGGGTCAAACATCGCTCCTTCAAGACCGGGGATCTGGTCCTACGGCGAAACGAGTTCATTGACCAAGGCAGGCTTCACAAGTTCTCCCCAAAGTGGGATGGTCCCTTCCTCGTCTATGAGGCGCTCCCCGGAGGAGCCTACCGCCTACAAGACGCGGACGGACGCAAGCTCCCGCAGCCTTACAACGCCGAGAAGCTCAAGCTATACCGGTGAGGTCAAGGCCAGCGAGTATGTAGCCGCCTTTCTTTCGCAAAGATGATGTAAAACGTTCTCTAAAAATCCTGTCCATTCGAATAAAGAAACGTCGAAACATCCCAAATAGTGTTCCGTCTTTACAATCCAAAGCCCTCGCCAAGAGGCGGCCGCGCAACTTCGCTGCCCGGTTATCCTTAGTAGGCTTCCTACAGCCCCCCGATGCTAAGGACCAAAGTCCTCCATAGAGGCAACCCAGCAGCTACCCTGCTCGGTTATCCCTGGCGGGCAGCTTCCCTACCGCAACGTCAGGGATCGGAAAGTCCTCCCAGAGGCAGTCGAGCCCAACCGTCGCTCGGCTATCCCCGGCGGGCAGCTTCCCTGTCGCAACGCCGGGGATCAGAAAGCTCTCCCAGAGGCAGTCGAGCCCGAGGATCCCTCGCTCGGCTATCCTTCAGGACAAAAGCCCTCGCCAAGAGGCATTGGGCAGTAACCCTACCCGGCCAAAGGTCCTTGGTAGGCTTCTATAGCCCCTCCCGCGCCAAGGACCAAAGTCCTCCCAGAGGCAGTCGAGTCCTTGCTCGGTTATCCCCGGCTGGTAGCATCCTACCACGACCGACAGGGATCAAAGTCCTCGCCAAGAGGCACTGGGCAGCAACCCTGCTCGGTCCCCGTCCTGAAGGATCAGAGCCCTCGTAAGAGGCAGCCGCGCGGCTTCACTTCCCGGTCATTTCTGCCCGGTTATCCCCTGCGGGTAGCTTCCCTACCGCAACGCCTGGGATCAGAAAGTCCTCCTAGAGGCAGTCGAGCCCTTGCTCGGCTATTTCCGACTGGTAGCTCCCTACCCGTGACACCAGGGAACGAAGCCCCCGCAAGAGGCGCCCGAGCGGCAACCTCGCTCGGTCATCCCAGGCTGGTAGTTGCCTGCCCACAACGCCAGGAATCAGAAGCCCACGCCTAAGGGCAACGGGGCAGCTTCGGTCCATCCTCGGCAACGCTTGGCAAGTGGTCGAAGTCAACTCGACGAACGATCGCTGAACAGATGGCCGACCTGACGTGAAAGCCCAGCAGCGCAAGGAGAAAATAAAGTGCGGACCGATGAAACCAAATAAGAAGTTTTATTATCAAACGCATAGTCTTTACAAAGGGTACTTCGGGCTCCCCAGCCTTACAAACTGCCCGGAGGCTTACAAAAGGGGGACGGGGAAATATCAAAAAGACCTAAGTCGCGAACCCCCCCTGCGCCTTGCTTCCCTCATCGCTGGGGGCTTCACCACCGGAGATTTTGCCACCAGGGGCGTGCCTCATTTCCCCCATCATTGTCAGCCGGAGGCCTTACCACCGGGAGCGGGACCCGAGCACGGAGCTCGCCATCGACGAAATCGGGAAGCTGCTCCTTCACGGCATCCAGAGCCTTATTCCACGCAATGGCGGAATACTCACCGAGCTCGACGTAAAACTGCTCTGACACCTTGTAATCGGCCACGACTTTCCTGGCCCGGACCTCAGCAGCCTGAGCCGACAGAAGCGCCGCCTCGGCATCCCTCCGGCTGGCATCTCCCTCCTTCTCCATGGCCGCGAAGCGATCAGCCAAGTCCGCCAGCTTCCTCTCGGCAACCCGGAGAGATGCACTCAGGCGACGGCGTACGCCCTGATTCGCTGAACTAGCAAGCTCCGCAGACTCCGCACGGGCTGCCAGGACATCGGCCCTGGCCCTCTCCAGACGCAGGTCACGCCGCAGGACCTCGACCTCCGAAGGGAATGCTTCTACTGGGCTTGGTGCGTGGAACGCTCCCTCGGCTTCTATACGAGCGGCGATGGCGCAGTGTTGAAGGACCTGACAGGAAGCGGATGATAAACCAAGAGTCGCTCGGGCCAAAGAAAGGAAGGCCAAAAACAACGCGCAAAGCGGTTCGTACCTGGACCGCCCCCTGGGCTATGGCCTCCATTTGGGCCCTCATGGTGCCGCACGGAAGTCTTCCTCCCGCTGACTCTTCCATCCCGGCAAGCAAGCTGGCAGCGACGGAAAGCCCGGATGGAACCATGAAGACGGCCTCTCCCTCCTGCACGGGGGTCCCTTCAGGGACCATTGACGACGGAGCACGAGAGATTGTCCTTTTCCTCTTAAGGGGGACCCCGTCCTCGCCCCCCCTCCGTCACCCGTCTGTGGCTCGGATGACCGCGGGCGCCTCTGACCGCCGCTGGAAAAATCCCCAGGAGCCGCCAACGAGGCGGACGACCCTGTCGCCGGCAGAACATTCGACGCAGAACCTGGGCCAGCCAGCGGCACGGCCGCGTCGCGGGCCTCCCTCTGGAACAAGCGACTCGCAGAATGGGAATGAACCATGTATCCCCAAGAAAAGGAGCGCCGAGCAGCCAAAACTTAGAAGAAAAGTAAGATGAAGGGTTAGGGGCCATGGAACAGGCCCCACCCCTATTTATCACCACGAGCAACCTCATCCAACGGTGCCCTTCGTCTCCCGCCAAAACGCTTCCTCGCGTCCAAACGGCCCAGATTGCTCCACCTGTCGTTCCCACACTGGACCGCATCCTTTCGGGCGTCGCAGGTCTACGCACGTCGTGTCAGCCAACCGACGCTTGACACGTAGACCGTCACTCCAAAGGCAAGATACACGAACCGGCGCACCCTCCTTAAATGCAGAGACCTCGCCCTGATTCGATAACAGAAAAGACAGCTCACGGCCCGGGGATGCGTCCCGACGAAATCTTAGGAGGGAGCTCGCCCCGGGCGGCCCGGCAGTCCACTCCTGACCCGACCCGCTAGCTGGTCGGGACAAGAGTGGGGGGCTAATGATAATGCTCGATATTGGCAATCCCCACGATCAGGACACGTGGCAGATGGCACGTCCCAGAACTCAGAAGAAAGGGCCCACAAAGGCCGACCAGGCCACCCCTGTATCCGACCTGCCAGCATAAGCTAGCCTTCCTCAGGGCTCCTCGCAGATTGGCCTCCTCGGTCCCTCAGCTCGCCCTGAACCGCCACAAGACCAAGTCTCCTCGGCCTCCTCGCTCGTCCCCGAGCCCCTTGGCCGAGACCGTCTTCCTCGGTCCTCCGACAAGCTCCACCGCCCACGGGCGTAACCGCCGCTCCGCGAATCTCGCCATGCGCGGATTCTCCGCCAGCAACATCCCACGTTCCACGCCTTCACGATCCCCATTTATGGGTGATCCGCTCTCTACACGGGCGTGACGTCGGGAGCGTAACTGCCGGCGAGATTCTCGCGCCTGCTGCTGCGTGCCTCCACCACTATATGAACCCCCATCACGGAGGGGTCAAGTAAGCCATTTTGACTTCACTTATCCGTTACGCTGTTCGGATCGAGTACTAACTTGATCATCGGAGGGTTCTCGGTGGTATCAAACCACCCCGGGACTTCTTTGCAAGTACTTGGCATCAAACTCCTCCGATCACCAAATCTCCTCAAAACCCATTGAGACCCACACACAACAGGGGATCCCTTCCAGAATCCACCGGGAGATCGACGGATGACAACATCTGAAGGAGATTTGAAAAGGACCTCCATCAATTTCTTTATAACTCCATCTTACTCTAAATTGTAGCACGAATTTGGTAACAAACAATATCTATAAAGTCAGAAAATAAAAAGGCAAAACGAAGACGCATGCAAGGCAAATGAAATGCGAATTAGAAGAGCCCTTTCAAATAAAACCCTGCACACAAAATCAAAATAAAAAAAAAAAACCAATGTGCAAATAAAAAAATATCATTCAAAAATTAATATTGCAAGGACAGACCCTAGTGAATAGATGGGAGTTTAACAGCCCCAATTGCAAAAGCAAATTTTGTAATGAAGTTTTAGATCGTGTTCTACGGGTTTTTGTTGTTGTTGTTGTTTGTTTGTTTTTGGGAGGAAGGGAGGTGAGTGAGGGGGGGGGGGGGGGGGGGGGTTGTCTAACATCCTTACCAATATTTTTTTGAGGTAAAAAAAACCCAGAAATAGCTCAATTTCTCAAACCTGAAAAGGATAAAAGGATACCTGCTTTACCACCATTACATCCTTCGGGCAACACTGACAAAATCATCTGGGCGTAAGCATCCCATGTTAATGTTCAAAATTCAAATATGTTACATGCATGTAGAAAAGATTGAGCATGCACCATTGTCATATACCCATCAAAATCATCGATTGAAACTATACTAGTTTCTTCCTGGCCTCCATGTTTAAGACCGCAGAGCGTCGCAAGATACTTGAGGTTACATTGGTAATGATCTCGGAAAACCCAAAGATGTGGAACAAGTTATTAATCATGAATATACACCCATCTCTTTATAACTCACAAGCAGAAAAATGATGGAAAATAAAAGGCAATAATTCCATAATCAATATCTATAATCTCAAAAATAAAAATATCAAAACAAGGCAATAATTCGATAATATAAATATTTGTAATCTCAAAAAGAAAAAATATCAAAACCGCCATCTCTTATAGCAATAAAGCACAACCAAAATTAACAATCCGTAATGGCATAGCACAGCAGCCCATGCAAGCATTCAATTTTCCGAAATTTTATTGAGGTACACACATATCAAGCTTCGAGTTCCACAGAGCAAACAAACATTAAAAAGTGGGGAAAAAACATACCATGTTACATCTATTTCTACTCTTTCATGAGCTTATGAACATCATTCAATAGCTACTGGAGACCTAATCACCATGAGACAAAATCAATAACCATATGTAGAGGATCGGAATGATGAAGACACAACCCCTCATTCACTAATTCCATGCTTTAGGTTCGGAACACTGGTTATTATTATAAAAGTGCACCCAAACTAGTTCATTAGAACACCAGAGCCATGGAATTAAAATTTAAAGCGAATTTGCAAAATACCATCTAATCTCATGCAGGAATTATTGCAGGTGAGGTAACCTATGTAAACAGCGAGAATTAATTTGATTCAGGCGTAAAAATATAAAGTGTCGGTGCAATTAATCTTTATCGAATAGGAGCAGTTTATCCTCATTGAAATCTAATGGCCATAACAATTAATTGTCTCATTGTCAAAGCTAAGTACCCTCAAAGGTAGCTAGCGTAATGTGAAAAATGAAACCTGAAGAATAGGTAAACTGGTTCCGCTAGAAGAAAAAAAAAACCTGTGCTCTCTCTCCTCTTCTCCGAAGCTCCAGCTTAATTAATTTTGACATGTTATGTAAAAACGAAGGGGCGTCGAGGGAAAATATATACAATTTCCAATAGTTCTTTTTTTGCTTAAATCCATGTGTAAAATACTTGCTATAAACTCCCTAATATCCAAATCACATGTAAATGGATCGGAAATATGTATTACCATATTCATATTCGGTTTTTTATTTTCGTATACGGATTCGGATAGTTGTCGGAAACAAAAACTATTATCCATTTCCGCTAAAAACCGGATATTTATATGGATCGGATATTGTAAAAACATTGCCCGCTGAAATCGAATATGGAAATTATTTGGATAAATATAAAGAAAAGGTCATGATTTATAATTGTAACTAATAAAAAATTAATTATATAAACCAATATATTTTTTACTATTTTTTTGCATGTGCCATGCACATGGAATATTGATAATGTTTTTACTGTCTATAAACAATATTAATAATTTCATGTGTATAATAATTAAAATTTTAAAACGGTCTATATCTTTGGAGGACATAACTTATTTAAATATACTTACATGTATAGTCCTTAGGATGCGGCGTTGTTTTGATAATGCTTGTTTTTGTTTAAAGAAAAATAATTGTGATGAACAATTTCAACTCAAAATGAAAATTTAGCATATATATTTTATCAAAAAAAATGATTAAAGTTTGAAGGGTTCAAGCAATTAATTTTAAACATTCAAATAAGCTTAAAATTAATTACAACAAATTTAAAATAAAAAATAATTAAGGTATATAAAGTCAGTTATCAAAGATCATCATAAATAATTTTATTAAACAATTTTTTTATGATAAACTCAAAATTATAGATAATATAAATTATAAAATTATAAATATAAATATAAATATTGATTGATTATAGATTAGAGTATATTTAAAATGAAATTAAAAGTGAGATGAAAAAATAATGAATTTCCTTTCAGGGCATGTTTTGCCAATTGAGACTGTAACGATCCTAAGATTTGAGTATCATTGTATTGTTCATTGTTAATAAAATACTATTTTCCTTTCGAATACTGAGCTATATTCTTTTCTTATTGACTAAGTGCAAAAATAGCCTTATAGTTCATTGGTTAAGTACTTATGCTGATGTCCTATAGTTCATGTGTTTGAAACCTAGCAACCCTTTTCTTTTTGTTCAGGTTTTTTTTTATCGTTTTCAAGCCCTGGAAGTTCACATGCGATGTACACGAGGCCCCGAAACCATATATACAAAGCAATGTATGTTTTTGAAATATAGGAGATGACACGAGCAGGGGGTCGAAGCTCGAGCCCAACGCTCGAGCTTCTGCCGCCCCAGACGGCAAACCCACCGCCCCAGACAGTAGTGTGGGGCCCACTCGTGCTCAGTTTTTTAGCACGAGTTCGTTTCGATGTGGGGTTTTCTTTTCCTATTCTAAATCGACCAATTCAATTCAGAAAACCCAGCCTTTTAATCCCACCTTTAAACACCCATCATTTCGCTTTATTCTCCTTTTTCTTCCACTAAAAATCCAGAGAAGAGTCCTTAGCCAAACCACTCATCTCCACCCTAAAAGCTCTAGGTTTTACAGTATTTTTGTGGCACAAATTGTCCATTAAAATTCAAGGCAAATCGATCGATTGTTCCTTCCACATCTTCGTGTCTTTCTCTTGTTTTGTTTTATTTCCCTAAATTTTTCGTAGACACTAAACTTTATCTCGTCTTGATTGTTCAAGTGTAGGTTGCCGATACTTGCCTTTTACCATTAAGGCCAAATCGGCGATACGGTTGTTATACCGTATCACAACGCGAGTAAATCACCTTCCCTTGTTTCATCCAATCGATCTTTCCCTCCTATCTCTTGAAAACTCATTTTGTCCTAAACTAAGCCATACCAAATCTCGCAATGTCGGTTAAACCGTATTAAATACCCACCTCTTATATGTGACAAATGTTAGCTTATAAACATGTATGCCAAATTATGTTTTTTTTGTCTACACATTAATAACATATAAACTCTCTTTATGGTTTCATTACATAAGCTTGTGGTGTGTTTAATAAAAAAAATGGGTTTGATAAAAGGAATCAGAAATGATACTCGTCCAACAAAAGAAAATGAGTGTATAGCAATGTAGTTCTAGTTTTTAAAATCATGAATTGTTCAAAAGTTTACTGTACACATGTTGGCAATATATTTTATTAGTCATAAGTAAGAGGAATCACGTTTTCTTATCTTTTTTCAAAAAATAACAGATATGCTTTTTTTAGAATCCGAAACTTCAGAAAAAACAACGTTATAAAAACCAAGACACCTCCGAGGTAGAGTTATAATTAATTTTCTCGTGATCTGGAATGCTAATAAAATTAGGTATAGCGATAGATACATTTTTATATGCGCCCTAAACAAATTTTTTAGAATTAAACGGTACCTAGTTTAGGTTTTACATGACTTTTGTCACTGTTTTTAAAACCAGAAAACTGTGTTTTATAGGCCATCTTCGGAGACCCATAACTCTTTCTTCCGAAATCCGATTTGAGCAAAATCAAGTGTTTTCGACAACTAGATCGAAAGATCTAGATTGTATTAGTTTTGATGTTTTCCGAAAACCGACGGAATTTATAGTATTCTGTCCTTTTAATTTATGTGACGAATCTGGACAGATTCTGTCCTAAATTGCACATTGTTTTTAAAGATTGCATAACTCAAGGTATAGAACTTGGTTTTTGACAAAATTTAGATGTATGGATACCTAATTGACAGACCTATAACTTTCCAATATATTTGGTGACTCAAAAGCGTATATAACGACCAGATATATGCCAGGCAAAACACCCAATAGTTGTTGTCCAGATATTATAAATTATGTTTTAAATCTTGATATTAACATGACCATAACTGGAGCTTTATGAATCCAAATCGTGCAGAACATAGTCGTTTGGACAAGTTGACCGAAAGACCTACAAGTTTCTAATAATTTTTTAGACCTGAAAACCTATGGAAAGTATCGCAGACTGTATTTTAAAAACATATATCGGGGCTGAACAGATTCTGATATGTTCTGCGCAGCGATACGAAAACGCATATATCTCCCAAACCAGTAGTCGGATTTAGGCGAGAATTGAAATCACGTTTACATAACATTTAGGATTATCTTTCTTGTTTATTTTCTGGTTTCAATTGGCTTGAGTAATTCACAGCACTTCTTTACAGTACTTTTAATTTTGTCATTAGTTGGATGTTGCACTCGTCTCATTTCATGATATGCGACTCCTCATTTTGTTGTACTTATATGACTCATATGGATAACCTACTGCATGCTTAACACGATTTGACTCGAGCCATGAATACGTAAGATATTATCTTGACCTGAACTCGACATAAATTTGAGATGAACTCTACTAAAACTTGACATGAACCTTGACTTGGAATTGCAAGCCTAATGTATTTATGGATTCGTGTTAAGATTGTGTCATACTCTATAATTTAATATACGCAGGGAAAAAGAGGTAGTTTGGTAATGAATGTATGTCGTGGCACGAGAGTCCACTAAAAATCACCTAACCTGAATCTCGTGTGCCATTATTTCGCTGGTTTGACGAAGTTTAACTCAGCATGTTGTTGGTCCGTGGGTTTGACGAACTAATTTCGTATACACGTATGCCTTCACTATCGCACTACAACAAGCACGTAACCATAGAACTACCATAGTTATATAGAACTGACATGCTTATATAATTGCCATGTTTAATTTCCATATCATACTTGTTCACTACTTCATGATTTTCCTTTCTACTTATATTGCTTGTCATTATACACTTTAATCTTATAATCCCATCTTATTGGGGACTTACCGAGCTCAAGATTGCTGACGGACATTTCGTTGTTTTTCTTCCTCTTCTTCTTTGGGAATGTTCGTTAGATGGTTTAGGGACTGGGGAGATCGAGCCGTGATTGATCGTGAAAAAGTGTTTGTAGAATAACCGCAATCAATAACGGTGTCACGTGTAGCTAGCCGAGATGGGTACGGGTCGTCCTCAGGGATTCGTGGAATCTTTTAATCTTATTTTAGACGAGTTGATTGAAAAGAGGGAGAATAGTTTTAAGATTTATTTTAAATACGGATATAGATTTTATAAGGAAAATGCTTGTAGGGTTCATATGATTTAATAGTTGATGGATGACTAATAAAGATTACTCTTTTTATCTTTTGATAGATTTAAAACTAAATTGATAGTGATGAATGAGGATTAGGGTTCTTGGAAGAAACTAGGGTTTCCCCACTATTGACCCTTGTCCCTTCATTGATCTCTATTCATGTCTAGCCCTTAACAAAACAATTGTTAATCTGATCTCAAATCGCGGTCGAGACTAGCAATAAATTGGTAGCGCTCCCGATTAGGATGTTAACGATTCTTTTGCTAAAGTTTATAAACTTTATAAGACTTAAAAGAAGTTAAAATATTTTCTTATCTATTGTTCTATCCTAATCCTACGAACCCTAGCAAGCTAAGAATTACCCACGTATGTTGTGAGAAGAAGAAGAAAGGATGGAGAATGAGATCATAATTAAAATGCAGAAAGTAAAAATACAGAAAATAAATAATTAAACAAAATGATCTATCTTTATTAATCAACTTCACAAGTACAAATCCTACGAATTTAGATTACAAGAGGAAGAAGTTGCTCTCGATCTCTGCCTCATAGGAAGTAGATGCTCCGTTGATTTTCACGTCGCTCTATCACGTCGAATCGTGGACCTGTCTTGGATCTCTTGTTCTTTGACGGTGATTTGCTTAGTGTAAAAGATGATGAGTTTTAACTCTAGCCCTCGGTCCTTTATATAGCCCTCAAATCAGAAATTCTAGATCTCATAGGTTTAGACTTTCCATAAAGATCCAGTTTCCAAGTTTTCAGATCCTACAATTTTATTGGCAGATTTTTATCCTGACATCTTAAATATCTTGATCTCTTGACCTGAGCTAAATCTGCACAAAATCTCCATGAATAATATTAGTAATATTTATTAAATTAGAGAGAGTATCTTAATTACTTTATATAGTAATAAATCTTTAAGAAACTTGATTAAGAATATTTTGTAAGATATGCATCTATTAATTACTAAAATATTATGCATATATTTTGAAATATTATTCTAACCATTTGTATAATATTATATCTTTTAAGAATTTTGATTAGAATATTTGATATGATATGCATATTTTAATTACCAAAATATTATATAAATATTATATAAATATTATATGTATATATGTTCCTTCATAATGTTAATTATAATATATAAACATATGGTAAATAGTATTTTGCAGATAAACCCAAATATGTTCTATATTTATAATAAACACCTTTAAATATATAAGGAAAGTAAGGAAAATGTTATATCAAAAGTGCAATATTTTCGACTGTACAAGCCGACAGAGAAGGATTACTCTCAGCTGTCATCTTAGGCAGATCATTAGTCATCCGTCAGTCATATTTTCTTTTCAGTGTGCCTATTGTTCAGGTTTTGCTTAGTTTTACTTTTCGTTATATTTGAATTCCAGTCTCATTGTTTTTTTTGAATATTGTAGCTTGGAGATGTATCAGAGTAGTTGGATTTCTATTCTCATTACTTTATTCTTGTTATATTATATTTCTTATGATACGCTTAACGTATTTATCTCGGGAAGGACCCTTACTGGGTATAAATACGTTACGGACTTGCCGCGTGTTAACTAACTCTTTTTGGGAAGCGGGGCATGACAGAGACTTTTCGATAATAATAAAACTTTTGAAACTAGAATATTTTCGTAAGGATTTAATAGAACTAGGATTTTTTTTTTTATAGAATTAAAGAACTAAACTAGAACTGAAAATTGAAACTATAAATCTAACTTATACATATAACCTCAATTAGAAAATATTTAATCATTTCTAAATGGTTTGTAACATAAAAAATTAATTTACTATTTTAATTATAAAAAATGAGATTTCTGTATACTGATAAAATATAATTAAAACCTATCTTTCTTTTAGTTTGATCAAATTAGGGTTACATAAATGTTTAATAATTTTAATATTTTCTGATTAATTTTAGATGTCTTTAATTTAGATAGATTTAAAAGTGATCGAAATTTTTTGTGTTGAATTAATAGGATTTGGTCAATAAAACAGAGGGACAAAAAAAGTTTGTAAGCTTACAGAAAGAAAATGGAGGAAGACAAGACGGTGGAGGGGGAGGGAGAGAGAAAGAGGAAGAGATGGGAGATTAGAGTTTGGTAGTTCTGATTTATAATTTTTGTTCCATTCAAATTGGTAGGATAATTTTTAAGGTTGTACCACTCATTTTGTATATGAAAAAGTTTTACCTAAAATATTTTTCTTCTAGTTCCGGTTCCAATTCCATTTATGACCAACACCAAATTTTGAGTTTTAAGTTCCAGTTCTAATTGACTTATACTAACTAATATATTTTCCCGGTATATTCCAATTCTAATTATTTGTTCCAATTGACTAACCCCTTTAGAAGTAAATAAACTTTTTCACGTGTGTACAGTCCCTAAAATTGATAATTGCAAATAGTATAGTCCCTAAAATTCACATATATTTAATTGCATATGATTTGTTTGTTGTGAAAAGATTTTATTTCTATGTAAAAAAATATTTTACATAGCCTATAAAGAGTTTCTAAATTTATGTTTGTTATTTTAAATATTATATTTCAATTTTTTATAGTAATGATATTTTAGTTATACCAAATTTTAACATAACATACAGACCAAAAAAAATGCCAATTTGCTTATAAGAGTAGTATAGATATAGATATAGATAGATATAGATAGATTTGGGGGGAAATTTAGAATGCCAAATAAAGATATTTTGTTTTCTTTTTTACGTTTTGCACGGAAAGATTTTGAATCTCAATTAAAGATTTTCAATATCATTTTCTACGGAAAATTTAATAAATGGATCCCAGTATTACTTAAACAGGTTGTGTTCGCATATCAATTTTTAGAGAACTCCTTTAAATTATTAATAATGGATATTAAGTGATGGATACCGGGTCTAGTATGAATTTATTCAGATATCCGAATCCGAATCCAGATCCAGGGTTTCTAAAATATTGCTAACCGAATCCGTTCGGATATTGGTTTTAGTTATCCATATCCGGTATTTTTCGGATTCAGAAATGGAACCAGATCAGATTATCCGGCTCCGATTACATCCCAGCAAATCACAAGCCTTGAAGTCCATTTTTCAAAGGGACTTGGGAAAGATCGAGGTGTATGGTTCTATTATTGTAATTACATAGACGAAGACCATAAACCAGTAGTTTTCTTCTGAGGACAAAAACAGGGCGATGGGCCTTACTCACAAAAAATGCATAACATAAACTAGTAGTTGATTGTAGATTTTTTAAAAATAAATCCGATTGGACTACCGAGCAGAGAACTCAGAATTTCACCCTAATTAGACGCTGCAGTATTGTAAGAAGTGGATTATACTCTCTCCATCCCTTTTTACTTGTCATTTTGGAGAGAGAAAAATATCCTATTTTACTTGACGTTTTTGGAATAACGAGAAAATCGTTAATGATAAACATATTAATAAATGATGCAATGCCAAAAATAGCCTAAAAATTAATTACTGATATTAAAAAAGTGATGATACTTTACTTAATAGTTGAGGGAAAAAATTGTATGATTTTTTTAGTGGTGATGTGGCAGTAGATTAAATACTGATATTAAGAAAGTGATAATCCTTTCCTTAATCGGTGTGCATTCCTTTAAAATGACAAGTAAAAAGGGATGGAGGGAATATTTGTAATTTATGTTTCCCATTATTCTCCTTGATTCCTCCCAATCATACAAAAGTTGACTACTAGAAATGATCGCATTGGTTAGTTCTGATGACTTATGGATTTTCATAATTCTACCATTTAGTTTTGATGATATTATACAATATTAATAGATCTGTACATGTGTTTCATATTGCATATTTTATAACACTGTATATGAGCTTGGTCGTGTTTGAGAAAGATTTCATGATATCAACCGACGCAAGCCTAAGATGGAGGATAGAGGAAATTGAGCTAAAACGGCAAATTTATTGGAGGTTAATGGACTAAAGTTCTTCAATGATCACATTCAAGCTTCATGAAGCTAAGGAGCCAAAGTCCAAGTTTAAAAAATTCAAGAATCGAAGAAATTGAAAAAATCAAGAGTTTGAGCTACAAGTGTATTCTCTAGAAAATCGATGCAAATAATTCATGGTTTATAAGAATAGCATGAAAAAACTCAAACAAATACACTATTGCATGCATGAAATCTTTAGGCAAAACTTGATAATTTTTTTCATTCTAAACGTTTTTCAATTTCAAGTTCAAAATTTTATGTGCATTCTTTCTTTAGACGTCTGTCCAAGTCTTATTCATATGCCTACGCACTATTGTAAAACATGCACAAGTTTTGAAATATCAGTTTTTTATTCAGAACAAACGTCTGAAGCATGCTATAACAAATGTATAGTTGTTCTCTGGATTTTCATTGTTTAAAACTTTTAATAGAACAAAGGTCTGTCGATACTTCTTCATACGTCTATTTGTTGCTTCTTCATACGTTTATTTGTTCTCTGGATTTTTATTTGCTTAAACCTTTTTAAAAACAAACGTCTGTCAAATCTTCTTCACACGTCTAGTTGTTATCTGTATTTTCATGTCATTAAAACTTTTTGTGGGAACAAACGTCTGAACCTTATTGGCACAAACGTCCAAAGGTTAAAAACTTTGAAAAAAATTTCTTCTTCAGACTTGTGTCACTTGTTCTTCAAACGTCTGATTGTTTTCTGTACTTTCATTGGCCATATTTTGAAAACCATGGCAAACGTCTGAAGCTCATAATGACAGACGTCTGAAGCTATTTTTGTTTGAAAAATATTACCGTTACGTGCATTTAATGCTATAACGGCTAGTTTTATTTTGCCTTCAGATATTTTGTCCTCTTGGTCTTCAGACGTTTGTTCTTCTGCCTAAGGCGTAATAAATGCATGTATCTGTTTGGTTTTTGTGTGGGGTTTAAAAGGGATTCTTGTGTAGTTATTGAAAAACAACTATTCTAAAAAATTGCATTCATTCTTTGAGTTCATCCTCACTGTTACGCCCCGCTTCCCAAAATCCGGAATGCGGAGAGCGACGAAGGCCAGCCGTGCTACCTACGGTAAGGAAAAATCCTTCCATAGTCACATAAGGCTGTCTATGTTAACCTGTCAAAGAAAAAATCCAATACCAAAAGGAATAATACTGATAATCTTGCTGCAATGAAACCACAAGAAATCCTAAAAAATGGGTCCACTAGATAATTGATGCAATTAAAGATCTGATACAGTAGGTTCGGAAATAAAATAAGATCCAAAAGAGATACATAAGTCCTAATGTCCCATAAAGACGCACATACTAAATACTAGCAGAAAAGGAAAATAAACCTACGAGTTACTGATCTTCGGCAAAGTTTTGATAGTCGTTGCGATCCTGCTCGGCATGAAAATCTGTCTCTAAACCTGAGATGGCAAATCTCAGGGATGTCAGAACACCCTAGTAAGTACTCAACGTATAAGGTGTGTGTATGATATGATAACATGAATAAGTGAATGTAGTAAAGCCCGTGTGCACAAGTAAAATCAGATATATATAAATAGATACATTACTACTACGAGCAAATAGGTAAAGAGGTTAAGTCGTAACCTAACTGGTCACTAAAAGGTAAACTACTCTATCGTAAGCTTGAGTGTGTGCGTCAACCTCTGCATGAGTATTCCTAACCCAAGAGTGGTGCCCCAGGGGCTAAGAAACACATGCCCAACTGTGGAATGAACAAGAGACAGATATAGCCCGGTACGAGCTGTAAACATGAGATCGATATAGCCCGGTACGAGCTGTAAACATGAGACCGATATAGTCCGGTACGAGCTGCCGACATAGGACTCCTGAGATCAACGCACACTCAAACTACCCCAACACCCGCGTATTTATAGCTACTATGGTAATGACTAGAGCACTAATTAAGAATGCTGAAAAGACTGGAACTGTGGTATGGTAATTATATAGAGATGAAACTGGTAAATAGTAGTGTGTCATGTCATGTTATGTAGTTCAACATCCTTATCAGCGATCTCGTTCATAGAGACTAGAGTAGTGAATAGTGAGGACTTGTCAGTGGTAATAGTTATCAGATAATAGTAACTGCATAAATGTGGTGTACAAGCTGGTATGAGTCACAATTGTTATTTTTACCGTTAGCCTTAATATGGATATATTAATCACAAACTGACTAGAAATATATAAATGTGAGATAGGTTAACAACTTTCGAACTTTATTTGTAGTTAAAATAAATCTCAATTTAAAACCACACTTGCTAATTATTCTCACTTGCTACATAAAAGTCTGCCTATATATATTTTTGTATGATATAACGAAAAATAGATACCAACACATTTCCCTTTTGTTCTTAACAGTGCAGGATATATATATATATATATATATATATATATATATATATATATATATATAACCACAAAAGAATGCCGATGTACATCGACCAAAAGTAAAGCAAGAGTACTTGCCTGAGGATAACGATCACGAAAAACGATGCACGAAGATGCGATGCACGATCTCAGCTAAAGTGCGACTTGGGATCTGAGTTATATGCTCCGCCTAGATAAATTTATCATCGGTTAACCATAAATATTCTCATAAATATCGTCACACAACTAAACACAATCGTATCAACTTAAGGTTTTAATACTAATTTTCCCCATTCGATGTTCACTGGTTTCATATCATTTCATTTTATTTATTTATTTATTTTTGAACAGGGATCAAGGAAACTTACAGAGGATGGTGATGGTATTAAGCTAGGGTTTGGATGGGTCCTGGTCGAGTCGAGGAAGCGTCGAGGGTTCGGATCTGGTGATGGAAGGGCTGTGATGTTGCTGCAGGGGGCGATGGAGATCTGGGTGATGGGAGCAGCGGCGAGGCGAAGACGAGGGCTGCGGCGACGTTGAGGGTTCTGTACAGGTCGCTAGAGGTTGTGGTGAAGTCGGAGATGGTGGTGCGAAGGGGCGAAGGCGATGGTGATGGGATGAGATGAGGGGATCGGGGTTTGTGGTCGCAACGAGGGATGGAGGCGGCGTCGGTGGGATGAGGACGAGGGCGAGGCCGAAGGGGAAGGCGAAGAGGGAAGGAGAGGGTCGGCGAGTGAGGAGCGGGAGTCGAGGGTTGTGGCGGCGGTGATGGTGGAGAGAGGAGGGGGTCGGGGTCTATGGCGGTGATGTGGAAATTTGAGGAGCAGACGGGGGGAGGGGGAGATATGAGTATGAGAGATACTTTGATTTGTATATAATTTTTTTTATAAATATATGTATATAGATGCATATCTTTAATTGGTTGTACTTAGAGATTCTGCACAGATTTTTCTTGTGCTCAAATTAACAACAAACAGAAATTAGCCAAGGTAATATATGTATGCGACCAAATATTAATAGGTCAAATTAGGAATTTTAAGATATGCAAAATATTGTTTTGTTGCAACTAAGGAAATTATATATATCATATAAAAACTGAAGATCTTTCTCATATCAAAATTATTTACGGTAAAATTCAAAATAAAATATATTAGCGGCCAACTAAAAGTTCAAAAATTTATGGAAAAAGAATCTCGATAAATCTTGAACTACTGCATCCAAATAGGGCTGTTACATCCTACCCACCTTACAGAAAATTTCGTCCTCGAAATTGGAGAGCGAAGAAGTCCCCGCTTCCCAAAATCCGGAATAGGGCTGTCACGCCCTGCTTCCCAAAATCCGTAATGCGGAGAGCAACGAAGGCCAGCCGTGATACCTACGGTAAGGAAAAATTCTTCCATAGTCACATAAGGCTGTCTAGATTAACCTGTCAAAAATAAAATCCAATACCAAAAGGAATAATACTGATAATCATGCTGCAATGAAACCACAAGAAATCCTAAAAAATGGGTCCACTAGATAATTGATGCAATTAAAGATCTGATACAGTAGGTTCGGAAATAAAATAATATCCAAAAGAGATACATAAGTCCTAATGTCCCATAAAGGCGCGCATACTAAATACTAGCAGAAAAGGAAAATAAATCTACGAGTTTCTGATCTTCGGCAAAGTTTTGATAGTCGCTGCGATCCTGCTCGGCCTGAAAATCTGTCTCTAAACCTGATGTGTGTATGGTATGATAACATGAATAAGTGAATGTAGTAAAGCCCGTGTGCACAAGTAAAAACAGATATATATAAATAGATACATTACTACTATGAGCAAACAGGTAAAGAGGTTAAGTCGTAACCTAACTGGTCACTAAAAGGTAAACTACTCTATCGTAAGCTTGAGTGTGTGCGTCAACCTCGGCAGGATTATTCCTAACCCAAGAGTGGTGCCCCAGGGGCTAGGAAACACAGGCCCAACTGTGGAATGAACAAGAGACCGATATAGCCCGGTACGAGCTGTAAACATGAGACCGATATAGCCCGGTACGAGCTGTAAACATGAGACCGATATAGCCCGGTACGAGCTGTAAACATGAGACCGATATAGTCCGGTACGAGCTGCCGGCATGGGACTCCTGAGATCCTGTTGTACGAACGCACACTCAAACTACCACAACACCCGCGTATTTATAGCTACTATGGTAATGACTAGAGAACTAAATAAGAATGCTGAAAAGACTGGAACTGTGGTATGGTAATTGTATAGAGATGAAACTGGTAAATAGTAGTGTGTCATGTCATGTCATGTAGTTCAGCATCCTTATCAGCGATCTCGTTCATAGAGACTAGAGTAGTGAATAGTCAGGACTTGTCAGTGGTAATAGTTATCAGATAATAGTAACTGCATAAAGGTGGTGTACAAGCTGGTATGAGTCACAATTGTTATCTTTACCGTTAACCTTAATATGGGTATATTAATCACAAACTGACTAGAAATATATAAATGTGAGATAGGTTAACAACTTTCGAACTTTATTTGTAGTTAAAATAAATCTCAATTTAAAACCACACTTGCTAATTATTCTCACTTGCTACATAAAAGTCTGCCTATATATATTTTTGTATGATATAACGAAAAATAGATACCAACACATTTCCCTTTTGTTCTTAACAGTGCAGGATATATATATATATATATATATATATATATATATATATATATATATATATATATATATATATATATAACCACAAAAGAATGCCGATGTACATCGACCAAAAGTAAAGCAAGAGTACTTGCCTGAGGATAACGATCACGGAAAACGATGCACGAAGATGCGATGCACGATCTCAGCTAAAGTAAGACTTGGGATCTGAGTTATATGCTCCGCCTAGATAAATTTATCATCGGTTAACCATAAATATTCTCATAAATATCGTCACACAACAAAACACAATCGTATCAACTTAGAGTTTTAATACTAATTTTCCCCTTTCGATGTTCACTGGTTTCATATCATTTCATTTTATTTATTTATTTATTTTTGAACAGGGATCAAGGAAACTTACAGAGGATGGTGATGGTATCAAGCTAGGGTTTGGATGGGTCCTGGTCGAGTCGAGGAAGCGTCGAGGGTTCGGATCTGGTGATGGAAGGGCTGTGATGTTGCTGCAGGGGGCGATGGAGATCTGGGTGATGGGAGCAGCGGCGAGGCGAAGATGAGGGCTGCGGCGACGTTGAGGGTTCTGTGCAGGTTGCTAGAGGTTGTGGTGAAGTCGGAGATGGTGGTGCGATGAGATGAGGGGATCGGGGTTTGTGGTCGCAACGAGGGATGGAGGCGGCGTCGGTGGGATGAGGACGAGGGCGAGGCCGAAGGGGAAGGCGAAGAGGGAAGGAGAGGGAGGCGAGGGTCGGCGAGTGAGGAGCGGGAGTCGAGGGTTGTGGGGGCGGTGATGGTGGAGAGAGGAGGGGGTCGGGGTCTGTGGCGGTGATGTGGAAATTTGAGGAGCAGACGGGGGGTGGGGGGAGAGAGATATGAGTATGAGAGATACTTTGATTTGTATATAATTTTTTTTATAAATATATGTATATAGATTCATATCTTTAATTGGTTGTACTTAGAGATTCTGCACAGATTTTTCTTGTGCTCAAATTAACAACAAACAGAAGTTAGCCAAGGTAATATATGTATGCAACCAAATATTAATAGGTCAAATTAGAAATTTTAATATATGCAAAATATTGTTTTGTTGCAACTAAGGAAATTATATATATCATATAAAAACTGAAGATCTTTCTCATATCAAAATTATTTACGGTAAAATTCAAAATAAAATATATTAGCGGCCAACTAAAAGTTCAAAAATTTATGGAAAAAGAATCTTGATAAATCTTGAACTACTGCATCCAAATAGGGCTGTTACATCCTACCCACCTTACAGAAAATTTCGTCCTCGAAATTGGAGAGCGAAGAAGGCCCTGCTTCCCAAAATCCGGAATAGGGCTGTCACGCCTTGCTTCCCAAAATCCGTAATGCGGAGAGCAACGAAGGCCAGCCGTGCTACCTACGGTAAGGAAAAATTCTTCCATAGTCACATAAGGCTGTCTAGATTAACCTGTCAAAGATAAAATCCAATACCAAAAGGAATAATACTGATAATCATGCTGCAATGAAACCACAAGAAATCCTAAAAAATGGGTCCACTAGATAATTGATGCAATTAAAGATCTGATACAGTAGGTTCGGAAATAAAATAAGATCCAAAAGAGATACATAAGTCCTAATGTCCCATAAAGGCGCGCATACTAAATACTAGCAGAAAAGGAAAATAAATCTATGAGTTTCTGATCTTCGGCAAAGTTTTGATAGTCGCTGCGATCCTGCTCGGCCTGAAAATCTATCTCTAATCCTGAGATGGAAAATCTCAGGGATGTCAGAACACCCCAGCAAGTACTCAACGTATAAGGTGTGTGTATGGTATGATAACATGAATAAGTGAATGTAGTAAAGCCCGTGTGCACAAGTAAAAACAGATATATATAAATAGATACATTACTACTATGAGCAAACAGGTAAAGAGGTTAAGTCGTAACCTAACTGGTCACTAAAAGGTAAACTACTCTATCGTAAGCTTGAGTGTGTACGTCAACCTCTGCAGGAGTATTCCTAACCCAAGAGTGGTGCCCCAGGGGCTAGGAAACACAGGCCCAACTGTGGAATGAACAAGAGACCGATATAGCCCGGTACGAGCTGTAAACATGAGACCGATATAGCCCGGTACGAGCTGTAAACATGAGACCGATATAGCTCGGTACGAGCTGTAAACATGAGACCGATATAGCCCGGTACGAGCTGTAAACATGAGACCGATATAGTCCGGTACGAGCTGCCGGCATGGGACTCCTGAGATCCTGTTGTACGAACGCACACTCAAACTACCACGACACCCGCGTATTTATAGTTACTATGGTAATGACTAGAGAACTAAATAAGAATGCTGAAAAGACTGGAACTGTGGTATGGTAATTGTATAGAGATGAAACTGGTAAATAATAGTGTGTCATGTCATGTCATGTAGTTCAGCATCCTTATCAGCGATCTCGTTCATAGAGACTAGAGTAGTGAATAGTCAGGACTTGTCAGTGGTAATAGTTATCAGATAATAGTAACTGCATAAAGGTGGTGTACAAGCTGGTATGAGTCACAATTGTTATCCTTACCGTTAACCTTAATATGGGTATATTAATCACAAACTGACTAGAAATATATAAATGTGAGAGAGGTTAACAACTTTCGAACTTTATTTGTAGTTAAAATAAATCTCAATTTAAAACCACACTTGCTAATTATTCTCACTTGCTACATAAAAGTCTGCCTATATATATTTTTGTATGATATAACGAAAAATAGATACCAACACATTTCCCTTTTGTTCTTAACAGTGCAGGATATATATATATATATATAACCACAAAAGAATGCTGATGTACATCGACCAAAAGTAAAGCAAGAGTACTTGCCTGAGGATAACGATCACGGAAAACGATGCACGAAGATGCGATGAACGATCTCAGCTAAAGTGCGACTTGGGATCTGAGTTATATGCTCCGCCTAGATAAATTTATCATCGGTTAACCATAAATATTCTCATAAATATCGTCACACAAATAAACACAATCGTATCAACTTAGAGTTTTAATACTAATTTTCCCCTTTCGATGTTCACTGGTTTCATATCATTTCATTTTATTTATTTATTTATTTTTGAACAGGGATCAAGGAAACTTACAGAGGATGGTGATGGTATCAAGCTAGGGTTTGGATGGGTCCTGGTCGAGTCGAGGAAGCGTCGAGGGTTCGGATCTGGTGATGGAAGGGCTGTGATGTTGCTGCAGGGGGCGATGGAGATCTGGGTGATGGGAGCAGCGGCGAGGCGAAGACGAGGGCTGCGGCGACGTTGAGGGTTCTGTGCAGGTCGCTAGAGGTTGTGGTGAAGTCGGAGATGGTGGTGCGAAGGGGCGAAGGCGATGGTGATGGGATGAGATGAGGGGATCGGGGTTTGTGGTCGCAACGAGGGATGGAGGCGGCGTCGGTGGGATGAGGACGAGGGCGAGGCCGAAGGGGAAGGCGAATAGGGAAGGAGAGGGTCGGCGAGTGAGGAGCGGGAGTCGAGGGTTGTGGCGGCGGTGATGGTGGAGAGAGGAGGGGGTCGGGGTCTGTGGCGGTGATGTGGAAATTTGAGGAGCAGACGGGGGGGGGGGGGAGTGAGAGAGATATGAGTATGAGAGATACTTTGATTTGTATATAATTTTTTTTATAAATATATGTATATAGATGCATATCTTTAATTGGTTGTACTTAGAGATTCTGCACAGATTTTTCTTGTGCTCAAATTAACAACAAACAGAAGTTAGCCAAGGTAATATATGTATGCAACCAAATATTAATAGGTCAAATTAGGAATTTTAAGATATGCAAAATATTGTTTTGTTGCAACTAAGGAAATTATATATATCATATAAAAACTGAAGATCTTTCTCATATCAAAATTATTTACGGTAAAATTCAAAATAAAATATATTAGCGGCCTACTAAAAGTTCAAAAATTAATGGAAAAAGAATCTTGATAAATCTTGAACTACTGCATCCAAATAGGGCTGTTACATCCTACCCACCTTACAGAAAATTTCGTCCTCGAAATTGGAGAGCGAAGAAGGCCCCGCTTCCCAAAATCTGGAATAGGGCTGTCACGCCCTGCTTCCCAAAATCCGTAATGCGGAGAGCAACGAAGGTCAGCCGTGCTACCTACGGTAAGGAAAAATTCTTCCATAGTCACATAAGGCTGTCTAGATTAACCTGTCAAAGATAAAATCCAATACCAAAAGGAATAATACTGATAATCATGCTGCAATGAAACTACAAGAAATCCTAAAAAATGGGTCCACTAGATAATTGATGCAATTAAAGATCTGATACAATAGGTTCGGAAATAAAATAAGATCCAAAAGAGATACATAAGTCCTAATGTCCCATAAAGGCGCGCATACTAAATACTAGCAGAAAAGGAAAATAAACCAACGAGTTTCTGATCTTCGGCAAAGTTTTGATAGTCGCTGCGATTCTGCTCGGCCTGAAAATCTGTCTCTAAACCTGAGATGGAAAATCTCAGGGATGTCAGAACACCCCAGCAAGTACTCAACGTATAAGGTGTGTGTATGGTATGATAACATGAATAAGTGAATGTAGTAAAGCCCGTGTGCACAAGTAAAAACAGATATATATAAATAGATACATTACTACTATGAGCAAACAGGTAAAGAGGTTAAGTCGTAACCTAACTGGTCACTAAAAGGTAAACTACTCTATCGTAAGCTTGAGTGTGTGCGTCAACCTCTGCAGGAGTATTCCTAACCCAAGAGTGGTGCCCCAGGGGCTAGGAAACACAGGCCCAACTGTGGAATGAACAAGAGACCGATATAGCCCGGTACGAGCTGTAAACATGAGACCGATATAGCCCGGTACGAGCTGTAAACATGAGACCGATATAGTCCGGTACGAGCTGCCGGCATGGGACTCCTGAGATCCTGTTGTACGAATGCACACTCAAACTACCCCAACACCCGCGTATTTATAGCTACTATGGTAATGACTAGAGCACTAAATAAGAATGCTGAAAAGACTGGAACTGCGGTATGGTAATTGTATAGAAATGAAACTGGTAAATAATAGTGTGTCATGTCATGTCATGTAGTTCAGCATCCTTATCAGCGATCTCGTTCATAGAGACTAGAGTAGTGAATAGTCAGGACTTGTCAGTGGTAATAGTTATCAGATAATAGTAACTGCATAAAGGTGGTGTACAAGCTGGTATGAGTCACAATTGTTATCTTTACCGTTAACCTTAATATGGGTATATTAATCACAAACTGACTAGAAATATATAAATGTGAGATAGGTTAACAACTTTCGAACTTTATTTGTAGTTAAAATAAATCTCATTATAAAACCACATTTGCTAATTATTCTCACTTGCTACATAAAAGTCTACATATATATATTTTTGTATGATATAACGAAAAATAGATACCAACACATTTCCCTTTTGTTCTTAACAGTGCAGGAAATATATATATATATATATATATATATATATATATATATATATATAACCATAAAGGAATGCCGATGTACATCGACCAAAAGTAAAGCAAGAATACTTGCCTGATAATTACGATCACGGAAAACGATGCACGAAGATGCGGGGCACGATCTCAGCTAAAGTGCAACTTGGAATCTGAGTTAAATGCTCCGCCTAGATAAATTTATCATCGGTTAACCATAAATATTCTCATAAATATCGTCACACAACTAAACACAATCGTATCAACTTAGGGTTTTAATACTAATTTTCCCCTTTTGATGTTCACTGGTTTCATATCATTTCATTTTATTTATTTATTTATTTTTGAACAGGGATCAAGGAAACTTACAGAGGATGGTGATGGTATCAAGCTAGGGTTTGGATGGGTCCTGGTCGAGTCGAGGAAGCGTCGAGGGTTCGGATCTGGCGATGGAAGGGCTGTGATGTTGCTGCAGGGGGGCGATGGAGATCTGGGTGATGGGAGCAGCGGCGAGGCGAAGACGAGGGCTGCGGCGACATTGAGGGTTCTGTGCAGGTCGCTGGAGGTTGTGGTGGAGTCGAAGATGGTGGTGCGAAGGGGCGAAGGCGATGGTGGTGCGATGAGATGAGGGGATCGGGGTTTGTGGTCGCAACGAGGGATGGAGGCGGCGTCGGTGGGATGAGGACGAGGGCGAGGCCGAAGGGGAAGGCGAAGAGGGAAGGAGAGGGAGGCGAGGGTCGGCGAGTGAGGAGCGGGAGTCGAGGGTTGTGGCGGCGGTGATGGTGGAGAGAGGAGGGGGTCGGGGTCTGTGGCGGTGATGTGGAAATTTGAGGAGCAGACGGGGGGGAGAGAGAGATATGAGTATGAGAGATACTTTGATTTGTATATAATTTTTTTTATAAATATATGTATATAGATGCATATCTTTAATTGGTTGTACTTAGAGATTCTGCACAGATTTTTCTTGTGCTCAAATTAACAACAAACAGAAGTTAGCCAAGGTAATATATGTATGCAACCAAATATTAATAGGTCAAATTAGAAATTTTAATATATGCAAAATATTGTTTTGTTGCAACTAAGGAAATTATATATATCATATAAAAACAGAAGATCTTTCTCATATCAAAATTATTTACGGTAAAATTCAAAATAAAATATATTAGCGGCCAACTAAAAGTTCAAAAATTTATGGAAAAAGAATCTTGATAAATCTTGAACTACTGCATCCAAATAGGGCTGTTACATCCTACCCACCTTACAGAAAATTTCGTCCTCGAAATTGGAGAGCGAAGAAGGCCCTGCTTCTCAAAATCCGGAATAGGGCTGTCACGCCCTGCTTCCCAAAATCCGTAATGCGGAGAGCAACGAAGGCCAGCCGTGCTACCTACGGTAAGGAAAAATTCTTCCATAGTCACATAAGGCTGTCTAGATTAACCTGTCAAAGATAAAATCCAATACCAAAAGGAATAATACTGATAATCATGCTGCAATGAAACCACAAGAAATCCTAAAAAATGGGTCCACTAGATAATTGATGCAATTAAAGATCTGATACAGTAGGTTCGGAAATAAAATATGATCCAAAAGAGATACATAAGTCCTAATGTCCCATAAAGGCGCGCATACTAAATACTAGCAGAAAAGGAAAATAAATCTACGAGTTTCTGATCTTCGGCAAAGTTTTGATAATCGCTGCGATCCTGCTCGGCCTGAAAATCTATCTCTAATCCTGAGATAGAAAATCTCAGGGATGTCAGAACACCCCAGCAAGTACTCAACGTATAAGGTGTGTGTATGGTATGATAACATGAATAAGTGAATGTAGTAAAGCCCGTGTGCACAAGTAAAAACAGATATATATAAATAGATACATTACTACTATGAGCAAACAGGTAAAGAGGTTAAGTCGTAACCTAACTGGTCACTAAAAGGTAAACTACTCTATCGTAAGCTTGAGTGTGTGCGTCAACCTCTGCAGGAGTATTCCTAACCCAAGAGTGGTGCCCCAGGGGCTAGGAAACACAGGCCCAACTGTGGAATGAACAAGAGACCGATATAGCCCGGTACGAGCTGTAAACATGAGACCGATATAGCCCGGTACGAGCTGTAAACATGAGACCGATATAGCTCGGTACGAGCTGTAAACATGAGACCGATATAGCCCGGTACGAGCTGTAAACATGAGACCGATATAGTCTGGTACGAGCTGCCGGCATGGGACTCCTGAGATCCTGTTGTACGAACGCACACTCAAACTACCACAACACCCGCGTATTTATAGCTACTATGGTAATGACTAGAGAACTAAATAAGAATGCTGAAAAGACTGGAACTGTGGTATGGTAATTGTATAGAGATGAAACTGGTAAATAATAGTGTGTCATGTCATGTCATGTAGTTCAGCATCCTTATCAGCGATCTCGTTCATAGAGACTAGAGTAGTGAATAGTCAGGACTTGTCAGTGGTAATAGTTATCAGATAATAGTAACTGCATAAAGGTGGTGTACAAGCTGGTATGAGTCACAATTGTTATCTTTACCGTTAACCTTAATATGGGTATATTAATCACAAACTGACTAGAAATATATAAATGTGAGATAGGTTAACAACTTTCGAACTTTATTTGTAGTTAAAATAAATCTCAATTTAAAACCACACTTGCTAATTATTCTCACTTGCTACATAAAAGTCTGCCTATATATATTTTTGTATGATATAACGAAAAATAGATACCAACACATTTCCCTTTTGTTCTTAACAGTGCAGGATATATATATATATATATATATATATATATATAACCACAAAAGAATGCTGATGTACATCGACCAAAAGTAAAGCAAGAGTACTTGCCTGAGGATAACGATCACGGAAAACGATGCACGAAGATGCGTTGCACGATCTCAGCTAAAGTGCGACTTGGGATCTGAGTTATATGCTCTGCCTAGATAAATTTATCATCGGTTAACCATAAATATTCTCATAAATATCGTCACACAAATAAACACAATCGTATCAACTTAGAGTTTTAATACTAATTTTCCCCTTTCGATGTTCACTGGTTTCATATCATTTCATTTTATTTATTTATTTATTTTTGAACAGGGATCAAGGAAACTTACAGAGGATGGTGATGGTATCAAGCTAGGGTTTGGATGGGTCCTGGTCGAGTCGAGGAAGCGTCGAGGGTTCGGATCTGGTGATGGAAGGGCTGTGATGTTGCTGCAGGGGGCGATGGAGATCTGGGTGATGGGAGCAGCGGCGAGGCGAAGACGAGGGCTGCGGCGACGTTGAGGGTTCTGTGCAGGTCGCTAGAGGTTGTGGTGAAGTCGGAGATGGTGGTGCGAAGGGGCGAAGGCGATGGTGATGGGATGAGATGAGGGGATCGGGGTTTGTGGTCGCAACGAGGGATGGAGGCGGCGTCGGTGGGATGAGGACGAGGGCGAGGCCGAAGGGGAAGGCGAAGAGGGAAGGAGAGGGTCGGCGAGTGAGGAGCGGGAGTCGAGGGTTGTGGCGGCGGTGATGGTGGAGAGAGGAGGGGGTCGGGGTCTGTGGCGGTGATGTGGAAATTTGAGGAGCAGACGGGGGGGGGGGAGTGAGAGAGATATGAGTATGAGAGATACTTTGATTTGTATATAATTTTTTTTATAAATATATGTATATAGATGCATATCTTTAATTGGTTGTTGTTCCCCCCCGAAAGGCGGCCGCACAGGACTTCGCGTCCGTGCCCGAGGTTCGGGGCAGATGCTATTTGGTTTTATCCGTCTATCTCTCCGAAGATGCCAAGTTGATTTATGGCACCTTGTATCGGAGGTTTAGACGGATGCGGCCGATGTAGCAAACTTCGTCAGATTCCCCCTCGCTTGAGGGGTTTTTGATTGTGAGGACGCTCTTCCCTGCAGGCGCAAGCCCCTGCAGTTAATTACGCTACCACATCGCGGTAACAACTTTCTCCTTCTCCAGAATTTCACTTCGTGTCGTGTGTGTTTGTTTTGTTTGTGGTTGCCCGTGGATTGTATACGGAGACTGAGTAATGCCGTCGCCCGTAGGACGTGGATTAGTCCAAATCCGTATTTACTTAGATTTGGGTTTGGTGTTTTTAGTTTAAGGATACGTTAGTCGCGTTGCGGCTAAGATCAACTTAAACATTCGTTAAGGATACGTTAGTCCTGTTTGAGACTAAGATCAACTTAACGTGATCGTTTAGATCCGACAAAAGAGCGTTTGGGCTCTATTGTTCCAGTTTGGGAGATTCATAGTCCAATTTGGGACTAAAGTCTGTTTGGAGGATACGTTAGCCATTTTTGAGGCTAAGATCGACTCGAACGTTTGTTAAGGATACGTTAGTCCAGTTTGAGACTAAGATCAACTTAACGGGATCGTTTAGGTCCGACAAAAGAGCATTTGGGCTCTATTGTGCCAGTTTAGGGACGTGGTGGTCCATATTCCAGTTTAGGGACGTGGTGGTCCATCGCATTTATGGCCGTCGGGACCCGTCACCTCTCTGACGTCGTTGAAGAATTACAACGATAGGTGTCAGAGGAGTTCAGAGATGTACCCTTGAACCAGAGTTGATTTGGGGTTTTATCATTCATTTAAATGTCTAAGGATGCGGGACCGTTTAGATCCGGCAAAAGAGCATTTGGAGGCTCTATTATTCCAGTTTAGGGACGTAGTGGTCCACTTTCCAGTTTAGGGACGTGGTGGTCCATCGCCAGTTTAGGGACGTGGTGGTCCGATATTAGTTTAGGGACGTTTCGGTCCGATATTAGTTTAGGGACGTTCCGGTCCGATGTTAGTTTATAGACATTTCGGTCCGATGTTAGTTTATGGACATTTCGGTCCACGAGTTTAAAGACCCCGCAGTCTATATCGATGTGTGGTCGTTGGGACCCGTCACCTCTTTGACGTCGTTGAGGAATTACAACGACGGATGTCAAAGGAGTTCGGAGATGTACCCTCGAACCGGATGTAAATTGATTTAGAAGAGCAATTTTGCTCAGTCAATTTAATTTAAGGACTTATGGCCAAAATTGGGCTAAGTCTAGTTGAAATGTTCAACATTTTATTTGCTTTTGCATTACATTTCTTTTTTTATTTTTATTTGGGCCTTGCCCAGAAAGGATGCAGAGCATCAATTTGTTTTGGGCTCTGCCCTTTTAGGAATGATGCAAGGCATCAATTTTATTTGGGCTCTGCCCTTGTATAAAGGATGCAAAGCATCAATTTATTTGGGCTCTGCCCATTTATTGCCTTGCAATTTATTTTGGCCTGTCAGGTCATTTTGGTTTGGGCCTTGCCCTTTAGAAAATGCATTGCATTTATCAAGCGCTTTGCGCCAATCAAAAAGCACAACAGTGCAAATTTATAAGTGCAAAGCACTATTAATTTGAGAATCTTTTAGATTCAAGAACCAATGGTTCATAAAAGAAGTGCAAAGCACTATTTGATTTCTTGATCTAATTTAGATCAAAGAATAACAAGTTTTTTCCTTTTTATTTCAAGAACCAAAGGTTCATAAAAGTGCAAAGCACTATTAATTTAAGAATCTTTTAGGTTCAAGAACCGATGGTTCATAAAACAAGTGCAAGGCACTATTTTTTTTAGATCTAAGAAAAAACAAGTTTTTCTTGTTTTTCTTATCTTAGAGAACCAAAGGTTCATGAAAGTGCAAAGCACTATTAATTTAAGAACCTTTTAGGTTCAAGAACCGATGGTTCATAAAACAAGTGCAAGGCACTATTTTTATTTATTTATTTATTTATCGTTAAAGATCTATGATCTTATTCATAAGAGAATTTTCTCTTCTTTAAAAGGTTTTTACCTTTTTTTTTATTCTTCAAGAGTTCTCTTCTCTTTTCTTTTTAGCAAGATGTTGATGCCTTTGAATTGAGGTCTAGGGTCCTTTTTATAGTGCCCATAAATTAGTTAAAGTTTGTTAAAGAGATTATTCTCTAAGTGATTTGGGGAATTTTCCCCACCGTCGGATCTTTAATCCAAAGGTCTCTGTTTTACAGAAGAAATCTTATTGTTTTAACAAAAACAGAAAAGATTTTCTCAAATCTTTATTCTGTTTTTGCAATAAAGAATTTTATTTTATTTTTTTATTTTTTTATTTTTTTTTTATTTTTTGCTTGCGCAACTGCGCGTTGACACGTGTCGCGCAACTGCGCAGTTGCGCACTGCGCAGCTGCGTGACACTTGTCGCGCAACTGCGCACTTGCGCAGTTGCGCACTGCGTGACACGTGTCGCGCAACTGCGCACTTGCGCAGTTGCGCACTGCGCAGCTGCGTGACACGTGTCGCGCAACTGCGCACTTTTTTTTTTCTTTTTCTTTTTTTGAGCTTTGCTCTGATTGGAGAAACAACAGAAGTATTGCTTCTTTTTCCACTTTGGAATTTAAACAGAGCTTTGCTCTGAATAGGGTAAACAAATGCCCCTCCACCGTTGCGCTTACGTGGTCTCCTAACGTGAGCGCAGCGGTGGCAGACTCCGAACCGTCGCGCCATCTCTTGGGAGCTGAAAGGGCACTTGATGCCTATAAATAGGACCTTTGGTCCTCGAAAAATTCTTTACCACCTCAAGAATTTTGACTCAGAACCTTGCTCTTGCTTAAGAATTTTCAGAGCCTTGCTCTTGATTTTTTTTTCCAAGAACTCCAGAGTTCATAACCATCATAGGTAAAAATTAAATTAAATTAAAGCTGATTAATAGAGCCTTGCTCTCCATAGATCCCTGATCTAAAGAAAACCTATTTAGGGTTTCATTTAGCAGAGCTTTGCTCTAAAGAGGTCCAAAGAGAACTCAGGAGAATCCTGTTAGGGTTCCATTAATAGAGCTTTGCTCTATAAAAGATTTTTCTTATATCTTCTTAATTAATGGAGCTTTGCTCCTCCCAACTTATATGGCACTTGAGAATATTATTATTATTATATCATTTTTTTTAGAGCGGAGCTCTCAATATTTTCAGGGAATTTTCCTCAAATTCTCCTCATAACTGATTTTGACTGGTGTCGCTCCTGTCTACAGAGCATTGCTCTCGAGGAGTTTAACTTTTAACTTTCTGTATTTTCTTGTTTGTTAATATCCCTGTATTGTTTTCTTCAGGTATTATGGCGGTGCGTCTATACAGCTTGCACGAGCTCATCACTTATGAGGATATCCGTGTACAGGGCCGTCAACAGAACCAGGAGTTTACGGACGCTCAATGTGCAGAGGTCATGGGTCGCCTGAATGCCAGCGGTGGCTGGCTGCTACCTCGTCGTTCGGCCCTTTTGAAAGTCGTGCTGGGGTCAATATGGAGAGCACTCCCAGGTCTTCACGAGGCCTTACCGCTCAATGCGCTAGATGATGCCGAAGACAAGGTGCATTCAGTGTACCTGACGGGGCTGATTTCGAAGAAACGGCGAAACAAGCTCGTTGACATCCTACATCAAATCTTTCGGCAGACGACAATCGTTGCTGCTTATCGAAGGCCGGAGGGGCTTGCCGATGATATTGACACCGAGGAGCGCGAGATGCTGCGCATAAGAATAATTAGAAAGGCCAAAAGAAGTTTGGACGGCCTTACTTTTGAATTCCTCAATCCCTGCCCCGGATCTGAAGTTATTCCATTGTAATAATGTTTTCCTTTTACCGCTTTTCAAAATTGTAAGAATTTTTGCTAATATGAATGGAAACTTTTTACTTCAGCTTCTCTTATTTCCCGTCCTGAGTTTTCTGTCCATGCATAAATGAATGCGTCACGCATGCCAGATCAAATGTAGACCGGATATTCTCTCTGTCATCTTCTTTCTTTTAAAGTCAGCAGGCTGTCTTAATAACCATGGTTGATGGATGTCTAAAACGAGTATTCTGACTTCCTCAGGAAATAGTGATGGCTTAGGCCGCAGGTTCAGGTCTAATGCCTAAGAATTTTCAATTCTATGAGCCGTGAGGGTCTCATAGAGGCTTTTCTCCCTACGGATCGAGAGGATCTCATAGGTGGATTTTCTCCTTAGGAATCGTGAGGATTCTTAAGTGTGGTTTTCTCTTATAAGTCGTAAGGATCTTATAAGAGAATTTTCCCTCTTACGAATCGAGAGGATTCGTAAGTGGTTGTTTCCCTCCTCGTCGAAATTCGACTTCGGAGAGTGAGACCCGTGAATAGTATGCAAGAGACCAGTTTGGATTGACTTGCAGGGCCCTATTGCTCAAAAAGCAAGCTTTTCAATCCTTGCTGTCTAAGACTTTATCTCATGAGTCGAGCCGCCTCGACAATTTTTCACAAGTCGAGACGAATCGAACGTTTCTCGCAAGAACATCTTAACGTCGCATTTAACCTCTGCTCTTTACGACAGAAGCCCGTTAAGGTCGGTGGTACTTAGGGTTTTGGCCATCGTACCGTCGCATAAGCTGATATAGTCCTCGATAGGCAATCGTGCTATTCGAGTAGCCCCGCGACTGCCGTGTCTCTGATCCCTTCGGGGGTTGGACAAGACGTCTTCAAGCAATCCTCCTTGGCAGTTTGACCGTCGGAAGAGCAAGCGCTAGGAATTTGTTAGTTATATGTATGCCCTAGAGGCCATTACTGTACATTGGATGTATATTGTAGTGGATGCTGGGACATATATAGGGAGGACTTTCTTGCTCGACATGATAGTATGCTATCTGGTTGATCTTTACCTTAACGTGTACACTGATTGTCTCTCTGTTACATGTTGGTAAAGCCCTTAGGATGTGTGCTTGACTACCTGGACTATGATGCAGATCATACTAGTGGGGACATGGTAGTCCATAAGTACATCCTTCAAAGTCCCTAGTCGTGGGTGTATCGAGACGGGGCATCGATATACCAGAGTAGACTAGCGTATACCTTCTCGACCCATACAGATGGGCGATGGATGATCCCATATCCATTGGTGTTTGACATCGGGGATGACATACGGGTGCTCAGTAGAGACTGGGTACACTGGACGGACTCGCCGAGAACTCCCAGATGGTATTATACCTCACGTCAGATGGCAGTTCTCTGGTGACACTGGTACAGAGTAGTCTGTTGACCCGAGATCGTCATAGAGTCTTGTGTGGTTCCCACTGTGCTTTGATTTCCATCTTACCACGTCCAAGAGGGCATGCAAAACGGTGGTTTTTGGGTACAGTCCCGAGTCACATGGAGGCAATGAGCGATAGGAGGGGATTCGTCTCTCCCGGTATAGGGAGTTGATGTTGCGCTGTGTTCGATTGGCTATAACAGGAAATCCCTGGCCAGGGTTGCTGAGATTTACTGGTAAGTGTTACCAGTAGTTTCTCGAACAGTTATAGACCTCATATCGACACGACTTATCGAGCTATTGGGGTCTGACGTTTACCACCCCTAGGCGAGATATGCGACATATCAGACGATCAGACCGGACTGTACGGTAGTGTTACTGGTCGGATTCACTGGAGTGTGAGTGGGCTTGCTCGTCGATCTTCAGATCGCTCAATACCCGGGTGGCCGTTAGGTTTAGCAGACCGCTTGCGGCTTGTGGGTGCTTGATATGATCATCGCCTGCTGCCGGCGTATTGACGAGTCTTTAGAGTCCTACACAGAGGTTTCCTGGCTCAAGCAAAACGAAATAGGAGCGCATATGAGATATGTGCGGGACCGAGAATAATGCGTGTATGTGATACCGTATTCCATTCTCGCGATGAATGTATCGATTAGGTTATATGCGATATACCTTAGTTATCGAATCAAAGGTTGATTTGATAAGCCGATACATTATATACTAGTCGGTTGTGTACGACATGACCGGGTCATTGAATCAAGTGTTGATTTAATTATTTAATGCATAATTATATATTTGATATATTACTTTGCATTAACTAGTATCGGTTCACTTTAAATGGATTTTCTCACTCGGGTGTGCGCATTACATATGCGATATGATTTTGTGCATTTGATTGTATCATGTTTGATGATACATGTTTACTTGGTTAAGTGCAAAGAATTAAACCATGGTTAAAAGAATGGTTAGGGTTTCATTTCCTTTATTTATTCATTTATTTATTTGTTTATTCATTTTGGAAAAGAGGAGAAAAGAATGGTGGCTTATTTTGGAGTTTAGTTGAAGCTTCATGAAACTTTGATCAAGTCAACCATTCTTATCTCATCCTTAACCCTAACCATTCCCACTAACCATGATTCATTCTCTACACTTGACTCTAGTTAACATTATGATAAGTTTTGTTTTTCTATTGTTTTTAATGAACTTATCATATTTTTCTTTCTTCTTCTTCTTCATGAGCAAGGAAGAAAAAGCTTTCTTCATCAATGGTGATTGATGATAAAGAGTGAGAAATCCAAATCTAAAGTCTACCCACTTCCTATTTCTTCATCCTCTACCTCTTGCCAAGTAGTAGAGTGTGTTTACTTCACAAGTTTCTTGACTTGGTGAAGTCGGAGCTTGATTTAGCGATGCCTCGACGTAGATCATCTTCGGCATGGACATCGACGACCTAGCTTGCCCATTCTCCGACGAAGCCGACGCTTGAGCCCGGATTTGATTTGGACAGCGGAGAGGACCTCGTTGCGGAGCTATGGAGGTGGAGCACCGGATCTACAAAGGTTGTATTTCCGTATTCTCATTAGCTAAGTTGTTAGCTAGTTTACTTTTCGCCTAGAAATCTAGCAAACGATCCGTACATTAGGGTTTCTCGGCACCGAATTTTTGAAATTCGCATGTTCGATGCCTTTAGAGACCTCACTAGAGTGCCTAGGAACCCTACAGTGGTATCAGAGCCTAGCTAGAGCCTTAGGCGAAGTCCCGACGGAATTTGAAGTCCGAACGAACCCGAAACCCCGAACCAATCTTGCTCTCTGTACATTTTTGAAAACAGTGAGTTTTTCCAAATTAAAAATATGTAGAGAACTCAGCAGGGAAATATAAGAATTACGGCGCAAAAATTTTTGGATGAACAGTTAAACCCGGGCGGAAGCGCGGCATAAGATAGGTTAATGCGGCGGTTCCGCCGCACATTGATGACGTCAGCCCTAAATTTTTACACTGTAATTCATTGTATCTGGTTCTGAGTTCTCTGGATGTTTTGAAATTTTATTCAAGAGTTGAATTTTCTGGAGTTGTTTTGGGGATTCGGTGTTTCGATCGGAATATCAAATTTTGTCTGTGTGGCTTTCCGGATAAATTTTAGAATATGTTAAAAAGTTCGACCGGATATAAATACCCAATTTTTCCCCTGTCGGGAAATTTCCAAGTGTTGGATTTTTCCGTAGTTTAACGACGTTCTAAGTAGTGCAAGTAACGCAATGGACCCTCTAGAAGACAACAAACCTTAACTCGATTATGTGACCGTCTTGAACTGCCCTTTGAACCTTCGGGTTTGGGGCAGTACGGCGTGCCATATGTGAGGCGTTGGCTTGACCCTTCTACGGCTGGACCGTTGGTACTGAGGCACGAACTGAATGTTGTTAGACTTGTTTCATGTGTTGATCTGTATCGGGAAAACTTGGGTGTTCGAATGTTCAATCGGAAAGTTTAACATTTTCTAATTATCTGGAATGGGATACAATAATTGGAATTCACAAAAGTTATGTGATAACTGAATGAATGTTATAAACATAGCAGTTTAGTCTCACTTGATCGGTTGCCACGGAATTTTGATGCGATCAAAAGTCCGTCGCAATCACGTAGCGTACGCGGATATTCGCCGGGTAAACTTAATAGACAGCCTCACTCCATAGCCCCGACCAAGTGACTGTAGGAGAACCCCGTCGCCGAAAGCATCCGTTCGGGTGCTCGCGGCAGCGGTGTTCCGCCTTGGTGCACTTCGTCGACGGTATCGGGGGTGCGGCCGTCTACTGAAGTTTGCGACGAGCATTCGATCAGGATGTCGGGAATCCTGTTGAATTCCCCGACTTAATATTGAAAAGAGTTTTCGATTTTGAGACTAAAATGCGGGGTTTATAATTGTTAGGCATGCGATGTCTAAGTAATTCATTTGGTCAGGCATGCGATGTCTGAGGTGGTTGCGGATTCCAACTGTTGTAGTTTTACACTTTCTTTTCTGTGACCGTAAGTGTAATATGTGATATCGCCGGTTTCGTTGCTATATGTCAACGACAATTGGGATGGACATATTTACTTACGTTGATGACATGTGATGTTATGTGTTGCTGGATATGTTATATTGGATCGTCGTGTTTGAATAGCCGGGGGTTTTTATGTGAGATGAGTGTTTTTCATTTTCATTCATGTAAAAACTTGTATGTAATATTCTTTTATTGGGGCGCTTCCAGGTAGCGGAATTAGTCACCGTTTGTATATTATTTACTTTTCCGCACTAGGATAGACCCAAGGAGGAGAGCACAAGTAACCGGGTTCTGGAGTCCAGTGGGAGACCAACTCGAGGAGTCGAGGCCGGGTCTCCTAACTCTAGAATTGGTAGGGTTGCTTGCCGCTCTCGTAGGGGTCTAGGGGTGTGGGTTTGGCTATTCATAGCGACCGTGGAATCCGTGTTTTATACTGGCTCGTATTGAAAACACGGACGTCCTAGTATATCCAATATTTCATATGATACTTCTGCTGCGATATCTGTGATGCGATCATGTGATGTTCTGTGATAGATACAGTATATAGTATATATGATATATTATATAGACGTTACTTATGTTTTACACCCGCGCTAGCCCTGCCCCGCTCTGTCGTTAGTTACCTAACCTAACGGTGCATGAGGGGACATCGAGGCGAATGCGGATGGCATAAGTGTACGTCGTATTTATCTGTGATGTTTAGGTACTTAAATGATGGGACTTCATTAATGTGATTAATGAAATAAAAGAAACCTAAGATGTTGTAGAATCGAATTTCAAAATAAAACAGGTAGCTACAGTTCTTGCTTTGCACAGCGGTATATGCGATATATCCTGCACCTTATTCGATAAGGAAAGGACCGAGATCCCTTCACCGGGAGTGACTCCTTTAGCAATAACTGGCAGATGCTACACCCTCGGTTTGTCTTTTGATTGCTTTTAAGAGTTTTCGCTTTGCACAGTGATATATATGATATATCCCGCACCTCATTCGACGAGGAAAGGACCGACGATCCCTTCACAGGGAGTGACTCCTTTAGCAAAACTAGAAAAGCCTAAAAAACACTCCATTTTAAAATTCATTTGATTCTACAACGATATCAAGTTCATTACGCAATAGGTTTTCAGAAAAACCTGTCGTAGCCCTCCGTCATTTCAGATACGTACTAGTTAGTATTCGTGCTGCGGTTGTTTGGCATGCGTCAAGGCGTAGTGTAGGGTAGCTAACTAGTGCTTATCTGCTAGCATACGATGCGATTGGATTAGGGTATTCGTACGGCGTTGTTTGGCATGCGTCAAGGGTCGTGCGGGTCGGTTTAATTCAATCAGGAAATGACGGGTTGAACTTGACTAGCAGACTATGGGTTGTTTGGCATGCGTCAAGGTCATAGCGAGCTAGGGGCAAAATATTATCGGGAATTTCAAGTGTTGAAATTTGCAATGAGATTGCATACCTTCTATGAGATAGTTGGATCCCGATACCCGCTGCGAGTAAGAGTTACTCCTGGGAGAGTTTTATACATTACAATTAGCCGATCAAGTAGGTGTCTAGAAAGGTGTCAACGGGGTTACGCCTCTGGGAAAACGAGGTTTACATTAATTAGGTTCGTGCGAAAGCACGGGGGACCTCCCTCAAAGTACCGACACTGGCCTGGCTGAAAGATTGGCGAACTTGTAGTGTGTAATTAATCCCGGCTAGTCTTTCCTTTTAGGGTTTGAAGGAAGATTTGATAAAAAGCAGTGGGAGCCATCCTGATTAGATAAAATAATAACCAATCTATTCTTGCAAGAGCGCACGCTGAGTGTTTTCTTCTCTCTCTCTCCTGGTAGCGACCATGTCACGCCTTAATCAAGATAATAATACGGATTATTGACCGAACCCGCTTGTTATACTGAGCTGGGGAACGTTGGTCCCGCTCCCACTTATAAATGTTATAAGACAGAGCAGGAAATTGGGGAATACTAGATTTCCCGTGCCGCCCAAACGAAGAGAGTGCATGTTGATGCATCATCTTCGGGTGTGTTCATTATACAGAACTGTTTCTCAGTATCCTCCGCATCCTTGGTATATGATACCGGATCAGGATCCCAGATATGTAAGATGTTACATAGGGCTACAAAAGGGTAGAAAAACTGAGAACGGGTGATAAGTTTCATGAGGCAGAAAACGGGGCAAGTGTTGCAGCCAAGTCTGTTGGTTACTATCACCCTGTATTGTAATACATTGATTCTGAACGTATGTTATTAGATACCGAACCTGATATACAAAATCATATCTGTCTCTTTATTAGTAAAGAAACGATAATATTTTGTATTGTTGGATAATGTTTTGAACAGTTCCTATATCAAAAGTTGATCGGTTCAGGCACGCTATCTAAAAGCATTGATGTTCTAAATCAAACTACAGTTCTTGGTATATAGAACACACACAAGAGGAAGAGTTCAGAATTGAACCATTCCTTCTTAAGGTATTGTAGACTAGGTCATATCAATGTGACCTGACTAGCTGGAGTTACATTTAGATGCATATTTAAATCTGTTTGAATTTACATCTTGTGAAACTCGCCAGTCATGTCACAAAGATAAGATGACCATAGATCTGTTTATTGGAAACAGAGAAAGAGTTAATGAACTCTTGGGTTGATACATGTTGATGTATGTAAGGTCCCCTGTCTACACATACCAAGACCGGTTCTTTATACTTCATTACGTTCTCTGATGATCTCTTTAGATTCAGACCTATGTTCTTGTTGAAACACAAGTCCGAACCTTTTGAGATATTCACAGAATATAAGTTAGAAGTAGAGAACCAAAATACGGGTATAAGTATTATGTCCTTTGATGTGATCAAGGAGGAGAATACTTGTGCATGGAATTCCTGGACTATTCTAAAGGAGAATGAGATTCTCTCTCAGCATTACTCCTCCATATACACCATAGCACGATGGTATATCGGGGCGGAGCAGATACACCCTATTTGATATGGTGTGCTCTATGATGAGTACTACTGAGTTACCTTTTTCCTATTGGGGGTTATGCACTTATGAAGTTGCATACCTATTGAATAGGGTTTCGATCAAATCAGTTGCCTACCAATTCATATGTGATATGGAAAGGTAAGAGCCTATATCTTAAGTTAGTTAAGATTTGGGGTTGTCCGGCCTATGTCTAAAAAGCAAAATCCGGACAAGCTCGAGGCAAGGTCAGTTATGTAGAACTGGAAATGTTCCAGCTGTACAAACAACAGCAGATGATTTGGTAGAACCAAAGGATTCAGTAGATTCCAACGAACCTCAGCCTCTCCGCCGATCTAGTAGGGTTCCTCACCCACCTGAGAGATACTTTGGTTTCTCTATGACAGTGGGAGCGAGAATTGCATCATGAGATGATGACCCAACTAGTTTCGAGCTGGCCATCAGGAGTAAGACTCTGTAAGAATGGCTGGATGTTTAGCGATCTGAGATGGAATCCTTATACACCAACAAAGTATGGACTTTAGTTGCTATATCTGAAGGGTTAAATCCCCATCAGGAGCAAGTATATCTTGAGAAGATTACTTGGTGTACATGGAAAAGTTGAGACTTTCAAAGCTAGACTTGTTAAAGGTTTTCGTCATCAACCAGGCGTGGATAATGATGAAACCTTTTCCAGTATCTATGCTTAAGTCCATCCAGATCCTACTTGCCACGGCTACATACCATGACTACGATATCTGGCGGTTGGGTGTCATGACTGCTTTTCTAAATGATGTTTTAGAAGAGTGCGTCTATAAGTACACAGCCAGAGGGCCTCGTAGACAGTGGGAGCAGCGGAAACGTGTGCAAGATGTTTTATATGATAAAGCAGGCATCGCGGAGTTGGAACATCTGTTTTGATAGATTAGTCAAGGAAGTTGACATCATCAAAATGGTAGATGAACCTTGTATATACAAAAAGGTAGTAGGGAGTATGGTGGTGATCCTCGTAGAGTACGTGGATGACATACTCTTGATAAGAAAGGAGTTTCTTATGCTACGCTCGATCAATCTCCGTTTATCACAAAGATTCTCCGTGTAGGATCAAAATGATACCTCCTAAATCCTGAGTTTTGGATCTATGAGATAGATTTAATTGGATATTAGGATACTCACTAGTTGTAGTGAGATGGTATCAATCGATCCTGGGGAGAATCACTGGAAGTGTTCCAGAGTGATAAAGACGACTGAATGTCAGCCGCAGGCATTGCCTTTACCCTCAGTAAAGGGACGGTATGTTGGAAGAGTTCCAAGCTAGATACCGTGACATACTAGACGATAAAGACAGGATACATCGCTACTTATGATGCAACCAAAGAGGATGTTTGGATGTATATTAGTTCATGAGATGAACTACGTTCCTACCATTGTGAGACAATGGAGTTGTGGCTTATGCCAAGGAACGCCGGTCCCATCAGTGATCCAGACTTATTCTAAGGCAGTATCACCTGATCATGGAGATGGTTGATCTCCAGGGTGATCGAGGCAAGGAGAGCAGACTCAGAGGATAACACGGCGGATCCACTCACGAAGGCCTATTCCCAGAGAGAGACTTTTATGGGATGGTTGAGTATGAGATACTACGACCACTGCTACAGATGGCCCTAGTGCAAGTAGGAGATTGGTATCAGAGCGAGGTTTAGCGATGCCTCGATGTAGATCATCTTCGGCATGGACATCGACGACCTAGCTTGCCCATTCTCCGACGAAGCCGACGCTTGAGCCCGGATTTGATTTGGACAGCGGAGAGGACCTCGTTGCGGAGCTATGGAGGTGGAGCACCGGATCTACAAAGGTTGTATTTCCGTATTCTCATTAGCTAAGTTGTTAGCTAGTTTACTTTTCGCCTAGAAATCTAGCAAACGATCCGTACATTAGGGTTTCTCGGCACCGAATTTTTGAAATTCGCATGTTCGATGCCTTTAGAGACCTCACTAGAGTGCCTAGGAACCCTACAGATGGCCCTAGTGCAAGTGGGAGATTGGTATCAGAGCGAGGTTTAGCGATGTCCATGCCGAAGATGATCTACGTCGAGGCATCACTAAATCAAGCTCCGACTTCACCAAGTCAAGAAACTTGTGAAGTAAACACACTCTACTACTTGGCAAGAGGTAGAGGATGAAGAAATAGGAAGTGGGTAGACTTTAGATTTGGATTTCTCACTCTTTATCATCAATCACCATTGATGAAGAAAGCTTTTTCTTCTTCATGAGCAAGGAAGAAAAAGCTTTCTTCATCAATGGTGATTGATGATAAAGAGTGAGAAATCCAAATCTAAAGTCTACCCACTTCCTATTTCTTCATCCTCTACCTCTTGCCAAGTAGTAGAGTGTGTTTACTTCACAAGTTTCTTGACTTGGTGAAGTCGGAGCTTGATTTAGCGATGCCTCGACGTAGATCATCTTCGGCATGGACATCGACGACCTAGCTTGCCCATTCTCCGACGAAGCCGACGCTTGAGCCCGGATTTGATTTGGACAGCGGAGAGGACCTCGTTGCGGAGCTATGGAGGTGGAGCACCGGATCTACAAAGGTTGTATTTCCGTATTCTCATTAGCTAAGTTGTTAGCTAGTTTACTTTTCGCCTAGAAATCTAGCAAACGATCCGTACATTAGGGTTTCTCGGCACCGAATTTTTGAAATTCGCATGTTCGATGCCTTTAGAGACCTCACTAGAGTGCCTAGGAACCCTACAGGCAAAACTCACTGTACATTTTTGAAAACAGTGAGTTTTTCCTGTAGGGTTCCTAGGCACTCTAGTGAGGTCTCTAAAGGCATCGAACATGCGAATTTCAAAAATTCGGTGCCGAGAAACCCTAATGTACGGATCGTTTGCTAGATTTCTAGGCGAAAAGTAAACTAGCTAACAACTTAGCTAATGAGAATACGGAAATACAACCTTTGTAGATCCGGTGCTCCACCTCCATAGCTCCGCAACGAGGCCCTCTCCGCTGTCCAAATCAAATCCGGGCTCAAGCGTCGGCTTCGTCGGAGAATGGGCAAGCTAGGTCGTCGATGTCCATGCCGAAGATGATCTACGTCGAGGCATCGCTAAATCAAGCTCCGACTTCACCAAGTCAAGAAACTTGTGAAGTAAACACACTCTACTACTTGGCAAGAGGTAGATGATGAAGAAATAGGAAGTGGGTAGACTTTAGATTTGGATTTCTCACTTTTTATCATCAATCACCATTGATGAAGAAAGCTTTTTCTTCCTTGCTCATGAAGAAGAAGAAGAAAGAAAAATATGATAAGTTCATTAAAAACAATAGAAAAACAAAACTTATCATAATGTTAACTAGAGTCAAGTGTAGAGAATGAATCATGGTTAGTGGGAATGGTTAGGGTTAAGGATGAGATAAGAATGGTTGACTTGATCAAAGTTTCATGAAGCTTCAACTAAACTCCAAAATAAGCCACCATTCTTTTCTCCTCTTTTCCAAAATGAATAAACAAATAAATAAATGAATAAATAAAGGAAATGAAACCCTAACCATTCTTTTAACCATGGTTTAATTCTTTGCACTTAACCAAGTAAACATGTATCATCAAACATGATACAATCAAATACACAAAATCATATCGCATATGTAATGCGCACACCCGAGTGAGAAAATCCATTTAAATTGAACCGATACTAGTTAATGCAAAGTAATATATCAAATATATAATTATGCATTAAATAATTAAATCAACACTTGATTCAATGACCCGGTCATGTCGCACACAACCGACTAGTATATAATGTATCGGCTTATCAAATCAACCTTTGATTCGATAACTAGGGTATATCGCATATAACCTAATCGATACATTCATCGCGAGAATGGAATACGGTATCACATACACGCATTATTCTCGGTCCCGCACATATCTCATATGCGCTCCTATTTCGTTTTGCTTGAGCCAGGAAACCTCTGTGTAGGACTCTAAAGACTCGTCAATACGCCGGCAGCAGGCGATGATCATATCAAACACCCACAAGCCGCAAGCGGTCTGCTAAACGTAACGGCCACCCGGGTATTGAGCGATCTGAAGATCGACGAGCAAGCCCGCTCACACTCCAGTGAATCCGACCAGTAACACTACCGTACAGTCCGGTCTGATCGTCTGATATGTCGCATATCTCGCCTAGGGGTGGTAAACGTCAGACCCCAATAGCTCGATAAGTCGTGTCGATATGAGGTCTATAACTGTTCGAGAAACTACTGGTAACACTTACCAGTAAATCTCAGCAACCCTGGCCAGGGATTTCCTGTTATAGCCAATCGAACACAGCGCAACATCAACTCCCTATACCGGGAGAGACGAATCCCCTCCTATCGCTCATTGCCTCCATGTGACTCGGGACTGTACCCAAAAACCACCGTTTTGCACGCCCTCTTGGACGTGGTAAGATGGAAATCAAAGCACAGTGGGAACCACACAAGACTCTATGACGATCTCGGGTCAACAGACTACTCTGTACCAGTGTCACCAGAGAACTGCCATCTGACGTGAGGTATAATACCATCTGGGAGTTCTCGGCGAGTCCGTCCAGTGTACCCAGTCTCTACTGAGCACCCGTATGTCATCCCCAATGTCAAACACCAATGGATATGGGATCATCCATCGCCCATCTGTATGGGTCGAGAAGGTATACGCTAGTCTACTCTGGTATATCGATGCCCCGTCTCGATACACCCACGACTAGGGACTTTGAAGGATGTACTTATGGACTACCATGTCCCCACTAGTATGATCTGCATCATAGTCCAGGTAGTCAAGCACACATCCTAAGGGCTTTACCAACATGTAACAGAGAGACAATCAGTGTACACGTTAAGGTAAAGATCAACCAGATAGCATACTATCATGTCGAGCAAGAAAGTCCTCCCTATATATGTCCCAGCATCCACTACAATATACATCCAATGTACAGTAATGGCCTCTAGGGCATACATATAACTAACAGAATTTGCCATGCCGCTTTTTACTTGAGGTTAGGCTCATTTTGGAGAGCCCCGATGAGTCATAACCACTCCGCGCTGGTGTGGGATGATCTCCGATAGTCTTTCAGGCTTTATATGACTTGCCGTTAAGACCCTGAAGTTAGGAATTTGGCCTTTGCTTCGTTTGCTGGCATTGCGTCCTCTGTATCGAGACGAATGTCATGGTGGGAACTAGGGATTTTGCCGTGGCTCCGTTTGTTTGATGACGTTGCGTCTGCTGTGTCGAGACGAACGTTGGGGTGACATCTCGTCTGCTGTATCGAGACGAACGTCAAGGTGGTGACCACTCTGTGCTGATGCGAGATGATCTCCGATTGTCTTTCCGGTTTTATGTGAGTTACCGTAAAGACGTTGAAGCTAGGAATGTGGCCTTCGCTTCATTTGCTTTGTTATGTCTGAATCCCTGCTGGAGGAAGAACGCTGAGGTTGACATTTCGTCTACTATATCGAGACGAACGTTATGGAGGTGACCACTTCATGTGAGATGGTCTCCGATTTTCTTTCCGGTTTTATGTGAGTTACCGTCAAGACGTCGAAGTTAGGGATGTGGCCTTCGCTTCGTTTGCTTTGGTGTGTCCAAATCCTGTTGGAGGAAGAACGCTGGGGTTGACATTTTGTCTGCTGTATCGAGACGAACGTCAAGGTGGTGACCACTCTGTGCTGATGCGAGATGATCTCCGATTGTCTTTCCGGTTTTATGTGAGTTACCGTAAAGACGTTGAAGCTAGGAATGTGGCCTTCGCTTCATTTGCTTTGTCATGTCTGAATCCCTGCTGGAGGAAGAACGCTGAGGTTGACATTTCGTCTACTGTATCGAGACGAACGTTATGGAGGTGACCACTTCATGTGAGATGGTCTCCGATTGTCTTTCCGGTTTTATGTGAGTTACCGTCAAGACGTCAAAGTTAGGGATGTGGCCTTCGCTTCGTTTGCTTTGGTGTGTCCAAATCCTGTTGGAGGAAGAACGCTGGGGTTGACATTGCGTCTACTGTATCGAGATGAATGCTGAGGTGAAGCTGGGATTTTGCCATCACTCCGCTTTGTTTCGACCATGGGGTCTTTTGTTAACTTTGCATGTACACCCCGCTGGGCTGCGAAGGAACGCCGTTGTTGACATTGCGTCTGTTGTAACGAGACGAATGCTAAGGTGGAGTTGGGATTTTGCCGTTACTCCGCTTTGTTTCGACCGTGAGGTCTTTTGTTGACGTTGCATCTGCCTCCAGCTGGACTGCGAAGGAACGCTGTTGTTGACATTGCGTCTACTGTATCGAGACGAATGCTGAGGTGAAGCTGGGATTTTGCCATCGCTCCGCTTGATGGTGTAACATCTGTGTCCTGTTGGAATGAGGAGGCACACCGTTGTTGGTCTCCAGGCTGTAGACGTGGCCATTGAGATCTGGAACTATGGACTTTGTCATGGTTCCGTTTCGTTGCGATTCTGAGGTCAGTTGTTGACGTCATGTCTGCATCTAGTTGGAGTGAGGAGAAACGCCGTTGGTGATCTTTAAGTTGTTGATATTGACGTCGAGACCCTGAAGTTAGGGACTTTCCTTTGCTTCATTTGTTGACATCGTGTCTGTAATATTGCGACAAATGTCGAGATGGTCTCTAGGTTATCTATGAACCGTCGAGATTTGGCTTCGCTTTCTGGTGGAGCCTGTTGGGAAGGTATTGTTCCCTTTTTATCTGTGCCCCTGGATTGTATACAGGGATCGATGTGATTTCACCTGTAGGGCAAAAAGTTTCATTCTTTCATTTTTTTTATTCTTTCCGCGATGCTCTATCATTTCAGCTTTTATATCGCGAAGGTCGCGATTGCCCAATCGTTTCAGCTATTTTTCGCGGTGCCCAATCGTTTCGGCTATTTTTTTTTTACTCGCTGCTTTTTATTGCGAGTTGCCCAATCATTTCGACTGTTTATTTTATTTTTACTCGCTGTTTTTTTTTATTGCGAGTTGCCCAATCATTTCGGCTATTTTTCTTTTTACTCGTGCATACATTTTTACTTGCTGATTTTGTTTGCAAGTTGCCCCATCATTTCGGCTATTTCGTATGCATTTTTTTTTTCATGAGTAGGGGATTTGGGATCTGATTCCAATCTTGGCATCAGCATCGCTGCGACTGGAATACTGCCAGGAGCGAATCATCATTTGCCGTGAAAGGACTTGGAATTTGATACCGGTTTAGGCATCAACATCGCTACCACTGGGATATTGCCAGGAGCGAATCATCATTTGCCTCTGTCGATGTAGAACAAAGGTGGCTTAACGACCAGGGTTAAGGTCCTGTCGACTAAGGCTTTTGACTTTATGAGCCGTAAGGGTCTCACAAAGCTATTTCTCCCTACAAGTCGTAAGGATCTTATAGGTGTATTTTCTCCTTAGGAATCGTGAGGGTTCCTAAGTGTATTGTTCCTCTGTAAGTCGTAAGGATCCTACAGGAGGGTTTTCTCCTTGTAAGTCGAGAGGACTTACAAGGGGTGTTTACCATGCAAACACATCCCTAGTCTCAGATGGGACTTAGTTAGGGAAATGTTTATTCGCGCCCGTGGATTGTATACAAGGGCCAATATAGGACCACTTGTAGGGCAATGTCGAAAGTTGTGGGGGTTGCTTAAGCACAGGTTTAGGCCTCTGTGACTTAAGACTTTCAAATCTTATGAGCCGTAAGGGTCCCACAAGAGAGTTCTCCTTACGAGTCGTGAGGATCTCGCAAGTGTATTTTCTCCTTAGGAATCGTGGGGATCCCTAAGTGTGTTGTTCCTTTGTGAGTCGTAAGGATCTCACGCAGGTGGTTTCTCCTTACAGGGTCGAGAGGACCCTATAAGTGTTTCTCAACGAGATTGCGCCCTTTCGGGTTTTCACAAACACTCGCCGGTAGTCCTGCTGTTTTTACTCACGGAACCCTTTCGGGTTTTCATCCGTGCCCATTTTGCTTATGGACATACCGTTTTTTTTTACGAGGTCGCGCCCTTTCAGGTTTTCACGAACACTCGTTGGTAGCCCTGCTGTTTTTACTCACGGAGCCCTTTCGGGTTTTCATCCGTGCCCATTTTGCTTGTGGACGTACCTTCTTTTTTTTTTTTTTTACACGTCAGCCTGAAGATGCTGCGGGTTGGGAGTAGTTTAACGACATTGCGGTCATTTGCAAGTTTTAGGACATTGCGGTCCTTCGTTAGTTTAAGGACGTTTCGGTCCGTTGTTAGTTTAAGGACGTTTCGGTCCGTTTGTAGTTTAAGGACATTGCGGTCTGTTATCCAGTTTTAGGACGTAGTGGTCCGTTAGGCTTTCTCTATGAATGAGCATGATGCCCCCGGCGTATCCATATTTTTCGGAGCATGCGGTTGTGGCGGGTTCACCTTCCAAATTTCGGACAACGCGAACTTGCCCTGTTGGTATTGGTCTTCAACCCAGTTTTTGAAGACGTAGCAGTCCTCGATCAGGTGACCTATTGTTTGGTGGTAAGGGCAATAATTAGGATTATTAACGTCGCCTGGCTGCAACGGACGTTTTGGATTCGGCAAATTAATGAGTCTGTTGCGCACTGCCAGCTCGAACAGTCCCCTTGTTTTATCTTGCGGAAACGAGTAAGGGCGTTCCAACTTTTCCTGGAGGGATTGACGCTTGTTGCTTTGGCAAGCAACCGGTCTAGGGTCACCTGATTGTTGGTGAGTGCTGACGACGAGGGCCTTTTTTCCTTTTCTTTTATCCTTTTTGTTCGATCCTTTGTTTACGGGGCCGAGATTTTTTCCGAGTAGCATATGATTGCACAGCTGAACGTTCTCGCAGCTTCTCAATTCCTTTATTTTTGAAATAGATTCCCCGAGGGAAGAGTTGGGGGTAGCTTCTTCGTCAGAGTCGCTTCCAAAGGTGATAATTTGTGATCCCTTGGAGTCGGCTATATGACAGTCGGCGGTGGCTCTTTTGCGCTCATCTATCGTATTTTTTCGATGTCCACAAGCTTCACACTTTGTCCTGTCGAAGTGTCGCTTTTGAGCGACATACCCTTGCCACCAACAGTTAAAGGACTCGCAGTCTTCGGTAGGATGTATGATCTTCTGATGATATAAACAGAAGTTAGGGTGCATCTCTACCTCAGAGAAAGAATTTTCTTCAGAGGGCGGTAGCTTCATTCCTACTGATAAAGCTTTGGCGAACCGTTTCCTCGTCTTGAATTTGTTTTTACCCGCAGTGTATGGCTTTTGATTTGACGGGAATACCTTGGTTCTTTCCAGTATGGCCATTTCATGCTCTTTATTGGCTTTTGCTTTCAGACGAATTTCATTTAGGAAGGCATCGATCAACTTGTCTGACGGCCGCGGAATTTCTGTTTCACGGTTCGCCATTGATTTCTCAGCGCAAGGATCCTCCTCATCATCCGTCAGTGAATGAGAAATCACATGACAAGTCGCTACGTAGTCTTCGGATTCATCCGATAAGTTTTCTCCATCGTTTTCATCCTCGACGAAAGAACAAGTTGCCCCCGGCGTGTCCGTCTTCTTTGGAGAGTGCGGCTGTGGGGGGTTTACCTTCCAGCTTTCAGACAGCGTGAACTTGCCTTGCAGGTATTGATCCTCGATCCATCCCTTAAAGACGAAACAATCCTCAATCGGGTGACTTACCGTTTGGTGGTAAGGGCAATAATTGGGATTATTAAGATCGCCTGGCTGCAACGGACGTTTTGGATTCGGCAGATTAATGAGTCTGTTGCGCACTGCAAGCTCGAACAGTCTTCTCGTTTTATTCTGAGGAAACGAGTAATGACGTCCTAGCCTCTCTTCGAGGGATGGGCGTGGACGCACGTTGTTTTGGCGAACGACCGGCTTTGAGTTGTTCGACCGTTGTTGAGTATTGGCAACGAAGGTTGCCTTCCCTTTGCCCTTTTCATTCCAAGGCTCTGTCTTTGAAGAAGAAGGACTATGGCCCATCTGGTCCATTTGGGCTAATTTGTCAATCAAGGCCTGGAAGGTGGTCGGCCTGAAGAACATCATGAATTGCGAGATGGTCGCCTGCGGATCGAGAGTGCCCACAAACATGCCTACCGCAGGTGCCTCTTCTATGCGTTGTTCGCATTTCGACCATAGGTTTCGCCATCGTGTTGCGTATTGGACCCACGTTTCGCCTGGCCTTATCCTGGCATTTATCAGTGCTGTAATCGGGGTGCGTTCACTAGCACTTGCAAATCTTTGTGTAAACAGCAGTTCCATCTCTGCAAATGTTTTGACAGAGTCGTTAGGTAGCTCCGAATACCATTCAAAGGCTATTTCTGCTAAGCTGCCGACGAATTGACGTAGCAACAATTTGTCATCGCCTCCAGTATTGCCGCATAAGGCCCTGAATTGAGCGACATGCTGATGCGGATTCCCTGTCCCTTTATATACGTGGAATTTAGGGATCGTATATCCTGGCGGGTAATTGATTTGGTCATACCAGCTCGGATACGGTCGTCCGGTTCTAACAATTTGCCCAGCCGCTTCATTCGCCTGATGAACCCGGATCTGCTGGGCTATATATTCATCTAGGTCAACTTTGGAGATTGCCTCCTCCTTGGCTGTTGACAGAGCCGGCGGAGGATTTGACGTTTCTCCCCTGTCGTCTTCAAGGACGATCGGAGGATCTTCAGCAGGAGGGTCCGGCTGTAACATCATCCCTACCATATCTTTGAAGAGGAGCGCCATCTGCTTTATGTTAGCCGCCTGCTCTGCAGCTTCTTTGTCCCTCTTTTCGAGGACTCTGCGTAAAAAGTCAGCGTCAGTTTCTTGTTCTTGACGCTCATCCGAAGATATTTCAGAGCTTTCTTTTGGCTCAGTGAGTGCAGCCATTGTAGTCATCATTTCCTGAAGCTTTTGTTGTTGCTCCTGGGCTTTCGTCATGGATCGGGTGAGCGGTCGGTGGCCCGTAGAAGTGCGGCTTTCCTCCTTTCCAGAAGCCATATAAACAGTGTGCACCACCATGCCCCCAGACTTGGGGCGTTTGTGTTCGGTGTCTTTGCGATTTGCCGAAGACACAGGGGCTTCTTGCGGACTCCTTTTTTGAGTGATTGGAGTTAAGGGAGCCGTTGTAGTGGGCACCCAAGTAGCTTTTGCTTTTTGTGGTTTGACAGAGTAATCCTTCCCCTGCCGAACCTTCATCTTTTTCTGTCGTCGGAGGCAGTCTTGATCGATCACCGACTCTTGGACCTGTCGCCAGACTTTGTAAATTTTAGAGGACAGCCGTTGAGGGGGCTGCTCTAACTTCTTCTCTGGAGTATTCTCCACAGGTGAAGGAGTTCGTTTCAATATCGCAGTAGGAGAGTTTCTGCGCACCTTGTTGAGCAGTTCAAAGCTGTTCTTGGTTGGAACAGCAGCATCGATCCTCACCATCGGAGCTGACGGAGTTATCCCAGAGGGGGAGTTGCCCCCAGCCTTCCTTACTCGACGCCAGTGGCGACGTCGGGCATGTCGTGCTGATGGAGTTGTTTCAGCTATAGGGGTGACCTCCTCATGCCCCCTGTGTTGGTCAGAATATACCGGTACCAGCTTTTTAAAGATCGACGTCCGTTGAACGGGGACGGCCAACCTGTCAGAAGCGGGCTTCCGAACATGGGAAGTGACCCTGGTGACTTCGCCAAGAACGGGAGCTGGGATAGCTATCCGTTTCGGGATAACGCCTTCTGGTATGGCAGGCTTCTTGATGGGCCCGATGGAGCTCTGGCCTAATCCATTAAAACCTGAAGCAGTGGAGTTGGATGACCCGTTGAGAGGGGTCGCGTCAGTGGTGAGTCGATCGAAGACCGACTTCTTTGGAGCTTCTTGCAATGTCATTGGGGCGTTGAAGCTCATTGGTGGGAGCATAGTCCCAAAAAATAGTCCAGTCGTGGCTTGAGCCACCTGCTCCACCGACATTTTGAAAAGGGAGGCCGCTTGGGGCCCATAAGTCACTCCTCCAGCAATGACGGAGCGAGAGTTGTTGCTGCAGGCGATGCAGTTCGAAGCCATTGATCTTCTGTTTTCTGCACGGAGCAAGACACCAAATCTTAGTATCTTGAATCCATAGGCAATCACAGCAAACCGCGATTTGTTCGCGAACACGACACACGAAGTGTGGAGTGGAAAGAGGAAGAGGTCCCACCGGGCGTGCCAGAATCTGTTCCCCCCCGAAAGGCGGCCGCACAGGACTTCGCGTCCGTGCCCGAGGTTCGGGGCAGATGCTATTTGGTTTTATCCGTCTATCTCTCCGAAGATGCCAAGTTGATTTATGGCACCTTGTATCGAAGGTTTAGACGGATGCGGCCGATGTAGCAAACTTCGTCAGATTCCCCCTCGCTTGAGGGGTTTTTGATTGTGGGGACGCTCTTCCCTGCAGGCGCAAGCCCCTGCAGTTAATTACGCTACCGCATCGCGGTAACAACTTTCTCCTTCTCCAGAATTTCACTTCGTGTCGTGTGTGTTTGTTTTGTTTGTGGTTGCCCGTGGATTGTATACGGAGACTGAGTAATGCCGTCGCCCGTAGGACGTGGATTAGTCCAAATCCGTATTTACTTAGATTTGGGTTTGGTGTTTTTAGTTTAAGGATACGTTAGTCGCGTTGCGGCTAAGATCAACTTAAATATTCGTTAAGGATACGTTAGTCCTGTTTGAGACTAAGATCAACTTAACGTGATCGTTTAGATCCGACAAAAGAGCGTTTGGGCTCTATTGTTCCAGTTTGGGAGATTCATAGTCCAATTTGGGACTAAAGTCTGTTTGGAGGATACGTTAGCCATTTTTGAGGCTAAGATCGACTCGAACGTTTGTTAAGGATACGTTAGTCCAGTTTGAGACTAAGATCAACTTAACGGGATCGTTTAGGTCCGACAAAAGAGCATTTGGGCTCTATTGTGCCAGTTTAGGGACGTGGTGGTCCATATTCCAGTTTAGGGACGTGGTGGTCCATCGCATTTATGGCCGTCGGGACCCGTCACCTCTCTGACGTCGTTGAAGAATTATAACGATAGGTGTCAGAGGAGTTCAGAGATGTACCCTTGAACCAGAGTTGATTTGGGGTTTTATCATTCATTTAAATGTCTAAGGATGCGGGACCGTTTAGATCCGGCAAAAGAGCATTTGGAGGCTCTATTATTCCAGTTTAGGGACGTAGTGGTCCACTTTCCAGTTTAGGGACGTGGTGGTCCATCGCCAGTTTAGGGACGTGGTGGTCCGATATTAGTTTAGGGACGTTTCGGTCCGATATTAGTTTAGGGACGTTCCGGTCCGATGTTAGTTTATGGACATTTCGGTCCGATGTTAGTTTATGGACATTTCGGTCCACGAGTTTAAAGACCCCGCAGTCTATATCGATGTGTGGTCGTTGGGACCCGTCACCTCTTTGACGTCGTTGAGGAATTACAACGACGGATGTCAAAGGAGTTCGGAGATGTACCCTCGAACCGGATGTAAATTGATTTAGAAGAGCAATTTTGCTCAGTCAATTTAATTTAAGGACTTATGGCCAAAATTGGGCTAAGTCCAGTTGAAATGTTCAACATTTTATTTGCTTTTTCATTACATTTCTTTTTTTATTTTTATTTGGGCCTTGCCCAGAAAGGATGCAGAGCATCAATTTGTTTTGGGCTCTGCCCTTTTAGGAATGATGCAAGGCATCAATTTTATTTGGGCTCTGCCCTTGTATAAAGGATGCAAAGCATCAATTTATTTGGGCTCTGCCCATTTATTGCCTTGCAATTTATTTTGGCCTGTCAGGTCATTTTGGTTTGGGCCTTGCCCTTTAGAAAATGCATTGCATTTATCAAGCACTTTGCGCCAATCAAAAAGCACAACAGTGCAAATTTATAAGTGCAAAGCACTATTAATTTGAGAATCCTTTAGATTCAAGAACCAATGGTTCATAAAAGAAGTGCAAAGCACTATTTGATTTCTTGATCTAATTTAGATCAAAGAATAACAAGTTTTTTCCTTTTTATTTCAAGAACCAAAGGTTCATAAAAGTGCAAAGCACTATTAATTTAAGAATCTTTTAGGTTCAAGAATCGATGGTTCATAAAACAAGTGCAAGGCACTATTTTTTTTAGATCTAATAAAAAACAAGTTTTTCTTGTTTTTCTTATCTTAGAGAACCAAAGGTTCATGAAAGTGCAAAGCACTATTAATTTAAGAACCTTTTAGGTTCAAGAACCGATGGTTCATAAAACAAGTGCAAGGCACTATTTTTATTTATTTATTTATTTATCGTTAAAGATCTATGATCTTATTCATAAGAGAATTTTCTCTTCTTTAAAAGGTTTTTACCTTTTTTTTTATTCTTCAAGAGTTCTCTTCTCTTTTCTTTTTAGCAAGATGTTGATGCCTTTGAATTGAGGTCTATGGTCCTTTTTATAGTACCCATAAATTAGTTAAAGTTTGTTAAAGAGATTATTCTCTAAGTGATTTGGGGAATTTTCCCCACCGTCGGATCTTTAATCCAAAGGTCTCTGTTTTACAGAAGAAATCTTATTGTTTTAACAAAAACAGAAAAGATTTTCTCAAATCTTTATTCTGTTTTTGCAATAAAGAATTTTATTTTATTTTTTTATTTTTTTTATTTTTTTTATTTTTTTTTTATTTTTTGCTTGCGCAACTGCGCGTTGACACGTGTCGCGCAACTGCGCAGTTGCGCAGCTGCGAGACACGTGTCGCGCAGTTGCGCAGTTGCGCACTGCGCAGCTGCGTGACACGTGCCGCGCAACTGCGCAGTTGCGCACTGCGTGACACGTGTCGCGCACCTGCGCACTTGCGCAGTTGCGCACTGCGCAGCTGCGTGACACGTGTCGCGCAACCGCGCACTGCGTGACACGTGTCGCGCAGTTGCGCACTTGCGCAGCTGCGCACTTTTTTTTTTTTTTTTGAGCTTTGCTCTGATTGGAGAAACAACAGAATTATTGCTTCTTTTTCCACTTTGGAATTTAAACAGAGCTTTGCTCTGAATAGGGTAGACAGTTGTACTTAGAGATTCTGCACAGATTTTTCTTGTGCTCAAATTAACAACAAACAGAAGTTAGCCAAGGTAATATATGTATGCAACCAAATATTAATAGGTCAAATTAGGAATTTTAAGATATGCAAAATATTGTTTTGTTGCAACTAAGGAAATTATATATATCATATAAAAACTGAAGATCTTTCTCATATCAAAATTATTTACGGTAAAATTCAAAATAAAATATATTAGCGGCCTACTAAAAGTTCAAAAATTAATGGAAAAAGAATCTTGATAAATCTTGAACTACTGCATCTAAATAGGGCTGTTACATTCTACCCACCTTACAGAAAATTTCGTCCTCGAAATTGGAGAGCGAAGAAGGCCCCGCTTCCCAAAATCCGGAATAGGGCTGTCACGCCCTGCTTCCCAAAATCCGTAATGCGGAGAGCAACGAAGGTCAGCCGTGCTACCTACGGTAAGGAAAAATTCTTCCATAGTCACATAAGGCTGTCTAGATTAACCTGTCAAAAATAAAATCCAATACCAAAAGGAATAATACTGATAATCATGCTGCAATGAAACCACAAGAAATCCTAAAAACTGGGTCCACTAGATAATTGATGCAATTAAAGATCTGATACAATAGGTTCGGAAATAAAATAAGATCCAAAAGAGATACATAAGTCCTAATGTCCCATAAAGGCGCGCATACTAAATACTAGCAGAAAAGGAAAATACACCAACGAGTTTCTGATCTTCGGCAAAGTTTTGATAGTCGCTGCGATCCTGCTCGGCCTGAAAATCTGTCTCTAAACCTGAGATGGAAAATCTCAGGGATGTCAGAACACCCCAGCAAGTACTCAACGTATAAGGTGTGTGTATGGTATGATAACATGAATAAGTGAATGTAGTAAAGCCCGTGTGCACAAGTAAAAACAGATATATATAAATAGATACATTACTACTATGAGCAAACAGGTAAAGAGGTTAAGTCGTAACCTATCTGATCACTAAAAGGTAAACTACTCTATCGTAAGCTTGAGTGTGTGCGTCAACCTCTGCAGGAGTATTCCTAACCCAAGAGTGGTGCCCCAGGGGCTAGGAAACACAGGCCCAACTGTGGAATGAACAAGAGACCTATATAGCCCGGTACGAGCTGTAAACATGAGACCGATATAGCCCGGTACGAGCTGTAAACATGAGACCGATATAGTCCGGTACGAGCTGCCGGCATGGGACTCCTGAGATCCTGTTGTACGAATGCACACTCAAACTACCCCAACACCCGCGTATTTATAGCTACTATGGTAATGACTAGAGCACTAAATAAGAATGCTGAAAAGACTGGAACTGCGGTATGGTAATTGTATAGAAATGAAACTGGTAAATAATAGTGTGTCATGTCATGTCATGTAGTTCAGCATCCTTATCAGCGATCTCGTTCATAGAGACTAGAGTAGTGAATAGTCAGGACTTGTCAGTGGTAATAGTTATCAGATAATAGTAACTGCATAAAGGTGGTGTACAAGCTGGTATGAGTCACAATTGTTATCTTTACCGTTAACCTTAATATGGGTATATTAATCACAAACTGACTAGAAATATATAAATGTGAGATAGGTTAACAACTTTCGAACTTTATTTGTAGTTAAAATAAATCTCATTATAAAACCACATTTGCTAATTATTCTCGCTTGCTACATAAAAGTCTACATATATATATTTTTGTATGATATAACGAAAAATAGATACCAACACATTTCCCTTTTGTTCTTAACAGTGCAGGAAATATATATATATATATATATATATATATATATATATATATATATATATATATAACCATAAAGGAATGCCGATGTACATCGACCAAAAGTAAAGCAAGAATACTTGCCTGATAATAACGATCACGGAAAACGATGCACGAAGATGCGAGGCACGATCTCAGCTAAAGTGCAACTTGGAATCTGAGTTAAATGCTCCGCCTAGATAAATTTATCATCGGTTAACCATAAATATTCTCATAAATATCGTCACACAACTAAACACAATCGTATCAACTTAGGGTTTTAATACTAATTTTCCCCTTTTGATGTTCACTGGTTTCATATCATTTCATTTTATTTATTTATTTATTTTTGAACAGGGATCAAGGAAACTTACAGAGGATGGTGATGGTATCAAGCTAGGGTTTGGATGGGTCCTGGTCGAGTCGAGGAAGCGTCGAGGGTTCGGATCTGGCGATGGAAGGGCTGTGATGTTGCTGCAGGGGGGCGATGGAGATCTGGGTGATGGGAGCAGCGGCGAGGCGAAGACGAGGGCTGCGGCGACATTGAGGGTTCTGTGCAGGTCGCTGGAGGTTGTGGTGGAGTCGGAGATGGTGGTGCGAAGGGGCGAAGGCGATGGTGATGGGATGAGATGAGGGGATCGGGGTTTGTGGCCGTGATGAGGGATGGAGGCGGCGTCGGTGGGATGAGGACGAGGGCGAGGGCGAAGGCGAAGGGGGAAGGAGAGGGAGGCGAGGGTCGGTGAGTGAGGAGCGGGAGTCAAGGGTTGCTGTGGCGGTGATGGTGGCGAGAGGAGGGGGTTGGGGTCTGTGGCAGTGATGGGGAAATTTGAGGAGCAGACGAGGGGGAGAGAGAGATATGAGTATGAGAGATACTTTGATCTGTATATAATTTTTTTTTATAAATATATGTATATAGATGCATATCTTTAATTGGTTGTACTTAGAGATTCTGCACAGATTTTTCTTGTGCTCAAATTAACAACAAACAGAAGTTAGCCAAGGTAATATATGTATGCAACCAAATATTAATAGGCCAAATTAGGAATTTTAAGATATGCAAAATATTGTTTTGTTGCAACTAAGGAAATTATATATATCATATAAAAACTGAAGATCTTTCTCATATCAAAATTATTTACGGTAAAATTCAAAATAAAATATATTAGCGGCCAACTAAAAGTTCAAAAATTTATGGAAAAAGAATCTTGATAAATCTTGAACTGCTGCATCCAAATAGGGTTGTTACACTCACCCACCAAAAGAAAAAGAAAAACACTTGAGCTTTAATTGCAAATCTATTACTCCATTGAAGTATTCTAGAGCTTGAATTGTAAACTCTTGAGGGGGTATCTTGGATTGTAATCTTCTTCTTCTTCTCTCTTTGTGCGGAATTTCTCGAGTGCAGAAGAGTTCTTGTAAGTGAGGAGACGTGTTGTGAAGAGAATCACTCATGTGTCAAGTGACGTGTTATTGCGAGAGTGCAACGTGTTTGTCTCGGTGGAGACGTGATTAATTGGAACAGGCTCGTACGCCTAAATAAAGAGGACCAGGGGATCTCCCGAAGCTCTCTAAATTGCTTGTGTTTGCATCTTGTTTCTCTCTTGCTATCTCTTAATTGCAATTTATTTTGTGCTGCAATTATGTTTCTTTTTATCTTGCAAGTATAATTTTTTATTTGTGGGTTTTGTCAGTATGATCCTATTCACCCCCCTCTAGGATTATTTCAATTAGTATCAGAGCAAGGTGCTCTTATTTGTTAGGATTAAAACCATAGAGAGATCCTATGGCCTCATCTTTTTCACATAGTATGGGACTCTTCCAATCCATCATCAAACCACCATATTTTGATGGAATTAACTTTACCATTTGGAAAGTTAAGATGGAGTCCTTCTTAGAATCATAAGGTAGAGATGTGTGGAGATACATCTTTTTGAAGGAGTATGAGTTACCCACCATCAATAAGGATAGCCGGAGCGTAGTTGATAAAAAGGCTTATGAAGCTAATCATAAAGCCAAGTTTGCTTTCTTTTCTTATCTCAACGAAAATGATTTGATTCGTGTTATCAAATGAAAAAGTGTTTTTGTCATATGGAAAATTTTATTAGTTGCGCATGAAGGGAGTTCCAATATTAAGAGGGTTAAAATCGATCTTTTGAAAACAGAGTATGAAAATTTTCAAATGTTGCCTGATGAAAACATTGATGATATGTTTAGTTATTTTATTTGCATCACTAATTCTCTTGACTCCTTGTTAGATGATCACATGAAGAATGAGGAAAAGGTGAGGAAAATACTTCGATCACTCACCAAGAAATGGCAAATAAAGACGACTACTCTAAAGGAGACAGCCGACATTGAGGTCATGTCTTTTGAAGAACTTCCAGGAAATATCAAAAATTATGAGATTGAACTCAAAGCCTACGACATAGAAGATGAAAAAGTGGAGAAGAAAGAAAAGCTTAAGAACATCGCTCTCAAGGCTACATCCAAAGCGTCATACAAATCCAAAGTTCCATCCAAATCGAGCGAAGATGACGAACTTAGTGGAGACGATGAAGATATCGCTCTTATGACAAGGCAATTCAAAAAATTCCTCAAGTTTCGAAGAAATTTCAAGAGAGGGACCTTTTAAAAAGATCGTCCCTACAACAACAACAAGGATACTGGATCTTAATTCAAGTGTAGGAAGCCCGATCATCTCGTTGCCGATTTCCCCCTCAATAACGAGAAGGAAGCTCCGCATCGACAAAATCAAAGAGCCTTCAATGCAAGAATGTGAGATGAGTCGGAAGGGAGCGATAATGAATATCGTCCATCCGATCAAGAAATAGCGAACACGTGCTTCATGGCACATGAGGATGAGGTAATTGATGATCTTGACTCATATAACTTTGAAGAACTTTTTGAAACCTTTGGAACTTTACATGGTGCTTATTCCAAACTCCAATCTAAGTATTACATTGCCAAAAAGAAAATTTCTTATCTTGAAAATGAAAGTTCTTCTATTAAATCTCGTGGTTGTGAGAGTTTAAAACTTAAGAATGAAAAACCTTTGTCTAAAATTGCTTCTTTAAATAGTTCTCTCGAAGATGTTAATTTCAAAAATGAAAGACTCACTTCCACTTTTACTTCTCTCAAGTGCAAATATGTTTCATTGACTGTTACTCATAATGCTATGTTGCTTGATATTGATAAAATGAAGTTTAAGATTAATGATCTTGATGACACTCTTCACAAATTTGCCACTAGCAAAATTTCTCTTGATAACATGATAAGCAGTTTAAATGTTTCCAATAAGAAGAATGGAATTGGTTTTCAACATGCATCGCTTTCTCATGCTAATATCCCCAAACCAACATATGATAAGGCTTCATTTAAGACTACTTTTGTTAAGCTACTTCTTCGCATGCATCTACTTCTTATGATCACCATGCTCATCATGTACATGCTCCTATATCATATGATCGCAATACTATATTTGTTCATGCTCCAAGTTTTAGAAAATCTTTTACTAGAACTACTCGTGTTAAGACTCCTACTTCACATCATCATCATTATAATGCCAAACACACACATGCACATACATCTAGAACTAGTAATGTTGTGTGTAATTATTGTGGCCGTATTGGGCATATCTCTTACTATTGAAAGGCTAGATCTTCAAAGAATTTAATTTGGGTTCCAAATACTAACTCCCGTGGACCCATTAAGAGTTGGGTACCAAAAGTTACATTTATTGCATATTCTATAGGTACCCCGCAAGTCACGACGTGAAAATCAATGATACCTTGACAGTGGTTGCTCAAGGCATATGACCAGAAAATTTAAGTGTTTTGCAACCCTATCAAGAGAGTAAGATGGCATGATCACCTTTGAAAATGATAGTAAAGGTAAAATTATCGGTAAAGGTAATATCAAGTTTAACGCTACTACTTTAGAAGATGTTCTTCTTGTTGATAGTTTAAAACATAATTTTCTAAGTATTAGTCAATTTTGTGATAAAGGCTTTAAAGTTGTTTTTGATGAAAAAAGATGAGATGATACTTTGTGGAAAAAAGTGGTAATGTTTATTCTATTGACGCTTGTGATATTTCTAATGAAAATTTTGAGTGTTTAAGTGTTGTATAGGATCGTAGTTGAGATTACGGGTAGAGATAAAAATCGTAATGTGGTAGGCATAATCATAGATAGACGGTTGCTTGAGGATGTAGTTGAGATTAGGAGAAAAGGTGATAGAATTTTAGTGGTTAAGCTTATTCTAGATGGAGAGATCCTTAATATTATTAGTGCTTATGCACCACAGATAGGTCTTGATGACGCTAGTAAGCGTCTATTCTGAGAGGATTTAGACGAGATGGTGCAAAGTATACCTAGTGGAGAGAAGTTATTTATTGGTGGTGATCTTAATGGACATGTAGGTACTAGTCGTAGTGGGTTTGATACTATCCATGGAGGTTTGGTTTTGGACAAAGGAATGAAGTAGGTGACTCGATTCTAGATTTTGCTTTATCTTATGACTTGATCTTAGCAAACACCTGGTTTAGGAAAAGAGAGTCCCACCTTATCACTTTTAGGAGCGGATCAAGTGCTAGTCAAATAGACTTTTTTCTGACGAGAAGAATAGATAGAGGTTGTTGTATCGACTGTAAGGTAGTGCCAGGTGAGAGTGTACCCACTCAATATAGACTTTTAGTTCTAGATTTTCGATTTATAAGAGGACCTAGAAAGATTAGACGTAAGATAGAGCCTAGAATTAAATGGTGGCGATTGAAAGAAGGTAACCAAAAGGCTTTTATAGATCGTGTAGCCCAAGAAGCGGATTGGCAGTCGGAAGATGATTTAGACAGAACACGGAACAAAATGGATAGTTGTATCAAGAAGGTAGTTAGAGATCTACTTGGTGAGTCGAGAGGTGGTGCTCCACCATCTAAGGACACATCATGGTGGAATGAAGAAGTAAAAGCTGCTATTAAAATTAAAAGGGATTCTTATACAGATTTGAAGAAAAGTAGAGATGTGGAGAGATTTGAGAAGTATAAAATGGCTAAAAAGGAAGTTAAGAAAGCTGTTCGGGAAGCTAAATCTAAGGTCTATAAGGAGGTGTACGAGAAATTAGACACTAAAGAGGCTGAAAATGATATATACCGGATTGCTCGGATGCGGGAAAGCAAGACTAGAGACTTATATGCAGTGAAGTGTGTCAAAAATGAAAATCAGAAGGTTTTAGTTCGAGATGAGGATATCAAGGAAAGATGGAGAGATTATTTTGACAAATTGTTCAATGAGAGCTTTACCAAGAATTTGGATGGACTTGTCATTCAATCTCAAGATATAAACCGTGATTTCATGCGTAAAATAAGACTACCTGAGCTTAAAGAAGTTTTGAACAGAACGGGTTTAAGAAAAACTGTTGGTCCTGACGGGATTCCTATCGAGATTTGGAGATGCTTAGGAGAAATAGGCTTTAAATGGCTGACAGATCTGTTTAATAAGATTTGGCAGACAAAAAAGATGCCAAATGAATGGAGGAAAAGTATCCTTGTACCTATTTATAAGAACAAGGGTGACATTCAAAGTTTCTCAAACTACCGTGGAATAAAACTTATGTGTCACACTATAAAACTTTGGGAGAGTGATTGAACACAGGCTAAGGAAGGATATTAAGATAACAGAGAACCAGTTTGGGTTCATGCCTGGACGATCGACGACAGAGGCTATTCATTTGCTTCGTCAACTTGTCGAGCGTTTTTGAGAGAGGAGAAGAGATTTTCATATGATATTTATTGATTTAGAAAAAGCGTACGACAAGGTACCTAGAGAAGTATTATGGGGGACAATGATGAAGAAGGGGGTCCCCGTCAAGTATATTGACATAATCAAAGATATGTACGATGGAGTAGTGGCAAATGTCAGAACTTGCGGCGGTTTAACGAGTGATTTTCCGATTACAATTGGTTTATATCAAGGATCTGCATTAAGTCCATTCCTGTTTACCATCGTGATGGATGAGCTTACTAGAACTATCCAAGATGAGGTACCTTGGTGTATGCTATTCACTGATGATATTGTTCTAGTAAATGAGACGAAAGCAGGCGTTAATGCCAAATTGGAATTATGGATGCAAACATTGGAATCTCGGGGATTCAGATTGAGCAGGTCCAAGACAACATATATGCATTGCAAATTTAGTAACCAGAGAAGTCAAAACTATATTGGTATAACATTGGAAGGGCAAGAGATATCACCGAGCGACGAGTTTAGATATCTAGGTTCTATCATCTAAAAGAATGGGGAGATCGATAGTGATGTTAATCAAAGGATCCAAGCTGGTTGGTTGAAATGGAGGAGTGCAACATGGATTTTGTGTGATCGTAACTTTCCGTTAAAATTGAAAGGGAAGTTTTATCGGAGCGCTATTCGGCCTGCCTTATTATATGGTACATAATGCTGGGCTCCTAAGAAGCATCATATACAGAAGATGCACGTAGCGGAAATGCGCATGCTTCGTTGGATGTGCGGTAACACTAGAAAAGATAAGGTGCGAAATGAGGATATTCGTGCAAAAGTTGGTGTAGCACCTGTGGAGGAGAAGATGCGGGAAAACCGCTAAGATGGTTTGGTCATATGGGACACAGACCTATGGAAGCACTGGTTCGACGAATAGATACTCTCGATATGGGCAATGGCAAAAGGGCAAAAGGGAGACCGAAGAAAACATGGATGGAGGTGATACGAAATGATATGGTTGCCAAATGACTCAATGAAAGTATATTGTTCGATAGGAGTGAGTGGAGGCGGAGGATTCATGTGCTGGACCCGGCATGATTCTCATGTTGGTTCATGTAGCTTACCCCATATGCTTGGGATAAAAGGCTCAGTTGTTGTTGTTGAAGTGTTGTATAGGATAATTGTAGGCTATGGCATCGAAGGTTTGGATATACTTCCATGGACCTACTCTCAAACATCAAAAATAAGGACTTGGTCATTGGCATACCAAAACTCAAATTTGCAAGAGACAAGCTATGTGATGCATGCCTAATGGGTAAGTAATTCAAGATCTCTTTCAAGCCGAAGGTTGTGGTATCAACTTCTAACCCTCTTGAGTTAATTCATATAGATTTATTTGGTTCTTCAAGGTCTTTGAGTTTTGGTGGTAAATCTTATACATTTGTGATTGTTGATAATTTTTCAAGAGTTCTTTTTTTTGCTAATAAAAGTGATGTCTTTATTGCTTTCAAAACTTTCTTTAACAAAGTGCAAAACGAAAAATAACTTTCGATTATTAAAATCCTTAGTGATCACGGAGATGAATTTCAAAATAATTTCTTTGAAGATTTTTATAATGATCACAGGGTTAAACATGAATTTTCTTATATTAGAACTCCACTACAAAATGGAGTCTTTGAACAAAAGAATCGACTTTTTCAAGAAATGGTTAGGACAATGCTAAATGAACATAGTTTACCTCACTATTTTTGGGCTGAAGCGGTTAATACCGAATTTTATATTATAAATAGGGTTGTTATGCGTAAAGGACTTGAGAAAATTCCTTACGAATTGTATTATGGTAGAAAACCCAACATTGGTTATTTTAAAGTTTTCAGAAGTAAGTGTTATATTTTAAATACTAAAGATTCTCTTGGAAAATTTGATGTAAAAAGTGATTTGGGTATTTTTCTTGGCTACTCTTCCAGCAGTAAAGTTTATCGTATTTTAAATAAAACTTCTAATGCTATGGAAAAGAGTAGCATGCCAAGTTTGATGAAACTAATTCTTTTGCTACGAATGTTGTAGTACTTGAGAAAGAAGAAGATGAAATGATTCAAACTCGCTTGGAGGAATTTGACATTTCAAAGAAAAATTCTAAACAAAAACCTCCTTTAAGTGTAGTAGTCGATGTGTATGATGAATCGGTTCCAACCTTACCAAAAGATTGGAGATATAAAAAGAATTATTCATCAACAAAAATCATCAGTGATGTGACAAAGAGGGTAACCACTCGTTCTCATAATCCAAATTTCTTTACTAACATAGCTTTCTTGTATCATATTGAACCTAAGAATACTAAAGAAGCTATCATGGATGAGAATTGAGTTTGTGCTATGCAAGAGTGGCTTGTACAATTTGAACGGAACAATGTGTGGATGCTGCTTCCTAGGCCTAGTGATAGACACATTATAGGTGCAAAATGGGTCTTCAAGAACAAGCTTGATGAATTTGGTGTGATCACTAGGAACAAGACAAGACTCGTAGCATAAGTTTACAATCAAGAGGAATGTATTGATTTCGATAAAACTTTTGCTCCGGTAGCTAGATTAGAAACCACTCGCATTTTACTCTCATATGCATATTTTAAAGATTTCAAAGTATATCAAATGGATGTTAAAAGTGCCTTTTTCAATGGTGTTCTTGAGAAGGAAGTTTTTGTAGAACAACCGCCCGGTTTTTAAGATTTTAAAAATCCTAATCATGTTTACAAGTTGCATAAGGTTTTGTATAGTTTGAAACAAGCTCTTAGAGCTTGGTATGCTATATTGTGCACATTTCTACTAGAAAAAGGTTTTCAAAGGGTAAGATTGACATCACACTTTTATCAAAAAGAAAAATGATGAGATTTTTCTTGTGCAAATTTACGTAGATGATATTATTTTGGGATCCACTAATGAATCTCTATGCAAAGAATTTACCCATAGTATGCAAAAAGAGTTTGAAATGAGCATGATGGGTGAACTCAACTATTTTCTTAGACTTCAAATCAAGCAACTCAAGGATGATATCTTCATAAATCAAGCCAAGTATACAAAGGAGCTCATCAAGAAGTTTGACCTTGAAGATGTGAAGCCAAGCAATACTCATATGTCCACTACAATAAAACTTTCAAAAGATGAATCCGGTAAGAATGTGGACATCACTAAATATCATGATATGATTGGTAGTTTACTCTATTTAACCGCTAGTAGACCCGATATAATGTTTAGTATTTGCTTGTGTGCACATTTCCAATCATGTCCCAAGGAATCGTATCTAAGTGCGATAAAAAGAATCTTTAGATATCTTAAGAGAACGATTGGTTTAAATTTGTGGTATCCAAAAAATAAAATTTTTGATTTTAAATCTTATTTGGATGCGGACTATGTGGGGAGCCAAATAGACCGTAAGAGCACGAGTGGAATTGTCAATTTCTTGGAAATTGTCTAGTCTCTTGGTCATCCAAGAAACAAAACTCGATTGCTCTTTTCACGGCCGAAACGAAATATATTGCGCGGGTTCTTGTTGTGCTCAAATATTATTGATGAAGCATGCCCTAGAAGATTTTGATGTGCTTGTAGATCATATTCCTATTCTTTGTGAACACGAGTACGGTGCACATGACTAAAAATGCAAATCAATATAGCCTCACCAAACAAATTGATGTCCTCTACCATTTTCTTCATGATCATTATGAAAAATGGGACATTATTATAGAGCACATACCTATACAACACCAATTGGCCGATATCTTTACCAAACTCTTCAATACTATACGTTTTACTTATATTAGGGAAGATATTAATATGTGTTCAATTGAGTGATATTGTGCTTAAGTATCATCTTGCCAAAATGGCCTCCGCAACCTTCGTTAGGTGAACCTAATTGTGGATTTGTTATTTATAACACATCTTAGGATCTAGTGGAGTGTGTTTAGGGCCTTCATGGGCTTGCCAACACTAAAGATGAGAAAATCACACTTTACTATATCTTTATCTCATCTTTTCCACCATATGATATTATAACTTGCTTATATGTTGCATATGTTTATCTTGCATATATCGCTTACTTTTGCTTATCATTTATACATACTTGTTGATATGAGTCCAATACTTGTTCTTCAAAGTTATTCAAACGTTTAACTTTAATTCTTACTCATATCAAATCCTATTAATCTCCTATGCATACATTTAGAGGGGGTTATTCAAACATTTAATTTACCTTTTGTGTACGCATGTGTCTAGGGGGAGTAATTCAAACGTTTTAATTTTTAGGACACCCTTCTAATTATGTCAAAAAGGGAAAGAGTAATGGGTTCGCATCAATATATTGAAGTTATTCAAACGTTTAATTTTAGTAAATTAATCTTTTTATTGATAATTGAAGATTATTCAAACGTTTGATTTTCAATATATTGATATCTTCTATTAATATTTTGACATCATCAAAAAAGGAGATATTGATGGCTTATGAATTTCATAATAGTACTATTTGGTTTTGATGATATTATACAGTATTAATAGATCTATACATGTGTTTCATATTGCATATTTTATAATACTGTATATGAGCTTGGTCGTGTTTGAGAAAGATTTCATGATATCAACCGACACAAGCCTACGATGGAGGATGGAGAAAATTGAGCTAAAACGACAAATCTATTGAAAGTTGGAGGTTAATGCACTAGAGCTCCTCAATGATCACATTCAAGCATCATGAAGCCAAGGAACTAAAGTCCAAGTTTAAAGAATTAAAGAATCGAAGAAATCAAGAGTTCGAGCTATAAGTGTATTCTCTAGAAAATCGATGTAAGTATTTTATGGTTTTTGAGATTAGCATGAAAAAGCTCAAACACATACACTATTGCATGCATGAAATCTTTAAGCAAAACTTGGTAAAGTGTTTCATTCAAAGCGTTTCTCAATTTCAAGTTCAAAATTTTCTATGCATTCCTTATTCAGACGTTTGTCCAAGTCTTATTCAGACGTCTGCGCACTATTGTAAAACATGCACAAGTTTTGAAATATCAGTTTCTTTTTCAGAACAAACGTCCGAAGCATGCCAGAATAAACGTCTGGTTGTTCTCGGGATTTTCATTGTTTAAAACTTTTGACAGAACAAATGTCTGTCGATATTTCTTCATACGTCTGTTTGTACTCTGGATTTTCATTTGCTTAAAACTTTTTAAGAATAAACGTGTGTCAAACCTTTTTCAGACGTCTAGTTGTTCTCTGTGTTTTCATGATATTAAATTTTTTTGTGGGAATAAACGTCTGAATCTTATTGGCACAAACGTTTGAAGGTTAAAAATTTTGAAAATCTTTTTTGCTTTCCGACGTGCGTCATTTGTTCTTCAAACGTCTGCTTTTTTTCTATACTTTCATTGGCCATGTTTTGAAAACCACGACAAACGTCTAAAGCTCATGACAACAGACGTCTGAAGCTATTTTTGTTTGAAAAATATTATCTTTACATATATTTAATGTTATAACAGCTAGTTTTATTTTGCCTTCAGACGTCTGTTCTTCTGCCTGAGGTGTAATAAACGCATGTACTTGTTTGATTTTTGTGTGGAGTTTAAAAGGGATTCTTTTGTAGTTATTGCACAACAACTATTCTGAAAAATTGCATCCATTCTTTGAGTTCATCCTCACCCACCAAAAGAAAAAGAAAAACACTTGAGTTTTAATTGAAAATCTAATACTCCTTTGAAGTATTTTAGAGCTTGAATTGTAAACTATTGAGTGAGTATCTTGGATTGTAATCTTCTTCTTCTCTCTTTGTGCGGAATCTCTTGAGTGCAGAAGACTTCTTGTAAGTGAGGAGAAGTGTTGTGAAGAGAGCTACTCGTGTGTCGAGTGAATGCAACGTGTTTGTCTCGGTAGAGATGTGATTAAGCGGAATTGGCTCGTCGCCTAAAGAAAGAGAACTAGGGGATCTCCAGAACCTCTCTAAATCGTTTGTGTTTGCATTTTGTTTCTCTCTTGCCATCGATTACTTGCATATTATTTTGTGCTATATTTATGTTTATTTTTATCTTGCAAATAGAATTTTTAATTTGTGGGTTTTGTAGGTATAATCTATTCACCTCTCCTCTAGAATTATTTCAAGTTCACCATTACATGCGTGATAGAGCCGTTGCTTGTAGAAAATATCTCCAAATTGATTCTTTGACCGTCATATATTATTATCCATGCATGCAGTTAAATGCATGAGTTTACCTATTGGTTTTTCATTTCTTTGGTACTATGTAACTATCCAGTTTCATGCTATATATATTCGTATGATATCTTTTAAGTTCTATGTTTCAAAAACCAATTCACAAACCATGAAAAAAGTTTAGTTGTGCAGGATCCTGAAGACTTGTTGTTGTTATTAGGAAAGATTTCCGTAACTGATGCAGATTTTTGTAATTACAAATCTTTCCATGACTTTTCTGATTTTATTTGTTAGGAAAGATTTTATTCTTTTAAGGAAATATTTTATTTTATTTCTTCATCATGTAAAGTGTATATATATACTTTTGAGATTCAATACAAATCAATTAAGTTCAAATCCTAAATTGCATCTTCTTCAAGATTTTCTAGTTGTATGCCACCATTTTAGACCCCAAGAAGCCATTTTAGAAAGGACATTGTAGACCACCGTTTAGTACCAAAGGTTATAGTAAAAATCGTATTATTTGGTGATGAACAAAGATGTTATGAACAACGATTGAGGGGAGGGAGAGAAAAAGATAGATGAAAGATGAATAGAGTAATTAATCCTTTAACTTAACTGCAATTAATTGAACTAACCTAATAAACTAATCCATGATCGACTATATGACTAAAGTAATTAATCATTTAATTCAACAATCAAATTGCTAATTTAAGGAGATGCACCCAAATAGGAAAAAAGGAAGAAGAAAAAAGAATTGGATGTCTCTTATAGAATATGAAGATTTAGATGTTTGTCTTAGATATGCAAAATATTTAGGGGTCCAAAATCAGAAAATATAGAAGCTTAGTTGCATAATATTGTTTAATCAACATACCTTGATATGTTTTGCATTCAGCTAAATACCGTATGGTATTATTCTTCCATAAGAACCCTAACCCGAACCCCCCTTTTGGGGGGAGGTGATCCTCCCTCTACGGGGGAGCCGAATCCTCGGGTGCCCCCCCGGGTGCCTCCCTAGGCACCCAGGTTTCTTCATAAATAAAACAAATAAAAATGATAAAATATAAATAAACCAAGAAATGAATGAACAGACATGCATCCTTTCTTTTCTTGCATAGACATTTCACATTGAGTTCGTATGATCGCAAGATCTGTTAATCGGAGGTTCTCTCGCTTCAAACCGAAGGTAATTCACGACAGCTTTGTCCGCGGCTGCCGGAGTTAGAATCCCCACAATCAATAAACCCCATCAACCATCAGATGGGAGAATCTATACAACGTATGATAAGCGAGTGCATTCATCCCAATGGGTGACGAAAAACACTCTATAGCTGGTACGATTCAATTCAACATTTTGTTCATTCGGGTAGGCTCTCCGGCTCGGGAGGCAAAAGGAATTGCTATCATCACCCTTTCTCAACCTAGTCTTAACTAAAAGTATTTAAGGTATTTATTTAATTTTTTTCTATGATGTTAACAAATACCTACATGCATCGCATGTGCCATAAGAAGTCGACACATCATTATTGTTTAGATGGTGGCAAATTAGAGAATTGTTTTTTCACGTGTTTCTTACATCTTTATTTTGGCAATAAAATGGTGTGTGTATATAAAAGATAAGATAAAGATATTTCTGTATTTTATATATCTATCAATGTAATCTTATGCTCGCACATGCCAAAATGCGAGTTATACAAACTACTAGAGTTTTGCACGTGCGATGCACGTTCTTCCTATTTATAGAGAGAGAGATTTGTAGAGTTAGTTATTGGAAGAGATGTGTAGGGTTAGTTGCGGTTACAATTTGAGTTTTGATTTTTATATTTTTTTAATTAATTTCTATTGCAAATTAGATAGCCAAAATTTCAAATCAATTTCAAAATTGGAGAGCCCCTTCCTTTTGCATCATAATCCACGTTGTTTCCGATTACTTTAGCATCAACTCTAAAAGTGGCACAAACAGAAGAATACGAAAATTTCTAACTTGACTATCTAATCCAAACTCCTAGTAAGCTCTCTTAGACATAATACATATCACATAGGATATAACAAACATCCTTAAACATTTTGACATAACTCGTCTAAAATAAGAACGAAAAAACATACTAACTCCCTGAGGACGACCCTTACTCATCATGGCTAATTACAAGTGACACCATCCTGATTGCGGTAAGTAGAAATTCATAGAACACACGATTATAGACCAATCACCACTTCACCGAGTCTCTACTCGTGATGGCTTGCTGAAAACTAGTAGGCTCGTCATCATCGATAATGCAATCATCTCGATCGCCGTCTAAGAGAAAACCGCGGTATCTCTTGGGCGATTGAAAATGCCTACTAGATCTGCGGAGTAGCGGAGGTACGTCGGGCTCCATTGAAACCTTAAGTTCTACTAAGTCTTCAGTAGTCGTTTGTGGTTCTGGAATTTCTTTCAGTTCTATCACGCTCCTACTAATTTCTTTTCAAATTGAGTTTTCATAAAGCGGGCATGTTGAGAAACAAAAACATTTTGTTCCTCAGCGTGATAGAAAAGATACTCCTTGAATTCTTTAGGTATCCACAAACTTACACAATACTGAGCATGCCTCGAGCTTGTCCGAATGATGATTTTTGACAAAAGAAGGAAACCCCGATATCTTAAGATATTTTAGACAGGGTTTTTTCCCACTCCACATTTTATATGGATTGGTAGGCACCGACTTAGTTGGAACTTTATTCAATATGTATACAGCTGATTCAAGTACAAAACCCCAGAAGGATAGTGGCAGCTCGGCACTACTCATTATGGAACACACCATATCTAACAGGGTATGATTCCATCTTTCTGATACACTGTTGTGTTATGGCGTGTATGGAGGAGTAAGCTGAGAGAGAATTCCATTCTCTTTTAAACATTCAAGAAACTCGGAACTTAAGTATTCTCCATCGCGATCAGATCGAAGTGTCTTAATACTTTTACCTGTTTGTTTTTCCACTTCATTTTTATACTCCTTGAATTTCTCAAAAACCTCGGAATTATATTTCATTAAGAATACATGTCCATACCCTGAGAAATTATCAGTAAAAGTAATGAAGTATGAATAACCACTTCTTGCATGTGTAGAAATCGGATAACACACATCGCTGTGTATGAGTCCCAGGAGCTCAGTGGCTCTTTCTCCATGTCTAGTGAACGGAGTTTTGATCATCTTTCGTTTGATACATAATTGACATGTTCCATAAGATAGATATTCAAACAGATCTAAATATCTATATTTATGTAACTTAGTTAATCTTGTTTCATTGATATGACCAAGTCTATAATACCATAAGAAAACTTGATTTAATTCTGGAGTCTTTCTTTTTAGTGTGTTTTGGACGTTTAAAATTTGATATTGATTGTATATGTATATTCCGTTATTTAGTGTACCCACCCCAATCATTTCATGATTCAGGTGAATATTTATAACATTGCTTTCAAGTGCAAAATTATATCTTTCATTAAATAACAAAGATATAGATATAATATTGCACATCATACTAGATACACAAAAGTAATGCAAAACCAAAATATGCCCACTGAACAACCCAAGGTGATAATCTCCTACTGCAATAGCATCTACACTTGCTCTGTTGCCAAAGTTGAGGGTCATATCACATTTCCTCAAAACCCTACGGCTTCTCAGTGTCTGCAAAGAATTACAGATGCGAGATCCTGATCCGGTATATAATACCCAGGAAATAGATTTAAAAGAGAAACGGTTTTCAATCACGAACACACCTGAAGCCGAAACCACAACTTGCTTCGTGTCCTGATTCTTGACTTTCAAAGCCCGGCATTTCTTCTTCCAATTTCCCTTTTTATGACAATAAAAACATTCCTCCTTTGTTGTTGTTGCTCCCCAAGTCTTTGCCTTTCCTTCCCCTGCACCTTTTGCACACATTTTTTCGGTTTGGTGGGAGCCTTCTTCTTCTTCTTCTTCCCCTAAGCCTTAATCTTGGATTTAGAGGAAAAATGTTCCCCAATAACTAGAACGGGTATTTTCTTGGATTTTTTCGAGGTGCCCTCTGCAACCCTCAACATGTTGAGAAGCTCAGAAAGTGTAACTTTCGTCATTTGCATATTGAAGTTCAATATAAATTGGGCATATGTGGAGGGAAGTGACTGCAGAATCAATTCGGTATACAACTCATTTTCCAACGTAGTTCCAACGTGTGCGATCTCTTCAATAAGAGTAATCATTTTCAGGACGTGGTCCTCTACATATGATCTGATAGCCAATCTCGTCTGAAATAACTTCTTCAAGGTCCCGTATCTTGCGATACGAGATTTCTCTCCATATAAATCTTTGGTATGGAGGAAGATGGATGCAAGGTCCATCTTCTCTTTCTGCCTCTGATGTTCATTATCCATGGAGGCTAGCACGAGATACTTGGCTTTTGCGCAATCAAGATCCCAAGCCTTATGGATCTCAATGTCCGCAACTGAGGAATCTGGCCCTGGGACAGGGGGCTTTAACTGTGAGGACATATGAAACCTTATCATAAGTAAGGGCCATATGGACATTTCTCAGCCAGTCTTTATAATTTGGCCTAGTCAGTTTGTTTTTATCTAGTATTAGCTTAACTCCCTTCATGGTCGCTGCAGTTAGGAGAGAAAAAAGAAACACTCAGCATATGCTCTTGCAAGTTTAAATTGATTATTAGTTTATCTAAATATGATTGCTCTCACTGTTTCCTCAAATTCTCCTTCAAATCTTAAAAAAAGAATTAGTCGGGATTAATCGCACCTTACAAGTTCGCTTATCTTTCAAGCATGCCAGTGTTGGTACTTCGGAGGGTGGTCCCCCGTGCTTTCGCACAGAACTAATTAAATAAACCCGCTTTCCCAGAGGCATAACTGTTAGGTCCACGTTACCCACCCCGGTTCTTTCGGGGAGGCAGAATAGGTAAAACGAAAATTTTCCCTAGCTAGATAACATGGACCGTTTCATGAAGGATCGTTGCTAAACAAAACTAACAAATATTCTACAAGTTCTAACTACTATGTAGAATGTCTATACCTTGGTCTTGAACTCCTTCTCTTCTTGTTGTGGTTCTTCCTCTTTCTTGCTCCTCATAGTTGCTTGAACGGATCCTCCTTGCCGTCTCCTCTTTGCCATAAATGGATCCACCTGAGGGTCTCGGAATTGAGCTCCTATCTCAACCTAGAGATGACTAAGGTGTTTGGTTTGCTAAACCTAATACCTTAGATTGAGTAGAGAAGAGTGATGGTGGTTTTGTCTCAAAGGTTCATGATTTCCAACTCATGGAACACTTGAACCTTGAGAGAGGAAGAGTAAGAGGGAGAGATTTCTTTCTAGGAGAGAGAAAGAGAATGATAGAATGAGCTCTCATAATCCAACCCTTCTCACAAAAGTGAGAATAATGATAATAATAATAATAATTAAGTATATGGTGATGGTTAGTTTCAATGACCATTATCATTTCATGCTATAATTGCTTTTGCAAACAACAAGCAAGCAAAAGTCATGCCCATGAAATGATAGCCATGAAATGATGATGGTCAACAAGTCCAAAATGGTCAACCGGTCAACAAAGTCAACAAGTCAACAAAAGTCAAACTTTTAACTCAATCATGGCACAATAATACTTAATTAATATTATTAATCATATATCATATTCTCATTAGGGTTTAAAGAAAAGTCAACGGTCAACAAGTCAACCAAAGCCAAATGGTCAACAACCCTAATGAGAATCCTCTGCTTCTGCCTCTGTCAACTGTGCATACACACCCGCATCCGTGCTCCAAGGAACACGAATACACCGAGACAAGACCAATCCCAAAAATAGTTACTAGGATCCGGCTTAAACCAAAGCCCGCTAGTAACTACTGTGCGGACACCAAACGTGCACAAGTGCGCGGATGTGAACGAACCCCGTCGCAAAACCATACAACCTCTACTCTGTTTTGCCCAAAGGCGAGTAACCCTCTGTGTGGGACTCTAAAGGCTCGACACTACGCTGGCAGTGGGTTTAACCACAGGCCGCAAGAGGTACTAGCTGTACGTAACGGTCCCCAGGTAGATGCCGATAAGAAGACTGATGAGGTGAACCCATCGAACTCCTACTGAGCCTGAATGTGACAATCTCCGTACAGTCCGGTCTGTTCGTCTGAGAATATCGCATGGCGGGCCTATGGGGGCGGTAAACGTCAGTCCCCTAATAGCGGTACAAGTCGTGTCGGAGTGTAGCCCAAAACACCCTGAGAATCTACTGGAAAACCTACCAGCAATTCTCGCTTGCCCTGGCCAGGGACTTTGTGTAATGGCTCTCCTAGACAAAGCGCGATATCAACCCCCAATACCGAGAGAGACGAATCCTGTCTAACCGTCACTGCCTTCAAGTGCTTCGGGACTGCACCCAACCACTATCTGTTTGCACGACTCAGTAGAGCCGTGGTAGGGTAGTAATCTAAGAACAGTGGGACCACACTCGAGGCGAAGTGACAGTGTCAAGTCAGCGGACTAAGTTGTACTCATGTCACTTGGGAACTGTTAACTGACGATAGGTATAATACCAACCAACAGTTCCCGACGAGTCCTGTCCAGTGTACTCGTAACCTAACGAGCACCTGCATACTATCTCCAGTACGACGTACTGATGGCTGTGGGACAGACCATCTCCCATGCTGGGAAGAGAAGCGTATGTACCAGTCTACTCTGGAGTATCGATGCCCTGTCTCGATAATCCTACGACTAGGGACCAAAATAAGGATGTGCTTATAGACTACCCAGCCCCCACTAGTGTGATCGCCATCACAACGCCGGTAGTCAAGCAAAAATCCTAAGGGCTCTTCCAATACGTTTTTAGCGATATGTTAAAAGAAATATATACACATATTAAGATAGAAACAAACCAAGTAGCATACTACTATATCGAGCAAGACTGTTGTGAAACCATATATATATCTCAAGCCTCCAAAATGTATTATACAAACCAGTACTATACAATAATGGCCTCTAGGGCATACATATCTAACAATCTCCCACTTGCACTAAAGGCCAGTAATTGGTGTACCACATACCCAACGTCTGCACTAAGGCCAGCTGCCGGCGTACCGCATACCCAATAGCTCAAAAAGTCGCTCGAACTGTGTTTGAGGGAGGGCCTTCGTGAATGGATCCGCTGTGTTGTCTTTTGTGTCCACTCTCCGTACCTCGATCTCCTGGCGATCAATGATCTCCCTGATCAGGTGATACCGCCTTAAGATGTGTCTGGATTTCTGATGGGACCTTGGTTCCTTCGCTAAAGACATAGCCCCATTGTTATCGCAATACAAAGGTATTGGGTCAACAATGGACGGAACCACCTGAAGTTCACTAATGAACTTCTTCATCCAGACCGCCTCTTTTGCGGCATCGCTTGCAGCAATGTATTCAGCCTTCATCGTCGAGTCTGCGACGGTATCCTGTTTGGAACTCTTCCAACATACCGCCCCTCCGTTGAGGGTAAACACAAAACCCGAGATAGACTTGCTGTCATCTTTGTCACTCTGGAAGCTTGAATCGGTAAAGGACTCGACCCTGAGGTCTCCATTACCGTAAACCAGGAACATCTCTTTAGTCCTTCTCAGGTACTTGAGAATGTTCTTCACTGCCGTCCAGTGGTTCTCACCTGGGTCTGACTAATACCGGCTCACCACGCTCAGCGCGTAAGCTACATCTAGTCTTGTACATAGCATCGCATACATTATAGATCCTACCGCCGAAGCGTAGGGTATAGTGCTCATGCGAACCCTCTCCTCATCAGTCTTAGGAAACATCTTCTTGGAGAGGGTAATTCCGTGCAATGCGGGTATGTTACCGTGCTTGGAATCCTCCATACTAAATCTCTTTAGTACGGTCTCTATGTACCTGGACTGCGAAAGTCCCAGTAGTCTCTTGGATCTATCTCTGCAGATCTTGATCCCCAGAATGTGTGAGGCATCACCCAGGTCCTTCATGGAGAACCGTTGTGACAAAAATAGCTTGACCGATTGTAGCATAGGAATGTCATTTCCTATCAAAAGAATGTCGTCCACGTACAAGACTAGGAACACGACAGTTCGTCCTACAATCTTCTTATAGACACAAGGTTCATCTTCGTTCTTGATGAAATCAAATTCCTTGATTGCCTCATCAAAACAGATGTTCCAGCTCCGCGATGCCTGCTTTAATCCATAAATGGATTTAAGCAACTTGCACACCTTCCCGCTACTCCCACTGTCTACGAAACCTTCTGGTTGATCCATGTAAACGCACTCTTCCAAACAGCCGTTCAGAAAAGCCGTTTTAACGTCCATCTGCCAGATTTCATAGTCATGGAAGGCAGCAATGGCAAGTAGGATCCGAATGGATTTAAGCATAGCCACGGGAGAAAAAGTTTCGTCATAGTCCACACCAGGTCTTTGACGAAAACCTTGTGCAACGAGTCTAGCTTTATAGGTTTCCACCTGCCCATCTACACCAAGTTTTCTTTTGTAGATCCATTTGCATCCAACAGGTTTTACCCCAGGTGGAGCAATATCCAAGGTCCACACTTTATTGGTGTACATGGACTCCATTTCGGATTGCATTGCTTCCAGCCACTTATCAGAGTCCCTACTGATAATGGCCTGCCTGAAACTGGTAGGGTCATCTTCTTCCAAGATGCAATCCTCTCGATCCCCGTCTAAGAGAAAACCGTAGTATCTCTCGGGCGGATGAGAAATCCTACCAGATCTGCGGAGTGGCTGAGGTTCGTCTGGGGTTATTGAATCCAGTGGTTCCTCCAAATTTTCAGTTATATTTTGTGGTCGCTGAATTTCTTCCAGTTCTACCGAACTCTCACTAATTTCTTTTGCAAGAAACTCCCTTTCTAAAAAGGTAGCGTGACGAGATACAAACACCTTCTGTTCCTCAGTGTGGTAGAACAAATATCCTAGTGAATCTTTAGGATATCCCACAAATTTACACAGAACTGACCGTGCCTCTAGCTTGTCCGGTTTCCGTGTTTTCACATAGGCCGGACAACCCCATATCTTAATAAATTTAAGACATGGCTTCTTACTGCTCCATATTTCATATGGAGTTTTAGGCACAGATTTGGACGGAACTTGATTCAAAAGGTATGCCGCTGTCTGAAGCGTATGTCCCCAAAATGAAAGAGGCAACTCGGCATTACTCATCATGGAGCGAACCATATCCAGTAGGGTACGATTCCTCCGCTCCGATACACCGTTGTGCTGTGGTGTATAAGGAGGAGTAAGCTGAGAGAGAATACCATTCTCTTTTAAGTAATCTAGGAATTCCGTGCTTAAGTACTCCCCTCCTCTATCAGACCGGAGGATCTTGATACTTTTACCAGTCTGGTTCTCTACTTCATTTCTGAATTCCTTGAATTTCTCAAAAGCTTCAGATTTGTGTTTCATCAGATACACATATCCGAACCTAGAGAGATCGTCAGTGAATATGATGAAGTACGAGAACCCACCCCTTTCATGTATAGACATCGGACCACATACATCACTGTGTATGAGTCCCAAGAGCTCTGCTGCCCTTTCTCCATGTACGGTGAACGGAGATTTGGTCATCTTTCCTTTGAGACAAGACTGAAAAGTTTCATAAGATGAAAACTCGAACGTATCCAAGAGTCCATCTTTATGCAACTTACTTAGTCTTTTCTCTCCGATATGACCAAGTCTATAATGCCATAAGTAGGATTCGTTCGTATCTGAACTCTTCCTCTTGCGTGTGTTTTGTATATTGAGAACTGTATTCTGATTTAGAACGTAGATACCATTACACAGTGTACCTTCTGCAACCAGTACCTTGTGAAGGTAGATGTTCATGATATTTCTATCAAGAACAAAGTTATATCCATCTTTATCGAGTAAAGAAACTGATATGATGTTGCAAACCATGGAAGGTACATAGTAGCAATCGTTCAAAATCATAGTATTGCCATTTGGCAACACTAGGTGATATTCACCGACGGCTGCAGCATTAACTTGTGCTCCGTTCGCTACTCTGAGCGACATATCACCAGGTACCGACGGCTGCAACATTAACTTGTGCTCCGTTTGCTACTCTGAGCGACATATCACCAGGTACAACTCTCCTACTTTTTCTCAGTCCCTGTAATAAATTACAGATATGAGATTCTGATCCGGTATCAAGTACCCAGGAGGTAGGGCTGACCGTAAAATAGTTCTCAATTACAAGAACACCTGAAGTAGATGCAAAACCATGCTTCTTCTTCAACTGGGTATCCTTGGAATCCATATAATCCTCTTTCCCTTGCTCATACTTATGACTGTTGTCGTAAGTTAGAGCCGAACCAACGTTCCCCAGCCCCGAATAAGAATTCGGATCGGTCAAGCGATACATTTTATTATCTTGATTAGGGCGTGAAATGGTTGCTACCTGGAGAGAGAGAAAAGAAACACTCAGCGTGCGCTCTTGCAAGATTAGATTGGTTTATTGATTTATCTAATCAGGATGGCTCGCATTGTTTCCTCAAATTCTTCTTCAAACCCTAAAAGAAGAACTAGTCAGGATTAATCGCACGTCACAATACTTGCTTAACCTTTCAGCCAGGCTAGTGTTGGTACTTCGAGGGAGATTTTCCAACGCTTTCGCGAAGTTCCTTAATTAAATAATCTCTTTTCCCTGGAGGCGTAGCCCCGCTAACACCGTTCTAGACACCTACTTGGTTTATAGCATTGATTGTTAAGTGAAAAAATCTCCCGAGAGTAATCCAACTCATCAGTGGGATCGGGATCCAACTATCATTGTGCGATGACCTAGATGGAATCCACTCTAGTCACCACACTCCAGAAGGTATGCTGAATCTGCAAGTTTCAGTTTCTTTAGAAACTCCCGATGTGGATTTTTGCCCCTAGGACCCAAGTGACCTTGACGGATAATCAACAAATCAAAAGGTCCTAGTCAAGTTCAACTCGTCGTTATTCAGGATTGCATTAGACCCGCCCGCATGATCCTTGACGAATAATCAACAAAATCATGCGACCGTCCTAACCAATCGCATCTATCAGTGCAACAGAGAATTATTACTTAGCTACCGTTCACTGTGCCTTGACGAATAATCAACAAACGCAGCACGAATACTAAGTATTAATTTTCTGAAATGATGGAGGGCTACGGCTGGGTTTTGGCGAAAAACCCGTTAACGTAATGAACTTGATGTAGTTTAAGGAACATGATAGCCTTTTTTGAAAATATAGTGGCGAAAAACTCTTGCTAAAGAGGTCACTCCTTGTGAAGGGATCTCGGCTCTTTCCTCGTCGAATGAGGTGCAGGATATTCCAAACTGAATACCTCGATGCAAAGCAAGAATAATCGACTATAGTGAAGTTATTACCCTGACGCAAACTTTTTGTCCAAGGGGTCACTCCCGGTGAAGGGATCTCAGCCCTTGCCTCGCCGACTGAGGTGCTGGGCATTCATAACCGAATACCTCTATGCAAAACAAAAGAGAGCGTCCTTGCAATAACAGCTTTTTTGAAAAATTGTTCCAACAACGTTCTTTTTAGGTTTGTTTTCTTGCATTAATTTAATGCGTCCCATCAGTTAATCCTACCATTGCAGAAAACAACGAAAATATGACGTACGCTTATGCCATCCGCATTCGCCACGGGGCCCCGTCATTACCCGTTAGGTTACTTAACTAACGACAGAGCGGGGGCTGGACTAGCGCGGATGCAAAACATAAGCAACGCCTAAATAGATATCATATAGATATATACACATTCGTCAGATGCAATGATAGCCATTCCAGATCACAGATGAACACATTGGATATACTAGGAATCCGCATTCCGTACGATCCTGTAACGAAGAGCGGATTACACGGTCGCGATGAATAGCCAAAACCCCACCCTAGACCCCTACGGGTGCGGCAAACTACCCGCCAAGTACCCGAAGCGAAGCAACCTCCCTCAATACCGTGATTAGGCCACTCGGCACTTCGAGGTACCCGGTAGTTTGTGTACCCCACCTTGGGTCTATCCTAGGAGAAAAAACAGTAAAAGAAATTATACAATGACGGCTACAACCCCATCCCGGTTGTGCGGACATATAAATAATATTACATCAATTACAAATTACATGAATTGAAAGAAAAGAAAACTCTCATCTCACAACCCGCCGGCTATTCATCCGCGACAATCCAATGAATTCATATACACATACCATCAACATTACAAATCACAGATATGTATAACCCCCACTAATCGACGTATAGCGATTAGCAGACGTTCAATACATATATCACATCACAGATATAACCCGTTAGCTAAAGTCTTTAGAAGTTCGATCAAAATACGGATTTTAAACCACCCCAAAAACAAGTTTTGCTTTCTGTAAAATCTGGGCAGAAAAAACATATTGTAAAAATCCCAAAACACCCTACTGAACATACTGCAGGAAAAATTTCCCACGACCGAGTCAACTCGGCCGCGGTTCCGCGGCGCTTTGACCGAGTTAGTGGACCATTTTTCTTGCTTGTTCTTAGAAAACCCTGAGCCGATTTTTAGTACATGATTTATTATTTTTTGAACAGAAAATAAAATCGGCAGAAAGTTGATATCTCGGGCATGTTTTGTGATTTTTTTCTCCGATCGAACCTCTAGTTACTTTGCTAATATGTTAGATAGTGTTTAGCTAGGCTCTGATACCACTGTTAGGTCCACGTTACCCATCCCGGTTCTTTCGGGGAGGCGGAATAGGTAAAACGAAAATTTTCCCTAGCTGGGTAACATGGACCGTTTCATGAAGGATCGTTGCTAAACAAAACTAACAAATATTCTACAAGTTCTAACTACTATGTACAATGGTTATACCTTGGTCTTGAACTCCTTCTCTTCTTGTTATGGTTCTTCCTCTTTCTTGCTCCTCGTAGTTGCTTGAACGGATCCTCCTTGTCGTCTCCTCTTTGCCATAGATGGATCCACCCGAGGGTCTCGGAATTGAGCTCCTATCTCAACCTAGAGATGACTAAGGTGTTTGGTTTGCTAAACCTAATACCTTAGATTGAGTAGAGAAGAGTGATGGTGGTTTTGTCTCAAAGGTTCATGATTTCCAACTCATGGAACACTTGAACCTTGAGAGAGGAAGAGGAAGAGGGAGAGCTTTCTTTCTAGGAGAAAGAAAGAGAATGATAGAATGAGCTCTCATAATCCAACCCTTCTCACAAAAGTGAGAATAATGATAATAATAATAATAATTAAGTATATGGTGATGGTTAGTTTCAATGACCATTCTCATTTCATGCTATAATTGCTTTTGCAAACAACAAGCAAGCAAAAGTCATGCCCATGAAATGATAGCCATAAAATGATGATGGTCAACAAGTCCAAAATGGTCAACCGGTCAACAAAGTCAACAAGTCAACAAAAGTCAAACTTTCAACTCAACCATGGCACAATAATACTTAATTAATATTATTAATCATATATCATATTCTCATTAGGGTTTAAAGAAAAGTCAACGGTCAACAAGTCAACCAAAGCCAAATGGTCAACAACCCTAATGAGAATCCTCTGCCTCTGTCAACTGTGCATACACACCCGCATCCGTGCTCCAAGGAACACGAATACACCGAGACAAAACCAATCCCAAAAACAGTTACTAGGATCCGGCTTAAACCAAAGCCCGCTAGTAACTACTGTCCGGACACCAAACGTGCACAAGTGCGCGGATGTGAACGAACCCCGTCGCAAAACCATGCAACCTTTACTCTGTTTTGCCCAAAGGCGAGTAACCCTCTGTGTGGGACTCTAAAGGCTCGACACTACGCTGGCAGTGGGTTTAACCACAGGCCGCAAGCGGTTCTAGCTGTACGTAACGGTCTCCAGGTAGATGCCGATAAGAAGACTGATGAGGTGAACCCATCGAACTCCTACTGAGCCTGAATGTGACAATCTCCGTACAGTCCGGTCTGTTCGTCTGAGAATATCGCATGGCGGGCCTAGGAGGGCGGCAAACGTCAGTCCCCTAATAGCGGTACAAGTCGTGTCGGAGTGTAGCCCAAAACACCCTGAGAATCTACTGGAAAACCTACCAGCAATTCTCGCTTGCCCTGGCTAGGGACTTTGTGTAATGGCTCTTCTAGACACATCGCGATATCAACCCCCAATACCGGGAGAGACGAATCCTGTCTAACCGTCACTGCCTCCAAGTGCTTCGGGACTGCACCCAACCACTACCTGTTTGCACGACTCAGTAGAGCCGTGGTAGGGTAGTAATCTAAGAACAGTGGGACCACACTCGAGGCGAAGTGACAGTGTCAAGTCAGCGGACTAAGCTGTACTCATGTCACCTGGGAACTGTTAACTGACGATAGGTATAATACCAACCAACAGTTCCCGATGAGTCCTGTCCAGTGTACTCGTAACCTAATGAGCACCTGCATACTATCTCCAGTACGACGTACTGATGGCTGTGGGACAGACCATCTCCCCTGCTGGGATGAGAAGCGTATGCACCGGTCTACTCTTGAGTATCGATGCCTTGTCTCGATAATCCTACGACTAAGGACCAAAATAAGGATGTGCTTATAGATTACCCAGCCCCCACTAGTGTGATCGCCATCACAATGCCGGTAATCAAGCAAAAATCCTAAGGGCTCTACCAATATGTTAAAAGAAACATATACACATATTAAGATAGAAACAAACCAAGTAGCATACTACTATATCGAGCAAGACTGTCGTGAAACCATATATATATCCCAAGCCTCCAAAATGTATTATACGAACCAGTACTTTACAATAATGGCCTCTAGGGCATACATATCTAACAATAACCCCGTTAACATCTTTCTAAACACTTACTTGATTAGCTAATTGTAAAGTGAAAAACTCTCCCGAAGAGTAGCTGATACTCACAGTAAGATCGGGACCCAACTATTATCTTGCGATAATTTTGAAGGAATCCGACCAAAACTACCACACTTCAGAAGGTATGCAATACTAAAAAATTCCCCATATGTTTGAAATTCCCGATGTGGTTTTTGCTCTAAGTGCTTATGACTTTGACGAAGATCAAAATATCATAAGTCGCAAGTCAAGTTCAACCCGTTATTGTCTTGATTAATCCAGACACATTCGTACTGGCTCTTGGCAAAGGTCAAAACAGTTGTACGCATGTCCTAAATTAATGCATCTATCTATACTACAGACAAGTATCCCCTAGCTACCATACATTATATCTTGGGCGAAGGTTAAAACACATACCTTGAATACTAGTTGATACCCATCTAAAATGACGAAGGGATACGGTTGGTTTTAGCGAAAACCTTAAACGTATAAACTTGATATCATTGAAGGAACCGAATAGCTTTGAAAAGGAGTGGTTTAGGCTCCGCTTTAAAACATGTAGTTTTGAAAAAAACCGAGTGGTTTTGTAATTGTTCCAGCAATGTCAAATATTAGGGTTTTTTCTTTCATTAATTTGGATTAATGCGGTCCCATCAATTAGCCTTATCACACCAGAAAACAACGAAAATAGATTGTATGTATATTCCACCCGCATTTGCCATGGGGTTCAGGGACTTCACCGTAAGGTTACTTAACTTACGGCAGTGCATGGGCAGGGCTAGCGCGGGTGCAAAATATATACAACATTCAATATATATATATATATATATATATATATATATATATATATAACCATTCGTCACAGGCATGATAAACATCACAAGCAGATATCATTATCATATAAAATGGAAAAACATATATATTAAGAATTCTCGAGTTTCGTTTAAGCCTCTAACGAAACACAAGTCTCCATGGTCGTGTGAATAGCCCGAGTGTGAACAATCCTAGACCCCTATAAGTATGGCAAGCTACCCGCCAATTCTAGAATTGGGTGACCTGGATCTCAACGCTTAGAGATGGCCACCCACTTTATTCTAGAAACCGGTAACTTATGCACCTCTCTGCGGGTCAATCCTAGATGCAGAAATGGAAAAAAAAATAATATACAGTCGGTGACATCAAGCTCAACCCGGATGTGTCCCAATAAAAGAATATACATCAATTATTACACAAATTACATCATCCACTCACATCTCACATCTAAATTCACACGGGGATTTTCACACGACGATCCGTTAATTCATCTTATCCAAAACACAAACAAGATATGTGCAACATCTTTCAATCATCATATAGTGATTACAATACGTTTACAACACATATACAAACATCACAAATTTCAACGATGCTTTAGTTTCGGAAAAAGAATTTCCGCGATTCTGAAGCAAAGAGAACAATGAGTGAAATCTGGGACAAAACAAACTATACCAAAAATACCAATTTCCTATAACAAATCACCCCTTCGAAGACAAGACCATGAGGAGATGGTCTGGCCGCTAGTAGCGACCAAAATGCCATTTCTAGCTGCCAGAGTGAGTCCTCTCTAACCCGTCTTCGTAGGGGTTCATTGTTAAGTCATATGATACTCTCTGCAGTAATTTAAAAAAAATTCAGAGATCATTTAAAATCCGGATAGAAACTTGGTAGTTTCGGGTTTTGTAATTCAGAAATTTTTCGGTTTTAAAACGTAAGCATCGTTAACAATTAGTTTGAGTGCTTGGATGGCTTTGATACCAGTGTAAGTGTCTAGTACCCTTGCCGCTACCACCGCGACCTTTGTGGAATTTAAAAACTTTAATTTTGAATATGGTACTAAAAACTAAACTCTATGAAATTAACCAAGTACTAAACAAGTAAACAAAAAGAGGACGTAATACTACTCGTTTTAGCATACAACCTTGGTAGTCGTGTCCTTCGGGTCTTTATATCCCCTTCTTAAGCTCCTCGGTGTTCTTGATCGAGCTTGAGGCTGGTTTTCTTTGGTCCTAGATGATCCATCCGAGAAATATGATTCAAGCTTCAGCTTCAACAAAATGAAGTAACTAAAGACCCTAGCTTGCCAAACTAGGATGCTTAGTGATGTAGGAAGTGTTTGTAGTATTAATCTCTCTTAATTCCTAGGATTCTCAACTCATGAGAGATTTAGGAATGAAGAAGAAGAGGGAGCTCAAAAGAGGAGAGAGAGTGTTGAGGTTAGAATGAGAATGGATAAAGGTTGATTTAGCTATATTATTTCTTTTTCCAATAAACATTTACTATATTATATGGTAGCCATACTTCTATAGTAAATATAAATGGATAAGAATTAATCAAGCCATGCCACTCACCATTCTCTAAGCCACCTCACATCTCCACCTCATTTTTATTTTCTAATAAATAGAAAGTCCTATAATGAGGTGTACTCTTCTAGAAGTATTCTTGTATAAATACAAGAATACATAAAACCGTATATATACACACGCATTCGTATTAAAATACGAACACCAAAAGAGATAGATAATATAACAAACATAATACTAGAATGTGTGTGTGTGTGTGTGTGTGTGTGAATTATTAAATCAATAAATGGTTTAATAATCAGGCTTAATCCTAATCCGGCTAGTATTATCAAACCGTCTGATTAAATTATGTGTATCTAATACACGTATTTAATCGGGATCCTGCACGTATCAATATACGACCTCTACATCGTTTCGGCTGAACCAGGGAACCCTCTGTGTGAGACTCTAAAGACTCAACAGTACGCTGGCAGTGAGTTACTGGATATATCTATAACCACAATCACGTAAGTGGCACTAGCTGTACGTAACATTTACCCAGGTACCTGTCGAAAAGAAGACCGACGAGCAAACTCATTGTAACGACTCTGATTTTACTGTACGAAATTTTTTAAAGTTAATGTATAGAATAGAGTTTGCAAGCTTGAGTACAAGTTATAAATTTAAATTCTTTATGAACAGCAAGAAAGCACTTGTAGCTTATTGGTAAAGCCTTGCACTGCTGTGACATAGCCCATGTGTTCGAATCCCATTAGCCACATATTATTTTTACTGATTTTTCTTTTAAACTTTTTGGAAGCCCAAAAGTTTACACGTGCTCTGCACATAAAATGAAAAGTCACAGAAAATCAAACATATGCAAAATTGTATTAATACAGGCATGGACACGTGGCTCAAATCCCAGCACCCAACTCCTTCAAACGACCGGCGAGATCGGCCCATAGCTTGGCGCCGACGGTCCCTCATAGCCAATGACCCCCGTGCTTTGCACACAACACCCCTTGGCCTACCCCACTACCCCTGTTCTGTTTGATTTCTCTGCAATTATCCAGAGAACTTAAATTCACCCTTTAATCCTATTTTTAATGCATTTTTAATTCTCTCTTCAATTCATAAACCCTAATTCCACTCTATAAATACAACCCCATACCCTATCCCTTCTTCATTCTGAAATCTCTTGTCAAAATTCTCAAAAATTTCTAAGTCAAAGATGAGTACAAGTGGAGTTAGCCCTAGTTCCATTTCTGACGAGAATTCGAGGCACTTCCGGCGACCCCACGACTTCACGAAGCTACCAATTTCTTCTTATATCTCTCCTCTAATCTTCTAGCAAGTAAGTCCCATCTCTTTTCCTTTCTTCCTACCTTAAAATGATCTCTTTTCAAAACATGTCGGTAAGTGGAGTTATACCGGCTTTTGTTTCTAAAACTTTGAAAACTATAATTTCTTCTTCTTAATAACCACTCATCCATATCACTATGCTTTGCTTGTTAATCATTACCTTATATTTTGAAACAAGTTTCATCTTAAAACTCCATGTAAAAAAATTTTATTTAAGCCTTTTCGTTTAAATACCATAAAGTTTACATACGACATCTTTTAATACTTTTGTTTAGCATACCTTTAGAAAACCTCACGAGGTAATGACCTACCTCTCACATACACACATCTTGATATAACACGATTCTATTGAAACCAATATCTTGTGGCAAAATACGACTTTTCAATAAAATACCTCGAACTATAAAAACCCGTTTTCTTATAAATAGTATTATTTAAGTTTCTTGTGATTATGCCTCTACAAACCATTTCGGGAAACCCGCAATTGGATGGTGTGGATTATCGCACATCCACGGGTTAGTAGGGCGAGATGCAGACCTCCTCACGGAGCATACGATCTCGATGGAATTTTAGTACAATTTTTAAGAAAAACGAGGATTTCAATTTAATAATTAAAATTAATTTTTAATAATTATATAAATGTTATCAAATCATCTATTTTAATATATAATAAAAATTCCATGTTTTATAGTATATAAAAAATGGCAAGTTTCATGAAAATACCATCAAGAATCAATACAAGTCAAACTTTACATTAAAATACCTTAAACTATTCAAGTTATATATATATTCACTAACATACATCGTTCTATAAAATTTACATCCATGAAAACCCTAAATAACATAAATAAATACTTGAGGTTTATTTTGAAAGTATATTTAAAATATTTTTCATAAAATCCCCTCAAGTTATATTAAATTTACATTAAGGACTCTAGTAAATATAGGTTTAAGCGGGACCAATTCTCTTGAATCTCAGGGAGCCGTAGAAAATGGGTGTTTGCCTATTTAAGGTAGAAAACTAAAACGGGGTTATCAATGGTAATTATCTTGGAAAAAGACATAAATCCTACCGTCCATGTGCAGCAGTTACCAATAACACCAGAACCTAATTCAAGATCCAAATCTGTTTAAGTGCCTGAATCAATCCGAGTCTCAGCCTAATCTGATTACAATCCAAATATGACTCCAATCATAACTCCAACCAACATGAATCCAATCATAACCCCAATCCAACATAAATCCAATCCAACATGAATCCAATATATATACTTGAACCTGAATATGAATACCGAACAATATGAACATGCAACATGACTTGATTTGACCGAACCATGGCTATATCTTGAATTTGACTACATGACTATCCGTTTACATCCTGAACCGTTTATATGAACAACTTATACCATGGTTTCGGCAAGTCTTATACTACAAAACAATACAATATATATATTACGGAGTTTTAACGGGGTAGATTGGTACGGAATGTATTATAAGTGGCATGATGAAGGACACTAAAAGACACCTACCATACATCCATGCCGTTGTCCCGTGGGTATTGACGAGGCCTTGTGCTTTCCATTTTCCATAGTCCACAGGATAGTTGGACTCCTCTCGTAAACACTAATACATTATGTACCAAGCTACAAACAACTACGTTAGTATAACAAATATATACTTGTTCAGATTACCAGTCATATAATCTTTACTTATTCTATTCTACCCTTATCTTTAGGACTTACCGAGCGCTAGTTCGCAGACGACATTCATATTTCTTCTTTCTTTGGAATGTTCGTTAAGATGACCCAACTCTCAGAAAACTGAGCCCAGCCAGGAGGACTTGGATCAGTTCACGGAGAAGCCAGACTTATAGCTTTTACTTGTACTTATTTCCATTTCATATCCACTGTTTAGGCATTACTTTCATCATTATATTTTTCCTTTTCAAAAGCAATTGTAATGTAAAGTTGAATGTTAAATAAAGTTTCTGTTTATATTACACCTCTTTTCATTCTTGTGCTTTTATTTATATATTTCTTATTGATGCTTAGCGTGTTTATTTCTGAGTAAACACGTCGCGGCCTCGCCACGTCTCCTTCCTCATACACCGGGAATCGGGGCGTGACACTCATCCGAACTCCTACTAAATCTATCTGTGACAATCTCCATATAGTCTGGTCTGTTCTTCTGAGAGTATCGTATGCCGGGTCTAGGGGGTGGAAAACGTCAGACCCCTAATAACCCATCAATTCGTGCCGAAATGGCTCAAGACTATCCGAGAAACTACTGATCTAACTATCTGTAAATCTCAGCTGCCTTTGTCAGGGACTTATGGTGTTGGCCAACTGAATACAGCGCGACATCTAATCCCTATACCGGGAGAGACAAATCCCTAATAATCGCTCACAGCCTCCATGTGGCTCGGGACTTTATCCAACTAAAATATATTTGCACGACTTAGTAGAGCCGTGGTAGGGCAGTAATCAAAGCACAGTGGGAAATCACATGAGAAAAATGGCAATCTCAGGTCTACAGACTATCTATACTCATGTCACCAGAGAACTGATATATGACGATATGCATAATACCATTTAGCCAGTTCCAGGCGAGTCCGTCCAGTGTACTCACCCCCAGTGAGCATCTGTATACAATCTTAGGTGAAACACACCAATGGCTGTGGGGCCAACCATCGCCCCTCGTCAGGGTCTAGAAACGTATGCACTGGTCTACTCTGAAATATCGATACCCGGTCTCGATACTCTCACGACTATGGACATTTAAGGATGTGCTTATCGATTACCCAGCTCACATAAGTAAGATTGCCATCACAACGCTGATAGTCAAGCAAATATCTTATGGGCTTTATCAACATATATTAGCAATATGAAATAACTGGTAAAACATATACACATGTTAAAATAAAGTCAAACCAAATAGCATACTATCATATCGTGCAAGATTGTCATGTACATATATTTCCTTAGCATCCTATACAATAAAGGTCTCTTGGTCATACATATCCAACAACGACGACAACAATTTTGGCCCCACCCTTGATAAAATCCTGGATCCGTCACTGGTTTTGAGCTAACATTGTGCATTATGGATCATCATCATTTTTAATCTTCTTTCTTTCTTCATATCTTAAAAATCGATAGATTTGCATGTGTTCGATCAACTTTAAATTAAGCATACATGAGAGGAAGCAGAGTTAGGGTTGGTAAATGAGCCGAATAGGTTTTTATTGAGCCCAAGTCGAGCCTTGCGTCTTATTGAGCAGATTTAAAACCTAGAAAACTAGCCAAAATTTATATATATATATATATATATATATCCCAAAAAATTATATAGATGTTCAATTTTATACTAGTTAAATTAAGCAATGATAAATATAGTTGCTATACCTACATAAACGAGCTCAAAGCTTGTTTGGAACGTGTGGAGTCTAAATTTAAAGCTATTAATCATCTGAATTATTTGTAGTCACAATATTTGACTCAAAATATCATGAGAGTATATATATAGTTTATTTAGATTAGAAATTGTTTGTTCGTGCAGTTTAGGATTAATTTCTATCCATATATAGTTTAAATCTGTTATACCTTAGCCCCTCTATATCCATACATATGAACGACCAAATATGAATCATATGATAGAATCTGAATCATGCAAAGTGCAAATAGCCTGGAAAATTATTGGCAAACCTTCTCATGCACATGAAGCAAAATTCATGTGAGTTTACACAAGTAACTAAATAAGATTTTTTTTTTACCGCAACGAAGCTCACCGTCCCCGTGCCCCTTTTAGAAGCGCTAAATGGGCCCCCACGAAATCCTATTGCCCACTACTGGTTATGTGCCCCCACACACTAAACAAGTTAAATTTGCATCCATATCCATCCTTTACAACAAGGATAAAGGTGCATCATTTTGGGACCAACCGAGCAAGAAGTTTGCCATGCATGCAAGCATATTATATATATGTTCTTCTTATCACGAGGAATTTTATTCCCCCCACCTCGTGATGGATGCTTTCTTCAACGCAAAAGGATAATAAAAAGGAGAGGTCAAAGGATACTGTGATTTAATTAAGCATCAATGCAATTCAACCTTTATATATATATATATATATATATATATATAAGATATGCGCGCATCATTAAAGTTATAAAGGCTAACTTAATTCTTTTCATGTGGCATGCATGTGAACAATATATCTTAGTAAGAAATCTCATGCCCTGCAAAAATCCACTGTTTAATTAGCCTTGGTAACATGTTCTGACACTAAATATTTTGGTTTACAGTGAATTTTAGATCCTTAATTAATATAAAAATACAATACCTATTAATACTCAACCTTTTTATTCTGGGTAATTTGTCAAAAAAAACGGCCACCTCAAACTTGTGTAAAAACCCCTAAGCCTTTTAGTAGATCTTGTTAGGAAAAAAAAACCGGGCCCAACTAAAATCTTCTTTATACTAGTTGCATTTAATATCTAAACAGTCAGAGCGAATAAAAGCCTAAATGAAATTTAACCAAGGGTGTTTCACAAATAATTTTAACAATAGTTCCTTTCCAACAATTACGAAAATATCAGGGGTTTGCAGATAACTCCCGCGTGGGCTGAGAGCTTTTTGACAATTTACTCTATTTTTGGGTAAATTGTGAAAAAGCCCCCGGCCCACTCGGAAGCCGGCAAAAAAGTATTGGTATTTTCAAAATACTTGAAAATGACCTACTGTTCACAACTCTTTATGAGAAAACCTGTATATAAATGAAGCCTGGTATTACAAATTAAGTAAAGTTACCAAATTGCTCTTTTCCTCAAATCAAAGAGTGTCTTTCCGCTCTCGCGATCTCTCTCTCTCTCTCTCATCTTTTGTTCCCCCTTGTTCTTCATCGCCGCCATTGCCATCAACGACTCCCACTGCCATCTCATCACTTTCTAGTTGAAGCTCACCACCGCCGTATCACCTTCTGGTCGAATCTCATCGGCACCGTATCCCTCAATTGATCCGTCGTCGGCAACCTAAACGACGATCTCGACTCCTCCATTTACGCCCGCGGTCTCGACATCTTGGTACTCATTTATTTACAAATCTCTCGTTCTCTCACTTTATAGCTTCAACTTTAACCCAAAGGGAAACAAAACTAAATTTGATAGAGATCAAATTCTTTTCTCGTTTTCAAACCTTAACCCTAATTGGATTTAGTACTAAGTCTATATGCTCGATTTCGAAAATTGATTTTTTCTCATTTTGGAAACCCTAATATATGTAATTGAGATTGCAATTGAAGCGATTGTGGTGTTTATTATTGATGCTGAACAGGGAACATGAAATTAGTTTTCAAAAGCCCAGAGAGGCATCATTTCTTTCAGCGCTTACTTGGATCCTAATGATATTTTTAGTATATAAATTGCTATTAAATTAACTTTAATCTCATTCACTCCGATCTCAGATCTGGTACATCAAAATTTTAATGAAATACTTGGGTTTGATTTCTGACTTTGGCTCCCCTATCCCCCTTTCAAATGAATTTCTTGCCTTCTTCATAGCTGATGGAGCTCTGGATTTTCTTCAGATGTTATCTTCCGTTGATCTCTTTATACGTTGATGGACGACTGAAATTGAGTTGGAGGGTCGACTCCTGAAGCGTGTGGATCTCAATGAGTTTTGTGTGGGTGAGGTCGAGCCACCTGCAAAGAAGTCCCGTGGTGGTTGTGCCACCGAGGACCCTCCGACGATCAAGTTAGACGTGGTATTTTGGCAAGTAACGGCCTAGTGGAGTAAAAATGGCTTATCTCGATCGTCTGAGAGAGGGGTTTATATAGCGGCAAAACGGGCAGGCGGGCGCGAGAATCACGCCGGCCGTTACGCCCCTCGCGTCACGCTCGCGTGATAGGCGGGATCCCGCATTAATGACGAGACATGCTCGTTAATGGGGGATCGTGATGGCGTGGAACGCGGGATCGTGGGTGGCGGATATCTTGCGCATGGCGAGATTCGCGGAGTCGTGGCGGAGGCGCCTGTGATCGGCGCTGCGGGTCGGTCGGTGAGACCGAGGAAGAAGAGCTCGGCGGGAGGCTCGGGCATGAGCGGGAAGTCGAGGCATCTTGGTTCTGCGATAGCTCGGAGGTGAGCCAGGGGGGTGGTCTGGAAGGCCACCGAAGGTCGGGAGGCTCCTCGGGCCGGAGGCTCGTGGTACCATCCCAACTGAAGTTCTTGATCCTTTCTTGTAGGTCCTGGGACACGTCATCTGCAACATGTCAGTATCTGGAGAGTCACCGATATCGAGCCTCGTCATTAGCCCCTCACTCTCGTCTAGACCCGTTCCTGGGTCGGGTCGAGAGTGGTCTGACTGATCACCCGGGGTGAGCCCTCACTCGAAGATATCGTCGGCGCGCATTCCCGGGCAAAGAGTAGTATTTTCTTGATGACGTCAGTGGATCAGGGGAGAGATCTCGCATTAAAGGGGAAGCGTCGGATCGTGTGTACGTTCGTCGAAGCGACAGCCCACGTGTCTAACGCTGGTTGGTTGGCAAGACGTGCCGCAGGCGCTCCCGCGCTCGAAGGGACGTGTCCAATTCGAGTGCGATAGGTGGAACGTTGTCGGCCGTTGGTTGCGAAAGTTGTTTTGGCCGGAGGCGATTGGAGCCGTAGGATGCATACGCCGGCAGCTATAAATAGAGGTGGGATCCCCATCAGGGCTCATACCTCTTTATAATTTCCTCGCCCCTAGTCATATTAGCTCGGCGCTCTTCTCCTCAGGTCGGATTCCTTGCGTTTTATCTTCCGAGGACACCTCTCTTTGATCAGGTTAGATGTCTTCTTCCGAGGAGTCTGTAGATGTAGTCCGGATAGAGTCTAGAGAGTCTTCTGAAGCTTCCTCTTCCTCCTCTGAGTTGGAGTCCCCCAGGGGAGTTAGGGTTAGTAATACTTCCCGGGGTCGCACAACGGGGGCGGTCCTCGGAGCGCATGTAGCGGGCGTTCTTGGCATGCGATCCGCACTGAGGCGTGCGGATGAGCTCAACAACATCAAGACTCGTTTCCTCATTCCTCCCGGCTATTCGCTTCGTCTGGCCGAGGAGGGGGAGAGGGCAGACCAGGTACGGGTCAAGGAGATTGCCTTGTACCTGGAAGCCTTTTGGGCCGGGATGCGTCTACCCATCTCCCCAGAGGTGAGTGAGGCGTTGAACTGTTTTGGGTTAGCCCCGGGCCAGCTAGTGCCGAACTCTTGGAGGATCTTCCTTAGGTTCCTGGTCTGGTTGAGATTGAGTCAGACCCCTTTCAGCCTAAGCCTTCTCGTTTCTTCTCTTTGCTACAAAAACCACCATGGAGAGCCGAGCTGGGTATACCTCTCTTTTAGAAGACAACGGGGGGACGCTGCCGGGTCGGGGATCGTCGTAGTACCTTCTTCCATTCACGAATGGAAGAAAAAGTTTTTCTTTATTGCGCCGCCCGAGGGTAAGGATTGGACCGTGCCCACCCAATGGCAAGGGGCCAGCTGTCCGCGGGTGATTCGGTCGAATGATCTCGACACGGTGGCAGTGTCGATGTGGGAGCCCCTCCCTCGGGCTGATGTGTTGCTGTCTGAGCGGGCCCTCAGTTGGGCCGGGCTCAGCCCCTCCTATTACGCGGGTAAGTTAGGAGCTTTCAGGCGGCCCGTTTAGACTTGTGCATTCTTTAATTTTTCCTGGCATTGTTGACTCCTTGTATTTCTATCTTATGCAGGACCCATGGACCTAAGCAAATTTCGGGCGGCAGTTGTCGACGTGAAGAGGGGGAAGAAGGCCGGAGGCGCCGGCCTTTCTCGCCCGTCGTAGGCTCCGGATCCACCGGCGGCCTCTCCATCCAGGCGCCCAAGCACACCCCGGGCCCCTGAGTCCAGTCGTGCGCCGGTCCGAAACAGTGCTCGGGAGCAAGAGCCCCGGGCTCCCGAGGTGGGGGGCGAGACCGGTTCTCCAGCGTCGCTCCTCAAGAGATTTCATAGGACGACGCCCCGCTCCCCGGCCTCCCCGATCCTTGTGGACAATGGGGAGCTTCGCTTCAAGGTGCCCTCGGGGCTTTCCGTCGCCGACAGCTTGTTTTCGGAGATGGAGAGGTCGGCCGGGTGCAGAATCCTTCGGGGGACCCTCCGGGCCCAAATGGCGGCCATAGCTCAAGAGGCCGTGCAGGTTAGTGTTTGCACCCCACTTGGTTCTTCATTTGGTATTTTTGCTCGCGTGATTGGGTTCCTCTCTTTCCATTTTAACCCTCCTTCTTTTCTTCAGGTCCTCCAGCACGTCGCCCTCATCGTCAACATGCAGGACGAGGAGATAGCCCCAGCGATGCAGGCCGCGGGAGAGTTCTCCTCGCGGGAGGAGAGCTCAAGGCTGGAGTTGGAGACGGCGATGGAGAGGGTCGCAGCCCTCGAGGACTGGGTGGCGGCCGGGGGCCGGAAGATCGCCAGGTGCCGAGAGGACGCTCGAGCCGCCGAGGCCAAGTTAGAAGACTCCCAGGTGCTCGTCGCCACCTTGAAGAAGACGGCGAACACCCTCCGAAGGGAGAATGAGGCGGCGAAGGAGGGGACGAGGCATGCCGAGCTTCGGGCGTCGAAGGCGGTGGAGAGCTACGAGAGTCGGACATGTTCTTCGCCGACCTTGCTGCAGCCGACGGCGTTATTTGGCACGACACCCTCGACGCTGTCAAGGCCCAGATGCCGAAGTTCCCTGATGGCAAGCTCCGGGAGGAGTACCCTCGTGAGGATGACGCGCAGGGGAACGTACCTGGAAACATCGCGGGGGAAGAGGCCCCCGGTGGGAGCGTGGGAGACAAGTCGGTCATCCCGGCTCCCGGTGCCGAGGCTCCCGCCGTGGGTGCCGACCTTGAAGATGTCGCCCCGGTGGTCGTGGTGGAAGCGCGGCTCATCGAGGTTCTCCACGGCCCTGAGGCCTGAACTTCTTCTCCTCCTTATTTTCTTCGTGCCAAAATTTTGTAAGCCTCCGGGCGTTTTTGTAAGGCTGGGCAGCCCAAAATACCTCTGTAAAGACTTCTGATTTTTATGAATAGAAAATCCATTTTGCAGTGTTCTTTTGTTTGTGGTAAACATTTTTATTTGCACGGTACTGCTTTCATGTTAGGTTGGTTTTTCGTCTAGCGATTGCACGTCGAGATGAGAGTTGAAGTTGACCATTTGCCAAGTGCGCAAAAACCGGTGAAAGGTCGGTATCTCCATGGCCCTGAAGTCGAGGTGGAGATCGCTTAGACGTGGATGGCCTCTTGACGAGGGCTTTGATCCTTGGCATCGTGGGGTAAGGAATTACCAGCCAAGGATAGACCGAGCAGGGTAGCTGGTTGGTGGCCTCTTGGTGAAGGCTTTGATCCTTGGCATCGTAGGGTAAGGTATTACCAGCCAAGGATGGGCCGAGCGGGGTAGCCGCTCGATGGCCTCTTAGTGAGGGCTTGATCCTTAGCGCGGGAGGGCATTGGAAGGCCTGCTAAGGATGGACCGAGCAGGGTTGCTGCTCAGTGGTCTCTTGGTGAGGGCTTAGATCCTAGGCGTCGGTAGGTAAGAAATTACCAGCCAGGGATAACCGAGCAGGGTCACTGCCCGGTTGCCTCTTGGTGAGGGCTTAGATCCTTAGCGTCGGTGGGTAAGAAATTACCAGCCAGGGATAACCGAGCAGGGTCACTGCCCGGTTGCCTATTGGTGATGGCTTTGATCCTTAGCGCGGGAGGGCATTGGGAGGCCTGCTAAGGATGGACCGAGCAGGGTTGCTGCTCGGTGGCCTCTTGGTGAGGGCTTAGATCCTTGGCGTCGGTGGGTAAGAAATTATCAGCCAGGGATAACCGAGCAGGGTCATTGCCCGGTTGTCTCTTGGTGGGGGCTTTGATCCTTGGCATCGTGGGGTAAGGAATTACCAGCTAAGGATGGACCGAGCAGGGTAGCTGCCCGGTTGCCTCTTGGTGAGGGCTTTGAACCTTGGCGTCATGGGGTAAGGAATTACCAACCAAGGATGGACCGAGTAGGGTTGCTGCTCGGTGGCCTCTTGATGGGGGCTTTGATCCTTGGCGTCGTGTGGTAAGGAGTTACCAGCCAAGGATGGACCGAGTAGGGTAGCTGCTCGGTGGCCTCTTGATGAGGGTTTTGATCCTTGGCGTCGTTGGGTAAGGTATTACCAGCCAAGGATGGGCCGAGCAGGGTAGCCGCTCGGTGGCCTCTTGGTGAGAGCTTTGATCCTTGGCGTCGTGGGGGTAAGGAACTACCATCCAAGGATGGACTGAGCAGGGTAGCCGCTCGGTGGCCTCTTGATGAGGGCTTTGATCCTTGGCATCGTGGGGTAAGGAATTACCAGCCAGGGATGGTCCGAGCAGGGTAGCTGCTCGGTTGAGTCGTGAGGTTCTGTCCGATCTTCCCCGGTGTTTGAACATCGGGAAGAGTGACCGTCTCGATCGACACGTGTCGTGAACACGTGTGGGGAGGCGAAGTGTAAGAGCCGTGTCGTTCCGATTTCACCGAGAAAGGCGGGATGTCCGCCGCGTGGCGGTACAGTTGTGGAAGAAACGAGCGACTGTTGGACTCTTGGGGGGTTGTGGGGCTATAAAACGGAGGGAGCGTTGATCACTCCTTTCTTCACACCCAAAACGTAAGAATTGAGGACTTCCCTTTTACCATCCCTGACATCATAAACTTCGAGGACGTGTACCGGTACGACCAGTACTGCACCGAGGATACGGTGCAGTTAGTTATAGGCCGCATCGAGGATCATTTTGGCCGACTGCTCTCCCGGCGCTCACCCCTGATCTAACTGTTGATGTACTCAATCTAGAGGAGGTCCCCGGGGTAGGACAACCCCTTGTCCGAGCAGCTGAAAGACGAGGCGGTTGGTAAGCTGAGGTCTTTGTGTCGCTTCGGCCTGATCTCGGCAGCTCGGCGGGATCGCTCGGTGGCACTCGTCCTCGAGTGCTACTAACTGAGGCATCATGCCGACGTTCGCGGACGGCATCAGACGCAGAGGTCCGAGGCGGCGAGGGCTCGGCTTGTGGAAATATCCTCGGAGTACCACGAGCAATGTTTCCTGCACCCCCTTCCCCCGCTACTATAATTTTTCTTTTTTTTTCTTTTTCAATGTACGGCTGAGGAGCCTATAATACATTTTTGAATGAATAAAATTCTTCTTTCTGCGATGCTCGACTGCTTTGTCCTTCTTGTTTGTTTAAATAAAAAGAACTTTAGAAGAATGTACATTGTTTTTGAAGAACCCCAGTAGTGGCCTGCTAAGGATGGACCGAGTAGGGTAGCTGCTCGGTGGATCCGTAGGTTCAGTCTGACCTTCTTTGGTTCATGAACATTGGAAGGTGCGACCGCTGCAGGCGGCACGTACCAGGAAAGCTTGGGGGAGGCGTAACGTTTCGGGGAGCCGTGTCACTTTTTCCACGTGGCGGCGCGGTATTGGAATAATCTTGGCGGATCCCAGGATTCGCGCGCGAATCTGGGCCTTTAAGAGGATCCTGTTTGAGGTTATAAATAGAGAAGGAGATGGCAACCCCTTCGGCACCGTCTTCTTTTGAGATGACTGGACGCATGTATTCGATCAAAGAGATCATCACCTTTGACGACGTCTCCTTGTATGACCAATCTCTGGCCGAGGATGGGTACCGGGGAGTGGTTCAGCACCTCGAGGATCACTTCGGCCGGCTTCTCCCTCGGCGGTCGTCCCTGCTTCAGTTGCTGATGTACGCGATTTGGAGAAGGTCCCCGGGGTTGGACAACCCTTTCACCGAGGATCTTCTGGACAAGGCGCTCGACAAGGTGCGCTCGATCTTCCTGCTCGGCCTTATCTCGAAAGCCAGGGACGATCGATCCTTATCCTTCATTCTGGAGTGCTTCAAAATGAGGTACATCGTGAGCCAAGGCGCAGAGGGCGGAGCGTCGGGTGCTTCCGTGGCGTCCCGGGTTCGCGCGCAGCATCGGCAGGAACGGGGTGCAGAGGCCAGGGCTCGACTATCGAAAATCTACTCCGAGTATCAGGAGTACTTCCTCGATCCCGTTCCACCTCTGTTGTAACTTTTTTCCCTTTTGTAAGGCTGAGGAGCCCATAATACCTTTTGAATAAATAGAATTCTTCTTTTTGCGATGCCCCGTTATTCTCTTTTTATTACCAAAAATAGAAAGAAATTAGAAAAGTTTACATCGTCTTTGTGAAAGAGAAAATATACATAGATGCTCTTTTCAGAGATACAGCTTGAGCTTCTCAGCATTGTAAGGCCGTGGAAACTTGCGACCATCCGTGTCTTGTAAGCTGTAGGCTCCGCCGGGCAGGACCTCGGAGACGAGGAAAGAACCGTCCCATTTTGGGGAAAACTTATGCAGCTTGCCTTGGTCGACGAACTCGTTCCGCCTTAGGACTAAATCTCCGGTCTTGAAGAAGCGACGCTTGACTCGCGCGTTGTAGTAGCGGGCGGTTTGCTGTTGATAAGCGGCCGCTCTGATCTGAGCCCGGCCTCGTTTCTCTAACAAGATGTCCAGGTTAGTTCAGAGCACCGAGGTGTTCGCTTCATCATCGAAGTGCTCGACCCGGTGACTGGGGAGCCCGATCTCCGCGGGGACCATAGCCTCTGTACCATAGCAGAGGTTGAAAAGGGTCTCCCCGGTGGGGGTTTTCTTCGACGTGCGTAGAGCCCATAGTATCCGGGGTATTCTCGACCCAACTGCCTTGGCTTCCTTCTAGGCGTGTCCGAAGACCTCGGAGGACGTCCCGATTAGCGACCTCGGCTTGCCAGTTGCGTTGGGGATGTGCGACCGCGGCAAATTTCATGAGGATATGATATTCGCTGCAAAATTTCTTAACTCTTTCGTTTTCGAAATTTGTTCCATGGTCGGTGATGATGCACCTCGGGATGCCGAACCGTAGCATCACGTTGTTCTGCAGGAACTTAATAGTCGTGGTGGCGTCCGGTTTCCTGATGGGAATGGCCTCGATCCACTTCGTGAAGCAGTCCACTGCGACAAGGACATACTTGTGCCCGCCTGTACCGGTAGGAAACTGGCCTATCATGTCCATTCCCTACTGGGCAAACGGCCACGGGGAGGTCAGTGTGGTTAGCTCGGTAGCGGGAAGGCGAGGTATGCTTCCATGGAGTTGGCAGCTCTTGCATCTTCTGACCAGCTTCTGGGCGTCCTGATGAATGGTCGGCCAGTAGTACCCCTGGATAAATGCCTTCTAGATTAAGGTGCGGGCCCCTTGGTACGTACCGCCGACCCCTTCGTGGATCTCATGGAGGACGTAATCGGCTTCGCGGAGGGTCGACGCACCGGAGTAGGGGCTGAGTGAAGGACTTCTTGTAGAGGTTCCCATTGCTCCAGACGAAATGGTGAGCTTTGGCTAAGAGACGGCGGGCTTCTCCCCGATCTTCTGGGAGTGTACCTTCCCTCAGGAATTCCACGAGAGGCTTTCTCCAGTCTCGGTCTTCTTCCCGGGCTGTATACACTTGAAGTATTGTTGCCCCGTCTTCCATGCTGGGCCATGGAAAGACCTCAAAGATGATGCTCCTCTTGTTGTTGGCCGAGTAGGATGAAGCCAGCTTACTCAAGGCGTCGGCTTGGGCGTTGAGCTGTCAGGGGATCTGCTCTACCTGGACTTCGTCGAAGTCCTTCCGCGGTCTTCTTACCTCGTCCAGGTATTTCACCATCAGAGGCTCCCGTGTCTCGAATCGGCCGGTCACTTGGCCAATGACTAGGGCGGAGTCGCTGCGGATCTGAATCATTTTCATCCCCAGTCCGGAGGCTATGCGCAGTCCGGCCAGCAAGGCCTCGTATTGTGCCGCGTTATTTGAGGCCTTGAACCCGAGCTTCAGGGAATACTCCATTTCTGCCCCGTTCGGGCCCCAAATGATGTGGCCGGCACCACAGCTTTCCTCGGTCGAGGACCTGTCGACGTAAACGATCCAATCAGGGACTAAGTCGGGCTTCCCATCGATTGAGGGTTGAGCTGCGGGGGCCGGCGTTGACTCCGGCTCCTTGCTGGGGATGGTGCACTCGACGATAAAGTCGACCAGGGCTTGTGCTTTGATGGCTTGCCTCGGATGGTATTTTATATCGAACTGGGACAACTCCCACCTCCACTTCTCCAAGCGGCCAGAGGACTCGGGTGAGATGAGGATAGCCCCCAAAGGGCGCTCGGTAAGAACGGGGATGGTGTGCGCCTGGAAATAGTGCCATAGCTTCCTTAAGGCCATAATGAGTGCCAAGACGATCTTCTCTATGGCTGGGTACCTCGTTTCTGCATCTTTGAAGACGTGGCTTACATAGTATACCTGCATCTGGACTCCGTCGACCTCTCGGATGAGCACTGAGCCCGCTGCTTGGTCGGATACTGCCAGATATAGCGATAGCTCGTCCCCTTCAACTGGTCGGGTGAGCAGCGGTGGAGCCGCAAGTTGCCTCTTCAATTGGTCAATGGCGGTCTGGCACTCCTCCGACCACTCGAACCTTGGAATTTTCCTTAGAGCCTGTTCATACCATAATTTTGCATTCTTTTAGACCCCATTCTTATTCATTTTACAAATAAACAGGTGCTTTTGACCCATGTCTGCTACATAGTTACAGGTTACAGGTTCTCGGAACAAAAACAGTGAAAAGACAAAAGATGATACAAAAGTGAGACTACGACCAACAAATGGAAGAATCTTGACAAAGCCTACAGTTGGAGAATAAACGAAGATCAGTCCACAAAGTACAAGGCAGCGCAAGGTTCAAGACTTCGACACGAAGCGAATGGTAAAAATCCACTATATTACTCACTGTGGAGATCTGGAAGAGAAATAAAAGATATTCTGAAGAACCAACCAAAGAAATAGGAAGACAAACAAGACCAGAAGCAGCACAGGAAAAACCACCCAACAAGCCACCTCTTTGGCCGCAGAACCGCGGCCAAACCTGGCCTATGGCCACGGTTCCGCGGCCGTGTATGACACGTATTGGTGGAAATTTCTGGAAGCGGCTGGCGGCGCGTTGACTAGTATTTCTAGGGGTATTTTTGTAAAAGCATACATGCGGCGATTGTAAACCTAGGGTTTTCTATGTCCTATAAATAGAGACCCAAAAACTTGTTTTAGGTCATGCCTCTTTTCATTAATAAAATTCAGAATTCCTTTCTTTTGGAGAGCATCAATTTTGTAAGTAGTTCTTAGTTTTTATTTTTGCCCTAGTTATTAGTTTTTAATTTCTGCCCTAGATAAAATTCTTATTTGCCTCAGTTTAATCTAGATTAGAATTTTTATTAATCTGCAGTAGATAATTAATCTCTTAACTCTAAAACCAAAATAAAAATTATGACTTTTGTAGATCCCTCAATGAGCGAGTAGTTTCCTCGCTTGTTAGGGTTAGGAATAAGGAAGGGTTTGAGAGATGCAAATCTCTCACCCCTTTCTTGCCCATCACATGTTAATAATTAGGACTCCATGCATACATACATATTCCGCTCCCTACGGCACCTTACCCACGAGGTAACGATGATACCGTAGTATAAAAGACCGGATATGCATGTTTTCCATGGAGGTTAGGGTAAGGATTAAGAAAGGACGGACAAGGACCTAGAGGAAGAAACATCGTTTCTTCCCGGTCGTCCTAATCCCTTTTATTAATAATTACCATAACACAAAAAAAAGATCTAATTTAGGACATTGAAAGAGGTGGGAAATTTTATTTTGCCAAACTTAACATAAATCTAACCCTGGCAAGATTTCTAAATCCTAGTCTAAATCAAATTAGTTTTAGTGATAAAGATCCAAACACCATTTGGAATTAACTCGTTAGAACAATTAGGAAATACATATCATCCCTGTGGACCGACCCGTACTCACTGGCTAGCTACCAACCGACGCCGTTCTTGATTGCGGTTAACATATATTTTTTATCTAAAAACCCCATACAAATCAAATGGCGCCGTTGCCAGGGATGGCGTAGTATTTTCTTTTTGCGATTTCGGGTTAATATAAAATATAAAAATCATAAAAAACTGAAAAATTGAAAAATATAAAAAATTTATCATCTTTTATTGTTTGAAGGGTTTCTCGTGTGAATTTTGCAGGATCGACGAACGAGTGCGGATCTGGAAAAATCCAGAGATCAAACCAGAAAACGGCAGATCTTAACAACAGAGAAAAGTCAAACCAGAGGAGTAGAATTTTTTGGCGGAACTGATCCGTCGCCTCCACCGCGGAACCGCCGCGAATTGCCACTTCTGACCGCTGATCCGCCGCGGATTGGTCGAGTCAGCACGTGGATCCTCTCTGTAAGTCTTCTGATCTCCTCCTCTGCAAATCCCAATATCTCCTCTGTCAAATCTCCTGCAGGATTCTTTGTGCTTAAAAAATCTCCCCCTTCCAATAATTGATCTTGTGCAGGATTCTTTGCGCAGCGCTAAAAAATAAAAAATTTGATTGCAAGTGATTGTTACTGCTTTGCATATTTAATCTGACTTTAAGGGGCTTGAGACCAATCCAGATTGGGTGGGGATTTCATCACCCTTCCCAGGACCCCAGAAATCACATAAGGCATATGCATTGACCATCACTTAATAAAAAAGATTAGACTCAGACCTAAGGACATCGCGCTCAATAGGACAGAGGACTAGTTGTAGGCATCGGCCGTTGATCCTAACCTGACTTTGTGGTGTCTAGGCAAGTGTGTCTAAGGCGAGTGGTTACTTAATTAGGGCCACTACTTGTAGTGGAGAGCCTCCCACTCACCTGGCACTTACCTGGCCGTAATTGGCGGTGAAGAGGCGGTTTGAGGTCCTATTTCTAGCCCTTTGGAACAGTTAGGAGCTGTCTAGCTGACCTAGGTGACCCTAGATCTAGGCCTGATTGTGCATTTGTGGTTGATTGCATTTGTCTCAAAGCCTTTTATCGAAAAACCTTTTTGCAAAAAGTTTCACATAAAAAAGGGATAAAAAAGGAAATTTTTTTTTTACAAAAACTTGCAACTTGTCGCTAAAGAAATCCTTGCACCTCACTTACCCCCACTTTCTTCTCTTTAACGTTTTCTTACCCCCACAATCTGTTTTTCACCTTTTTGACTACACTACCTCCTTAGTGTATGTCCGGTTGGACTAGGGACACTAGCGCCCGATTAGTCCGTGTTTCGTTGGTACCGACCGACGAACCTTTCGACTCCGAAGTCGAAATTCTTTCCACTTCCTCACCTTCACCTTCAAATTCTTCTTCCGAAGGTATGTCGGGATATAATCCTAACAACACCTTACCCACGGGACTGATCCCACCTCCGTTAGGTGCGAATAACCCGAATCACCCGCCTGTTGAAGCGCCCCAACGAATCGCGCTCCAGGATCTTTTCTACCCAATCCGCACCGCCTTACCTACTTGTCTTTCACTCCCACCGGCAAATGGGGACAATTTTGAGATCAAACCCCACTTCATCAATATGCTGCCAAAATTTCATGGACTGGAATCTGAAGATGCCTATATCTTCATAAACAAATTCCAAAACGTATGCGCAATGATGAAAACAACCCAATTATCAGACGATGCTATAAGGCTAAGGGTCATTCCTTTCACCTTATGCGACTTAGCCGAGAAGTGGTTATACAGCACAGCGTCGCATTCAATTAAGAATTGGGAAGAGTTTGTGAAAGCTTTTCTTAAAAAGTTTTATCCTCATCACAAGACTGCGAGAATTCGCAATGAGATTATACAATTTTCCCAGCTTCCTTCCGAACCATTTTGGAAGTGTTTTGAAAGATTCAAAGACCTACTTGTTCAATGCCCTCACCATGGGATCGAAAATTGGCAACTTTGCCAAACATTATACGAGGGATTGAACCCAGCAACGAAGCAGTTGCTAGAAACCATTTGTCAAGGTCACTTTCTAACCAAATCTAGTGAGGAAGCGTGGCAGTTTCTCGAGGATCTTGCTGAACAAACACTTCAGTGGGAAAGCACAAAGACCACCTCATCTTCTTCTATTGGTCAGTCTAGGGCAGGCATACATCAATTAGATATGTCGATTGCTATGAAGGCCGAGATGGCCGCACTTACGAAAAAGCTAGAAGCGATTGAGACCAAAATCTCATCGCCTTCTCCTGCCCCTGTTGTGCCTCTACGAACTGTTTGTGCTTGTTGTTCGGATTCATCACATCTCACCGAAGAGTGTCCTTACAATCCATCTGCTCAAGGATATGATCAAGTCAATGCTGCCTTTCAGCAACGACAAAGAAATGATCCATACTCTTCGACATACAATCCGGGTTGGAGGAGTCACCCAAATTTCGCTTGGAATCAAAATCAACAATTCCAAGGAAACAACAACTTTCAAAGGCCTCCTCCTCCACAACAACAAGCACCTCCACAAACTCAATTCCAGCAACCTTTCCAACAGCAACCTTACCCTAACCAAATGAACAATTTTGTGCCCAACAATTCTTACCCTCAAAACAACTTTGTTCAACCTCATAATAATAAGGTTAACTCGGTAGAAAGAAGTCTAGATGCGTTCCTAAAGCAATCTACACAATCTGCAGCAAGGTTGGAGACTTCTATTCAATCTTTGGTGCAAAACAGTGCCTCACACGATCAAAGCATCAAATCTATTGAGGCACAAATTGCACAACTCAATGCTGCGCTGAGCGAGCGAGAAAAAGGAAAGCTTTCATCTCAACCACTGCCAAATCCCGGTCATGCACATGTTGCATATGAATAGCAAAATCATAACGTAAATGCTGTGACCACGTTGAGATCCGGAGAAGTGTTGCACAATAATGTGGGTATTAACAATGACACCCCTGCCGGTGGTCCTTCTTCATCATCTTCTTCTTCTTCTTCGTTAGAGCCTATTCTTCATCCTTCACAAGGCTCTACTTCTTCTAGCTCGAACGGACCCACTTCTCACATCACGGACACATCTACACGGGGATCCGTTCCAACTCCACAATCTGATCCACAAAAATTGGAATCAACAAATTTTCAAAATATTCCTTTTCCAAACAGGTTGAGATCCAATAAACCAACTCCATAAATGGAGAAGATTGTAGAGTTGTTCAAACAGGTTAGCATAAATATCCATCTCTTGGATGCAATCCAACAAGTTCCTTCATACGCAAAAATCTTAAAGGACTTATGCACCAAGAAGAGGAAGTCACAAGTACCAAAGAAAGTTTTCTTGGCTAGTGTTGTTAGCGATGCTCTTGTCCAATCTTTACCCCAAAAGCACAAGGACCCCGGTTGTCTTACCATTTCGATAACAATTGGGGACAAGAACATCAATAGAGTACTATTAGATCTTGGTGCTAGTGTCAATTTGCTACCTTATTCAATGTACGAGCAGTTAGGCGTTCGAGAGCTTAAACCCACTCATTGTACTCTCCAAATGGCCGACCGATCCATCACCCATCCTAGGGGAGAGTTGGAGGATGTGTTAATTAGAGTGGAGGATCTCATTTTCCCCGTTGACTTTATTGTTATGGATACACAACCTGTAGCTAACCCCCGGAGTCAAATTCCGGTGATACTTGGTCGACCGTTCCTTGCGACTTCTAATGCGGTGATCAATTGTCGTAATGGTTCAATGAATCTATCTTTTGGCAATATGATAATTGAACTCAACATTTTTAAGTTGGGAAATCAGCCTTCCGAGCCTAATTCTAGCGTACTTGATGTTTGCTCGATCAATGAGATCGCGGAGGAGGACTGTGAGTTCGAAAAATTTATGCTTGATCACAGCAGTGTTGACGCCTCTAGTGCATTCCTCCTAGAATCCGACACAGCTTTCACGCCGGACAACGATTATGAGTATTTCACCTTTTTAGACGATTTTGAAAACTCACCACCCGAGTTTGAGTCTTTTGCTTTTTCGGATGAGTTAGTTGAACCATCCGACTCGGTTGCGTACACTCGATTTGAACCGTTGATGGAATCCTTCGAGTTTGAAACAGTTACACCATTGTTACCATCAATTGTTTCACCTCCTAAACTCGAACTAAAGCTTTTGCCGTCGCACCTTAAATATGCTTACCTAAGTGAGAATGAGACCCTTCCCGTTATCATATCGGCCTCTCTAGCTCTCGAGCAAGAGAAGGCTCTTTTAATGGTCTTACAAAATAATCGGCAAGATTTTGGTTGGTCTATGGCGGACATCAAGGGGATTAGTCCCCTCATAGTTGAACATCATATACACTTGATGGATGATGCCAAACCGGTAAGGGATCCACAAAGACGCCTCAACCCCATAATGAAAGAGGTTGTCAAGAAGGAGATTGTTAAATGTCTTGATAGTGGTATCATTTACCCTATCTCAGATAGCCAATGGATTATCCCCATTCATGTTGTCCCAAAGAAATCGGGCATTACGGTCATAACCAATGATGAAAATGAGTTAATACCCACTCGCACCCAAACTGGGTGGCGAGTTTGCATCGACTATAGAAAACTCAATGCCGCGACAAGGAAAGACCACTTTCCTTTACCTTTCATTGACCAAATGCTAGAACGATTGGCTGGGCATGAGTTTTACTGCTTTTTGGATGGCTATTCCGGCTATAACCAAGTCCCCATCGCCGAAAAGGATCAAGACAAGACCACATTTACTTGTCCTTTCGGTATATTTGCTTATCGTCGCATGCCCTTTGGGTTATGCAATGCACCCGCTACATTTTAGCGGTGTATGATGGGGATCTTTTCAGACATGGTTGAAAAGTTTTTGGAGATTTTTATGGATGATTTCTCCATTTTTGGTGACTCCTTCGACGAGTGTTTACTACACCTTGACGCAGTTCTTACCCGCTGTAGGGATAAGAACCTTACTTTAAATTGGGAGAAGTGCCACTTTATGGTACGAGAAGGCATTGTCTTAGGACATGTCATCTCGCAAAACGGCATAGAGGTTGATAAAGCCAAGATTGAGGTCATTTCTAATCTCCCTCCTCCTAAATGCGTCAAAGACATTCGAGCTTTCCTTGGCTATGCCGGTTTTTATAGACGGTTTATCAAGGATTTTAGCAAAATTTCTAGACCCTTGACTCTCTTATTGGCCAAGGATACAACATTTGATTTTGACTCAACTTGCATGGAAGCATTCGAGTCATTGAAACACTCTCTCATTTCTGCGCCCATTCTTTCATCTCCAGACTGGACGCACCCTTTTGAAATTATGTGCGACCATTAGATTTCGCCATTGGTGCTGTTCTTGGACAACACATTAATAAGATGTCGCACGTAATTTATTACGCTAGCCGAACACTAAATGAGGCCCAACTGAACTACGCAACAACAGAAAAAGAATTTTTAGCCGTTGTGTTTGCACTTGAAAATTTCCGGCCTTATTTAATCGGCTCTCCAGTTATTGTATATACGGACCATTCAGCTCTTCGCCACCTTTTTGCGAAGAAGGATGCCAAATCGCGGTTAATACGTTGGATCCTCTTACTACAAGAGTTTGACCTTGTCATAAGGGACAAAAGAGGATGTGAAAACTTAGTGGCCGATCACCTTTCACGACTTCCTTCTTCGCCTACACTTGAAATTCCAATCAAAGATGTTTTTCCCGATGAGCAACTCTTAACCGTGTCTTGCGAACCATGGTTCGCTGATATAGTAAACTACTTGGCCGCCGGCTTGATACCTAAAGATTGGTCGAAACAGGATAAACTCCGATTCTTGTCCCAAGTAAAGCATTTTTACTGGGATGAACCTTATCTTTTTAAATACTGTTCCGACCAAATCATTCGTCGGTGTGTACCTGAAAATGAGTTTAAGAGTGTGCTGTCTTTTTGCCACGATCAAGCGTGTGGTGGGCACTTTGGCCTAAAGAAGACGACCGAGAAAATCTTGCAGTGTGGTTTCTATTGGCCACGACTCTTTAAGGATGCATATGAATACTGCAAGACATGCTCCCGGTGCCAACACTTGGGCCGGATATCGCGGAGAAACGAAATGCCGCTCCAACCAATTTTGGTTGTGGATATTTTTTATGTTTGGGGAATTGACTTCATGGGACCATTTCCCAATTCCTTTGGGAATGTGTATATTCTTTTGGCTGTTGACTATGTGTCGAAATGGGTCGAGGCTGTGCCTAGCCGAATGAATGACAATAAGGTTGTCGTTCGATTTCTTAAAGAACATATCTTTTCTCGATTTGGACATCCTCGAGCGATTATAAGTGATAATGGATCTCACTTCTGCAATATGACTTGTGAGTCCTTAATGCGCAAATATTCCATTACTCACAAGCTGTCAACACCATACCATCCCCAAACATGTGGGCAAGCCGAGGTTTCGAATCTGTAAATTAAGCAAATCTTGGAGAAAACGGTTTCTAAAAACCGTAAAGATTGGTCACACAAACTGATCGATGCACTATGGGCTTTCCGTACTGCATACAAGACCGATCTCGGTATGTCTCCATACCGGCTTGTTTATAGAAAGGCTTGCCACCTCCCAATTGAGATTGAGCACAAGTCATTTTGGGCGATTAAGGAGTTGAATTTATCAATGGGAGATGCGGGCAGCAATCGAAAGCTGCAATTAAACGAACTAGAAGAGCTGCGGGATGAGGCTTATGATAATGCTGTCATTGTTAAAAAACGAACTAAGGTGTTCCATGACAAACACCTTATGGGCAAAACGTTTAAACCTGGTCAACAGGTTTTACTCTATGATACTCGGTTACACTTTTACCCCGGCAAGCTCAGATCTAGGTGGAAAGGGCCGTTTTTAGTACGCACCGTATATCCGCACGGTGCGGTAGATTTTGAAAATCCGGAGGACGGTACTTTATTTAAAGTAAACGGACATCGATTGAAACCGTTCCCACTGCGAACACATCGGAGGAGCTCCTGTTTTTGCAGGAGCCGGTTTACACTGATTAATCTTCCTCCATTTTACCCCCAAATTTTTGATCTTCTTGCCAATACTTTATTTCAAATAAGTTTGGGGGTGTGTATCATTTGTAAATATAAATATAATTTTTTTTAAATAAACAGGAACATGCCGACATTTTCGACCCACTTGGTGCAGACTGACAGTGAGGACACTGTCCAGTTTAAGTTTGGGGGTATGCTCGGTAAGTTTTCTTCCTTCGCATTCATATGTATATTTTTGCATTTGCATCCTTATAAAAAAATCATAAAAATTAAAAAATTTGAAAAATAAAAAAAATATAGAAAAAGAAAAACCCATAAAAAATGAAAATTTAAAAAATTTATAAAAATTAAAGTATTCAATTTTAGCCATATTTGACTTAAGTTTGACAAATAGGTTAACTAGCTAGGAGCAACTGGATCTTAGACTTAGTAAATTAAAAACCCTAAAAATAATCTTTCTTAAAATTTAACAGTAGAAAGTATATGTCTTTGTAGTTTATTTAGAAATAGGTAAATTTCGAGTTGACTTCTTGGGCTAAGTTAAAACAAATGAAAAGTATTGATATTTTTATTAGAGTATAAGTTTGAAAAATAATTCCTAAGCTTAAGTCTAAATTCTGAAAATATATACCCTACAAATTGCACAAATACGAACCTTGAAACTTGGAATAGTAGAAGAGACCTTGAAATGCTCTTGTCTAAAAGTCCTTAGTACGAAGAAAAATATAATAAAATAAAAATACAAGTGTGAATAAAGAGATAATAAAAAAATGAACACTGGTTTTTGTGATTACTTAAGGCTGCATTAATAGAAAAAATATTTAGCGAGGGGTGCTTCATCACCTAGTGCCTTAGACCAACTGGTTTGGGAGTCACTGCTAAAAGCCTTAGGGATTACAAGACTAGGAAATGTGCAAACACATTTTGTAATCGGTCGTTGGTATCTCAAGAAGTATTAACGGTCGCATGAAGAATGTGTGAGCAGTTTCATCTAAAAATTCACCAATTGAAATGTGCTTTGGACGACGGACAAGATATGATTTCTTGATTTGAATTTCCAAGTTTAGGGGTGATATATACACACACACGTAGGGGTATGTGATTGGGGTTTAGATAAGAGATAGGAATGAAGAATAGGACTTATATCTTTAATAGAGATGATAAAAATTCCTAAGTTGAGATGGAACCCTAGAAGGAAAACTTAAGAGATGCCAAAAGCTAAGTAAATTCACAAGAACATATATAATCTTAAGTTAAATGATAAGGAAGCGTGAAGAATATGGGTGGATAATTTCTAAGTCGATGATAATAGAATTTCTTGTTTGAAGACCTAATTGGAGAATAAAAGTCGATAAGCCAAATTGATAGGAATTTGTGGGTAGTATCCGGTGAAAACCCTCAGGAGACAACACTCCTCCTACTAGGGACACCTAGAGGTTTAACGGCTTGTTGCACGAGCTCAGTGCAATCGCGTTTCCCTGCGAAAGTGAGATTAGGTTCTTGTTGAGAATAAAACTAGGTTTACTCGAGGACGAGCAAAAGATAAGTTTGGGGGTATTTATTCATACCATAATTTTGCATTCTTTTAGACCCCATTCTTATTCATTTTACAAATAAACAGGTGCTTTTGACCCATGTCTGCTACATAGTTACAGGTTACAGGCTCCTAGAACAAAAACAGTGAAAAGACAAAAGATGATACAAAAGTGAGACTACGACCAACAAATGGAAGAATCTTGACAAAGCCTACAGTTTGAGAATAAACGAAGATCAGTGCACAAAGTACAAGGCAGCGCAAGGTTCAAGACTTCGACACGAAGCGAATGGTAAAAATCCACTACATTACTCACTGTGGAGATCTGGAAGAGAAATAGAAGATATTCTGAAGAACCAACCAAAGAAATAGGAAGACAAACAAGACCAGAAGCAGCACAGGAAAAACCACCCAACAAGCCACCTCTTTGGCCGCGGAACCGCGGCCAAACCTGGCCTATGGCCACGGTTCCGCGGCCGTGTATGACACGTATTGGTGGAAATTTCTGGAAGCGGCTGGCGGCGCGTTGACTAGTCTTCCTAGGGGTATTTTTGTAAAAGCATACATGCGGCGATTGTAAACCTAGGGTTTTCTATGTCCTATAAATAGAGACCCAAAAACTTGTTTTAGGTCATGCCTCTTTTCATTAATAAAATTCAGAATTCCTTTCTTTTGGAGAGCATCAATTTTGTAAGTAGTTCTTAGTTTTTATTTTTGCCCTAGTTATTAGTTTTTATTTTCTGCCCTAGATAAAATTCTTATTTGCCTTAGTTTAATCTAGATTAGAATTTTTATTAATCTGCAGTAGATAATTAATCTCTTAACTCTAAAACCAAAATAAAAATTATGACTTTAGATCCCTCAATGTGCGAGTAGTTTCCTCGCTTGTTAGGGTTAGGAATAAGGAAGGGTTTGAGAGATGCAAATCTCTCACCCCTTTCTTGCCCATCACATGTTAATAATTATGACTCCATGCATACATACATATTCTGCTCCCTACGGCACCTTACCCACGAGGTAACGGTGATACCGTAGTATAAAAGACCGGATATGCATGTTTTCCATGGAGGTTAGGGTAAGGATTAAGAAAGGACGGATAAGGACCTAGAGGAAGAAACATCGTTTCTTCCCGATCGTCCTAATCCCCTTTATTAATAATTACCATTACACCAAAAAAAGGATCTAATTTAGGGCATTGAAAGAGGTGAGAAATTTTATTTTACCAAACTTAACATAAATCTAACCCTAGCAAGATTTCTAAATCCTAGTCTAAATCAAATTAGTTTTAGTGATAAAGATCCAAACACCATTTGGAATTAACTCGTTAGAACAATTAGGAAATACACATCATCCCTGTGGACCGACCCGTACTCACCGGCTAGCTATCAAGCGACGCCGTTCTTGATTGCGGTTAACATATATTTTTGATCTAAAACCCCCATACAAATTAGAGCCTTGAAGAACGGGAGGCACTTCTCCCCAAACCTCGACATGAAACGTGACAGAGCGGCTACCCGCCCTGTCAGCCGCATGATCTTGACGTTAGTTTTGGGCGCGGCCATGTTTAGGATGGCGTCGATTTTCTCTGAGTTAGCTTCAATTCCACGGTGGGTGACCATGAAACCAAGGAATTTTCCGCCAGTGACCCCAAATGCGCACTTGGCGGGGTTCAGTTTCATCTTGAACGTGCGGAGGACGCCGAAGGCCTCGCCCAGATCTTTGGCGTGGTCGACCGATGAGACTGACTTGACGAGCATGACGTCGACATAAACTTCCATGTTCCTGTCGATTTGCGGTTTGAACATGAGATTGACCAAGCGTTGGTACGTAGCTCCAGCGTTTTTGAGGCCGAAAGGCATCACCTTGTAGCAGTATACCCCCCGGTCCGTTGTGAATGCAGTGAGATCTTCGTCTGCCGGATTCATACGGATCTGATTGTAGCCGGAGAAGGCATCCATGAAGCTAAGTAGTTCGTGGTCTGCCGAGCTGTCGTCGAGCTGGTCTATCCGAGGGAGGGGATAGTTGTCTTTTGGGCAGGCCATGTTGAAGTCGATGAAGTCGACGCACATGCACCACTTCCCGCTTAACATTTTGACCAGGACTACGTTCGCCAGCATTTCCGAGTAAGGCACATTTCGAATGAATTTGGCGGCGAGGAGCTTGTCTACCTCATCCTCGATCGCCTTGTGCTTGATCGGGGCAAAGCTTCGCTTTTTCTGCCTGACGGGTCGGGCCGTAGGATCTACCCCGAGCTTGTGAGATATGATTTTAGGGTCGATCCCAGGCATGTCAACAGGTGCCCAGGAGAACACGTCAGAGTTGTTTATGAAGAAACCAACCAGGTCGTCTCGCTGAGCCCCAGTTAAAAGCGACCCGATCTGAACGGTTCTTTCGTCGTCCCCTTCTACGAGGGGGACCTCTGTCAATGGCTCCACCGGGGTCCTTCGGACCTCCTTTTGCTCGTCTCGAGTGTCCAAAGATCCCTTGATGTCACCCTCGCCCTCAACATCATTGCTCGGACGCTTGGATGTAGATGTTGCAGTGAAGCAAACCTTTGTAGTTCGTTGGTCCCCATAGGCCCGACCTATCCCGCCTTGGTCAAGCGGGAATTTCATCGCCAGGTAGTAGGTCGATATCTGGGCCTTGAGGGAGTTCAGTGTAGGGCGGCCGAGGAGGATGTTTTAGGCCGACGGGATTCTCGCTACGATGAATTCCACAGGCACGGTGCGCGTACGGCCGGCCTCCCCGATGCTAAACTGGAGAGTGATTACTCCTTCCACCAGGATGGAGTGGTTGGTGAAACCTGACATGATGTGGGTGGTCGGCCTTAGGTCCGACGGGGAGAGTCCCATACGCAGGAAGCGGTCATAAAATAGAATGTCTGCCGAGCTTCCAGGGTCGACCAGTATTCTCTGCATCTCGTAGCGGTGGACCCGAGGTATGATCACCAGTGGGTTGTTGTGAGGCAGGGATATACCGTGGAGGTCTTCGTCGGTAAAAACGATTGGCTCGGCTGCCCTGGCTTTCTTCCTCAGGTGGCCGTCAATCCCCTCGGTCGGTGAGGGGTGCCGAGCCTCGTAGATATTCGCCGTACCCCCCGCTGACATGACCATGATTTGGCCGATTGTTAATTCACCGAAAGGGGGACGTTGCTCTTGCTCACGGTCAGCTTGCTGCTTGTCCCGCAAGTACGTTGCCAGGTGCCTCGAGCGGATTAGCTCCTCGATGTAGTCTTAGAGCTGATTGCAGTTCTCCGTGGAGTGGCCCTGCGACCTGTGGAAGCCGCAGTAAGGGCCCCAGGTGCGCTTTGCCGCTCTGTTCGAGACTGGGGGAAGCTTGAAGAACCTCTCGCCCTTAGCCTCCTCCAGCAGTACCGTCTGGGAGACGGTGAACGGGGTGTACTCCTGAAACTTCGGGGAGTAGGGTTTTGGCCACTCAATCCTCTTTTTCTCTTCCTGGGCCCTTTTCTTGTGATCAACTTGTTCTGTCCGGGGCAGATTGGCGTTCACCTCGGACTCGGGCTGGATCTCGCGTTCGGTCCAGGCCTTTATCTCGGCCATGGTCTTAGGTTGCGCTAATGCAAAGGAGCGTAACCACTCCTTGTGCCTAAGACCCGACCTAAGTGCAGTAATGACCGTCTCATCCCGGTGTTCTGGGACTTCGATGAGGGCATTGTAGAAGTGGGTGACGTACCCTTTGAAGGTTTCTTTGTCCTCGCTCTTTATTGTGAAGAGATGGTCGACGGTCCGCTTCTTCCATCTGTTCCCGACGAAGTGGCCGAGGAATTGGGTGGCCAGCTCGTCGAAGGTTGAGATCGAGAGTGGCGCGAGTCCTCGGAACCAGTCTCGTCCGAAGCGGATGAGAGTGGCCGGGAAAGCGCGGCATTGGGCGGCGTCAGAACAGTCCTGGAAACTCATCCCGGCTGTGAACGCATCCAAGTGGTCCTTCGGGTCGGAATTCCCGTCGAAAAGTGAGACCTTTGGGGGCTTGTTCTGGGAGGAGACATGGACGGCGAGAAGCTCTTCGGTGAAGGGCTTAGTGAGCGAGTCGGCGGCGTATTTAGCCCTGTCGCTCGAATGCCGACCTTCCCGATGCATACATTCGATCTTCTTTTCGAGGGCGTCGAGTCGGCCGTGGTATCCCGATGAGTCAGCATACTCTGATTTTTGGCCTCTGCTGCCGGACCTCTGCCTGGCCACGGCCCTGATTCTGTTCGATGACGTTCCTCAGGTCTCCTGGCGAGGTCATTTTCGAGTTGCTGTGGCGAGTCCCGTGTGCGCGAACCCATCGTGGGAGGGGATGCCGGTCATGCCTGGGTGCAGGATAGCTGACCGACACCTCCTCGGGAGGGACAGGGGCGCGATGGGGATCTGGGCGAGGCGCTCTGGCGTAAGACCTCGGGGTTAAGCTGTGCGGCGCCTACTGGGTCATTGAATATGTCGGCCCGGGGGATCTGCGGCCGCCGGAGACAGCGAGGCGGTGGTCGCTCGTGCCAACGCGGGCAGAGTCTTCTCTCCCTCTGTAGGGGTCCCGGTCCCGCGAAGGGGGAGCGGCGACCTGGGGAGCTTGCTCGGCCGCTTGGACACGGACGAGCGTATCCACGACGGAAATAAGTCGATCTATCCTAGCAGATAGGGCTTGAATGGCGTTCGGTGGAGGAGGGGATTCTCCCTCATCTCCACTGTTGGGAGGCCGACGGCTGGTGCTTAGATCGTCGCGGCGACCGCTTTCCATGTAGTCGAGATTGGACGATGAACTTTTGGTTGAGTGGAACAATCTTTCCCACAGACGGCGCTAACTGATGGAGCCTGGATCTCCTTCAGATGTTATCTTTCGTTGATCTCTTCGTGCGCTGATGGACGACTAAGATTGAGTTGGAGGGTCGACTCCTGAAGCGTGTGGATCTCAATGGGTTTTGTGTGGTTGAGACTGAGCTACCTGCAAAGAAGTCCCGGGGTGGTTGTGCCACCGAGGACCCTCCGACGATCAAGTTAGACGGGGTATTTTGGCAGAGTAACGGCCTAGTGGAGTAAAAATGTCTTACCTCGATCGTCTGAGAGAGGGGTTTATATAGCGGCAGCAAGGGGCAGGCGGGCGCGAGAATCATGCCGGCCGTTACGCCCCTGGCGTCACGCTCGCGTGATAGGCGGGATCCCGCATTAATGATGAGATAGGCTCTTTAATAGGGGATCGTGATGGCGTGGAACGCGGGATCATGGGCGGCGGATATCTCGCGCATGGCGAGATTCGCGGAGCCATGGCGGAGGCGCCTGTGATCGGCGCTGCGGGTCGGTCGGTGAGACCGAGGAAGAAGAGCTCGGTGAGAGGCTCGGGCACGAGCGGGAGGCCGAGGCATCTTGGTTCTGCGATATCTCAGAGGTGAGCTGGGGGTGGTCTGGAAGGCCACCGAAGGTCGGGAGGCTTCTCGGGCCGGAGGCCCGTAGTACCATCACAACCGAAGTTCTTGATCCTTTTTTGTAGGTCCTGGGACACGTCATCTGCAACGTGTCAGCATCTGGAGAGTCACCGATATCGAGGCTCATCAATAACCAAAAGATGATGAGCCCAAGTTAGTTTCTTTTTATCTATTCAAATTTTTTTAATCCATTTAATTTTATATTGCTTGAGATTTCCTCTAAATTTATAAATATGAGTTAGTTGGCTCTTCTCTATTTTAATCCCTTTCATAAAAGGATGGATAATTATTAGTCTTGAAGGTATCTTCAGCACTAGATCAAAATTAAATTATCCATTGCAATTTATGTATAGAAATCTATCAATTTTTTGATTACTATTGTTTGATTTTTTCCCATCAATCTTCTAAGATGAGGACTAAAATTGGAAGAGAGGGTTTTATCTTGACATTGATCTTGTAGTTGATTAGAATTTGTGTTGTTAATTTATAGTTAATTGAATCATTCTTTATTTGGATGATTAACTTTAATTTTAATTTCTCCTTATTTGATAGGTTTTTCATGCATCCAATTTTCCACGATGTAATGCTAGTATCTCGTCTCAGTTATGACCATTCTCACTTAGGTAACAATTCCATGTTATTATCCATCTTTTCCTAACATCCTACATTAAAGAATAGTTGCTTGTATATCTGAGAGTGTTCTGATATCTATAAGATAGAAAAATGATTCATATATCTTTACAGAATGTTTATCCATCTTTAAACTAGACGCTTACTATAGCAAACTCTAGATATATTCAGCCTGGTCAAAACCAGGTGACCCTATCCGGCCTGGTATGACCAGATAAAGTAGCCATCGGGATATACGATCCTGAAGTTCCACGTATATAAAGGAACGGGTAATCTTTATCAGCACGACGAACAATTCAGAGCTCTGTGCGGCAATAACGGAGGTGATGACAAAATTCTACTTCGCTAATTCATCGAAAGTTTATTAGAGACGGGTTTCGAATACTAGGAGCTCCCAAACGACTCCATAAAAACCTTCTCTGAAATGGAGATGCTATTCACGCAATGATTCGTCGGTGCAAGTGAACGCACTCCGATCACATCGCTGATCAATGCTAGGATCAAGCCATGGGAAACATGAGTCCAATATGCGATCCGATAGCGGAACCTGTGGTCCAAATGCGAACAGCGCATTGAGGAATCTCCGACTGTGGGAATGTTCATTGGGACTATTGATCCTCAATTGAGCGCGTCGCAGTTCATGACCTTCTTTAAGCCCACCACGTTCCAGACCCTGATTGATAAGTTGGCACAGATGGATCAGAAGGGTCATGGTCCTTCTCCTCAAGCAAGGACCCCCGGAACAATAAGGGTAAAGGAAAAGTAGCCATTGTTGTCAACGCGCAGCAACAACCGGGTGGTCTGAAAGCACCCGTCTGCCAAAACAACACTCTTACGTGCTTTTCCTTGGAAGAAAGGCTGGGACGTCCTTATTCGTTCTCTCACGATAAGACAAGAAGGTTGTTTGAGCCAGTGATGCGAAATAATCTGATCACATTTCTAGACCCGCGGCGACCCGCACAAGTCGGGGACGTTAATAACCCTAACTACTGCTCCTATCACAGGATAGTGAGTCATTCAATCGAGAACTGCTACATCTTCAAAATCAGGTTGAGGACCAGTACCAGCAGGAGAATTTCACACTGTCCGATAGCTGGAGGGTAGATCCGCAACAAAAGCACGCTCCCAAAAAAGTGGATGTGTAGGGGGCATCCTGCTCGCTCGTGGAAGAAGCTCCATGGAAAGTATTTCTTTCAGCAAAAACTAAAAGAATACTGAAAGATTTACAAGCATGTCTGGCGATCAATTGAAAAAGTCCGCTTAAGCCCAAAATTATAGAAGGGATGTTGAAACCGCGTCCCGCACCGAAAACTGTTGACAAGGGCAAAATCTCCCAAGTCAAGCCTTCGAAATTTTCGAAGAAAAAGAAGAAGAATAAGAAGTCTGTGCAGTCTGCAGAATATATTGATAAGCGCACAGACCTCTAGAAATATATAGATGCGCTAGAAGAATACAATCAGAAAGCGCGAACGCTAGTCACACTCGAAAAATTCCTTAAGCATATTCTTGAGGATGAGGACAGTGACGATGATGAGGAAAATGACCCATCAGATGAAGCGGAGTAACTTGTAGCAAGCTGCCACATGATCTCCTATTCGTCCATGTATGATGAAGGAGCTCTGCCGGCGACGGATAGTGACACGGACGAACTGAGGGCAGAATCGGCGCGAAACTTCCCGAAACTGCCAGAAGAAGATCTGATTGAAAGGCTACTAAATGAAGCTTTTCAAAAGAGCAAAGATAATCAAGAACGCAAGACGACCATATATGAAAAGACTAAACGTCAGCGTCTGAACAAAGAAGCCGCGGCGAGGACGAGTCATAAATCTCCCCAACCGAACTAAAGCGTGCCTGCAGCAAATAAGAACAGGGCTAAAACTGAGAAACGGTTTACCAAGGCCCTATCACTGGGGATGAGGCTACTACCTCTCATGATGTATACACCTGAGATCCTATATTTCGATGGTGGAGAAGGACATCCAAAATACTGCGCATATCACCGAAGAATCGCTCATCCCATCGAGAAATGCAACGCCTTTAAGAAGTGGTGTCAATGATACATTACTTATAGAAAAAACTTCAAGAAGGGGAAGCGTGAAGCTCGCACTCGTCGAGATGAAAACGGTGGAATGGTAGCACACAGAGAAGCAACTGGCAGCTGTCATATGACTGGTACCAGTTCAAAAGGGGGGACCCCAAGTTCTCACGTTCGGAAGCGATTCTAAGGATGAATACCTCTCGACTCTCTCTTTGAAAACTCCCCTTTGAAAATGAAGAGGAGGAGAAGGATTACGAGAACATCCGGTTGCGTAACCGCACGCTGCCTGAAAAGACCCTTGGGCCCGTAAACAAGCGTTCGAATAAAAAGGAGAAAGGAAAGGTGAAAATGCCCAACGAAATTGCCCTTGATGAAGAGATAGCCAAAGAGCTCGCTGCGAAAGACCTGCCTAAGAAAACTAAGACAGATTATAATATCCTTATGCAGCTAAGGAAAATACCCTCACAATTGAGTATATTGGATGCTTTAATCTTGTCCAAAGAGGCGTGAGACTCCTTAATCAAAACCCTGCAAGAGCCTGATCAGTTTCAAGCCTTCCTCGCAGAAGAGAAGATGAAAAACGAACCGGCAAAGGTCCACACGGATGTCATCATATTTAGCGATGAAGATCTACTCCTCGGTATATGTGAACATAATTGACCGCTCTATGTCATCGGGTACTGCCACAGCGTTAAGATAGGGAAAATTCTTTTTGACAACGGATCCTCCATCAATCTTCTCAACGTGAGAGTGCTGAAGGAAATATATATGAATGTTCAGCACCTTACCCGAGACAAAATTACTATCTCGGGGATCGACCCGCAGTTGTCACAGACGCTTGGATCCGTTATATTGACGCTCTGCTTCGGACTGCTCGTCACTGACATAAAATTCCATGTTATTGACGCCAAGACCTGTTATAACGCTATACTCAGCAAGCCTTGGCTATACGAGTACAACGTCATCCCTTTTCCACAAAATCAGTGTATAAAGTATTTCAAAGATGGCTTGGAGTACACCGTCACGGGAGAGCTCAATCCTTTCTCGGTGAATGAAGTATGAAAGTATGAAGACGCAAAGTACTTTCAGCAGGATTTTTAAGACACTAAAAGGTGCCATAAACCGGAGAATAAGCAAAACTCCGTGGCCACCATCCCGGTCTTCGGAAGTGATACTGAGGAAGACGAACAAATAGTCTACTTGGGACAACCTCAAAAGGAAAACAATAAGTCCGGACCATCGACCCCTATCCTGGTCTTTGGCAGCGACTCCAAAAATGAGACGAATGTGGTGTTCTCTATTCGCCCATCAATGAAAACTCTTACCGAAGAGGATCAGAGTCTGCACATTATGATGACTCCGTCTCGACACTACAGGGAACTTGACGCGCTCAATACATAAAACGTACAGGAACTGAAAACTTTCTATGTGCCTCCAAGACAAACAGATGAAAAGGCGATTCTCTTCTATAAATCTATGGAGACTAAGGTGGATAAAGAAGTTTGGCATGTTTCCAATCCCACTCTTGACAGGTTCTAGCCCATCTGTATGCCAAGATATTATGCGGAGAGATTAAAGAAGCTGTTAAAGTGCCAAAAGCACACCTCTCGAACAAACCGTTCGGCAAGCCGAATTCTACAAAAAGATTTGGGATATTCCCGGGATTCAACGAAAGAAACCCAACGGGAAGATAGAAACAACTGGACTAGGATATATTCAGTCCAAGAAGGGAGAGCGAATCTACAGCTGCCATGCCATAAACAGCTCGAATGGAGAAGAAAATGTTTCTCCAAACAGCCATGTTGCCGAACAAGAGAAAAGCCTTGCTCGAAGAAACTTAAGTTCGTCGCTTGAAGGGCAAATTGAAAAGTTAATAAAAGAAGCTTGTCTAGCTAATTGAGACATCTATAATCGCGAAATGACCATATACGAAAAGGCCAAGACGCAGCGTCTCAGTCGGCAATCAGTGGAAGGAGTAGGTAATGATACTCTCCAACCTGCTGTGTACCCCCGTGAAAGAGGAAAATCCTGAAGCGGAGATGGAAATGAGGCAGCAATCGCGAGCAACGCTCAAGAAAAACAAATAAAGCCCAGGACGCTTTCTAAATGAGAAAAGTTCGCTCTTATCTCGTCTTTCATAAAGAAGATGGATCAGAAATACTCATTTCCTTTAGACAAGACGGGAAAGATCTCCAGCTTTTGTTAGTGTATATGCCCTAGGGGCTATTATTGTATCATACTAGGTTGTATATTACTTAATGGAAGCTTGGGATATTCACAGTTGTATATAACAGTCTTGCTAAAAATAGTAGTAGGCTACTTGGTTTGTGTCTACTTTAATATGTGCATATGTTTCTTGTAACGTATCACTTATACATATTAGTAGAGCCCATAGGATCTTTGCTTGATTACCAGCGTTGTGATAGCAGTCACACTAGTGGGGGCTGGGTAGTCTGTAAGCAACATCCTATACAGGTCCCTGGTCGTTGGATTATCGAGAGAGGGCATCGATATTCCGGAGTAGACTAAGTGTGTACGCTTCTCATCCCAGTTGGGGAGATGGTCTGTCCCACAGCCATCAGTACGTCGTACCGGAGATAGTATACAGGTGCTCGTTAGGTTAAGGGTACACCGGACAGGACTTGCCTGGGAACTGATTGGTTGGTATTATACCCATCGTCAGTTAACAGTTCCCAGGTGACATGAGTACAGCATAGTCCGCAGACTTGACACTGTTACTTCGCCTCGAGTGTGTCCCACTGTTCTTAGATTGCTACCCTACCACAGCTCAGAGGAGTCGTGCAAACAGGTAGCAGTTGGGTGCAGTTCCGAGCACTTGGAGGCAGTGGAAGTAAGATAGGATTCGTCTCTCCCGGTATTGGGAGTTGATATCGCGCTGTGTCAGAGAGCCATTACGCAAAGTCCCTGGCCAGGGCAAGCGAGATATACTGGTAGGTTCCAGTAGCTTCTCAGGGTGTAATGGGCTTCGCTCTGACACGACTTATACAGCTATTAGGGGACTGACGCTTGCCGCCCCCTAGGCTTGATATGCGATAGTCTTAGACGAACATACCGGACTGTACGGAGATTGTCACATCAGGCTCAGTAGGGGTTCGGATGGTTTTCCTTATCGGCCTTCTTATCGACATCTACCTGGGGACCGTTACGTACAGCTAGTGCCGCTTGCGGTCTGTGGTTAAACCCACTGCCAGCGTAGTGTCGAGTGTTTAGAGTCCCACACAGAGAGTTTCCCTGCTCCAGGCGAAATGATATAGAGGTCGTATGGTTTTACGACATGGGTTCGGATGCGTACGTGTGTTTACGCACGTACGACTTTTCGGACAGTTTTTACTAGCCGGCTTTGGTTTAAGCCAGATTCTAGTATCGGGTTATTGGATTTATACAGTCTAAAGTTTTTCCGTGTTTTCACGGATTGGAGGGGCGTTCTCGTAATTTGTCGGGAAGGTTCTAGAAGAGTGGTGACTAAGGGGTTAAGGTGGCATGAGCATTAATTGCTTAATGACTCATTTGTGTGATTCATGCTTTGTATTAAATGATTCATTAATGAGTTAATGAGTCATATGATGAATCAAACTAGATGAATGAATCTAACCATGATGATAAATCATTTTATATTAATTGTTATGGTTGATATATTCATATGAGTTCATTATTCTTTTCATTATCATCTTCACCTTCTCTCTCCTCAAGTTCACTCTCTCTTCAAACCCTAACCCTAACCTCTCATGTGTTGAGATCAAGGGTTAGCTAGACTAATACATCCATAACCTCACTCTATATCCCCTAGGTAGCTTAGATTAGCACTTTAAGCAACCTAGTTATCTTAAGTTTGAGATTAAGCTTGGAGTAGAAGCTTTCAGGTGGATCGTCTTTGATTCGAGGAGGCCGTTGAGATGCCGATGTTCCAAGGAGCCTACGAGGAGTGGAGGACCGCGATGAAGACCCGAAGAACAAGTAACGTGAGGTATAACTTCATATCCGAGTAGTTAAACCTCTAGTACTTTGTTAGCAATGGTTTAGAAACGATTCATGCGCTCAAGTCCGTGTTACGAAGCTTTGATAATCGTTTTTCATATATTCTGCCTCCCCGCAAGTTCGTGGGGTGCGTGACACAGACTTACAGTGGTATCAGAGACAACTAAACCATTACTAACTTATTAGCAACTAATTAGAAGTTCGATCGACAGAAAAACACGAAAACAAAATTCGAAACCCTAACAGTTCTGTTAATTTTAAACATGTCTGAAAAATTATTTGATATGCCTTAAAATTCACAGCAGGTAAATATAAGAATTCTGGGAAAATACGGAGTTGTAACTCGTCTTGATGGCCGCGGAACCGCGACACTAGTGTGCTTTTGCCGCGGATCCGCGGCGGAGTCAACCCTGCGTTGACTCCGATTTGCTCTAAAATTCATATATTTTTGTGTTCTGTTTTCTTGTATATATTGTTTCTACCCAGGTTACTTCAGTGCTGGTTTGCTTTTGGGGTAGACACGGAATATGGTATTCGATCGATGTTCTAAGATATTTGCTAATTGGGTCTTTATCTGTAATGTTTAATGTGTTCGTAAACCTCCCCTAACTGCTAGTATGTCGGTTGGCAGGGGGTTGCACATTTCTGAAATGTTTACTGTTTGTGTATATGAACTGTGTTGGACTGTTGTGATGATTAGCCGGGGTTTGAGATGGGTTTAATATTCATTCATTCGATGTAAATATAAAATGATGTAATATTCTTTTGCGGGACACATCCAGGTTGCGGTTGTAGCCACCGTTGTATTATTTCTTTTTACTGTTTTTTGCTCCTAGGATAGACCCAAGGCGGGGTACACAAACTACCGGGTACGTCGAAGTGTTTTGTGGCCTACTCACGTAGTTGAGGGAGACCGCTTCACTTCGGGTACTTGACGGGTATTTTGCCGTACCCGTAGGGGTCTAGGGTGGGTAATGGCTATTCATCACAACTGTGTAATCCGTCTTTTATTGCAGGCTCAAAGCAAATGCGGATTGCTAATAAATCCAATAAAGTTCATCTGTGATCTGGAATGCTTATTATTGCGTCTGACGAATGTACAATATCTATATATGATAGCTATTAGACGTCACTTATGTTTTACACCCGCGCTGGCTCAGCCCCCGCTCTGTCGTTAGTTAAGTAACCTAACGGGTGATGACGGGACCCCGTGGCGAATGCGGATGGCATAAGAGGACGTGGTATTTTCGTTGTTTTCTGCAATGATAGGATTAATGATGGGACGCATTATTATAATGCAAAGAAAATAAACCAAAGTTTAATCGTTGGAACAAATTTAAAAGAAACCACTCGGTTATTTTAAAAGATCAGAATTTTTAAAATTACGGAGCTTTAACCACTCATTTTAAAAAGTATCAGATTCCTTCGATTATATCAAGTTCACTACGTTCACGGTTTTGCCAAAACCATTCGTAGCCCTCCGTCATTTCATTTGGGTATTCAATAGTATTCAAGCTGTGTTTGTTTGGCCAAAGTCAAGGCACAGTGTTTGGTAGCTGTTGGATATTCATATGTACCATAGATAGATGCGTTGGTTTGGGACAGTCGTACTGCCTTGTTTGGCCAAAGTCAAGGGTATGTACGGATGGGTTCAAATTAACCTGGACAATGACGGGTAGAACTTGACATGTGACTTATGATTTGTTTGGCCAAAGTCAAGGTCATAAGAGCATGGGGCAAAATTTTATTTCGGGAATTTCTAAAGAAACTGAAATTTGCAGAGAAAGCATACCATTTTGGAGTTTGATGAATGTTGGTAGGATTCCTTCAACATTATCATACGATGATATTTTGGATCCCGATCCTACTGTGAGTATATACTACTTATCAGGAGATTCGTCACTTAACGATCAATGCTATAAACCAAGTAGGTGCCTAGAAAGGTGTCAGCGGGGTTACGCCCCCAGAGAAAAGAGGTTATTTAATTAAGGAACTTCGCGAAAGCGTTGGAAAACCTCCCTTGAAGTATCGACACTGACCTGGCTGAACGGTTAAGCAAGAATTGTATGGTGAGAATTGTCCTGGCTAATTCTTCTTTTATGGTTTGAGGAGGGATTCGAGAAACGGTGGGAGCCATCCTGTTTAGATAAATTAAAAACCAATCTAAACTTACAAGAGCATCAAGCTAATAGTATTTTCTTCTCTCTCTTAAATTGCAGCGATCTTGTGACCACACATAGGTTACATCTAGATAAAAATTTGACTGAATCTTACTTATATGACTGGCAAAGGTCTGTTCAGATGTCCATTGCCTATGATAAGCTGGACCACTCTATTACTATTCAAGATCCCGCCGTCCCAGGTCCAGTTTCCACTGTCACGGATATGGATATCCGTCAGACAATGGAAAAGGATAAAGCGAAAGCTAAATGCCTCGTGTTAGCTTCAGTTGATGGTGTATACCAGAAGAAGCACGAGAAGATGGACTTATTTTCCACCTTTCTCCATAACAAAGATATATATGGAGAGCAATCTCATATCGCAAGATATAAGACCTCGAACGAATTAATTCAAACGAGGTTGGCTGACGGGTCATCTGTAGGGGACAACGTCCTTACAATGACTAGCTGTATTGATGAGCTCCAGGACCTGGAGACCGCGTTGGGAAACGAGTCAGATACTGACTTGATTCTACAGTCTCTGCCTCCTACCCTAAAGGAAACCGGGGAAATAGAAGGAAAGAGAAGGACAAAAGTTTCGGGACTGGATATAGTAAAAGAAGGACGTTCCTATTATTACAGGAATGAACATTGGCAGAATGATTGCAGGGCTAACAAAGACAGTAGCCAGGATTCGAAGCATGTTGTGGCTTCAGCCTCAAGTGTGTTTATGATAGAGAACTGTATGTCAGTTAACCCTACTTCCTGGGTATTGGATACCGGGTCAGGATCTCACATCTGTAATTCATTACAGGCTCTGAGAAACCGTAGGGTTATCAGGATAGGTGATATGACCCTCATGGTTGCTAACGGAATGAGCATGGATGCTGAATCCATAGGGGAATATCATCTTGGACTGACAACTGGGGAGATATTGATTCTACGTAACTATTTTTATGTACCAGGTACAACTTGTAATATCATATCTGTATCCTTACTTTCTAAAGAAGGATATGATTTTACTTTTATAAGCGATGTGGTCCACATCCACCTAAATCAAGTTCTGATTGGGTCAGGTACATTAAATAACGGTATATACGTATTAAGTCAAGCTCAGGTTTTCAATGTCCAGAATACACTTAAAAGAAAGTCTCCAGACATGAATCAGGCTTTCTTATGGCATTGTAGACTAGGTCACATCAATGAAACACGGTTAACTAAGTTACATAAAGAAGGATTTTTGAATTCGTTCGAATATCAATCTTATGCTACTTGTGAATCTTATCTCATGGGAAAGATGACAAAGACTCTGTTTACTGGACACGGAGTAAGAGCAAGCGAGCTCTTAGGACTCGTACATAGTGACGTGTGCGGTCCAATGTCTACACATGCGCGAGGCGGTTATTCCTACTTCATTACTTTTATGGATGAATTCTCTAGGTATGGATATATCTTCTTGATGAAGCATAAATCCGAGGCCTTTGAGAAATTCCAAGAATACAAGAATGAAGTGGAAAAACAAACAGGCAAGAGTATAAAACACTGAGATCTGATCGAGGTGGTGAATACTTAAGTGCCGAGTTCCTGGGTTACTTAAAAGAGAATGGAATTCTCTCCCAGCTTACTCCTCCATACACACCACAACACAACGGTGTATCGGAAAGAAGGAATCGAACCCTATTGGATATGGTTCGTTCCATGATAAGTAAAGCTGAGTTACCACGATCATTCTGGGGATATGCACTAGAATCAGCTGCATACCTTTTAAACCGAGTTCCAACTAAGACTGTGCCTACTTCACCATATCAGATGTGGTGTGGAAAGAAACCCTATCTTAAACATATTAAGATATGGGGATGTCCAGCTTTTGTAAAGAAGCAGCATGCGGACAAGTTAGAGGCACGATCAGTACAGTGTAAGTTTGTGGGATATCCAAAGAACTCCAAAGGATATTATTTCTATTACGCAGAGGAACAAAAGATTTTTGTTTCTCATAATGCTCGCTTCTTGGAAACTGAGTTTTTAGAAAATCAGATAAGTGGGAGCGCAATAGAACTGGAAGAAATTCCAGAACCACAAGCTATTACTGAAAGCTTGGTAGAACCAGAGGTTTCAGAAGAACCGGACATCCCGACATCACTCCGTAGGAGTAGTAGGCAATCTCATCCGCCCGAGAGATACTACGGTTTTCTCATAGACGGGGATAGAGATGATTGCACTATTGGCTATGATGAACCTACTAGCTTCCAGCAAGCCATTCAGAGCGGTGACTCAGTAAAATGGTTGGATGCAATGCGGACCGAAATGGAGTCCATGTACACTAACAAAGTATGGACTTTGGACGTTGCTCCAGAAGGGGTAAAACCCGTAGGATGCAAATGGATCTTCAAAAAGAAGATTGGTGTAGATAGATAGGTTGAAACATACAAGGCTAGACTGGTTGCAAAGGGTTTCCGTCAAAGACCTGGTTTGGACTATGACGAAACCTTTTTCTCCAGTAACTATGCTTAAATCCATTCGGGTCCTTCTTGCTATTGCTGCCTTCCACGATTATGAAATCTGGCAGATGGACGTAAAGACAGCCTTTCTAAATGGCAATTTGGAAGAGAGCGTCTATATGGATCAGCCAGAGGGATTCATTCAGAGTGGGAGCAGCGGTAAAGTATGCAAGCTGCTTAAGTCCATTTATGGACTAAAGCAGGCATCACGGAGTTGGAACATCTGTTTTGATGATGCTGTCAAAGAATTTGACTTTATCAAAAATCCAGATGAACCATGCATATACTGTAAGATACGTGGATGACATTCTCCTAATAGGAAATGATATTCCTATGTTACAGTCAGTCAAAAGATTCTTGTCACATAAATTCTCCATGAAAGACCTGGGTGATACCACCTACATTCTGGGAATCCGAATCTATCGTGATAGATCAAAAAGGATGTTGGGACTTTCACAGTCCAGGTACATAGACACCATACTGAAGAGATTCAGTATGGATGATTCTAAGCGCGATAACCTACCGGCTTGTCACGGAATCACCCTCTCCAAAGAGATGTCTCCCAAGACTGATTTGGAAAGGGATCGCAAGTCGATTATACCCTACGCTTCTACGGTAGGCTCTATAATGTATGCGATGTTATGTACCAGACCAGATGTAGCATACGCATTGAGCGTTGTAAGCAGGTATCAGGCAAACTCAGGGGAGAATCACTGGAGAGCAGTAAAGAACATTCTCAAGTACCTAAGGAGGACTAAGGAGATGTCCTTAGTATATGGCGGAAAAGACCTCCAGATGTAGGCCTTTGCCGACTCCGGCTTCCAGAGTGACAAAGATGACTCCAAATCCATGTCGGGTTATGTCTTTACCCTCAATGGAGGGACGGTCTGTTGGAAGAGTTCCAAACAAGAGACCGTTGTTGACTCAAAGATGGAAGCAGAGTACATAGTTGCTTGCGATGCCGCAAAAGAAGCAGTCTGGATGAAGAAGTTCCTCACAGAACTTCAGGTGGTTCCTACCAGTGTTGGTCCAATACCTCTGTATTGTGACAACAACGGCGCTATAGCTTTAGCGAAGGAACCCAGGTCCCATCAGAAGTCCAGACACATCTTAAGGCGCTATCACCTGATCAGGGAGATCGTAGATCGCCGGGAGATCGAGGTGAAGAGAGTAGAGACAGAGAATAACATTGCTGATCCATTCACAAAGGCCCTTCCTCAGACGCAGTTCGAGAGGCTATTCGAGATGATAGGTCTACGATATGCCAGCTCATGGCCCTAGTGCAAGTGCGAGATTGTTAGTGTATATGCCCTAGGGGCCATTATTGTATCATACTAGGTTGTATATTACTTAATGGAAGCTTGGGATATTCACAGTTGTATATAACAGTCTTGCTAAAAATAGTAGTAGGCTACTTGGTTTGTGTCTACTTTAATATGTGCATATGTTTCTTGTAACGTATCACTTATACATATTAGTAGAGCCCATAGGATCTTTGCTTGATTACCAGCGTTGTGATGGCAGTCACACTAGTGGGGGCTGGGTAGTCTGTAAGCAACATCCTATACAGGTCCCTGGTCGTTGGATTATCGAGAGAGGGCATCGATATTCCGGAGTAAACTAAGTGTGTACGCTTCTCATCCCAGTTGGGGAGATGGTCTATCCCACAGCCATCAGTACGTCGTACTGGAGATAGTATACAGGTGCTCGTTAGGTTACGGGTACACCGGACAGGACTCGCCGGGGAACTGATTGGTTGGTATTATACCCATCGTCAGTTAACAGTTCCTAGGTGACATGAGTACAGCAAGTCCACAGACTTGACACTGCTACTTCGCCTCGAGTGTGTCCCACTGTTCTTAGATTGCTACCCTACCACGGCTCAAAGGAGTCGTGCAAACTGGTAGCAGTTGGGTGCAGTCCCGAGCACTTGGAGGCAGTGGAAGTTAGATAGGATTCGTCTCTCCCGGTATTGGGAGTTGATATCGCGCTGTGTCAGAGAGCCATTACGCAAAGTCCCTGGCCAGGGCAAGCGAGATATACTGGTAGGTTCCAGTAGCTTCTCAGGGTGTAATGGGCTTCGCTCCGACACGACTTATACAGCTATTAGGGGACTGACGCTTGCCGCCCCCTAAGCTTGATATGCGATAGTCTTAGACGAACAGACCGGACTGTACGGAGATTGTCACATCAGGCTCAGTAGGGGTTCGGATGGTTTTCCTCATCGGCCTTCTTATCGACATCTACCTGGGGACCATTACGTACAGCTAGTGCCGCTTGCGGTCTGTAGTTAAACCCACTGCCAGCGTAGTGTCGAGTGTTTAGAGTCCCACACAGAGAGTTTCCCTGCTCCAGGCGAAACGATATAGAGGTCGTATGGTTTTACAACATGGGTTCGGATGCGTACGTGTGTTTACGCACGTACGACTTTTCGGATAGTTTTTACTAGCCGGTTTTGGTTTAAGCCAGATTCTAGTATCGGGTTATTGGATTTATACAGTCTAAAGTTTTTCCGTGTTTTCACGGATTGGAGGGGCGTTCTCGTAATTTGTCGGGAAGGTTCTAGAAGAGTGGTGACTAAGGGGTTAAGGTGGCATGAGCATTAATTACTTAATGACTCATTTGTGTGATTCATGCTTTGTATTAAATGATTCATTAATGAGTTAATGAGTCATATGATGAATCACACTAGATGAATGAATCTAACCATGATGATAAATCATTTTATATTAATTGTTATGGTCGATATATTCATATGAGTTCATTATTCTTTTCATTATCATCTTCACCTTCTCTCTCCTCAAGTTCATTCTCTCTTCAAACCCTAACCCTAACCTCTCATGTGTTGAGATCAAGGGTTAGCTAGACTAATACATCCATAACCTCACTCTATATCCCCTAGGTAGCTTAGATTAGCACTTTAAGCAACCTAGTTATCTCAAGTTTGAGATTAAGCTTGGCGTAGGAGCTTTCAGGTGGATCGTCTTTGATTTGAGGAGGCCGTTGAGATGCCGATGTTCTAAGGAGCCTACGAGGAGTGGAGGACCGCGATGAAGACCCGAAGGACAAATAATGTGAGGTATAACTTCGTATCCGAGTAGTTAAACCTCTAGTACTTTGTTAGCAATGGTTTAGAAATGATTCATGCGCTCAAGTCCGTGTTACGAAGCTTTGATAATCGTTTTTCATATATTCCGCCTCCCCGCAAGTTCGTGGGGTGCGTGACACAGACTTACAGCTTTGTCATGAAGCACCAAATGATGATGCTTCCAGAGTCTCGGCATCCCGAACAGATAAATGAAGTTCATCATCCGGATTATTGCTCCTATCACCGAGCAGTAGGTCACCCCTTTGAGAATTGCTTCATATTCAAGGACTGGGTCGAAGACCAATATCAATAAGGCAGGTCTATGTTATCCAACCGCCGGAAGATAAGCCCGCCGCAAAAGCACGAGCCAAAGAAGACCTATACCGTCATGATGAGACCAGCTCAACCGCGAAAATGGAAGCGGGCTCGTACTTGTCATATGATAACACTCTCAAAAGAGGAAGGGAATGAGAATATGATTGACTTTTTTGGATGCTTCGCAAATGAAGACGATGACGAGGAGATCTCAGAATTTCCATCGGCACCAAAAGAGCTGGAAGATAAAATACATACCACGGTGGACAACCTAAGTAAAATTAACTTAGGAATAGAAGATGATCCGAGGCCGACATTTGTCAATGAGCTGTTGTTCGAAAAACAAGTATCCACATTAAAAGATATGCTTATACAGTACAAAAACTGTTTCGCTTGGAACTACTCCGAAATACCGGGTTTAGATCTAGAGGCTGCGATATACAAGCTGGCCATATCGCCGGTCACAAAGCCGGTCAAGCAGGCGCCAAGAAGGATGCGGCTCGAACTTGAGATGAGTATCAACGCCGAAGTCAAGAAGTTAATCGACTCCGGCTTCATCCAAGAAGTTCAATATCCCGACTGGATCGCTAACATCGTTCCAGTGATGAAAAAAAATGGGACGGTTCGTATTTGTGTGAACTTTCGGGACCTCAATAAAGCATGCTAGAAGGATAACTTCCTAGTGCCCGTTACTGAGCTGATGATCGATAACACATCCACCCACGAGGTCTTCTCCTTCATGAATGGAGCTTCAAGATACAGCCAAATAAAAATGGATCCTGAGGACCAGAAACATACCAGCAATTCCTCTCCATTAAGCGTATTCTAGTACAAGGTGATGCCCTTCGGTTTGAAAACGCCGGAGCTACATACAAAAGAGCCATGCCGAAGATATTCGATGACCTTATACACGAGATCGTCGAATGTTAGATCGACGACCTCGCGGTCAAAAGAAAATCTCATGAGGAACACTGAGAACATCTAAAGATCATATTTGAACATCTTTGGAAGTATAATATGAAGATGAACCCTCTAAAGTGCGCGTTTGGAGTCTCCTCAGACAAATTCCTAGATTTCATCATCCGTCACCGAGATATCGAAATTGATCCTTCAAAAACCAAGGCGATCATGGAAATGCTATCGCCACGAACCTTCAAACAGCTGTGGCCTCTCGAAGGAAAGCTCACGTATATCCGGCGGTTCATAACCAAGCTCTCCGGAAAATATCATCCTTATAACCATCTGATGAAGAAAGGGACCCCGTTCGTTTGGGATCAGAAATGCCAAAATTTATTAGACAAAACCAAACAATACTTGCAAAATACGCCGGTATTGGCCGCTCCGGTTAAGAAAAAGCCCCTTATTCTATATACAACGGCCCTTGAAGATTCTCTAGGCGCACTGTGGGCACAAGAGAATGATCAAGAAAAGAAAAGAGCCATGTACTATCTAAGCCGAGTTCTTCTAGGGGCAAAAAGCAACTACTCCCCTATCGAAAAGCACTGTCTGGCATTGATCTTCGCAGTTATGAAGTTCAGACACTACGCCTTGGCGCATGAGATCCATTTCATATCAAAAATGGATCCTCTTAAGTATCAGATGTCAAAGGACATACTAACTGGAAGGCTTTCCAAATGGGGCCTGCTATTAATGGAATTCTCGGTAATTGGCCCCTCAAATCAGTAAAAAGACAAGCCATCGCCGACTTCCTTACGAAACATCCGATACCAGCCGATTCTCCCATAAACTGCGAGCTGCCGGATGATCACACGTTCAACGCAGTCGAAGAGGAGAAAGAAGAAAATGAGTCTCGGTGGGAACTCTATTTCGATAGAGTATCTTCCATAAAGAGGTGAAAGAGGAACACTCCCATAATTAAAGCCGGGGTGGATCTTATCTTTATGACCCTGTAAGGAGGAATATTGCATTACGCTCTCTCCTTAACAGAACCCAGGACCAATAATGAAGCGGAATATGAAGCTTTGATAGCCGGTATTGAGATCACTATCGATATGGGAATCAAAGACCTCTTCATATATGAAAATTCTCAGCTGATTGTCAGTCAAGTAAATAGTGACTATAAGACATGTAAGTCAAAACTAATAATGTATGGCGAAAGAGTGCAGCAGCTGCTGCTGACCCAAATCCCTTCCTATACCCTGGAAAGCGTACCGCGAGCAAAAAACAGTAAGACAGATGCGTTAACCAAGTTGGCTAAAGAATTGGCCGACGAAGACTTTGATGACGTAAGGATCATTGTTTAAAGCTGCAAGATCCTGGCGTCAACAGATATACCTTCGGAAGATCTGATAGAACTATCCAAAGAAAAAGAAACGACCGAATGAGAAGTTCTCCAAACAGAGAACGAAGAAGAGGTCACACCGGAGAGGAGTCTTCATAGACTACTTTAATTCCTAAAGCACTCTTAAAGATGCGTCATCTAGATATCAGCTCATGAAACAAGCTCTGTCATTCTCCTTCATCAACGATACTCTGTACAAGAGATCTTTCGACTTTGTATGGTTATGATGTCTAGGGCTGAAAGAAGCAAAGAAAGTCGTCCAAGAAGTACACGATGAAATTTGTGGATCTTATCAAGAGGGACCAAAAATGAAGATGAAGATAAAAAGGATGGGCTATTACTGGCCCACGATGATTCAGATCTGTCTCGAATATGCGAAGCAGTGTCACTCGTGCCAAATACATGGGGACTTCATACATCAACATTCAAATCCGCTACATCCAACAGTAGCCAGCTCGTCGTTCGAGATGTGAGGAACCAATATAATCGGCCCTATCGAACCAGCATCATCTAGGAGACATTGGTTTATACTAGCAACAACCGACGACTTCTCTAAGTGGGCAGAATCAGCGATGCTAAAGGAAGTGAAGACGAAGAATATCCTCCACTTCTTCAAAACCCATGTCATCTATCGGTTCGGAACTCCACGACGGATAATTTCGAATAATGGACCTGCCTATAAAAGCCACAAAATAAGTCACTTCGCACAGAAAAACAAGATAGACTGGAGATATTCCTATTCTATAATTCTCGGGCCAATGGTCTAGCTGAAGCGTTCAATAAGATCTTGACCAAGATTATAAAAAAGACGGTGTCCAAAAACAAAAAGGACTGGCATGAGAGGCTGCATGAAACTCTTTGGGCGTACTGAACAACGTTCAAGACAGCCATAAATACAACACCATACGCATTAGTGTTTGGCGCTGATGCAGTACTCCCTTTAGAGATAGAGCTCCTGTCGAGTAGCAGTTCAATACGAGCTAACGGATGAAGAAAATACTCATCTTAGGCTAGAGGAACTCGATGCTCTCGATGAAACCCACCTTATAGCATAACAAAACCTGGAAGGATGACACGGTCGTATGAAAAACTAACCACGCCGAGAACATTCCGCCAAAACGAACTCGTGCTGGTTGTTAAAAGACCAACGATTCCCAATCATACAAAACGGGGAAAGTTCGAGCCAAATTATGAAGGCCCGTACATCATAGATAAGGTCTACCAAGGTGGAGCTTATCTGCTCATAGATATGCATGGAGAAAGGCCGTTCCGGCCGATAAACGGTCGATTCCTCAAAAATTACTACGCCTGAAGAGTCGCGACTTTGGTCAATAATAGATGACGACGGTTGTGTTCGCTCGCTATCTTCGTGAGTCAAAACTCTGAATGTGGTGCTAAATGATATTTGTTCTAAACATGAGAATATTGGACCGAAATGTCCTTAAATTAATATTCGTCCCAAACATAGGAATGTTGGATCGAAACGTCTTTAAACTAATACTTCATCCCGAATATAGTAATATTGGACCGAAATGTCCCTAAACTAATAACGGACCGAAATATCCTTAAACTAAATACGGAAATGTTGGACCGAAATGTCCTTAAACTAATATTCGTCCCAAACATGGAAATATTGGAACGAAATGTCCTTAAACTAATACTTCATCTCGAACATGGGAATGTTAGACCAAAATGTCCCTAAACCAATAATGGACCGAAATGTCCTTAAACTAATATTCGTCCCAAACATAGGAATGTTGGACCGAAACGTTTTTAAACTAATACTTCATCCCGAACATGGGAATGTTGGACCTAAATGTCCCTAAACTAATTATGGACCGAAATGTCATTAAATTAATATTCATCCCAAATATGGGAATGTTGGACCGAAACGTCTTTAAACCAACACTTCGTTCCGAACACAGGAATGTTGGACCGAAATATTCTTAAACTAATATTCGTCTCAAACATAGGAATGTTAGACCGAAATGTCCTTAAACTAATACTTCGTCCCAAAATGCGGGAATGTTGGACCGAAATGTCCCTAAACTAATGTTGGAGTGAAACGTCCTTAAACTAATGTTGAACCGAGATGTCCTTAAACTAATATTCATCCCAAATACGGGAATGTTAGACCGAAATATCCCTAAACTAATATTAGACTGAAATTTCCTTAAACTAATATTCGTCCCAAACACGGGAATGTTAGACCGAAACGTCCCTAAACTAATATTGGATCGTAATGTCTCTAAACTAATGTATTGCCCTACGGTAGGTATCCATATCGAACACCGTATACAATCCATGGGCATAAAACAATTCACATCCTTCCCAGGTCCCATATGATGAGGTCCTTTGAAAAATGTCGTGATCGACAACTGTTAGTGCGTTACCTTATGGGCCGCCTGAAAAAAGGGTATGTCCACAAGCGGAATGGGCACAGATGAAAACCCGAAAGGACGCCGTGAGTAAAAACAGCAGAGCTACCGACGAGCTTGTGAAAACCCGAGAAGGTGCAAACTTGTTAAAAGAAAGGAAAATATGCACTTGTAAAGTCCTCACGACTTTGTAAGGAGAAAACTCCTGCGTGAATTCCTTATGACTCATAAAGGAGCAACATACTTAGGAATCCATACGATTCCTAAGAAAATACATTTACGAGATCCTCACAACTCATAAGGAGAATATATCCTCTATAAGACCCTCGCTGCTTATAGTATTCAAAAGCTTTAAGGTACAGGGATCTAAACCTGTTCTTAAGCCACAAAACCCCCATAAATTTATGCCCTACAGACGGTCCAATAACGGTCCTTGTATACAATCCACGAGCGTAAATAAATATATTCTCGACCAAGTCCCACCAAAAACGAGAAATATCGCTCGACAAGATGAACAACACTTGCAAGTCCCTTCCACTAGTAAGGAGAAAGTATTCCTGTAAAATCCTTACGACTTACAAGAGTAATATACACTTAGGGGTCCTCACGACTCCTAAGGAGAAAATATACCTATGAGATCCTCACGACTCATAGGGAGAAATGCCTTTATGAGACTCTTACGTCTCATAAAGTCAAAAGCCTTAGTCGACAGGATCCTAACCATATTTTCTAAGCCACCTTTGTTCAAGTCAACTAAGGCAAATGATGATTCGCTCCTAGCAATATCTCAGTTGTAGCGATGTTAATACCAAGATTGTTATCATGACCTAAGTTCCCGACTTGCAATAAATTCAGCGAGCAAAAAAATGCACACGACACAGCAAAAATGATTGGGCACCGCGAAAAAATAGCCGAAATGATCGGGCAATCGCGAATTTCGCGACATGAAAAGCTGAAATGATAGAGTATCGCGGAAATTAAAAAAAGAAGAAAATAAAAAAAATTCTGCCCTGTAAGTAAATCCACAGTGACTCTTGTATACAATCCATGTGTACAAGAAAGAATGCAAACCATATCTTCCCATCATACTTCGTCAAAAGAAGAACTAACTCTTGACTGTACATTTATAGACTAAAAACTATTTCGACGTTCCTCCTCATTCCAACAGGGTGCAGATGCAACTGTCAAATAAAATTGGGGCGCTGGCATATTCCTAGCTCCAGATCTCGACTGCAATACATACAGCATAGAGGTCATACAAATGTCTACCTTATTTTAGCGAAGAAACGGCGCGACACCAAAGCAAAACCCATGTGACGGCATGTGATTGATCGTGCGAAAAGAGTGTTTTGTAAATAACCACAATCAAGACGGTGTCGCTAATAGCTAGCCGCGATGAATACGGGTCGTCCACAGGAAAACGTGAACTCTTTTCTTGCTTTAGACGAGTTGATAAGAGATAGGGTGTTTGTTGTTGTTTTAGTTTAATACGGATATAAAATTTATAATAAAAAGGCTTGTAGGGTTCATAAGACATAGTAGTTAATAGATGAATATTTAAAAATGACTCTTTTATCTTTTAATAGTTTAAAACTACAGCGATAGTGATGAATGTGGATTAGGGTTCTTAGAGAAAATTAGGGTTTCCCACTACTGACCCTTGTCCGTCCATTGATCTCTATTCATGTCAAACCCTTAATAAAACAAGTGTTTAACCAAACTCAAATCATTGTCGTGACTATCAATAAATTGATAGCGCGCCCGATAAGAAAGTTAACATTTATTTTGCTAAAATTTATAAACTTTAAAATGTTAAAAAAAGAAGTTAAAAGATTTTTCATTTATTGTTCTACTATATCATACAAGCCCTAGCAAGTAAGGAATTACTCGCTCATGATTAATAGTGATTTAGAAGAGTTGTAGAAGAATGAAAACATAATTAAGATGTAGAAAAGTAATGCGTAAAAGTAAGTACAGAAAAGTAATGCATAAAGTAAATGCGGAAAAGTAAATGCAAAAAGAATTAAAATAAAAACTATCTTTATTAATCAACTATTGCATTTACAATTTTTATTCTTAGAAAGTAGATTACAAGAACCCTAGTTTGCTCTAGATCTCTCTCTTTATGGAGATAGATGAATAGATGATTATGTGATCACTTGGATACTTGGATCTCTTGATCTCTTCAATGATGATTTTGAATGCACAGCTCTCGGTCCTTTATATAGTTCCTGAAACTGGAAACCCTAGATTCTATATGTGAGTAGATACTTTTAAGATCAGATCCACAACATCCCACATCGAACGGCTATCAAGGAGCCGCGGAACAGCCGCATCTAGCCACGTTTGGCCGCGGTTCAGCCGCATTATAGTGGAACTACGTTTTGAGATTTCTTCTGGCTTTTTGTGTAGATATTTGGAGATCCTTTTGATGTATGGATTCTGAAAATATTGCTCTGAGTCTCTGCCGTTGCTAGATTCCTTGATTTGCTTCTAAAATTTGGCAAATTTGGTTTCGATATCCCGATTTGACTTGGATCTCTTACTTGGATTCCAGACCTGAGCTAATACCTGCTCAATATCTCAAATCAAAGTGTTAGTAGCATTTGATATTTTTGAGATATTATTCCAACCACTTATATGATATTATATCTTAAGAATATTGATTAGGAATATCTAACATGATTTGCATTTTTTAATTACTAATATTTCATTTAAATATTATATGCATATATTTTCCCTAATTATATTAATTAAAAATGTAAAAACATATGATAATAATCTTTTTACAAATAAACCCACATATGTTCTATATTTACAATAAACACCTTTTAGTATTTAACAATAGTAGGGAAAATGTTCATACAAATGTGCAATATTTTAGACTAATCAAATACCCCAAACCTTATCTTTGATTGTCTCAAGCAAACTAGTTATTAAAGAGAAAAAGAAGAAAAAGAAAAAACCTAGCACATTTTTGTAGGCAACACGGTTGCACTTAGCACGTGTAACAAACCTTTAAATCTCTAAGTGTCCCTAGAAAGAGGAGTGTTGTCTCCTCAGGGTTTTCAGCAGATTACACCTACAAAATCCCATAATAAAAGAAAGACGTTGAAAGTTACATACAAAGATAAGAAACATATAAAAGAAAGAACTTGAAAATAAGAGTTTCAAACTACATTGGCTTTTTAGTTGCCATGAGCCCTATCTTAACAGTCATGAAAAAAATGTCAGAAATCACATCATCCCTCAATAAAACATCGTCTTTAGTCTTTCTCCAAACATCGATCATATACATCTACGTGTATGTAAAAGACACCCATACACTTAGAGAATTCAATTTAAGCTATCATACTCTTGTTTATCTTCCTTAGTACTTTTAGTCGGTGAATGTTTTTAGATGGAATTGCTCACACATTCTTCATGCGACCGTTAATATTTCTTGAGGTACTAACCAACCGATTACCAAATGTACTCACTCATTTAGGCGTAATTAGAAATATTTTAGTCTTGCAACACCTAAGCCTTAGCAGTGACTCCCAAACTAGTTGGTCTAAGACACTAGGTGAGAAGGCACCCTCGCTATATTTTTTTTATGCTGTCTTAAGTAATTACAAAACCAGTGTTCATTTTTATTCATCATTGATATTTTATGTGTCATTTATATTTTGTTGATATATATTTTTTTCCTTCATACTAAGGCTTTTAGACAAGAGCATTTCAAGGTATCCTCTAGTAACCCAAGTTTCAAGATGTGTGCAAGTGTGTATAGTAGGGTATCAACGTTCAGAAGTTTGGACTCAAGAATAGAGATTACAGACTTATTTCTATTCTCAGATTAGTGATTCCTTTCATCTTACTAATTCTTGGGACAACAGCTCATGACTACCTATTACTAGTTTTGTTTTAAAATATCTAATTTTCTTGCCTTTCTTAAATCTTTTCCTATCTTTTATATGTATTTTTCACTTTCTAACTTTTATTTTTAAAAAAATTTCTAAAAATTTTCATTCATTCATTTTTTTTATATTTATATATTGCCTAATGCCAAATGATATTTCAGTAAATACAAACCTCTCCCCAAACCTGTTTGCAGCAATGTCCTCACTTATGTTGTTCTTCAAGCGTATAAATCTGTAGACTTGGGTGGAGAATAATAAGAACAAAATAATAGTTAAATGAAAATTACCCCCAAACTTGTTCTTTAGCACTCACAGATATTCAGTTATATTTTTTTTATACTCATCTACACTCTTAGATGAAACAGTGTTACCGAAATATGGAGATGAAGCGGAGGAAAGTTAGTTGTGATAAAGCAGCTCCTATAGAAACATGAGCTCCTCCGATGGGTCAACGGAAAAGTACGGTTTTAATCTATGCCCATTTGCTTTAAAAATATAACCGTTTTTAACATTTTCTATATCCACCGCACTGTGCGAGTACACATATCGCACCACAAAAGGTCATTTCCAACGAGATTTTAGCTTACTCGGATGAAGATGGAGACGAGAATCATAAAGAAGGACTTGTTGTCCCGGTGTGAAAGTTTTTCTCAAAAGGTTTTTGTCATGGAGCACCTTTATCTGGTTCTTCACTATAACTGCATTATCATAGGCTTCATCGCGAAGTTTGCTTAGCTCATTTAATTGCAGCTCCCTATAGCTGCTTACTTGATCAAAATCACAATTTAGCTCTTTAATAACCCACATTGCTTTATATTCGATCTCGACAGGAAGGTGGCAAGCCTTCCCAAACACTAGTCGGTATGAAGACATACCAAGATCGGTCTTATAAGCGGTATGAAATGCCTAAAGAGCATCCGTTAATTTGGTGGACCAATCTTTACGGTTCTTAGAAACCGTTTTCTCCAAAATTTGTTTGATCTGTCTATTGGAGATCTTAGCTTGCCCACTCGTTTGGGGATGATAAGGCGTAGAAAGGTTATGGTTGATTGAATATTTCCGCATCAAAGCCTCGAAAGACCGATTACAGAAATGCGTCCCATTTTTGCTAATGATAGCGCGCAGGTGTCCGAACCGAGAAAAGATATTTTCTTTAAGGAACTTAACAACAACTTTGTTGTCATTAGTTCGGCACGGTATTGCTTCCACCCATTTAGAGACATAATCAACAGCTAATAAAATGTATAAATTTCCAAAAGAGTTGGGGAAAGGGCCCATAAAATCAATTCCCCAAATATCAAATATCTCCACAACCAAGATAGGGTGGAGCGACATCTCATTTCTCTGTGAAATCCGACCCATGTGTTGACATCGAGAACAGGTTTTGCAATACTCATATGTATCTTTGAATAACGTTGGCCAATAAAAACCACTTTGCAAAACTTTCTCCGTCGTTTTCCTTAGACCAAAGTGACCGTCACATGCTTGATCATGGCAGAAAGACAATACACTCTTGAATTCATTATTAGGGACACATCGGCGAATGATTTGATTGGGACAATACTTAAACAAATGCGGTTCAAGTGTTTTACTTGGGATAAAAATCGGTGATTGTTTTGTTTTAACCATTCGCTGGGTACAAGTCCCGTGGCTAAATAATTCACAATATCCATGAACCAGGGTTCGCAGGATATGGCCAAGAGCTGTTCGTCAGGAAAGGAATCGTTTATTGGTAAGGTCAACGTTGGCGAAGAAGAAAGGCGTGAAAGATGGTCGGTTATGACGTTTTCACATCTACTCTTGTCTCGTATGACAAGATCATATTCTTGTAACAACAGGATCCAACGTATTAGCCTAGATTTAGCATCCTTTTTCGATAAAAGATGCCTTAGGGAGGAATGATCGGTGTAAACAACAACTGGAGAGCCAATTAAGTAAGGCCTGAATTTTTCTAATGTAAATACAACTGCCAAGAGTTCTTTCTCGGTAGTTGTATAATTCATTTGGGCATCGTTCAAGGTCCTACTTGCATCGTAAATTACATGTGGCATCTTATCAATGTGTTGTCCTAAAACTGCACCAATAGCAAAATCGGATGCATCACACATAAGCTCGAAAGGGTGATTCCAATCCGGAGATGACAGAACGGGGGCTATAGTGAGGGAACTTTTAAGTGATTCAAAAGCAGTCACGCAATCTGAATCGAAGTAAAATATTGTATTCTTGGCCAAGAGAAGAGTTAAGGGTCTAGCAATTTTGCTAAAGTACTTAATGACCGCTTATAAAATCCTGCATGACTAAGAAAGGATCGTACATTTTTGACGCATTTAGGTGGAGGAAGGTTGTGAATGACATCTATTTTAGCTTTGTGTATCTCAATACCTTTTCGTGAAATAATATGCCTTAGGACAATATCTTCTTGAACCATGAGATGATATTTTTCCCAATTCAAAGTTAAATTCTTACCCTTACAGCGGATAAGAACAGCGTCAAGATGATGTAAGCATTCCTCAAAAGAGTCCCCAAATATGGAGAAATCGTCCATAAATATCTCCAGAAAATTCTCGACCATGTCCGAGAATATCCCCATCATCTACCGCTGAAATGTAGCGGGAGCATTGCATAACCCAAAGGGAATGCGGCTATAAGCAAAAGTACCGAAAGGATAAGTAAAAGTTGTCTTATCTTGATCCTTTTCGGTGATGGGAATCGGGTTATATCCTGAGTATCCGTCCTAGAAACAGTAGTATTCATGCCCGGCTAATCGTTTCAACATCTAGTCAATGAAAGGTAGAGAGAAGTGATCTTTTCTCGTCGCGGCATTGAGTTTTCTATAATCAATACATACCCGCCACCCAGTCTGGATGCGTGTTTGGATCAACTCATTAGCTTCATTAGTTATGACCGTGATGCCAGATTTTTTAGGGACCATATTAATAAGACTTACCCATTGGCTATCAGATATTGGGTAAATTATACCATTATCTAGGCATTTGACAATTTCTTTCTTTACCGTTTCCTTCATGACGGGATTCAACCGTCTTTGTGGGTCTCGGGCTGGTTTGGCTTCATCCATCAAATGTATATGATGTTCAACAATCAAGAGACTAATTTCTTTGATGTCTGCCATTCTCCAACCAAAATCTTTCCAATTCAATCTCAAAACAGACAAAAGAGCTTTCTCTTGCTCTAAAACTAGAGAAGCTGATATGATAACGGGTAAAGACTCATTCTCTCCTAAATATGCATATTTAAGATGAGAAGCCAATGGCTTGAGATCTGGTTTCGGCGGAGAGACGATGGAAGGTAGGGTAAGGGAATGATGCTCAGACTCCAAGAGAGGTTCATAGCTAGCGTAAGAGATTGATTCGGATAGCTCAACTAATTTATTTGACAATTCAAAAGATTCAAACTCGGGGTTGGACTTGTCGACAGAAGATTCCTCACTAGGATAATAAATTGCTGGATAAAACAATGTAGCACTAGTGGCGAAGATCGTTATCACAAAGTCCTTCAAATTCGCAATTGCCAGAAGCAATCTCGTTGACAGAATATATATCAATTAGATGAGCAGAAGGTTCGGAGGGTTGACTTCCTATCCTGTAAATGTTAAGCTCAATTTCCATCTTTCCGAAGGATAGGTTCATAGAGTCGTTACTACAATTGATTACAGCATTGGAAGTTGCTAGAAAAGGGCGACCAAGAATCACTGGGATTTGGTTCTGTGGGTTCGCCACAGACTGTGTATCTAAAACTATAAAGTCCACAAGGAATATAAATTCTCCGACTTTGATTAACACGTTCTCTAGCTCACCCCTAGGATGGGTGATAGATCGATCGGCCATCTGGAGAGTGCAATGCACCGGTTTCAATTCTCCTATGCCTCATTGCTCAAAAACAGAATACGGGAGCAAGTTAACACTAGCACCTAGATCGAGTAGAGTGCGATTGATGTTTTTACCCCCAATAGTTATAGATATTGTAGGACAACCGGGGTCCTTACGTTTCTTGGGAAATTGTTGGATAAAAACAGTGCTCACATTGTTCGCTAAGAAAACCTTTTTAAGCACTTGAGTTTTTCTCTTTCTAGTGCACAAGTCCTTGAGAATTTTCGCATAGGATGGAACATTTTGGATAGCATCTAAGAACGGAATATTTATGTTAACTTGCTTAAACATTTCCATAATCTTCTCCATTTGTGCATTTGGTTGTTGGCCCTCAACCTGTTTGGAAAAAGAGCTTTATCAATAAGGGTTGGGTCCAACATTTAAGGATAAGTTTGTGGGGATGGAATGGATCCCGAAATTGGATTCGGGATGGTCTGAGATGGTGGTTTATTTAAGGAAGTGGGCTAAGGGTTTGAGCCTAGTGAAGAATGGAGAATAGGCTCAGAAGAAGAAGGGGGACTAGACGAAGTAGGAGGAGAAGTAGTAGCCGGGGTTTCATCTGACTCATCATCATCAACTTGTTTACCATCATGATTGTTCAGCACTCTTCCCGATCCCAACGTAGTTACAGCACCCACGTTATGATTTTGTTGGTTAAAGGCGATGTTTGCGTTTTGTGAGTGGCTGAGATTTGGTAGAGATTGAGATGGAAGTCTCCTTTTCTCTCTTTCACTCATTGCGGCATTTATCTGTGCAATTTGTGCTTCGATCGATTTTATGCTTACACCATGGGAAACGGTGTGTTGCACTAACGTTTGAATAGAAGATGTTAAATTAGCCGTCGTTTGTGTGGAGTGTTTAATAAACGTTTCTAAGTTTCTTTCGAGTGTAGAGGTTTTTTCGGTACCGGCAGTTGAAGTATTAGTCTGTGGTTGGAAAGAATTATTATAAGGGACAAAGTTGTTGGCTGGGTTTTAGAAAGATTGCGGTTGAAAGGGGTGCTGAATTTGTTGTGGTGGTTGTTGCTGCTGTAGGGAAAGCCTTTGATAGTTATTTTGGCTTGGGAACTGATTTTGAGCTTGAGTTTGGTTTTGGTTCCAAGAAAAATTAGGATGATTCCTCCATCCCTGATTATATGTGAAGGAATAAGGATCATTTCTAGGTCTTTGCTGAAAAGCAGCATCAGTTTGTTCTTGACCTTGAGACGGAGGATTCAAAGGTGTCACGCCCCGCTTCCTAGAGTATGGGCAGAGAACGCGACGAGGCCGCTACGTATTTACTATGAAGTAAATACGCTAAGCGTATCTAAGCAATATAAAAATAAATGCACAAGAGACAAGATATAATTGAACAAAAACTTTATTTATTAACATTTTTTTACAATACATGGAAAAGTAAATACAACTGAATGAAAGCAATGCCTAAACAATGGCATAACGGAAAACGAAAAGTACTGAAATAAAAGTGTATAATGAACTAAAGCTCTGGGTCTTCAATGAAGTGGTTCAAGTCTTCTCTAGTGGGCTCGATCTCCGGAGTGTCCAGATCACCTGACGACATTCAAAGAAGAAAGAAAGAGAATGTCGTCAGCGAACAAATCGCTCGGTAAGTCCCAAAGATAAGAGAGAAGTAGAATAGACAGAGAGTAAGAGAGAGGGAGAGTAGCTTTTAATGTTGTATTATATTGTTATAATGTTGTATTTAGTGTTAACGTTGTTGTTTGTAGCTTGGTACAGAAGGATGCTAGTGTATATGAGAGGAGTCTCTATATGCCAGAGACTAGAGGAAAATGGAAGTACAAGGCTCCGTCGATAATACCACGAAACAACGGCAATGATGTAATTACGTCTTAATCTTGCAGTCTCATGCCACTTTTAGCACCTTCCGTACCAATCTACCCCTTAAACCCCGAGATGTCTTATTTGTATTGTTTGTATTGCAACTTTTATTGTCTTGTATATAGTTTCTATAATTGGATGATTTGCCAAAACCATGATATCAGTAAATGGATGTAACTGGAGAATCATGGATGTAACTGGAGAATCATGTAAATGGAAGTATATCCATGGTTCGGTTCGGTCAATACAATTTGAATTGATTGAATATATGGATTCATTGATTCATATTGAATTGTAGTATTATAGATTGTACTTGAATCATATTCAAGTCAGGTTAATTATAATGAGACTCAGTCTGAGTCAGAACAATTAGAAAAGAGATTGTAGTCCTGAATTAGGTTTTGATGTTATCGGTAACCGCTGCACATGAGCGGCAGGATTTGTGTCTTTTTCAAAAACGATTACCGTATTGATAACACCGTTGTTAAGTTATCTACCTTAGATAGGCAAGCACCCACTTCTCCGGCTCCCTGAGGATCAAGAGATTGGTCCCGCTTAAACCTATGTTTACTAGGGTCCTTAGGGTAATTTATAGAACTTGAGGGGGTTTTATGTAAAAATACTTTTATATACTTTTTAAAATACTCCCCAAGTATTTAGTTACCGTCTTTAGAGTTATCATGAATGTAGATTTTATAATTGTGATATTTCTAGTGAAAATATCCTAAATTCATAATAAAGGGTATTTATTTGTAATATTGACTTGTATGGAATTCATGGTATATTAATGTAAAGTGATTCTTGTGATTTTTGAAAAGAGTTGAAATATTTATATTATTTCAAAATAGATATTTTTAATGTTACATATATACATAATTATATAAAAATAATTTTAATATATATTTTATATTTCTAAAAATCTCATTTTCTTAAGATGTCGTATTTTAAATCTCTCGAGACCGAATACTCCTTGCGGAGATCTGCATCTCGCACTACTAAGACCAGGAATGTGCGATATTCCACACCATCCCAGTCGGGTTCCCCAAAATGAGTTGTAGCGGCGCTTTGCAAAGATTTGTGTAAAATACTAATCTGTTAGAAAACGGTTTTAATACTAATGGTATTTATTTGAAATGTTTCGTTTTCCCGTATTCTATGTTCCCGAAAGGTATTGTGTTATGTTGCATATGAGTGTTGTGAGGAGGTAGGTCATTACCTTGTGATCTACTTAAAGGTATAGCAAGTTTGTGATGTTTAAATGTCGAAAATGAAACTATATGGTATTTTAATGAAAAAGTACGGTAAAATGGAAATAGCAATTTCGTTTGATATGAAAGTTGTTCAATATGATTAGTTAGTGTTCAATAGTCAACATGTAATGGTTTAACAAAATTGTATTAAAGGAAAAGTGAGATTTTTGGAAGAACCGAATCGGAAATCGGATTTTCTCCAATTTCGTCGGGTTTTAGAATTTCGTATTTTCAGAAAGAGTAGAGAAGGAGGAAGGTGGGACTTACGGGTTTAGCTTAAAGAGGAGAGGGAGAGAGAGTGGACGTAGTTTCCGGTGTGCCGTTTCGTCGCCGGGAACTCCTAGGGTTGTCACCGGAAAATTCGCCGGAGCTTCGCCTCTTTGCTCACTTCAAATGCACAATAAGGTTCTAGGAAATTTCTTGAGAGTTTGCTCAGAATTTTGGGGTGAGGGGGTAGTGTTTAGGGGTTTTATTTATAGGGTTAAACTAGGGTTAGGGTAGATAAAGGGTTTAATTGAAAAAAATGTATTAAAATGTATTAAAAGTGGAGTAATTAGGGTTTTATGAATGCTCTGTTACTGGTCTAAGTAATTAGAGTATGCAGGTGTACAGGGGAGGCCAAGAGGCACAATTTCTATGTTGGTGACTCGGCCGAATCGGCAACTCCGGCCGGCGGCGGCGGCCCGAGTCGGTTGGTCTGCCGGCCGAGTTGGCCGATTCAGGCCGAGTCAGGCGGCCGGAATCCGCGCCGTCGGTTGGTGATCCCTCTTGCATGGTTACTTTTTCTAGTATAGTGGGGTTTTTGTGAGATATGCACGTGTAAACTGTTGGTATTCTAAAAATCCAAAATAAAACAATAATAAAAATAATGTGGGGTATGGGATTTGAACTCTGGTGGCTTGGTTCAGCAGTGCAAAGTATTACCAATGAACTACAAGCTCCTTCTTGCTATTAAAAAGCAAAACAAACTTATAACTTGTGCTCAAGCAAAACTACCCCTTTCTGAAATTTTGAAAAAAAATTGTACAGAAAGTTGTACAGAAAGTTTGGGGTTGTTACATTCTACCCTCCATATAAAATTTCGTCCTCAAAATTTGTAAAAGGAAAGTGTAACAGATTCAAGGAAAGTTTGGTGACAGAAGTACTGATAGTGTATGAAAATAATAAAGTGATACAAGGGTTTTAAAAATATGAAAGAGACTTACTGGTGTTACCTTGGTCAATTGTCTTGGCTTCTACGGCTGCTAAGGTGTAAGCCTGTCGCCGTGGCGCGTTTCTCCTAACTGGAGGCACATTCCTCTGTCCTCGAGGCATGTTCCTCAGTGCCTGATGGAATTGGAGATTTGGCTGTGCAGGAAATCCATGTGGAGGTGGTGCTGGGAGTGTAGGACAAGTTGCAGGGGTCTGGATAGCTGGTCGCTGCGGATGGTTGGTGGGTGTGTGAGCTGGGTTGCGTCTATAAGGACAGTTTCCAATTCTGTGATTGGATGCGCCACAAACCAAGCATATGCCTTTTGCGTGCCTACAGTCCTTCCACAAGTGTCCTTCTCTCTTGCAATGAAAGAAAAAATTGGGACTTGGCTGATCATTGGCTTCCTCCAGTATGTCACGCCCCACCCCCAATACAGAGAGTATTGTCCGCTTTGGCCGAAACCGCACGGTTTTTCCCTTTAGAGCGAACCGGACCCGACCAGGGGCCACTTCCCAGGAGGTCACCCATCCCAAGACTTCCCTGGCCCGAGCACGCTTAACTACGGAGTTCTCAAGCTCCTGTAGTTCTGGTTCACTTAAAAGGCGCCTCTGTATTGAAGAGTGGAATCATTCCATTTATAGTACAGATCTGCCCTTTTTCGGAATGTATTCCGAAGAGTCCCCATTGTTCTACAGTGGGTCCCACGGACTCAAGAGGTGCCCCCCACGGATTCAAGAGGTGGCCCCCGCCCACTTAACACGACACTTTAGCGTGGCACTTTTTTCCATATGGCACTTTGCTCCATGAGCAAGAACCGGGTCCCGACATTAAAAACGGAACGTAACGTCGGCGGGGAAACACGCGAAGAACGCACGGTTCACGGATTGAACCCAAACAACGAACCAAGAGACCTCACGGGTCAGAGTGCTCCGCTGGATCGTCAGGACACGTCACCGACACGGCCGGATTCCGGGGAACAGCGATGGTGTTGCAGAGGGTGTGACGGCGATGAGATCGACGGCGGTGAGGCGCCGGCGAGGAGGTTGCAGAGGTTAGGGTTAGGGCTCGGGTATGGAAGTTCGGTGCAGGGAAAGGAAAACGGAGAGGGAGAGGAGATGGTCGGGGTGCTGGAGTGTGCAGGTGGTGAGGAAGGCGCTGGTGATGGCGCGGATGGCGACGACGAGGGCCGCCGGCAAGCAGGCGACTGCAGGGAGTTCAGCAGGTGGCCGCAGCAGTCGTGCAGGGTGCGCGGGGGAGAAAACAAGGGTTGGTTGAGGCGAGGAGGAGGAGGCGAGGGCGACGGTGACGTTGGCGCCGGCGTCGGGGCTGCAGCGGCGACGGTGAAGGCGGCTAGGGTTGAAGCTCTCGGTGGTTTTCTCACGTTCTGGAAAAAGTATGGAGGAGATGGAATATATATGAGGGAGAGAGAGAAAGAGAGTTAGAGAGAGAGAGAGAAAGATAAAGAGAGAGAGATAGAGAGGGACGGGAGAGAGAGATAATAGGAGAAGGAGAGAGAAAGAGTTAAAGAAAGTGGGGCCCACGGGGTTTAAATCCCTCGTTGATTGGCTCAGGAAGATTGCAGAGGTTAAAAGGATATTTAAAAGATTTTAGAAAAATTAAACTAACAGTAAATATTATAAGCTAACGAAATATTATATGGTTTTGAATATTATATTAATTTGGGATTTTGGCGCTAAACAAAACATTTTCAAATCGCGTCCGGGTTGGGTCCAAAAATTCGAAATTTAAATAATAGGATTTTAAGCGGGTTCCAAATTTTGAAATTGAGTGTTTTATGATTAAAAAGCATACCCCCAAGACGGACACCCGTACGCGCGCGTAGCCGTCCACACTCGCCCGTTTCACCGAACGGGATGAGAACTCGATGCACGGACGCTACCACAAGGTTAGGGGGGTCGAGTAGGCCAAGATAGATATTTTTAATTTCATTTTAGATGCTAAAATTTGTTATATGCAGAAATGACCTTTCCAGATAAAATTTTACAGTAAGAGACAAACAGGCAAGCTAAATTAAATGGGTACTATCTAATGCTCAATCAGTAACAGAAAATAGCAGTATTGAGCTCGGGTGTTACATTATACCCAACTACAAAAAGAATTTCGTCCTCGAAATTCCAAGAATACAAGATAGAAAACTACAGAAAAAGGTGAGGAAACTTCTGCCGGATCTCATCTTCTCGTTCCCAAGTGGACTCTCCATGCGATCGATTACCCCAAGAAACAAGCACAAGGGGGATGACCTTGTTCTTGAGAACCTTTTCCCTTCGATCCACGATTTCAACCGGTCACTCTTCAAAAGTCAGGTCTTCCCGTACTGTTAACTCCGAATGATCCAAGACGCGTGTTTCATCTCGAACATACTTTCGTAGTTGAGATACGTGAAACACATCGTGCACACCTGCCAAGGACTGCGGTAACGCCAAACGGTACGCTACCTCTCCAACACGCTCCAATACCTCAAAGGGTCCAACAAATCGAGGACTAAGCTTTCCTCGACCCCCAAAGCGAATCACCCCTCTAGTCGGTGATATCTTCAAGAATACCATATCACCCACGGCGAACTCTAGAGGTCTTCTTGACGTGTCAGCCCAACTCTTCTGTCGGTCTTGTGCTGCCTTCATATGATTTCTGATAGTGTTAACCTTCTCAACTGTCTGCACTACCAAATCTGGTCCCAACAATCTTCGTTCACCGACATCATCCCAACATACAGGTGAACGGCATTTACGATCATACAACGCTTCAAACGGAGCCATCTGGATAGTTGCCTGAAAACTGTTGTTGTAAGAAAACTCCACCAAGTGTAGATGATCCTCCCACGAACCCTTGAAGTCCAACATGCATGCTCTCAACATGTCTTCAAGAGTTTGGATCGTTCTCTCCGACTGACCATCAGTTTGAGGATGATAAGCTGTGCTAAACTTCAATCGAGTCCCCAAACTTTCCTGTAAACTCCTCCAGAAGTGTGATAAGAACCGAGTGTCCCGATAGGACACGATGCTCATCGGTACACCATGTAATCTTATAATCTCCTGCATGTACCGCTCTGCCAAGGTCTCCATTGATTGACCCACTCGGAAAGGAATAAAGTGAGCGGCCTTGGTCAACCGATCAACAATCACCCATACTGCATTGTTGCCCTTTGGACTCCGCGGTAACGCCATCACGAAATCCATGGTTATATATTCCCACTTCCACTGAGGAATCGGAAGTGGTTGCAATAAACCAGCAACCCGTTGATGTTCAGCCTTAACTTGCTGACACACCAAGCACTTAACCACAAAGCGAGCAATTTCCCGTTTCATGCCTTCCCACCAGAAATGTTGTCGAATATCTCGGTACATCTTTGTGCCTCCTGGATGTACAGAGTAAGCTGAACTGTGTGCCTCCTTCATAAGCTCTTCACGAACATCTCCCTTTGGCACACACAAACGGCTACCATACCTCAACGAACCATCTTCGTGGATCAATAAATCTGTTCGTAGTCCGGCTTCAACTTGCTCCCGAAACTTTTGCAGTTTAGGATCCTGCGATTATGCTGCTTTAATTTTCTCAATTAAAGACGACTGTACTTGCAACTGCATCAACTGTCCCGTAGAACGCGGTAGCACAACCTCCAAGTCAAATCTTCGAAAATCTGCAATGATCTCCCTCTGCATAGTTAACGCCTGAATTGCTGGTAACCGACTAAGCGCATCCGGCACGACGTTAACCTTCCCCGGATGGTACTTAAGATCAAGATCGTAGTCAGCCATCAGCTCCAACCATCTACGCTGCCTCATGTTAAGCTCCTTCTGTGTGAACACATACTTCAAACTCTTATGGTCCGTAAAAACTTCGACTCTTTCGCCCAACAGGTAGTGTCTCCAAATCTTCATAGAGAAGATCACAGCCGCAAGCTCCAAGTCATGAGTCAGATAATTCTTCTCATGGGTCTTCAATTGTCTCGATGCGTATGCTATAACCTTCCCATGCTGCATCAAAACACATCCCAATCCTTTCCCAGATGCGTCGCTGTGAATCACTAATCCTCCGGAATTGTCTGGCACGGTCAGAATAGGGGCGGTTATCAACTTCTGCTTCAACGTCTCAAAAGCTAACGCACATTTAACCGTCCATACAAAAGGTACCTCCTTGCGCGTAAGCTTGGTCAACGGCTCTGCCAGACGAGCGAAGTTCTCCACAAATCTCCTGTAGTATCCGGCTAATCCAAGGAAACTTCTTATCTAAGCAACATTCCTTGGAATCGGCCAATCTCGAACTGCTGCAATCTTTTCGGAATCGACGGCGATTCCATCGCCCGACACAACATGCCCCAGAAACTTCACTTCCTCCAGCCAAAATTCGCACTTACTCATCTTCGCATACAATTTCTCCTGTCTCAATGTCTGCAGTACGATCTTCAAATGCTCCGCATGCTCCTCAAAACTCTTCGAGTAAACCAGAATATCGTCAATGAATACCACAATAAACTGGTCCAAGAACGGTGAAAAGATTCGGTTCATCAAGTCCATGAATACTGCCAGCGCATTCGTTACTCCGAAGGGCATCACCAAGTACTCGTAATGTCCATACCGAGTTCGAAACGCCGTCTTGCAAATATCTTCTGCTTTCACTCGGACCTGATGATATCCGAATCGCAAATCCAGCTTCGAGAATACCCTCGCGCCGCTAAGCTGCTCAAAAAGTTCTCCAATGCGAGGGATCGGGTACTTGTTCTTAATAGTCACCCGGTTTAATTCTCGATAGTCGATGCACATTCTTCTTGTGCCATCCTTCTTCTTTACTAGAAGAACTGGAGCTCCCCAAGGAGAGTTACTGCTTCGAATCCACTTCTCAAGCAATTCAGCAACTTGTTTCTTAACTTCTTCCAATTCCACTGGCGCCATTGGATAATACGCTTTAGATACTGGCGTTGCACCAGGAATAAGGTCAATTGCGAACTCCACGTCTCGATTCGGCGGTAAACCCGATATATCTTCAAATACGTCCATAAAATCGCGAACAACCGCCGGCTCTTCACCACTATCAACTTCCATTGCTGCAAGAATATTATTTTTTTTTTCGGCCTAGCCCTAAACTCGACTGACCTGACAGAAAAACTCCCCTTCATCCCAGATAAACTCTGCTGCTCTCGGCTGCCGCAAGTACTTGTGAGAAAGTGGTCAAACCCAGGGAGACAATCTGCCTCTGGATGTCCACGTCCAGGCTGCGCATGAACCTCCGTGCCCTGTCTGCATCGTTGGCAACTAAAGGTCCAGCGAAACTACTGAGTCTAGTCCATTCTACTGCATGCACATCTACGGGTGCTCCCTTCTGCTTTAGTCCGATGAACTTCTCTTCCATTTCCTCCCGTACAGTCCGCGGGAAGAACTTCTCCAGGAAACTCTTCGAAAAAATCCGCCCACTTGATCGGCTTGGGCAAACGGTTCTCTTCTACAAGCCACCATTCTCGGGCGTAATCCACTAACTGAATGCGTACCACATCAACTCTTTCTCATCTGGAATCTGTGCCGCAATAAGCAAATCCTCTGTGTCAACTAACCACTGCTCTGTTGGCAACGGCTCCTCCAATCCAGTAAATGTATAGGGACCCAAACGTCTGAAATCTGCTACTGTCCCTACTCGGTCAACTGGCTTAGCCCCAACATTGTTCACCGACTGCTGAACGATCTGCAAACCTTCCTGAAACGAGTCCACTTGCTGCTGGATCAGCTCGGTCTGTTTCTTTTGATTCTCCAGCATTCCCCTTATCACTCCAAGCATGGCGGCTTCGTCCACACGCCTCTAGTATGTCTTCAATTTCTTACCGGCCATAATCCTGAACTCAAAATACCCAACATTAGCATGATGATAGATTTTGAATATAGATCAAGGCTAGAACTTCAAGATACTTAAATAGAGTACCGCATTGTAACTATGCCGCGGTATCATAGCCACAATTACTTAACTCCATCCAAGTCGCCTAAGTCCTAGAGATAACAAGGAATCAGGTTTTCGAATCGATATGCAAAGAAAGTTTGCACATCGTAAAAGATATAATCAGGAAGAATGTGATTCAAGAATGGTAAAACGGTCAAGGTGGCAGGACATGTTTCCTAAACACGGGTATTCTGATTCGTGTATTGGGTACAATACCCAACTACAAAAGAATCAACCCGACTATCTATAAGGACGGTTTCCAATTCTGTGATTGGATGCGCCACAAACCAAGCATATGCCTTTTGCGTGCCTACAGTCCTTCCACAAGTGTCCTTCTCTCTTGCAATGAAAGAAAAAATTGGGACTTGGCTGATCATTGGCTTCCTCCAGTATTCTGAGTTCAACAGCTGGCCTCGAAGAGGCTCCTCCTGCCATCTGATTTGCAGGGCGCTTCACTCCGGCAGATTGAGGTCTGCCCCTCGCCTTTACTACTGCCTCATAACGGCGGGCAGCTTTCGGAGCCGAGTCATGAGTCGGAAAATCTCATGTGGCCAGTGCATCCTGGATTTCCGAATCCAAACCCTGTTGAAATCGACGGGCTCTGATCTCATCCGTCGGTATCAGGTGTGCCGCAAATCGACTGAGCATGGTGAACTCAGCGTCATACTCATCTACCGACTTGGTCCATATCTAACCTTGTTGCAGATGTATGAACTGCTGTTCTATGTCGAACCTGGAAGTCTCAGGGAAGTACTTAGCGTCGAACATGTCGCGGAAAGTCTTCCATTCGATGGGTGGTTCAAGATAGCTTTCTTCCGCCTTCCACCAGTTCCGTGCATTGTCCGTGAGCTGTAATTTTGCAACACAAACCCAAGCTATTTCTGGCACTTGTGCTGCTGCAAGATCATCTTCAATACTCTATGCCCATTCCCCAGCTTCCAGTGGGCTCTCCTTTCCTGAGAACTGTTTGGAGTGCAAAGCCCTGAATTGCTTCACCCTAGGTGCTTCTGCCTCGGGACGGTTCAAGAGCTGCTGTTGTCTCTCTAGGAGGCTGCGAATTGACTCAAGCAGAACCGTTTGCTCGTTGAGCGGAGCAGGAACGGTAGGTGTGATTGGTAGTGGAGGTGGAGTGTTGTTGAAGTTGGTGCTGGTGTTGTTTGGGGAATCCATAATCTTGAATGAAAAATTTAGGTTATGACAGATTCAAAGTATATGATTCAAAAAATATGAAATGATAAGATTCAAGGAGCATGAATTATAAAGAATGTTTTAGTTGCTGGTTCTTGTGTGATATTGCTTAGGTTGTTCACGCAAAATAGAACTGCATGGTAGAGTTCCATACAGCTCTGACCAACATGGGCCGCCAACAAAACCTGTCAGGCCCCGTTTATCAGTGTACGGGCAGAGGACGCGACGAGATCGCTACGTATTTACTATGAAGTAAATACGCTAAGCGTATCTAAGCAATATAAAAATAAATGCACAAGAGACGAGATATAATTGAACAACAAATTTATTTATTCACATTCTTTTTACAATACACAGAAAAGTAAATACAACTGAATGAAAGCAATGCCTAAACAATGGCATAACAGAAAAGGAAAAGTGCTGAAATAAAAGTGTACAATGAACTAAAGCTCTGGGTCTTCAATGAAGTGGTCCAAGTCTTCTCTAGTGGGCTCGATCTCCGGAGTGTCCAGATCACCTGACGACATTCAAAGAAGAAAGAAAGAGAATGTCGTCAGCGAACAAATCGCTCGGTAAGTCCCAAAGATAAGGGATTCGTAGAATAGATAGAGAATAAGAGAGAGGGAGAGTAACTTTTAATGTTGTATTATATTGTTATAAGATTGTATTTAGTGTTAACGCTGTTGTTTGTAGCTTGGTACAGAAGGATGCCAGTGTATACGAGAGGAGTCTCTATATGCCAGAGACTAGAGGAAAATGGAAGTACAAGGCTCCGTCGATAATACCACGGAACAACGGCTTGGATGTAATTACGTCTTAATCTTGCAGTCTCGTGCCACCTTTAACACCTTCCGTACCAATCTACCCCTTAAATCTTGAGATGTCTTGTTTGTATTGTTTGTATTGTTTGTATTGCAACTTATATTGTCTTGTATATAGTTTGTATAATTGGATAACTTGCCGAAACCATGATATCAGTAAATGAATGTAACTGGAGAATCATGGATGTAACTGGAGAATCATGTAAATGGAAGTATATCCATGATTCGGTTCAGTCAATACAGTTTGAATAGATTGAATATATGGATTCATTGATTCATATTAAATTGTAGTATTGTAGATTGTACTTGAATCATATTCAAGTCAGGTTAATTATAATGAGACACAGTCTGAGTCAGAACAATTAGAAAAGAGATTGAAGTCCTGAATTAGCTTTTGATGTTATCGGTAAGCTGCACATGGGCGGCATGATTTGTGTCTTTTTCAAAGACGATTACCGTATTGATAACACCGTTGTTAAGTTGTCTACCTTAGATAGGAAAGCACCCACTTCTCCGGCTCCCTGAGGCTCAAGAGATTGGTCCCGCTTAAACCTATGTTTACTAGGGTCCTTAGGGTAATTTATAGAACTTGAGGGGGTTTTATGTAAAAATATTTTTATATACTTTTCAAAATACTCCCCAAGTATTTAGTTACCGTCTTTAGAGTTATCATGAATGTAGATTTTATAATTGTGATATTTCTAGTGAAAATATCCTAAATTCATAATAAAGGGTATTTATTTGTAATATTGATTTGTATGGAATTCATGGTATATTAATGTAAAGTGATTCTTGTGATTTTTGAAAAGAGTTGGAATATTTATATTATTTCAAAATAGATATTTTTAATGTGACATATATACATAATTATATAAAAATAATTTTAATATATATTTTATATTTCTAAAAATCTCATTTTCTTAAGATGTCGTATTTTAAATCTCTCGAGACCGAATGCTCCTTGCGGAGGTCTTCATCTCGCACTACTAAGTCTAGGAATGTGCGATAATCCGCACCATCCCAGTCGGGTTCCCCAAAATGGGTTGTAGCGGCGCTTTGCAAAGATTTGTGTAAAATACTAATCTTTTAGAAAACGGTTTTAATAGTAATGGTATTTATTTGAAATGTTTCGTTTTCCCGTATTCTATGTTCCCGAAAGATATTGTGCTATGTTGTATATGAGTGTTGTGAGGAGGTAGGTCATTACCTTGTGATCTAGTTAATGGTATAGCAAGTTTGTGATATTTAAATGTCGAAAATGAAACTATATGGTATTTTAATGAAAAAGTATGGTAAAATGAAAATAGCAATTTCTTTTGATATGGAACTTGTTCAATATGATTAGTTAGTGTTTAATAGTCAACGTGTAATGGTTTAACAAGATTGTATTAAAGGAAAAGTGAGATTTTTGGAAGAACCGAATCGGAAATCGGATTTGCTCTGATTACGTCGGGTTTTAGAATTTCGTATTTTCAGAAAGAGTAGAGAAGGGGGAAGGTGGGACTTACGGGTCTAGCTTAAAGAGGAGAGGGAGAGGGAGTCGACGCAGTTTCTGGTGCGCCGTTTCGTCGCCGGGAACTCCTAGGGTTGTCATCGGAAAATTGGTCGGAGCTTCGCCTCTTTGCTCACTTCAAATGCACACTAGGGTTCTATGAAATTTCTTGAGAGTTTGTTCAAAATTTTGGGGTGAGGTGATAGTGTTTAGGGGTTGTATTTATAGGGTTAGGCTAGTGTTAGGGTAGATGAAAGGTTTAATTGAAAAAAAAAATTAAAATGTATTAAAAGTGGAGTAATTGGGGTTTTATGAATGCTCTGTTACTGATCTAAGTAATTAGAGTGTGCAGGTGTACAGGGGAGGCCAAGAGGCATAATTTCTATGTTGGTGACTCGGCCGAATCGGCAACTCTGGCCGGCGGCGGCAGCCCGAGTCGACCGGTCCTCCGTCCGAGTGGGCCGATCAGGCCGAGTCAGGTGGCCGGAATCCGTTCCGTCGGTTGGTGATCTCTCTTGCATGGTTACTTTTTCTAGTGTGGTGGGTTTTTTGTGAGATATGCACGTGTAAACTGTTGGTATTCTAAAAATCCAAAATAAAACAGTAATAAAAATAATGTGGGGTATGGGATTTGAACTATGGTGGCTTGGTTCAGCAGTGCAAAGTATTATCAATGAGCTACAAGCTCCTTGCTATTAAAAAGTAAAACAAACTTATAACTTGTGCTCAGGAAAAAGACCCCTTTTTGAAAGTTTGAAAAAAAATTGTACAGAAAGTTGTACAGAAAGTTTGGGGTTGTTACAAAATGACATTCTTCTGTTAAATGTGATGGATCAAAATAGCAACCACACATTGTTTTGGAGAGCGTAACTTGGTTTAGGAAGGCTAAATAGAATTTGTTGTCCATTGCTTCGAGTTTCTTTTGTATCATAGCCATTTCGGCTTTCACTGCGATGGAAACGCCGAGCTGATGGAAACCTGCCCTAGATGAAGTCGATGTTGGTCTAGTGCTCTCCTACTGTAATATTTGTTCGGCGAGATCTTCCAGAAATTTCCATGCTTCGCCATCGTCTTTCGACATGAAATGACATTAACAAATGGTTTCTAGCATTTGTTTTGTGGCTGGATTAACACCCTCATATACAATACGGAAAAGTTGTCATCTATTGATTCCATGATAAGGGCATTGGACAAGAATATCTTTAAACCGTTCAAAGCATTTCCAAAAGGGTTCGTTGGGAAGTTGGGCAAATTGGTTAATCTCGCTCCGAATATGGGCGGTCTTGTAATGAGGATAGAATTTCTCAAAGAATGCTATAACGAATTCATCCCATTTACCGATAGAATATGCGGCGGTGTTATAAAGCCACTTTTCTGCGAGATCGCACAAGGTAAAAGGGAGAAGACGTAATTGCAGAGCATCCCCTGAAAATTGGGTTGTGCTCATCATCACACATACGTTTTCGAATTTGGTTATAAAAACGTATGCATCTTCGGACTCAAGCCCATGAAACTTGGGCAACAAGTTGATGAACTGGGATTTAATTTCGAAATTATCCCCATTGGCTGGTGGAAGAGACAGACAAGTAGGAAGAGCCCCGCGTAAGGGGTAGCAACTTTCTTAAAGAGAGATGTGTGGTGGATTTTGCGCACCTACGGGTGGTGGCAAGGTGGTATCGTTAAATCCTGATGGAGATCCATCCATCTCAGGAGATGTGGTAGATGGAGGGAAAATAGAAGATGAAGAAGTATCGACTTCGGAGTCGACGGCAAAAACGCGGACTAGCCGAGCACTAGAATCCCGTGTCCGGCCGATCATGCACTAAGCGGGTTTAGTGCACGCGACAGCGTGTGTGAGAACTATTTTAAGAGAGTTTGTTTTGAAAAAACGTCGGACATGAGGCTTAACTCAACAAATCACAAAATGCACAATCAAACCTTAGATCTAGGGTCACCTAGGTCAAGTCACTAGACCGCTCCTAAACTTCCAAAGGACAACTCGTAAGATCAATCCTCTACTACCTCCTTATCAATCTTGTGGCCAGGTAAGTGTCAGTTAAGTGGGAGGTATCCGCTATACGAATCACCGAAATAGCGGGCCTAATTAAGTAACCACTTTCTTTAGTCACACTTACCTAAACACCACAAGAGAAATGCGGATAAGCAATAGATTATCCACGACCCTCCTCTGTCCTAATTGGGCACGACAGTCCTTATAGGCTTGGTCTAGATATTTTTTAATTAATGTAGGGTGATAGTATACTCGTTTATGATTTGTGGGGCCTAGAAAGGGTGATGAAATTCCCACTTAATCTGGATTTGGGTTTATTGCCCCTTAAAGTCTGGTTTAGATATGCAAAAACAAACCGAAATCAAAACACGCAAAAAGATTTTTTTTTGCAACGCTGTTTGAAAAGAATCCTGCAGGCAAAATTAGATTATTGAAGGTTTAGAGGAGAGAGAAAGATATTAGGAAAATACCAGAGAATTTTGGGGTCTCAAATCCCCCAATGAGCCACGGTTCCGCCGCCAATCTCACCAATGTGTCGCGGTTTCGCCGCAACGTGAAATGTTCTTTTGCTAAATTTTCTTCAGGGCCCTCATATACTCCTCCGGTCCAAGTTAAAATATCTAAATCTCTGTTTCCTTGCTCCAGTTACTCCAAATTCCCTTGCAAATCTCGCACAATAATCGTTAAAAGCACAAGATGCGGTTTTGGTTCTCGTTTATTTTATGTTTGCTGGATTTTATAAGAAATCAACCCGAATAACAAGGAAAAAAATTACGACCGTTTCCCCGGCAACGGCGCTATTTGATTGATCGTGCGAAAAGAGTGTTTTGTAAATAAATGCAATCAAGACGTTGTCGCTAGTAGCTAGCCGCGATGAGTACGGGTCGTCCGCAGGGAAACGTGAACTCTTTTCTTGCATTAGACGAGTTGATAAGAGATAGGGTGTTTGTTGTCGTTCTATTTTAATACGGATATAAAATTTATAATAAAAAGCCTTGTAGGGTTCTTAGAACTTAGTAGTTAATGGATGAATATTTAAAAATAACTCTTTTATTTTTTAATAGTTTAAAACTAGAGCGATAGTGATGAATGTGGATTAGGGTTCTTGGAGGGAATTAAGGTTTCCCACTACTGACCCTTGTTCGTCCATTGATCTCTATTCATGTCAAGCCCTTAACATAACAAGTGTTTAACCAAACTCAAATCGTGGTCGTGACTATCAATAAATTGATAGAGCACCCGATAAGAATGTTAACATTTATTTTCCTAAAGTTTATAAACTTTAAAATTTAAAAAAAAAAGAAGTTAAAATATTTTTCATTCATTGTTTTACCCTATCTTACAAACCCTAGCAAGTAAGGAATTACTCGCTCATGGCTAATAGTGATTTAGAAGAGTTGAAGAAGAATGAAAATATAATTAAGATGCAGAAAAGTAATGCGTAAAAGTAAGTACATAAAAGTAATGCGTAAAGTAAATGCGGAAAAGTAAATGCAAAAAGAATTAAAATAAAAACTACATTTATTAATCAACTATTGCATTTACATTTTTTCTCCTTAGAAAGTAGATTACAAGAACCCTAGTTTGCTCTAGATCTCTCTCTTTATGGAGGTAGATGAATAGATGATTATGTAATCACTTGGATACTTGGATCTCTTAGATCTCTTGGTCTCTTCGATAATGATTTTGAATGCACAGCTCTCGGTCCTTTATATAGTCTCTGAAACCAGAAACCTTATATTCCATATGTGAGTAGATACTGTTAAGATTATATCCACAAAATGCCACATCGAACGGCTATCAGGGAGCCGCGGAACCGCCGCATCTAGCCACATTTAGCTGTGGTTCAGCCGCATCATAATGGAACTAGGTTTAGAAATTTCTTCTGGCTTTTTGTGTCGATATTTGGAGATCCTTTTGATATATAGATTCTGAAAATATCGCTCTGAGTCTCTGATGTTGCTAGATTCCTTGATTTTCTTTTAAAATTTGGCAGATTCGGTTCCGATATCCCGATTTGACTTAGATCTCTTACTTGGATTCCAGACCTGAGCTAATACCTGCTCAATATCTCAAATCAAAGTGTTAGTAGCATTTGATATTTTTGAGATATTATTCCAACCATTTATATGATATTATATCTTAAGAATATTGATTAGGAATATCTTGCATGATTTGCATATTTTAATTACTAATATTTCATTTAAATATTATATGCATATATTTTTCCTAATTATATTAATAAAAAATGTAGAAACATATGATAATAATATTTTTACAAATAAACCCACATATGTTCTATATTTACAATAAACACCTTTTAGTACTTAACAATGGTCGGGAAAATATTCATAGAAATGTACAATATTTTAGATTAATCAGCATGCGCCTAGCTTCGAGTCTTGATGGCAAGCCTAAAGACCATTGGATGTCATCCCACCCTAGAAGGGTGCGGTTATAACTCATCGGGGCTTCAAATCAAGCTTAACCTCAAGTAAAGCGCTACGAAAATACCAAACGCTTGATTTTCCTACGGTAATGTGGACATTCCAACCTAAGAAGATTACTTGAAGACGTCTTGTCTGGCCTTCGAAGGGATCAGAGACACGACAGACGCATTGCTACTCGAGACGCAACTCAAGAGATTGCGTATCGAGAATACATCAGCCAACGCGACGGTACGATAGACTTAACCCGGTACCACAAACCTAACGGACCTTTATCAAAAAAAGGGGGTTATCTATATTAACGTTAGGGCGAGTCTGCCTATAAACTTAAGGGAAATGTAAATTAAACACTCCGGAATGAGTAAATAAACTAAGGTAAGCCACTTCGGCACAAAAAGAAAAGAAAAGTGTAGATATGAAAAGGAAAGAGGATTTTCATTCATACTTCAGAAAAAGAATTACACACTTACGCTGAGGATGACCACAAAGGAAATAAAAAAAAGAAACAAAATTAAAAAACAAACGCTACCGCATCATCTAGGATCTATAGTGGAAAGACGCTAAATTCCGTACATGGATTCTCAAACTAAAAAGCAAGTTTAAACAAAGCACCTTCAGCTTCATCGAATATCTTCTTGTGCATCTTCTCTCGGATGCAACCTTCAGGGTCACCGCTGATATCCTCTATCCTCTGGTACGATAATACTATTGCTTTTTGTTGGAAGATGCGGTGTAAGATAGTGACGAGATCAACTCTCCGTTTCTTGGAGATCAGGCCCATCAAATATAGTGAACGCACCTTGTCTTCAGCGTCATCGAATGCCGGGAGCGTCATAGCCTCAAGACGCCCAGGTAAAACTCTCCAGATCGACCCAACGACGATCCTCAAAAGGGCAGAGCGACGGGGGAGCAATCGGCCTTTGTGATCATGGAAGCGACGCATCACATTATCGCATTGAGCCGCACTATACTCCTGGCCTTAAAGACAACCTTGAATGCGAATCTCTTCGTAAGAAACAATCTTCTCAATGTCATACAAGTAAGCAACCATGGTACCTGAAAAGAAACCAGGTGGAAGATTAGCAAGAAATGCTAGAATCACTAAATCCAAAAGCTGGTGGACCCTACGAAATCAAAGTGGCGGCTCACTAATGATGGAACATGTGCCCATTATGAGAATAAAAAAGGATTCTCATTAAATAAGTAGATGGAGTTAAACTCCTAATATCCCGAAAAGTGGGTCCCTTTTTAGAAAATTTCTTAAATCCAGAGACAGGGATTAAAACCTTGAAAACCCTAAAAAATAAACACATATGTTCAAGAACAGTGAGAGAAAGTTAGTGGAATAAAAAATCCAAATGAAGGAAGCCTTCAAAATATAAAATCAGAGCTAAGCTCTGCAAACAAGAAAATAATTGTGGAATGCCCACATCGGAGAACTCATGAATTGAACAATGGAATTAAATTCCAAAAATCCCCAAAATGTCAAGATTGACAACATGGTAAATCCCTGAGAAAAATCAACGACAAACTCAAGACACTACTACAAATAAGGGTTGCCCCTACGGATAAATCCGTAGGCGCAAACCTCTTCCCCTACGGCTATGTTCGTAGGGGCACAAAAATACGCCGTAGGTGCACACGCTGCAGGTGCAAGTCTTAGCCTTAAACATGCCCCTACGGCGAAATATTTGCCCCTACGGTTTAATGCGTATGTCTATTGGTCCCTACGGATTTCACCGTAGGGACAAAATATTTATTTAATTTATCGGTTTATAAAATAAAATAGTTGTCCCTCCGAATAAATCCGTAGGGACAAATATATGCCCCTACGGTTTAAGGCGTAGGCACAGATGTGTAGGGGCAAAATATCAGTATCCTGATATTTTGTCCTTACGGGTAAATATGTAGGGGTAAAGCTAAGCCCCTATGGATTACTCCGTAGGGACAAGCCTAGCCCCTGTTACTGAGTCTATAGGGTCAAAATATCAGGTATCCTGATATATTGTCCCTACGGATAAATGTGTAGGGGCAAAGTTGGACCCTACGGATTAAACGGTAGGTGCAACATTTGTACCTACGGATTAGTCCGCAGGGACATATTATCAGGGTTTTTTTAAAAAAAAGGGCTGCCTGTTTTTTCCTCGCCCTGTGCACAATAATATATACATCATATATGAAAGTAATCAACAAGCAGAATATATACAGCAGTATTCATAATCAACATCTCACACATAATATATAAAAGAAATCAACAAGCAGAATACGATATCAATCTAAATCAATATGAACACCACCAATATCGACCAAAATATATAAAATATGTATCATATAAGTAAATACATGTTTAAAATATAAAAATCAAAAATCTACCCTAGCTCGGTCCAGCTCCACCTCTGATAATCGCCGTAATCTGGCGCATCTGCTCCTCAGATAAACCCTGAGTCAACAACTCGAGCAATGCGGACGGTGCGAAAGTCTGAGCGGGTTGTGGAGCTGGTCTGCGTAACTGCAGCTGAGGTAGTGGCTTGCGGAGCTGCAGCTGTGGGAGTCTGAGCGGGCTGTGGAGCTGTAGGAGCCGAAGGAGATGCATGTAGAGCCTCAGCCGAAGTACCCTGTCACGTCTGTTCAGTTTTGCGTGTAATAAATGAGTAAGAACTGTGTATTAGTCGAATTTGTATCATTATCAGGTTATTGCGAAATCCCAATCTATGAATACTTAGGGACTTAGGCCTCGTTTGGATATCTAGTTTGGAAAACCGTAGTTTATTTTAATTAGACAGTTCTATATATGTATGATTAATCAAAGCTAAGTCTACAACCAAATAAGCTCAGGCTACGTACTAATATTGGATATGTTGCTATCTATAATATGACATAATATTTTACTAATAAGTAGTATACATACCATCATCTCCTTCAACTCCTGGACGGTGGCCTTAAAGGTGTCAAGTTCTTGCTCTAGACGTCGCTTAAGGGAGATAGAGGAAGTAACCGCTGGAGTGGAGTCCAACCTCATATGGGCCCTGTTAGGACTCAGTCCCCGGCCTCTCTCCTAACCTCCATGGTGCCCTCCGTGTGTGGCGTCTAGGACTGGGGTCAGCAGTATCGGATCGTTCTGTCTAGTAAAATCGATCCCCGATATCTCGGCCTGCTCAACCACCCGCTCCTACACCCACATTAACCAGTAAAATATAAGTATATCATTTAAATTTGAACTTTTCAAAACAAAAATTTCAAATAGGGGTTGAATAAATATTAACACTTATGCAATACTCCTGGGTAGCGGTGTCGAGGTATCGAAGCTCGTCCGTGGCGGGATCTGTCGAGGTGCGTGAACAGCAAGATACGCGGACAACACGCTCGGTGTACCACCCTGCGCCAAGGTCTGAGCTCTCTGCAATTCGCCAAAAAGTTATATTTATTATAAAATAACTCTTAAGTTTACATTATATTAAAATAGATCTATTGTAATTTACCGATGCCTCCATGGCACGAGTAATATTCCTCGAGCCACCTGTATAAGCGGGGCGACCCCTCTTCGCCGACTTCCTATTCTCTTTATTTTGATCCGCCTGTTTCTGCACAACACATTTAGATTTAGTTTTCTAATTAAGAAACACAAAAAAATAAATTATATACTAAATAATGAATTACATTTAAAATACATACCTGTTTGCGCTGAGTGTCGAAATATTGGCACAATAGAGACCATGTATCTACGCCGACTCTCGCAAAGGCCGGAGTATGTAGGAGGGCCGCTCTCTCTGCGTCGGGGGTCTCCATCAATAGGGAATAGCAGTTGATCTTCAGCTCGTTCCTATTGTATCGGACCTTCGATTGTATGTTCTTCATCAGGCCATGGTACAGAGCGTGAAGATCGAGCACCCTCCCAGGATGATTAGGGTCGGGTACAGGCTGAAAATCGTAATCCAACTGCAAATACAAAAAAAAAACAATGTTATTAAATTGCAAGTGTTAATAATAAATATATTGGATAAATCAAATGAAAATATATATTAATACTCGAGCCTGATCCCAGAAGAGGGCGAATGAGCGACGGTGCCGGTCGCCCCACTCAACATGAAGTGGATACTTCTTCACGAGGCGGCTCTCATCCCCATATACTGTCCGAACCTCTCGGCATAATCGCCGGTATAGCGATAATCAGGGGTAAAGAAGAGGGGGAATGCTGCCTCTCCCAAGCTCTGTCGGACCTCAGCCTGTGGGACTGATTCGGGCCTTGAGTCCCCCTCTCGGGATGGGGATGCCCTGCGTCTACAAAAAATATCAAGACAATCAATATTAAAACAAAGCGGTATTAAGAAATCAAGGTTTAACGAAAATTGAAGTGTGATATATACCTCCGGCGACAGAAGCACGAGCCTGGGCCCGGACAGCAGCACGAGCGGGGCGATAGTTCCTCCGGTGAGGAACAGCCGGTGACCCGGACGTAGACGCATCCCCTCCAACTAGGAAATAAATATCGATAAAATTACATTAAAATTACATATATATATACTAGGAAATAAATATCGATAAAATTACATTAAAATTACATACATATATATATATATATATATATATATATATATATATATAAGAATAATGGAGAAAAGAGGCCATAGGAGCGGATTTCCTCCTATGGCGTGGAAAAAATACAACCTCCACCATTTTTTCCGACGATCGGCCCCCATCATCTTCATCGTTATCATCTAAGATGTGGGTACACCAAATTTCATGTGATTCCACAACTTTTTCACCGTTGATTTAGCAATGTAAAAAGTTCTATTGTCGGTAAACCGTTAATTTTGAACCCACTAAATCAACGGTGAAAAAGTTGTGGAATCACATGAAATTTGGTGTACGCACATCTTAGATGATAACGATGATGATGGTGGGTGCCGATCATCGGAAAAAATGGTGGAGGTTGTATTTTTTCCACGCCATAGGAGGAAATCCCCTCCTATGGCCTCTTTCCTCCATTAATCTCTCTATATATAGAGGATGTTTATTTTTCAAAATAGGGTGAGGCCATGACCCCAGCTGCCCTCAAGTGGGTCCACCCCGCTCAAAACCCCTCATCCTTTCCAAATTCTCTTCTTTTTAAAAGAATAATGCTTCCTTCACTTCACTTGTCTTTTTATCCATGAGAACAAATTCAACATCTATGATGATGGTGAGCATTGTTCTACGAAAATTTTGCCCAAATTCACAATATCCATCTTGTTTAAGTTTCTATATTTGGTTGTTTGAGACCAAGGGTTAAGGCATTTTCATGAGAAGCATGATCACCTAGTTCACAGCCTAAGTGCCTAATACACAAGGGGACAAATAAGCGGGTATGATTACAATTCGGATCCGCTATGAGTCAAGCCTGATCCGACAAGGTTCTTGGTCAAAGATATGGATGTGGTCTCGACTCCTCTACGTACCTAATATTGATGGGCAGGTCAACATGACCTCATCATGGATGTTATTCATTTTAATTTAGGGTTGTCCCCAAAAAAAACCTAGCAAAGTTTTCCACATGTTAGAAAACCCCTGGTCCAAAAATCGTCACACAAACCCCCTTAAAGTTTTCCTTTGTTACTAAAAAAACCATCCATGCAATATTTGTATAGTTGTTTGCAAAATCTAGTACGTGCAATATATATGCAGGTAACTAACATATCTGTATAGTTTTCTTAAATATGTATGCGCTAACTAGATATTGCGTGAACCATACAGATATTGCATGCGGTGGGTTTTCGACAGTGGAAAATGTTTCCAGAAGGTTTTTGATAAGATTTTTTTGGGTCGGGAGCTTTTATACAGCGGGAAACTTTGCCAAGGGGGTTTTTCCGATAATTTACCTTTTGATTTATATAAGATCATATTATATACTTGATGACAAGGTTTGGTTTTACAATCTTTTAAAAAAATAACAATAAAATAAAATAAAACATGTAAATAAATGATTAAAAACCCAATCTGTCCGTGTTGACCTAATACATTTTGGGTAGTTTTATAGAAAATAAAATCACATCGTAGAATGCAAAAATCTTGATGTATGTTCGACACACATGGTACTTCTGAATCTGATGTCTTGGTAATATCATGTTTAATAAGGTGAAGCTACATGCATGCCTACTCAACTTTCTAATGTGATATGGTTGTAAAAATCTTATAAATATGGGGTAAGTGTCTTTCCACATATGGGCACAACGAAAAAATCTTCTCCGGATGCATCGTATTCGGTATACCAAATAATTTCTCTTGCACTACGTTGAGATGATACTTGCACATTGACGCTACTTAATTGGATGATGGGTACATATTGTAAACCACTTTCCATTATCAAAAATTGTAAACTTACCGGAAAAAAATTCATGTGGGAACCTATCTATAAAACTTTTTATAGGGAGGAGAATCTACCGTACACATGGCAGATTGGGTGTGAATCTCAAAAATAAAGAAGCGCGCTATTATTTTGTACAGTAGATCCACACCCAATCTGCCACGCGTACGGTAGATCCTCTTCCATATAAAAAAAAATTTTAGATAGGTTCCCATATGATTTTTTTCCAAACTTACCAACTATCATGCGGCTTTCATATTCTTCAAAATGGATTTAGAAATGAATAATAATCTATTAGAAATACAACACCCCAGTTAACTAGCAAAAACCATGAAAACCATCATATCTTTTCTCAGAGCTTTAATCAAAGAGAACAACATGGAAAAACTACCATCGAACAACTTTTAGAGTATTTTTTTTTTTGACAACCTATAAAAATAACCATTTATCAAAATACAACACCTAATTAAAGCATATGGAAGGAGTTGAACATAAATCAAGAACTTCTGCTGGTACTAAATGTTGTTTAACCAGCTAATATTACAACTCGGTCACATATCAAGGATTAAACACAAACCTCTAAGTCCCACTATATATACAAACCTCACATGCACCATTGAAATCTATTATTGTTGTTACAATAGCTGAGAGGAAATAATAATAATGACTCCGAATCCTCTAAATATAAATTTTATGCTCCGGCCACAAATTGTGTTGCTGCTGCTGCTGCTGCTGCTGCTTTGCTGCTGTTGCTGATGATGATGTTGGTGTTGTTGATGATGTTGGTGTTGTTGATGGGTTTGGGAGGGTTTAGGTTGGGGGTTAGGGCCGGGTTAGGATTAAGGTAAATACATAGGTTATAGATCCATCTAACATCGAGGATAATTTGAATGAAAGCAATACAATTAATTGTTGGTGTGATGTCTGATTTCAGCTCTCAGCTCTGGTGAATGGTTTTGTTAGATTGACTTCTGGAGAGCCCCCGATGTCAATCATAGTGAGTTTGTTTTTTTTTTTTGAAATTTTTTGAAATTAGGTTAGGGTTAGGATTGATTAGGTTTAAGGGGAGAAGAACAATAAAGACGATGAATCCAATGTCAAATTCATGGATGTTTATCCCTAAATCTTGAAGGTATCATCTTTTGATTTTGATGTAATGCTGCTAAAGATTCTATCTTTTATCTAAATATTGGGTGTGATCATTGAAGGTTTAGCTTTGTTGGCGTTTTGCGCAGGGGTGCAGGATGTTCCTCATGGCGTATTCGGGGATTGGGACTCGAGCGACGAGGATCCATTCAGATGGTCGGGCGTTCATTGTGTTGATGGCAAAGTGGAGTCTTTGTAAGTTTCTTATCATCTCATACCGACGCGGTTTACAACAATGTAGGTGATGATCATTGTTGCATCTAATTTGAGGCCATGTGCTTCATGCTTAGACTTGTGTTTAAACGTAACACGGGATAACAAAAGATGTTAGCTTTTGAATTTCAATTTTGAGCAAAAATGAAACTTGTAATCTATTGTAATCATTTTTATATGGAAGTTGGCCGATCTTCTCTGATTCAAGGGTTTCAAGAACAATTGTGCTAGTGTAACAAGGAGAAGGGTTTATCATATCCAACTGAATTCAACCTTATGCTAATTTGTCATCGTTTGGGCTTTAGGTTATATGGCCGCAATTAAGATTGTGAATTACAAGATTTAAAGTTTAGCATGTGAATATATGCCATCTTTATTGTAGCTAGTATATAAATTCGTTGTTGGATCAAAATTTGCATCCCGGTTGACCGATTCAAAGTCAAGGTCAACCCCAAGCCAGGTGGGCCCAAGCCCAGGTCAAGCGGGCCCATGCCCAAGTCGAGCCCACGGCCAGCCTCCTCCATGCCAAAATATAGATCATGTAATAAATAATTTTTATGTAATTTTTTATGCATGAATGTATGCAAAGTGGGCATAAAGCCAAAATTTTGTAAAGCTCATGGCTTATATGCAAAAAGAAATGGCACATGAGCCATGGAATGGGCAAAATGCCATTTTGTAAAGCCCAAGGGGCTATATGTAAATATGTAAACCTATATAAGACAACATAATGAAAATATCTAAGATACTTTTTCATTCCCCAAAAAACTAGGGTTCTTTGTGGCTCCTGCTCCTTCATCAAGGTTCTAAACCTTCTTTCCATTTTTCAATTAAATCAAGAGTTTTACTCTTTCTTTTCCAAAACTAAATAGTTTTTTACCACAAAACTCACAAAGGAGAACTTAGATTTTCCATCAGATCTTAAAAATAAGAGATTTTTAAAATCTCATACTTCTTGTTCTTCAAGACCCAGCCAACAGAGGAGGAAGGAGGAGACCCATCTCCAAAAATCCCATCTTGGGAAGATCCAGAGCCAAAGGGAGAAACAAAGCAGCCCCCCGATCATTTCTAAACTTTTTTAGGAGTTTAACTCCACAAATCGGGAGCACAGCTCTTAGTGCAGGGACCAAAGTCCCCTTTCTGTTTGACGTCCAGTGCAAAGAGCGCTAGCGCCTATGTGCCGAGCATGTGGTGCGCCCAGAGCGCTAGCGCCCACGTGCCGAGCACGTGGTGCGCCCAGCGTCCAGAGCTCTTGCGCCCACGTGCCGAGTACGTGGTGCGTCCAGAGCGCTCGCGCCCACGTGCCGAGTACGTGGTGTGCCCAGCGCCCAGAGCGCTAGCGCTAGCGTCCAGTGCCTGCGTGCCATGCACGCGAGGCGCTGCCCCCCACGCATCCTTTGGATGCCTTTTCCCTTTATACACACACACACACACACACACACACACACACACATACATATACACACACACATACTCCACGACACCGTCCCTGTTAGAAAAAAATTTCTAACGGGGCGCTGCCCCGCACCCCGCAAGGGGGCTGCTAGCCCCCTTGACCCCCAGCCTACTATCCGGGTAGCGGGACCTCCGTAAAAACTCTGCGGGCCCCCGATATATCCAAAATCCCTCCAAAACACAACACTGCACATTGAGTTCGCATGACCAATTTAACCCGTTAATCGGAGGTTCCTTCGTCCCAAAGGCGAGGGGTAATTAACGGCAGCTTAGTCCACGGCTGCCGGAGATTCGGATCCACACAATCAATAAACCCCCGCCTACCCTAAGCAGGGGGAATATGTAGTACGCTTGACCAGCGCGCGCGTATTCCCATCTCAATGGGGTGACGAAAAACACGCTACAGATTCTGGCACGCCCAGTGGGACGGTTCTCTCCTCCCATATTTCGGGTTAAACGTTCATGCGAACTCAATCAATATACATATCGACCGCCTGTACTGAAATCATGCTTCTTTGTGCAGGTTAACAAATTTCAAATTGCAATCTCCGGTCGCAGCAAAAATGTCTCCAAGGACAAGCTCAGCTCTCGACACAGCTCTCATCTCCTATACGGTGAAGATAGACGTCAGGACGGTCCTTCCGGCCAGTTTAGGGCGACAATGGGAAGAGCCGCCGCTACCATTTCGGCTCTATCCTGTTCGTGTCAGCTAACGCCATCCCAGCTTCTCAAGCCCCGGTGACAGACAAATCGGTCTCGAAAGGCAAGATGCCAAATGTGGTGGTCTCGAAGGCGCCCCAACCCAAACGCAAGTCGGTGTTTGAACGACTCTTCTTGGCCCCAGCTGGGGCAAGGCCATCAACACCAACAAAGCAACAAGACTTCTCGAGCGAGCTCCGACGGTGCCCCTGACAACTGCTCGATCGGGTGTCTTCTCTAAGCTCCCCGCTAATCGACTCACGGTGGCTTCCCAGAAAACGGATGCCCGCCAAGCTCTCAAAATCGAGAAGCTAAGACAGAAAAGGCTCAGGTACAGAGCCAACAAAAGGGCTAGGGATCCTTCTAGGCCGTACCTCATGAGGTTTGAGGAACAGGGTTACCCCGCCAAAGAAGAGGAAATGGCTGGATATGTGGTCCACACTGTCTACATGATGGGCACGCGCAGCAAGACCAAGGACGGGGCCACCACATCTCAAATCCAATCTGGCTTGAATGTGGTTGCCACTTCCCAAGAACAGCCGCATCCTCTGGATGATGAAAACCCTCTCGATGAGGATGATAAGCAGAGAGAGCCCTCAGTTCATGAGGAGTCGGGCTCAGAAAGTGAAGATGGGCCAACTTTCCATCCTAAGACCGCAGAGCAGCAACTTTTCCAAAAGCTCCGAAAACAGCTCAGAAGCAAAGACAAGGAGATGGCCAAGCTCTACTTAAAGATCGACGACTTGACAAATGTCGTCTTACGGCTTACGGCCCAACTTGCCTCTCAGCCGCCCAATCAAGCGCAAGGCTCTGCTCATGAACCGGGAAACGGTGTCCCGAGACAGCCGACGCCTATTCCCCTAAATCCAAAGGTGGGCGGACCGCATGGAAGCCATTCGCATCCTATCTCAGGAAATGTCTTGGCTACCGATGACAGTAGCCCGCTAACTCAAGATCAAATCATGGATTTGGTTTCCAACAATGTCAAAACATTGGTAGCTGAAGCCGAAGCGCAAAAAGATATCAGCAGCAGTGGGAGACCATATCCTGCTCAGTATGATCAGGTAGAATTTCCTAGCGGCTATGTCATCCCTAAATTCGGAAGATTCGATGGGACGGGAAATGCGAATCAGCACATCGCCCACTTTAAAGACTCATATGGGAATATTGGGGGCAATGATGCGCTTCTCCTCCGCCAGTTCGTTAATAGCTTGGCCGACGTTGCTTTCGACTGGTACGCGAGCATACCGGATGGCTCCGTCATAACTTTCGTCCAAATGGAATCTTTGTTTCGGCAGAGGTTCATGAGCGTCAGCGATAAGATCACTATCGCTGACCTCGTAAGGACCAAGCCAAAGAACAATGAAAGCAGCACATATTTTATAACCCGATGACGCAATCTCTCCGTCAAATATGAACCGCCGATAGAGCAGGACCAATCTGTCAGTCTCCTCGTCGGAAATCTCAACAATTGGATAGCCCCATTTCTATGCACCGCGGGTCTCAAAACATTCCAAGAGCTGACCAGAAAAGTCCAGATGTTGGAGCGCTCAAAGCAAGATTCCTCCTCGGATTCCCAAAATAACAATAGGTCCTGGAGAAACCGAAAGGACGATAATCGCAAAGACGGAAATTCCATCGATTCTGAATCTTTTAACACTTCGGCTAACCGAAACAAGCAAGGGATGAGCGGACCTAGTGCCAACCAGCCTCGGAATCCAGTGTTCGAAGAGGGAGGAGAATCTCCACTCAAAGAGAAGCTAGATAAGGTCTATTCCTTCAGAAGGGACAAAATCCGTAAAATATTCATAGACGCCCTGAAGAACGGTCTACAACTGCTAGAGTCAAAAAGACCGCAGGAAGCGAATATGACCGACGACCCCAAATACTGCCCCTATCACAGAGTGATAGGTCATGCCATCGAGGACTGCTTCGTCTTCAAAGATTGGGTCGAAAAGCAATACAAGACAGGAGAGATAGAACTGTCCAAAAGCGTGTTAACAAACAGTCAAGACGCGACCGCCAATTTCATACAAATGGAGACCGAAGTTTTTCGTGAAACTGATTCTCTCAGACATCTGCCTTTCTCTGAAAACAATCGACCTCTAAGTCGTTAAACTGGGGATGTAAAAATGTGTAAATAAAACAAAAAATATTTTAAAAAAATAATAGAAAAAGCCGAAATGATGGGGCAACTCGCAATAAAAATCAGCGAGTAAAAATAAAAATGAAAATAAAGCCGAAATGATGGGGCAACCGCGAATAAAAAGCCGAAATGATAGAGCAATCGCGACCTTCGCGATAAGAAAAGCTGAAATGATAGAGCAATCGCCGTAAAAAAACGGTGAATGATGAGTCGCTCCTGGTACCATATTCCAGTGCAGCGATGCAAACGCCATCCAAAACTCAAATCCCCAATGGCGAATGATGAGTCGCTCCTGATACCATATTCCAGTGCAGCGATGTAGACGCCGTCCAAAACTCAAATCTTCAATGGCGAATGACGAGTCGCTCCTGGTACCATATTCCAGTGCAGCGATGTAGACGCCAACCAAATCCTAAATCCTTAAATTCCCAACGGCGAATGATGAGTCGCTCCTGGTATCATATTCCAGTGTAGCGATGCAGACGTCAACCAAAATTCAAATTCCCAACGGCGAATGACGAATCGCTCCTGGTACCATATTCCAGTGCAGCGATGCAGACGTCAACCAAATCCTAAATCCCTAAATTCCCAACGGCGAATGATGAGTCGCTCCTGGTACCATATTCCAGTGCAGCGATGCAGACGCCAACCAAAATCCAATTTCCCAAAATTCTTCCGGCCCTACGGCCAGTCCCCAAATTGACTACCGTATACAATTCACGGGCTCAAATAATTCTCATCATACCCATGCCCCACCGAAGTCACCCGTCCAGCGGCCGGTCTCCGCCCTTGGAATTATGCTCCATTTGGGAAGACTCACTCATGTGTCCTCACGATACGTGAGGAGAAAATCCCCGCGTGAGATCCTTACGACTCACAAAGGAAACAAACTTGGGGGTCCTCATGACTCCTAAGGAGAAAATGCATCTATGGGATCCTTACGACTCGTAGGGAGAAAATGCTTTTATGGGTCCCTTACGGCCCATAAAATTGAAAAGCCTTAGGTGATAGGGATCTAATCCTGTCTCCTAAGCCATCGCTTCCCAATAGGCAATGGCGAATGATGAGTCGCTCCTGGTACCATATTCCAGTGCAGCGATGTAGACGCCGGCCAAAATCCAAACCCCCAAGTGGCGAATGATGAGTCGCTCCTGGTACCGTATTCCAGTGCAGCGATGCAGACGCGAGCCAAATTCCAAATCCTCTCATGCCGAATGATGAGTCGCACCTGGTACCATATTCCAAGCAGCGATGCAGACGCCAACCAAATTCCAAATCCCAATGGCGAATGATGAGTCGCTCCTGGTATCATATTCCAGTGCAGCGATGCAGACGCCAACAAAGTCCCGAAATTTTTCCGGCCCTACGGTCTGGATCATACATCCTGCAAAACCGTATACAATCCACGGGCGTAAAACGATCCTAATCTTTTCCAAGTCCTACCGGCGAGACCACATTCAAAGTCCCACCGGAGATGAAGCAAAAAAAAGGGTATGTCCACAAGTAAAATGAGCACGGATGAAAACCCGAAAGGGCTCCGTGAGTAAAAACAACAGGACTGCCGGCGAGTTTGTGAAAACTCGAAAGGACGCAAACTCGTGAAAAAGAGATGAAATGCACCCGCAATGTCCTCTCGACTTTGTGAGGAGAAAATTCCTGCGTGAGATCCTTACGCTCACAAAGGAGCAACACACTTGGGAGTCCCCACGACTCCTAAGGAGAAAATACACCTACGGGTTCGTAAGGAACCCGTAGGGAGAAAATGCTTTGTGAGACCCTTACGGCTCATAAAATTGAAAAGCTATAGGTGATAGGGATCTAAACCTGTCTTCTAAGCCATCGTTTTCCAAGTCCTCCCGGGGCAGATGATGAGTTGCTCCTGGCATTACTCCAGTGTAGCAATGCAGATGCCAAACAAAAACCAATCTCCAAATCCTCTCATGAAAGATGATGATTCGCTCCTGGTACCATATTCCAGTGTAGCGATGATGATGTCAACCCAAATCAAATCAAACCAACAACCTCTGCGGCGGAATCATGCTTCGTCCTAGAATTTACCCCGTGTCGAAATTATGCTTCGCCTCGGCGTATCTGCCTTCCCTGTCGAAATTATGCTTCGATTCGGATCAGCCAGTGACCTCCCCGTCGAAATTATGCTACGCCTCGGAATCAAGTCAACCAATATGCTCTGCGTCGGAATCATATTTCGTCTCAGAATGTACCCCGTGTCGAAATCATGCTTCGCCTCGGCATATCTTCCTTCCCTGTCGAAATTATGCTTCGCCTCGGAATCAATCAACCAACCAGCTCTGTGTCGGAATCATACTTCGTCTCAGAGTGTACCCCGCGTCGAAATCAAGTTTCGCCTCGGTGTATCTGTCTTCTCTGTCGGAATTATGCTTGGGCTCGGAATCAACCAACGACCTCCCCGTCGGAATTAAGGTCCGCCTCGGAATCAAGTCAGCCAACAAGCTCTGCGCCGGAATTATGTTTCGTCTCAGAGTGTACCCCGTGTCGAAATCATGTCTCGCCTCGGTGTATCTGCCTTCCCTGTCGGGATTATGCTCCGCCTCGGAATCAAGTCAACCAACAAGCTCTGCGTCGGAATCATGTTTCGTCTCAGAATGTGCATCCCGTGTTGAAATTATGTTTCGTCTCGGAATCAAGTCAGCCAACAGGCTCTGCGCCGGAATCATGCTCCGTCTCAGAATGTACCCCGTGTCGAAATTATGCTTCGTCTCGGAATCAAGTCAGCCAACAAGCTCTGCGCCGGAATCATGCTCCGTCTCAGAATGTACACCGTGTCGAAATCATGTTTCGCCTCGGAGTATTTGCCTTCTCTGTCGGAATTATGCTTCGCCTGAGAATCAACCTCTGCATCGAAATTATGCTTCGGTCAGAATGTCTGCCACTCGTCGGAATTATGCTTCGACCCCCCTTGGAAACATGCTCCGCTCTTCGGAATGATGCTCCGATCCCCGGAATCATGCTCCGCTCTTCGGAATGATGCACCGATACCTGAAGTTATGCTCATCGGAATCATGCTCCGATCTCTGGAATCATGCTCCGCCTTTCGGAATGATGCTCCGATCCTGGAATCATGCTCCGCTCTTTGGAATGATGCTCCGATCTCTGGAATCATGCTCCGCCCTTCGGAATGATGCTCTGATCCCTGGAATTATGCTCCGACTCTTCGGAATGATACCCCGCCCCCGGAATTATGCTCTGATCCCCGGAATTATGCTCCTGGGATGATGCTCCGCCCCTGGACTGATGTTCCACCTCGAAGTCCAGCTTCAAGATCCATCAATTTAATGCACACAACTCAAATGTGCGGTGTGCATTTATTGATAGGGGGCACTTTGTTGGGGTCAAAATTTGCACCCCGGTTCACCGAGTCAAAGTTAAGGTCAACCCCAAGCCAGGCGGGCCCAAGCCCAAGTCAGGCGGACCCATGTCCAAGTCGAGCCCGCGGCCAGCCTCCTCCATGCCAAAATATAGATCATGTAATAAATTATTTTTATGTATTTTTTTATGCATAAATGTATGCAAAGTGGGCATGAAGCCAAAATTTTGTAAAGTCCATGTCTTATATGCAAAAAGAAATGGCACATGAGCCATGGGATGGGCAAAATGCCATTTTGTAAAGCCCAAGGGGTTATATGTAAATATGTAAGCCTATATATGGCAACATGATGAAAATATCTAAGATACTTTTTCATTCCCCCAAAAAAACTAGGGTTCTTTGTGCCTCCTGCTCCTTCATCAAGGTTCCAAACCTTCTTCCCATTTTTCAATTAAATCAAGAGTTTTATTCTTTCTTTTCCAAAACTAAATAGTTTTTTACCACAAAACTCACAAAGGGGAACTTAGATCTTCCATGAGATCTTAAAAATAAGAGATTTTTAAGATCTCATATTTCTTGTTCTTCAAGACCCAGCCAACAGAGGAGGAATGAGGAGACCCATCTCCAAAAATCCTATCTTGGGAAGATCCAGAGCCAAAGGGAGAAACAAAGCAGTCTCCTCCGATCATTTCTAAACTTTTTTAGGAGTTTAACTCCACAAATCGGGAGCACAGCTCCTAGTGCAGGGACCAAAGTCCCCTTTCTGTTTGACGTCCAGCGTCCACCGCTCAGAGCGTTGGCGCCCACGTGCCGAGCACGTGGTGCGCCCAGAGGTCTTGCGCCCACGTGCCGAGCACGTGGTGTGCCCAGCACCCAGAGCGCTGGCGTCCAGCGCCCAGAGTGCTAGCGTCCAGCGCCTGCATGCCATGCACGCGAGGCGCTGGCCCCCACGCATCCTTTGGATGCCCTTTCCCTTTATATATATATATATATATATATATATATATATATATATATATACACATATATACATACACACACACACACATACATACACACACATACTCCACGACACTGTCCCTGTTAGAAACTCCTCCAAAACTCTGCGGGGCTCCCGATATATCCAAAACCCCTCCAAAACACAACACTGCACATTGAGTTCGCATGACCAATTTAACCCGTTAATCGGAGCTTCCCTCGCCCCAAAGGCGAGGGGTAATTAACGGCAGCTTAGTCCGCGGTTGTCGGAGATTCGTATCCCCACAATCAATAAATTCTCGCCTACCCTAGGCAGGGGGAATCTGTAGTACGCCTGACCAGTGCGCGCGTATTCCCATCTCAACGGGATGACGAAAAACAACCCTACATTCTTATATTATCATCAGTGACTAATAATTAGCATCACGTAGGTGGTCACATGAAATGCTTTTTTTCGTTTTCATATCATAACAAAGCAGTACTTATAGGTATCTCAGATGAGCTTTCTCTGCGGGGAGTCTTGGCACCAGAGAAAATTCACTGATTCTATTAAGGTGGAGATGATAAATGATGGGATGCAGGAGTTTTATGTTGATTTCCATGGCCCTAATGATAGTAATTTCATCCTTAAACCCATCTCTCACTCTCTCTCCTTTTGCTTTAATATCTTGGTTTCTTCAGAAATCATGAAGTTAAAATCATTAAAGATGAGATTTTTATTTTGTTTAAGAACTAGTGTTGGTTTATCCCCTTATAGTTCCAAACTTGATGTGATTTGGGATTACTTGTGATGTTGTTGTTTGCTTCACCGTGGCAAAGGCAAAGCTTTTGCAACATTATCATTCATTAATATGACAATTCTTAAGATATGAGTTTTACTTCACTGATTTATATTTGGTTTTTTCTTTTTTCTCTTTGTATATGGATTGATGCAGGTCTTTACCAAGGAGTGTGGAGGGTGAGAGTAGAATTGCCCGACGCTCATCTCTACAAGTCACCGTCGATTGGCTTCATCAACAAGATTTATCATCCAAATGTTGGTGAAATGTGAGCATTCGAAAGCTAATGTCATTGTTAATTAGTCATTTGAAAGCCGATGTTTGTTTGGATGTCATTAAGGGCCAGTTTGGTAGCAAGATTATGAAATTTGGATTCCCAAATAGTATGGTTGCAATTTCTGGATTTGGTAATTTGTTATTTGGTTGGTTTTGGATTCCTAGTATTGGATTTGTAGATTCTTGTAATCTTTGTTTGGTTGGTGAAAATAAAGTGGGGTTTGGATTTGAGGATTTTAGAGAGAGATAGATAGAGAGGGGATTATCAAATAGATAAAGTATACGAGTCCCATGTAAAAGTCCAATGAATAGTGTCAAATCCTTGAAAAATTATTAGGATTCAAGAATCCTTGTTTTGTGGTGGGCCTCCTATAAAAAACAAAGGAATCCTAAAAATCCAAATCTATCAACCAAACACAAAATCATGGAATTTTAGGATTCCATAATCCAAATCCATACTAATCCTGCAACCAAACATGCCCTAACCAGAGTTGGAGCCCTATGTTTGGTAAAGGAGCCTGTTACTTCAATATTTTCTGAGATTGGTTGGTTGTAGTAAATTTTGAATTGATGGGTTTGGAACTAGAATTGGCTTGAAGAATCTTGATTAGGATCGATTGGATCATTTTGGATGGGGTTTTATGTTTGATTAATGATTTGTTGGCTAATATGAAGGATTTTGTGGAGTCGTTTGGGTATTAGGTTGATTGTGTTGACTTTTTGCGTGGATTGCGTAGTAGTACATTGCCGAGAGCGGCCTCATCCTAAGCGTGAGCTTCTTTATTTAAGACCCTCTACTATTGTAACGACCCTGAAATCCTTGTACAATTGTATCACATTCAATGTTTATAAAGTTGTATTTCCGCTCTGATCATGAGTTATAAATTAAGTTTGTTAAATAAAAGGAAGAAACAGGTTGTAGCTCACTAGTTAAGACTTTCCATTGCTGTTTTTAGCCAGCGTGTTCGAATCACATCGGCCCCAATTATTTTAGTATTTTATCTTTTTTACTTTTTGGATGCCCAAGAGTTTGCACATGCATTACATGGAGTAATGAAAAGTTGCAATAAAATCAAACTGGATAAATAAGGTTTTAAAGCCAATTAAAACCTAGGGCTCAAACCCCGAAGCATTTGCTTCTAATATGGCTGCCTAAAATGCCCTTGGGGCCGCAACAAGCGATCAAGATGTGCCCATTTTACTCCATACTTTCTCCGTGCGATTTTTGGACTCACTACCCCTGTTTACACTTTGAATTATCTGAATTAAACCAGAGAACTGCCAGTCCTTTCATCTATCACGCCTCGCTTTCCGGTGTACGGCGAAGGGGACGGGACTGGTCCGCTACGTATTTACTGTGAAGTAAATACGCAAAGCGTATCTAAGCAATATAAAAGTAAAAGCATAAGAGACAAGATATAAACTGAACAACAACTTTATTTATTAACATTCTTTTGTACAATACATGAAAAGTAAATACAACTGAATAAAAAGTAATGCCTAAACAATGGCATAACAGAAATGAAAATACTGAATGGAAAGTGTACAATGACTTGAGCTCGGGGTCTTCACTGAACTGGTCCAAGTCTTCTGCAGTGGGCTCGATCTCAAGAATGTCCAGATCACCTGACGACATTCAAAGAAGAAAGAAGAGAATGTCGTCAGCGAACAGGTCGCTCGGTAAGTCCCAAAGATAAGGGAGAAATAGAATAGAAAGAATAAGAAGGTGACTTTTAAAGTTGTATTATGTTATAATGTTGTATTTAGTATTAACGCTGTTGTTTGTAGCTTGATACAGAAAGATGCCAGTGTATACGAGAGAAGTCTCTATATGCCAGAGACTAGGGTAAATGGAAGTACAAGGCTCCGTTATACAACCCGGAACAACGACAATTGGATTCATGTTAGGTGTCTTAATCTTGCAGTCTCAAGCTACTTCTAACACATTCCGTACCAATCTACCCCTTAAACTCCGAGATGTCTTATTTGTATTGTTTGTTTTGTAAATTGTATTGATTGTATAATTGAATGACTGTCCGAGACCATGGTATCAGTAAACGGATGTAACTGGAGAATCATGTATGTAACTGGAGAATCATGTAAACTGGATGATCATGTAAATGGAATGTATATCCATGGTTCGGTTCAGTCAAGTTGTATAGATTGATAGATTGAATATATGGAATAATGGATTCATGGATTCATGTTGAATTGTAATGTTGTAGATTGTAGATTGTACTTGAATCATATTCAAGTCGGATTATAGAGAGACTCAATCTGAGTCAGACAATTAGAAAAGTAAATTGATGTCCTGATTGTTTTGATGTTATCGGTAACCGCTGCACATGAACGGCAGGATTTGTGTCTTTTTCAAAGACGATTACCGTGTTGATAACACCGTTTGTTAATTGTCTACCTTAGATATGCAAGCACTCACTTCTCCGGATCCCTGAGGCTCAAGAGATTGGTCCCGTTTAAACCTATGTTTACTAGGGTCCTTAGGGTAATTTATAGAATTTAAGGGTTTTATTTAAAAATACTCTTGTATAGTTTTCAAAATACACCCCAAGTATTTATTAATCGTCTTTAGAGTTGTAATGAATGTAGATTTTATATTGTGATATTTCTAGTGAAAATATCCTATATTCATAATAAGTGGTATTTATTTGTAATATTGGTTTTGTATGGAATTCATGGTATTTTAGTGTAAAATTGCTTCTTGTGATTTTTAGAAAAAGTGGAATATTTATATCATAACAAAATAGATATTTTAATGATAAATATACATATATTTATACAAAATTAATTTTAATATATATTTTATATTCTAAAAATCTCATTTTTTTAAGATGTCGTATTTTAAATCTTTCGAGACCGAATGCTCCTTGCGGAGGTCTGCATCTCGCACTACTAAGCCCGAGGATGTGCGATAATCCGCTCCATCCCGAACGAGTTCCCCAAATGGGTTGTAGCGGCGCTTTGCAAAGATTTGTATAAATACTAATCATTAAGGAAAAACGGTTTTATTAATTATGGTATTTATTCGGAAAGACGTCGATTTCCCGTATTCTATGTTCTAGTGTCTCCTAAGTCAACTAGACTGCTCCTAACTGGTCCAAAGCGAAAAGTTGTGAGATATCCCTCAAATCGCCTCTTCACCGCCAATTATGACCAGGTAAGTACAAGTGAAGAAATGAGGGATCCGCTCACGAATCACCGTGAGACGGGCCTTTTAAAGTTACATTTCTCACTTGTCTAGCCTAGGCACCACAAAGTCAGATTTAGATAAACGACTGAATGCCCACAACCTTCCTCTGTCCTAATGAGCGCGACAGTCTTTAATTGGTTGAGTCCAGATATTTTTATTATTAGCTCAAAGATTATTTATTTGTAAAGATTTCAATTTCCCGTATTCTATGTTCCCGAGGGTATCGTGCTATGTTGCATATGAGTGTGAGGAGGTAGGTCGTTACCTCGTGATCTACTTAAATGTATAACAAGTTTAATAGTTTAAATGTATAATTGAAACAATGTGGTATTTAAATGAAAAATACGATAAAGTGAAATAGCCATCATTTTATGAAATGAAACTTGATCAATTTGGTTGATTAGTGTTTAATAGTCAACATGAGAGAGTTTAAGCATAATTGTATTAACGAGAAGTGAAGTTTTATAAAAAAAAAACGAATCGGAAATCGGTTTTGTTCCGATTCCGTCGGGTTGTAAATCCATATTTTTAGAAAAGAAAAGAGGGGTAGAATTTGGGGACTTACGGGTTTCGATCAAAGATAAGAGGAAGGTGGATCGGGAGGAGTCGCCGGTGCGTCGTTTCTTCTTCGGAAGTTCCTATGGTCGTTGCCGGAAATTCTGCCGAAGAATTCGCCGGAGCTTCGCCTTTCGCTTAATTTGATTGCACACAAGAGTTCTTGAGAATTTTAGAGAGTTGGCTCAGAGTTTGGGGTGAGAGGGTAGATGGTAGGGGTGGTATTTATAGGGTTAGGCTAGGATTAAGGTAGATGAAGGGTTTCAATTTTAAAAAATGTAAAAATGTAGGGAAAATGTATTAAACATGGAGTAAATGAGTGTTAATGGGGTCTCTGGAATTGATCTCAGAATTTAAAATATACAGGGGAGTTGGGCAACCCAAGAGGCATCTTTCCCTAGTTGACGACTCGGCCGTCCGGCGGAGTCTGGCTGGCGGCGCCGGCCCGAGTCGGCCGAGTCGAAGGCTGAGGATGTGGGGGGTCGCCTGAGGTAGTCACTGGTACTTTCTGTTTTTCATGGGTAGTGGGAAATTTTGGAGTTATCTCGTGTGGACTGTTGGGCTTCTATAAAATTTAAAACAAAACAAATATTAAAAATAATGTGGGGCATAGGATTTGAACTCTGGTTGCTTGGTTCAAGAATGCAAGGTATTACCAATGAGCTACAAGCTCCTTTTTATAATTAAATTGCTAATTAATTACTTAAGTCTTGTGCTCAGGCAATAAATACCCCTTTATGGATTTTTGAAATTTTTTTTGTAAAAACTTTTATAGGAAATTTAGGGTGGTTACATCATCTATCCTATTAACATCATTTTTAATTCATTTTTTAATTCACATATTCTTATTTCCTCCCCATAGATACCTAGCCATCCTATCCTACTTCTCATTTCTGAAAATGTCACAAAATTCCTCTTTAAAGTTCTCAAGTCCAAGTAAAAAGGAGTCAAGCCTATTCGCAAGTTCCTCCACTCGTTAACCACTAAAGTGCGTCTCTCTGAGCGTCGTTAACGCGATCTTCTTGCCTCGCTATTCTCGGTTACTCAATCGATGATTTTTCTCTCTTTCAAACATGCAACCTGTAAGACCCCCTCCCCCTCTCTTTTTTTAATCTTAGCGCATCCTTAAATAATATAACGTAAAAGTGGAGTTAAACCTAGTTCCTCTTTTAAAATAAATAATTCTAACAACTGCCATGTTAATTTAACACATAACGAGTTAACAACATGTATTAACATTGAAATTTTAATCGTAGGAAGTTTTATTTAGAATTTTCATGCAAAACAAAACTTATATCGAACTTTACACTAAAATACATTTAACTATCTTTTAAAATGTAAGTTCTTTTTTCTTCTAGGCTAAAACGATAATTACATGTTAATAACATATATTAGAAAAGATCTTCAAGTTGTATAAAATTTCTTAATACGGAAAACTTCATGTTAACATAATTTAGAATGGTATTATAGAAAAATACCATAAACTTTACATGTACCTTTTGATCGTTATCGTGACATATACCTCTACAAAACCCACGGGGTAATGACCTACACCACTCATATAAACTATGGTTTCATAGCACGATACTATAGTTACATGTTTTATTCTAAAAAATCATATTTTATTAAAATATGCACTCATTCTAAAATACGGTTATTAAATCGTTATTTTAAATTCTTTGCAAATACGTCTCTACAACCCTCATTAGAGGATCCATTTGTGGATAGTACGGATTATCGCACATCTTTAGGATAGTAGAGTGAGATGCAAAAATTCTCACGGAGAATTCGGTCTTGAAAATATAAAATACGGTTTTAAAGAAATAAGACTTTTTAAAGCAAGTTAAATAATTGGAAAATTATTTAAATCATATATCCGTATTTCCAAATAAAACAATTTGTGAAAACTAGATTTTTAAAAGAAAAGATTAAAGTTTTTAAGAAAATACCCTCAAGTTTCCAAAGGATAGATTTTTCATAAAAATACCATAAATTTTTAAAAGCTAAGTTTTATCACTAAAACACCACCAAATATATAATACATTTTTATGAAAAATCTTGATATTTTAATTAACATATTTTTTATCAAAAATATCTTCGAGGCTTTAGGACGAATTTAAAACTCGAGAGAATTTTTAAATGACATTTTTATATAAATACCTTTGAAATCAAAAGAGTAATCTAGATTATGTGTTTAAGTTGCAGATTAGTTTGAGTTGCATCTTCTCTCGTCAGTGCTTTGGAGTTGCCGGAGACAATGATGCACCACTTGTCTCTCCTTAAATATAGATCATAACCATATGGTGGAATTATCAACAGCAATCGTTTTTTAAAAAGATATAAATCATGTCGGACATGTGCAGCGGTTGTCGATTATTCCCAAACTTAAGAATTTTAAAAGTTAAATCTTTTCATAAGATATGTCTAAAATCTAAACTCAAATCCGAACTTGAATTGAACTCGAACTCAAACCCTAACTCGAAAATCCAACTTGAATTTAAACATGTGAACTTGAACTTGACTTAACTCGAACCATGAATATGACTTGATATGAACTTGACATGAATACTTGAACACAACTTTAACATGAACTTGTACTCTTTATATTCATGGATTCGATCAATACCTGTAAACTTGCTCTATACAATAAAATACGCAGGGATAAGGAGTATATTGATAAAGAATATATGACTTGGCACGAGAGTTTACTAAAAGACACCTAACTTGAATATCCTGTGTTGTTGTTCCATGGGTTTGACGGGACCTTGTATTCCTGTACCTTTGGTCCGCGGGATACGTCGGACTACTCTTGTATATATGCATACCTTTCTCATCAACTACAGACAAACACGTTAGAATAGTTAATCTTATACATATAAATATCATGCTTAAAATACCTTTACATACAACCTTACATGTTCATTACTACTTGGTTTTCTGTTCATTTTACATATCTTCAATTATTAGTGCTTTTCTTTTGGAAACTTACCGAGCGCTAGTTTGCTGATGACATTACTTTCCGTTTTTTTTCTTGGGATGTTCATCAGGTGGACAAGATACTGAGGAGACAGAGCCAAGCCAGAAGGATTTGGACCAGTTCACCACTCAGCCCGATCACTAGTTTCCTTTCTGCAGTTATTTTTCTGTATGCCATTGTTTAGGCATCTTTTCAGTTATTTTATCCTTTATTTCAGACATCTGTATTTTAAAGTTTTATTGTAAATAAAGTTGCTGTTAAATTTTAATTACTCTTTTTAATTCTTGCATGCTGTTATATTGCTTTCATACTCTTAACGTATTTATTAAGGAAAATGAGCTTTTTATAGTAATTACGTTGCGGGATTTATCATGTGCCGTCACCATCTTCTGGGAAGCGGGTCGTGACAGGTTTTATTGGTGGCCCTTGCAGGTTAGTTCTGCATGAAGTCTTAAGCAACATATCACAAGAATTATAAAATTCGACAACTTTACATTCCTTGTAGTACCTCTTGAATCTATTCTAATCTTTTTTTTTCTATCAAGTGATGGATACTCGTAACAACACCAGCACCAACGTTAATGGAAACACACCACCGCTTACCCTACCACTTTCACTTATCGTTACTGCTTCCATCAATGAACAGACGGTGCTTCTAGAAGCAATTAAGAGTCTACTGGAAGGCCAGCAGCAGCAGACTGCCATCCTTCTAGCCCGTCCCGAAGCGGAAGCACCAGATGTGAAAAAATTTCGGGCGTTACACCTAAAGAGCTTTTCTGGGAAAAAGAACCTTCTGGAGGCTGAAGAGTGGGCTCAAGGCATCGAGGACGATCTTGCAGCAGCTCAAGTGCCAGAAATAGTTTGAGCTTGTGTTACAAAACTCCAGTTCACAGACAACGCAAGAGTTTGGTGGAAGGCCGAGGAGAGCCGTCTTGCACATCCGATAATGTGGAAGACATTCCTTGATCTTTTCGATGCAAAGTATTTCCCAGAGACTGCTCGATTTGATATGGAACAACAATTCATCCACCTACAGTAAGGCTCTATGTGGGTAAAATCGGTAGATAAGTATGATGCTAAATTTATTATGCTTAACAGGCAAAGAATTCATTTCAAAGTTTTGTTTCTTAAAGCACGTAATTGTTTTGACATCAACATCATATCAAATTTGTGACACACTTGATTTCTACTTATATGATTCGGACTAAACGATTCCAGCAGGGCTTAGACCCAGAAATTCAAGCGACATAGCAACATGAGATTATCCGACCCATGAACTCGCTCTGAAGGCAGCCCACCGCTTTGAAGCTGTGGTCAAGAAGAAGGGTAATCCGCAACCGGCCAGAATTAAACGCCCTGCTATCCAGATCACCGGAGGAGCCTCTTCAAGACCAGCTTTCACACCAAGAGATCAGGAGGATCATTTAACACATGCAGTCCAGGTTACTGCCATTACTGCAAAAGGGCCGGACATATGGCGCAGGAATGCAGGCGTGCAAATGGCATGTGTTTGGTTTGTGGAGCATCTGTTCACTCTATATGAGCGTACTTATATCGAAGTAACACTGTAACAACTCCAATTTCAATGTACAGAAAATTTATTTAAAATTAATGTACAAATGGAGTATTTGCAATCCTGTGTACACTATAAGTATTTGAATTGCTTTTGAACAGCAAGAAAACACTTGTAGCTCATTGGTAAAGCCTTGCACTGCTGTAACATAGCCCCTGTGATCGAATTACCCCAGCTACATTATCTTTTTATTAATTTTTCTTTAAATCTTTTAGAAGCCCAAGGGTTTACACATGCACTACACGTGAAATGAAGGGTTACAGAATAAAAAAACATGTGCACTAGGGTATATGAGGCGACAGAGACACATGGCACAAATCCCAAGCCCCCTCACCGGTATTGGACCGGCGAGATAATCTTGGAGATCGGCACCGCCGGGCCGTCCGTAGAGGATGGTCCCTATTTCTTTTGCCTAGCACCTCTTCGCCTACCCCTACTAACCCCATATTATTTGTTTACTCTGCATTCATCCAGAGAATATTAAATCACCTTTTAATCCAATTTTTAATGCATTCTTTAACTCTCAAAACCCTAATTTTCCTTATAAATACCACACTCTATTTCACCCCTCCTCACTCAGAATTTCATTACAAAATCTCTCAAAAAATTTCAAGTCTCAAGTTGTGCAAGTGGAGTTAGCAAGAGACGAAGTTCCGGCGACATTCCAAGGAGATTCCGGCGACGAAACGACGCCCCGACGATTTCCTAAGCTTCCCCCTTCTCCCCTTTATCTTAATAGCTAGTAAGTCCCCTCTCCTCTCCTCTTCTACAATTCTAAAACTTTCATTTTTCAAAACCCGTCGGAAGCGGAGTTAATCCGACTTCCGATTTGTTTTTCTTTAAAAAAATTCCATTTTCCCTAAACAATAAAATACCGTATTCTCATATAATATTTAACAAACATAAATAAACATATTAGAACAAGTTTCATCTCAAAATAATTCATGTTGCAATTTCTATTTCACTTTTACAGTAAAATACTATCATGTTACATACAACTTGAAAAATTCAAATTAATCATATTACTTCTAGAAACCTCACGAGGTAATGACCTACTTCATCACAACACACATATTTGACATAGCACGATAAATTTGGGAATTCTAGATTATGGGAAAATACGCTTTTACGAATAAATACCCTAAACTTACAAAACCGTTTTATTTTAAAAGAGTGTTAATTAATTCTTTGCAATTGTGCCTCTACAACCCATTTTGGGGAACCCTGATTGGGATGGTGCGGGTTATTGCACGTCTTCGGGCCTAGTAGAGCGAGATGCAGACTTCCGCAAGGAGCATTCGAGCTCGATGGAATTTCAAATGCAATTTTTAAGAAAATAAGATTTATACAAAATAAATAAAATTTATTTTCATTAAATTTATATATATATCAAAAGATCTATTTTAAATATATTATATAAATATTCCATATTTTCTAAATCAAAGGAATCACAATTACATGAAAGTACCATTTCAATACAATACAATTCTAATATTTCATTAAAATACCATATACAATGAAAACTGGGTTCTACTCACTAGAAAATTTCACGTTTATAAAATATACATCTATGAAAATCCTAAAGACGATAATTAAATACTTGAGGTGTATTTTGAAAATATATCAAACTATTTTTACATAAAAACCCCTCAAGTTATACTAATTTACAATAAGGACCGTGGTAAATATAGGTTTAAGCGGGACTAGTTCTCTTGAGCCTCAGGGAGCCGGAGAATATGGGTGCTTGCCTATCTAAGGTAGACAATCTAACAACGGTGTTATCAAACACGGTAATTGTCTTGGAAAAAGACACAAATCCTGCCGTCCATGTGCAGCAGTTACCGATAACATCAAAACTAATTCAGGACTTCAATTTCTTTTCAAAGTGTCTGACTCAGACTGGGTCTCAATCTAATCAATCTGACTTGAATATGATTCAAGTATAAACTATAATTCAACATGAATCCGTCTATTCAATCTATATCAATCTATATTGACCAAACCGAATCATGGATATACTCCGTTTACATGACTATCCATTTATATTCATTCCATTTACTGATATCATGGTTTCAGCAAGTCATCCATCTATATAACCAAAAAATACAATCAATACAAAAGACATTGCGGGGTATAAAGGAGTAGATTGGTACGGAATGTGTTAGAAGTGACACGAGACTATAACCATAACACACCTAACCTCAATATCCATTGCCGTTGTACCGTGGCTGAACGGTTCCTTGTGCTCCGTATACCTTAGTCTCCAGAATAGTGGGACTCCTCTCGTATACACTGGAATATTCTGTACCAAGCTACAAACAACTGCGTTAACATTATAATCAAACATTACTAGTTATACTCTCTCTGTCTATTCTATCTCTACTCATCTTTGGGACTTACCGAGCGATAGTTCGCTGACGACATTTCTTTTCTTTTTTCTTTGGAATGTTGTCAGGTGGATCGGACTCACTGGAGATCGAGCCCCGTACCGAAGACTTGGAGCAGTTAGCATTTGACCCCGAGCTTTAGATACTTGTACATACTTTTCATTTCAGTTCATGCCATTTTTTAGGCATTGCTTTCCATTCATGTATTTACATTCCAGTTGTACTTGTAAAGAATTGTTAATAAATAAAAGTTGTTGTTCAATTACATCTATTGTCTTTTTTCTTGTGTACATTTACCTTATATTGCTTAGATACGCTTAGCGTGTTTACTTCTGAGTAAATACGTAGCAGACCTCGCCGCATCCATTTTCCGTACACCGGGAAGCGGGGCGTGACAGGTTTTATTGGCGGCCCATGCAGTTTAGTTCTTCATGGACATGCGGGTGAATTCTGCATGAAGTCCTAAGCAATATAACACAAGAATCAGCAACTAAAAACATTCTTTACATTTCATATTCCTTAAATCTTACAATTTCATATACTTGAATCTATCCTAACCCTATTTTTCTTTCAAGGTTATGGATTCTCCAAATAACACCAGTACCAACTTCAACAACACTCCACCACCTCTACCGCTTACGCCTACCGTCGCTTCTCCGATCAATGAGCAGACGGTACTGCTTGAGGCAATCCATAGCCTCCTGGAGGGACAGCAACAGCAGACTACTATTTTAATGAACCGTCAAGAAGCGGAAGCGCCCAGAGTGAAGCAATTCCGGGCATTGCACCTAAAACAATTTTCAGGAAAAAAGAGCCCCCTGAAAGCTGAAGAATGGGCTCAAAGTATTGAGGATGACCAGGCAGCGGCACAAGTGCCAGAGATCGCTTGGGTTCGAGTTGCGAAGATGCAACTCACTGACAACGCCCGAGTCTGGTGGAAGTCGGAAGAAAGCCGTCTTGCCCAACTTATCGAATGGAGGAATTTTCGAGACATGTTCGACGCGAAATACTTCCCAGAGACTGCCCGATTTGACATGGAGCAACAATTTATTCATCTACAACAGGGTTCGATATAGACCAAGTCCGTGGATGAGTATGATACTGAGTTTACCATGCTCGGTAGGTAAGATATGTCTCAATGTTCAATTTTCAAATATCACATATTACACAGCTAACACAATACCTTAACAGGTTCGCGGCACATTTAATACCAACTGCTGAGATCAGATCCAGAAGATTTTAGCAAGGGTTGGATCAGGAAATCCAAGCTTCCTTAGCTACAGGGGATATCCCAACCCCCGAGCTGGCCCTGAAAGCTGCCCGCCGATATGAGGCAGTGGTGAAGATGAAGGGCATACCCCACTCTGCCGGGATGAAGCGCCCTACCACTCAGATGGCAGTAGGAGCCTCTTCAAGGCCACAATTTGTGCCTAGGAGACCGGGAGTATCGAACAACCGGCCCAACCCAGCCTTTTGCACTTACTGCAGGAGAGATGGACATTTAGCGAAAGACTGTCGGCGTGCAAATCGCCTTTGCTTAGTCTGCAGCTCAGCCACTCATGACATTGGGTCTTGTTCTCGTAGACATAACCCAAATGCTGCACCCAGACCAGCAATTACTTATCAGCAGCGCCCAGCCATCCAGGCACCTTCTCCACGACTCGCTCTCCCTGCTCCACCTCCTCGTGGACTGACTGCACCTCCTCCTCGTCAGTTCCATCAAGCTCAAAGGAACTTACCTCAAGTACAATGGAACGGACAGAGGAATGCTCCTCCAGCAAGGAGGAATGTACCGAGGCGACAGGCTTTCACAATGACTGTGGAAGAAGCTGAAGCCACCGGCCAAGTCATCACTGGTAACAATTTCCTTCCAAACTTTCTTTCAATCTATATACATACATATATATCTTTTCCTTATACCTAAAACCTATCCCATATAACTTAGGTACAATCTTAGTAGCCTCACTTCCTGCACTAGCACTCTTCGATACTGGAGTATCTCATTGCTTTATGTCGCAACGGTTCGTCCGAACTCATGCGATTCCAGTCAAACCGCTCGTATCCAGCTGGAATGTTAGTTCAGAGAACGGCGTTCTAAAAGTAATAATGGGATACGACCTATGTCCAGTGGTCGTCTACAGCAGAGAATTCTATGCTGACTTCAAGGTGCTGGACATACCGAATTTCGATGTCGTTTTGGGTATGGATTGGCTCAGAACTTTTTACGCTACCATCGACTGTCGTCAAAGGAGGGTGGTGTTCGAGATTCCAGACCATCCGGTCTTTTATTTCAAAAGTGGAGACGTACCCTGGAGCCAATCACATACAAGGCAAAACCGAAGAAGGCAGTGATTGTAGCACTTCAAGTAGAGGAAGGATCGAAGCCAGAGGTAGTTCGAGAGTTCGATGATGTGTTTCCAGAAGACATATCAGGTTTGCCTCCTGATCGAGCTCTTGAATTCAGCATTGATTTAATACCTGGAGTACAACCGGTGATCAAAGCACCGTATCGGTTAAGCCCTGAAGGTTTGAAGGAGGTTCGTACTCAGTTGGATGAATTATTGACGAAATGATGGATTCGTCCCAGTACTTCAAGTTGGGGATCGCCAGTTCTACTTGTAAAGAAGAAGGAAGGTTCATATCAAATATGCATTTATTATAGAGCTCTGAACGAAGTAACTATAAAGTATTCACTCCCGCGCATCGGTGATCTGTTCGATCAGCTAAGTGGGTCTTGCATTTTCTCCATGTCATATCTTCGTTCGGGTTATCATCAGGTGAAGGTCAAAGAATTTGATATCCATAAAACGGCATTCAGAACTCGCTATGGACATTACGAATTTCTTGTGATGCCATTTGGAGTGACAAATGCACCAGCTATATTCATGAACCTAATGATCAAGTTTTCTGAGAGTACCTAGACAGGTCTGTTGTCATCTTCATCGACGACATCCTGGTGTATTCTAAGAGTTGAAAAGAACACGCCGAACACCTACGAATTGTCCTAAAAACTTTACGAAAGCATCAACTCTATGCCAAGTATAGCAAGTGCGAGTTTTGGCTAGATCAAGTTGGTTTTCTCGGAAATATTGTATCAGGCGATGGAATCTCTCTAGATCCAGCTAAAGTATCAGTAGTAAGCGAATGGTCGACACCGAAGTCAGTGAAGGACATTCGAAGTTTCTTAGGTTTAGCAGGATATTACAGAAGGTTCATTGAAGGATTTTCGAAGATTTCAACACCCCTGACCAAACTAACGCGTAAAGATGAAGAATTCGAGTGTTCAGAAGCATGCGAACAAGTTTTCGTAGAACTCAAGTCAAGATTGACATCAGCGCCTATTCTTTTCATACTGGACCAATCTGGAGGTTTTGTAGTGCATTGCAATGCATCCTGTAAGGGATTAGGATGTGTTCTACATCAGCACGGTAATGTTGTAGCTTATGCTTCAAGACAGCTAAAGATTCATGAGCATAATTATTCGACGCATGATTTGGAGTTGGCAACCATTATCTTTACACTCAAGATTTAGCGCCATTATCTTCTTGGTGAACGAGTGGACATATACACAGATCACAAGAGTTTGAAATATATGTTTACTCAGAAAGAGTTGAATATGCGGCAGAGAAGATGGTTAGAACTCATAGCAGACTTCGACATCAACCTATAATATCATCCAGGGAAGGTGAATGTAGTACCTGATGCACTTGGTCGCCAACCATTAGCAATGAATCTCAACGCACAGTGGAAGCTCCAACAAGATTTGCATCAGCTGGAGATTGAAGTAGTCATGCCAGGTAAAACTTCAAGTTTCATGAGCTTACAAGTTCAATCTACCATTGTCAATAAGATCAAAGCAGCTCAAGCAAGTAATGCTAAGCTGCAAAAGATCAGAGAACAAGTAGAAAGTGGAGTTCGAACAGACTTCATCATCCATGAAGACGGATCATTGAGATACGGTAGTAGATTGTGTGTACCAAAAGATTTTGTGCGAGAAGAGTTGATGAAAGAAACTCACAGCTCTCCTTATTCAGTACACCCTGGAGGTATAAAGATGTACAAAGATCTGTGTCAAAATTACTGGTGGCATGGAATGAAGGGTGAAGTGGCCAGAAGTGTCGCTAAATGCTTGGTGTGTTAGCAAGTAAAGGCTGAACATCACAGGACTGCTGGATTACTTCACCCGTTACCTATCCCAGAATGGAAGTGGCAACACATCACAATGGATTTCGTGACTGCTCTTCCTCGCAGCACGAAAGGTAACGATGTGGTATGGGTTATTGTGTATCGACTCACAAAGTCGGTTCATTTTATTCCATTTCGAGTTGGCCAATCTACTGAGACACTAGCAAAGAAGTACATGGAGGTAAGAATCTAAGTAAGATTTAAACTCTTCAATATGTACCATCTCTGATACCCATGAACTCATGCAGGAAATTGTGAGATTATATGGAGTACCGGTTTGCATTGTCTCCGACCGTGACACTAGATTCCGATCGCAATTTTGGCAAAGTCTGCATGCTAGCTTGGGAATAAGTCTGAACTTCAGCACAGCTTATCATCCACAAATAGATAGTCGGTCTGAGCGAACTATTCAGATCTTAGAAGATATGCTAAGAGCGTGTATGTTAGACTTCAGAGGATCGTAGGAAGATCACCTACATCTTGTGGAGTTTTCATACAATAACAGCTACCAAGAAAGTATCGAAATGATACCATTTTCAGCTGTATATGGAAGGAAGTTTCGATCGCCATTAAGTTGGTACGACGTCGGGGATAGAGAACTCTTTGGACCTGAGATGATAGTAGCAACTATAGATGTGGTTCGCACTATCAGGGAAAGAATGCGCATAGCCCAAGATCGACAGAAGCACTGGGCTGATGCAAAGCGTCGTCACTTGGAGTTCCAACCGGAAGAACATGTATTTTTGAAGATATCTCCGAACCGTGGAGTGATTCGTTTTGGAAGACGGGGTAAGCTCAGTCCAAGGTATATTGGACTGTTCGACATACTCGAATGAGTCGGTGAAGTGACTTATCGCTTGGCACTTCCGCCTTCATTGGAAGGAGTGCATAATATGTTCCACATATCCCAACTCAGAAGGTATGTTAGTGACCCCAGTCATATTCTTGATCACTCTGAGCTCACTGTATAGCCAGATTTATCCTGTAAGCAACAACCTGTTGAGATCATGGATAGAATGGTGAAGTCACTTCAGAACAAGGAAGTCAACTTGGTTCGAGTGATGTGCAGAAAAGATTCACCAGGAGAATCAACATGGGAACGTGAGGACGACATGCGTGCAAGATACCCTCAATTGTTTGTAAATTAGTCCTTAAAATAATTGTAAATTTCGAGGACGAAATTTTTGTAAGGAGGGTACAATATAACAACTCCAATTTCAATGTACACAAAATTTATTTAAAGTTAATGTACAAATGGAGTATTTGCAGTCCTGTGTACACTATAAGTATTTGAATTGCTTTTGAACAGCAAGAAAACACTTGTAGCTCATTGGTAAAGCCTTGCATTGTTGTGACATAGCCCCTGCGATCGAATCCCCTACATTATCTTTTTATTATTTTTTCTTTAAATCTTTTAGAAGCCCAAGGGTTTACACATGCACTACACGTAAAATGAAGGGTTACAGAATAAACAAACATGTGCATTGGGGTATATGAGGCGACAGAGACACATGGCACAAATCCTAAGCCCCCTCACCGGTATTGGACCGACGAGATGATCTTAGAGACCGGCACCGCCGGGCCGTCCGTAGAGGATGGTCCCCTTTTCTTTTGCCTAGCACCTCTTCGCCTACCCCACTAACCCCATATTATTTGTTTACTCTGCATTCATCTAGAGAATATTAAATCACCCTTTAATCCAATTTTGAATGCATTCTTTAACCCTCAAAACCCTAATTTTCCCTATAAATATCACACTCCATTTCACCCCTCCTCACTCAGAATTTCATTAATAAAACTCTCAAAAATTTCCAAGTCCCAAGGTGTGCAAGTGGAGTTAGCAAGAGGCGGAGTTCCGGCGACGTTCCAAGGAGATTCCGGTGACGAAACGACGCCCCGACACTTTCCTAAGCTTCCCCCTTCTCCCCTCTATCTTAATAGCTAGTAGGTCTCCTCTTCCCTCCTCTTCTACTATTCTAAAACTTACATTTTTCAAAACCCGTCGGAAGCGGAGTTAATCCGACTTCCGATTCATTTTTCTTTTAAAAAAATCCATTTTTCCTAAACAATAAAATACCATATTGTCATATAATGTTTAACAAACATAAATAAATATATTAGAATAATTTTCATCTCAAAATAATTCATGTTGCAATTTCTATTTCACTTTTATAGTAAAATACTATCATATTACATACAACTTGTAAAAATTCAAATTAATCGTATTACCTATAGAAAACTCATGAGGTAATGACCTACCTCATCACAACACATGTCTTTGACATAGCACGATGAATTTGGGAATTCTCGATTATGGGAAAATATGCTTTTACGAATAAATACCCTAAACTTACAAAACCGTTTTCTTTAAAAAGAGTGTTAATTAATTCCTTGCGATTGTGCCTCTACAACCCATTTTGGGGAATCCCGATCAGGATAGTGCGGGTTATCGCACATCCTCGGGCCTAGTAGTGAGAGATGCAGACCCCCGCAAGGAGCATTCGATCTCGATGGAATTTCAAATGCAATTTTCAAGAAAATGATATTTATACAAAATAAATAAAATTTATTTTCATTAAATTTATATATATATATATATATATATGATTATCAAAAGATCTATTTTAAATATATTATATAAATATTCCATGTTTTCTAAATCAAAGGAATCACAATTATATGAAAGTACCATTTCAATACAATACAATTCTAATATTTCATTAAAATACCATATACAATGAAAACTGGGTTCTACTCACTAGAAAATTTCACTTTTATAAAATATACATCTATGAAAACCCTAAACACGATAATTAAATACTTGAGGTGTATTTTGAAAATATATCAAACTATTTTTACATAAACCTTTTTAAGTTATACTAATTTACAATAAGGACCCTGGTAAATATAGGTTTAAGCGGGACCGGTTCTCTTGAGCTTCAGGGAGCCGGAGAATATGGGTGCTTGCCTATCTAAGATAGACAATCTAACAACGGTGTTATCAAACACGGTAATTGTCTTGGAAAAAGACACAAATCCTGCCGTCCATGTGCAGCAGTTACCGATAACATCAAAACTAATTCAGGACTTCAATTTCTTTTCAAAATGTCTGACTCGGACTGAGTCTCAATCTAATCAATCTGATTTGAATATGATTCAAGTATAAACTACAATTCAACATGAATCCGTCTATTTAATCTATATCAATCTATATTGACCAAACCGAACCATGGATATACTCCGTTTACATGACTATCCATTTATATTCATTCCATTTACTGATATCATGGTTTCGGCAAGTCATCCATCTATATAACCAAACTATACAATCAATACAAAATACATTGCGGGGTATAAAGGGGTAGATTGGTACGGAATGTGTTAGAAGTGGCACGAGACTGTAACCATAATACACCTAACCTCAATATCCATTGCCGTTGTACCGTGGCTGAACGGTTCCTTTTGCTCCGTATACCTTAGTCTCCGGAATAGTGGGACTCCTCTCGTATACACTGGCATATTCTGTACCAAACTACAAACAACTGCATTAACATTATAATCAAACATTACTAGTTATACTCTCTCTCTCCGTCTATTCTATCTCTACTCATTTTTTGGACTTACCGAGCGATTGTTCGCTGACGACATTCCTTTTCTTCTTTCTTTGGAATATTTTCAGGTGGATCGGACTCACTGGAGATCGAGCCCAGTACCGAAGATTTGGAGCAGTTAGCATTTGACCCCGAGCTTTAGATACTTGTACATACTTTTCATTTCAGTTCATGCCATTGTTTAGGCATTGCTTTCCATTCATCCATTTACATTCTAGTTGTACTTGTAAAGAATTGTTAATAAATAAAATTTGTTGTTCAATTACATCTATTGTCTTTTTTCCTGTGTACATTTACCTTATATTGCTTAGATACTCTTAGCGTGTTTATTTCAGAGTAAATACGTAGCGGACCTCGCCGCGTCCCCTTCCCGTACACCGGGAAGCGGGGCATAACAAACACAATTATTGCATAGAGACCTACTATACAAGCACCACAAAGACTAGCTATTCAGGCACCTGCACCCCGTCTAGCCCTTCCTGCACCAGCTCATCGTGGACCGCCAGCACAACCCCAGCGACAGTACCATCAGACATAGAGAAACGTGCTACAAGGACAGAGGAATGTGCCTCAGGCAATGAGGAATGTGCCGAGACGTCAGGCTTTTATAATGTCGGTCGAAGAGGCCGAAACCACAGGACAAGTCATCACCGGTAATTTCTTCCCATCTTTTCAGTCTTTCAATACTAGTACATCATTGTCTTTTCCTATACCTAAAAATAATATCACACAACTTAAGTACTATACTAGTAACCACCCTTCTTGCGCTCGCACTTTTCGACACCGGAGCTTCATATTGTTTCATGTCACAACGGTTCGTAAGAACGCATGCGATCCCTGTTATGCCACTCGTTTTAAGTTGAAATGTTAGTTTAGGGAATAGAGTTTTGAAGGCAACTATGGGATATGATCAGTGCCCATTTGTAGTTTGCGGCCGAGAATTCTACGCAAATTTCAAAGTGCTGGACATACCCAATTTCAACGTTGTGTTGGGAATATATTGGCTGGGAGTATTTTATGTTATCATTAACTACCATCAGAGGAGGGTAGTTTTTGAGATACCAGATCATCTGTTCTTCTATTTCAAAATTGGAGACGGAACCTTAAAGCTAGGAAGCTACCGAGCCAGACCGAAAACCGCAGAAGTGTCCTCTCTACAAGTTGAAAGAGAAAAGCCCGAAACAATTCGAGAGTTCGAGGATGTTTTCCCTAAAGATATATCAGGTTTGCCTCCCGATCGAGTTTTTGAATTTAGTATTGATTTACAACCCGGTGCACAACCAGTAATAAAAGCTCCATATCGATGAATTCCGGAAGGATTGAAAGAATTTCATATCCAGTTAGACGAACTTCTAAAGAAAAGTTAACTCAGACCCAGTACCTCAACTTGGGGATCCCCGGTGTTTCTAGTAAAGAAGAAAGAAGGTACGTACTGGATGTGCGTTGACTATAAGGCGCTGAACGAGATTACTATTAAGAACAAGTATCCGCTACCTCGCATCGATGACCTTTTCGATCAGCTAAGGAGATCTTGTGTCTTCTCCAAGTTAGATCTTCGTTCAGACTATCATCAAATCAAAGTCAAGGAGTATGACATTCCGAAGACGTCGTTCAGGACCCGATATGGAAATTATGAATATCTTGTGATGTCATTCGAAGTAACCAATGCACCAGCTATTTTTATGAATCTGATGAACCAAGTCTTTCGCGAATACCTAGACAAGTTTGTTGTCATCTTCATAGACGATATCTTAGTCTATTCGAAGACATGGGAAGAACATGCCAATCACTTACGTATAGTTCTAGAGACACTACGTGTAATACCCAGTCCCTATATATAATTAGCGTATTTTAATAAATAAGTCTCCATATATTTCCCCAAAATTTTCTATAAATTTTCCGTATTTTTCCAGAATTTAATCCAGACTTATTCCAACTTAAATATATATATGTGTATAAATTTTAGTTAAACTAATTTATTAAAACTCCTAAGCTAAAACTAATCCTATTGCTTAAATCCTTTTTATTTTTTCCTTTTTTTTCATTTTCCTTTCCTACCCAGCCCAAGCCCAAACCCTAATTCCCCTTTCTCTTTTATTCCCCGGCCTGTCTCCCCCTTCCTTTCCAATTTCTTTTATTTTTATTTTCAGCTGGCCCGTGAACCATGGCCCAAAACCCCTCTCCTCACCCGAACCCGAACCCGACCCAACCCGCTCCTTCTTCTTCCCCCCACGCTCGTTTCGCTTCCCGCTCATTTTCCTTTCCCCACAACGCGCAAGTTCCCGAGCCTCACTCCCTGTCGCGACCACGTCCCCGCTTCCTTACCCACGACCGCGCGCGCTACCTCCTCCCCTCGACCACGTCGCTCTCTCTCCCCCTCCCCCTTCCTCCTCTCTCCTCTCTCAAGAAATCACGAGCTCCCCTACCCATTGCCTGCACACCGAGCCCTCACTTGTACACCCAGCACCCACTCCATTCTCGGCCACCCTCCTCGACTTCCCCAACTGCACCTTCCCTCTGTCTTCTCCTCGCCCTCATCCCCACAACCACCAACCACGATGGACTCTTCTCACATCCTTACTTCCCTCTCTCGCCAAGCCTCTGCTCTCATCACTGCAACCCACCTCCGACGACTCCAACCCACGCCGGCCGCATCACCCATCGCTCCTCCGAGCTCCCTCACCTCCTTCACTGCACCCACTCCCTTCACGAGCACCCTCGCTGTCCCCACGTCACCGGAGCTCCGACTATTTCCCCCGAGCACCCCTCGCCCACACCCATCGCCCTCACCTGCTCCAGCCAACCAACGCCGCCCTCCTCTTCCATGACGACTCCACCTCTCCGCTGCTCCGAGGACAGACCCGGGCTCACCCCTGAGCTCGCTGCCATCGCCGTTGCTGGTGTCGTGCCGGACCCGTACGTGACCTCTCACCGTCGTTGCTGCCGGGCTTCTCATCATCGCGGCCTTGACCATCACCTCCGGTTACCGTCGCCTCCAAGCTCCATCTTCTTCACCGAGGCCAAACTCGAATCCCAGCCGTGTGTAGCCGTGTGCATGTCGCTGTGCTAACCGTGCCGTCGCTGCAGGCTGCCGCCATCATCGCCTTCGTGATCATCGAACGTTTTCAGGCAAGTTTAATACTTGCTTCATGCCAATTTTTATATTACAATTCAAGTTACCAATAATTTCTGCATACACTTTTTATGTGAATCATTATAATTCAAGTGTTCGATGCAAAACCCGAATGGAAGACCCCGTTAAATTGACGACAACAAATACCATGTGATGGCTCGGGTTATAATGAATGTCCCTTGAGACTTTGGTTCCAATATAATGTCGTTTGCTCACGTAAAATGATGTCCCGATTTCTGTCGTAAAACCTGAAAACTTTCGTACATGCTAAACCATAAAACTTATAATAAACTATGTACACATCGAATTTTAGCGTTCGATGGCTCGTATCGAAGATAACTGTTTAACCTACCGTATTCTATAGTTGATCACTAAACTTTAATAAAGTATGATAGAGATAATTGCGGTGGATTATGATTCTGGACTGAAGTCCAGAACGGAAATCCCAGTTAACTCATGTTTATAAACCCCTGTATATTCCTGTTCAAATATGAGAATGCGTGGAACCCTATATCGTCACGTAGAAAATTGAGTTATATTTCTTACTCCACCGGTCTCACTAGATTCCTCAACTGTTTGTTATTTTTAACTCATTTTATAATGTCGATACGTTTTGCTGAATTCTGCAGAGGCATATTTTACACATCGAACATAACCTCTCCATAACTCCATGTATATATAGTATATTACTGATCTGCCAATTGCGGTGGAAAACTAACTGATAACCCTAAACATTGTTCAACTATAGCGTCGCCTAATTACGATCCCAACTGGGATTAAAGTGTGTTACGAAATGGACTTTCGATTCTGAAACCGGATTTCCAGCCGTGAACACTTAAATTGAAATGGTCATAACTAGCAAACCTAAAACCCGATTGGCGCGAAACCAATTTTGATGGATAGATAATTCAATATACTGTTTATCCCTTTTACAATGTTTTGCTTAATTCTGCACGCATGACTTATAGTGAATTATGCAAGTGGTAGGACACTGACTGATGGTATTCCATTCATATGGTAATTATTGTATTCTCATCATATCGTATAGAAGTCATTGCATCGGTAACCTAGTGATCATGTGCATTACCCATTGTTAGGTATTAGTGTTGGATTGTGGCAATTACGTGAGTGTTTAAGCATGAATGGATAAGTGAAAGTGACACGTACTTGTACACAATCAGTGAACCCTATTGATATATTGCATTGTCGATGTATATGGGACGTGTATAAGTGTGACTATAATTGGTATGGGACGATTATGGAAGCACTTATATGGGTGTCATACGTAAGGCACCAAACACTGTCCATTTGCCTTAGGTATCAGTCGAGACATGCTTGATGGAGATCCGGTCTCCAGTTCTCGCGTAGACTTGTCATGGACCGACTGGTATTTGAGTTTATGGTTGGCGTTTGATGTAGACCACGGGGTGTGGGGTAGTTTGAGTATGAGTTCAACAGAATCTTGGGACTCCCATTGCCGGCACATACAGCGATTCTGGAGATATATGGGGATATTACTGATTATCAGCAAGCGACTCGGGCCCGTGTTCCCTTGCCCTTGGGTCTTACCCTTGGGTGGGGGATACTCACGAGTGGTTGATTCTCACACTTGGACTGACGATAGGCTTAGCGACCTGTACAGTGAGACTTAGAGACTGATAGGGTTAGTGATATTGACATGCATTACTTACTGATTCAACATACCTGCCATGTTGTTTACTGCTTACTATTTACTTGCTCTATTAGCTACTTGTATTGGCTACTTCATGCTCACGTATTTATTCAATGCTTACTGTTTCATATCCATCATTATTGCACATGTTCATATTTGTATCTATATGTATATATTGCTATCGTGTCGCTCTGACGACCTGAGTATGCATGCTCAGAGTGAGGAGTGGATCTAGCTTGGACCAGGACCTGACGTACCTCGAAGACATCACGGATATCTTGATCAGCGACCCAGAGCTACACTCCTTTGAGCTCTATCTGGTTAGTTCCTTTGATTTAGTTACTGAATTTCTCATTACCTGTGCATTGATTACTGATTACCACTTAGAGCTAGAAGCCGAAATGTGACTACGGAGGGATACTTCCTTGACCGTAGGAGCATGGCTGGCCTTGTTAACCCCTCGTATTCCGTATTTTGGGAAGCGGGGCGTGACACTACAACAGTATCAACTCTACGCCAAGTATAGTAGGTGCGAGTTTTGGTTAGACAAAGTCGGTTTTCTAGGGCATATCATATCACGAGAAGGTATTTTAGTAGACCCTGCTAAGATGTCAGCTGTCAACTAATGGCTGACACTAAAGTCAGTCAAGAACATCAGAAGCTTCTTAGGCCTAGCTGGATACTACCGATGCTTCATTGAAATATTCTCGAAATTGCAGCGCCTTTAACCAAGCTTACTCGTAAGGATGAAGCCTTCATGTGGTCAGAAACATATGAAAAAGCTTTTGTGGAGAAAGACAAGACTAACTTCTGCAGCTGTTCTTACTATACCAGACAGATCTGGCAGTTTTGAAGTTCACTGTGATGTCTCAGGGAAAGGATTAGGATGTGTGCTACATCAATGTGGCAAAGTTTTAGCTGTTGCATCAAGGCAGCTAAAGACGCACGAGCGCAATTATCCCACCCATGATCTAGAATTGGTAGCGGTTATCTTCGCTCTCAAGATCTGGTGGCATTATTTGTTGGGTAAGCGAGTTAATATCTATACCAACTATAAGAGTCTGAAATATATATTTACTCAGAATGAACTTAACATGCGGCAAAGAAGATGGCTAGAACTCATGGCAGACTTCGATATCAACCTTCAGAACCATCCAGGGAAGGTAAATGTAGTTCCAGATGCCTTGAGTCGCCATCCCTCGATGATGAATCTCACCTCACAGTGGAAATTACAGCAGGAGCTTCATGAATTGGGGATTGAAGTATTTGTTCCAGATATTATATCATCCTTGATGAAACTACAGATTGATTCCACGCTTGTAAATCAAATAAAAGAAGCTCAAACAGGCGATGCCAAGTTGCAGAAGATCAGAGAAAAAGTAGAGAGTGGACTTCGAACCGATTTCACTATTCACGAGGATAGATCCTTGCGGTATGAGAGCCATTTATGTGTGTCAGCCAGCCCTTTTCGAGAAGAGATGATGAAAGAAGTCTACGGCTCTCCTTATTCTATACACTCTGGCGGCACGAAGATATACAAGGATCTTCAACAATATTACTGGTGGCACGACATGTAAAGAGAAGTAACTCGGAGCGTGGCTAAGTGCTTAGTCTGTCAACAAGTGAAGGCTAAGTATCACAGAACAGCTGGTCTATTTCAACTGTTACCTATTCCTGAATGAAAATAACAGCACATTGCCATGAACTTCGTGACTGGCCTACCCTGCAGCATGAAGGGTAATGATGCCGTTTGGGTTATTGTCAATCGACTCACTAAGTCGGCTCACTTTATTCCATTCAGAGTTGTCTAGTGAACAAAAGTTTTGGCAAGGAAGAACATGGAGGTAATCAAATCTAAAGTAAGATTTAATCCTTCAGATTGTACCCACTTGTTTTGATACTCATGAATCATGCAAAAGATCGTGAAACTTCATAGAGTACCCATTTGCAGCGTCTCCGACCGGGACATCAGATTTCAATCCCAGTTTTGGCAGAGTCTTCAAGTGTAACGACTCTGAAATCTCTATAAATAATTAACTTGTTTAATGTATAGAAAGGGTATTTCAGCCTGCCTAGGAGTTATAAGTTAATTTTGTTTAATAAAAGCAAGAAATAACGTGTAGCTCATTGGTTAATACTCTCTACTGCTATGACATAGCATATGTGTTCGATTTCCATCGGTCCCAATTATTTTTATAATTTTTCTTTTTAACTTTTCGGAAGCCCAAGAGTTGCATGTGCAAAACACGGAGAATCGAAAAGTTTCAGAAAAATCAAACGGGATAAATGAGGAGTTAATACAGAATATAGCACGTGGCACGAATTTCGAGGTAGATGGAGCAAATCCGACCGCCCATTTCTTGATCTGGCCGCTACTGTACAAAATTTTTCAGTTTAATATAAAGAAAGGAGTTTACAAGCCTGAGTACAATTTATAGGTTAATTTTGTTTAAGAACAGTAAGAAACAACTTTTAGCTCACTGGTAAAGACTTGCACTGTTGTGACGTAGCTTCTGTGTTTGAATCCCATCAGACACATTATATTTTTTTTTATTTTTCTTTTAAACTTTTTGAAAGCCCAAAAGTTTACACATGCAATGCACATAAAAATGAAAAGTCTGAAGAAATAAATATATGCAAAAGAGTATTATTACACATAGGAACACGTTGCATCAATCCGACGCCCCCTTCCACAAATCGACCAGCCAAATTGGCTTTATAGCCGGCACCAACGGTCACCCCGTAGCCAAATGTTCCCGGGCTTTTCACAATCGACTCTTAGCCTACCCCTAACTCCCCTGCACTCTGCAATCAAACAGAGACCCCTCAATTCTCCATTTATCATCTTTTTAATGCATTTTAATTCATCTTTTTAATTCTAAAACCTTAATCCCACTCTATAAATACTACCCCATGCCCTAGCCCTTTCTCATTCTGAAAATTATAGCCAAAATTCTCAAAGTTTTCTAAGTACAAGAGGAGTAGAAGAGGAGTTAGTAAGTAATCAAGTTCCGGCGAGGATCAAAGTAAGTTCCGGTGACCCCGCGAAGTCACGACGACAACCCCCTCTTCCTATACCTTCTTTTAATCCACTTCACTAGTAAGTCCCTTCCAAACCCTTTCCTTCTTCTATGAAAGTCTCTTTTTATAAAAAAAAATGTCGGAAGTGAAGTTAACACCGACATCTTCTTTTAAACCTCTAAAATTCCACTTTATCTTACATATTTTTCATGCATATTCCTACACCATGCTTGTTAATATAAAACCAATGTTTAGAACCAACTTTTAATCAAGAATATCATGCAAAATAGTTTTAACTTAACTTTTACACTAAAATACCATGAACTTTATATATCACCTTTTAGTATGTTGTTTACCTTTAGGAAACCTCATGGGGTAATGACCTACCCTTCAAAAATACACATGGTTGCATAGCACGATAACTCTTTCATGTGATTTGTGTTTCGAGAAAATATTTTATTAAAATACTATCTACTATAAAACAGTTTTCTTTGGAATTGTATTTTAAAATTCCTTTGCAAATAAGCCTCTACAACCCTTTTTAGGGGACCCGCTATTGGATGGTGCGGATTATCGTACATCCTTGGGCTAGTAGAGCAAGATGCATACCTCCTCACGGAGCATTCAGTCTCGAAAGGTTTTAATACGATTTTTAAGAAAAACGTAATTTTTTCTACTTAAAATAAAATTAATTTTTATAAAAATATAAATATTACAAATCCATATATTTTCAAAATATAATAAACTTATATTTTTCAAAGGAAATAATTACAAGTTTCATCAAAATACCATCAAGATACCAACAAAAGTCAAGCTTTACAGTAAAATATCAAGAACTATCCAAGCTAAGCTATTACCACTAAAATACCTCAAATCCTTAAAATTCACATCCATGGAAACCTAAATAATATAAATAACTTCTCGAGGTTATTTTGAAACTATATTAAAAATATTTTTCATGAAACCCCCTCGAGTTATATAAAATTACATTTAAGGACTTTAGTAAATATAGGTTTAAGCGGGATCAATTCTCTTGATCCCCAGGGAGCCGGAGAAAGTGAGTGCTTGCCTATTTAAGGTAGAAAACTTAACAGTGTTATCAATAGTAATTGTCTTGGAAAAATATACAAATCCTGTCGTTCATGTGCAGCAGTTACCGATAACTCCCTAACCTAATTCGGGATCTAAATCAATTATGAATGTCTGACTCAAGTTTGAGTCTAAATAAAACTTGAATCCAAGCTCAAATCAGAATTCAATTCAAACATGAATCCAAACTCTAACATGTATACTTGAACATGAACCTGAATATCAACCTGAATATAAGACTTGACTTGACCGAAGCATGGCTAAAACTTCACATGACTACAAACTTACATCCTGAACCTGACTACTTGAACAACTTGTATCCATGGTTTTGACAAGACTTGTAATATAATCTATACAATACATTACGGGGTTAACGGGATAGATTGGTACGGAATGTATTAAAAGTGGCACGAGATATTCACTTAAAAGACACCTACATGAACTCTCGTGTCGTTGTCCCGTGGGTTTTGACGGGGCCTTGTACTATATGTTACCATAGTCCATAGGGCAAGTTGGACTCCTCTCGTATACACTGATATCTTCTATACCAAGCTACAAATAACTACGTTAAGATAACAAGTATATACCTGTATAACTTACCAGTTCCTTTTCCACATTACCTGTTCCTTTCTTTCTTTTGGAACTTACCGAGCGCTTGTTCGCTGACGACATTCATGTCTATTTCTTTCTTTGAAATGTTCGTCAAGAGGACAAGACTCTCTTGAGATAGAGCCTAGCCAGGAGGACGTGGACCAGCTCACTTCCCAGCAGGATTTCCAGCTTCTTGTGCTTACTTTCAGTTCATATGCCACTGTTTAGGCATTGCTTATATCATTGTATCTTTTCTTTTAAAAGCAGTTGTATTGTAAAGATGAATGTTAATAAAAGTTGCTGTTCATTTTATATCACTTGTCATTATTGTATATTTTTACATATATTGCTTATTTACGCTTAACGTATTTATTTCTTAGTAAATACATTGCGGCCTGCCATGTCACCGTCTTCGTACACTGGGAAGCGGGGCGTGACAGCTACCAGCGGTCCACCTAGCCCCAAACCCCTCCTTCTTTGCCCGTTCGTATCTTTAACTCCCCTCTACTCCTCTGTAATGTTTGATTTCTATGAATTAAAACAGAGACCCTTCATTTCCCTCATTAATCCTATTTTAATTCTTTTTAATTCAAATTATTTTACTCGCACACTCTCACTTCTACACTATAAATAAATCACATCCCCTAGCTCTCCCCATTCTGGAAATCTCTGTTAAAAATTCTCTCAAAATTCTTTAAGTTCAAAAAGAGTTAAGGCCAGTCAAGTGGAGTTAGCGATCGACTTCCTTCCGTTGAAGACCGGAGCCACTCCCGACAATACCACGACGCCACGAAGACACACTTTTTTGCTTACTCTATTCTCAACGCTATACAACCCATAAGTCTCTATTCTTCCCTTTCATTTCGACTCACATCACATTCTAAAATCATATCGACAAAATGGAGTTAAGCTTAAAATCTTGTCTTTTAAACACTTTTATCAATTTGAATAGGTCAAATAAATTATACCAATCCTCTAACATCACTTCAAAATATTGTTCACATTTACTTTTTATGTATTTAAAATTTCATGCGAATTAAATACAAATCGAACAATTTCAGAAAAATACCATTAACTTTAAAATAACCCTTTATTCGAGATAACCCTTTATTCGATAACTAGCCTATACACCTCTAGAAAATTCACGGGGTAACGACCCATCCCATCACATACATTATGGTTTCATAGCACGATATTTTAGATGTATGGTTAATTTAAAGAATACGTTTTACAATAAAATAACATTGCTTTTTACAAAAGTTTTTTTTATTATATTCTTACACTTTTTGCAATTACGTCTCTACAACCCACTTTAGGGGACCCGCTTGTGGATGGTGCGGATTATCACACGTCCTTGGAATAGTGGAGTGAGATGCAGAGTTTCTCACGGAGAATTCAGTACGATTTAAAAGAAATACGACTTTTTAAAACAAATTAAACTTTGGAAAATTATATAAAATTATGAAACCGTATTTTCAATAAAAAAAATTGTAAAAAAATATGTTTTTGAATGAAAGATTAAATTTTTAATAAAATACCACCAAGTTTACAAAAGAAGTAGTTTTCATTAAAATACTATAAACTTTTAAAAATTAGGTTTTATCACCAAAATACCATTAAAATTAAAATGTATGTTTATAAAAACTCTAAATATTATAAATCACCCTCGAGACTTATTTTAAATAATATTAAAATATTTTTCATAAAACCCCCTCAAGAAATGCAAGCAATACAAATACAATGTAAATAACAATAATACATATTTAAGGACTCTATATTAATATAGGTTTAAGCGGTATCATTTCTCTTGAGCCCCAGGGAGCCGGAGAAAGTGAGTGCTTGCCTATTCAGATTAGACAACACTGTAAATTAACGGAGTTATCAATGACAGTTGTCTTAGAAAAAGACACAAATTCTGACGTTCATGTGCAGCAGTTGTCCGATTACTCCTAAACTTAAGAGTTTACAAGATTAAAAATATTCAAAAGTTAAATCCATTCATATGAAAATGACTATAACTCGAAAACAAACTTGAACTTAAACTTGAACGTGAACTCAAAATCAATCTAATCGACTAACTTGACTTGACCGAGGATTGCAATTGACATGACTCGCATTCTATTTGACTCACTCGACTTCATTTTTTAACTTTTGCAATCTATGGTTTCGATCAAGATATGTTATAATCAATCAATCAAATTAACTAAAGATATCTTACAGTTATAATATATATTATACTCGGGGTGTTTGGGATAGTTTCATGTGCGAATCCAACAGAACTTTAGGAGTCCCGTATTAACCTATTTTTTCTATTTACTCGAATCTCAGTCGGGTCGACTCCTCCACAGTTTGGAGTCCCGATACTAACACATAAAATGGGCCCGTGTTTTCTTGCTCCTGGGGTCCCACTCTTGAGCTCATGAATATTTCTACGGTTGCGTTGACATTCACACTTGGAACTTAACGTTAACACAATGACCATATAGAGACCTATAGTACATATACCATGTTCATTTACATATATTTTTACTCGTCATATACATTATTTCATAATTATTCTATACTTGTCACTTTCCACCTTTACTTTTTTGACTTACCGAGCGCTAATTCGCTGACGGGCATTCCACCCACCTTTGTTTTCTTGGAATGTTCGTCAGATACCGAGAAAGTGGACGCTGCAGAGGAGGAGTACGACCAGATCGCGGCTCAGGCTTTAGCTAATTTTTTCTTCAGATTATATATGCCACCTGTTTAGGTATTTCTTTTATTGTATTTACTTTTTTCTGTTGAACTCATGTATCTGCAAATATTTCAAATTTGAATGTAAATAAAGATGTTTGTTGAAAATTGTACAGTCTCCATTTATTCTTACATTGTGTATTATTGTTTCAATACGCTCAGTATATTTATTTAAGGAATGACCTTCTCTAAAAAATATGTCGCGGGCTTGCCACGTCATCGTTTCCGTCTACTGGGAAGTGGGGCGTGACAGGTTTTATTGGTGGCCCATGCAGGTCAGTTCTGCATGAAGTCGTAAACAATATACCACAAGAATTAAGGAATTCAACAAACATTTACATTCCTTACATTTCAAAATTTCTTGAAACTATCCTAATCTGTTTTTTATATCAAGGTGATGGATTCTCCGAACAATACCAGCACCAATATCAACGGCAATACTCCACCTCCTACACTACCACCACCACCTACCGTCGCAGCGTCTATCAATGAGCAAACGGTACTTCTTGAGGCTATAAAGAGCCTATTGGATAGACCGAGAGAGAAGACATCCCTCATACACCAAGGACTGGCTCGCCCTATGGTGGAGGCACCCGGAGTTAAACAGTTTCAGGCATTGCACCCAAAGAACTTCTCGGGTAAAGAGATCCCGCTTGATGCGGAAGAATGGGCTCAATCGATTGAAGATGATCTGACTGCAGTTCAAGTGCCAGATATAGCTTGGGTAAGAGTTGCTAAGTTGCAACTGACTGATAATGCTAGGATATGGTGGAAGGAAGAGGAGAGCCGTCTCGCGCAACCAATAGAGTGGAAGACATTTCGAGACCTCTTCGATACTATGTACTTTTCGAAGACCGCCCGCTTGGACATGGAGCAGCAATTCATCCATCTACAGTAAGGCTCGATGTGGGTCAAATTTGTGGATAAATATGATGCTGAGTTTACCATGCTCGGCAAGTAAGCTATTATCTCAAGTTGAATTTTCCTATCTCACATACAACACCGCTAACACAAGATCGTAACAGGTTCACCGCGCACCTTATTCCAACTGCTGAGATCCGAGCACGACGATTCCAGCAGGGGTTGGACCCTGAAATCCAAGCTGCACTCGCTACAGGGGATTTCCTAACCCATAAGCTTGCTTTGAAGATTGCCCGACGCTATGAGGCAGTTGTGAAAAAGAAGGGAAAGCCGCGGTCGGCCGATGCGAAACGCCATTTGCACCAGATCACGGGAAGGGCCTCTTCCTGACCAGCTTTCAACAGACCATCTTAGAGGCCAGGAGGTTCGTTCGCCAACAACAGGCTATACTTTTGCAGTTACTGCAAAAGAACATGACATCTAGTGAAGAACTGTCATAGGGCGAACAACTTGTGCTTGATCTGTGGGTCTTCTACTCACACTATCGGAGCATGCCCTTAGAATCGAGGGACTAATAACCCTCCCGCTAGATTGGCGATCCAAGCTCCTCCTACCCGGTTAGCTCTACCAGCTCCAGCTCCCCGCACCCAGACCGCTCAATCTCAACGCCGAGTGTTTAACCAGGCACAGAGGAATGTGCCACGACGCCAGGCATTCACTATGTCGATCGAAGAGGCCGAAGCTACAGGTCAAGTTATCACTGGTAAATCTCTTCTTCTTTCCTTTCAAGTTATTTGAATTCATAACCATCTATATTTATACCTAAACATATCCCATCCGACTTAGATACAATCTTACCTGCACTCACGCTCTTTGACACTGGGGCATCACATTGCTTTATGTCGCAACGGTTCGTAAGAACTTATGCAATCCCAGTTAAGCTGCTCGTATCCAGCTGGAATGTCAGTTCAGGGAACGACGTTCTAAAAGCAACCCTGGGATACGATCCGTTTCCAGTGGTCGTCTGCAGTCGAGAATTATATGCGGATTTCAAAGTGCTGGACATACCGAATTTCGATGTAGTCGTAGGAATGGACTGGATGGGAACTTTCTTTGCTACCATCGACTGTCGCCAAAGGAGAGTAGTGTTTGAAATACCAGATCGCCCAGTGTCCTATTTCAAAAGTGGAGACCGGATCTTGGAGCCTAGTATCTACCGAGAAAAACCAAAGAAGGCAGAGATTGCAGCGTTATAAGCAGAAGGATCGAGACCAGAGGTTGTTAGAGAGTTCAAAGATGTATTCCCTGAAGACATAACCGGTTTGCATCCCGATCGAGCTCTAGAGTTTGGCATTGATTTACAACCCGATGTACAACCTATAATAAAAGCTCTATACCGATTAAGTCCGGAAGGATTGAAGGAGATTTGTATTCAGTTGGACGAACTCTTGAAGAAAAGTTAGATTAGACCCAGTACCTCAAGTTGGGGATCTCCGGTGCTGCTGGTAAAGAAGAAGGAAGGTACCTACAAGATGTGTGTGGATTATCGAGCTTTGAACGAAATAACGATTAAGAACAAGTATCCACTATCTCGCACCGATGACCTTTTCGATCAGTTAAGTGGATCTTGTGTCTTTTCAAAGTTAGATATTCGTTTGGGTTATCATCAAGTGAAGGTCAAGGAGTCCGACATTCCGAAAACGGCGTTTAGGACTCGTTATGGTCATTATGAATATCTCGTAATGCCATTTTGAGTGACCAATGCACCAGCCATTTTTATGAACCTGATGAACCAAGTTTTCTGAGAGTATTTAAACAGGTTTTTTGTTATCTTCATCGACCACATACTGGTGTATTCAAGGAATCGGAAAGAGCACGCCGAGCACTTACGCATTGTCATGGAGACATTACAACAACACCAGCTCTACGCCAAGTACAGCAAGTGTGAATTTTGGTTAGATCAAGTCGGATTTCTCGGACATATCGTTTCAGGCAAAGAAATCTCTGTGGATCCAACTAAGATATCAGCTGTCAGCGAGTGGTCGACACCAAAGATGGTGAAGGATAAAATAAGCTTCTTGGGCTTAGCAGGATATTACAGACGATTCATCGAAGGATTTTTAAAGATCACGGCACCCCTGACCAAGCTCACATGTAAAGATGAAGATTTCATGTGGTCAGAAGCATGTGAGAAGGCTTTTGTAGAACTCAAGTCGAGATTAACCTCTGCACCTATTTTTGTAATACGGGGTCGATCTGGCGGATTCGATGTACATTGTGATGCGTTCGGTAAAGGATTAGGATGTGTTCTTCACCAGCATAGAAGGGTTGTAGCTTTTGCATCAAGACAGCTAAAGGTCTATGAGCGCAACTATCCAATACATGATCTGGAACTGACAGCTGTGGTCTTCACTCAAGATTTGGCATCACTACCTTTTGGGAGAACGAGTGGATATATATGTTCAGTTGATAAAACTGCACTTTTAATATGACATTTTCCTTACTATTCATATATAATAAAAGATGTTTATTATAAATATAACACATATAAGGGTTTATCCGTAAAAATACTATTTTCATGTGTTTATATATTATAATTAATATTATGAAGGAAAAATGTAAGCATATATTATTCATATAATATTTGGACTATTTTAATATGCTTACTTCATTAAATATCTTTAACCAATTCTCTTAAAACTAAAATATCATGACAAATGGTTAAGATAATATCTCAATAAAAACAAATTCTACTAATATCATTATTTATTGAGTTATTGTGCAGAATTTATATCAGGACTGAAATCAAGAAAAATCCGAGTTGGCAAGAACAAACCTGCCTAAATAGGAAAGTAAACTGAAGAAATCAATTCTGGCAGAGACGTTGAGAAGATTTTCAGTTTCTAGATATTCAAAAGATCACCAAGTGCTACAGAGATGAAGCCCCAGAAATTGGAGCCCAAGATCCCACCAACAAGCGGCGGATCCGCGGCCAAAACCCACTATTGGCGGCGGATCCTCGACCTGTTAGGAAAGTTGGGATGTGAGATTTTTATGTTGGGATCCTAACAGCTAGTTGCCTTATTAGGAAACTAAAGATTCTGGGTATGCGACTATAAATAAAGATCGAGAGCCTCTTGGAAAAATCATCAAACCGACGCGATCATGAAGTCCACGACGGCTCAAGAATCTTGGTTGATCATCGACAGTTCATCTACCTCCTTAGAAGAGATCGAGAAGCAAACTAGGGTTTTGTAATCATTTTCTAAAGGAACAAAGTGTACTTAATCTTGTTGATTAATAAAGGTAGTTGTTTTCTTATATCATTTTATTTTTCTGCATTTTACATTATGTTTTCCTTCTCTATCTTTTCTTTTCCCAACATGCGCGAGTAATTCTCCGCTTGTTAGGGTTCATAGGATTAGGGTAGATTAATGGAAGATGAAGATCCTTAAACTCTTTTTAAATCCTATAAAATTTATAAACTTTATCAAAAGAATAGTTAACATCCTACTAGGGCGCGCTATCAATTCATTGATGGTCACAACCATGATTAGAGATTAGATTAACAATTGTTTTGGTAAAGGCTAGACATGAACGGAGATCCATGGCAAGATAGAGGTTAAGAGTGGGAACCCTATTCCCTCCAGAAACCCTAATTTGCATGCATCACTGTCGATCTAGTTTTAAATCTATTAAAGGATAAAAAAGAGTAATCGTTAATTATCCATGACTACTAAATCTTAATGAACCCTACAAGCCCCCTTCTACTATAAAACTTACATCCGTAGTTAATCTAGATCTATATTCTGCATCCGTGTTTGACGTAGATCTAGAACCTACAACCATTCTTTATTCTTCCTCCTTTCTTTCTCAACACGCCTAAAGTAAGATTAAAAGATTCAACGTTTCCCTGAGGACGACCCGTACTCATCTCGGTCTAGCTACACGCGACACCGTTATTGATTGCGGTTAACTACTACACATTAAAAAACAGATCAATCAATATACACTGACCACAAAAGTCTGATTTTTGTATTTACTCAGAAGAAACTCAACATGCGACAAAAAAAGATGGCTAGAATTCATGGTTGTAGGGTGTTTTTCGTCACCCCATTGAGATGGGAATACGCGCGCGTTTGTCGGGCGTACTATAGATTCCCCTGCCTAGGGTAGGCTGGGATTTATAGATTGTGGGGGTCCGAATCTCCGGCAGTAGCGGACTAAGCTGCCGTTAATTACCCCTCGTCTTTGGAGCGAGAGAACCTCCGATTGATGAGTCAAATAGGTCATGCGAACTCAATGTGCAGTATTGTGTTTTGAAGGAGTTTTGGATATATTGGGGGCCCCGCAGAGTTTTTACGGGGGTCTCGCTATCCGGATAGCGGGCTGGGGGTCAAGGAAGCTAGCAGCCCCTTTGCGGGGTGCGGGGCAGCGCCCCGTTAGAATTTTTTTCTAACAGGGACAGTATCGTGGAGTGTGTGTATACATACATATATACATATACATAAATAGGGGAAAAAGCATCTAAAGGACGCGTGGGGGCCAGCGCCTCACGTGCGTGGCACGCAGGCGCTGGGCGCTAGCACCTCACATGCTTGGCACGTAGGCGCTGGCATGCTGGGCGCCAGCGCCCCACGTGCATGGCACGCGGGCGCTGGGCGCCAGCAGGAAAAGGGACTTTGTCCCTACACTGGGAGCTGTGCTCCCGATTTGACATCTGGAGTTAAACTCCTAAAAAGAGATTAATTTATGGAGTTGAACTCCAACAGATCTTGAATGGAGTGAAACTCCTAGAAATCTTTAGAAATGATCAAAGGGAGCCCTTTTGTTTCTCTCCCTTTTGGCCCTGGATCTTCCCAAGATGGGATTTTTGGAGATGGGTCTCCTTCCTCCTCTTCTACCGACCAGATCTTGGAGAACAAATGGGGGTGAGATTTAAAAATCTCCCCTTTTTGAGATCTAATGGAAGATCCGAGCTCCCTTTGGTGGATTTTGTGGTGGAAAACTATTTATTTTTGGAAAGGAAGAGTAAAACTGTTGATTTAATTGAAAATGAGAAGAAGGTTTAGAACCTTGAGGAAGGAGAAAGAGGCACAAAAAAATCCTAGAGTTTGAGAGAATGAAAAAGTGTATTTTATTTCATTATCATGTTGTCTTATATAGGCTTACACATTTATATATAGCCCCTTGGGCTTTACAAAATGGCATTTTACCCATCCCATGTCTCATATGCTCACTCTTTTGCACATAAGCCATGGGCTTTACAGAAATTTGGCTTTATGCCCATTTTCTTACATTCATGCATAAAAAATTACATCAAAATTATTTATTACATAATTTTTTATTTCGGCATGGGGGAGGCCGGCTGCGGGGCTCGACCTGGGTATGGGCCCACTTTCTTGGGCTTGGGCCCGCTTACTTGGGGTTGACCTTGACTTTGACTTGGTTAACTGGGGTGCAAATTTTGACCCCAACAAAGTGTCCCCATCAATAAATGCACACCGCATATGTGGGTCGTGTGCATGAAATTGATGGAGCGACTTGATTTGGTTCTCGCGTTTTGGGAAGCTGGCACTGCCCTTTTTACGACATGGACGGTCGATGCTTGACGTGTCTCCGAGATGGAGTGTCGGTGTATGACGTATCCCTGACGCGGAGTGTCTGTTTCATGTTTCCCCGGAATGGAGTGTCGCTGGTGGACATGTCCCCGGTACGGAGTGTCACCGGTTGACTTGTCCCCGATACGGAGTGTCACCGGTTGACTTGTCCCCGGTACGGAGTGTCTGCTTGACGTTTCCACGTTACGGAGTGTCTGCTTGACGTTTTCCCGGCACGGAGTGTCGCTGGTTGACATGTCCCCGGTACGGTGTGTCTGCTTGACGTTTCCACATTACGGGGTATCTGCTTATTGACGTGTCCCCGGTACGGAGTGTCTGTATTGGACGTTTCCCCGTTACGGAGTGTCTGCTTGTTGACGTTTCCCCGGTAAGGAGTGTCTGCTTGACGTTTCCCCGGCCCTGAGTGTCGCTGGTTGACATGTCCTCGGTATGGAGTGTCTGCTTGACGTTTCCCCGTTACGGAGTGTCTGCTTGTTGACGTGTCCCCGGTACGGAGTGTCTGTGTTGGACGTTTTCCTGAGACAGAGTGTCTATATATGACGTTTCCCCGGCACGGAGTGTCGCTGGTCGACTTATCCCCGAGGCGGAGTGTCGCTGGTCGATGTTTCCCCTACATGGAGTGTCTGCTTGTTGACATGTCCCCGGTACAGAGTGTCTGTGTTGGACGATTCCCCGAGACAGAGTGATTTGGTTCCCGCTTTGTGGGAAGCTGGCACTGCCCTTTTTACGACATGGACGGTCGACGCTGGATTTGACTTGCTGATTTGAGGTTATTTTGGTTGACATCAGTATCGCTACACTGGAATATGGTACCAGAAGCGAATCATCATTTGCCATGAGTGGATTGGGGATTTTGGTTTTAGTTTAGCATCAGCATCGCTTCACTATAATATGGTACCAAGAGCGAATCATCATTTGCCATGAGGAGATTTCCCTCGTCCCCAGTTTAACGAATTAGGGGTCATCTGTTTCCAGTTTAACGACTTAGAGGTCATATGTTTCCAGTTTAAAGACTTAGGGGTCTATTATGCCCAGTTTAACGACTTAGAGGTCATCTATTTCCTGTTTAACGACTTAGAGGTCATATGTTCCCAGTTTAAAGACTTAGGGGTCTATTGGATTGGAGTTTGGAATTTTGGGGTTAGGGTAGGCATCAACGTTGCTAACACTGAAGTACAGGTGCCAGGAGAAATTCATCTTTTGCCTTTGCCTGTTGGGGAGCGATGAATTAGGGGACAGGTTTAGGTCCCTATCACCTAAGGCTTTTCAATTTTATGGGCCGTAAGGATCCCATAAAAGCATTTTCTCCCTACGAATTGTAAGGACCCATAGGTGCATTTTCTCGTTAGGAGTCGTGAGGACCCCCAAGTGTGTTTTTCCTTTGCGAGTCGTAAGGATCCCAAGAAGGCGTTTTCTTACGAGTCGTAAGGATCTCGTAAGTTTCGTTCTCCTCATGCATTATGAGGACACACGAGTGGGTCTTTCCAGATGGAGCAGAATTCTAAGGGCGGAGACCATCCGCTGGACTGGTGATTGCAGTGTGATATGGGTATGATGAGAATTATTTGAGCCCGTGGATTGTATAAGGTAGTCAACTTGGGGACCAACTGTAGGGATGGAAGAATTTTGGGAAATTGGATTTTGGTTGGCGTCTGCATCGCTGCACTGGAATATGGTACCAGGAGCGACTCATCATTCGCCGTTGGGACATCCAGGGATTTGAAAATTTGATTTTGGTTGGTGTCTGCATCGCTGCACTGGAATATGGTGCCAGGAGCGACTCATCATTCGCCACTTGGGGATTTGGATTCTGGTCGACGTCTGCATCGCTGCACTGGAATATGGTACCAGGAACGACTCATCATTCGACTTTTTTTCTAATTTTTTTTTTATTTTTTTACCGCGATTGCTCTATCATTTCAGCTTTTCTTATCACGAAGGTCGCGATTGCTCTATCATTTCGGCTTTATTTATTCGCGGTTTCCCCATCATTTCGGCTTTATTTTCCATGTTTATTTTTACTCGCTGATTTTTATTGCGAGTTGCCCCATCTTTTCGGCTTTTTCTTTGTTTTTATTCATAATTTTTTATTTACATTCTAAGTTTAACGACTTAGAGGTCAATTATTCCCAGTTTAATGACATGGTGGTCAGTGGTTTGCTTATCTCAGCTCCTCGAACTTTGATCTTGGCAGGGTTGTGTTAATGACCGTTGTTCATCACAGAATACTGCATTTTATACCGCCCATTCTTACGCTCGGTTGTTTATAGGTAGGTACTTTTAATCCGTGTTTGTTACATATTTACAGAATACAGGTTTCCAGTACAAATATTGCAAATCAAGACGAAATCTCCACAGTTACGTCAAAATACGGAACATCTGTCACAGCAGATAAAAGCCGGGTTCCGGTCATCCATATCCGTCCAGTGCCGAGTACCGGTTCCAGATACAAGACATATGACAGTGGTCATTCGTGTCTGGGACAAGCACAGAGCACGAGAGGGGCTGCACAAGAATCAATGGGTGCGCGGAGCTCGAGGGAGATAAAGTCAAAAGTGAAGGAAAGAAAGCAATCTTGGACTTAGAATTCTGAAGACATTCTGGAAAGATTAGCAGAAAATACATGTACCAAACAACAGGGCACAGCAAACCAGGGATCCCCACGAAACACCACACCCTAACCCTACTGTAGGGCCATGGATCCGCGGCCAATAGGGGGTATTGGTGGCGGATCCGCGGCCAAGTGGGCCCCTCTCACTGTCATTTTTCATGGGTATTTTGGTCTTTTTGCATGTGGTCTGGTGGTTGCCCTAGAATTCCATTCTCCTGCCTATAAATACAGCAGATCTGAGCAAAGCCAAGGGTGATTCTTTGTCCAATTTTGTGTCCACTCTTTTGTAGTTTTTTGTATAGTTCTTCTTCTTCTTCTTCATTCTTTTTTCCATGAAATTGTAGTGAGAACTTTTGAGTGGGAGATTAATGAAGATGAGGGTTTTGTATCATTCTATTGTGTTTCTTCTTCCCCTTGAGATCCTTGCTTTCTCTTGATCATTCAACCTCTTCATTGAGCTTGAATGGTTAAGGGTTAGTTATTGATCTCAAGGGTCGTATTTTCTCACGGAATTAGCGCTTCAATTCACATGCGTTCTCTACCCTTCTCTTGATCTTGCAACCTCTTGATTGAACTTGCAAGTTTAAGGGTTGGCTATTGATCCCATGCTTGTCTTGAGTTCTACTTTCTTGTTCTTTTTATTGTTTATTTATTACTTGCATTTTTCATTCTTGCTTTACTTACTTGCTATTTAATTCCATGCACCTTAATTACTTGTATCTTTTCTTTTATTTTTTCTTTTCTTTTTTGTTCTCTTTTGTTCATTTTATGAATGTTGTAATTATTGTTGTTGTTAAGAATCCATATGATATTGTAAGTTAACATTTCTTTGCCAATTCCTTTTCCCGTTATTTTCCATTTGAACTTCGCCCAAACCATACCCAAGCGCTCCGTTAGGCACCCTACCCTGACAAGGTAACGGTGATTCCTAACCGCGACCGGTTGCGTTCGGATTGGCCGGAGGCGAAAGCAAGAGACAAGAACGGAAGGACAAGGGTAATTAAGCCGGATTCCACGAATACCGCGCTTAAATCCCCTAATCCACGTTGTTGCCAATTGCTCTAGCTTCAATTGGTTAAGACTCGGCTCAAAGGTTTTGAGTACGGATTTCTTTAGCTTACAATCTCGTATTTTCTTCTTAACAACTTTATACTTGCAAATAAACACATAGGTTAGATCAAACAAACATACAGATTCTTTATTAACTCGTCTAAGACAAGAGCGGAAATTCAACCATCTCCCTGTGGACCGACCCGTGCTCAACCGGCTAGCTGCATAGCGACACCGTCCTGATCGCGGTAAACTTTAGAACTCTTAAAACTCGACACGCCAAAAGCGTGCGATCAACCGTAGCTCTGTGGCTTGTCGGTACATCTGTTGCCTGTGGGGATTTCCTAAGTTTGTATTGGTTCTCCATCCAATCTTTAAAAATATAGCAGTCTTCAATAGTATGACTCACCATTCTATGATATGGGCAGTATATGGGGTTGCCGGTCATGTTCATCTCATGTGGCCTCTTTGGAATAGGCAGTTGAAGACCGTTGTTCAAGGCATCCTCGAAGAAGTCCCTGACTTCATCCCCCTGAAGGAGTATACTTTCTTCTTCTCTCCATTAAAGTAGGTACCCTTACTGATGCTGGACCCTGAGGACGATCAGTCTTTGGTTCGCCTACTGTCCGCTTACTACGTTCAGTGTACGTATCAGAGGGACCGGATGCTGACCGCGGCCATTTTTCGCAAAGGTGTTCCGCTCTTGGGCCGGAGGGAGTATCGGTTGGCTACTTCCGGATATCAATCCCTAGCTCACGAGCCAAAATTTAATTTTGCTGTAATTGCAATCGGGCGACTTGGGTCGTGAGATCTGCCACGACGTTTTCCAGCTCGTCGACTTTTGAATGGACCTTGGCCATCTTCTTGTCCATGTCCTGAAGCTGCTTTTGAAGCCATTGGAATAATGCTTGTTCTATAGTCCCGGGTACGACAACGGGGTCATCCTTACCTCCTGAGCTTGATTCAACAAGAACCACGGGTTCCTTTGGCTCAATGGCCTGAGTGGGCTCTTCATCATTTAGATCGAGCCGGTGTTGGATGGCAGCAGCCAAGTCATTGTCATAGCTATAAGGCGTAGGAGGACTTGCTCCTCTGAGCTCCATCATGTAGACCGTATGGGTTGTATACCCTTCTATTGCTTCTTCATTAGAATTGTTGCTCTCCTGACTCTTAGTTTGTTGCCTTGGTCCGCTCTTTTCATAGAAAAGAAGGTGTCTGAGAGAATCAGGTTCCCGAAGGACTTCGGTCTCCGTTTGTATGAAATTGGCGGTCGCAGCTTGACTGTTTATTAACACGCCAGGGGGCAATGATATTTCTCCTGCCTTGTATTGTTTCTCGACCCAATCCTTGAAGATGCAACAGTCTTCAATAGTGTGTCCCAGCACTCGGTGGTATGGGCAAAAGTTGGGATGATCAGTCCTGTTCGCTTCGCTTAGCCTTTTTGGTTCTGGTAGCCGCAGGCCATTCTTCAGAGCATCTTTGAATATTTTGTTGACCTTGTCTCTTCTGAAAGATTAGACCTTATTTCTTCTTTCCTCCAAAGTTGGCTCCCGAGATTTGTTAGTTTTCGCTCCGCCCGCTTTCTGCTTATTTAAAGAATCAGTGATGTTGGAACTTTCGCTTTTCCGGTTGTCGTCCCTCCGATGTCTCGGTCCGTTTGTGAATTGGAGATTCTGAGTGGACTCGGGCTTTGAGCGTTCCAACATTTGAACTTTCTTGGTCAGCTCTTGGAATGTTCTGAGGCCTGCGGTGTACAGGAAATGTTCCATCCAGTCGTTCAGATTTTCTATAAGAAGACTGACGGATCGGTCTTGCTCCAACGGCGGTTCACATTTGACAGAGAGATTGCGCCATCAGACTATAAAATCCATGCTGCTTTCATTGTTCTTTGGCTCGGTCCTTACGAGGTCGGCAATAGTGATTTTATCGCTGACACTCATGAACCTTTGCTTGAACATGGATTCTATTTGAGCGAACGTCATGATCGAGTCATCCGGTATGCTTGCATACCAATCGAAAGCAACATCGGTTAAGCTATTAACAAACTGGCAGAGAAGGAGCGCATCATTTCCCCCAGTATTCGCGCATGATGCTTTAAATTGGGCAATGTGCCGGTTCGCATTTCCCGTCCCATCGAACCATTCAAATTTGGGGACGACATAGCCAGTGGGAAACTTCACAAGATCGTACCGAGCAGGATATGGTCTCCCGCTACTTCTAACATCTTTTTGCTCTCCGGCTTCGGCTGCCAACGTTTTGAGTTGGCAACCAAATCCATGATTTGATCTTGAGTTAGCGGGTTGCTGTCATCAGTAGTCAAGACATTTCCCGAGATAGGATGCAGCCGACTTTCATGCAGCTCGCCCACCTTTAGATTCGAGGGAATAGGCTTCGGCTTCCTTGGGACACCGTTTTCTGGTTCATGAGCTGAACCTTGCGCTTGATTAGACGGCTGAGAAGCAACTTGGGCCGTGAGCTGTAAGACAACGTTTGTCAAGTCGTCAATTTTTTAGTAGAGCTTGGTCATCTCCTTGTCTCTACTTCTGAGCTGCTTTCGAAGCTCCTGGAGAAGTTGTTGCTCTACGATCTTAAGATGGAAAGTTGGTTCATCTTCGCTTTCCGATCCCGACTCCTCATGAACTGAGGGCACTCCCTGCTTATCAGCCTCACTGGAAGGGTCTTCATTACCTTCCAGAGGAGGCTGGTTTTGGAATGTGGCAGCCATATTCACACCAGATTGGATTTGAGATGTAGTGGCCCCCTCTTTGCTCTTACTGTGTGTACCCACCATGTAGACAGTATGGACCACATATCCAGCCATCTCTTTATCATTGGAGGGATAACCCTGTTCTTGGAACTTCATGAAATTCAACCTAGCATGAGCCCTAGCCCTTTTATTGGTTCTGTATATGAGCCTTTCTGTCTTAGCTTCTCGATTTTAAGGGCTTGGCGGGCATCCGTTATCCAGGAAGCCATTGTGAGTCGATTGGCGGGGAGCTTAGAGAAGATACCCAATTGAGCAGTTGTCAGGGGCGTCGCTGAAGCTTGCCCAAGATGCCGTGTTGCTTTGTTGGTGTTGACGGCCTTGCCCCCAGCTGGGGCCAAGGAAGGTCGTTCAAACACCGACTTGCGTTTGGGTAGTGGTGCCCTCGAGATCACCACATTTGGCATATTGCCTTTCGAGGCCGGTTTGTCTGTTACCGGAGCTTGAGGAGATAGGATGGCGTTAGCAGACACGAACAGAATAGAGTCGAATGGTAGCAGTGGATCTTCCCATTGTCGCCCGAGACTGGCCGGGAGGACCGTCCGGGAGTCCATTTTCATCGTATAGGAGATGGGAGCGGTGTTGAGAGCTGAGCTGATCTCTAGAGACATTTTGTTGCGTCCGGAGATTGCAATTTGAAATTTGTTAACCTGCACAAAGAAGCATGATTTCAGTACAGGCAATCGACATGTACATTGATTGAGCTCGCATTAACGTTTAACCCGAAATATGGGAGGAGAGATTGGTCCTACCGGGCGTGCCAGAATCTGTAGGGTGTTTTCCGTCACCCCATTGAGATGGGAATGCGCGCGCGCTTTTCGGTCGTACTATAGATTCCCCCTATCTAGAGTAGGCTGGGGTTTATAGATTGTGAGGGTCCGAATCTCCGGCAGCCACGGACTAAGCTGCCGTTAATTACCCCTCGCCTTTGGAGCGAGAGAATCTCCAATTGACGGGTCAAACAGGTTATGCGAACTCAATGTACAGTGTTGTGTTTTGAAGGGGTTTTGGATATATCAGGGGCTCCGCAGAGTTTTTACGGGGATCCCGCTACCCGGATAGCGGGCTGGGGGTCAAAGAGGCTAGCAGCCCCTTTGCGGGGTGCGGGACAGCGCCCCGTTAGAAATTTTTTCTAACAGGGACAGTGTCGTGGAGTGTGTGTGTATCTATGTATATATATATACATATATACATATACATAAAAAGGGGAAAAAGCATCCAAAGGACGCATGGGCGCCAGCGCCCCACGTGCTTGGCACGCGGGCGTTAAGCGTCAGCAGGAAAAGGGACTTTGTCTCTACAGTGGGAGTTGTGCTCCCGATTTGACTTCTGGAGTTAAACTCCTAAAAAGAGATTAATTTATGGTGTTGAACTCGAACAGATCTTGAATGGTGTTAAACTCCTATAAATCTTTAGAAATGATCAAAGGGAGCCTTTTTGTTTCTCTCCCTTTTGGCCCTGGATCTTCCTAAGATGGGAATTTTGGAGATGGGTCTCCTTCCTCCTCATCTGTCGGCTGGATCTTGGAGAACAAAAAGGGGTGAGATTTAAAAATCTCTTATTTTTGAGATCTAATGGAAGATCCGAGCTCCCTTTGATGGGTTTTGTGGTGGAAAACTATTTATTTTTGGAAAAGGAAGAGTAAAACTCTTGATTTAATAGAAAATGGGAAGAAGGTTTATAACCTTGAGGAAGGAGAACGAGGAACAAAAAAACCCTTGAGTTTGAGAGAATGAAAAAGTGTATTTTATTTCATTATCATGTTGCCTTATATAGGCTTACACATTTATATATAGCCCCTTGGGCTTTACAAAATGACATTTTGCCCATCCCATGTCTCATGTGCTCACTCTTTTGCACATAAGCCATGGGCTTTACAGAAATTTGGCTTTATGCCCATTTTCTTACATTCATGCATAAAAAATTACATCAAAATTATTTATTTCATGATTTTTTTATTTCGGCATGGGAGAGGCCGGCCGCAGGGGTCGACCTGGGTATGGGTCCACTCGCTTGGGCTTGGACCCGCTTACTTGGGGTTGACCTTGACTTTGACTTAGTCAACTGGGGTGCAAATTTTTACCCCAACAATGGCGGACTTTGACATTAACCTACAGCATCATCTTGGAAAGGTGAACGTAGTTCCTGATACACTTAGTCACCAATCTTTAGCAATGAATCTCACCGCTCAGTGGAAACTACAGCAAGAACTGCACGAATTGGAGATTGAAGTGGTTATGCCAAGTAACGCTTCATCATTGATGAACTTACAAGTCCAGTCCACTCTTGTCAATTAGATCAAGGCAGCTCAAGCAAATAATACCAAGCAACAAAAGATCCGAGAATAAGTAGAAAGTGGTCTTCGAACTAACTTCATCATCCACGAAGATGGATCCTTACGGTATGGGAGCCGTTTATGCATGTCGGTCGGCCCTCTTCGAGAAGAGTTGATGAAAGAAGCTCACAACTATCTTATTCTGTACATCCCGGCGGCACAAAGATGTACAAGAATCTACGGCAACACTACTGGTGGTATTGAATGAAACGTGAAGTAGCAAGGAGTGTAGTAAAAATTTTAGTATGTCAGCAAGTGAAGGCTGGACATCACAGAACTGCTGGTCTACTTCAGCCATTACCAATCCCAGAATGGAAATGGCAGCACATTACTATGGACTTCATGACTGTTCTCCCTCGCAGCACGAAGGGTAACGATGCAATCTGGGTTATTGTGGATCGACTCACCAAGTCGTCTCACTTTATTCCATTCAGAGTGGCCAGTCAACTGATACGTTGGCAAAGAAGTACACGAAGGAGATCGTGAGATTACATAGGTACCTGTTTGCATCATCTCTGACCGTGATACTAGATTCCGATCTTAATTTTGCCAGAGTTTTCAAACTATCCTGGGAACGAGTCTGAATTTCAACATGGCGTATCATCTACAAATGGACGGACAGTTCGAGCGAACTATTCAGATCCTTGAAGATATGCTGAGAGCCTGTATGCTAGACTTCGGAAGTTCATGGGAAGATCATCTATACCTTGTGGAGTTTTCATATAACAACAGCTACCAAGCAAGCATTAGGATGGCACCATTCGCAACACTGTACAGATGAAAGTGTCATTCCCTACGAAGTTAGGATGACATTGGAGATCGTGAACTCCCTAGGCCAGAGATGATCGTGGCAACCGTAGATGTGGTTCGCACGATTTGGGGGAAAATGCACATAGCGCAGGACCGACAGAAATATTGGGCAGATGCAAAGCGTCGACACTTAGAGTTCTAACCCAGAGAGCATGTGTTTCTGAAGATCTCACCGAACAGAGGAGTGATACGTTTTGGCAAGAGAGGTAAACTCGGTCCAAGGTACATCAGACCGTTCGATAAACTCGAACGAGTTGGAGAAGTGACATACCGTTTGGCACTACCCCTCATTGGAAGGAGTGCACAACATGTTCCATATATCCCGGCTACAGCGATATGTGAGCGACCCCAGCCATATACTTGATCACTCAGAGCTCACTATACATATCGATCTAACTTGCGAGCAGCAACCAATTGAGATCTTGGATCGAAAGGTGAAGACATTACAGAACAAGGAGGTGAACTTGGCCTGAGTGATGTGGAGAAAGAATTCGCCAGGAGAATAAACATGGGAATGAGAATACGATATGCGTGCACGATACGCTCACCTTTTTGAAAATTAGTCTCTATGTAAACTTCGAGGACGAAATTTTTATAAAGAGGGTAGAATGTAACGACTCTGAAATCTCTGTACAAAATTAACTTTTTTAATGTATAGAAAGGGTATTTCAGCCTGATATAGAAAGGGTATTTCAGCCTGACTACGAGTTATAAGTTAATTTTGTTTAATAAAAGCACGAAACAACTCGTAGCTCACTGGTTAATACTCTCTACTGCTGTAACATAGTCTGTGTGTTCGATTCCCATCAGTCCTAATTATTTTTATAATTTTCTTTTTAACATTTCGGAAGCCCAAGAGTTGCACGTGCAATACATGGAAAATCGAAAAGTTTTAGAAAAATCAAACGGGATAAATGAGGAGTTAACACAAAATATAGCATGTGGCACAAATCTCGAGACAGATGGAGCAAATCCGACTGCTCGTTTTATTGATCAGGCCGCTACCGACGGTCCACCTAACCCCAAACCCTTCCATTCTTTGCCCGTGTACCTCTTCAACTCCCTTCTACTCCTCTGTAATGTTTGATTTCTCTGAATTAAAATAGAGACCTTTCATTACCCTCATTAATCCTATTTTAATTCTTTTTAATTCAAATTCTTTTACTCAAATACCCTCACTTCTACACTATAAATACACCTAATTCTCTAGCTCTCTCCATTTTGAAAATCTCTAACAAAAATTCTCTCAAAATTCTCTAAGTTCAAGAAGAATCACTACTAAAAATTATGTATATTGGGGACGGTATATTAGAGATCGTTAAAATATATACGGTCTTTAATAAAGTATTAGAGACTATATATATTATACGGTCTCTAATAAACGGTCGCCAAAACATTGGCGACCGTTCAGAAAGTATTAGAGACCGTATAAGACGGTCCCTAATACCTTTTGTAATATCTAGTCGCGAAGTTTCTCTCCCCATTCTCTTAAAAAATTTCCCTACGAATACCCCAAATAATTTCCCAAATCCATCGCCCCTGCAGTCAAAATCATCGCTGACCCCACCCATGTCGCCACCATCAAGCACGACCCCGCCCCTTCCACCGAGCGCGACCGCCTGCCCTCGAGAGCAACCGCGCCCCAGGCCACGAGCGCGACCCCCCCGCCAATCGAATGCCCCTGGCCCCGCCATAACCCTGACCCCGACCACGCCCCTGCCGCCGAGCGCGACCCCCTGCCGCCGAGCGCGTCCCCTCCCCTGCCGACGAGCATGACCCCGCCCCTGGCCCCAAGTGCTACCCCCTTCCCCCTCTCTGCCATTCTCACGTCTGTTCTTCCCCAAGGTGCGAAAATTTTGCCCCAAATCTATTCCATTTTTTTTTGTTTTTCCTTCTAATTTTTTCTGAATTTTTTTTTCTGTTTATTGGTGTTTGTTGTTCCAACTACTGCTGCCACATCTTCTCACTCAACAAGGTTAGTGTTTTTCCTCCTAAGATTATTACTTATTTTTAATAAAATCATGGAATTATGAAATTAGGTTATGAAATTTATTATGATTTCGGGGTTGATGGGTTTTAGAATTGAAATGTAATTGAAGAAAATTGTTTTAGATGGGTTAGGTTTGAAAATAGATGAAAAATTGAAATAGAAATTTAATATTTAGGATTAGAGTTGGATTATAGATAATTGATGGTCAATTGTTAGATGAATTTTGAAAAGGATTTCGATTGAAATTTCGCAAGAAATTTGAAAATTTCTATGAATGGATAACATTCACAGAGTTTCAAACGTCAAGTTTGAGACATTATAATATATTGATGATATTCAATATTGTAAAATACATATTCATTCTCTATAATGTTGATCATTGCATATATAGCGTATAGACAAATTATACATTGCATAACCGGGTTACATGTTATTACAAAAAAATGATTTTTATATATATAATATAAAAAGTCCCCCAAGAAAAAGATAGAACAAAATATGTCGATGGGAAAAAGAAAGAAAGAAAATTTAGCATTTATAAAGTGGATAATTAATTTTTTTTTTGTCTTTCCTTTTTTTGTTTTTTTGTTTGTTTGTTTACTTGCCAAAAGATATTAAGTTTGTACTTCAAAGTTTGGGTATCAAGTATTCAAGTGGGTTATGTGCATCATCGTCCACATTTTTTGAATAAGGTCAATTATGTCATCATCTAGCCTTTTAATACTGTTCAATGCAGTTGGTAGCCGTGAACATCTAGCCGTTGGTTAATGGCCTTTTAAACCTTGTTTTAAAATACTGGTGATCTATTGGTTACCATTTTTCACTGTTGGAGTTGTCAAACAAGATACAGTGACAAATAATGACGTGAAATTTTAATGGCAACTATACCTAAAATGTATCAAGAAAGTGATTATGGCAACATCGATGGGTATGTTCATGACAGAAGTAGCAACAACGACCGTGAAAACGATGCCAGTGGAGATGGAAAAGCCAGATCGCCGCGGTGATGGTTGGATCAAAGGAATCAATGATGGATAACAACGACAATAGTAAAGGCAACAAAGCGAAAAGGAGTATGATAGAAAGCATTAACAAAAACACAATGAATCACCATACTTTGTTACATGAACGGAACAAGCAAAACAGAACGTAGCACATCAAATTGTTGCATTCAGCGTTTTGATACATGGTTTCAAAAACCATAAAGACATCAAACACAACTGAAATGCAATTGCAAGCTTAATTTATAAATGAACAGATAAAAGAACTCCAACATAACTAGATTAAGAAGCTCGGTAATTGAACTTCAATGATAACTACTTCAATTTCAGATATGAATTTTATCAAGTCTAGCATGAATATAACACACTTAACCGAATAAAGAATAAAAGGAAAGAAAGTCTTATACAAAAGTTTTTGGAACCATAGGGATTTGGTAATATCCAGTTGAAAACAAATATGACAAACAAGAAAAAATAACAAACCAAAACTAAAAGTTCATTCGCAAAAATTGAAATTGGGCAGTAATTCAACATTCTCAATTATATTCTAGATTACTAATAACAACTGATTTCCCCGACTCTGATTGTTTCATTGGTGTATCAAGTGAACATGGTGCTTCTATCAAAGCTCTAGCCCAAGCTTGTGCAATAAAGCATTTTCTGCAATGAAAATAAATACATGATTAAAACTTTGATCAAAAGAAATACTAAAAAGGGAACACCAAAAAAGAGAATAGCCAATACTCAAATTCTTTTAATTTTAAACTCGAAGATCATGATTTGAGTTCATGTATTTATTTATTTGTTTGGATTTGCAAGGTTCCGACGCTCGATGACATAAAATCTTAAGTCTGCTTCTGTTAACTTCGTAAAAGAATTTTTAAAGTCACCAACAGCACTCGTCGAGCCATACTTTCATCTCAATTTTAATTTGGGAAATGCCTGCAGATGTAGCGCTGGCCGGTAAGAATACAAGAACCGTCATGACTGGGAGTGAAGTGAACTGGCCGATACTCCTCGCTCTCACAGTAAAACTTTGAATTACAGGTTCTGTAGAATCTTCTGACCTACTTCAGTAATTTCAACTTGAATTTACTGAAGTGGACCAGAAGTTTCTGCAGACCTTGTAGTTCAAAATTTTACTGAGAGAACGAGGAGTATATACGGGTTCACTTCACTAATCCTAATCGCGACGGTTCTTATCTTGTTACCGGCTAGCTTTATATCAGTAAGAATTTCCCAAATTGGAATTGACGTAAAAGTATATCTCGGCGAGAGCTGTTGGTGTACTCTAAAGATACTTTTGCGAAGTTAACTATAGCAGACTTAAGATTTTTTATGATGGGAGCTGTGGAAGTTAGTGAGGTACGCATATACATATTTTAGTAGTAGCTAGCGCGATGTTTAATTTGAAGATTATGATTTAAGTTCGTGTATTTATTTATTTGTTTGGATTTGCAGGGTCGCATTAGTTGAGTGATATGGGATTGCGTGCGATTTGGAGACCTTTTTCGTATTGTTGGATATATAGTGTATTACTTTATTGGTTTGTAACCAAAACACTATTGTTTTATGTGTTTGAGTTATATTGTGTTTATATGTTAATTGGTTTGTTCGTTTGAATTGATATTGTTGGATATATTGTACGTAGCGTGTTTATATGTTAATTGGGTTGTTTTGAGTTGATATTATTAGATATATCATGCGTATTGTGATTATATGTTGGTTTGTATGCGAAACGCGATTATTGCGTAATATATTAATTGTAATTTTTGTTTACTATAGTATGGAATATTGATTTTTCTGTAATTTTTTTTCAATTTAAAAGAGTATTAGCGACCGTTAATGCTACAGGAACGGTCTCTAATACCCTCATTAGCGACCATTCACTGATATGTGAAACGGTTAAGAATTCTGTGCATGTCCATATGGCGTTTCATTAGAAATCGTGACAAACGGTCGCTAATATATTATTAGCGACCGTATTTATTTGCAACCGTCCAAAAACGGTCGCTCATACACGTATCAGCGACCAACCCTTCTGTGGCTGTGTATTAGCGACCGTTTTATTTATAAACGGTCGCTAATACTTATTAGCGACCGTTAACCTGAGATTAGCGACCGTATTAAACGGTCTCTAATCTGTACAATATGTAGTAGTGAGTTAAGGCTAGTCCAGTGGAATTAGCGATCGACTTCGTTCCGTTGAAGACCAAAACCACTCCCGACGTACCTCGACACCACGAAGACACTCTCTTTTCCTTACTCTATTCTCAACGCTACACAACACGTAAGTCCATATTCTTCCTTTTCATTTCGACTCACATCGCATTCTAAAATCATATTAACAAAGTGGATTTAAACTTAAAATCTTGTCTTTTAAATACTTTTATCAATTTGAATAGATCAAATAAATTATACCAATCCTCTAACATCACTTCAAAATATTGTTCACATATTTACTTTGTATGTAGGTAAAATTTCATGCGAATTAAATACAAATCGAACAATTTCAGAAAAATACCATGAATTTTAAGATAACCTTTTATTCGATAACTAGCATATATACCTCTAGGAAATTAATGGGGTAACGAGCTATCCCATCACATACACTATGGTTTCATAGCACTATATTTTAGATGTATGGTTAATTTAAAGAATAAGTTTTACAATAAAATACCATTGCTTTTTGCAAAAGGTATTTTATCGATATTGTTACACATTTTGCAATCACGCCTCTACAACCCTCTTTAGGGGACCCGCTTGTGGATGGTGTGGATTATCGCACATTCTTGGGATAGTAGAGCAAGATGTAGAGCTGCTCATGGAGAATTCGGTCTCGAATGGAATGAAAATACGATTTAAAAGAAATACGACTTTTTAAAACAAATTAAATTTTGGAAAATTATATAAAATTATGAAACCGTATTTTCAACGAAAAAAAATTGTAAAAAAATATATTTTTAAATAAAAGATTAAATTTTTAATAAAATACCACCAAGTTTACAAAAGAAGTGATTTCATTAAGATACTATAAACTTTTAAAAGCTTGGTTTTATCACCAAAATACCATTGAAATTAAAATACATGTTTATAAAAACTCTAAATATTATAAATCACCCTCAAGATTTATTTTTAAATAATATTAAAATATTTTTTGTAAAACCATCTCGAGAAATGCAAACAATATAAATACAATGTAAACAACAATAATACATATTTAAGGATTCTAGATTAATATAGGTTTAAGTGGTATCATTTCTCTTGAGTCCCAGGGAACCGGAGAAAATGAGTGCTTGCCTATTCAGGTTAGACAATACTGCAAATTAACGGAATTATCGATGACAATTGTCTTGGAAAAAGACACAAATCCCGCCGTCCTTGTGCAGCAGCTGTCCGATTACTTATAAACTTAAGAGTTTACAAGATTAAAAATATTCAAAAGTTAAATCCATTCATATGAAAATGACTATAACTCGAATACAAACTCAAACCTAAACTTGAACGTGAACTCGAAATCAATATACTCGACTAACTTGACTCGACCCAGGATTGCGATTGACATGACTCGCATTCTACTCGACTCACTCGACTTCATTCTTCAACTTTTGCAATTTATGATTTCGATCAATACATGTTATAATCAACCAATCAAATTAATTAAGAATATTTTATAATTATAATATATATTATACTCGGGGTGTTTGGGATAGTTTCTTGTGTGAATCCAACGGAGCTTCAAGAGTCCCGTATTAACCTATTTTTTCTATTTACTCGAATCTCGGTCAGGTCGACTCCTCTACAGCTTGGAGTCCCGATACTAATACATGAAATAGGCCCGTGTTTCCTTACTCTTGGGGCCCCACTTTTAAGATCGTGAATACTTCTACGGTTGCGTTGACATTCACACCTGGAACTTAACATTAACATAATGATCATATAAAGACCTATAGTACATATACTATGTTCATTTACATATACCTTTACTCGTCATATACATTATTTCATGATTATTCTATACTTTTCACTTTCCACCTTTACCTTTGGGACTTACCGAGCACTAGTTCGTTGACGGACGTTTCACTCACCTTTGTTTTCTTGGAATGTTCGTCAGATACCGAGGAGGTGGACGCTACAGAGGAAGAGTACGACCAGATCACGGCTCAGGTTTTAAACTAGCTATCTTTTTCTTCAGCTTATGTATGCCACCTGTTTAGACATTTCTTTTATTGTATTTACTTTTCTCATTTGAACTCATATATCTGTAAATATTTCAAGTTTGAATGTAAATAAAGATATTTGTTGAAAATTGTACAGTCTCCATTTATTCTTGTATTGTGTATTATTGTTTCAATACGCTTATTATATTTATTTAGAGAATGGCCTTCTCTGAATAAATATGACGCGGGCTTGCCATGTCATCGTTTCCGTCTACTGAAAAGCGGGGCGTGACATCAAGTCAGCCTGGGTACGAGCCTCAGTTTCAGCACTGCATACCATCCCCAAACCGATGGACAGTCCGAGCAGACAATTCAAATCCTAAAAGACATGCTCATGGCCTGTATGCTTGACTTTAGAGGATCGTGGGAACATCACTTGCACCTCGTGGATTTTGCATACAACAACAGTTACCAAACTAGCATTGGGATTACACTGTTTGCAGCACTTTACGGTCGAAAGTATCGTTCTCCTATGAGTTAGGATGATATTGTAGATCGAGAACTCCTTGGAACAGAGATGGTCGTGACAACAATTGATGTAATTTGCACAATCATGGAAAATATATGCATAGCCTAGGACCGACAGAAACATTGGGCAGATGCAAAGTGCTGACACTTGGAGTTTCTGTCACGCCCCGCTTCCTAGAGTACGGAAATGATGACGTGGTGGGACGCAACGTATTTACTAAGAAATAAATACATTAAGCGTAATTTAAGAAATATATATAAAATGCACAAGAATGATAAGAGAATATAAAATAAACAGTAACTTTTATTAACATTTATCTTTACAATACAACTGCTTTGAAAAGAAAAGATACAATGATATAAAAGCAACGCCTAAACAATGTCATACAAACTGAAAGTAAGTACAAGAGAGCTAGAAGTCTTGCTGCGCGGTGAGCTGGTCCACGTCCTCCTGGCTAGGCTCGATCTCCTGAAAGTCCGGTCCTCCTGACGAACGTTCCAAAGAAAGAAAATAGATAGGAATGTCGTCAGCAAACTAGCGCTCAGTAAGTCCCAAAAGAAAGAATGGAACATAACAAGTAATGAGAAGTGAAACTGGTAAGTTGTCAAGTCATGCATTCAGGTTTGGTATTAATGTTTGAATTCAGGTATTCAGGTTCATGTTCAAGTATACATGGTATACTTTGAATTCATGTTTGAATTGGATTCTGATTTGAGTTTGGATTCAAGTTTGATTTAGACTCAGACTGAGTCAGACCCTTGTAACTGATTTAGATCCTGAATTAGGTTCGGGAGTTATCGGTAACTGCTGCACATGGACGGCGGGATTTGTGTCTTTTTCCAAGACAATTACTATTGATAACTCCGTTATGTTTTCTACCTTAAATAGGCAAGCATTCACTTTCTCCGACTCTCTGGGGCTCAAGAGAATTGATCCCGCTTAAACCTATATTTACTAAAGTTCTTAAATATTGTTTTATATAACTCGAAGGGGTTTTATGAAAAATATTTTTAATATAGTTTCAAAATAATCGCGAGAAGTTGTTTATATTATTTAGGGTTTTCATGGATATGAATTTTAGGGATTTAAAGTATTTTAGTGATAATAGCTTAGTTTGGAAAGTTCGTGGTATTTTATTGTAAAACTTGTCTTCTGTTGATATCTTGATGGTATTTTGGTGAAACTTGTAATTCTTTCATTTTAAATAAATATAAGTTTATTATATTTTGAAAATATATGGATTTGTAATATTTATATAATTATTAAAAATTAAATTTATTTAAGTAGAAAATTGTGTTTTCTTAAAAACCGTATTTAAAACCTTTCGAGGTCGAATACTACATGAGGAGGTCTGCATCTCGCTCTACTAACCCAAGGATGTGCGATAATCCGTACCATCCAATAGTGGGTCCTCTAGAGAGGATTGTAGAGGCATATCTGCAAAGCAATTTAAAATACAATTTAAAAAAAATCCGGTTTTATAGTAAATGGTATTTTCTTGTAATATTATATTCGTAACAAAAATTCATACAAGGATATATCATGCTATGAAACCATGTGTGTATGTGAGGGGTAGATCATTACCCTATGAAGTTTTCTAAAGGTATGTTTTAACAAAATACGAAAAGAGGTGTTATCTAAAGTTCATGGTATTTTAATGAAAAAGTTAAATTGTGATTGTTTTACAAAAGATTCTTGGATAAAATTTATTCTAGACATGAGTTTTAAGCTTATAAGTGAAGTGGTATAATTTGTTTGATCAAAAGGTAAAGGAAAACGGAGTTATATGCTTTAGAAAAATGAATATCGGTAATAACTCTACTTTTTACCGATTTTGATTAAAAAAAAATTTAAGGAATAGAAAGGAAGATTGGAAGGGAATTACAATCTAGTTAGCCTATGAAAAGGTAGGAGAGAGAGGGTTGAACTTCGTGGCGTCATGGGATCGTCAGAAAATGTTCGATTCTTCACCGAAAGTTGACCGCTTGCTAACTCCTCTTTTACTCTACTTGTACTTAGAAAAATTTTGAGAGTTTTGGCTAGGAATTTTAGAATGATGAAGGGCTAGGGCATGGGGTAGTATTTATAGTGGATAATTATGGTTTTGAAATTAAAATGGTGAATTAAAATGCATTAAAATTTGGTTTAATGGTGAAATGAAGGGTCTCTGTTTGATTGCAGAGCAATCAAACAGTGCATGGGTGTTAGGGGTAGGGGAAGGGGCAAGTGTGCAAAGCACGGGCATCATTTGCCATAGTGGGACCGTCGGTGCCGGCCTTGAGAAGGTTTTGGCCGGTCGATTTAGGGGGTGGGGCCATTGAATTGGTTGCCATGTGTACAAGTCGGTGTTTAAACCCTTTTACACATATTTGATTTTTCTGACTTTTCATATTTGTGTGTATTGCATTGTAAACTTTTGAGCTTCCAAAAAGTTTTTAAAATAAATCATAAAAAATTAATGTGTCTGATGGGGATCGAACACAGGGGTTACGTCACAGCAGTGCAAAGGCTTTACCAGTGAGCTACAAATTGCTTCTTGTTCTTCTTAAACAAAATTAACTTATAACTCATACTCAGGCTGTATAACTCATTATCTGTACATTAAACTGGAAACTTCATACGGTAAATTCAGAGTCGTTACAGTTTCAACTTGGAGATCATGTATTCTACAAGATCTCTCCGAACAGATGAGTTATTCACATTGGAAGACGAGGAAAGCTTAGCCCAAGATATATCGGTCCATTCGATATATTGGAACGGGTAGAAGAAGTGGCGTATTGTTTGGCACTACCATCATTATTAGAAGGAATGCACAACGTATTCCATATATCTTAGCTATACCGTTATGTGTGTGACCCCAGCCACATAGTTGATCGCTCGGAGCTCACTGTGCAGACCAATCTGACTTGCGAGCATCAGCCAGTCGAGATACTAGATCGAAAGGAGAAGACATTGCGGAACAAGGTTGTCAAGCTAGTTCGAGTGATGTGGAGAAAGGATTCACCAGGAGAATCAACTTGGGAATGAGAAGATGATACGTGTACATGATACCCTCATCTGTTTAAAGTTTGGTCCTTGTGTAAATTTCCAGGACGAAATTTTTATAAGAAGGGTAAGATGTAATGAACTTGAAATCCCTGTACAATTATATCACATTCAATATTTATAAATGTGTATTTCCGCTCTGACCATGAGTTATAAGTTAAGTTTTTTAAATAAAAGCAAGAAACATCTTGTAACTCACTGGTTAAGATTCTCCATTGTTGTTCTTTAGCCTGCGTGTCCGAATTCCATCAGCCTCAATTATTTTAATATTTTTTTTTTTTACTTTTTGGAAGTCCAAGAGTTTGCACAGGCATTATACGGAGAAACAAAAAGTTGCAAAAAAAATCAAACTGGATAAATGAAGTGTTAAAGCCAATTAAAACCCAGGGCTCGAACCCCGAAGCATTTGCTTCTAATCTAGCCGCCCAAAATGCCCTTAGGGCCGCTACTAGTGGCCAGGATGTGCCCATTTTCCTCCATGCCTCCCTCCTGCGATCTTTGAACTCCACACTACTCCTTTTTACACTTTGAATTCTCTGAATTAAACCAGAGAGCTTCTAGTCCCTTCATATACCCTATTAACACCATTTTTAATTCATTTTTTAATTCACATACTCCCATTTTCTCCTTATAAATACAAAGCCATCCTACCCAACTCCTCATTTCTGAAAATTTCACAAAATACCTCTCTAAAGTTCTCAAGTCCAAGCAAAAAGAGTCAAGCCTATTCGCAAGTTCCTCCACTCGTCAACCATTCAAGTTCGTCCCTCTAATCATCGTCAACGCAACCTTCTCACCATGCTAGTCTCGGTTCCTCAACCAAGACTTTTTTCTCTTTCAAACGTGCAACCTGTAAATCCCCCCTCTCTTTCTTTCATCTAAACGTATTCTTAAACAATATAATATAAAAGTGGAGTTAACCTTAGTTCCTCTTTTAAAATAAATAATTCTCACCACTGCCATATTAATTTAACACATAACAAGTAAACAATATGTATTAACATTGAACTTTTAACCGTAGGAAGTTTTGTTTAGAATTTTCATGTAAAACAAAACATATATCGAACTTTACACTAAAATACATTTAACTAACTTTTAAAATGTAAGCTCTTTTTTCTTCTAGGCTAAAATGATACCTACATGTTAATAACATATATTAGAAAAGATTTTCAAGTTGTATAAAATTTCTGAATACGGAAAACTTCATGTTAACATAGTTTAGAATGTTATTACACAAAAATACCATAAACTTTACATGTACCTTTTGATTGTTATCGTGACATATAGCACTAGAAAACGCACAGGGTAACGACCTACACCATTCACATACACTATGGTTTCATAGCACAATACTATGGTTACATGTTTTATTCTAAAGAAACATATTTCATTAAAATACCCACTCATTCTAAAATACAGTTTTTAAATCGTTATTTTAAATCCTTTGCAAACATGCCTCTAGTTCATCACGAAAAATTGCATTTCAATACCGCTCATTCATTATCATTTGTGATATATCGGTACTATTAATCCGTATTTGCTCAATAAATTCAGATTACAGGTATTCATGTCAAAACCCTGGAAACACACTCAAAATGCATGGATACGACATTTGTAAGCCGACACTGCAACCGAAACAGGAAACCGATCAATATTCAAGAGTTTGCAAAAACAAATCAATGTGTACACATCTTTATTCAAGAATGGTCCAACATGATAGAACAAGATACAAAATGTGAACATAAATCTTTTGATGCATGAACCATGGTGGGGATAGCCTAGTACAAATAGGCAAACAAGAATTATGACTTGTGTAAGTGGATAAGCAAGTGGGTGTGTGATGAATGAAGCAAAAAGGTGTGATGTGATTTAAAGTCATATTTTCCCTCCAAATCTACAGATTGTAAACCAAGCTTATATTAAAAAATCAAAAAATACTAAAGAGATCATGGAGAGACTATAAAATCATCACAAGAAGACGGACCCCAACACTGGAGAAAAAACCGACGGTTTCCCCAAAATACCCGCTACCACCGGCCCATATAGCTCAAAAGTACTTCATTTTTCTTTTGGTCAATCCACATTGTCACATCACCCTTATTTTATTGTTTGTTTATTCTATGGAGATGCCTATAAATATACACCAGAAGAGAGGCTTACAGGTCCATGTTTTTGTAAGTCGATGTACAACACCCCACGAGTTGCGGGGAGGCGGAAATATGAAAAACGATCTTGTTCTATATGCAAACATCGACTAACCGAAGAATCTTTACTAAACGATAACTAACAATTATATAGAAGTTCTTAACTACTATGAGAAGAGATTATACCTAGTGAACCTTGTCCTTCGTCTTTGCGTTCTCTACGTCCTCCTCGGCCTCCTCTACGTGATATATGATCCACCCGAGAGCCATAATCCAAGCTTCACCTCTAATCTTGAGGTAACTAAGTTTCTTTAGTTGCTAATCAAAGGAACCTAGGTGATATAGAGTGAGGTTATGGATTAATTAGTCTATCTAATCCTTGATCTCAACACATGAGAGGGGAGGATTAGGGTTTGAAGAGAGTGAGAGCTTGAGGAGAGAGAAGGTGAACATAATAATGATCATGAAATTGCTTCTCACTTGAATATATGAAGCATAATGTTTTATCAAATAAATGAATAAATATGATTATTCATCATGCTTCATTAATTCTATTTGTGTGATTCACTATATGAGTCATTAACCATTTAATGATGCATTAATGATATGGATGAATCACACAAATGAGTCACAAATGCATTTAATGAAAATGCCAACTAAACCCTCAAGTCGCCATACTTCTAGAAGCTTCCCGTAAAATTACGAGAACGCCCCTCTTATCCGTGAAAACACGGAAAAACTTTAGACTGTATAAATCCAATAACCCGATACTAGAATCTGGCTTAAACCAAAGCCGGCTAGTAAAAAACTGTCTGAACGTCGTACGTGCGTAAACACACGTATGCGTCCGAACCCTTATCGTAAAACCATACAACCTCTATATCGTTTCGCCTGGAGCAGGGAAACTCTCTGTATCGGACTCTAAAGACTCGACTACTACGCTGGCAGTGGGTTTAACCACAGACCGCAAGCGGCACTAGCTGTACGTAACGGTCCCCAGGTAGATGTCGATAAGAAGGCTGATGAGGAAACCCATCCGAACTCCTACTGAGCCTGTCCGTGACAATATCCGCGCAGTCCGGTCTGTTCGTCTACGAGTATCGTATGTATGGTCTAGGGAGGTGGTGAACGTCAGACCCCTAATAACCGTACAAGTCGTGCCGGTATGGCTCAAGACCATCTGAGAATCTACTGATCAGTCCACCAGTAATTCCTTATCAGCCCTGGCAAGGGACTATTGGTAATGACCAACCGATCACAGTGCGATATCAACTCCCTATACCGGGAGAGACGAATCCCTAACAGTCGTTCACTGCCTCCACGTGGCTCGGGACTGTACCCAACTAAAACCCGTTTGCACGACTCCTTTAAGACGTGGTTGGGTAGTAATCAAAGTACAGTGGGAACTCACACGAGACAAATGACGACCTTAAGTCAACAGACTATCTGCACACATGTCACCTGAGAACTGCAATCTGACGTTAGGTATAATACCATCCAGTCAGTTCTTGGCGAGTCCTGTCCGGTGTACTCACACTCAGTGAGCATCTGTATACAATCTTAGATGCACATCACCAATGGCTGCGGGACCAATCCATCGCCCTTCGTCAGGGTCTAGATATGTATACACTAGTCTACTCTGGAGCATCGATGCCCAGTCTCGATACTCCTGCGACCAGGGACTTTTAAGGATGTGCCTATTGACTATCCAGCTCCCACAATTATGACTGCCATCACAACGCCGGTAGTCAGGCAAACACCCTATGGGCTTTATTAACATATTTATAAATACAAAGTAAAATATATCACACGTTAAGATAAAGAAAAACCAAATAGCGTACTATCATATCAAGCAAGATTGTCATGTACATACATATCCCTAGCATCCTATACAATGAAGGCCTCTAGGGCATATATGTCCAGCAATCTCCCACTTGCACTAAGGCCTATAATTGGTGCAATGAGTACCCACTGTCTTCATCAGATCCAATTGCTGGCGTACCGCATGCCCAACATCTCAAACAGCCTCTCGAACTGGATTTGAGGGATGGCCTTGGTGAATGGATCTGCCGTGTTGTCTTTTGTGTCCACTCTCTGCACCTCGATCTCCCGACGATCTACGATCTCCCTGATCAGGTGATACCGCCTCAAGATATGCCTGGATTTCTGATGGGACCTTGGTTCCTTCGCTAATGCTACATCCCCATTGTTATCACAATACAAAGGTATTAGATTGGCAATGGACGAAACCACCTGAAGTTCAGATATGAACTTCTTCATCCAAACAGCTTCTTTCGCGGCTTCGCTAGTAGCTATATACTCAGCCTCCATAGTCGAGTCTGCGACGGTATCCTGTTTGGAACTCCTCCAACATACCGCCCCTCCATTGAGGGTAAACACAAAACCTGAAATGGATTTAGAGTCATCTTTGTCACTTTGGAATCCGGAGTCGGTAAAAGCCTCAACCTGGAGGTCCCCATTATCGTAAATTAAGAACATCTCCTTAATCCTTCTCAAGTACTTGAGAATGTTCTTTACCGCTATCCAATGCTTCTCACCTGGGTCAGACTGATACCTGCTTACCATACTAAGTGCGTAAGCTACATCTGGTCTGGTACATAACATTGCATACATTATGGATCCTACTGCCGAAGCGTAGGGTATAATGCCCATGCGAGCCCTCTCTTCATCAGTCATTGGAGACATCTCTTTGGAGAGGGTGATCCCGTGACAAGCGGGTAAATTACCGCGCTTGGAATCTTCCATACTAAATCTCTTTAGTATAGTGTCAATATACCTGGACTGTGAAAGCCCCAACATTCTATTGGATCTATCACGATAGATCTTAATGCCCAGAATGTAGGATGCATCTCCCAAGTCTTTCATGGAGAATTTCTGTGACAAGAAGAGCTTTATTGATTGTAGCATAGGGACATCATTCCCTATCAGTAGTATGTCGTCGACGTACAAAACGAGGAAGACTACTGCTCCTTCTACAATCTTCCTATAAATGCATGGTTCATCTATATTTTTGATAAAGTCAAATTCTTTGACTGTCTCATCAAAACAGATGTTCCAACTCCGCGATACTTGCTTTAATCCATAAATGGATTTAAGCAATTTGCACACTTTTCCACTGCTCCCATTGTCTAAGAAACCTTCTGGTTGATCCATGTAAACACTCTCTTCTAAATGTCCATTTAGAAAAGCTGTTTTTACGTCCATCTGCCAGATTTCATAGTCATGGAAGGCAGCAATGGCAAGCAGGATCCGAATGGATTTAAGCATAGCTACTGGTGAAAAGGTTTCATCATATTCCAATCCTGGTCTTTGACGAAAACCTTTTGCAACGAGTCTAGCTTTGTAGGTTTCCACTTGTCCAAATGTACCAATCTTCTTTTTAAAGATCCATTTGCATCCAACCGGTTTCACCTAAGGAGGAGCAACTTCTAAAGTCCAAACTTTATTGGTGTACATGGATTCCATTTCGGATCTCATAGCATCCAGCCACTTTACCGAGTCTTTACTCGTGATAGCCTGCTGAAAATTAGTAGGCTCATCATCATCGATGATGCAATCCTCTCGATCCCCATCTACAAGAAACCCATAGTATCTTTCAGGAGGATGAGAAAGCCTACTAGATCTGCGGAGTAGCGTTGGTTCGTCGGGTTCTATTGAAACCCGAGGTTCTACTAAGTCCTCGGCAGCAGTTTGAGGTTCTGGAATTTCTTCCAGCTCTACCGCGCTCCCACTAATTTCTTTTGCAAGAAATTCGCTCTCTAAGAAGACAATGTGGCGAGCGACAAACACCTTTTGTTCTTCAGTGTGGTAGACCAGATATCCCCTTGAATGCTTGGGGTATCCTACAAACTTGCACAAAACCGATCGTGCCTCGAGCTTGTCCGGATTATGCTTTTTAACATATGCCGGACACCCCCATATCTTGATATACTTGAGATATGGTCTCTTCCCGCTCCACATTTCATATGGGGTTGTAGGCACAGACTTAGTTGGAACTCTATTCAATAGGTATGCTGCTGATTCTAGCGCAAAACCCCAGAATGAAAGTGGCAACTCAGCACTACTCATCATTGAACGCACCATGTCAAGTAGCGTGTGATTCCTTCTTTCTAATACACCATTATGCTGAGGTGTATAAGGCAGAGTAAGCTGAGAGAGAATTCCATTCTCTTTTAAGCATTCAAGGAAACTGGTACTTAAGTATTCTCCACCTCGATCAGATCGAAGTGTCTTGATGCTTTTACCAGTCTGTTTCTCCACTTCATTTTTATACTCCTTAAACTTCTCAAAAGCCTCGGATTTATGCTTCATTAAGAACACATGTCCATACCTAGAGAAGTCATCAGTGAAAGTGATGAAGTAGGAGTGACCGCTTTGTGCATGTGTAGACATTGGACCACACACATCACTGTGTACAAGTCCCAAGAGTTCTGTAGCTCTTTCTCCGTGTCCGGTGAACGGAGATTTGGTCATTTTTCCTTTGATACATGATTGACAAGTTGCATATGATGAATATTCAAACGGATCTAAATATCCATTTTTATGTAACTTAGTCAATCTTGTTTCGTTTATATGACCAAGTCTACAATGCCATAGGAAGGCTTGGTTTGAATCTGGAACCTTTCTTTTAAGCGTGTTTTGAATATTGAAAACTTGAGGTTGATTAAGTATGTATATGCCGTTTTCCAGTGTGCCAAACCCAATCAGTTCTTGATTTAGGAGAATGTTCATGACATTTCTTTCAAGCGCAAAATTATATCCTTTATTAGATAACAAAGATACTGATATAATATTACACAGCATACTGGGAATACAAAAACAGTTGTACAATACCAAAATGTTCCCACTAGTCAACCCTAGGTGATATTCTCCTATTGCAATATCATCTACATGCATTCCATTGCCCATCCGGAGAGTCATATCACCTGTCTCCAGTACTCTACTATTTCTCAGATCCTGCAAAGAATTACAGATGTGAGAACCAGAACCGGTATCAAGTACCCATGATGTAAAGTTTACTGAAAGACAATTTTCGATTACAAACACACCTGAAGCAGCAGCAGCTTGCTTCGTGTCCTTGGCTTTGAAGGCCACACAGTCCTTCTTCCAGTGCCCTTGCTTGTGACAATAACAGTATTCGTTCTTATCCGCCTTTACCCTTCCTGCCTTGTTCGTTCCCTGCACCTTCTTGACCCCGCCTTTCGATTTGGTGGCTGTTCAGTTGATAAAACTGCACATTTGTATTACAATTTTCCTACCATTTTCATATTAAAAAAGGACTTTATTATAATATATTATACATATGAGGGTTTATGTGTAAAAACACTACTTTCCATGTGTTAATATATTTTAGCTAGCATTTGGTAGAAAAATGTATGCAAATAAATTCATTGACCAAATCCTAGTAGAACTAAGTCTACTAAATATTATTTAAGATTATTGTGCAGAATTTTCCAAGTTGTTATGCAGAATATATCAAAGAAATCAAGCTGTTGAAGAAGACTTGCCTAATTAAGAAGCAAAACTTGGAGACCGAGTCTGGAAGCAACCGAGAGAAGATTTCTGAATTCTAAAGGTGCCTAGGATTGCCACATGTCACAAGAAGAAAGCCCAAGAATTTTGATCAAGAGATCCTCGCCTTTGAGCGCGGATCCGCGGCCAAACCCTCCCTTGGGCCGCGGATCCGCCGCAATTATAGGGAATCAGAGCACAAGATTTTGTGGGGTGAATCAAAGCTGAATTTTACCAAGTTTCCAACTAAAAGATTCTGGCTTTGCACTATAAAATGACACCGAGAGCCTCTTGGAAAAGTTATCAAGCCGACGCGATCACGAAGCCCCAGACGCTCACACATCCAGGCTGATCATCAACTGTTCGTCTACCTCCTTGGAAGAGATCGAGAAGCAAACTAGTCTTTGTAATCATTTTCTAAGGAATCAAAGTGTAGATTGTTCAAGTTGATTAATAAAGGTAGTTGTTTTATTTAATTCTTTTGCATTTTACATTATGTTTTCCCTCTCTATCTTTTCATCTTCTTCTCCCAACATGCGCGAGTAATTCTCCGCTTGTTAGGGTTCGTAGGATTAGGGTAGGCTAATGGACGATGAAAATAACTAAACCCTTTTTAAGTCCTATAAAGTTTAGGAACTTTATCAAAAGAATCATTAACATCCTAATCGGGCGCGCTAGCAATTCTTTGCTAGTTCCGACCGCGATTAGAGATTAGATTAATGATTGTTTTGGTAAAGGCTAGATATGAACGGAGTTCCGTGTCGAGATAAGGGTTAAGAGTGGGATTCCTTTTCCCTCCAGAAACCCTAATCTACACGCATCACCGTCGTTCTAGTTCTAAATCTATTAATGGATAAAAAAAGGTAACTTTTAATTAATCGTCCATAACTACTAAATCCTAACGAACCCTACAAGCCCTCTTATTATATTAATTGCATCTTTAAAATAATCTAGATCTATATTTTACATTCTTGTTTAACGTAGATCTAGAAATCTTTCTATAAAATTCTTTATCCCTCCTCTCTTTCTCAACACATCTAAAGTAAAAGTAAAAGGTTCCACGTTTCCCAGAGGACGACCCGTACTCATCTCGGTCTAGCTACGTGCGACACCGTTATTGATTGCGGTTAAACTACAAACACACTTTTTCGAACCAATCAAATGGCGCCGTTGCCGGGGATACGTGCGTAATTTTTTATTTTTACTATTTGTGTTGAATTCTTAGACGAGCCATATCATTATTAACACAAAACTGCAAATTGCATATTTAACGATTTGTGCGTGAATTTTTGCAAGGAGATCTGGAGTCACAGAATTAAGGAGAACAGGAAACAGAGACATTTTTAGAGATCCAGAGGAGCACGGAAGGCTATAAAAAAATTCATCAAGTGATCCCTCTGCCACGCGGCGGAACCGCGGCAAAAGCACCCCTTCTGCGGCGGAATCGCGGCAGGTTGGACGAATTAGGGCTTCAATCTTCTCTGGTATCTTTCTTAACTCCTTCTCTCTCTCCTCAAATCCAATAAAATCTATTTTCTGCAGGATTCTTTGCAAAATTGCGCCGCTAAAAAATCTTTTTGCAAAAGTTTTGTGATTGGTTTTGTTTTACATATTTAATACGGACTCTAAGGGGCAAAGACCAAATCAAGATTAGGTGGGGATTTCATCACCCTTCCTAAGCCCCACAAATCACAAACTGAGCATATGGATCAACCCTTCATTAATTTAAAAAATATCTAGACCAGACTCTAAGGACTGTCGCGCTCAATAAGGACAGAGGAAGGTCGTGGGTAATCTATCGTTTATCCGCATTACTTTTGTAGTGACTAGGCAAGTGTGACAAAGGCTAGTGGTTTTTAATTAGGCCCACGACGTGGTTCCTTCCCACTTACCTGGCACTTACCTGGTTACAAGGGTAGTACGGAGGCGGTTGAGGATTGATCCTGCGGCTTGTCCTTTGGAAGTCTAGGAGCGGTCTAGAGACTGGACCTAGGTGACCTTAGTTCTAGGGTTGCTTGTGCATCTTAGGGTGATTTGTCTTGAGTCCCACTTTTTCAAAAACAAGCCAATTTTAAAATCACACACACGCTGCCACTTGCACTAAACCCGCTTAGTGCATGCTCGGCTGGACACGGGATCCTAGTGCCCGTCTTGTCCGCGTTCCTGCTATCGACGCCGAAGTCGGTACTTCTTCATCTTCTTTTCCCCCACCACACACCACATCGACCGTGATGGACGGCACTCCATCTAATTATAACACCACGCTGCCACCGCCCGCAGGTGAGCAGAATCCACCGCGCATCTCTCTCCAAGAGAGATGCTATCCTATTCGTGGTCCTCTTCCTACTTGTCTATCTCTTCCACCACCTAACGGGGATAATTTCGAAATTAAACCCCACTACATCAATCTGCTGCCCAAATTTCACGGGCTTGAGTCGGAAGACGCGTACATTTTCATCACCAAATTCGAAAACGTATGCGCAATGATGGGTACTTCACAATTGACTTTAGATGCTATGCGCTTACGTCTTCTCCCATTCACACTGTGCGACTTGGCAGAAAAATGGCTTTATAATACTGCCGCACACTCTATCACTAATTGGGATGAATTCGTCGTAGAATTTCTTAAGAAGTTTTACCCAAATCATAAGACTGCACATATTAGGAGCGAGATCAACCAGTTCACCCAGCTTCCCAATGAACCATTTTGGAAGTGCTTTGAACGTTTCAAAGATCTGCTTGTCCAATGCCCCCATCACGGAATACAAAGATGGGATTTATGTCGGATTATATATGAGGGCATTAATCCAGCGACAAAGCAGATGCTTGAAACAATGTGTCAATGCAATTTCATGTCTAAAGATGACGGTGAAGCTTGGAAATATCTGGAAGACCTTGCTGAACACACGTTGCAGTGGGAAAGCGTAAGACCACCTTCAACTAAGGGAGGTATTCACCAGCTCGATGTTTCTATCGCAGTAAAAGCCGAAATGGCAGCGATTCAGAAGAAACTCGATGCTATTGAAAACAAGTTCTCAACATTCTCCCTAAATCAGGTCACGCTTCCTAAGACCGTTTGTGGTTGCTGTTCGGATCCTTCACACTTAATGGAAGAATGTCCTATGAATGCATCGTTTCAAGCTAATGCTGCTTTTCAGCAGCGACATAGAAACGATCCTTATTCTTCCACATATAATCAAGGATGGATGAATCATCCTAATTTTGCTTGGAATCAAAACCAACAAAGCAATTATCAAAGACCTCCTCCACAGCAACCACAACCACAGAATCAGCCCCCCTTTCAGTCACAAAATTTCCAAAATCCGGCCAACATTTCTACACCACAAGTGGCCGGTACTGACAACTCACTTGCACAAACGTTGGATATGTTCATGAAACAATCCATGCAAATTTCGGCTGAGATGAGGTCTTCTATTGATCCCCTAACGAAAAACTCCTCCTCCCATGGTGAGAGTATTAAATCAATAGAAAACCAAATCGCACAGTTAAACGCCGCAATGAGTGAGAGAGAGAAAGGGAAACTCCCATCTCAACCCCTACCGAATCCTGGCCATTCACAAAGTTATAATGTGAATGCCATTACTACGTTGAGATCGGGGAGAGTGCTGAACAACCGAGTGGGTGAGCAATTTGATGATAGTGACACATTTGATACCCCTTCTTCTTCTTCTTCTTCCCCTAATTCGTCTAGTCTCCCACCTTCGTCCGAGCCTATTCTCCGTTTTCCCCAAGGCTCAAGCATTTCACCAAATCTATCTAAGTCGATGCCCACTCCAATTTTGGGATCGAATCCGTCGCCACAGTCTTCTCCACAAACGTTGGACCCAAAACTTATTGATCGAGCTCCATTTCCAAACCGATTGAGGGCCAACCGACCTAACCCGCAAATGGAGAAGATTGTGGAAATGTTTAAGCAAGTTAGCGTGAATATTCCTCTCCTAGATGCTATTCAACAAGTCCCATCTTATGCAAGAATCCTTAAAGACTTGTGCACTAGGAAGAGAAAAACTCAAGTGCCTAAAAAGGTTTTCATGACGAGTAATGTTAGCACAGCTTTTGCCCAACAAATACCAAAGAAACGTAAGGACCCCGGCTGTCCTACAATCTCTATTTCTATTAGGGGTAAAAATATAAATCGTGCTTTACTCGATCTGGGCGCTAGCGTCAACTTGCTTCCTTATTCAGTATACGAGCAGTTAGGAATAGGAGAGTTAAAACCCGCCCATTGTACTCTCCAAATGGCAGACCGATCTATCACCAAACCTCGGGGAGAACTAGAGGATGTGTTAATTAAAGTCAGGGAATTCATATTTCCCGTGGACTTTATTGTTTTAGATAGACAACCTGTGGCAAACCCACACAATCAAATCCCGGTGATACTTGGTCGACCCTTCCTAGCAACTTCTAACGCAGTAATTAATTGTCGTAACGGTTCTATGAACTTATCCTTCGGGAAAATGACAATTGAGCTTAATATTTACAAGCTAGGAAGTCAGCCATCAGAACCTTCTGCTCATTTGCTAGATGTTTGTTCCATCCACGAGATAGCTCCCGAAAGCTGCATGGATGAGGAACTTTGCTTTGATGTTCTCGACAACACTAATGAGACATCGTTTGATCTTGCACCACTTCACAGTGAGGATATGTTCAATGAGTCCGACCTTGAGATTGAACCAGTTGACTCGTTGCAAAAGTCAGCAGCACTTTCCGAGTCAATATCTTATGCAAGTTTTGAACCTCTTAAGGAGTCCGAATATCATTCCGTTACCCCTCCTTCTATTGTCTCTCCGCCAATTCTTGATCTTAAACCGCTACCTTCTCATCTTAAATATGCATATTTAGGAGAGAATGAGACTTTGCCAGTAATTATATCCGCTTCTCTAGCCGTAGAGCAAGAGAATGCACTTTTGGCAGTGTTGAGATCGAATCGGCAAGCATTTGGTTGGACAATGGCCGACATCAAAAGGATTAGTCCCTTAATTGTTGAACATCACATACATCTGATGGATGAAGCCAAACCAACCCGAGACCCACAAAGACGGTTAAATCCCGTTATGAAGGAGACGGTAAAGAAAGAAATCGTCAAGTGCCTTGATAGTGGAATAATCTACCCCATATCTGATAGCCAATGGGTAAGTCCAATTCATGTGGTCCCTAAAAAGTCTGGCATCACGGTCATCACTAATGAGGCAAATGAGTTAATCCAAACACGCACCCAAACTGGGTGGCGCGTATGTATTAATTACAGGAAACTCAATGCCGCGACGAGGAAAGATCACTTCCCTCTACCTTTCATTGACCAGATGTTAGAACGATTAGCGGGACACGAATACTACTGTTTCTTGGACGGATACTCTGGTTATAACCAGGTCCCCATCGCCGAAAAGGATCAAGATAAAACCACTTTTACTTGTCCTTTCGGAACTTTTGCTTATAGACGCATGCCCTTTGGGTTATGCAACGCTCCCGCTACATTTCAGCGGTGCATGATGGGGATATTTTCAGATATGGTGGAAAATTTTCTAGAAATTTTTATGGACGATTTCTCCATTTTTGGGGACTCCTTTGAGGACTGCCTTCGTAATCTTGACGCTGTTCTTACCCGCTGTAAGGATAAGAACTTGACTTTGAATTGGGAAAAATGATATTTTATGGTCCAAGAAGGTATTGTACTTGGCCATATAATTTCACATAAAGGCATTGAGGTTGACAGAGCTAAAATAGATGTCATTCGAAATCTCCATCGTCCCAATTGCGTCAAAGATATACGATCCTTCCTTGGTCATGCAGGATTTTATAGGAGATTTATTAAGAACTTTAGCAAAATTGCTAGACCCTTAACCCTTCTATTGGCCAAGGACACTACATTTCACTTCGATTCGGATTGTGAGGCTGCTTTTGAATCGCTTAAAGAATCACTCACTACAGCCCCCGTTTTATCATCTCCGGATTGGAACCACCCGTTCGAGCTTATGTGTAATGCATCAGATTTTGCTATTGGTGCGGTCTTAGGACAGCACATTGATAAGATGCCACATGTAATTTACTATGCAAGTAGGACCTTGAATGATGCACAAATAAATTACACAACTACCGAGAAAGAACTCTTGGCAGTTGTATTTGCATTGGAGAAATTCAGGCCCTACTTGATTGGCTCGCCTATTGTGGTTTACACAGATCACTCCGCCCTATGACATCTTTTATCGAAGAAGGATGCGAAGGCCAGGCTAATACGTTGGATCCTATTGTTACAAGAATTTGATCTTGTCATCAAGGACAAGAATGGATGTGAGAACGTTGTAGCCGACCATCTTTCACGCATCACTTCTTCGCCAACTGTGACCGTGCCGATAAATGACTCATTTCCCGACGAACAGCTCTTGAACGTATCCTACAAACCTTGGTTCGTGGATATCGTGAACTATCTTGCGACGGGACTTATACCTAGCGATTGGTCGAAACAAGACAAACTTCGATTTTTATCTCAAGTAAAATATTTTTACTGGGATGAACCATATCTATTCAAGTACTGTTCCGATCAAATCATTCGCAGGTGTGTCCCTAACGATGAATTCAAGAGCGTGTTATCATTTTGTCATGATCAGGCATGCGGCGGTCACTTTGGACCTCGAAAAACGGCGGAGAAGGTTTTGCAATGTGACTTTTATTGGCCAATATTATTTAAAGATGCATTTGAACATTGCAAAACTTGTCCGCGATGTCAGCATTTGGGTCGGATTTCACGAAGGAACGAGATGCCGCTCCAACCTATATTGGTTGTGGAAATATTTGATGTTTGGGGTATTGATTTTATGGGCCCTTTTCCCAACTCCTTTGGGAATCTATATATCTTGTTAGCGGTTGATTATGTCTCGAAGTGGGTGGAAGCTATACCGTGTCGCACTAATGACAACAAAGTTGTCATTAAGTTCCTTAAAGAAAACATCTTTTCGCGATTCGGACACCCTCGCGCTATCATTAGCGATAACGGGACACATTTCTACAATAGGTCTTTCGAGGCCTTGATGCGGAAATATTCAATCACTCACAAGCTTTCTACGCCTTATCATCCCCAAACAAGCGGGCAGGCTGAGATCTCAAATAGGCAGATCAAACAGATATTGGAGAAGACGGTTTCTAAGAACCGTAAAGATTGGCCAACCAAATTGACGGATGCTCTTTGGGCATTCCGCACCGCTTATAAGACCGATCTTGGTATGTATCCATACCGCCTTGTGTTTGGGAAGGCATGTCACCTCCCTGTCGAGATTGAACATAAGGCAATGTGGGCTATTAAAGAGCTTAATTTTGATCTTGATCATGCTGGCAGCTATCGGAAGCTGCAATTGAATGAGCTAAGCGAACTCCGCGATGAAGCTTACGATAATGCGGTGATAGTAAAGAATAGGACCAAAGTGTTCCACGATAAGAATCTTTTTAGAAAAACCTTCACATCGGGGCAACAAGTCCTTCTTTACGATTCCCGCCTCCATCTTCATCCGGGTAAGCTTAAATCTCGTTGGAAAGGACCTTTTGTGGTGCGGTATGTACACCCGCACGGGGCAGTTGAAGTCGAAAATTTGAAAAACGGTTCGATTTTTAAAGTAAATGGGCATAGATTAAAACCGTATTTTTCTGCTGACCCCGCGGAGGAGCTCCTGTTTTTACAGGAGCCGCTTTATCAAAACTAAATTTCCTCCGCCTCACCTCCATGTTTTGGTAACTTTTTCACATTTTAAGAATGGAGGTGAGTAAAAAAATGATTTGATTGAATATCTATGCGTGTCAAAGAATAAGTTTGGGGAACTTTTCATTTAACTATTATTTTACCCCTTGTATCTCTCCCTTAGTATACAGGTCCATATTCTCAAAAGGCTACATCAGTGAGGACACTGCTGAAAACAGGTTTGGGGGGAAGGTTTGTATTTACTGAATTATCTTTGACACTGGACATTAAAAAAAAATTATAACAAAAGAATAGAAAGTGAAAAATTACATCCAAAAGATAGGAATAATTTAAGAAAACCAAGAAAATTAGAAGTTTTCTTAAACGAACTAGTAATAAGTAGTTATGAGCTGTTGTCCTAAGGGTTAGTAAGATGAAGGAAGTCACTAATCTGAGGATAAAAATAAGTCTGAAAAATAGTTTCTATTCTGGAAGCCAAACATTTGAATGTTGATACCCTACTATATGCACATACACACGTCTTGAAACTCGGGATAGTAGAGGATACCTTAAAATGCTCTTGTCTAAAAGCCAAAGTATGAAGGAAGTGAAAAAAATGAAGAAAATATAAAAATGGTGAAAAGAAAAAAATGAACACTGGTTTTGTATCGCCAAGGCAGCAATAAAAAAATATAGCGAGAGTGCCTCTTCACCTAGTGCCCTAAGGCCAACTGGTCTGGGAGTCACTGCTAAGCCTTAGGTGGTGCAAGACGAGGAAATATTATCACCTAATCAGCAAACACATGAGTAATCGGTCGGTTAGTACCTCAAGAAGTATTAACGGTCGCATGAAAATGTGTGAGCAAACCTAAGTATTCATCAAATTAAAAAGAACTAAGGTAGATGGACAAGAGTATGATAGCTTGAATTGAATTCTCCGAGTGTAGGGATGTCCTATACACACACGTAGGGGTATATGATCAATGTTTGGATGAAAGGTAGGAATGAAGAATAAAGACGATGTTTTATTGAGGGATGATGTGATTTCTAACATTTTTTCATGACTATTAAGATAGGGCTCATGACAACTAAAAAGTTAGTATAGTTGGAAACTCTTCTTTTCAAGGCCTTTCTTTTATGGTTCTTATCTTTATATGTAAATTTCACCATCTTTATTTTCTTATTGGATTTTGTGGGTGTAATCCGCTGAAAACCCTCAGGAGACAACACTCCTCCTACTAGGGACACCTAGAGGTTTAACGGCTTGTTGCACGTGCTCAGTGCAATCGTGTTGCCTACGAAAGTGTGCTTAGTTTTCTCCTTTCTTTTTCTCCTCTTAAATAAACTAGTTTGCTCGGGACGATCAAAGATAAGTTTGGGGGTATTTGTTCAGTTGATAAAACTGCACATTTGTATTACAATTTTCCTACCATTTTCATATTAAAAAAGGACTTTATTATAATATATTATACATATGAGGGTTTATGTGTAAAAACACTATTTTCCATGTGTTAATATATTTTAGCTAGCATTTGGTAGAAAAATGTATGCAAATAAATTCATTGACCAAATCCTAGTAGAACTAAGTCTACTAAATATTATTTAAGATTATTGTGCAGAATTTTCCAAGTTGTTATGCAGAATATATTAAAGAAATCAAGCTGTTGAAGAAGACTTGCCTAATTAAGAAGCAAAACTTGGAGACCAAGTCTGGAAGCAACCGAGAGAAGATTTCTGAATTCTAAAGGTGCCTAGGATTGCCACATGTCACAAGAAGAAAGCCCAAGAATTTTGATCAAGAGATCCTCGCCTTTGAGCGCGGATCCGCGGCCAAACCCTCCCTTGGGCCGCGGATCCGCCGCAATTATAGGGAATCAGAGCACAAGATTTTGTGGGGTGAATCAAAGCTGAATTTTACCAAGTTTCCAACTAAAAGATTCTGACTTTGCACTATAAAATGACACCGAGAGCCTCTTGGAAAAGTTATCAAGCTGACGCGATCACGAAGCCCCAGACGCTCACGCATCCAGGCTGATCATCAACTGTTCGTCTACCTCCTTGGAAGAGATCGAGAAGCAAACTAGTCTTTGTAATCATTTTCTAAGGAATCAAAGTGTAGATTGTTCAAGTTGATTAATAAAGGTAGTTGTTTTATTTAATTCTTTTGCATTTTACATTATGTTTTCCCTCTCTATCTTTTCATCTTCTTCTCCCAACATGCGCGAGTAATTCTCCGCTTGTTAGGGTTCGTAGGATTAGGGTAGGCTAATGGACGATGAAAATAACTAAACCCTTTTTAAGTCCTATAAAGTTTAGGAACTTTATCAAAAGAATCATTAACATCCTAATCGGGCGCGCTAGCAATTCTTTGCTAGTTCCGACCGCGATTAGAGATTAGATTAATGATTGTTTTGGTAAAGGCTAGATATGAACGGAGTTCCGTGTCGAGATAAGGGTTAAGAGTGGGATTCATTTTCCCTCCAGAAACCCTAATCTACACGCATCACCGTCGTTCTAGTTCTAAATCTATTAATGGATAAAAAGGGTAACTTTTAATTAATCGTCCATAACTACTAAATCCTAACGAATCCTACAAGCCCTCTTATTATATTAATTACATCTTTAAAATAATCTAGATCTATAATTTACATTCTTGTTTAACGTAGATCTAGAAATCTTTCTATAAAATTCTTTATCCCTCCTCTCTTTCTCAACACATCTAAAGTAAAAGTAAAAGGCTCCACGTTTCCCAGAGGACGACCCGTACTCATCTCGGTCTAGCTACGTGCGACACCGTTGTTGATTGCGGTTAAACTACAAACACACTTTTTCGAACCAATCAGTGGCTTTCATCTTCTTCTTCCCTTTAGCTTTCGCTTTAGATTTAGAAGAGGATGATTGGTCAGCTTACAGAACGGGGGCCTTCTCCTTTTTCAAGGAGGTCTCTGCTACCCTCAACATATTGAGGAGCTTTGGAAGATCAGCTTCCATTTCGTGCATGTTGAAGCTCAGCACGAACTGAGAGAAGGTGTGGGGAAGGGACTGCAAAATCAAGTCGATATACAAATCATTCTATAGCACGCATCCCAGGTTTGCGAGTTCCTCAATGAGGCTGATCATTTTCAGGACGTGCTCTCCTACAGGTGATCCTGGAGCTAACCTCATCTAGAAGAGTTTCCTTGAGGTCTCGTATCTCGCGATACGGGAGTGCTCCCCATTCAATTCCTTGCAATGGAGAAAGATGGATATAATTTCAATACTCTCGTGCTGTTTCTGAAGTTCATTGTTCATGGACGCTAGCACGATACACTTAGCTCTCTCACAGTCCAGATCCCATGTTTTGCGAACTCCTTGTCCGCAACTGAGGAATCTGGTCCTGGGATAAGGGGAGGAACAGCGGTGGTAACATATGCTACTTTGTCATAAGTCAGTGCAATGTTGACGTTCCTTAGCCAATCTTTATAGTTTTGTCCGGTCAGTATATTTTTTTCAAGTAATAGTTTTAGTTCTGTCATGGTTGCTGTCAGAGAGAGAGAAAAGAAACACTCAGCATATGCTTTTGCAAGTTTAGATTGGTTTATTAGTTTATCTAAACAGGATGGCTCCCACTGTTTCCTCAAATCCTTCTTCAAAACCTAAAAGAAGAATTAGTCAGGATTTAATCACACGTCACAATACTTGCTTAACCTTTCAGCCAGGCCAGTGTTGGTACTTCGAGGGAGGTTTTCCAACGCTTTCGCGAAGTTCCTTAATTAAATAACCTCTTTTCCCTGGAGGCGTAGCCCCTCTAACACCTTTCTGGACACCTACTTGGTTTATAGCATTGATTGTTAAGTGAGAAAATTTCCCGAGAGTAATCCTACTCATCAGTGGGATCGGGATCCAACTATCCTTGTATGATGCCCTAGATGGAAGCCACTCTAGTCACCACACTCCAGAAGGTATGCTAAATCTGCAAGTTTCCTTTATGTTTGAAACTCCCGATGTGATTTTTACCCTAAGCTCTTATGACCTTGACGTAGGCCAACAAATCATAAGACGCAAGTCAAGTTCTATCCGTCGTTGTCCTAATTAATTTAGGTCCATCGTACTCGCCCTTGACGTAGGCCAACAAGGCTGTACGTCTGTCCTAAACTAATGCATCTATCTATGCAACAAATAAGCAACACATTGCTACCATACACTATGCCTTGACGTAGGCCAACAAACATAGCATGAATACGATGTGCTGTTTATTTGAAACGACGGAGGGTTACGGCTGATTTTTGGCAAAAAATCGTTAACGTAGTGAACTTGATATAATCGAAGGAACCAAGATAGCCCTTTTTAAAAGGAGTGGTTTAAGCTCCGCATTTAAAAATTTGCTTTTTGAAGAAAACCGAGTGGTTTTGAAATTGTTCCAACGATTTAGTTTAGGTTTTATTTTCTTTGCATTAATGATAATGCGTCCCATCATTAACCTATCATTACAGAAAACAACGAAAATACAACGTCCTCTTATGCCATCCGCATTCTCCACGGGGTCCCGTCATCACCCGTTAGGTTACTTAACTAACGGCAGAGCGGGGGCTGGGCTAGCGCGGGTGTAAAACATAAGTGACGTCTAAATAGCTATCATATATAGATATTGTACATTCATCAGACGCAATAATAGGCATTCCAGATCACAGATGAACATTATTGGATATACAAGCAATCCGCGTTTCTTTTGAGCCTGCAACGAAAGACGGATTACACAGTTGTGATGAATAGCCATTACCCCACCCTAGACTCCTACGGGTACGGCAAACTACCCGCCAAGTACCCGAAGTGAAGCGGTCTCCCTCAACAACGTGAGTAGGCCACTAAACACTTCAAAGTACCCGGTAGTTTGTGCACCCCACCTTGGGTCTATCCTAGGAGCAAAAACAGTAAAATGAAAATAATACAATGGTGTCTACAACTGCAACCTGGATGTGCCCCGCAAAATAATATTACAACATTTTACAATTACATCGAATAAATGAATATGATAACCCATCTCAAAACCCCGGCTAATCATCACAACAATCCAATACAGTTCATAATCACAAACAGTTAAAACATTACAGAAATGTGCAACCCCCTGCCAACCGACATACTAGCAGTTATGGGAGGTTTACGAACACATTAAACAGTTCACAGATATAATCAAATTAGCAAACATCGTATAATTTCGATCGATCAAACACATTAGATTCTACTCCAAAACTTCTCTGTAAACCTGAGACTTGAGCAAAAAATAAACATTCCAGAAAAGACAAAATATTCACAGAAGAGTAACTGGGGAGATTCGGGGTGAATCGGTCTCAACTCGGCCGCGGATCCGCGGCGGATCGGTGGGATCGGCCGCGGTTCCGCGGCTGTTTGACCGATTCATGCACCCAAATTTCTCCAGTGTTCTTAGGTTTCCCTGCTTGTATTTTTAGAGGTCCCTGAAAAAATTTTAGACCTCGATTTAAATTCGACAGAAACTATGTGAATACGATATATTTTCCGGTTCGTTTTGCGTTCGAAATTCTTACGACTTTGCAAATGAGTTAATTATTGTTTAGCGAGGCTCTGATACCACTGTAAGTCGATGTACAACAACCCACAAGTTGCGGGGAGGCGGAAATATGAAAAACGATCTTGTTCTATATGCAAACATCGACTAACCGAAGAATCTTTACTAAACGATAACTAACAATTACATAGAAGTTATTAACTACTATGAGAAGAGATTATACCTAGTGAACCTTGTCCTTCGTCTTTGCGTTCTCTACGTCCTCCTTGGCCTCCTCTACGTGATAGATGATCCACCCGAGAGCCCTAATCCAAGTTTCACCTCTAATCTTGAGGTAACTAAGTTTCTTTAGTTGCTAATCAAAGGAACCTAGGTGATATAGAGTGAGGTTATGGATTAATTAGTCTATCTAATCCTTGATCTCAACACATGAGAGGGGAGGATTAGGGTTTGAAGAGAGTGAGAGCTTGAGGAGAGAGAAGGTGAACATAATAATGATCATGAAATTGCTTCTCACTTGAATATATGAAGCATAATTTTTTATCAAATAAATGAATAAATATGATTATTCATCATGCTTCATTAATTCTATTTGTGTGATTCACTATATGAGTCATTAACCATTTAATGATGCATTAATGATATGGATGAATCGTACAAATGAGTCACAAATGCATTTAATGAAAATGCCAACTAAACCCTCAAGTCTCTATGCTTCTAGAAGCTTCCCGTAAAATTACGAGAACGCCCCTCCTATCCGTGAAAACACGGAAAAACTTTAGACTGTATAAATCCAATAACCTGATACTAGAATCTGGCTTAAACCAAAGCCGGCTAGTAAAAAACTGTCCGAACGTCGTGCGTGCGTAAACACACGTATGCGTCCGAACCCTTGTCGTAAAACCATACGACCTCTATATCGTTTCGCCTGGAGCAGGGAAACTCTCTGTATCGGACTCTAAAGACTCGACTACTACGCTGGCAGTGGGTTTTACCACAGACCGCAAGCGGCACTAGCTGTACGTAACGGTCCCCAGGTAGATGTCGATAAGAAGGCTGATGAGGAAACCCATCCGAACTCCTACTGAGCCTGTCCGTGACAATATCCGCGCAGTCCGGTCTGTTCGTCTACGAGTATCGTATGTATGGTCTAGGGAGATGGTGAACGTCAGACCCCTAATAACCGTACAAGTCGTGCCGGTATGGCTCAAGACCATCCGAGAATCTACTGATCAGTCCACCAGTAATTCTCTATCAGCCCTGGCCAGGGACTTATGGTAATGACCAACCGATCACAGTGCAATATCAACTCCCTATACCGGGAGAGACGAATCCCTAACAGTCGCTCACTGCCTCCACGTGGCTCGGGACTGTACCCAACTAAAACCTGTTTGCACGACTCCTTTGAGCCGTGGTTGGGTAGTAATCAAAGTACAGTGGGAACTCACACGAGACAAATGACGACCTTAAGTCAACAGACTATCTGCACACATGTCACCTGAGAACTGCAATCTGACGTTAGGTATAATACCATCCAGTCAGTTCTCGGCGAGTCCTGTCCGGTGTACTCACACTCAGTGAGCATCTGTATACAATCTTAAGTGCACATCACCAATGGCTGCGGGACCAATCCATCGCCCCTCGTCAGGGTCTAGATATGTATACACTAGTCTACTCTGGAGCATCGATACCCAGTCTCGATACTCCTGCGACCAGGGACTTTTAAGGATGTGCCTATTGACTATCCAGCTCCCACAATTATGACTGCCATCACAACGCCGGTAGTCAGGCAAACACCCTATGGGCTTTATCAACATGTTTATAAATACAAAGTAAAATATATCACCCGTTAAGATAAAGACAAACCAAATAGCGTACTATCATATCAAGCAAGATTGTCATGTTCATACATATCCCTAGCATCCTATACAATGAAGGCCTCTAGGGCATATATATCCAACAGTTTTTAGTTTAGAACAAGTTTTTCATTTTGTAGATGTTCACTTGTATTTTCTTTTGTACTATTGAGTTCTTACCCTTTATCTTGACCTTATAACTTCTTCACTGAACTTACAAGCTTAAGATTTAGGTTCTTGAATCCAAATTAGTTGTATCTTCTTTACCGATCAATAAAAAGTTCTCTTCTGCTCATTTCATGTCATGTGCTTACTACAATTGTGATCTAATGAAATCCTTTGCTTTACTTTGATTTTGCAACCTCTTAAGTGAGCTTCCAAGTTTAAAATTTGGTATTTTGACTTCATATTGAGATTTGGATTTAAAGACACTTGAAGAGTTGCATATCGAATATATCGATTCTTGGTTCTTAACCTTTGCTTTACTTTTTTTTGCAATTTTTACTATGCGCCTTTCTCTTTTTATGTTTTATTTGGTTTTTGTAAATATGCGTAAGTAATTGTTTAACTTGTTAAGGGTAGAATATGGTTAGTTTTTGTTAAGAGAAGTGTTTGCTAAAATCCTTAAAAACCTTTAATTTGTAATTGAAATTCCGACCAAACTATTCGCAATCCGCTCTGTTAGGCACTCCATCCTACCACGATAGCGGTGACTCCTAATCGTGACCGGTTGCAAGTGGTTTGCCGGAGGCTAAGGCTAAGAGACAAGAACGAAAGGACAATGGACAAGAAATACGGATTTAGTGCACAATCGCAAATACCGTACTTCAAGTTCCTCGGAGTTGCCGGAGATAATTATGCACCATTTGCCTCTCCTTAAATATATATCGTAATTTTAGAGTGGAATTATCAATGGCAGTCGTTTTTGAAAAAGACACAAATCATGCCGACCATGTGCAGCGGTTGTCGATTATTCCCAAACTTAAGAATTTCAAAAGTTAAATCTTTTAATAAGATATATCTAGAGCCTGAACTCAAATCCGAACTTGACTGGAACTCGAACTCAAATCCAAACTTGAATCTAACTTGAATTTGAATATTTGAACTTGAACTTGACTTGACCCGAACCATGAATATGACTTGACATGAACTTGACACAAATACTTGAACACAACTTGAATCTGAACTTGTACTCTTTATATTCATGAATTCTGTCAAGACCTGTAAACTTTCTCTATACAATAAAATACGCGGGGATAAGGGGTATATTGATAAAGAATGTATGGCGTGGCACGAGAGTTCACTAAAAGCCACTTTACCTGAATATCATGTGCTGTTGTCCCGTGGATTTGATGGGGACTTGTATTCCTGTACCTTTGGCCCGCAGGGTATTTCGGACTACTCTCATATACACGCATACCTTTCTCATCAAACTACAAATATCCATGTTAGAATAGTTAATCTTATACATATAAATGCCATGCTTAAGATACCTTTACGTACAACCTTACCTGTTCATTACTAATTGGTTTTCTATTCATTTTACATACTTTCATTCACCAGTACTTTTCTTTTGAGGGCTTACCGGGCGCTGATTCACTGAAGACATTCCTTTCCGTTTCTTTTTCTTGGGATGTTCATCAAGTGGATAAAATACTGAGGAGATAGAGCCAAGCCAGGAATATTTGGACCAGTTTATCGCCCAGCCCGATTACTAGTTTCCTTTCTGCTGTTATTTTTCTGTATGCCATTATTTAAGCATCTTTTCAGTTATTGTATCCTTTATTTCAGACATCTGTATTTTAAATTTTGAATGTAAATAAAGTTGCTGTTAAATTTTCATTACTCTTGTTAATTCTTGCATGTTGTTATATTATTTTCATACGCTTAACGTATTTATTAAGGGAAATGACATTCTCATAGTAAATACGTTGCGAGCCCCGTTACGTACCATCACCATCTTCTGAAAAGTGGGACATGACAACCATTCATTGTTGCTAATGAAATTAAGCATTATATATGAAATCAAATAAGTTTAAATTAAACTTTAAGAGATACAAATCAAAACTTGCTAATTTTGAGCCTCCTCTTTGGTGCTAATTTTTATAGATTTGTGCTTGTTCCGTCTTAGTGGATCAAGGTATTGTTAATGGCTTAATCAAGCTTTACTATTTTTGTTTTTGCACTTGGTGTTTTAATTCATTGTTGATAGTTTATTTGCGCTCATGATGTTCATGTAAGTCATATTTTGTGCTCATGTTTGCAAACATTCAATGATGAATAATGATGCGAGATGCGAGATGTATCAAGAAGTTGTGGGGATGACTTATTGCTCCGATTAAGGTTGGTACTCTTAATATTTTTTTCCTTCAATATTAACACACTATACTTTTTAACTTTTCTGATGTTATCTACATAAGTGTTATTTGAACCCTATACTGAATACTTATTTTTTGAGGTGTTAGGTGTAGATTTCTATGTGCGTTGATGACCGGATGCATAGGCATTTGTGTTCGTCAACCGAAAGGAGGAAAATGAGGACGAAGACAATCTGGGGATGAGTAAATATTGAGAGTTAACCAAAAACATAAACTTCAAATTGTAATAGTAAGGTTATATTCCATTGCAGTCGTATTTGTTATATCTTTGTATATAAACTAACGTGACTAATTGTCTAAATATTTAAATAATGTTTGTTATTTATTATATTTCTGTATTTCGTTATATATTATGTGTGGGATGTCATTGATATATATTTTTGTAATTAGGTATATAATATAGTGTGTGATATATTATTGTATACATGGCGAACAAAAAATAGAGGTTAGATTTTTTTTTTTGATTATTTTAAAATGGTTGCCCCTACGGTTCCAACCGTAGGGACATAAATTTGCCTCCACGGTGATGACAGTAGGGACAAGTTATTTTGATTTTTTTTTAAATTAAAAAAACTAATAATTTAATACTTGGCATTCAGGTATCTACTGCAAAAGAAACTTCTTTAAAACTACCTATAGACGGAAGGGATCGGTGGGAACGGTACGGACATATATGCGTCCCTACGGTTCCCACCGTAGGGGCAATTATTTTTTTAATTAAAAAAATAATTGCCCCTACGGAGGGAACCGTAGGGGCAAATTTACATCCGTAGGGGTATCTATTTGCCCCCACGGCTATTATCCCTACTGGGCAATTTTTTGCCCCTGTAGGGACGAAGGTTTCGTCCATACGGTTCCAACCGTAGAGGCAAGCCTTGTTTGTAGTAATGCTAGTGCCAAATAAGTGGTGTCATGGTGTTTGTTTTTTGGTTGAAATGTGGTAGATTTCAAGCCCGGTAGGTTAAGCATTTTTCTATAATTAACCCAAAAGGTTCTACCTAAAACGAAGGACCCGTTCTTCATTTCCACTTTAGATAAAGAAGATAAAAGTAAAACAAGAAAAAGAGGAAAAAAGAAAGAAAAAAGAAAAAGAAAAAGAAAAAAGAAAGAACGCCAAGCTCCTTTCCTTCTCTCTTTTGTTTTTTCTTCTTCACTCTCTCTCTCTCATCCCTTTCTTGTTCTCCAAGAGCATGGAACGAGGGTGAGTAGGTGCACGCTGCAAGGGTGACTCCCCTTTTCCCCACTTTCTCTCTCCTCACCCCTCTCTTTCTCTCTCCTCTCAATCAAGTCTCTCTCTCTCTCTCTCTGTCTCTGACAGCAGAACCAGCTCCCTGATTTTGAATTCCTACTGTGTCCTTTCTCATCATCATCATCATCTCAGATTTCATCTCAACCCTCCATTTACATCATAAACATACATGATCATGATCATGATGATGCATGTATCATCATGCATGCATGGGGACACCACCATCATCATCATAAGTTTCTCTCCCTCTTGCACACTCTCTTTTCCTTTCTCTTATACATTATAACAAAGCAAAAACAATTGATCATAACACCACAACTTCAAGCTATCATTCCTCTGTTATCAATGGCTTCCTCATTCTCTCTCCTCCTCCTCCTCATCTTCTCCTTCCTCGGTTTCTTCTTCACCCTCTCCTCCTCCTTTGAGCCCCTCAACAAGGAAGGTTTGCCTCTATCTATCTCAAAAACCTTCAACTTTAATGTATCTAAGCTATTATATTTCATTTAGTGGGTTTTGTATTTTATTGTTGATTAGTTGAGGCTTTGATAGCTATAAGGCAAGTTTTGAATGACCCCCATGGTGTTCTAAGGAATTGGGATGAAGACTCTGTTGACCCTTGCAGCTGGGCTATGATCACTTGCTCTTCTCAAAATCTTGTCATTGAATTGTAAATTCTCCCTCCCTTCTCATTTTCATGATTTAATTGCATTCAAAATAGTATTTTTTAAAATATATAAATGATTTTCAGGGGAGCACCCAGCCAAGGGCTTACAGGAAATCTCTCTGCAGTGATTGGGAACCTCACCAATCTTCAACAAGTGTATGTCTTTCATCAAAATTCTTGATAAAATCACTAAAATAACATATGGGTATTCTTCAATTTAGCATAAAAGTTCACTAAATTATAATTTTGCATTTTGGGTTCTCAGTTCATTGCAGGACAACAATATAACAGGGGAAATCCCAACAGAGATTGGTCTGCTCCCAAAGCTTCAGACACTTGACCTCTCAAACAATCGATTCTCTGGGAAAATTCCTGACTCGTTGGCTCGCTTAACAAGCCTTAAATATCTGTGAGTATTTCTTAAAAGAATAAAAGCTTTGATTTTTGACATGTTTTTTAATGCATGTAATGATATCTCTCTGTTGTTTATTATTATTATTATTATTATAGGAGATTGAACAACAACAACTTGAGTGGAGCTATTCCTGTTTCTCTATCAAAAGTTCCCCAGCTCTCATTCCTGTAATTTACTCTTAATCCTTAATTTACTAAATTTATTAGTTAACAAATTCCAAACATTTTGTAATTTTTATGACATTTTAGGGACTTATCCTACAATAATCTAAGTGGGCCACTTCCTAATTTCCCTGCAAGAACATTCAAGTAAGCAATTTTATCACATTTCTATAGCAAGCTTCAAATTTTATGATTTTTGATTATTTCTTCAATATTATTCTAGTGTTGTCGGGAATCCATTAATATGTGGAAACAAAACAACTGAAGAGTGTTCAAAGACTCCATTGCAACCAAATATTGTACCAAACTTGGATACAGCCCACAGTAATTTTCTTCTCATTGTTCTCATCAATTATTTCTTTTAGCTATAAAACCCATGATTTTAGTTTTTTGTAATTTTTATCTATGAACTGTAAAAATGTAGGGGACGCAAAGGGTCAAAAACTAGCCGTTGCATTGGGCAGCAGCCTTGGCGCCAGCTTTCTTCTACTGCTCTCAATTGGCCTCTTCTTTTGGTGGAGAAAGAAGCAGAAGCATCAATCCATTCTTGGACTCTTAGGTTTGTTTTCTCACTAATTTTTATGATTTTCATCAAAATAATTATCAGTTTTATGTGAAGAATTGCCACCAATCTGAACCATTTAGGCTTTGTAATTTTGATAATTCTTTTCTTTTCGTGGAGAAATTGGATAGGATCAATACGAACCATAGGATTTTTCGGTTTTTTTTTTAAAAGTTTTTGCTTTGTGCATGATGTTTGTTAGAGTTGAATTAAAAATAAATCAATGTTCAAGGATAAAACTTATAGTAAAGTACGCTGATAGTTAACATCATTCTGGTTTTGGGGGGAAAATGAAATACTTCTCGCAGCGAACGACGAAGAGGATTCATCAGTATCCATTAATCTCGGAAACCTCCGTCAGTTCTCGCTCCGAGAACTCCTAACTGCCACGGAGAATTTCAGCCCGAAGTACATTTTGGGAAAGGGAGGATTCGGAAACGTATACAAAGGGAAATTAACGGATGGCACTATCGTGGCGGTGAAGCGGCTGAAAGACGCGGGGTCTGCAGGCGAGGCACAGTTTAAGACAGAGGTGGAGATGATTAGCCTGGCGGTGCACCGCCACCTCCTCCGCCTCATCGGTTATTGTGTCACCCCAACAGAACGAATTCTTGTGTATCCTTTTCTGGCTAACGGCAGCGTCGCTTCCCGTTTGAGAGGTATGTAATTTTTTGAATAACGCCTTTAAGTTTTCTGGAGAGCTATACATGAGTTGTTATGCATAACAAAACAATTTAGTTAAGTTCAATGAAAAAATCTAGCTGAAATTTTGTTCTAAATTTTGTTCTAAATGTTCTAAATTTCCATACATGTATTTTTAACTTTGTAAATCTCCCCCTCGATTTTGGTAATTGTTCTCACTGCAGGTAAGCCACCCCTTGACTGGAGCACAAGGAAGCGAATTGCCCTCGGCACAACACGCGGTCTGCTGTACCTGCATGAGCAATGCGACCCTAAAATAATCCACCGCGACATCAAAGCAGCCAACGTTCTGTTAGACGAGTCGTATGAGGCTGTCGTCGGCGACTTTGGGCTCGCAAAGTTACTGGATCACGACGATTCTCACGTGACCACCGCTGTTAGGGGCACCGTAGGGCACATTGCACCAGAGTATCTGTCGACGGGCCAGTCATCTGATAAGACGGATGTGTTCGGATTCGGGATTCTGCTACTTGAGCTTATCACTGGCCAGAGAGCCTTGCAATTTGGCAAGGGACACAAGGGAGGAGGCACCATTTTAGATTGGGTGAGTCGGTGAATGCCTACTTGTCTTTTAGATATAGAAAATTAATGTGTTGAAATTATACTTACAAAACCCATTGTTGCCGGTCCAAGTCCGGATGAGAAAGAATAAGCTTTGTGGTAGGCTTGTGACAGCCAGCGTAAAACTTTGTCGCATTCTCTGACATGAACCATAAACATTGGGACGTCCCCTACTCAGTGACGCGCTACATCGGATTCTGGATATAGTGTTAAGTATGAAAGGACTTCTAAGTCGTCGTCTGGAAGCGGTGCGCTACATCGGACCCCGGGTATACTGAAAAATAAGTAAAGGTTTCATAGAATCCGTCTTGCTTCTTGGAAAATAGATTCTCTTATGAATAGACTAACAGAATTAGTGGAGGTGATGATTAAGAATCGAGTTAGTATTATGTATTTGCAAAAAGCTAAGTGGTAGGTGAAAAGAATAGAGTCATGGAGCTTTGTGGTTATAAGGTTTGCTATACGGGTAAAGATAAAAATCGTAATGGGATAGACGTAATCATAGATAGACAGTTGTTTGAGAATGTAGTTGAGATTAGGAGAAAATGTGATAGAATTTTACTGGTTAAGCTTATTCTAGCTGGGGAGATCCTTAATATATTATTAATGCTTATGCACCATATATAGGTCTTGATGACGTTAATAAACGTCTATTTTGGGAGGATTTAGACGGGATGGTGCAAATTAAGGATATCTAGTGGAGAGAAGTTGTTTATTAGTGGTCATTTCAATAGACCTGTAGGTACTAGTCATAGTGAGTTTGATACTATCCATAGAGCTTTTAGTTTTGAATAGAGAAATGAAACAGGCGGCTCGATTCTATATTTTGCTTTGTCTTATGACCTGACACTTGGTTTAGAAAAAGAGGGTCTCGCCTTATCACTTTTAAGAGTGGATCGAGTGTAAGTCAAATAGATTTTTTTCTGACTAGGAGGATAGATAGAGATTGTCGTATCAATTGTAAGGTAGTACCAGGTAAGAATGTAATCATTCAACATAAATTTTTAGTTTTAGATGTTCGATTTAGAAGAGGTCCTACGAAAATTAGACGTAAGATAGAACCTAGAATTAAATGGCGGCGACTGAAGAAAGATAACCAAAAGCCTTTATAGATCATGTAGTTCAAGAAACGGATTGACTGTTTGAAGATGATTCAGACACAACATAGAACAAAATGGTTAGTTGTATCAAAAGAGTAGCTAGAGATCTACTTGATGAGTCGAGAGGTGGTACTTCACCATCTAAGAACATGTCATAATGGAACGAAAATGTAAAGCCTACTATTAAAATCAAGAGAGATTCTTATAGAGATTTGAAGAAAAGTAGAAACGCGGAGAGATTTGAAAAGTATAAAATAGCTAAAAAGAAAGTTAAGAAAGCTGTTCAGGAAGGTAAAACTAAGGTCTATAATGAGATGCACGAGAAGTTGGATACTAAGAAGGCTGAAAACGATATATATATGATTGCTCGGATGTGGGAAAGGAAGACCGGAGACTTGTGTGCGGTGAAGTGTGTCAAAAAATGAAGATCAGAAGGTTTTTGTTCAAGATCAGGATATCAAAGGAAGGTGGAAAGAATATTTTGATAAATTGTTTAATGAGAGCTTTACGAAAAATTTGGATGGAGTTGTTATTCAATCTCAATATATAAACCGTAATTTCATGCGTGGAATAAGAATATCTAAGCTTAAAGAGGCCTTGAAGAGAATGAAATCAAGAAAAACGGTTGGTCCAGATCGGATTCATATCAAGATTTGGAGATATTTAGGACAGATAGGCGTTAGATGACTGATAGATCTGTTTAATAAAATTTGGTAGACCAAAAAGATACTAAATGAGTGGAAGAAAAGTTCCTTTGTACCTATCAATAAAAACATGGGTGACATTTAAAGCTGCACAAACTACCATGGAATAAAACTTATGTGTCACACCATGAAGATTTGGGAGAGGGTGATTGAACACACTAAAGAATGATATTAAGATAACAGAGAACCATTTTGGGTTCATGCCTAGACGATCGACAATAGAGGCTATTCATTTGTTTCGTTAACTTGTCGAGCGTTTTCGAGAGAGAAGAGATTTGCATATAATATTTATTGACTTAGAGAAAACATACAGCAAGGTACCTAGAGAAATATTATGAAGGACAATAACGAAGAAGGGAGTCGCAGTCAACTACATTGACATAATTAAAGACATGTACGATAGAGTAGTAGCAAATGTCGGAACCTACGGCGGCCTAACGAGTGATTTTCCTATTACAATTGGTTTGCATCAAGAATCAGTATTAAGTCCATTCCTATTTACCATCGTGATGGATGAGCTTACTAGAACTATCCAGGATGATATACCTTAGTGTATGTTATTCATTGATGATATTGTTTTGGTAAATGAGACGAAAGCAGAGGTTAATGCTAAATTGGAGTTATGGAGGTAAACGTTAGAATCTCGGGGGTTCGGATTGAGCAGGTCCAAGACAACATATATGTAATGCAAATTTAGTAAACAGAGAAGTCAAGACCACTGTGGCATAATACTGGATGGACAAGAGATATCACCAAACGATTGGTTTAGATATCTGCGTTTCATCATTTTAAAGAATGGAGAGATTAATAGCGATGTCAACCAAAGGATCCAGGCTGGTTGGTTGAAATAGAGGAGTGCGACGGAGATTTTGTGCAATCGTAATTTTCCGTTAATGTTGAAAGGGAAGTTTTATCGGAACACTATTTGGCGTGTCTTATTATATGGTACGAAATGCTGGGCTCTTAAAAAGCATCATACACAGAAAATATAGGTAGCAGAGATGCGCATACTTCATTGGATGTGTGGTAACACTAAAAAGGATAAGTTGTGAAATAATAATATTCGTGCAAAAGTTGGTTTAGCACTTGTGGAAGAGAAGATACGGGAAAATCGGCTAAAAATGGTTTGGTCATATCCGACGCCGGCCTATGAAAACATCGGTTCGACAAATGGATACTCTCTATATAGGCAATATCAAAAAGGCGAAAGGAAGACCGAAGAAAACGTGGATGGAGGTGGTACGAAAAGATATGGTTGCCAAAGGCCTCAATGAAAGTATATTGTTTGATATGGGTGAGTGAAGACGGAGGATTTATGTGTTGGACCTGACATGATTCTCATGTTGGCTCATGTAGTCTACCCATGTTTTTGGGATAAAAGGCTCAATAGTTGTTGTTGTTGTTGTTGTTGTTGTTTGAAATTATACTTTCATAATAAATCATAATGTTGCTTAAGATGCTGTTATGCAAAGTAATAATTTGGAAGGATAAGTTTAATATTCATTGCATTTATTTCAGTCAAAATAAGGAATTTGATGTCAAAAGAAATAGCTTTCATTCAATCATTCGAATAGAATTTCCATACACTGCAAATAAATACACTAAAGCATGCGGCTATGTTTCTTTAATAAAATTGATCAAGACTAGAGGGAATCCGTTAAAACTTTCATGATTGTATAAGAATACCTTTTACTTCTAATCTTTGAATAAACTTTGATGGAATATGACTATGGTCGTCTAAACATTTTGCTATCCAAATAAAATTGGCTATGTTTTTTTTCCTTTTTCTTTGGGATATTTCTAATGTTCTTGAATTGAAGCAGGTGAAGAAAGTGCACCAAGAGAAGAAGCTAGACCTGATAGTGGACCGCGACCTGGGGACCAACTATGACCGAATTGAGGTCGGAGAGATGATCCAAGTTGCCCTACTCTGCACCCAACACCTCCCTGCTCACCGACCAAAAATGTCTGAGGTAGTCCGAATGCTGGAAGGCGACGGATTAGCCGACAAGTGGGAGGCATCCAACAAAATCCAATCCCACTACGATCCGAATGCATCCTATCATGACAGAGAATTAAGCATATTCTTTGGAATGAACGGCGACATCGACATCGGAGACGATAAACTTGAAGAGATGGAGCTTTCAGGACCAAGATGAATGAAAAAAGAGATTAACAACTTAGCCCACTAACACAAATTCCTTCAGCATGTACATTGTTTTAAATTTTAAATTAGGTTGGTTTTTTTTCTTTTTTTTAAAATTACTGTAAGAAAAAAATATCCCCCTGCACCCACCCCTTTCTTTATCGGAGCAGGGTTTTTGGGAAAAGAATTTTATAGATGCAAGAGAAAGCTGTTACCGTTCCGTTATTTTCACAACCTTTCTCTTTCCACAATCCCATGCGGGGCCCACGTACGACAAGTTGCCAGCGTGGCAGACGAGGGCATGGGCCCCACTACTGGCGTGTCCCAGGAGCGGTTTTCTTCTTTGACTAGAATCTTCGAAAGACGGAACTACCCCTTCTTAGATTTGTCGTGACGCGACTCTGCAAATGGTCAAGTTCTAAATACGTATAAAAGTGAGGGACGGGTGTCGGTATGCTAGTGGATGGATGCCGAGGGTGGCGCTGTTTGGTGTACTGGGACTGACAGCAGATCGTGAGGACTGCTTGTAATAGAAGTCTGGGCCGAGCCAGGGTCTGGCTTGGGCTCGACCAGGGTGAGTTGGGAGCCCAAATTTGGTAAAAATGTACTTAATACTGAACCGTACACGACTCTGAGTTTGATGTACCCAAAATAAGAGAACATTGTTTTATCCCATTGTGGCGCATTTAAATGCAAATTTCAAGCTCCTGCTGTTTAGTTTGATCTAGTAATAAAGTGCAATATCTGATGCATGACCAATTAAGTATTATATTCATTTGTTTTTACTTCAACCCTTTCCCGTTTGGTGCCTTTGAAAGAGCTGGGTAAGTGGATGTCAACATATACTGATGCGGCCAATCGTGGAGCGTCACATACCGTAAGCCAATTGTATGCTGAGCAGATTCCACGTGCGCATGGATGTGAGGTGTAATGACTCCCGGCATTCTTTGAACAACATTTTACTTGTTTTGTACCGTCATATCATATCAATGGGCATCACACAGGTCATGAAAAAGTTGTTGGGAAGGAGGGATAAATGGATAGATTGTTGTATTATGATAAGAGAATTCACATTTCAAATGTATACATCATTACAAGACAATAACAGAAAGTATTGATGGGCTATTATCCGCTAGTAGTAAATACCAGAAAGTCCGGATGGATATAGAATTTACCACTCAACCGACGATCAAGCCCTATAGGTCCTTTTCTTCTTTGCATGTGCCGAGAGTATTGATACTAGGAAAATAGGCAGACAATAGTTAGAAGGTCTATTATCAATTCCCCTTTATAAAATGAGTTCAAGGTGTCTCAAACTCGGAAAATTAGTGGAGATGTCTCTATACATAATCTCATCATCCATTTATGAAATGGATGGTAAGATGAATTTTGTATCTCACCGTATATTCATAAATGGATGGTTGGATTAGCTAGAGTGATATCTCCACCAGTTAAAAAATGAGACTAAAGGAAGACTTTGCATTGTGTTTAATATGATACTGGATGTTTGCACTTGTTCTGTGCGTGTATATGAATTAAAAAGTTATGCAAAAGTTTTAGATGCAAATTTAGAATACCAAGAAAAGGTGGAGATAGAGAGTATTTTTATAACTTAGCAGGTAACTTAATGTATCATGTGCGTATAAACCAATAGAGAGACGATTAATGCAAAAGCAAACATAATATGTGCCATATCCAATTCAAGTCCTTCATATATTTATTAGTTGATAACAAGTTTAATACATGCAGCCAACGAATTCGCGACGAAAACCACAAGTTCAAGAGATGAAGCCAACGAGATGAGGATGGAGACAAGTCCAATCATATAAAATCCAAAATTTAAAATAACTATGAAATTGTTCATTTAGATTGAGGGCAAGGAAATGTGAGGGAAAAAAAAGAACTGAGAGAAAATTTTCTTGATATTTGAAAGAATTCAGTGAAAGAAAACACCAAAAAACCAAGAATTATAATAAGAAATCTTCAGGGAATTCATCAAAGCGGGTTTCGATCTTGAAATTCTTCTATCTCAATCTTCAAGATTCTGTATTGTTTTTGAACTGCTGTTAGCTGCGGATTTCTTGGAGGCTTTTCCTCTTCTGTGATTGATTTTGGGTCTCTCCCTTTCATTCTTGATCTGGGAATTTGATTCCGAATCTTGCTGCTGGTTATTGATGCAAATTATATGTTTCTTGATTCGAGAATCTGAAGCTGAGATTAAGTTCTTTGCTGTTCTTTGATATTGAAGGAATCAGATTTTTTTCAGTAGAGTCTTTTCTTGTTGGTGAATTTTCTTGAAGCAGTAGTTAACATGGAAATTGCTGAAGGATCTTATGCTAATGCTCTTCGAAAAAATTTATGTCTCCCATCACTGCAAATTGAAGAAAAAGAGATGACTGCAAATGAACACGAAGAGGAGCTAGATAAGTCCCTTGCTCCTTTCAAATTTGCTCTTATTGCTAAATGTTCATATGACAGGCCTACTTTTGTTGATATCAAAAAATTTCTCAATCGGTACCTTGGAGTTGTGGATGAGGTGGTAATTAGTAATCTTGATAAAAGGCATTTACTGCTTCGTTTTCAAAATGATCCAAAGTTTGGCTGAAAGAATTTTGTTATATCAATGATTACCTTTTTAATTTCTTCAAATGGACTCCACAATTTGCTGCATCTAAAGAACCTACTATAATTCCAGCATGGATCATTCTTCCTGGTCTTCCTCCAAATTTTTTTCATGAAGCTACGTTAAGATCCATTGTAAAGTCTATTGGTAGATTGATTGCTATTGATAATGCTACCAAATCATGTTCTCGTACTGATAGGCCAGGGTTTGTATAGAGCTGGACTTAAGTGAAAATTTACGTAGAAAAATATGGATTGGAACTGCTTTCTCTTCATGTTTTCCTCAAAATTACAAGTTTGAAAGGAAATTCTTATATTGCTCCATTTGTTCAAAGCATGGCCATCAATCTGAAAAGTGTAAAAAAGATTTGGGCAGCGGGGATCATGCAGGTTAATTTGAAACTACTACTGCTAGCAGAAATGAAAATTATGTTCCTTCATATGAGCAAAACAGCTTGAGCAATCATATTGAAGTGTGGAGGCCAAAGCAGACTGTATCTATAGTGGATATCTCTGTGAAAGCAACTTTACCTGATACTGTGCCTTTACCTGAGTCCATGCAGACTTCAGGAAAAACTTTGATTAAGAATGTTAATGGTCGTTTAGAGAATCTCAGTGTCACAAAAGAGATTCTGTACATTGAAGATGTTGATTCTCAATCTAATCTAAATGCTGACAGTATTGTTGATAATATTGCAGGATCAGAAAAAACACTTATCAGTGATGAAGTTCAGAATATTGGACAATTGATTCAAACATGGGAGAAGCTTAGAAATATACTGATTAAGAACCCTAGTTTAAATTCCTTGGGCACAACAGTTAATACAGCTATTTCTAAATTATCTCCAAAGCCTATGAGTAAAGTTATAGGAAGGACTATTCCTTCATTCTCTCTGATGTTGACTGCTTTTGATTAAAAAAAACAATTCATTAAAGAGAGAAAGCAAGTTATTCTGCAAGTAGAAATTTTTTGCAGAGTAAGAATAATATAAAAGACAATTTCTTCAGTGAGCACAGATATCATATGCCTTCTCAAGAACATCAGAATAAAGATAATATCTTTCATAAAAGAGTTGGACTAAAGGCCAAAAAGCCCTCAAAAAGATTTTATGACTCAAATTAAGTATAGACATCTGCCTATTGGAATGCAAGAGGGATAGCTAACCCACAAACTCAAAGAAGAATAAAGATCATCACAAAGGAGTATAAACTGAAAGTGTTTTCTATATTGGAACCATTACTCGCAGAGGATAAAGCTTCATTTATAGCCTCTCAGCTTGGTTTTACTCAATATTTCACTAATATAAATAGCAAGATTTGGGTATTGATCAAAGCTAGCGTTCAAGCTACCATATTCAATATTTCTGAGCAAAGCCTATGTCAAAATTTCAATCAGCTCAGCTACTGATTTTGTTTTAACCGCAGTTTATGGTAAGAATGATTATATAGAGAGAAGGCACATATGGGAAGAACACTCAGCTTTGAGCAGCTCAATTTGCTGTCCATGAATGAATGATATGTGGTGACTAAAATGTTATTTCATTCTTGCAAGAAAGAAAAGGCAGAGGTAGAGTTAATTTAGCAAGTATTGATGATTTTAATGAAATGATTGATAATTGTGGGCTAATTGATTGTGGATATGCTGGTACTCCTTTCACATATTGTAATGCACAAGAAGAAAGAATAAGAGCAAAGTCCAGAATTGATAGTTGTCTTATTAATAAAAAATGGTTGGATCGGTATTCTAATTTTCAGGTGCCTGCTCTGATCATTTACCTCTTGATTACACTCTGAAGACTTTCTCAAGTAGGCCTAAATCTTTTAAATTTCAGAATATGTGGATTACACATCACTCTTTATAGTAGCAGTAAAGAGTTGCTGGAATTCTCCTATTGATGCTCAAGTTTGTCCTATTTTCAAAATTTATCTCAAGTTCAAAAGACTTAAAAAATTTCTCAGATCCTGGAACAAAGATTTTTTTGGAAATGTGCAAAATAAAGTTAAAGCATGTGAAGATAATCTGAAGGCAACACAATATGTTTATGATGCAAATCCTACAAATGAAAATTTCCAGAGTTTATGGCAGGTTAAAGGTAACATGGAAGGAAGAAGTTTTGAAGCAGGATGAGTAATTCTGAAAACAAAAGTCCAGAATTAAGTGGCTAAGTGCTGGTGACAGAAATACAAAATATATTCATAATACCCTAAAAATAAGAAATTGTACTAATAAGATTGTACAGTTGCAGTGTGCAGAGGGAGAATGGATAGAAGGGCAAGAGAAACTACTTAAAATTGCAGCTGATCACTTTGAGAAGGCTTTTAGTTCTCAGGAGAGAAATACTAGTTTCAATGTAAATGATATCATACCTTCTATTCTCACCGATGAAGATAATGCTTACTTGTTAGCTAAACCAACAAAAGATGAATTGAAGAGCTGTGTATTCTCCATGGATTCAGAGAGTGCACCTGAACCAGCTGGTTCTTCAAGCAAATTCTATACAACTGTAACGATCCTATTTTTCCTATAATACTTTTTAATAAATAAATATATATTTGTTTCGAAATGACACGTTTTATAAAAAGAAAAGGTTTTGAAAGTTTTTATAAAAAGAAAAGGTTTTGAAAGTTTTTATTAAAAAGATGTAGTTTGGTCTCTTTAATATAAAGAATTTATTCTATTTTGCGTTGAAAGGAAAAATTTTGAAAGAGAATTTGTTTTGTTTGAAAGGGGAAAAAATTAGTTAAGAAAATGATTTGTTTTGTTTGATTTTTAAAATTATTCTCTTTTGAAGCTCTGCATATATTTATTTCTATTTAATTCTATGTAATATTAGCCTTGTAGCCCATTAATTAAGTCACTGTATTGTTATTACATTGGCCATACGTTCGAATCTTGGGTCTTGCAATTATTTTTATCTATTTGTTTAAAACTCTCTCATAACCTACAAATGAGACCTTTCAATTTTTTTAACTTCCAAATGAATGGGTATCCTTTCAATTTCTTCTTAACTCCTATTATGAATTCATATTAATTTGAATTAATATGATATAATTCTTTTATGTACCCATCTTACCTTTTTATTTTTCTTTGTCTTAAAAAATTAGAAAGAAGAACAACTCCTCTCTTTCCTTTCTTCCTCACAAAATATTATTCAATTTCCTTTACCCTCTTCATCTAGAGTTCTAGAATAAGAACACGGAGAAGTTTTCAAGAAAGCCTTGTTAGTAATGTGAGGCTATCGGCGGATAGACAAGCCTGATGACAATACCGGTTTGTATTTGTAAGTCCCCTCTTTTTCTTCCCCTTCTCACTCTCTTTATCTTGTTTCCTTCCTTCGTCTAGACTTGCATGATTATTGGTAACCTTTTTTGTATTTTTAGTAAAAGAGATAGTTATGAAAAATATGTGAATGAATAATTGTCTATATATTTTATATGTTATGCTTTGATACTTATAGTATTTATGCACAGTCTATAGTAATTGTCTCATGCTAATATCATTCCTTTAAATGAAAGTAATGTTTTTAGTAGTGTCTCATTGGAATTAAAAAATGATATATGTGAAAGGTTTTATGGTAGTTTCATGAAAAACCGTATGTATTTCTTTTATAACCCGATTGTGTGACTGAAATATCGATGATATTCTACTAAAATACGTAAATACGGAACGTGATAGAGCCAATCATGCTACCTACGGTAAGGAAACATCCTTCCATAGTCATATTAAGCCTGTCAATCAGTAATCAAGAACAATAATATAAATAACTACCTCTAAACATGTCCAATAGCCACAAGAATGATAACAGGAAACGGTAACGGAAACAATAAATATCCAAGGAAAAAGAATACCTAACCATCAATAAGGCCTATATCGGTGAAATGATTCTCACTGATCGGCAATCCTATCGAATTACTCATGATTCTCACGTGTTAAAGTCAAGTATCCGGGCCATGCAAAACCAAGACGTGAGTGCGTCATAAATATCATCGTCATAATAATAAACTGAACAGTGTGTTATATAGGAAATCACGTGCAAGAGTGGGATATCATGAGTATAAATAAAATCAAACACAAGTGTCATAACAGCAGCCTATGGGTAGTCAAACATGGCACATGTATTCTAAAGTCTGTGTTTCTATATTAACTATCCTGCATGTATTTGAAACCAATAAATGTACTCCTCCATGTAACTCAAAAGTATATATCATGTTAGCTCCCGGAACCACGGACCAAGATATATCCCGTTACCTTCTGGGATCACGGATCAAGATGTATGAATCAAGAATGGATCTATTCTGTTACCCTCCGGAACCACAGAAATATGTAATATCCTTTTAAATTACACTTCAGTTACACTTGATTTCTCCAGGTTTCGTTTTCCAAGTCAGGTATGAATAATATCTACCTAATGTCAACACAGGAACATGCAGATAGAGATTATATCTATCTAGACAACAATCAGGACAAGTCAGGATTGTTGGTATCGGTAAATATTACAGTCAATAGATACTAGCATGATAACGGTAATAGTAACAGGATGGCAGGGTACACATCATGAATTTGTGTACAGGCAATTCAGGAATGATGTAATCAGTCAGGTAAGGTATCTACTTCACAATCACATATTCCAATCAAATCATGGTATACAGCCGGCAATATAGTTATAACCGAATATCGATAAACACCAACGGATATAAGTTAACAAGCAGGTCATGTTTAAGGTTAATTGGTTATAGGATCAAATCGACTATTACTTGTTCGTGATATTAATCTGACTGGAATAAGAATATATTTTGTTTTACCAAGAATGATTTATATAAATATTTTATACTCGATGTTTAAACTTATAACAAAGAGATGGCTATTAAACTAGTAAAATGAAAATGTAACCATCAATATATTTGAACTGCTATTCATATTTAACTTATATATTTTGTATTTAAACTTCTATCTCATAATGTTAACTTATCAATCGGAAATAATACTACGACAAGTGTCGAATACTTGCTCATTATTTATCCTGTAGTTATATAATTATAATGAGTGTTCATTTACCGCATGTTATTCTACCAGTTATGATGTATCATTAAATAATACTAATTAAATATTTTATAAATTAATATACACTAAACTTATTATAACTTAAGATTATTATTGAGGGTTATTTGTTAAATTAGTTAACCGACATGAGATGATAAAATAACAATGATATAAAATGATAGAATATATATAATATCATGATAATATATACATATATTATTTAACTATAGCATGTAGCAAGTTAACAACTTGCCTCGAACGCGATCACGGAGACGAACACCAGCACGGAGAAGACGACAAGGCAAGACAGAAACTCGAAAGCTTGTCCGGGGTTTCCAAGTTTGCCTAAGGTGATATTGCGACGATGGGGCTACGATATTGTTGCCGCAAACGTTGAAGGCGCAGCTAGATGAAGACGAAGGCTTTGTTGTGTGCTCAGCTTGGATCTCAGGCGAGAGAACAAGAAGACGATGAATGGTTGTCGCGATGGGTTCCAAGCTCGGGTCGAGAAGATGTAGCCGATAAAGGTTGCTGCAGGTCTTGAAGGCGACGACGAGTGCTGTCGAATAGGGTGCTCCGGCGACGACGAGGCGATGGCTGATCGAAGTGGGGAAGATGATGTTGGTGGTGCTCGATGGCAAAGGTGATGGCGCGGTAGCATGTTACGGCGAAAGAGGTAGGCGACAAGGGTGTTCAGAAGAGGGGTCGACAAGATGACAATGATGGGGGCTGTGGGTATTGGTTGGTGGTGGCGAGGATGAGAAGTCGAGGGAGATGGAGAAAGAAAGAGAGAGCGGGAGGGAGAGAGAGAAAGAGAGTTTTTATTTATAGGAAAAAAATATTTATTTATTTGTATAGTATATTTATATATTATATATATAGTTTAGTATATAACTAATAACTAATAACATTATAAAAGATATTTCACACCATAGTCCGCCTCCACTAAATCTCAAAATACACTAGAAATTATCTACACATACGTAGCCTATTTAACCCATAAATCTAATGGTTTAGAACAAATATATTCTAATCTAACATATCACACACAATATCTTAGAACATTGGGATTTAGGCGTAATAGATAATAGTCAATAAAATAACATGAGATGTTTAAATAAGATAAAACATATTGGTGATTAATATATAAAAATATCTCTAACGTATGGCTATCAGAGAATACATATATATATATATATGTGTGTGTGTGTGTGTGTGTATAAATTAAATATTATATATATATCTGTTATTTAAGATTCATATACATTTAGTCTATGGATAAATATCAATAAAAAATACTCTAACACCATAACGGATTTCACGCATGTGGATCGGGTCCGATAAACACATATATACTATTCAAACCAATCACAACAATAATAATTAAAGAAATTTAAATACTAATTAATATCGTTAAATAATGTACGATCGTGCTAGGGTGTTACAATTTGTGACATGAGTTTTATAGAATCATTGGTGTATTTTCTCATGTGTGTTCTCAATTAGAATATTAGCAAGGATAAAGAAAACAAAGTTGCGGATTAATACCATGGTTTTATCGTTTTTAAATACGATCCAAAACACCTTTATCCTTAAAATAATTTTTAGAAATTAAATCCCATCTCTGTAGATCCTAGGAAAATTAGGATAGATACTAGATAGAATTTCAGATGTACAGTAAAAATGTTATATCAAACCGAACAACGGTTTGGGGCTTATGATACTTTTAGTCACTATTTTTCTGAAATCTAAAAACAGCTTTTATTGGTCAACTTTTAAGACACATAACTTGATCTACCGATATCCAAATTGAGAAAATTCAGGTGTTTTGGATATCTTAATCGAAAGATATAGATTTTCTTAGTTTTAAGTTTTTACTGAAACCAACATAAAATATAGAAAACTGCGTTACAATATTTAGTGACGAATCTAGACAAAATCTGTCCTGATTCGCACACTGTTTTTAAATCAGACATAATTCGAACATCCGATGTCCGTTCGTAACAAACATTAGATGTGTAGATTCATAATTGATATAATTATGATTTCCTGTATACTAGATTACTTAGAAATGCATGAAACAACGCTATATAGGCTTTGCAATACAATATATAGGTGTTGTCTAGAAATCAGAATTTTTGTTTTAAAGGCTGATATTAAAATGATCGTAACTAGAGCTTCAAGAGTCCAAATTGCACGAACCTTAGTTGTTTAGATATGTGCACCGAAAGAACTAAAAATTTCTAATAATCTTCGTAACCTGATGGAAATTGACCCGTACTGTATTTTAAAAATATGTGTCGGTAGATTCTGATCTGTTTTACGCGATGATATGAAAATGGGTATATCTCCCAAACCGGTAGTCTTATTTATGCACGACTGGAACACACGCGTGCACAACACTTAGATCTATATTTCTGTTTATATTCCGTATTATATTAACGTGAGAAATTAGTTGTACATAACATTTATTTACAACATTTTTTATGGTAATTACTTGAACATTATACTTGTATCATCTCATACTATGTACCGCTTGCTTAATATATCTACTTGATTTACATAAATAAAACTATTGCATACTTGACTCGACTTGACCCAAACCATAAATATATAATAACTTGACATGAACACTTGACATGAATATATGAACACTTAACTCGAATACTTGAACTTGACATGAATACTTGAACTCGACTTGACTCTTGAACTTGTACTCTTCTTATGTATTCATGGATCCGACCAAGACTTGTAACTTTATAATATAAACTGTGCGGAGGTGTTGGGATAGTTTGAGTATAAATCCAACGGAATCTCAGAAGTCTCATCACTCAAATAACATTGTTGTGGTACCGGGATGAAACATTACAAATAACGTCGATGTGGTACCGAACCGAAACGGTACAATTAACGTTACTGTGGTACCGGACTGAAACGATATATCACGAATTCATGAATAAGAGCTCGTGTTTCCAAGCTTCTGGGCCCCTACTTTTGGGTTTGCAATATTTCAACGATGGTTGGAGTCCCATTACTTTTGGGCCCATATTTCCTTGCTTATAGGGTTCTACCCTTGAGTTTGAGAATATTTTTGAGATTGGTTGGTATTCACACTTGAACTCACGTTAGTTAGCTTACCTTTTAGTAAGCTTTTTAGGACACATTGACAGTACACTTCAGTTCACTATACCTACATTACACGATCATGTTATACTTGTTTGTTATGCTCGTATTACATTGCCATGCTTACATAGTTATCTTTAATATTGTCATATTATACTTGTTCATATTTCATTTCTATTCATACCATATCACATGCCACCTTGCATTTTATTTATATACATTCGCATTCTACCTTTCTTGGGGACTTACCGAGCGCAAGTTTCCTGACGGGAATCCTGCCCATCTTTTATTTCTTTGGAATGTTCGTCAGATAATCTAGAAACTGAGAAGCTGGAACCTACTGCTGAGAATTACGACCGGTTTGCATCACAAGCCGATTTTTAGTTTCTTTCGGCTTTTACTTTCAGTATGACATCTGTTTAGGCACTTCCATTTTATGTTTCTTGTTCAGACATCATGTATCAGTTTCAATTCTATAAAGTTTGGAATATAAATATATAAAGTTGGATTTTATTCTTTTGTTTATTCTTATTACTTTATGTTGCTTATAGACGCTTAGCATATTTATTGCGAGAAATGACCTTCTCGGAATAAATACGCCGCGGACCTCGTCACATGTCATTACCGCTCTTTTGGGATGTGGGACGTGACAACATGGGAGATTATTAAAAATGATTTGCTTCAGGCTGTAAAGTTCTTTTTCCAAACCGGCAAAGTTCCCAGAGCAGTGAACTCTAATCTGATCTGCTTTATTCCAAAGAAAAAGGATTGCATTACAATTACTGATTTTAGACCTATGAATTTGTGCAGTGTTTTATACAAAATCTGCACAAAACTAATGAATGATAGACTTGCATGTTTCTTACCAAAATAATCTCTATGCAGCACGGGGCTTTTGTTAAAGGCAGAGATATTTCAGATAACATAGCTTTAACACAGGAACTCGTGCAAAACTTAAGCAAGAAAGTAAGAGAGCATAACATCATATTCAAGCTTGACATGAAAAAAGATTTTGACAAAGCAAGAATGAGATTTTATTTTTCAAGTATTGGATGCTTTTGGATTCTCTGCTCATTTCATAAAGCTTGTGAAGGGTTGCCTGCAAAATCAACATTTTTCGATTCTTATGAATGGTCAACCAGGAGGTTATTTTAGAGGAACAAGGGGATTAGACAAGGAGATCCCTTATCTCCATCTCTCTTCATTTTGGTCTCAGTTTTTAAGCAAAGGAATTACACAGGTTATGGAAACAGGTAAAATTACTCCATATAAAAGTAAAAAGGTGCCATAATGTTTCTCATCTTTTATTTACAGATGATACTATCAATTTTGCTAATGGGGGGAGCAAGAGTCTTAAAAATCTCTTTGATTTCATAAAGTTATATGAAAATTGCTCAGGGCAAAGGGTGAATAAAAATAAGAGTGCTTTCTACACTTCCAGATTTTGCTATGATGATTCTCGTAGCCAAATTGCTAGCTTAACTGGAATTTCTAGAGGACAATGGACTTTTATTTACCTGGGAGCTCCAATTTATACAGGAAGAAACAACGCAATATACTATGAGGAAATCATTGAAAAAAGAGAATAATGGAGAAAAGAGGTCATAGGAGGAAATTTCCTCCTATGGCGTGGAAAAAATACAATCTCCACCAATTTTTCCGACAATCAGCCCCCATCATCTTCATCGTTATCATCTAAGATGTGGGTACACCAAATTTCATGTGATTCTACAACTTTTTCACCATTGATTTAGCAATGTAAAAAGTTCTATTGTCGGTAAACCGTTAATTTTGAACCCACTAAATCAACGGTGAAAAAGTTGTGGAATCACATGAAATTTGGTATACGCACATCTTAGATGATAACGATGATGATGATGGATGCCGATCGTCGGAAAAAATGGTGGGGGTTGTATTTTTTCCACGCCATAGGAGGAAATCCCCTCCTATGGCCTCTTTCCACCATTAATCTCTTGAAAAAAATTAGAAACAAACTAAATGCTGGAAGGCCTATACTCGTTAAGCATGTACTGCTTTCAATGCCTTTTCATATAATGGCAGCATGCAACCCTCCCAAGTTTGTGCTCAATAAAATTAATGCTTTATCGGCAAGATTCTTTTGGAATGATCAGATTTCTGAAAAGCATTATCATTGGGTTTCCTGGAAGAAGATCCGCAGACCCATTTCAGAAGGGGATTAAATGTTAGAAGTTTGAAGGAAGTATCATTGGCATATACTTTGAAAAAACATGGAAATTTGAAAATGGTAATTCATTATTGGCAGAATTTATGCAAAAGAAGTACACAAAGAAAAATTCTCTTATTGCTCCACAAGCTTCATCTGCTATTTGGAGACAAATTTATAAAGTGCTGCCAATCAGTCAAAGAAATTCAAAATGGCAAGTAGATCATGGGATATTGATTTTTGGACTAGCATAGGGCATGATGATATTCCTCTAAAATTCTATCCATCAGGCCCAGTTCAGCCATTAAAAATAAAGGAGATTCTCACAAATGGTGAATGAAAATTTTCAGATATTCAGCATATCATCCCTCAAAGTTTGATTGAAGATATTAAATCTAGAAATTATGATACCGATTTCTCATCAGACACTCTTATTTGGAAGCCGCAGTCACAAGGAAACTTCACTCTTAAATGAGCTTGGAGCATGTCCAGAAATACTAATTCAGTATCTATGCAATCAAAGTTTATGTCTAATGCTCAAATTCTAAATAAAATACTCTTATTTACCTGGAGGCTCCTTACTAGCACACTGCCTTTGGACTCTGCAATACAGAGAGGTTAGGCTATTCACTTCCCAGTAAATGCATTTGTTGTGCTTCCTCTTCACAAGAAAAGTTGCAACATTTGTTTTTTGATAGTGATTTGGCTAAAGCATCATGGTCCAAGATTTCAATAGCATTTCAACTAAGTGCTGACAAGTGTGCTTGGAACACGGCTGTTGAGTGTTTTAATTTTTGATATGATAGCGCTATTCTCAGTGTTATATCAAAATTGATTCCTCACTTGCTGCTTTGGAATATTTGGAAGCAAAGGTGTACATGAAAAAATCAAGAAAATTCAGCTTCAACTGAAGCAGTTCGGCATAAATTTCATTCTGATTTGAGGAGCCTGGCAGTTATATACAAAAATCATGCTATTTCTACTTCTAATACTGTTATCCTATAAGCTTTATCTATAAATGATATTATGACACCAGCTCACAGAACAAAGGAAGTTATCACAGCCAAATGGCCGCTACCCCTCTCAAGAAAATACATGTTAAATACTGATGGTGCTCAGTTAGTTGAAACTAAAAAAGCCGCTGAAGGAGCTGTGCTCAGGGATTCTAAGGGAGGAATTGTTTTTATAACAAAATTTTTCTATGGTCGATGTCATATACTAGAAGCTAAAGCTATATTAGATGGGCTCTTGCAATGCTTTTACAAGCAAATAAATAATATATAAGTGGAAATTGACTCAAAGCTCCGAGCAGACTTCATCAAAGGTAATAACAAGGTTTCTTGGAAGATTAATTATATTGTTACAGCTATTATTTACATGCTTGAAAAGTTGAAAGCGGATGTTAAGCATACGTATAGAGAAAATAGCAGAATACAGATTATGCAGCTAAGGATGGTTTGGTATCACGGTGCTAGAGTTCTTATTGTACTATTCAGCTTTCAAATTCTTTGAAAAATCTAACCAAATTGGATTTGGCTGCTATGCCAAATCTCAGAGTTATAAAAGAAAAAGCAAGAGAATAAAAAGGAAGACATAAATGCAGACTGGATAAATTTTAGACTTTGAAATCAAAGATGGTACGCGGAGGTGTTTAAGGCTGTTGGCTGATAATTGGGACTGCTGAAGGAATTAGTCATGAAGATGGGGGAGATTGAGTTTGAGTAAGTGGGTTTTTGCTTCTGCAAAGATTTTGCTATAAACAAATTCATAATCTGATTCGTGGTGGTAAAGTGAAGTCATAAAATTCAGTAAAAAGGAAATTTTTACCTGAAGCTTACCTGCGCAGTTCATAAAGAGAAGTGCATAGAACATGAAAGAAAAGCTTTGTTTCTTAAAGTTTAAAAGTGGAGATCATCAATTTCACGGAGATTATGTTACGCCCCGCTTCCCAAAATACGGAATACGGAGAGCAACGAAGATCGATCGTGCTACTTGTGGTAAGGAAAGATCCTTCCATAGTCACATAAAGGCTGTCTAGCTAACCGGTCAAAAATAATATCCAACAACATGAGAGATAACACTGATAATCATGCTGCAACGAAACCACAAGGAATACTAAAAATATGCCCACTAGATAATCGATACAAATAAAGATCCGATACAATAGGTTCGAAATAAAAACAAGATCCGAAATGAGATGCATAAGTCCTAATGTCCCACAAAGGCGCACATACTAAATACTAACAGAAGAGAAATAAACCTACGGGTTACAGATCTTCGGCAAAGTCCTGATAGCCGCTCCGATCCTGCTCAGCCTGAAAATCCGCCTCTAAACCTGAGATGGCAAATCACAGAGATGTCAGAACATCCCAGCAAGTACTCGACGTATAAGGTGTGTGTGGTATGATAACATGAATATGTGAGTGTAGTGAAGCTCATATGCGCAAGTGGAAATAGATGTATACATATTTATATTAAAAATATAAAATAGACATGTAAACAGGTCAAGTCATAACATAACTGGTCACTAAAAGGTAATCTATCATATCGTGAGTTCGAGTGTGTGCGTCAACCTCTGCAGGAGTATTCCTAACCCAAGGGTAGTGCCATAGGGGCTAGGAAACACGGGCCCAACTGTGGGATGAACATGCGACCGATATAACCCGGTACGAACTGTAATAACAAGCGACCGATATAGCCCGGTACGAGCTGTAATAACAAGCGACCGATATAGCCCGGTACGAGCTGTAATAACATACGACCGATATAGCCCGGTACGAGCTACCGGCATGGGACTCCTGAGATCCTGTTGCACGAACGCACACTCAAACTACCCCAACACCCCTCGTATCTATAACTAACATGGTAGTGAACTCAACCACTAATCAAAATACTGACAGGACTAGAACTTGTAATATCATGTTAATTGTATGAAAATGAAACTGATAAACAAGAAAAGTTGTATCATGGCGTGTAATTCAGCATTCCAATTAGTGATTTCGTTTTAATGTAAGGAAACAGTAATCGTGAACAGGTGTGTCAAGTTCAGTCGAAATAATGTGATAGTGTAAATAATGCAAACAAGAATCTAGATGAATTTGCAAGCATCTTTATTTAACATCCGGATTTATCGATGAATCGAATGCAATTTGAAACATGGTTTAAAGAGTTAATTTGATTAATGGTGCTCTAGATCCTAGGGTTTTCATCCTGTATATAAGTATTATGGGGTATATTAATGAAGCGGCATAATATTCCAATTTTATTCAAACATTGTAAGTTAATAATATTTTTATGGTATGGTCTGTATTTAATAGTGTTACAAATTTGTGAGTTTACATGTCATGTAGAACGCGGTATTATAGATATAGTTAAAGTCATTTGTGTACACAGACTTTGTTCTTTTATTGTTATTATCCTCACATATTACATCAGAAACTAACTGTGCATAAGCAAAACTTTGAACATTATCATATGCTAGTACTTATCAAATTTTTATATATAAATTTGATAAACTTGGTTATAGTAATAATTATTTATTACCAGATATATGTATTAAAACCATTACTTTATTGTCATATAAGAATAAGTAATTGTAAAAGCCTACATTACTTATTCATGCTACTTCCTAATTTGATATAATAAAAGAATAATTGCTTAGCCAAGCAATTATCATGGAGGGAATCCAGCATATAAAACGAATAGGCATGGATCTGCAAGGGGTTTAGTAGAGTGCTTTCAACGCAATGGCACATTATTTTCAAAATTAGGATGCTAAAATTTGAGCCATAAAAATATAATTAAAGAATATATAGAAGGATTAGCCGATGTTGCGTCGGCTAAAGAGACAAGCAAGAATACTTGCCTTGAGGATAAGGATCACCGGAAAACGATATACGAAGATGCGAGACACGAGCTCAGCTAAAATTCAACTTGGGATCTGAGTTATACGCTCCACCTAGATTGATTTAGCCGCACTTAGCATATAATTGTATATAACCAAACATGCACATTATATTTCAACTGTTATATTAATTTACTCATGCTTCACAAATACAGAGAAAAAAACAAGAATGAAACTTACACTGAGAGGAGAAAAAGACGGCTACATCGTAGCTGGGTTCGAGTCTTGATCTGGTGCAGCAGCAGCGATAGGGGATGACGCAGGTGATGGGTGCAAGCAAGGGGATGGGTAAGGTCTGAAATCAAGTCGAGGGGGCGCCGAGGTGTGCTCGGATCTGAAGATGGGAGGCTGTGGTGGTGATGGGGCGGCTGTGGCGAGAGGGAAATGGTCGGTGAAGAGGGTTGGAGCTGTGATGGCGAAGGGTGGCGTTGATGATGGTGCGGTGGTGAGGGCGCAGACGATGGTCACCGGCGGAGGAAAGAGAGGGAAGCGGTGGTCACGGGGGTGAGTTGATGGGTTCGGTCGCGAGGGCTGGCGCAGGTGGCCGGGGGCGATGATCGTCGCTCGGGGTTGTGGTGGTGATGGGGATCGTGATGCGAAGAAGGAAGCGAGGACGATGGTGGTTGGGCGATAGGGTCGTCGAGGAGAAAAGGTTTTCCATGAGGGGAGATGGGAGTCGGGGGTTCGACGGTGAGGGGTTGAGTGTGTGTGGGGGGGGGGAAGGTGACTACGAGGGTGGAGAAGAGGGCTGCAGCGATGGTGGCAACGAGGCTGAAGGGGGCGGCGTAAGGAAATTTGAGGAGCAGAAGCGAGAGGGAGAGAGAGAGAGAGGCGTGAGTACAAGGGAGAGAGGATATACATTAATTTATATATAAATTTTGAGAGAGATATTATTGTATGTAAAATATGAGAATAACGGAGGAAAGATAATACAAGAGGGAATTTCGTTTTTAGGGTCGAAAAAACACGCTTTCCATCGTCGGAAAACACGATGGAGAGTGTGGTTTTTCGACGCCATAGTAGGAAAATTCCCTCCTATCTTTTCTCCATTATTCTCATAATATATATATATATATACATATTTTTATATGAGTGTATTTTAAGATTTGGCATGGATTTTTCTTGTTCTCACATTAACAGCAAAAAGGAATTGGCCAAAGGAATATATGTATGCAAACCAAATATTAGTAGGTCAGTTTAGGGATTTTAAAATATGCAAAATATTGTTTTGCTGCCACTAGGGAATTATTATATATTATATAAAAACTGAAGATTTTTCATATCAAAATGATATACGGAGAGTCAAAATAATTATACTGGCAACCAACCATAAAATAAAATTTTAAAATTACAGTAAAAGTTTTTATAAAAAAAAAATTTCGATAACTCTAGAAACATCGCATCCAAATTAGGGTGTTGCATCCTACCCACCTTACAGAAAATTTCGTACTCGAAATTGGAAGGACGACTACAAGATTAAGAAAACAGGTGTGGGTACTTTTGACGAATCTCGCCCTCATGCTATTTGTTCATATCATAATATTGTATTTTATATTCCCCATTCTTATGCATTTTACAATGAAAACAGGTGCTTTTGACGTATATCTACTACATGTTACATGTTACAGGTTCTTGGAGCAAAAGCAGTGAAAAAGACAAAAGACGATACAAAAGGGGACTTTTGACCAACAAATAGAAGGACTTTGATAAAGCCTACACAAAAGATCATTTTACACAGTATAAAGGCAGCGCAAGGTCCAAGATTACAAAGCGAACGGTTAAAAGTCCATTGCAAATTGTTCACTGAAAATCTGGAACCAATGTAGAAGCCCAATTGATAAAAGAACCAAAGAACCAGAAGCCCAATAAGACCAAGAACAAAACCCTAAATTTTCAGCACCCATTCTTTCTAAAGGGCCGCGGAACCGCGGCCCAAGCTTGCTATTGCCGCGGTTCCGCGGCCATATTGTGCCCGTACGCGGATATTATTTTACCAAAATGTTTAGAGGCGCTGAAAAGATTTTCTAGGGCTATATTTGTAATTTTAGACATGCGGATCAATTGTAAACCTAGGGTTTCCTATTCTCTATAAATAGGAACTCTAATCATTGTAATTTCCTATGCCTCCCTATGCCTCCTTTTAATAAAAATTCAGAAATCCTTTTTGGAGAGCATCGGTGTTTCTTCTCCATTCAGAAATTCAGATCTGACAACCCTACATGGATGATTGGAGGGATGCATCTGTAAGTAATTTAATTTCTTGCCCTAGTGTAGTTTTCAATTCCTTACCCTGGGTAGATTTAATTTCATGCCCTAGGAACTTGTTTAGGGTTTAGCTTTGAGGAAGGATTTTGAGAGATGAGATCTCTCATCCCTTTCTTACCCACCAAATATTTACAATAGGACTCCATGCATACATGCACATACCGCTCCCTACGGCATTCTATCTCTCGAGGTAGCGGTGATACCGTAGTATAAAGGCCCGGGTATGATGTTTTCCATGGAGGTTAGGGTAAGGATGTCACGACCCGCAGGGTACGGAACATGACTGGCACTTAAGTTTACGAAACGTCTAAAGACGTCCGTAAAATAAGTAAGCCAAAGCCCAGAAAACAAAACCAATTAAGCAAAAGAGTGAAGAAAACCCAAACATTTGAAAGCAAGTTTATCAAATAAGTCATGTAAAACCCCTTTTAAAAACAATACTAATTTTTCCGAAAATTTCGGCAGAGTCTCCTTTGTAAATACTGCCCCCCAAAATGGGTACAACAAAATATATACATGAATCCAACAAAATAGGGCATCCCCAAGCGGGAGCTAGCTCTTCGCCACAAGGCGGTCACAAATCCCACGCAATGTAAAATGACAACAAGCATAATAATCATAAGGAAGCATGAAAAAAAGTAGCATGTCGGCTCAAGTGAGCTCGCCCCCAAAATACAGCATAAAATCCACAAACCTCACAGTCTCATCTCTAGGTCAATATAAAATAACACTGATAGAAACAGTAGATGGAGTACACTAGATACAAGAATATACAAGGTGGTACAAAAATGATAACATAACCCACCTATGAGCAAATCTCGAGCTCAGGCAAAAGAGGCAAAAGAACAAGTGCGTCCGCCGCTACTGAACTGACGGAGCAGACCTGCAAAAGACTGTGGCACAACGGGAGTGAGTTGCCAACTCGTGAGTAATAAATAACATCTACAAAGGGTATCGTAAGCATGCACACAAGTATCCTAGCATCAATAATACAGGTATGACTGGATGCACTAGCAGGTGTGTATATAACATCAGTGTACTAATATGTATGCAACATGAATACCTGAGGTCTTAATAGGTATATATAAGAAATATTTTATCTCTTTTTGTTTTTGAAACTCTTTTAGAATGCCAGCATAATGTCAATGAATCGACGAAAATCGGTGTCCAGCAACGACACCCAAAAGCTGTCTCAAACCTCATAAATGTATCTCTGGCCTCAGCCGTCCGGCTGACCCATCTCAAATATCAATATCTCATCATCTAGCGGCCACGGTCGGTATCCTCTGGATATCCGCCGTCTCAAACAGTCACCGGTAGGTAATCCGTCCCCTGCCAGGCTCAACGTCATCACCACATTCCTCTTGCCCCGGGGTACCTTACCGGGCCCACCATGTACCCGTGCCGGTTCCTCCACTCCTCGACACGGATTTCCAAATCCACAGCAAACTCATGGTGGACGACACTTACATCACTAGAAAACCGTAATTTACATATTTTAAAAATATAATAAGTTTAGAAATTTTGCGGCTTTCCCCCGAAATCCAGCAATATTATAAAATCTCAAGGAATCCTCATAAGTGCATATATCAACGATAATGAATGCGTATGATATCAATAATCAAGTTGCGATGTGTGATTAATGTATTAAGCATGAACAATTAATATGATGAAGTACATGCACATGAATAGCAATACTACGGTTTCATTTTTAAGGAATTAAAGGCAATAGTACCAGTTTAAGTATCAATTAGTAAAATGTTTCAATTTAAAAGTTATCTAGTGTGGTGGCATGGCAATTACCAGGGTGTGTGTGTAAACATGAATAGTGCTCGTGCTGCATATAAAAACCCTGGCAATGGTGCAGGTGTCCTATAAAGTGGTTTCGTATAGATATGTCAATATAATGCATGGATGCAGCAAATAGTCAATTAAGTATTTCACCCCTAATTACTAACATTACTAAGGATTTGTAAGTTACTAAAACTATCGGGCGGCTTGCGCCATCCAACGATAGTCCCCCGTAGATGTTACATCTACTCACCGGGATCCCTGCCTAGCTGTGTCCAATCACCGCCTTTCCCTTTCGCGCCGCGTCTGACGTCTCCGCGACCGAACCTGGAATTTACATCAATACTAAATATAAGGTTACATATCAAGAACGACGCAAAACCCAAACGAAACTACTAACGTTCGCTAGCTAGGTATAACGTGCACAAAGTGCGCGGAACACACGCGAAAATCGCAAAAACTGCCAAAAAAACGCCGATTTGGTCGCCCGGCAAAACTAAAACCCGACTACCCAAAAATCCGCACTCACGCATCCTAAAAGTCGTAGGACAAGCCATTACAATCATCAAGATGTCGAAAATAATTCATCACATAATTTTTATACAAAACTAGTAAGCATTTGCATTCCAAAATCGGTGCAAAAATCGCCGATTTGCGACAAAACGACTACAATCTAGCATACTCACCCAAGCACACTACAAGCAATCTACAAACACTAATTACAACACAATAGAAATGATTCCAATCCTATTTTCCATAAACAACCATTTCTTGAATTATAACCTAGCAAATTCCAAATCAATTTCCACACTTGAAAACTTAATTTAACACAACAAAAGCCCACATAAGAAAATTAATCACTTAGATTAGGTTAGCAAAATACTAGATAGCAAAGTAAATTAATTAACCTAATAATGGATTTCTAAACCCTAATCAACTCATTAACATGTTTCACAATCCAATTCCATACAAAAACCCTCTCTTGAAAATCCTAAGACAACAATTTCACACTTCTAAATTTAACTAAATTAGCATAATTGAAGACTACATCAACAAGGTAACTATATAGATTAGTTAATTAACCATTAGATTAACTATAAAACAACTTAATTAACTATTATGGCTTCAAAACCCTAGTTAAACAAACTACTCTTTTTTTTTAAACTAGATTAGAAATTATTTAACTTTTAACACTAAACCATGCATTTAAAGGAATTTAGCAACAAAAGAAAGTAACTTTGATGAGAATTATACCTCACTTGAGATCTAGAAAGAATGGATTTTGCTCCAAAAGATGGCCTCAAGCATCAAGATCCAAGCTAGGGAGGTGAATGAAAAGAAAGATGAAGGATGGTTTGAATTTGCAAGCTTTAATTTGAATTTTTGATGAATTAAACTTGAAGAATTGTGAAGAAATGAGAAGAAAATAGATGAAGAATGGGGAGGTGCAGTTTCGGCCAGCAAGGGGAATGGGGGAGGGTGTGGGCAAGTGGGGAAAGTCATGGTCAAGTCTACAAAAGTCAATGCACCATACCTTATTCATTTTAATTAAAATAAATCAAAAAAAACCCTTAAATCAACTCAAGAAAGCAACTAAAGAAAATGAGGCCAGAAATTTCTGGTCTTGGTCAGGGTTGGGCTGTCCTAGGGCTGAGGAAAAAGAGAGAGGGGTTTTACAAAAGAAATTTTATGCAAAAAGGCCTGTAAGTCTACGCTAGCGCCCCGGCAGTCTACAGACGCCAAATGCGGAATAAAAACTTTTAAACTGGCGCTATCGTATACTTTAACCCGGATCTGCCATTATTGCTAAACTAACAAACTGTAAAGAGTGTAGGAATGTTATACCGAACGATCCGAGTCCTTCGTTCTTCAACCATCATCCCACGCTCCGTTGCGGCTGCTCCGATCTCGTCGATCTCCGATCTCCTCGTCGAGGTGGCACCACATGATCGGTTCTTTAAACGGGCTCCCGCCTCTGACTCGAGGCAACTCGATCGTCAAGTTTGCTAAAAGAGACGACCAAGATTGATGTAGAGAATGAGTAGATGACTTTGTCTCACTTCGTCCAAATCCGTGGACGATCGGTTAATGAAGTTGCCGTGGAAATCGGGTGATGGAATGAAATGGACTGTGAAATTCCATACACCGATAAAACCTATCATAATCTTTTTCTAGCAAAATGAAACTCAAGTGAGAGAGAGAATGAGGAGAGAGAGAGGGCAAGCCATATATAGCAAGAGGGAGGTGACCGTAGGAGAAGGGAGGTGACCATAAACCAAAAGCTTCTCACTCAAAATATCTTAACCAAAACAAGAATGCATTAATACAAAGCATGACTCACTAAACCTAGTCACCCTTTAATAAATGCAACCAATGAAAACCCTACACCAATAAGCCTAGTCACCTCATCTAGAATATTCTAGAACACTGACTCACCTCATCTGTAGAAAAGATAAATCCGTTTTTAACCAAATGTTAAAAGACGGCTGATAGAAAACTGGAAACTGGCAACTTCCAAAAGTGATCCTGAAACAACTTTCAGGATAACCCCGAAACTGTATAAATATACCCGCATTTGTATTACGACCGAATACAAATGCAACTGAGACAAAGATATTATACCTACTCAATATAATACTCGGATCCGGCTTAAACCAAAGCCGACCAGTATCATCTGTCCGAAAATCGACACGTGCGTAAAAGCACGTGCATTTTCCGAACCCTGCCATAAAACCATACGGCCTCTACAACGTTTCGCCCGAACTTGGGAAACTGTCTGTGGGGGACTCTAATGACTCGTCAGTACCCTGGCAGTGGGTTTAACCACAAACCGTCAGCGGCACTAGCAATGCGTAACGGCTGCCCATGGACTGACCTCAAGGGATGCCGATGAGCGCACTCATCCGGAAAACCCTACTGAGCCTAACAGTGACAATGTATATACAGTCCGGTCCGTTCGTCTATGAGTATCGCATATCTGCCTAGGGGGCTAGTAACGTCAGACCCCCAATAGCAGTATAAGTCGTGTCGGAGTGAAGCCCAATCACACCCTGAGATACTACTGGAGTACCTACCAGTAAATCTCCTGCCATGGCAATGGACTTTGTGTAATGGCTCTCCTAGACACTGCACGACCTCGCCCCCAATACCGGGAGAGACGAATCCCCTGCCGATCCGCTCACGTGCCTCCATATGGCTCGGGACTGTACCCAAAAACTACCTGTTTGCATGACTCCTTTGAGCCGTGGTAGGGTAGAAATCAAAGCACAGTGGGAACTCACACGAGACAAATGACGACCTCAGGTCGATGAACTAACCTGTACACATGTCACCAGGGAACTGCTATCTGACGATAGGTATAGTACTAACTAGCAGATTCCCGGCGAGTCCTGTCCGGTGTACTCATAACCCAATGAGCACCTGTATACATCTTAGGTGATCCAACTGACACCAGTGGCTTGTGAGACCGGCCACCGCCCCTCGTCGGGGTCTCGACTGTACACACTAGTCTACTCCGGAGTATCGATGCCCTGTCTCGAAACTCCCACGACTAGGGACCACAATTAAGGATATGCATATAAACTACCCAACTCTCACGTATATGATCGCCATCATACTGTTGGTAGTAAAGCAAGATCCTAAAGGCTCTATCAAAGTGTAACATGCAATCAGTCACCTGAACATGTACACGACTGATAAAGGCAAACCAGATAGCATACTATCATCTCGAGTAAGACTGTCCTACCGGGATAGGTCCTCCGCAATCATTGCAATCACGTACCTGCGATCCAATAATTGACTATGAGGGCACTATCTCCAACAATCTCCCACTTGCACTCAAGGCTAATATTGCGATGTCGACTACTCACAGCCCGTGTGAAACCGACACCCAACTCCTCTACTAATCAGTTTCACAAAGCCCGTTTGTAAAACTATTGTGTTCGAGAAATAGCCTCAGTGAGTGGATCCGCCTAGAAGTATCTTTCTATATCTCTCTTAATCTCAAGTTCGCGGAGAAAACCATCTCCCGAATTGAGTAATACCTGTCTTAGAACATGTCTGGATATCTGATGGGACCTTAGTTCATAAATGAACTCCATATCCAAACTTCTTAGACTGAATCGATCACTGAACCTAATCAGTATCGGGCACCTTGCTTCCCACAGTATCCTCTTGGACCACCTGTCCATAATACTGTCCCTCTTCGTCAGAGGGAAAAACTAAAACTCTGACAGTCACTCTGTCATCCACGTCACCTTTGAAGCCTGGAATGATTATCGTCTCCCGAAGGAGGCTGCCGTCATCAAATCCATAGAACATGCACTTATGTTCTAAAACTGCTTCCTTATGTTTCTCCAGGATTGGATTAATACAAACTTATTGCATCTAGTGCAAAAACAACATTTGGTGTGGTACTTGACATCTCATGATTGACTCAATTGCCTAAGCAAGTGATCTGCCAATCATGCACATCCCTCTCCCCTTTAGTCTGTAAGACACCTTTAGAGAGGGTGACTCCATCACCTGCAGGTACACCACCATGCTAGGAGTCAACTATTCCAAAAACCATTAGAATATCTGTCAAAGTACCCACATTGGGAAACTACCCAAATCCAGATCTAAAACCATAGATCTAGAAACCAGAATGTCAAATATTATATCCATATCCTGTCTGGAGAAACAACTGTGTGACGACCACAGTACAACCGATCGTAGTATAGGAATTTTACTTCCTACTCTGTGTATGTCATCCAGATACCATGACATCACACCCTACTACCTTCTTAACTGATCCATCCCCTATTCTGATTGAAGTCAAACCCATGACTGTCACATCAAAATTAGATGATCTATCTCCGCTATAACTGCTCAAGTCTATAAATAGATATAAGCATCTTGCCCACTATGCTTCCGCTGCTCCCACTGACTACGACAACCCTCCTACCGGGTCTCATATCCTGGAATAACAGTAGTGTCAAGTCTTGGTAGATAAGAACCTCCCTGTCACCGTCCTTGAGCCTACCGAAGTATCTCTCGGGTGTCTGAGGTTACCTACCATACCTGCGGAGTGGCTATTGGAATGTCAAACCTGATTGAATGTATAGGTCCTATTAAATTTTCCGTAATCGTTCGCGGTTCTGGAATCACTTCCAGTTCTATCATACTCCCACTACTGTTTTCTGAAAAAGATCCATTTTTACTAAAACTGTGGCGAGTCAAGAACAATATCATTATTGATCTTCCAAATGGTAGAATATCAACCCTCGTCATAGCCAGGGTCAACCCACAAACAGCCACTACAGAAACGTGCCCTGAGTTATCCAGTGTCTGGTTTTAAGCATAAGCTGGACAACTCCCCGTACCTTAATTTCTTTTAAGGTACGAACTATTCTATATCCAATATAGAAACTTTGGCACTTATTTAATTGGAACCATATTCAATCCATGCATCTGTCTCCAGTGCATATCAACTTAATGGAAAGAGGCTAATCAGCATTACTCAACTTAGGAATCCATCCAATTATGAGTAACCTGAAAGAGAAACACGTTTCTCAAAACCATCACTATCATCTGAATACCAATCACAAGAATCTACATCTTCGATCTCTTTGAAGAATCCCGACACTTGTGATACCTGGTTCTCTACTTTATTCTTATACCCACAACTTCTCAAAACTTAGACCTTGTATTTCTACGAAACACTCGTCTAAATACTAGAGAAGTTATAAGTAAACAGAACATAGTACGAGGACCTACCCCTTTGTCCTGATGGACACTTGGACAACATACAATACTCTGTATAAGTCCGCTGAGTTAAACAACTCAAAACCTGTGCGTTGTAGGTGGAAAACTGTACCCTGACGATTTCCTCAAATATCACCAATTACAACGAATTCCGATATAATGAGGATGATCACCTAATTCCCAATATCTTACTCCCACTCATCATCTGTAAAACCATACAGATATGAGAATGAAACCTGGTAAATACATACCCTTGGAGTAAGTGTCTAATCGGGAAAACAGTTTTTCCTTTAACAATGCACTGAAACATGAAAATGTTTCGTAGGGGTATCCTGGTATTCATAGCAATGCCTCTTCCATAATCCAATTCATGACTTCAACCGTATATTTTATTGCCATCTCTCCAAATCCCTTTATTTGTCTTTAGTCGTTACCTTCTGTACACCATCGTTAGGCTAAATGGTTTTCTTCCTTCCCTACCGTTCGGCACCAGCCTATGGTTTGGAAGAAGACTATCCAGTAAGCATAATAGGTGTACCCTCCTAAACCAAGGAGTACTCGCATCTCGAGAGAAGGTGACGATAAAAGACAACTGAATAATACCTTATTCTTTTAAAGGTGAAATAGGAGTGGCGATGAAGTACGCGGTTTTGGTCGTGAATGATATCAGTCGCAATTTACTTTGCCCTCTTTCTAATCCCTTTATTTTGTTTTTACATATTACCTTCTGCACACCCTACTTAGGCTAATTGGTCTTCTTCATTCCCTACCTTTCGGCACCAGCCTATGGTTTGGAATAAGACTATCCAATAAGCGTAATAGGTGTACTCTCCTAAACCAAGGAGCTCTCGCAACCTGAGAGAAGGTGATAATAAAAGACAACTGAATAAACCAATTCTATTTCTCCTGAACCTGGATCCATCCTTGAAGAAGTCCCTTCGAGTTCGTATATAACCATACGATGGATCTATCCAATGGAAGTGGATATCCGTAGTAATACGGGTGTTCTGAGAAATTCAAAGGGTAAAAGAAGGAGTGGCAATGACTTATGCAACTCAGACAATCCAAAAGCCAGTATTTTAAGAAGGTTCGGTCAACCTGGTCACTGAGTCATAGTCTAGGGTCGGTCAAAGGTCGCTGCCAAAGAGAGAGAGAGAAAAGAAACACTCCGCGTGCACTCTAACCTAGATCAGAATGGTCATTATTTTATCTAATCCGGAAACCTCCCACTGTCCTGTCAAATTCTCCTCCAAACCTAAAGAAGAATCAATCGGGATCACCCGAAGAGTAAACCAACTCATCAGTGGGAATCGGGATCCAACTCTCATCGCATGATAACGTGATGGAATGCATCCACGTTACTCATACTCCAGAAGGTATGCGCATACTTGGCAAGTTTCAGTTTCTTTAGAAACTCCCGATATAGTTTTTGCCCCATGCTCTTATAACCTTGGCGTTGGTCAAAATGTCATAAGTCACGTGCCAAGTTCTACCCGTCACTATCTTGCCAATTTGAACCCACCCGCACATGCCCTTGACGTTGGCCAAAATGGCAGAACGACTGTCCCAAACTAACTCATCTATCTATGCAACAATTGAATACCCAGCAGCTACCAAACACTATGCCTTGGCGTTGGTCAAGATACGTAGCTTGAATACTACTGAATACCCAAAAGAAGTGACGGAGGGCTACGACTGGCTTTTGGCGAAAAACCTTTAGCGTAGTGAACTTGATATCGCTGAAGGAACCTGATAGCTTTTTAAAATATAGTGGCGAAAACCTTTTGCTAAAGAGGTCACTCTCGGTAAAGGGATCTCGGCTCTTTCCTCGTGGAATGAGGTGCAGGATATTCCACTGAATACCGCTATGCAAAGCAACATGTAATCGACTATAGTGAAGTTATTACTCTGACGCAAACTTCTGTCCAAGGGGTCGGTCCCGGTGAAGGGATATCGGCCCTTGCCTCGTCGAATGAGGTGCTGGATATTCCACTGAATACCGCTATGCATAACAAAAGAAAACGTCTTTGTAATAACACTTTTTAAAATCGTTCCAACAACTCAACAGGTTTGATTTCCATTGCATTGATCAGAATCAACGCAGTCCCATCAATCGATCACACCAGAAAAGAACGAAAATAAAATGTACGTATATGCCATCCGCATTCGTCACTGGGTCCCGTCATCACCCGTTAGGTTACTTAACTAACGACAGAGCGGGGACTGGACTAGCGCGGGTGTAAAACATATACAACATCTAATAGTATATAAACCAATATACAATAATCGCTCCAGGCGTGATAGTATGCAACATTACAGAAAAGTAATAAGCATCACAGAACAATACAGATAATCTGGGATCCCCGAGTTTCACAGAGCCGCTGCTGAAACTCGACGTTCCCCTGTCGTGTGGATAGCCTGTGCAATGAAACCTAGACCCCTACGGGTGCGGCAAGTTACCCGCCAAAACCTGAAGCGAGGTAGTCCCCACAGCATAGTGAATGGAACACCCGGCACTTCACGGAATCCGGTAAATTGAGCACCCCTCCTTGGGTCAACCTGTACCCCCTACGAGTGCGGCAAATAGTCTGCCAATTCTGAAGTGGGGCCCCTCTGCCTCTCAAAGCCATGAGATGCGGACCCGTTGCTTTCCCGAACCCGGCTATCCGTGCACTCCGTCGCGGGGCAAAACCTAGTACAGTAATGAAAAATAGTACAATAGGTACATCGACCGCAACCTGGTCGTGCCCCAAAAGAATATTATACAACAGGCAGTGAAGGCAGTCCACAAGTTGGACGCTCGCCCCGCAATATCAAATGTACAAATAAACTCAAACTGTACTACCATTGCACACTGCTATCCACCACGACAAATCCGCAACATCACAGCACAACACAGAACATCAACGCGAATGTCACGTTCGCAAACCCGTCTAAAAGAACTATAGCAATCAAACGCGGTTTACCGATCAAATGACATTCCCGGTCGGAGATATAATGTAAGCACTGTAAACTAACGTGTTTAAATTACGATCGACCAAAAACCAAATATCGAAAAGTGGGCCCCACTGCTTACTGGTGAACAGTAACAAAACCTGGGCGAAAATGATATTTACAAAAAACCCCAAAATCAAACAGAGAAGCCACTGGAAAAATTTGGGAGCACGTGCTCACCACATGGCCGCGGAAGCGCGGTCAAACCATGGGTTTGACCGCCTTTCCGCGGCGGTTTGGTGAGTTCACGTGCCCAAATTTTGTCGTGGTTCTTATAATTCCCTGCACGGATTTTTAAGACATGCAGAAATTGATTTTGAGACCATTTAAAATTAACAGAAACTGTCGGCTTGGATTTTTGCAGTTTTCGATTTTCGGTCGGATCGATGTTTTAAACGCGTTAGCACAAGTTAGTATAGCAAAATGGTTAGGCTCTGATACCACTGTAAGTCTACGCTAGCGCCCCGGCAGTCTACAGACGCCAAATGCGGAATAAAAACTTTTAAACTGGCGCTATCGTATACTTTAACCCGGATCTGCCATTATTGCTAAACTAACAAACTGTAAAGAGTGTAGGAATGTTATACCGAACGATCCGAGTCCTTCGTTCTTCAACCATCATCCCACGCTCCGTTGCGGCTGCTCCGATCTCGTCGATCTCCGATCTCCTCGTCGAGGTGGCACCACATGATCGGTTCTTTAAACGGGCTCCCGCCTCTGACTCGAGGCAACTCGATCGTCAAGTTTGCTAAAAGAGACGACCAAGATTGATGTAGAGAATGAGTAGATGACTTTGTCTCACTTCGTCCAAATCCGTGGACGATCGGTTAATGAAGTTGCCGTGGAAATCGGGTGATGGAATGAAATGGACTGTGAAATTCCATACACCGATAAAACCTATCATAATCTTTTTCTAGCAAAATGAAACTCAAGTGAGAGAGAGAATGAGGAGAGAGAGAGGGCAAGCCATATATAGCAAGAGGGAGGTGACCGTAGGAGAAGGGAGGTGACCATAAACCAAAAGCTTCTCACTCAAAATATCTTAACCAAAACAAGAATGCATTAATACAAAGCATGACTCACTAAACCTAGTCACCCTTTAATAAATGCAACCAATGAAAACCCTACACCAATAAGCCTAGTCACCTCATCTAGAATATTCTAGAACACTGACTCACCTCATCTGTAGAAAAGATAAATCCGTCTTTAACCAAATATTAAAAGACGGCTGATAGAAAACTGGAAACTGGCAACTTCCAAAAGTGATCCTGAAACAACTTTCAGGATAACCCCGAAATTGTATAAATATACCCGCATTTGTATTACGACCGAATACAAATGCAACTGAGACAAAGATATTATACCTACTCAATATAATACTCGGATCCGGCTTAAACCAAAGCCGACCAGTATCATCTGTCCGAAAATCGACACGTGCGTAAAAGCACGTGCATTTTCCGAACCCTGCCATAAAACCATACGGCCTCTACAACGTTTCGCCCGAACTTGGGAAACTGTCTGTGGGGGACTCTAATGACTCGTCAGTACCCTGGCAGTGGGTTTAACCACAAACCGTCAGCGGCACTAGCAATGCGTAACGGCTGCCCATGGACTGACCTCAAGGGATGCCGATGAGCGCACTCATCCGGAAAACCCTACTGAGCCTAACAGTGACAATGTATATACAGTCCGGTCCGTTCGTCTATGAGTATCGCATATCTGCCTAGGGGGCTAGTAACGTCAGACCCCCAATAGCAGTATAAGTCGTGTCGGAGTGAAGCCCAATCACACCCTGAGATACTACTGGAGTACCTACCAGTAAATCTCCTGCCATGGCCATGGACTTTGTGTAATGGCTCTCCTAGACACTGCACGACCTCGCCCCCAATACCGGGAGAGACGAATCCCCTGCCGATCCGCTCACGTGCCTCCATATGGCTCGGGACTGTACCCAAAAACTACCTGTTTGCACGACTCCTTTGAGCCGTGGTAGGGTAGAAATCAAAGCACAGTGGGAACTCACACGAGACAAATGACGACCTCAGGTCGATGAACTAACCTGTACACATGTCACCAGGGAACTGCTATCTGACGATAGGTATAGTACTAACTAGCAGATTCCCGGCGAGTCATGTCCGGTGTACTCATAACCCAATGAGCACCTGTATACATCTTAGGTGATCCAACTGACACCAGTGGCTTGTGAGACCGGCCACCGCCCCTCGTCGGGGTCTCGACTGTACACACTAGTCTACTCCGGAGTATCGATGCCCTGTCTCGAAACTCCCACGACTAGGGACCACAATTAAGGATATGCATATAAACTACCCAACTCTCACGTATATGATCGCCATCATACTGTTGGTAGTAAAGCAAGATCCTAAGGGCTCTATCAAAGTGTAACATGCAATCAGTCACCTGAACATGTACACGACTGATAAAGGCAAACCAGATAGCATACTATCATCTCGAGTAAGACTGTCCTACCGGGATAGGTCCTCCGCAATCATTGCAATCACGTACCTGCGATCCAATAATTGACTATGAGGGCACTATCTCCAACAAAAAGGCCCCCTACAACTCAAAAATTGCAAGTTTTAGCCCAAAATTCAATAAATTCGTTTCAAATCATAAAAATTTGTTAAAAATCAAAATAAATTACTAAAAATTTATGTTATAACTAGATTTTAATTATCATAATTTTAAAGATTAAAATTAGCCCGGAAAAATTTGTATTTATCGCTTATTTAATGTATTTTCTTACCGGCTTAAAATAATATTAAAAAATTGAAAAATAGGGAAAAAATTTTAAATGACCAAAATTTCATAATTAACTCATTAGCTACTAAAAACAAGTAATTACCTATCCATTTAAGGTATAATTAGCCCTAAACTGCAAAATAACAAGAAAGACGGTTTTCGGAAAAATACCGAATTTTCACCGAATTTCAGGAAAACACCAAAACGACTTTTCAAGACGCTACAATCTTCCCCCCTTAAAGAAATTCGGTCCCCGAATTTAAAATAATATTGCTACGCGTACCTTCAAAGAGATGGGGATATCTCTTCCTCATCTCGCCCTCGGTCTCCCAGGTAACCTCCTCGCTGCTCGGGCTACGCCAAAGGACCTTGACGGTTGGTATAATCTTCGACCTCAACTTCTTCACCTGCCGATCCAGGATGGCCACCGGCTGCTCTGAAAAAGAAAGGTCGCGCTCTAGCTGGACTGTCGGGTGCTGAATCGCATGCGAAGGGTCGTGAAGGTACTTGCGGAGCATCGAAACATGGAAGACGGGGTGAACATCGGGAAAGCTGGGAGGAAGAGCCAAACGATAAGCAACAGCGCCAACCCGCTCGAGGATCTCGAAGGGACCTACGAATCTAGGGCTAAGCTTCCCTTTTCGCCCAAAACGCATCACGCCCTTCATCGGAGAGACCCTCAGAAAAACATGGTCGCCAACTGCGAACTCTAACCTGCGACGGCGCCTGTCTGCATAGGATTTCTGCCTGCTCTGAGCCGCTCTCATCCGGTCTCGGATCAACTGTATCTTCGATGTCGTCTCCTCAACAAGCTGCGGCCCCAAAATGCTGCTCTCGCTGAGCTCTGTCCAACAGACGGGCGATCTGCATCTCCTCCCATACAAAGCCTCGAAAGGTGCCATCTGAATAGTATCCTGGAAGCTGTTGTTGTAGGAGAACTCCACTAGAGGCAAATGACGATCCCAGCTACCACCAAAGTCTAAAACGCACGCTCTGAGCATGTCCTCGAGAGTCTGAATGGTCCGCTCTGACTGTCCGTCTGTCTGCGGATGAAACGCTGTGCTGAAGCTCAAACGAGTGCCCAAAGCCTCCTGAAGTCTCTGCCAAAGTCGGCTGGTGAACTGAGTGCCTCGATCTGACACGATACAAGTCGGTACGCCATGTAGTCGCACGATCTCGTCAATATAGAGCTGAGCATACTGAGCGAAGCTGAAAGTCGTCTTCACTGGAAGAAAGTGAGCCGCTTTCGTCAATCTATCCACGATCACCCAGATGGAGTCGTACCCTCGACTGGTCCTGGGTAGACCCATAACGAAATCCATCGAAATCTGCTCCCATTTCCACTCTGGAATGGGTAACGGCTGTAGCTCTCCTGCGGGCCTCTGGTGCTCGGCCTTGACTTGCTGACAAGTCAGGCATCTCGAAACGAACTCCGCAATGTCCCTCTTCATCCCGTCCCACCAGTAGGTCTCTCTCATATCATGGTACATCTTGGTGGAACCGGGGTGGACACTATACACTGATCGGTGTGCCTCCTCAAGAATGTCGCGCCGTAATCCATCAGCATCTGGTATGCACAGTCTAGATCCATATCGTAAAATCCCCTGATCGTCAACCACGAACTCGGAAAATCTGCCCTGTCCCATCTGTGCCATGATCTCTGAGCAACGGTCGTCACTGCGCTGTGCCTCATATATACGGTCAAGCAACTGTGGGCGTGCACGAACATGCGCGAGCTGTCCCCCTGTCTGAGTGAACTCGAACTCAACTCGGCTGTCGCATAACATCTGCCAATCTGCTGACGACTACCTCTGCACTGCGCGCAAAAAGGATAGACTACCCCCGGGCCTCCTACTCAACGCATCTGCCACCACATTTGCCTTGCCGGGGTGATATAAGATCTCGCAGTCGTAGTCTTTCACCAGCTCCATCCAACGACGCTGTCTGAGGTTCAGGTCTCGCTGCTGAAATATATACTTTAAGCTCTTGTGATCGGTGAATATCTGACACGACTCGCCGTAAAGGTAATGCCGCCAAATCTTCAGTGCAAAGACCACTGCAGCCATCTCCAAATCATGAGTGGGGTAGTTCTGTTCATGCTTCTTCAACTGCCGAGAAGCATAAGCGATCACCCGGCCATGCTGCATCAATACGCATCCTAATCCCACTTGCGAAGCATCACAGTAGACAACAAATCCGCCTGATCCCGAAGGCAAAGATAATACCGGCGCCGTAGTCAAACAAGTCCGTAGCTGCTGAAAACTGCGCTCGCACTCCTCTGTCCAGACGAAAGGAACTCCCTTCCGGGTCAAACCGGTCAACGGTGCAGCTATACGGGAGAAGTCCTGAACAAAACGCCTGTAGTATCCCGCCAAGCCTAGAAAACTACGGATCTCAGTAACCGATGTAGGTCGGGGCCACTGCTGAACAGCCTCAATCTTCTTCGGGTCCACACAAATGCCGTCTCTCGTAACCACGTGACCCAAGAATCCGACACTGTCCAGCCAGAATGCACACTTGGAGAACTTCGCGAACAGCTAGTGCTCCCTCAGAGTCTGTAACGTAATCCGCAAGTGCTGCTCGTGCTCCTCTCTGCTCCGTGAGTACACCAAGATATCGTCGATAAACACGATGATGAACAAGTCAAGATACGGCCTGAATGTACGGTTCATCAAATCCATGAATGTTGCTGGGGCGTTGGTGAGTCCGAACGACATCACCAAAAACTCGTAGTGGCCATAGCGTGTACGGAAAGCTGTCCTCGGTATATCCTCCTGTCGAACTCGCAGCTGATGGTATCCTGATCGCAAGTCGATCCTCGAAAAATACCCCGCACCCTGAAGCTGGTCGAACAAATCATCAATGCGCGGCAACGGATATCTGTTCCGAAAGGTAACTTTGTTCAGCTGGCGGTAGTCGATACATAAGCGCAAACTTCCATCCTTCTTCTTGATAAACAGGACCGGAGCACCCCACGGAGAAACACTAGGTCGAATAAGCCCCTTATCTAACAAATCCTGCAACTGATCCTTCAGCTCTCGAAGCTCTGCCGGGGCCATCCGATAAGGTGGTATAGAAATAGGCCCCGAGCCGGGAATCAAATCAATGCAGAACTCAACATCGCGCTCAGGCGGTAGCCCAGGTAGCTCATCAGGGAAAACATCAGGGAACTCACAAACTACCGGGACCCGGTCCAACGGAACCTCTGCAGCTCGAGTATCACAAATAGACGCTAAGAATCCCTGACATCCCTTCCGCAAGAGCTGACCAGCGCGAAGAGACGAAATTAAGCTGGGAAGGGTGACACTGCGGTCTCCCTGAATAACAAGGACTGGCTCTCCCGGAAAGCTAAATCTGACTGCCTTCTCACGGCAGTCCACCGAAGCATAACAAGTGGCTAGCCAATCCATGCCCAGAAGCACATCAAAGTCCAACATATCGAGGAGTATCAAATCAACTGATGAATCCCTCTCCCCGATACGAACGGAACACAAACGAAATACAAACCGAGCGACAAACGACTCGCCTACCGGAGTAACAACAACAAGCGGCTGATCTAACGACGACGACTCACGGCCCAACATCGGTGCAAAGTGTGTAGATACGTACGAATGTGTGGAACCTAGGTCGAATAATACCCGCGCGTCGAAAGAACAAACTGGCAAAGTACCTGTCACAACGGCATTGGATGCCTGCACATCCTGCGGTGTCAAAGCAAATACTCGGGCATGTCCTCCACCGATAGCGGGCTGACCTCGACCTCGGCCTCTGCCTCCTCGTCCTCTCTGAACGGGACCGCCGCGTCCACGGCCTCTCGGTGCACCTAACTGGCATGGAGCATCGCCTGGGGTAGGAAGTAGGGCTCTCTGAGGAGGGGGTGGTGATGGTGGTAGGGTCACGTGCGGAACTGTCGCTGCTCCCTGTCGTCTCACCGGACAGTCTCTGACAAGATGGTGCAAACTCCCGCACCCAGAACACCCTGGCGACGGCTGCTGTCCCTGGGGATAAGAACCATATAACTGTCCCCGTCCAAATCCTCTGCCAGGCCTATCTCTCGGAAAGAATCTGGCGCGCTGTCTCTGAGACGGTACATCGGTGCGAATCCTCTTCGGCCCAGAAACGGCCGAAGTCCGCGATATGCGTGCCTCCATCCGCAATGCCGTATCCATAGCAGCTGAATAAGTGTCGTAGTGCTGGGCGCCAATGGCAAGATATAGCTGGGCATCAAGTCCCTGTACGAACCTCTTCACCATCTTCTCCTCGGTATCCACCAAATACTGAGCATATCGGGATAACTGTGTAAACTGGATGTCATACTCAGACACCGTCATCCCAGGTGTCTTGACTAAGGCCTCGAAGCTACGAGCTCTGGCGTCACGAACGCTCTCTGGAAGGAAACGGGCCAGAAAGACCGCTGTAAACTCGACCCAAGTCATAGGCGGTAGATCTGCAGCTCGACCTCTCAAGACTGACTCCCACCATGTCTGCGCGAGACCCTCTAGTCGGAAACTCGCAAGCTCTACCCATCGATCATCCGAACATCTCAGCGAACGGCAGATCCTGGCTAAACTGTCAAGGAACGTCTGTGGGTCCTCCGCTGCCTCGGTGCCGGTGAATACTGGAGGTCTCAGCCTCATGAAATCCTGTAGTGAAACCGGAATGGCCACGGTGGTAGTAGTAGGAGCAGGTATCATGGTCGTCTGTGATGTAGTAGGTACGTCATCCGGCCTCGGTGTACGACTGGCTGCAACTAGGGAACCTACCATCTGACGTAGCTCCTGCATGCCTCCCATCATCTGTCGCAACTCCTCCATACCGGTCTCGAGCCTATCCATACGGCCTGGGGAAGGTGGATCGGTCTGTCCCTGCGGCGTAGGCATACCACCCTGCTCAGTCCTAGTCTCGGACGAGCCAGCTCGAATCTCGTCTCTGGCGGCAGCCCTCTGTGCCCTCGTAGCCTTCGGCGGCATAGTGGCTGTTACAGGAAAACGGATAGTAAGGACAGTGCAATAGGATCATAGGATACACGGAATTGAAGAAGGAATTTTCAAGCAAGTATACCCTAAATCTACTTAGGCGGAGTACCGTATCGTAAGTATGCCGCGGACATACGCACGCTACGTTACCCTGCTTAAGTCACTTACTCCATCTACCAAGGATCATCCTACACTCACAAAGGTAAAACCTATCGTTCTGATACCAACTTTGTCACGACCCGCAGGGTACGGAACGTGACTGGCACTTAAGTTTACGAAACGTCTAAAGACGTCCGTAAAATAAGTAAGCCAAAGCTCAGAAAACAAAACCAATTAAGCAAAAGAGTGAAGAAAACCCAAACATTTGAAAGCAAGTTTATCAAATAAGTCATGTAAAACCCCTTTTAAAAACAATACTAATTTTTCCGAAAATTTCGGCAGAGTCTCCTTTGTAAATACTGCCTCCCAAAATGGGTACAACAATATATACATGAATCCAACAAAATAGGGCATCCCCAAGCGGGAGCTAGCTCTTCGCCACAAGGCGGTCACAAATCCCACGCAATGTAAAATGACAACAAGCATAATAATCATAAGGAAGCATGAAAAAAGTAGCATGTCGGCTCAAGTGAGCTCGCCCCCAAAATACAGCATAAAATCCACAAACCTCACAGTCTCATCTCTAGGTCAATATACAATAACACTGATAGAAACAGTAGATGGAGTACACTAGATACAAGAATATACAAGGTGGTACAAAAATGATAACATAACCCACCTATGAGCAAATCTCGAGCTCAGGCAAAAGAGGCAAAAGAACAAGTGCGTCCGCCGCTACTGAACTGACGGAGCGGACCTGCAAAAGACTGTGGCACAACGGGGGTGAGTTGCCAACTCGTGAGTAATAAATAACATCTACAAAGGGTATCGTAAGCATGCACACAAGCATCCTAGCATCAATAATACAGGTATGACTGGATGCACTAGCAGGTGTGTATATAACATCAGTGTACTAATATGTATGCAACATGAATACCTGAGGTCTCAATAGGTATATATAAGAAATATTTTATCTCTTTTTGTTTTTGAAACTCTTTTAGAATGCCAGCATAATGTCAATGAATCGACGAAAATCGGTGTCCAGCAACGACACCCAAAAGCTGTCTCAAACCTCATAAATGTATCTCTGGCCTCAGCCGTCCGGCTGACCCATCTCAAATATCAATATCTCATCATCTAGCGGCCACGGTCGGTATCCTCTGGATATCCGCCGTCCCAAACAGTCACCGGTAGGTAATCCGTCCCCTGCCAGACTCAACGTCATCACCACATTCCTCTTGCCCCGGGGTACCTTACCGGGCCCACCATGTACCCGTGCCGGTTCCTCCACTCCTCGACACGGATTTCCAAATCCACAGCAAACTCATGGTGGACGACACTTACATCACTAGAAAACCGCAATTTACATATTTTAAAAATATAATAAGTTTAGAAATTTTGCGGCTTTCCCCCGAAATCCAGCAATATCATAAAATCTCAAGGAATCCTCATAAGTGCATATATCAATGATAATGAATGCGTATGATATCAATAATCAAGTTGCGATGTGTGATTAATGTATTAAGCATGAACAATTAATATGATGAAGTACATGCACATGAATAGCAATACTACGGTTTCATTTTTAAGGAATTAAAGGCAATAGTACCAGTTTAAGTATCAATTAGTAAAATGTTTCAATTTAAAAGTTATCTAGTGTGGTGGCATGGCAATTACCAGGGTGTGTGTGTAAACATGAATAGTGCTCGTGCTGCATATAAAAACCCTGGCAATGGTGCAGGTGTCCTATAAAGTGGTTTTGTATAGATATGTCAATATAATGCATGGATGCAGCAAATAGTCAATTAAGTATTTCACCCCTAATTACTAACATTACTAAGGATTTGTAAGTTACTAAAACTATCGGGCGGCTTGCGCCATCCAACGATAGTCCCCCGTAGATGTTACATCTACTCACCGGGATCCCTGGCTAGCTGTGTCCAATCACCGCCTTTCCCTTTCGCGCCGCGTCTGACGTCTCCGCGACCGAACCTGGAATTTACATCAATACTAAATATAAGGTTACATATCAAGAACGACGCAAAACCCAAACGAAACTACTAACGTTCGCTAGCTAGGTACAACGTGCACAAAGTGCGCGGAACACACGCGAAAATCGCAAAAACTGCCAAAAAACGCCGATTTGGTCGCCCGGCAAAACTAAAACCCGACTACCCAAAAATCCGCACTCACGCATCCTAAAAGTCGTAGGACAAGCCATTACAATCATCAAGATGTCGAAAATAATTCATCACATAATTTTTATACAAAACTAGTAAGCATTTGCATTCCAAAATCGGTGCAAAAATCGCCGATTTGCGACAAAACGACTACAATCTAGCATACTCACCCAAGCACACTACAAGCAATCTACAAACACTAATTACAACACAATAGCAATGATTCCAATCCTATTTTCCATAAACAACCATTTCTTGAATTATAACCTAGCAAATTCCAAATCAATTTCCACACTTGAAAATTTAATTTAACACAACAAAAGCCCACATAAGAAAATTAATCACTGAGATTAGGTTAGCAAAATACTAGATAGCAAAGTAAATTAATTAACCTAATAATGGATTTCTAAACCCTAATCAACTCATTAACATGTTTCACAATCCAATTCCATACAAAAACCCTCTCTTGAAAATCCTAAAACAACAATTTCATACTTCTAAATTTAACTAAATTAGCATAATTGAAGACTACATCAACAAGGTAACTATATAGATTAGTTAATTAACCATTAGATTAACTATAAAACAACTTAATTAACTATTATGGCTTCAAAACCCTAGTTAAACAAACTACTCTTTTTTTTTTAAACTAGATTAGAAATTATTTAACTTTTAACACTAAACCATGCATTTAAAGGAATTTAGCAACAAAAGAAAGTAACTTTGATGAGAATTATACCTCACTTGAGATCTAGAAAGAATGGATTTTGCTCCAAAAGATGGCCTCAAGCATCAAGATCCAAGCTAGGGAGGTGAATGAAAAGAAAGATGAAGGATGGTTTGAATTTGCAAGCTTTAATTTGAATTTTTGATGAATTAAACTTGAAGAATTGTGAAGAAATGAGAAGAAAATAGATGAAGAATGGGGAGGTGCAGTTTCGGCCAGCAAGGGGAATGGGGGAGGGTGTGGGCAAGTGGGGAAAGTCATGGTCAAGTCCACAAAAGTCAATGCACCATACCTTATTCATTTTAATTAAAATAAATCAAAAAAAACCCTTAAATCAACTCAAGAAAGCAACTAAAGAAAATGAGGCCAGAAATTTCTGGTCTTGGTCAGGGTTGGGCTGTCCTAGGGCTGAGGAAAAAGAGAGAGGGGTTTTACAAAAGAAATTTTATGCAAAAAGGCCCCCTACAACTCAAAAATTGCAAGTTTTAGCCCAAAATTCAATAAATTCGTTTCAAATCATAAAAATTTGTTAAAAATCAAAATAAATTACAAAAAATTTATGTTATCACTAGATTTTAATTATCATAATTTTAAAGATTAAAATTAGCCCGGAAAAATTTGTATTTATCGCTTATTTAATGTATTTTCTTACCGGCTTAAAATAATATTAAAAAATTGAAAAATAGGGAAAATTTTTTAAATGACCAAAATTTCATAATTAACTCATTAGCTACTAAAAACAAGTAATTACCTATCCATTTAAGTTATAATTAGCCCTAAACTGCAAAATAACAAGAAAGACGGTTTTCGGAAAAATACCGAATTTTCACCGAATTTCAGGAAAACACCAAAACGACTTTTCAAGACGCTACAAAGGATCTCTAAAGGAAGGACAAGAACCTAGAGGAAGGAACACCTTCCCGAACGGATCTAATCCACTTTATTGATAATTACCATAACTTCTCACAGATCTTCATTCGGGTATTGAAAGCGGTGAGATTTAATTACATTTCCAAACCATCCCTAAACCTAACCCTAGCAAGAGTAGATCTAGATAATTGCCCTAGGTTAATTAGATTTTTAGATTTAATAATTAATCCGAACACCCTTTGGAATTAACTCGTAAGCGCGAATCGGAAATTCACAAAATCCCTGTGGACCGACCCGTACTCACCGGCTAGCTTCATGCGACGCCGTTCTTGATTGCGGTTTAGAAATAGTTTTTGACACACAAATCAGGGGTTCGACGGCGAGGGGTTGAGTGGGGGGGAAAGGTGACTACGAGGGTGGAGAAGAGGGTTGCGACGATGGTGATGGGGTACGCGGCGATGATGGCGACAAGGTTGAAGGCGGCGGCGTGAGGAAATTTGAGGAGCAGAATGGGGGAGAGAGAGAGGATATATATTAATTTATATATAAATTTTGATAGAGATATTGTTGTTGTTGTGTGTGTGTATGAGTGTATTTTGGGATTTGGCACGGATTTTTCTTGTTCTCATATTAACAGCAAAAAGAAGTTAGCCAAAGAAAATATATTGTCACGACCCGAAGGTACGGAACGTGACTGGCACTTAGATTATGAGGCGTTTAAAGGCGTAACGTAAACTAAGTCAGCCAAAGCCCAGAAAATCTAAACCAAAACCAATGGGAGTGAAAAAAACCTTTCCTGAAAACGACTTAAAATCAATTAAGTTACAGTAACTTTGTTAAAAAAACATCAAAAATTTCCGAAAATTTCGGCAGAGTCTCCTTTGTAAATTCTTTCCCCCAAAATGGATACAACAAGATATATAAACCTGTAATAACAAAATGGCATCCCCAAGCGGGAGCTAGCTCTTCGTCCAAGTCGGATCACAACCACACGCGGTATATATGTAATATCAAGCAAATGAGCATAAAGATATGCTAAATATAAGAAAACACAACGTCGGCTCAATTGAGCTCGACCCAAAAGAAACCACATATACACAAATCTCTCAGTCTCATCACTAGGTCGCATATACAAATAAGAAGTTGTAGATGGAGAATACTAGATACAATGGTAATACAAAAAGAGATAAAAGTGTCCTCGCAACCCACCTACGAGCAATGTCGCGAATCTGAGCAAAAGAAGCCAACAATAAGATAAGCCCGCCGCTGCAAGGCTGACGGGTCCGACCTGCAAGACACTGTGGCACAACGGGGGTGAGTTGCCAGCTCGCGAGTAGCAAGTAACATCTAATAAGGCTATCGTAAGAATGCACGCAAATGCGTCACAACATGTATGTCTATATGTTATGTAATGCCACTAGTATGTATGCACATGTATGCAACATCAATATGAAATCCTTAAGTGTTTTAAAATACTATAAGCTCTGCATTCTTAACTTTAGAAAAAGAATATCTGTGCAATAGCTAAGTATCATCATAAAATCATCTGAAAACCGTGTCAAGCATCGACACCAAATATGGAAATATATCTGTCTCAATGTCTCACTGTATCAATGTCTCAATATATCGGGCTCCGTCAGTCCGAATCGGCCCATATCATCAAATCTCACGACAACGGTCGGTATCCTCCGGATATCCGCTGTGCCAGACATCACCGGTAGGTAGTCTTCCCCTGCCAGGCTCATCGTCTACAACTCGATCTTCTTGCCCCGGGGTACCATACCGGGCCCACCATGTACCCGAGACGGTTCATCCACTCCTCGAATCGGGTCTCGAAATCCAACAGAAAACATGAAAACTCATGGTGGACGACATATACATCACGAGAAAACCGCAACTTTATTTTAAAAATGATAATAATAAGTTTTTGTTAAATTCTTGCGGTTTTCCCCAAATATCCAGAAATCGCAGCAATATTGAAATCCTCAAGAAAATCATAATACCCAACATGTTGTATATGATAAATGCTTATGATGTCATAGGTATGCAATGTGATTTATAGCTAGAAACCTATATAGCATGATGATGAAGTGAGGTATATATATGTATATGCTATGCAATTCGATGCATCATATACGATGCAAGTGTTGAAACTGAATTAAGCGGGTTCTACAGTGATCGTGGCATGACAATTACCAAAGGCGTGTGTGTCACATGAATAGTGCGCGTGCAACATGAGCCAATGGTAATGGTGTACGTGTCCTATGAGGTGATATCACACATGTGCATATGGATATCCACGCAATTCTAGCAGACAAATAGCTATAAGGGTATGCATATGAATGAGAGGGTTAACTAACTAACAATGCATATAGATGCAAGTAATAAGTAATCCTAACTATGGGGCGTCTCGCGCCATCCAGACGATTCCCCAATAGATGAATACATCTACTCACCTAAATGCCTCGCTAATCTGATCCAACCACCGCTTTGCCTTTGCGCGCCGCGTCCGATATTTCCGCAACCGATCCTAGAATTGCATAACACACAACATAAGATTACATATTCCTGAAACGACGCAAGTCACAATATGAAAAGATCGACGCTCACAAGTTAGGCACAACGTGCACTCGGTGCGCGGAAAACACACGAAAATCGCTAAAACCTTAACTAAAATCGTCGTTTCGGGGCAACCGCCAAAACTAAAACCCGACTAGACAAAACTCCGCATTCGCACACACTAATAGTCGTATGAGATGCTATAAATACCGCCCATATATCGTAATTAGACCACCTCCTAATATTTATAAAAATCTAGTAAGCATTCGCGAAAAAAATTCCGATGCAAACCTCGCGGATTAACGACTTAGCGATCGCAATTACACACAACCATCCAATTCAAGCTACTAGATGGCCACAAAACAATTTACAACCCACTTATCCTACTTCAAACCCTAATTACAATATCAACCCTTTTCTTGAAATATCCTAAACAAGAATTTATAACCAAAATTCACACTTAAACTTTCTAATCTAGCATATTTAAATTACAATTAAACAACTAGATTAGAATTATACCTTACAAGTTGTGATTCCCTTGCACTAAGCCTCCAAAATGGCCTCTTTTCTCCTTGTTTTAACCCAATTTGGGCTTGAAAAGGGATGGCTTAAGGTTTTGGTTTGAATTAGAGAAGAATTTTGTGAATTCCGGAGGATTTTTGCATGAATTTTGAGCTAAACAAAATGGGGAAAATGGGGGCTGTTTGCTGCAGGTTGCTCGACCTGGGGGTAGAGGAGGGGAGTGAGAGAGAATTGTGTGGAAAATTCTACACAAAAGCTTCTTCAAAGGTCAATTAATGAATGATACATCAATTTTTTTTACAAAAAAACCCATTTTAATGCATTTTTTAAGCCATAAAACCACAATTCTTGGAAAGTTTTGGTAAAATTTTTGTTACTACTATATTTTAGTTTATAATGGTTCCTAATTATGTAATTTACCCAATTAAATTTGTATTTATCACTAATTTAATTTATTTTTAAAAGCTTAAAATAATATTAAAAATAATTAATTAAGGAATTTTTTTTAAATAACTAGAAAATTTTAAGTGACAATTTAGTGACCAAATTTTAGCAATATCTTATCTAAATTTTGTATAATTAGGCCTATATTGAAAAATACTTATTTTGACTTTTTACGGAAAAGACTGCTTATTTTGCCGATTGTCGAAAAAAACTGCCTAAACGATTTTCGAAGCGTTACATATATGTATGCAAACCAAATATTAATAGGTCAGTTTAAGGATTTTAAGATATGCATAATATTGTTTTGCTGCCATTAAGGAATTATTATATATTATATAAAAACTGAAGATTTTTCATATCAAAATGATATACGGAGAGTCAAAATAATTATACTGGCAATCAACCATAAAGTAAAATTTTAAAATTAAAGTAAAAGTTTTAATAAAAAAAATATCTCGATAACTCTAGAAACTGTTAGTGATATGTATGCCCTAGAGGCCATTACTGTACATACGATGTATATTGTAGTGGATGCTTGGACATATATAGTAAGGACTTTCTTGCACGACATGTTAGTATGTTATCTGGTTGCTCTTTATCTTAACATGTACTCTGAATGTCTCTATAATACATGTTGATAAAGCCCTTAGGATGAGTACTTGACTACCAGGACTATGATGCAGATCATACTAGTGGGGACAGTGTAGTCGCTAAGTACATCCTTCAAATGTTCCTAGTTGTAGGTGTATCGAGACAGAGCATCGATATACCAGAGTAGACTAGCGTATGCTTCTCGACCCATGTAGATGGGCGATGGATGATCCTATATCCATTGGTGTTTGACATCAGAGATAGTATACGGATGCTCAGTGGAGACTGGGTACACTGGACGGACTCGCCGAGAACTCCCAGATGGTATTATACCTCACGTCAGATGGCAGTTCTCTGGTGACACTGGTACAGGTTAGTCTGTAGACCCGAGATCGTCATAGAGTCTTGTGTGATTCCCACTGTGCTTTGATTTCCACCTTACCACGTTCAAGAGAACGTGCAAAACGGTGGCTTTTGGGTACAGTCCCGAATCACATGGAGGCAATGAGCGATAGGAGGGGTTTCGTCTCTCCCGGTATTGGGAGTTGATGTTGCGCTGTGTTCGATTGGCTATAACTGGAAATCCCTGGCCAGGGTTGCTGAGATTTACTGGTAAGTGTTATCAGTAGTTTCTCGAACTGTTATGGACCTCATATCGACACGACTTATTGGTTACTGGGGTCTAACGTTTACCACCCCTAGACTGGATATGCGACATATCAGACGAAGAGACCGGACTGTACGGGAGTGTTACTGATTGGATTCGCAGGAGAATCTACAGGCTTGCTTGTTGATCTTCTGATCGCTCAATACCTGGGTGGCTGTTACGTTTAGCTGACCGCTTGCAACCTGTGGGTGTTTGATATGATCATCACCTACTACCGGCGTATTGACGATTCTTTAGAGTCCTACACAAAGGTTTCCTGGCTCAGGCAAAACGGAGTAGGAGCACATATGTGATATGTGCGGGACCGAGAATAATAGATATGAGATACCGTATACTATTCTCGCGATATGTGATATCGGCCGGGTATATGTGATATAGCTGGGTCATCGGATCAAGTGTTGATTCGATGAAAGGTTACATTTTATATTAGTCGGTTATTTGTGAAATAGCTGGATTATCGGATCAAGTGTTGATTCGATAATTTAATGTATAATTATATATTTGATATATTACATTACATTAACTAATATAAGCTCACTTAATGATTCTTTTTCTCACTTGATAATACATTGATAAATATGTGATATATGTTAATTGTATTATTTTCCTTTGTTACAAAATATTGTATATGTGATATATAATATTGTAACATGTGAGGGTTACAAATGCAACTAGGGTTTAGAGTTTAAACCATGCTAGGGTTTTAGATTAGGGTTAACATTGTATTAAGGATAATTCATTTTCTTTTGGATGAGCTTTGAGGAAGCTTCTTGTTCCTTTGACTTTATCCACCCTTTTTGTTTTATCCTTAATATTTGTTAACCCAAGTTTAACCCTAGCCTATGGTTAATTCTCTACATGAGTTAGCCATGACACATATTAAACTATGGTTGCATTTCTAACCTCAATAATAATTCATTCATCACTTTTCTTCTTCATCTTCTTCAAGCTCACAAAAGCTTGCTTGATTTTTATTTTGTGATGATTTAAAGTGAGAAATTGAAAACAAAAGAGAGAAAAATTCTTACTTCATCATCCTCATCTATTCTAGCCACTTAGATTAGGGTGTTTGCTTTGCTAATACTTGATTAGTGAAACAAGAGCTTGGGTTTGAGATTCTTCAAGGTAGATCATCTTAGTAGTTGAAGATTGGAAGCAAGCTTGCATCTTTCTCTTCATGGAGCCTCTCTAAAGTCTGGGTACTTGATGATCGCAGCAAAGGGATCTCAACACGGAGCTTATGAAGCGAAGGAACGGATTACAAAGGTTGTAATCCCTAACTCTTAGATGTTAAAGTGTTAACATGCTAGCTTTTATTTGATTCTCTAGTTAAAGTTCCTAGGTTTAGGGTTATCTTCAATGGCAAAATTTTAACTTGGCATGGATGATGCCTCCCGAAACCTTGCTGCCGTTGTAGGTAACCCGGCAATGGTATCAGAGCCTAGCTAGAGAATTAGACGGATAAGTGTAGGATTACGAAACCGAAACAACTTCGAAACACCTGATGCCAAACCCTTGTTTCTGTCGAATTTAAAATGAGCTCTAAAAATTTTCCGAACAAGTGCAGAGTCATGTATGTGATACATAGTGAACATGGCCTAAACTCCACCCCCCTGCTCGGATTTTGGCCGATCACTTGGCCAAAAATTCCGAGCAGGCCGGCCCCCCTGTGGGTTCTGGGCTCCAGGTTTGGGTCATGGTCATGTCTCTGGGGTTTGGTATTTTTGGTGTTGTTTATTTTAGCTAAATTTGCATGAGATGTTTATTTACTCAAAAGTTAATTCGGTGTGTTTCGTATTCGCAATTCTAGCTTGGTTTCATGATTATTTAGACAGTGTTAAAAAGTTCGAACGTATATCAATAACTCACTTTTTCTCCTGTCGGAAAATTTCCAAGTGTTGGACTTTTTCTTAGTTAAAGAACATTCAAAGTCGTGCAAGTAACGCGGTGGACCCTCTAGAAGAACGAAACCTTAACTCGATTATGTGACCGTCTGAACCACCTCTGAACCCTAGGGTTTGTAGTAGTTCGGCGTTGCCACATGTGAGGCGTTGGTTTGACCCTTCTACGGCTGGACCATTGGTATTGTGGCATGTGATGGATGCTTTTAAACTAAGTTCAAGAGTTAAGCAAATAGGGAAATTTTGGGTGTTTGTTGATTCGATCGGAATGTTTAACATCGTCTAACTTTTTCTGTAATGTGATACAATATTTGGAATCCACAAGTAGTTATGAGATAACTAATTTGAATGTTATAAATCTAGCAGTTTAGTCTCATTTGATCGGTTGCCACGGGATTTTGATGTGATCAAAAGTCCGTCGCAATCACGTAGCATACGCGGATACTCGCCGGGTAAACTTAATAGATAGCCACGCCCCATAGCCTCGACCAAGTGACTGTAGGAGAACCCCGTCGCCAAAAGCATCCATTCGGGTGCTCGCGACAGCGGTGTTCCGCCTTAGTGCACTTCGTCGACGGCACCGGGGGGTGCGGCCGTCTACTAAAGTTTCCGACGAGCATTCGATCAGGATGTCAGGAATCTTGTTGAATTGCCCGACTAGATATTGAAAAGTGTTTTCGAGATCGAGACTAAAATACGGGGTTTATAATTGTTAGGCATGCGATGTCTAAGGAATTCATTTGGTTAGGCATGTGATGTCTAAGAAAGTTGCGGATTCCAACTGTTGTAGTTTTACACTTTCTTTTCTGCAACCGTAAGTGTAATATGCGGTGTATCGCCGGTTTCGTTGCTATACATCAATGACAATTGGGATACGCATATTTACTTACGTTGAGGACATGTAATGTTATGTGTTGTTGTGATATGTTATATTGGATCGTCGTGTTTTGAATAGCCGGGGTTTTTATGTGAGATGAGGGTTTTTATTTTCATTCATGTAAAATTCATTGTATGTAATATTCTTTTATTGGGGCACTTCCGGGTTGAGGATGATGTCACCATTGTATATTATTTACTTTTCCGCATTATGATAGACCCAAGGCGGGGAGCACAAGTAACCGGGTTCTAGGGTCCAGTGGGAGACCATCTCGAGGAGTCGAGACCGGGTCTCCTAACTCTAGAATTGGTAGGATTGCTTGCCGCTCTCGTAGGGGTCTAGGGGTGTGGGATTGGCTATTCATCGTGACCGTGGAATCCGTGTTTTATACAGGCTCGCATTAAAACACGGACCTCCTAGTATATCCAATATTTCATATGTTTCTTCTGCTGCGATATCTGTGATGTGATCATTTGATATGTTGAGATAGATACTGGATATAGTATATGTGATATATTATATAGATGTTGCTTATGTTTTACACCCGTGCTAGCCCAGCCCCGCTCTGCCGTTAGTTACCTAACCTAACGGTGCACGAAGGGACATCGAGGCGAATGCGGATGGCATAAGCGTACGTTGTATTTATCTGTGATGTTTAGGTAAATAAAATGACGGGACTTCATTAATGAGATTAATAAAATAAAAGAAATCTAAAGATGTTATGGAATTGAATTTTCAAAAACAGATAGCTCTAGTTGTAGTTTTGCATAGTGGTGTTCCTTGTAGGACATCCATCACCTTATTCGATAAGGAAAGAGCCGAGATCCCTTCACCAGGAGTGACCTCTTTAGCAATAACTGGCAGATGCTACAACCCTCGGTTTTGTCTTTTGATTGCTTTTCTAGTTCTTGCTTTGCATAGCGGTATTCCTTGTAGAACATCCAGCACCTTATTCGATAAGGAAAGACCGAGATCCCTTCACCGGGAGTGACCTCTTTAGCAAAACTAGTAAAAGCCTCAAAAACACTCCTTTTAAAATTCATTCGATTCTACGACGAGATCAAGTTCATTACGCAAAGGGTTTTCTTAAAAACCTGTTGTAGCCCTCCGTCATTTCAGATAAGTAATAGTTAGTATTCGTGCTGCGTTTGTTGTCCTTTGTCAAGGCGTAGTGTGCGGTAGCTGATTACTGCTTATCTGCATAAGCATATGATGCGATTGAGTTAGGGTAGTCGTGTGACCTTGTTGGCCTTTGTCAAGGGTCATGCGGGTGGGTTTAATTCAATCAGGAAATGACGGGTTGAACTTGACTAGCATCCTATAGTTTGTTGGCATTTGTCAAGGTCATAGGAGGTTAGGGGCAAAACATTATCGGGAATTTCAAGTGTTGAAATTTGCAATGAGATTGCATACCTTCTATGAGATAGTTGGATCTCGATACCCACTGCGAGTAAGAGTTACTACTGGGAGAGTTTTACACATTACAATTAGCCGATCAAGTAGGTGTCTAGAAAGGTGTCAACGGGGTTATGCCCCTGGGAAAATGAGATTTATTTTAATCAGGTCCGTGCGAAAGCACGAGGAACCTCCCTCAAAGTACCGGCACTGGCCTGACTGAAAGATTGGCGAACTTGTAGGGTGTAATTAATCCCGGCTAGTCTTTCCTTTTAGGGTTTGGAGGAAGATTTGACTAAAATAGTGGGAGCCATCCTGATCAGATATATATTAATAGCCAATCTAATCTTGCAAGAGCATACGCTGAGTGTTTTCTTCTCTCTTTCTCCAGGTAGCGACCATGTCACGCCTTAATCAAGATAATAATATGGATGTATTGACCGAACCCGCTTGTTATACTGCGCTAAGGAACGTTGGTCCCGCTCCAACTTATAATTGTTATAAGACCGAGCAGGAAATAGGGGATTACCAGGATTCCCGTGCCGCCCAAACGAAGAAAGTGCATGATGATGCATCATCTTCGGGTGTGTTCATTATAGAGAACTGTTTCTCAGTATCCTTTACGTCCTGGGTATGAGATACCGGATCAGGATCCTACATATGTAATCTGTTACACGGGCTAAAAATAGGTAGAGAACTGAGAAAGGGTGATAAGTTTTAAGAGCCAAGTCTGTTGGCAGTTATCACCCTGTATTACCAAATACATTGATTCTGAACGAATGTTATTAGATACTGAACCTGATATACAATATCATATCAGTCTCTTTATTAGTAAAGAAGGATATAATTTTGTATTGTTGGACAATGTTTTGAACATTTCCTATATCAAGAGTTGATCGGTTCAGGCACGTTATCTAAAAGCATATACATTCTAAATCAAAACCATAGCTCTTAACGTACAGAACACACACAAGAGGAAGAGTTCAGAAATGAATGAATCATTCTTGAGGCATTGTAGACTAGGTCATATCAATATGACCTGACTAGCTGAAGTTACATAAAGATGCATATTTAAATCAGTTTGGATTTACATCTTGTGAAACTTGCCAGTCATGTCACAAAGATAAGATGACCACAGCTCCATTTATTGGAAACAGAGAAAAAGTTAATGAACTCTTGGGATTGATACATGATGATGTATGAGGTCCCCTGTCTACACATGCCAGGACTGGTTCTTTGTACTTCAGAAGTAGAGAACCAAAACGGGTATAAGTATTATGTCCTTTGATGTGATCAGGAAAGAGAATACTTGAGCACGGAATTCCTGGACTATTCTAAAGGAGAATAAGATTCTCTCTTAGCATTACTCCTCCATATACACCACAGTACGTTGGTATATCGGGGCGGAGCAATCGCACCCTATGTGATAAGGTGTGCTCTATGATGAGTACTACTGAGTTGCCTATTTCCTTTTGGGGGTTATGCACTTGAGAAGCTGCATACCTATTGAATAGGGTTCCAACCAAATCAAGTGCCTACCATTCCATATGTGATATGGTATGGGAAGAGCCCATCTCTTAAGGATGTTAAGATTTGGGGTTGTCCGGCCTATGTCAAAAGCAAAATCCGGACAAACTCGAGGCAATGTCAGTTCTGTGGAAGTTTGTTGGATATCCTAAGCATTCGTAAGGGAATATTTTCTACCAAACCGAGGAACAAAAGGTGTTTTATTTCTCGGCATGCCACCTTTTTGAGTAAAAGGGAATTTCTTGTGAAGGAATTAGTGGTCATGAGGTAGAACTAGAAGGAGTTCCAGCTAAACAAACTGCAGCTGATGATTTAGTAGAACCGGAGGATTCAATAGCTCCCAACGAACCTCAGCCTCTCCGCCGATCTGGTAGGGTTCCTCACCCACCTGAGAGATACTTCGGTTTTCTCTATGACAGTGGGAGCGAGAATTGCATCATGAGATGATGACCCAACTAGTTTCGAGAAGGCTATCAGGAGTGGGGACTCTGTGAGAATGGCAGGATGCTAAGCGATCTGAGATGGAATACATATACACCAACAAAGTATGGACTTTGGTTGCTTTATCTGAAAGGTTAAATCCCCATCAGGAGCAAGTAGATCTTGAGAAGATTACTTGGTGTACATGGAAAAGTTGAGACTTTCAAAGCAATGCTTAAGTCCATCCAGATCCTACTTGTCAATGCTATACACCATGACTACGATATCTGGCGGTTGGGTGTCATGACTGCTTTTCTAAATAGTGATTTAGAAGAGAGCGTCTATAAGTACACAGCCAGATATCTTCGTAGACAGTGGGAGCAGCGGAAAAGTGTGCAAGTTGTTTTATGAGATAAATCAAGCATCGCGGAGTTGGAATGTCTTTTTTGATATGGTAGTCAAAGAGTTTGACTTCATCAAAATGGTAGATGAACATAGTATATACAAAAAGATGGTAGGGAGTATGGTGGTGTTCTTCGTATTGTAAGTGGAAGATATACTCTTGATAGGGAAGGAGTTTCTTATGCTACGCTTGGTCAATCTCCTCTTATCACAAGGATTCTCCATATAGGATCAAGGTGATAACTCCTAAATCCTGGGTTTTGGATCTATGAGATAGATCTAATTGGATGTTAGGATTCTCACTAGGTGTAGTGAGATGGTATCAATCGATCCTGGGGAGAATCACTGGAAAGCTTCCAGGGTGGTAAGGTCGACTGAATGTCAGTCACAGGCATTGTCTTTACCCTCAGTAGAGGGACGGTATGTTGGAAGAGTTCCAAGCTAGATACCGTGACATAGTAGACGATAAAGGCAAGATACATAGTTACCAAGGATGCTACCAAAGAAGCGGTCTGGATATATATGAGTTCATGAGATGAACTTAGTTCCTACCATTGTGTGATAATGGAGTTGTGGCTTATGCCTAGGAACCCCCGTCCCATCAGAGATCCAGACATATTCTTAGGCAGTATCATCTGATCATGGAGATGGTTGATCTCCAGGGAGATCGAGGTTAAGAGAGTAGATACAGATGACAACAGCGTGGATCCACTCACAAAGGCCTATTTCCCAGTAGAGACTATAATGGGATGGTTGAGTATGAGATACTTCAACCACAGCTGATTGTTGGGTATGTGATACCACAACAGATAGCCCTAGTGCAAGTGGGAGATTGTTAGTGATATGTATGCCCTAGAGGCCATTACTGTACATACGATGTATATTGTAGTGGATGCTTGGACATAAATAGTGAGGACTTTCTTGCTCGACATGATAGTATGCTATCTGGTTGCTCTTTATCTTAACATGTACTCTGAATGTCTCTATGATACATGTTGATAAAGCCCTTATGATGAATACTTGACTACCAGGACTATGATGCAGATCATACTAGTGGGGACAGTGTAGTCGCTAAGTACATCCTTCAAATGTTCCTAGTTGTAGGTGTATCGAGACAGGGCATCGATATACCAGAGTAGACTAGCGTATGCTTCTCGACCCATGTAGATGGGCGATGGATGATCCCATATCCATTGGTGTTTGACATCAGAGATAGTATACGGGTGCTCAGTGGAGACTGGGTACACTGGACGGACTTGCCGAGAACTCCCAGATGGTATTATACCTCACGTCAGATGGCAGTTCTCTGGTGACACTGGTACAGGTTAGTCTGTAGACCCGAGATCGTCATAGAGTCTTGTGTGATTCCCACTGTGCTTTGATTTCCACCTTATCATGTTCAAGAGAACGTGCAAAATGGTGACTTTTGGGTACAGTCCCGAATCACATGGAGGCAATGAGCGATAGGAGGGGTTTCGTCTCTTCCGGTATTGGGAGTTGATGTTGCGCTGTGTTCGATTGGCTATAACTGGAAATCCCTGGCCAGGGTTGCTGAGATTTACTGGTAAGTGTTATCAGTAGTTTCTCGAACTGTTATGGACCTCATATCGACACGACTTATCGATTACTGGGGTCTGACGTTTACCACCCCTAGACTGGATATGCGACATATCAGACGAAGATACCGGACTGTACGGGAGTGTTACCGATTGGATTCGCAGGAGAATGTACAGGATTGCTTGTTGATTTTCTGATCACTCAATACCTGGGTGGCTGTTACGTTTAGCTGACCGCTTGCAACTTGTGGGTGTTTGATATGATCATCACCTACTGCCGGCGTATTGACGATTCTTGAGAGTCCTACACAGAGGTTTCCTGGCTCAGGCAAAACAGAGTAGGAGCACATATATGATATGTAAGGGACCGAGAATAATACGATATGAGATACCGTATACTGTTCTCGCGATATGTGATATCGGCCGGGTATATGTGATATAGCCGGGTCATCGGATCAAGTGTTGATTCGATGAAAGGTTACATTTTATATTAGTCGGTTATTTGTGAAATAGCCGGATTATCGGATCAAGTATTGATGCGATAATTTAATGTATAATTATATACTTGATATATTACATTACATTAACTAATATAATCTCACTTAAAGATTCTTTTTCTCACTTGATAATACATTGATATATATGTGATATATGTTAATTGTATTATTTTCTTTTGTTACAAAATATTGTATATGTGATATACAATATTGTAACAAGTGAGGGTTACAAATGCAACTAGGGTTTAGAGTTTAAACCATGCTAGAGTTTTAGATTAGGGTTAACATTTTATTAAGGATAATTCATTTTCTTTTGGATGAGCTTTGAGGAAGCTTCTTGTTCCTTTAACTTTATCCACCCTTTTTGTTTTATCCTTGATATTTGTTAACCCAAGTTTAACCCTAGCCTACGGTTAATTCTCTACATGAGTTAGCCATGACACATATTAAACTATGGTTGCATTTATAACCTCAATAATAATTCATTCATCAATTTTCTTCTTCATCTTCTTCAAGCTCACAAAAGCTTGCTTGATTTTTATTTTGTGATGATTTAAAGTGAGAAATTGAAAACAAAAGAGAGAAAAATTCCTACTTCATCATCCTCATCTATTCTAGCCACTTAGATTAGGGTGTTTGCTTTGCTAATACTTGATTAGTGAAAAAAGAGCTTGGGTTTGAGATTCTTCAAGATAGATCATCTTAGTAGTTGAAGATTGGAAGCAAGCTTGCATCTTTCTCTTCATGGAGCCTCTCTAGAGTCCGGATACTTGATGATCGCAACGAAGGGACCTCAACACGGAGCTTATGAAGCGAAGGAACGGACTACAAAGGTTGTAATCCCTAACTCTTAGATGTTAAAGTGTTAACATGCTAGCTTTTGTTTGATTCTCTAGTTAAAGTTCCTAGGTTTAGGGTTATCTTCAATGGCAAATTTTTAACTTGGCATGGATGATGCCTCCCGAAACCTTGCTGCCATTGTAGGTAACCCGACAGAAACACCGCATTCAAACTAGGGTGTTACATCCTACCCACCTTACAGAAAATTTCATCCTCGAAATTGGAAAGACGACTACAAGATTAAGAAAACAGGTTTGAGTACTTTTGACAAATCTTGTCCTCACGCTCCCTAGTGGATTCCCAGCGTAAACGTCCATCCCAAGATACAAGAATTAACAGGATGATCTTGTTCCTTAACACCTTCTCTCTGTGATCGACAATGGCTGTAGGTTGCTCTTCATACGAGAGATCAGTGCTCAAGGTTAATTCAGAGTGATCGAGAACATGACTGTCATCGTGAACGTACCGACGTAACTGCGATACATGGAATACATCGTGCACACTAGCCAAAGAGGGTGGTAAAGTCAATCTGTATGCCACTACTCCAACACCTTCCACAATCTCGAATGGTCCGATAAAGCGGGGACCGAGTTTTCCACGACTACCGAATCTAATCACTCCTCGAGTCGGCGAAATCTTAAGGAAGGCATGATCCCCTACGCCAAACTCAAGAGGTCTTCGAATAGTATCCACCCAACTCTTCTGACGATCTTGTGTTGCCTTGATACAGTTTCTGATCGACTGAACTTTCTCAACGGTTTAGGTTATAAGCTTCGGTCCTAGTAATCTTCGCTCACCCACATCATCCCAGCAAAGTGGGGAATGACACTTGCGCCCGTAAAGTGCCTCGAACAGGACATCTAAATACTCGCATGGTAGCTATTATTATACGAGAATTCCACTAAGTGTAGGTGATCCTCCTACGATCCCTTGAAATCTAGCATACAGGCCCTCAATATGTCTTCTAATATCTGTATCGTACGTTCAGACTGTCCGTCTGCCTGAGGATGGTAAGCCGTATTGTAATTGAAATGAGTGTCCAAGCTCTCTTGCAAGCTTCTCCAAAGATGTGAGAAGAATCTTGTGTCCCTGTTTGACACTATGCTGATAGGCACCCTATATAATCTTATGATCTCTTGCATATATTTCTCTGCCAACGTCTCCGTCGATTGTCCCACTCGAAAGGGTAGAAAATGAGCTGCTTTAGTGAGACGGTCGACCATGACCCAAATAGTGTTATTTCCCTTAAGACTCCGCGGTAAAGCCGTCACGAAGTCCATAGTGACGTGTTCCCACTTCCAATGGGGAATGGGAAGTGGTTGCAAACGACCGGCCACTCGCTGATGTTCGGCCTTCACCTGCTGGCACACTAAGCATTTTGACATATAGCGGGCAATCTCTCTCATCATGGCTTTCCACCAAAAGTGGTGTTTAACATCCCTATACATCTTAGTGCCACCCGGATGCACTGAATAGGCTGAACTGTGTGCTTCTTTCAATACTTCTTCTCAAACCTCGCCCTTTGGCATGCATAGTCGACTGCCGAATCTTAAGGAGCCATCTTCATGTATCAATAGATCTGTTCTCAATCCGGCCTCTACTAACCCGCGGAACTTCTGCAGTTGCGGGTCCCCAGCTTGTGCAGCTTTAATACGATCTACTAACGAAGACTGCACTTGTAGTTGCCAATACTGTCCGTGTGTCCCCTGTTCTACCACTTCTAAATTGAGTCTCCGAAACTCATCAAGGAGTTCCTTCTGGCTAGTCAACCACATCGTTGTTGGTCTCCGACTGAGAGCATCTGGTACCACATTTATCTTCCCGGGGTGATATTGCAAATCAATATTATAATTAGCCATGAACTCCAACCACCAGCGCTGTCTCATATTTAGCTCCTTTTGCGTGAACACATACTTCAAGCTCTTTGTTCATACCATAATTCTGCATTATTATATTCCCCAGTCCTAGTCATTTTACAAATAAACAGGTGCTTTTGACCCATGTCTGCTACATAGTTGCAGGTTACAGATTCTCGGGACAAAAACAATGAAAAAGACGATACAAAAGTGAGACTACGACCAATAAATAATGGAATCCTGATCAAGCCTACACGAAGATCAGTTCACAAAGTACAAGGCAGCGCAAGGTTCAAGACTTCGTCATGAAGCAACGGCAAAAGCCCACTACAATGTTCACTGGAAAGATCTGGAAGAGAACTAGAAGATATTCTGAAGAAACACCTGAAGAAACAAGTACCCAAATGCAGCAGAAGAACCCCCAGAAGAACCGAAGCATCAAGCTCCTACTTTGGCCGCGGTTCCGCGGCCAAAGCATGCTATTGGCCGCGGAACCGCGGCCGGGTTGTGCCCGTGTCGGCGCAAAATTTCATGGCGCTGGCGGTGCGTTGACTAGGTCTTTTTCTTAGGGGGTATTTTTGTAAAAGCAGATGTGACGCGATTGTAACCTAGGGTTTCTATGGATCTATAAATAGGAACCCTAAATCTTGTATTAGGTCATGCCGCTTTTTTAATTTCATAAATTAAGATCTGTAATTCCTGTGTTGATGTTTGGAGAGAGCCATCAATAAAATTAGTAAGTTTTCTATTTCATTGCCTTAGTTTACTTTTAATTATTTGCGCTAGTTAAATAGATAGAATGTTTTTGAATTCCCTAATGAGCGAGTAGTCTCCTCGCTTGTTAGGGTTTGCTTTATGGAAAGGCTTGAGAGATGAAATCTCTCACCCCTTTCTTGCCCCATCACACATAATAATTAGAACTCCATGCATACATACACACACCGTTCCCTGCAGCACCTTACCCCTCGAGGTAACGGTGATACCGTAGTATAAACGACCGGTTGTGTATGTTTTCCATAGAGGTTAGGGTAAGGATTAAGAAAGGAAGGACTGGAACCTAGAGGAAGAAACATCGTTTCTTCCCGATGGAACTAATCCCCTTTGTTAATTATTACCATAACACCTAAATTAGATCTAAAATAGGGCATTGAAAGCGGTGGGAAATCTTTGCATTTCCAAACTTAACCTAAACCTAACCCTAGCAAGACTCTAGTCTTAGTATAAATCAATTTAGGTTTTAGAGATAATCCATTCACAACGTTTGGAATTAACTCGTTTGAGCAAATTAGAAAAGACACAACATCCCTGTGGACTGACCCGTACTCACTGGCTAGCTACCAAGCGACGCCATTCTTGATTGCGGTAATATTATTTTTTATCTTAAAAAATCCATACAAATCAAATGGCGCCGTTGCTGGGGATGGCGTGTTATTTTCTTTTTGCAATTTCGGGTTAATCTAAAATTAAAAAAATCATAAAAACTGAAAAGAAAAAAAATATAAAAATTTATCATCTTTTATTTTGTGAAGGGTATTTTTCGTGTGAATTTTGCAGGACCGCAGAACAAATTCAGATCTGGAAAAATCCAGAGATCGAAACAGAAAACAACCGATCTGAACAAACCGAGTATCACAACAAAGAAACAGAAAAAAACCTTGGGATCCGAACCGACCTCTTGACCGCGCTTCCGCCGCTCAAACTCAGCTTTGATCGCGCATCCGTGGCTGGAAGGTGGCATCATCACCTCCAAATTTTTCTCGGGATCTGAAACGTCGACTCCACCGCGCTTCCGCCGCGAGACCCAAGCTCCGACCGTGCATCCGCGGCTCCTTGCTGACGTCAGCAATCAAAAATCCCGCTGTAATTTTTCTTTCTCTCTCCTCTGCAAATCCCGATATATCTTTTGTCAAATCTCCTGCAGGATTCTTTGCGCTAAAAAATCTCTCCCCCTTCCAATAATTGATCTTGTGCAGGATTCTTTGCGCCGCGCTTAAAATAAAAAAAAAATTGATTGCAAGTGATTGTTACTGCTTTGCATATTTTTAATCGGACTTTAAGGGGCTTGAAACCAATCCAGATTGGGTGGGGATTTCATCACCCTTTCCAGGACCCCAAAAATCACATAAGGCATTTTGCATTGACCAATATTTAATTTAAAAATACTAGACTCAGCCCTAAGGACGTTGTGCTCAATAGGACAGAGGACTAGTTGTAGGCATCAGCCGTTGATCCTAACCTGACTTTGCGGTGTCTAGGCAAGTGTGTCTAAGGCGAGTGGTTACTTAATTAGGGCCACTACTTGTAGTGGAGAGCCTCCCACTCACCTGGCACTTACCTGGCCGCAATTGGCGGTGAAGAGACGGTTTGAGGTCCTATTTCTAGCCCTTTGGAACAGTTAGGAGCTGTCTAGCTGACCTAGGTGACCCTAGATCTAGGCCTGATTGTGCATTTGTGGTTGATTGAACGTGTGTCTAAAGCCCTTTATCGAATCTTTTTGCAAAGAGCACCACCAAAAAAAAGGAATTTTTTTTTATAAAAACTTGCAAATTTTGTCGCTAAGAAATCCGTGCACCCACCACCACCCACTTTCTTCTCATTGACATTTTCTTACCCCCACATTCTGTTTTTCACCTTTTTGACTACACTACCTCTTTTGTGTATGTCCGTGTGGACTAGGGACACTAGCGCCCGATTAGTCCGTGTTTTGTTGGTACCGACCGACGAAGCTTTCGACTCCGAAGTCGAAATTCTTTCCACTTCCTTACCCTCACCTTCAAATTCTTCTTCCGAAGGTATGTCGGGATATAATCCCAACAACACCTTACCCACGGGACTGATTCCACCTCCGTTAGGTGCGAATAACCCGCAAAACCCGCCTGTTGAAGCGCCCCAACGAATCGCGCTCCAGGATCTCTTCTACCCTGTCCGCACCGCCTTACCTACTTGTCTTTCACTCCCACCGGCAAATGGGGACAATTTTGAGATAAAACCCCACTTCATCAATATGCTGCCAAAATTTCACGGATTGGAATCCGAAGATGCCTATATCATCATAAACAAATTCCAAAACGTTTGCGCAATGATGAAAACAACCCAATTATCAGATGATGCTATATGGCTAGGGGTCATTCCTTTCACCTTATGTGACTTAGCCGAGAAGTGGTTATACAGCACAACATCACATTCAATTAGAAATTGGGACGAGTTTGTTAAAGCTTTTCTTAAAAAGTTTTATCATCATCACAAGATCGCGAGAATTTGAAATGAGATTATACAATTTTCCCAGCTTTCTTCCGAACCATTTTGGAAGTGTTTTGAAAGATTCAAAGACCTACTTGTTCAATGCCCTCACCATGGGATCGAAAATTGGCAACTTTGCCAAACATTATACGAGGGATTGAACCCGGCAACGAAGCAGTTGCTAGAAACCATTTGTCAAGGTCACTTTTTAACCAAATCTAGTGAAGAAGCGTGGCAGTTTCTCGAGGATCTTGCTGAACAAACACTTCAGTGGGAAAGCACCAAGACCACCTCATCTTCTTCTATTGGTCAGTCTAGGGAAGGCATACATCAATTAGATATGTCGATTGCTATGAAGGCCGAGATGGCCGCACTTACGAAAAAGCTAGAAGCCATTGAGACCAAAATCTCATCGCCTTCTCCTGCCCCTGCTTTACCCCCACGAACTGTTTGTGCTTGTTGTTCGGATCCATCACACCTTACCGAAGAGTGTCCTTACAATCCACCTGTTCAAGGACAAGATCAAGTCAATGCTGCCTTTCAGCAACGACAAAGAAATGATCCTTACTCTTCGACCTATAATCCGGGTTGGAGGAGTCACCCAAATTTTGCTTGGAATCAAAATCAACAATTCCAAGGAAACAACAACTTTCAAAGGCCTCCTCCTCCATAACAACAAGCACCCCAACAAACTCAATACCAGCAACCTTTCCAACCACAACCTTACCCAAACCAAATGAACAATTTTGTGCCCAACAACTCTTACCCTCCAAACAATTTTGTTCAACCAAATGATGATAAGGTTATCTCGCTAGAAAAAAGTCTAGATGCGTTTCTCAAACAATCTGCACAATCCGCAGTAAGGTTGGAGACTTCCATCCAGTATTTGGTGCACAACAATGCTTCACACGATCAAAGCATCAAATCTATTGAGGCACAAATTGCACAACTAACTGCTGCGTTGAGCGAGAGAGAAAAGGGAAAGCTTCCATCTCAACCATTGCCAAATCCCGGTCACACACACAACGCACATGTCACATATGAATATCAAAATCATAATGTAAATGCGGTGACCACGTTGAGATCTGGAAGAGTGTTGCAAAATAACGTGGGTATTAGTGATGACACCCCTGCCGATGGTTCTTCTTCTTCTTCTCCATCCTCTTCTTCTTCACCTTCATCTTCTTCGCTAGAGCCTATTCTTCATTCTTCAAAAGGCTCTTCTTCTTCTAATCCGAACGGACCCACTTCTCACTTCACGAACACACCCACACTGGGATCCGTTCCAACTCCACATTCTACTCCACAAACATTGGACTCAACAGATTTTCAAAATGCTCCATTTCCCAACAGGTTGAGTCCCAATAAACCAACTCCACAAATGGAGAAGATTGTGGAGTTATTTAAACAGGTTAGCATAAATATACCTCTCTTGGATGCAATCCAACAAGTCCCTTCGTACGCGAAAATCTTAAAGGGCTTATGCTCCTCGAAGAGAAAGTCTCAAATACCCAAGAAAGTGCTAGTGGCTAGTGCAGTGAGCAATGCTATCAACCAACCTCAACCCTTACCCCAGAAACGAAAGGACCCTGGATGTCCTACGATTTCAATAACAATTGGGGATAAGAAAATCAATCGAGCACTTTTAGATCTTGGGTCTAGTGTTAACCTCCTTCCCTACTCCGTGTACGAGCAATTAGGGGTTGGAGAGTTGAAACCCACTCGTTGTACTCTCCAAATGGCTGATCGATCAATCACCCATCTTAGGGGTGAGTTAGAGGATGTGTTGATCAAAGTAGGGGATTTCATATTTCCCGTTAATTTTATTGTTATGGACACACAACCTGTTGCTAACCCACGGAACCAAATTCCGGTGATTCTCGGTCGACCATTTTTGGCCACTTCCAATGCCGTAATAAATTGTTGCAATGGCTCCATGAATCTATCCTTCGGGAAGATGTCTAGTGAGTTCAATATTTACAAGATAGAAAATTTGCCCCCCGTGCCTAAAACTAGTACACGAGAAGTTTGCTCTATTCACGAAATCATGTAGGAGGACTGCGAGCTTGAAAGATTTCTGTTTGACGACAACAGTTTTGACGTCACTAGTGCGTCCCTCCTTGAATCCACCACAGTTGACACAACCGATATTGATTATGAATATTTCACTTTTTCGGATGATTTTGACAACTCACCGCTCGAATATGAGTCCTTTGAATTTTTGGATGAGTTAGTTGAACCATCCGATTCGGTTGTTTGCAGTGATTTCGAACCCTTGTTGGAATCCTTTGAGTTCGAGGTAGATTCCCCAATTTTACCTTTGATTGTTTCGCCTCCGAAACTCGAACTCAAGCCCTTGCCGTCTCACCTTAAATATGCTTACCTAGGTGAGAATGAGACCTTTTCCGTTATCATATCGGCCTCTCTAGCCCTCGAGCAAGAGAAAGCCCTTTTAATGGTCTTACAAGATAAGCGGCAAGCTTTCGGCTGGACTATGGCGGACATCGAGGAAATTAGTTTCCTCATAATTGAATATCATATGCATATGATGGATGATGCCAAGTCAATAAAGGATCCACAGACACATCTTGGGAATAGTGTGGATAGTCAACCTCCTCCTTTAGAAGTTGAACCACCCCTTTTTCTTTTAATAAGCTACGAGAATGCCAATATTCCACTGATTTCTGATCATTCGCATTCTCGTTTTGATTCATCTTCACCTCCTATCTATTCACTTCCACACTTTCCATTCCACCACTTCTATCTTCCCCAATTCTTTTTGGATCGGTACAACATGTTCTTCCACCGACCGATACTCTACACAGATAAATTTTTCAACTGGTTGGTGTTGACGTTTGGTCTTTGCAAAGTTTGGCAATGACATTTAACATTGTTTCAATGAAGTTGGGGGGGGGGGCTTTTTGTTTATATATATTTCTTTTAAAAATAAAAATAAAAAATAAATTTTTTTTATAAATAAATAAACAGGGGAGTGCCGACATTTTGATCCTCTTGGTGTAGCATGACAGTGAGGACACTGTCAAGTTTAAGTTTGGGGGTATGCTCGGTAAGCCTTCTTCCTTCGCATTCATGTGTATATTTTTGCATTTGCATACTTATTTTAAAAACCCATAAAAATTTGAAAAATTTCAAAAATTATAAAAATTAATGTATTCAATTTTGGCCATAATTGACTTGAGTTTGACAAATAGGTTAACTAGCTAGGAACAACTAGATCTTAGACTTGGTAAATTTAAAAACCCTAAAAATAACCTTTCTTAAAGTTTTACGATAGAAAGTATATGTCTTTGTAGTTTATTTAGAAATAGGAAAATTTTGAGTTCACTTCTTGGGCTAAGTTAAAACAAAGGAAAAGTATTGATATTTTCATTAGAGTATAAGTTTGAAAAATAATTCCTAGCTTAAGTCTAAATTCTGAAAATATATACCCTACAAAATTGCACAAACACGAACCTTGAAATTTGGAATAGTAGAGGAGACCTTGAAATGCTCTTGTCTAAAGTCCTTAGTACGAAGAAAATAAAATAAAAAATACAAGTGTGAATAAAGAGATAATAAAAAAATGAACACTGGTTTTTGTGATTACTTAAGGTTGCAAAAATAGAAAAATATTTAGCGAGGGTGCTTCATCACCTAGTGCCTTAGACCAACTGGTTTGGGAGTCACTGCTAAAGCCTTAGGTGTTACAAGACTAGGAATTACGCTTTAATGTGCATACACATTTTGTAATCGGTTGTTGGTACCTCAAGAAGTATTAACGGTCGCATGAAGAATGTGTGAGCGAAATTCATCTAAAAATTCACCAATTAAGAAGTGTTTTGGACAACGGACAAGAGAATGATAGCTTGATTTGAATTTCCAAGTGTAGGGGTGATATATACACACACGTAGAAGTATGTGATTGGGGTTTAGATAAGAGATAGGAATGAAGAATAGGACTTGTATCCTTAATAGAGATGATAAAAATTCCTAAGTTGAGATGGAACCCTAGAAGGAAAACTTAAAAGATGCCAAAAGTTAAGTAAATTCACAAGAATATATATAATCTTAAGTTAAAAGATAAGGAAGCGTGAAGAATATGGGTGGATAATTTACGAGTCGAAAATAATAGAATTCCTTGTTAGAAAACCTAATTGGAGAATAAAAGTCAATAGGCCGAATTGATAGGATTTTGTGGGTAGTATCCGCTGAAAACCCTCAGGAGACAACACTCCTCCTACTAGGGACACCTGGAGGTTTAACGGCTTGTTGCACGAGCTCGGTGCAATCGTGTTTCCCTGCGAAAGTGAGGTTAGGTTTTTTGTTGAGAATAAAAACTAGGTTTGCTCGAGGACGAGCAAAAGATAAGTTTGGGGGTATTTGTTCATACCATAATTCTGCATTATTATATTCCCCAGTCCTAGTCATTTTACAAATAAACAAGTGCTTTTGACCCATGTCTGCTACATAGTTGCAGGTTACAGATTCTCGGGACTAAAACAATGAAAAAGACGATACAAAAGTGAGACTACGACCAATAAATAATGGAATCCTGATCAAGCCTACACGAAGATCAGTTCACAAAGAACAAGGCAGCGCAAGGTTCAAGAATTCGTCACGAAGCAACGGCAAAAGTCCACTACAATGTTCACTGGAAAGATCTGGAAGAGAACTAGAAGATATTCTGAAGAAACACCTGAAGAAACAAGTACCCAAATGCAGCAGAAAACCCCCCAGAAAAACCGAAGCATCAAGCTCCTACTTTGGCCGCGGTTCCGCGGCCAAAGCATGCTATTGGCCGCGGAACCGCGGCCGGGTTGTGCCCGTGTCGGCGCAAAATTTCGTGGCGCTGGCGGTGCGTTGACTAGGTCTTTTTCTTTGGGGGTATTTTTGTAAAAGCAGATGTGACGCGATTGTAACCTAGGGTTTCTATGAATCTATAAATAGGAACCCTAAATCTTGTATTAGGTCATGCCTCTTTTCATTTCATAAATTCAGATCTGTAATTCCTGTGTTGATGTTTGGAGAGAGCCATCAATAAAATTAGTAAGTTTTCTATTTCATTGCCTTAATTTACTTTTAATTATTTGCCCTAGTTAAATAGATAGAATGTTTTTCAATTCCTTAATGAGCGAGTAGTCTCCTCGCTTGTTAGGGTTAGCTTTAGGGAAAGGCTTGAAAGATGAAATCTCTCACCCTTTTCTTGCCCCATCACACATAATAATTAGAACTCCATGCATACATACACACACCGTTCCCTGCGGCACCTTACCCCTCGAGGTAACGGTGATGCCGTAGTATAAACGACCGGTTGTGTATGTTTTCCATGGAGGTTAGGGTAAGAATTAAGAAAGGAAGGACTAGAACCTAGAGGAAGAAACATCGTTTCTTCCCGATGGAACTAATACCCTTTATTAATTATTACCATAACACCTAAATTAGATCTAAAATAGGGCATTGAAAGCGGTGGGAAATCTTTGCATTTCCAAACTTAACCTAAACCTAACCCTAGCAAGACTCTAGTCTTAGTATAAATCAATTTAGGTTTTAGAGATAATCCATTCACAACGTTTAGAATTAACTCGTTTGAGTAAATTAGAAAAGACACAACATCCCTGTGGACCGACCCGTACTCAACGGCTACCTACAAAGCGACGCCGTTCTTGATTGCGGTAATATTATTTTTGATCTTAAAAAATCCATACAAATCACTCTTGTAGTCCGTATAGACTTCCACTCGTTCTCCCAAAAGATATTGTCTCCAAATCTTCAGAGCAAAAATCACCGCGGCCAACTCTTAATCATGGGTTGGGTAATTTTTCTCGTGCGTCCTCAATTGACGTGAGGCATAAGCGACAACACTCCCACGCTGCATCAAGACACAGCCTAGCCCTTTACCGGAAGCGTCCCTATGAATCACCAGTCCTCCTGTCCCATCTGGTACGGTCAATATGGGTGCAGTTTTGTGTTTCTCCTTCAATAACTCGAACTCTCGGTTGCATTCATCTGACCATACGAACGGTACCCCCTTCCGAGTAAGTCTTGTTAACGGCTCAGCCGCTCGTGCATAATCTTTAACAAATCTTCGGTAATAGCCTGCGAGTCCCAAGAAACTTCTAATCTCTACTACTGACTTTGGTGCTGGCCAATCTTTCACTGCTTCAATCTTCGCCGGGTCTACTTATAGGGTGTTTTTCGTCACCCCATTGAGATTGGAATACGCGTCGCTTTTCAAGCATACTACAGATTCCCCCTGCTTAGGGTAGGCGGGGGTTTATTGACTGTGGAGATCCGAATCTCCGGCAGCCGCGGACTAAACTGCCGTTAATTACCCCTCGCTTTTGGAGCGAAGGAACCTCCGATTGACGGGTCAAACTGATCATGCGAACTCAATGTGCAGTGTGCGTGTGTTGTGTTTTGAGGGGTCTTGGGAATATCAGGGGCCTAACAGAGTTTACGAGGGTCCCGCTACCCGGATAGCAGGCTGGGAGTCAAGGGGGCTAGCATCCCCCTTGCGGGGTGCGGGGCAGCTCCCCGTTAGAAATTTTTTCTAACGTGGAGAGTGTTGTGGAATGTATATAGAAAAAAAGGTGAATAACGTTCAAAGGATGCGTGGGCGCCAGCGCCTCACGTGCCCAGCATGGAGGGTCCCAACAACCAACAGCTCTTTTGGTACACTCTCGCACCCATCAGCATACCCCATGGACCGTAATGTCCTTAAACTAGATGTGGACCGTAACGTCCTTAAACTAAAATGATAGAGCCCAAATGCTCTTTCGTTGGATCAAAAATGATCCCGAACCCCCGTTAAGTAGATCGTAGTCCAACATCGGATTAACGTATCCTTAACAAATATTTAAGTCAATATTAATCTCAAACAAGGTTAACGATCCTTAAATCAAACCAAACCCAAATCTAAGAAAATACGGATTTGGACTAATCCACGCCCTACGGGCGACAACACAAATTAGTCTCCGTGTACAATCTACGAGCAACCAAAAATAAAACAAACACACATGACATGAAGTGATCTTCTGGAGCAGGAGAAAGTGGTTATCGCTACGCGGTAACGTAATTAACTGCAGGGGCTTGCGCCTGCAGGAAGAGCATCCCCACAATCAAAAAACCCTCACAACGAGGGGTAATCTGACGAAATCTGCTACATCAGCCGCATCTATCCAAGCCTTCGATATACGGTGTTATAAATCAGCTTGGCATCTTCGGAGAGGTGGATGGATAAAACCAAATAGCATCTGCCCCCAAATTCAGGCAAGACGACCTACGTGGCTTCGTCTCTGTTTTCGGCGGTAAACAGATTCTGGCACGCCCGGTAGGACCTTTTCCTCTTTCCACTCCACACTTCATGTGTCTTGTTCGTGAACGAATCGCGGTTTAATATGGTTTCCCCCGGATTCGAGGTACTAAGATTTGGTGTCTTGCTCCGTGCAGAAGAGAAGATGACATCGATGGCTTCAAACTGCACCAATTGCAACAGCAACTCCTACTCCGTCCCTGCTGGAGGAGTGACTTATAGGACCCAAGCGGCCTACATCTTCGCAATGCCAGTGGAACAAGTGACTCAGGCCACCACTGGACTATTCTTCAGAACCATGCTCCCGCCAATGAGCTTCAATGCTTCAATGCCATCATAAGAAGCCCCAAAGAAGTCGTTCTTTGATCGGCTCGCAACCACCATGTCCTCTCTCAACGGGTCATCCAAGTTTGCCGCCTCAGTCTTCGATAGGCTGAGCCAAAACTCTACTGGGCCTGTAAAGAGACCCGCAAAACCTGAAGGGGTTATCTCGAAACGGATAGCCATTCCAGCCCCAGTAAACGAAGTCATCAAAGGGGCTTCTCCTGCTAAGGGATCGGTCTTCACAAGACTAGTCGTTCCAACTCCAGCTACGGGTGAGATCGTTACAAGTGCTTCCCCTATTCGAAAGTCAGTCTTCAGGCTAGACGTTCCCTCTCAACGGACGTCAGAATTCGACAGGTTGGCACCAAAAGCAGCCTCTCATTAAAGCAAGGGGCATGACATGGTCGCTTCTACAACTGAGGTGATCCCGTCTGCACGACATGCTCGACATCGCCACTGGCTCCGAGTGAGGAAAGCTGGGGGAAGTTCCCCCTCTGGACTTACCCCACCAGCTCCAATGGTGGAAATTGACGTTGCTGTTCCAACTGGGAACAGCTTCGAGCTGCTCAGGAGGGTGCGCAAGAACTCTCCAACCGCCATATTGAAGAAGTCTCCTCAGCCTGCTGAAAGCATGACACGGGTGAAGCCGGAATAGCCTCCTCAGCGGTTATCCTCCAAGATCCAAAGAGTTTGGCGGAAAGTCCAAGACTCTATAATTGACAAAGATTACTCTCGCCGGCTGAAGAAGACGAAGGCTCGACAAGAGGAAGACCATCCCTCTGTCATACCACGAAAGGTATGATCTGCATGGGTGCCTGCTGCAACGGCCCCCTCAACTTCGACCTCCCATAAGAGGAGAAGGCCGGAGAAGATCCCCATGCCTGCGGTAAATTTCAAAGGCAGTGGACCCAAACGCCCCAAGTCTGGGGACATGGTTGTGCATACCGTCTACATGGCATCCGGAAAAGAGGATAGTCGTGCTTCCGTGAGTCATCGACCACTCATACGGTCTGTGACGAAAGCTTAGGAGCAACAACAAAAGCTCCAGGAGATGTTGACAAGGATGTCCTCACTTACTAAGCAGAAAGAAAGCCCGGAAGTATCATCGGAACAATGCCAGGAGCATGAGACCGACACCAAATTCCTACGGAGGGTGCTCGAAAAGAAAGATAAAGAGGTCGCGGAACAAGCAGCTAATATAAAATAGATAGCGCTTCTCTTCCAAGACATGGTGGGGATGATGATCCAACCGGATCCTCTGGCCGAAGACCCTCCAATAATCATTGAAGACGACAAAGGGGAGACATCAAACCCTCCTCCGGCTTTATCAACAACCAGGGAGGAGACGATCTCCAAAGCTACCCTTGATGACTACATAGCTCAACAAATACGAGCTCATCAAGCGAACGAAGTGGCAGGCTAGGTCGTTAGAACTGGGCGACCTTACCCAGGCTGATACAACCAAATTAAGGACCCGCCAGGATATACGATCCCCAAATTCCATGTGTATAAGGGGACGGGCAATCCGCATCAGCACGTTGCTCAATTCAGAGCTTTGTGCGGTAATACTAATAGCGATACCGAAGAAGATGAAGATATGGTCTACTCGGGACAACCCCAAGGCAATAGGCCAGGACCATCTACTCCTATGCTGGTCTTTGGCAGTGACTCTGAGGACGAGGCCAACGCAGTGTTCTCCGTCCGCCCGTCAATACAGACCTTTGCTGGAGCTGACTAGAGTTTACAGATTACCCTGGTCCCGCAACGGCATTACAAAGAACTTGATGCACTTAGTACGTACAGCGTGCAAGAGCTGCAGACCTTCTACGTCCCTCCTAAGCAAAGAGGTGAGAAGGCGATCCTTTTCTACCAATCCGGAGAGACTAAAGTGGAGAAAGAAGTATGGAACGGTGCCGAACCTGCGCTCGACAGGCTTCAACCAATCCGTCTGCCCAAATACTACGTAGAGGGACTGAAAAGGCTATTGAGACACCAAGGCGTACCCTTTAAACAGACTGCTCGACAAGCCTAGTTCTATAACAAGATTTGGAACATTCCTGGGACTCAGCGGAAGATTCCCAACGAGAGAATGAAGACGACCGGCCTTGGATACGTTGGGTACAAGAAATAGGAGCAAGTCCATGGTTGCTATGTTATAAATGGTTCCGGTGGAAAAGAGAATGCCCTTCCGGATAACGCTGATATTGAAGTAGAGCGAAATCCCGTCGTATGAATATCAAGTCTGCCATTTGAAGAGCAGATTGACAAGCTAATAAGAGAAGAAGGTCAAAGGGTTCGGGATGACCACAGCCGCGAAATGGCCATTTACGAAAAAGCCCGGACGCAACGTATTATTCAGCAGGCTACGGAGGATGACGATCCCTTTCACCCCCAACCCACTGTGCGCTCTCGTGGCAAAAAGAAAGCCCGACGTAGAAACAACAGCAAGGTCAAGAATGGGGACGGCGTTCAAAGACAGCGAAACGGATCCAAGAAGCTACGCGAGCGAGGAAAAGTTAGCTGGAACTTGTCTTTTATGAAGAAGATGGGTCGAGAGTACTCTTTCCCTCAAGACAAGACAAGAAAAATATTCAACCTTGTCATGAAGCGTCAAATGATGACGCTCCCAGAGTCCCGATACTCCAAACAGATGAACGAGGTCCATCACCCAGATTATTGCTCCTACCACCGAATAATGGGACATCCTCTTGAAGATTGCTTCACCTTCAAAGACTGGGTTGAGGATCAGTATCAGCAAGGCAGGTTTGCTCTATCCGACAGTTAGAGGGTAGTCCCGCCAAGAAAGCATGAGCCGAGAGCAACCTACACTGCGAGGGAAAGTCTAGATCAGCATCGAGCTTGAAAACGAGCCCGTACCTGCCATATGATAACATTCTCAAAGGAAGGTGAGCATGAGAATACGAACGACCTCTTCCAGTGCTTCGCCAATGAGGATGAGAACGAGGCGATCTCAGAATTTCCACCAGCGCCAAAAGAGTTGGAAGATGGGATACACACCATATCAGACAACTTGAGAAAAATCGACTTAGGGACGACAAACGACCCAAGGCCAACGTGCGTCAGTGAGCTGCTGTCTGAGAAACAGGTAGCCACGTTAAAGAACGTGCTTATGCAGTATAAAGATTGTTTCGCATGGAACTATTCCGAGATTCTGGGATTAGATCTAGAGATAGCTGTGCATAAACTGGCGATATAGCCGGACGTCAAGCCAGTCAAACAGGCACCAAGAAGAATGCGGCTCGAGCTTGAGATGAGTATCAATGCCGAAGTCAAGAAGCTAATCGACTCCGGCTTGTAATGAAGAAAAATTGGACAGTGCGCATCTGCATAGATTTTCGGGATCTCAACAAAGCTTGTCCGAAAGATGACTTCCCAGTGCCTGTTACCGAGTTGATGATCGATAACACATCAACCCATGAAGTCTTCTCCTTCATGGACGGATCCTCAGGGTACAACCAAATCAAGATGCATCCTGAAGACCAAAAGCACACTGCTTTCCGGACCCCGCTAGGCTTATTCTGCTACAAAGTGATGCCCTTCGGTCTGAAGAACGCTGGCGCCACTTACCAGAGGGCCATGACAAAGATCTATGATTACCTCATACACGAGATTGTCGAATGTTATATTGACCATCTCGTGGTGAAAAGCAAATCGTACGAAGAGCACTGAGAGCATCTGAAGATAGTGTTCCAGCGCCTTCGGAAGTACAACCTGAAGATGAACCCTCTGAAATGCACATTTAGAGTTTCCTCGGGCAAATTCCTGGGATTCATCATACAACACCGGGGCATCAAAATAGACCCATCAAAGATCAAGGAGATTATGGAAATGCCCGTGCTAAGTACTCTCAAACAACTGCGGTCTCTTCAAGAAAAGCTCGCGTATATCCGGCGGTTCATAGCTAACCTCTCCGGCAAATGCCGCCCCTACAGTCATCTAATGGAGAAAGGGACCCCGTTCGTTTGGGATCGCAAATGCCAAAGCGCACTGGATGAAATCAAGCAATATCTGCAGAACCCGCCGGCACTGACCGCTCCGGTCAAGGGAAAGCCCCTCATCCTGTACACAACAGCCCTTGAAGGTTCTTTAGGCGCGTTATCGGCACAGGAGAATGACCAGGGGAAGGAGAGAGCTCTCTACTATTTGAGTCGAGTTCTCCTGGAGCAGAAAACAACTACTCCCCAATCGAAAAGCATTGCCTGGCATTGATCTTCGTGGTAACGAAGCTCTGACATTACGCCTTGGCACATGAGGTTCATCTCATATCAAAGGTGTATCCTCTCAAATATTTGATGTCGAGAGCCATATTAACAGGAAGGCTTGCTAAATAGGCCCTCCTCTTGATGGGGTTCTCGATAGTATATCGACCCCTCAAGGCAATAGAAGGCCAGACCATCACCGACTTTCTCGCTGAGCATCCGATACCTGCCGACTCTCCCTTGAACTGCGAGTTGCCGGACGAATACGCGTTTGACGCAATTGATAGGGAGAAAGAAGGGAATGATACCCGATGGGAACTCTACTTCGATGGAGCGTCCTCCTTGAAGAAGCGAAAGCAAAACACCCCCATGATTAAAGTTGGGGTGGGCCTTATCTTCGTGATTCCACAAGGTGGGATTATGCGTTTTTTCCTTTCCTTAATGGAGACAAGAAAAAACAATAAAGCTGGGTATGAAGCTTTGATGGCAGGTCTCGAGATTGTTGTCAACATGGGGATCGAAAACCTCCTCATATATGGAGACTCCCAGCTAGTCGTTAGCCAGGTAAATGGAGACTACCAGACGTGCAAGCCAGAACTGATCAGGTATGGTGAAAGAGTGCAGCAATTGCTGACGCAAATCCCTTCCTACACCCTGGAAAGCATACCGTGTGCGGAAAATAGCAAGGCGGATGCGTTAGCCAAGCTTACTAAAGAACCGGCCGACGAAAACCTCAATGACGTAAAAATCATTGTGCAAAGTCGCCGGATACTCGCACCAGCAGAAATATCTCCGAAGACGTCTAAAGGAGAGGAAGCAACCGAACAAGAGGCCTTCCAATTGGAGGATGAAGAAAGGGCAAAGGATTGGAGAGAAGTCTTCATAAACTACTTGAAATCCCATCGAACACCCGAAGACGCGTCGTCAAGACATCAGCTCATGAAGCGAGCCTTGTCTTTCGCCTTCGTCAATAGTACTCTTTATAAGAGATCGTTCGATTTTCTATGGCTGAGATGTCTGGGACCAGAAGAAGCAAGAAGGGTCATTCAAGAAGCACATGACGGACTCTGCGGTTCCCATCAAGCTGGGCCAAAGATGAAGCTGAAGATCAAAAGAATGGGTTACTATTGGCCCACGATGATTCGGAACTGCCTTGAATATGCGAAGCAGTCTCACTCGTGCCAAATTCACGGGGACTTCATCCATCAGCATCCGAGTCCTCTACACCCAACAATGGCTAGCTGGCCATTCAAAATGTGGGGAACCGATATAATCGGGCCCATCGAGCCAGCATCATCCAAAGGACATCGGTTCATACTAGCAACAACCGATTACTTCTCTAGATGGGCAGAAGCAATACCGTTAAGGGAAGTGAAGATGGAAAACATCCTCCATTTCTTCAGGACGCATGTCATCTACCGGTTCAGCACTCCGTGGCGGATCATCTCGGATAACGGGCCAGCCTATAGAAGCCAAAAGATCAGCCGCTTCGCACAGCAGCATAAAATAGATTGGAGATATTCTTCAGTTTATAATCCCTGAGCTAACGGTCTAGCTGAGGCTTTCAACAAGACCTTGACAAAAATCATAAAGAAAACGGTGTCCAGAAATAAAAAGGACTAGAACGAGAGATTGCATGAAGCTCTCTGGGCCTATCGGACTATGTTCAAGACGGCCACGAACACAACGCCATTTGCGTTAGTATTTGGTACGGAAGCGGTGCTTCCCTTTGAGATAGAGCCATCCTCTCTACGAGTGGCGGTTCGGTACGAACTGACGGATGAAGAAAATGCCCATCTTCGGCTTGAGGAACTTCATGCCCTCGATGAAACTCGTCTCATGGCGCAGCAAAACCTAGAAGCTTACAAATCGAGGATGACGCGCTCATACGAAAGCCTGACAAGGACGAGAACGTTCCGCAGGCGAACTCGTGCTAGTCATAAAAAGACCTATGATCCCCAACCGTGCTAAACGGGGGAAATTCGAGCTGAACTATGAGGGCCCGTACATCATAGACAAGGTCTACCAAGGTGGGGCCTACTTGCTCATGGATATGCATGCCGAAAGACCCTTCCGGTCAATAAACGGCCGGTTCCTTAAGAAATACTACGCTTGACAAGTCACGGCTCAGGTTAATGATGGATGACGACGCTCGTGTCCGCTCACTATCTCCCTAAGTCCAAACTCTATAAGTACTATCCAGCGAAACCTCGCCTCCAAAAACAATGGACCGTAATGTCCTTAAACTAACAACGGACCGCAGCGTCCTTAAACTAGCTGTGGACCGAGATATCCTTAAACTAACATTGGACCGAGATGTATTTAAACTAATAACGGACCGAGAAGTCCATAAACTAACAATGTTGCCTCAAACACGGCGATAGTGGAGTGCAAGTTCACAAGTCCCAGCGGTGAGGACTGCGAATCAAATCCCACCGGCGAACAAATAGGCCACATGCGACGAAACTATTCTCGAGAGTTTCCTCGCCAAAAAAAAAGAAAGAAAAAAAAGAAGTTACGTCCACAAGCGAAATGGGCACGGATGAAAACCCGAAAGGGCGTCGTGAGTAAAAACAGCAGGACTACCAGCGAGTTTGTGAAAACCCAAAAGGGCACAATCTCGTTAAAATAAAGACACCTGCAAGGTCCTCTCGACCTTGTGAGGAGAAAATACCTGCGTGAGATCCTTACGACTCACAAGGGAGCAACACACTTAGGGATCCCCACGATTCCTAAGGAGAAATTACACTTACGAGATCCTCACGACTCGTAAGGAGAATCACCCTATGAGACTCTTACGGCGCATAGGATTCAAAAGCCTTAAGCTACAGGGATCTGAACCCGTTCTTAAGCCCTCACACTCCCCAAGTTGCCCTACAAACGGTTCAATATCGGCCCTTGTATACAATCCACGGGCACAAACAAACATTTCCCCCACCGAGTTCCACCAATGGCGTGCAATTTCCCCATTTGGCGAACGACACTTGTAAGTCCTCTCGACTTATAAGGAGAAAACACTCTTGTAAGATCCTTACGACTTATAAGAGAACACACACTTAAGAATTCTCACAATTCCTAAGGAGAAAACGCACCTACGAGATCATCACGGCTCGTAGGAAGAAACACCTTTATAAGACCCCTACGGCTCATGAAGTCAAAAGCCTTAGTCGACATGATCCTAACCCTGTTTGCTAAGCCACCTTTGCTCGAATCGACAAAGGAAAATGATGATTCGCTCCTTGCAATGTCCTAGTGGTAGCGATGCTGATGCCTAAATCGGTATCAAATTCCAAGTTCTTTCACGACAAATGATGATTCGCTCCTGGCTATATTCCAGTCGCAGCGATGCTGATGCTAAGATTGGTATCAGATCTCAAGTTCCATACTCGCAGCAAAAATCAGAGCCAAAAATGCATATGAAATAGCCGAAATGATAGGGCAACTTGCAATAAAAAGAAATGAGTAAAGAAAAAGAAAAATAGCCGAAATGATTGGGTAACTCGCAATAAAAAAACAGTGAGTAAAGAAAAAGAAAAATAGCCGAAATGATTGGGCACCGCCAAAAATAGCCGAAATGATTGAGCAATCGCGACTTTCGCGATATAAAATGCTGAAATGATAGAGCGTTATGGAAAGAAATAAAATAAAATGAAAATTTTGCCCTGCAGGTGAGATCACATTGACCAATGTATACAATCCATGGGCACAAACAGAAAGGAAACCATATCGTCCCACCAGGCTTCGTCAAAGGGAATCCAGATCTCGATGGCTACACATACAGCCTAGAAATTAATAACGACGTTCCTTCTCATTCCAACCAGAAGCAGATACGATGTCAGCAAAACGGAGCCACGGCGAAGTCCCCTAGTTCCAAATCTCGACGGTTCACAGACAACCTAGAGACTACCTCGGAGTCACGGCAAAGTCCCCTAGTTCCAAATCTCGACGGTTCACAGACAACCTAGAGACTTCCTCGAAGCCATGGCAAAGTCCCTAGTTCCAAGTTTCGACGGCAGTATCCACAGCCTAGAGATCAACGACAGCGTTCTTCCTCCCTCCAGCAGGATACAGGCGCGACATCAACAAACGGAGCCATGGAAAAGTCCCCTAGTTCCAAATCTCGGCGGTTCACAGATAACCCAGAGACAACCTCGACATTCATCGTAATATTGCAGACACAATGTCAACCAACGAAGCAAAGGAAGATCCCTAATTTCAGGGTCTTGACGGCAACTCAAATAAGACCTGAAAGACCATCGGAGACCATCCCACTCCAGTGCGGGGCGGTCATGACTTATCGGGGCTCTCAAACTGAGCCTAACCTCAAGTAAAAAGCGACATGGAATATCCCTAACGCTTGCTCTTCTGACGGTAATATTACCTGGAAGATTACTTGAAGATTTCTTTTCCATCCCCCGAAGGGATCAGAGACACGACAGTCATGGGGCTATCCGAACAGCAAGATTGCATATCGGGAAATATATCGGCCAACACGACGGTGTGATAGGTAAAAAACCCTAGTACCACAGACGTTAACGGACTTCTATTAGTAAGAGTTAACTGTGACGTTAGGAAACCCTTGTGAGAACTTCTCGATTCGTCTCGACTCGTGAGGAAATTAATGTCCTTGCGAGAACTTCTTGATTCGTCTCGACTCGTAGGGAAAAGCTTTAGGCAATGGGGATAAGGACATGTTTCCTAAGCACTGGGGCCCTGCAAGTCGGTCTAAGATGGAGTATTGCATACTATTCACGGGGCACACTCTCCAAAGTCGAATATCGACAAGGAGGGAAACAACCACTTATGAGTCCTCTCGACTTGTAAGGGGGAAAAAATTCTCTTGTGAGATCCTTACGACTCTCAAGAGAAAACACACACTTATGAGTTCTCACGACTCCTAAGGAGAAAATACACCTACGGGATCCTCTCGACTCGTAGGGAGAAAAGTCTTTACAAGACCCTCACGGCTCATAAAGTTGAAAAGTCCTAGGCGACAGATCTGAACCTGTCTTCTAAGCCATCGCTGCCCTACAAAGAGATCAAGATAGACTATCTACAAGACGTATTTGCTAAAAGGACACGCCAACATAAAAAAAATCTGAGTGAGATCCTGGCGACTCAAGGAGGCGATAGACTCTTGGAAATCCTCACGATTTCTAGGGAGGATGTGCTCTCCCGACGGTAACATGACCTGGGAGATTATTCGAGGGTGCTTCGTCCAGCCCTAAAGGGAGCAGAGACATGACAGCAGGACTGCGTATCGGGAATGCCTTAATACCACACACCCTAATAGACCTCTGTCGTAAAGAGCAAGGGTTAACTATGACGTTAGGACAGGTTTGCCTCTAATCCCAAGGGAGGCAAACTAAACAAACTCCGAGATAAGTATATAAATTTCTTCACATTCAGTCAAAACAGAAAAGCGCAACCCACGAGCACCAACCTTGTACTTGCAAGGCAGTAAGAAGAGTCTTTGGTTCACGCCCCACTAAGCATGCATTCATGACTGTGTGCCTGCTTAAATGAAGATGGTGTCCAAAATGTGCTGATCTACGCACGAAACTACAATGGCGCTTGCACTCAGCAAAAATTTCTAAGGGTAAAGTATAAAGCTCATGTACAGAGGCAATATACACGTACGAATATATGATGAACAGAAAACATTCAGCAATCAATAACAAGAAAATACATCAATATAAATAAACTACTCTACAGGGAAAAGATCACCAAATAGGGGATCAGAGATACAGAGGTTAACAAAACAAAATACAAAGTTCTCCAATTCCCTCTCTTCCCTCTCCACCATGTTGAAGCGATGGTCTTCGCGAGTAGTTGCTCCCCACCGATTAGTACCGTGCTTATCAGCGAAAGCAAATATGATGGCCCGCCGAGCTCTTATCTGACTCAGTAAATGAACCTAACGATCCTTCAGAGTCTGAGTAATTAAGTGTGCTTCATGGAAACACTCAATTTTGTCCTCCGCCGCATCAAGAATCGTCGGAGTCATCTCTGCCGGATGAGGGGGGATATCAGCAAGCACGGACAAGAAAATCATCCTGAGCCAAATGGAACCCATAGGAAGAGGAGAGCCCCTATGGGCCAAGAGTTTGTACAATGCCGCGTCACATTGGTCATCAGTGAAAAGAGGATCCGCTAACCGCGCGGCAAAACGAGGAATAATCTCCTCGATAGGCACCTCCCAGGGTTACCGACGAGCATGGGGACGGTTGCAAATTATAACCTTTGGTTTGTTTTTTCAAAGTGATCACCGGGTCTAAATGGTTATCTCTGTGAAGAAAGAGGAAGATGTAGCTTCGGGTTATAAAGAGATGCACAGAAAATGTCATGCATGGTGGAGCTATTCCCAAGGCCAAAAAGGGGGGCATGGGAAAAGAAAGGGGTGGCTAATTGGAATTAGAGTAGAGAGGTGAAACGACCTCATCAACGGAGCCTCACGTGCGTGGCACGTGAACACCCGCGTTGATCCTTTTGAAAACTAAAACGGCACCGCACGTGCATAACACGTGAGCGCCGGCACTAGCTCAGGATTAAACTCCCCAACGACGCCTCATGCGCAAAACACGTGAATACCAACAACAGTATAACAACATCTCATGCAGAATACATGTCAGCATAAAAAAAGGGGGAAAGAGGAAGTTTTGTCATTCATGCTCCAGGAACTTATACATGCTATAAAAACAAAAGAAAATATTTACAATGGTAAAACACTTAATCCTGGACATGGATTGAGGAATTCAGAAGTAAGACCGAGTAAAATACTTTTGGATTCTCTGACCATTTTCGTGTGCATCTTCTCACGATTGCAAGCGTCAGGATTTTCGCTGATATCATCTATCCTCTGATAGGCAGAGATTATCGTCGTCTGTTGGAAAACTTGATGCATGATATCAACAAGACCATCTCGCCGCCTCCTCGAGATCAAGCCCATCAGAGTGCACCTTGTTTTCAGCATCATCAAGTGCCTCAAGCGGCATGGCTTCGTTAAATTCAGGAAGCGCTTCCCAAATTTCCCCCACGATGATCTTCAATAGAGCGGAATGACGGGGGAGTAATCGACCGTTGTATTCATCGAAGCGACGCATAACCTCAGTGCATTGGGCATTCGTAAACTCCTGGTTTTGACAGCGGCCTTGGACGCAAATGTCTTCATAGGAGATAATTTCGTCAAGATCATACAAATAAACGGCCATAGTATCTGAAAAGAAAAATCAACAAAAGTTTAGCGATCGAGATGATCAAGAAAATGCTTATTATGAGAATCCAAAAAGATTCTCATTAAGCGGACACGGGAGTTTAAACAACTCTTGACATTCTCATAGAGAAAGCAAGTTCTGTTAAAATACCCAACAAATTTGAATTTTTGCAAGTAAGGAAAACCCCTATGAAAATGTTCTCAAGACCACCAGGAAATGAAATTCCTGAAGGGCCGTTTTGATCTTTCAGAGCTAAGCTCTTCGGTGAGGAATTAAATTCCTTTTATGCGATGGAATTAAATTCCAAAAACCCCCATGATGAGGAAATAAAAATTGAAATTCTATGAATCCTTAAAGGTCAGAGGAGGAATGCCCAAGGCATTGAGGGTTATTACTAAAAAATCACGTCTTTAGATCTCCGAGAGATGAGTTTCAGAAGAGAGCAAAGCTCTCATGGTGGATTTAAAATCCAAAAGTTTTCTTTAAGAAAAGGGTTTCTCTGATGTTCAAAATCTTTACCTAAAAAAGGTTTCTTTTTCTGATAGAGTTTAACTCCAGAATTGCAATGGACAGAGAACTAAGTTTTAAAGAGGAGAATTAAATTCTTGAAGAAGATAAGGAAGAAAGAAGATGAAAGAATAGTGGCTTCCCAAAGGCCAAACCCTTACATTTATAAGACGTGACAAGGGCGGTTCACCTCCCCGTTCCCCTAGGCAATCCAACGACTGTAAAGGTGATAGCGTTGCACTCATGTGCAAGCCACGTGAGAACAACGCTGTGGGGGCATTTGTTCCCTTATAAAAAAATAAAAAATAAAAAGCGATGGAAAAATTCCCCAAATGGAGCATTACGTGCCCGCACGTGATGCGCCTTGGAGCAAAAATTATAGGCATCACGCTTAACAAATAAGGCTGAAATTGAGCCTCACGTGCAGGCACGTGGGCATCTATATACAAAGTATATAGGCGCCTTCCTAAAACAAATAACGGGCCAGAAAAGCTCACGTGCCAACACGTGATGCTTTTCTCTGGGACTGCTGCATATAAGCAAACCGGTCTAATGTTATGGGTCATGTGCTACACGTGAGGGTTCCTAATATCTTGTGAGTCGATAGAATTAAATTCTAAATAAGAGGGATCAAAAACCTATTTGGAAAATATTTTCTTGAATCTTTCAAAACAAGAAAGATTATGCTCTGTAAAGCAGAGCACCGTTGGATTGAAGATCCAATGGTGATAAAAATCACCAAGCTATAGAATAAGCTCTGTATGGGAAAATATTTCCCCAATCTTTCTAAACAAGAAAAATTGTGCTATGTAAAAAAGAGCACCGTTGGATTAAAGATCCAATGGTGATTAAAAATCACCAAGATACAGAATAAGCTATGTATGGGAAAATATTTTCCCAATCTTGTTAAAAACAAGAAAAATGTCTTCTATAAAACAGAAGTCCCTGGATCAAAAATCCAATGGTGGATAAAATCCCTGAATCAATCAAAAAATCTCTCAATGAGAGATTTCCTTAACTAAATCAACAAACTTGCCTCTACTATATAAAGGACTCGAGACTGAAGAGAGAAAAGGAGGAGACCCCCCATAAGATTTGAGAAAACAAAAAAGAAGAGGAGTTCTCTTTGAAGAAAAAGAAACCCTAGGTAAAAAAAAGAGACCTAGAGAGCATATTTATCTCCTCTTACAAGAGTTTAACTCTTCCAAAAAAAAGAACTTGGTTCTTTCTCTGGTTAAGGTCTGCAGAAGCAGATCTCCCCACAAGTTGAGAATTTAATTCTCATCGGGGAGATTCTGTTATGCAGTCCCAAAACTTATAGGAAAGAACTAGGTTTGAAGAATTTAATTCTTCCAAAAACATAAGAATTTAATTCCTCTGATAAAACTAGGGTTTAACCCTACATAAGAATTTAATTCTTATAATACAAAGGACTTGAAATTCTCAAGACTTAGATCAAGAGCTCCATGCATATTAGCGTTTAACGCTATAACGACAGATCACGTGTTCCCACGTGAGCACCTCTGAGGAACAAAAAGGAACAACTGAGATCGAGTCACGTGATCCCATGTGACCTCCAATAGTGCTTAGCACTTAGAAAAGAATAGGAAGATAAATCCAAAGGAGGCAGTGCCCAACTTGGGGGCGCCTCACATGTCTACACGTGATGGTTACAAGATTTAAGTGTTTAACACTTATATGTATAGAACAAGAGAATACGCCCAAAGAAACAGTGCCCAATATTCAGGTACCTCACGTGTCATACGCGAGCACTCTAAATTTCAGTGTTTAACACTACTTAAGAGCCTCAGGTGGGAGCACGTGAGCGCCAAACAATTATCATTGTTTAACACTGTGAAGGGCCAACCCTAGCCCAAATTAGCCAAGTCTCCTGAGGCCAAAAACCTTTTGACCATCAATCAACCGAGCCCTCCTATACTCAGGTCTCCCCAAATCGATCTTAGTTCCAAAGATGACTAATGATCTCCTGACACATGGCATCTAAAATGATGTTCGTTCCTCCATGGTCTCTCCCTTCAATCTGGAGTTCGGTTCAAGGGTACCTGAGGTATGGAGAGATGTACTCTTGAACCGAACTCCAGATTGAAGGGAGAGACCATGGTGGAACGAACATCATTTTAGATGCCATGTGTCAGGAGATCATTAGTTATCTTTGGAACTAAGATCGATTTGGGGAGATTTGAGTATAGGAAGGCTTGGTTGATTGATGGTCAAAAGGTTTTTGGCCTCGGGAGACTTGGCTAATTTGGGTTAGGGTTGGCCCCTCACAGTGTTAAACACTGCTAATTGTTTGGCACTCACGTGCTCCCACATGAGGGTCTTAAGCAGTGTTAAATACTGAAATTTGGAGCGCTCGCGTGCGGCACGTGACTCACCTGAATATTAGGCACTGTTTCTTTGGGCTTATTCCCTTGTCCTATACATATAAGTGTTAAACACTTAAATCTTGTAACCATCACGTGTGGACACGTGAGGCGCCCCCAAGTTGGGCACTGCCTTCTTTGGATTTATCTTCCTATTCTTTTCTAAGTGCTAAGCACTATTGGTGGACACATAAGATCACGTGACTCGATCTCAGTTGTTCCTTTTTGTTCCCCAAAGGTGCTCACGTGGGAACACGTGATCTGTCGTTATAGCGTTAAACGCTAATATGCATGGAGCTCTTGATCTAAGTCTTGAGAATTTCAAGTCCTTTGTTTTATAAGAATTAAATTCTTATGCAGGGTTAAACCTTAGTTTTATCAGAGGAATTAAATTCTTATGTCATTGGAAGAATTAAATTCTTCAAATCTAGTTCTTTCCTCTAAGTTTTGGGACTGCATAACAGAATCTCCCCGATGAGAATTAAATTCTCAACTTGTGGGGAGATTTGCTTCTGCAGACCTCAACCAGAGGAAGAACTAAGTTCTTTTTTTGGAAGAGTTAAACTCTTATAAGAGGAGATAAATATACTCTCTAGGTCTCTTTTTTTACCTAGGGTTTCTTTTTCTTGAAAGAGAACTCCTCTTCTTTTTTGTTTTCTCAAATCTTATGGGGGGGACTCTTCCTTTTCTCTCTTCAGTCTCGAGTCCTTTATATAGTAGAGGCAAGTTTGTTGATTTAGTTAAGGAAATCTCTCATTAAGAGATTTTTTGATTGATTGGGGGATTTTATCCACCGTTGGATCTTTGATCCAGGAACTTCTGTTTTACAGAAGACATTTTTCTTATTTTTAACAAGATTGGGAAAATATTTTCCCATACAGATTCTGTATCTTGGTGATTTTTAATCACCATTGGATCTTTAATCCAACGGTGCTCTTTTTTACAGAGCACAATGTCACGACCCGAAGGTACGGAACGTGACTAGCACTTAGATTACGAGACGTTTCAAGGCGTAACGTAACCTAAGTTAGCTAAAGCCTAGAAAATCTAAACCATAAACAGTAAGAGTGAAGGAAAACCTCTTATGAAAACGATTTTGAACCAATTAAGTAATATTAACCCCTTTTTAAAATATCAAAATTTTCCGAAAATTTCGGCAAAGTCTCCTTTGTAAATACTAACCCCCAAAATGGGTACAACAAGATATATAAACCTGTAATAACATAATGGCATCCCAAGCGGGAGCTAGCTCTTCGCCCAAGGCGGATCACAACCACACACAATATATATGCAATATCAAGCAAGTAAGCATAAAGAAGCACAAAAATAAGAAGGAAAAAACACAATGTCGGCTCAAGTGAGCTCGACCCCAGAGAAACCACAAATACACAAATCTCTCAGTCTCATCACTAGGTCGCATATACAAAATAAGAAGTGGTAGATGGAGAATATTAGATACAAAGATAGTACCAAAAAAAGATAAAAGTGTCCTCGCAACCCACCTAAGAGCAATGTCACAAGTCTGAGCAAAAGAAGCCAATGATAAGATAAGCCCGCCGCTACAAGGCTGACGGGTCCGACCTGCAAGACACTGTGGCACAACGGGGGTGAGTTGCCAGCTCGTGAGTAGAATATAACATCTAATAAGGCTATCATAAGAATGCACGCAAATGCGTCACAACATGTATATCTAGATATGATGCAATGCCACTAGTATGTATGCACATGTATGCAAAAATCAATACGAAATCTTTAAGTGTTTAAATACGATGATTCTCTGCATTCTTAACTTAGAAAAATATCTGTACAATAGCAAGGTACCATCAATGAAATCATCCGAAAACCGTGTCAAGCATCGACACCAAATATGGAAATATATCTGTCTCAATGTCTCACTATATCAATATCTCAATATATCATGCTCCGTCAGTCCGGATCGGCCCATATCATCAAATCTCACGACAACGGTTGGTATCCTCCGGATATCCGCCGCGCCAGACATCACCGGTAGGTAGTCTTCCCCTGCCAGGCTCATCGTCTATAACTCGATCTTCTTGCCCCTGGGTACCATACCGGGCCCACCATGTATCCGAGACGGTTCATCCACTTCTCGAATTGGGGCTCGAAATCCAACAGAAAACATGAAAACTCATGGTGGACGACACATACATCACGAGAAAACCGCAACTTTATTTTAAAAATGATAATAATAAGTTTTTGTTAAATTCTTGCGGTTTTCCCCAAAATCCAGAAATCTCATCAATACTGAAATCCTTAAGAAAATCATAATACCCAACATGTTGTATATGATAAATTCTCATGATATCAAAGGTATGCAATGTGATTTGTGGCTAGAATCTATATAAGCATGATGATCATGTGAGGTATATACATGCTATGCAATTCAATGTATCATGTATGATGCAAGTGATTGATACAGAATTAAGCAGGTTCTACAGTGCTCGTGGCATGGCAATTACCAAAAGCGTGTGTGTTCACATGAATAGTGTGCATGCAACATGAGCCAATGGTAATAGTGTAAGTGTCCTAAGGGGTGATATCACACATGGTATATAAATAACCATGCAATGCCAGCAGACGAATAACTAGAAAGGTATGCATATGAATGAGATGGTTAACTAACTAACTATGCATATAGTTTGCAAGTAATAAAGTGATCCTAACTATGGGGCGCCTCGCGCCATCCAGACGATTTCCCCATAGATGTATACATCTACTCACACGGACGCCTCACTAATCTGATCCAACCACCGCTTTGCCCTTGCGCGCCGCGTCCGATGTTTCCGCAACCGATCCTAAAATTGCACAACACAAACATAAGATTACATATTCCTGAAATGACACAAGTCACAAAATAAAAGAATCAACATCCACAAGTTACACACAACGTGCACTAAGCGTGCGAAACACACACGAAAACCACTAAAACCTTAACTAAAATCGTCGTTTCGGGGCAACCGTCAAAACTAAAACCCGACTAAACCAAATTCCGCATTCGCACACCCTAAAAGTCGTAGGAGATGCTAATAATATCATCAATATAGCACAATTGATTCACCACTTGATTTTAAGAAAAACCTAGTAAGCGCTAAAATTTCAATTTTGATGCAAATATCGCGGATTAACGATGTAGCGATCACAATCTAGCACAAACATTCAATTCAAACTACTAGATGGACACAACACAAATTATAACCCACTTACAAAGCTTCAAACCCTAATTAAAATTCCAAACCTTTACTAGAATTTCCTAAACAAGAAATTATAACCAAATTAACACTTTAAAATTCTAGTTTAGTATACTTAAACTACCAATTAAACATTAGATTAGAATTATACCTCTCAAGTTGAACCCTAGATTGCACTTGACCTCTAAAGATGCCTCCTTTCTCCTTGTTTTAAACCAATTTGGGCTTGGGAAGAGGTAGAATAGGGATTAGGTTTGAATTTTGTGAAGAAATTGTGATTTTTTGTGGATTTTTTGTTGATTTTGAAGGAATTTGAAGAAAAAAAGAGAAGGGAAAATGGGGGACCTGCAGGAAGGTGGCTCGGCCAAGGGGAGTGGAGTGGGGAAATGTGTGTGTGTGGAATTTTCCAAAGAAAATATCTCTTAAGTGTAATAAATGCATATCACATCAATTTCTTATTAAAATTTCACTTTTATACCTTTTTAACCATAGAAACAACTAGAAATAAAATGTCTTGGTAAATTTTTTGTTACTGCAAGATTTTTGTTTATAATGGATCCTAAGTGTGTAATTTACCCATTTAAATTTGTATTTATCACTAATTTAATGTATATTTAAAAGCTTAAAATAATATTAAAAATAATTAATTAAGGAAAGAATTTTAAATGACTAGAAATTTTTAAGTGACAATTTAGTGACCAATTTCTAGCAATATCTTATCTAAATTTTGTATAATTAGGCCTATATTGAAAAATAATTATTTTGACATTTTACGGAAAATACTGTTTATTTTACCGATTTTTCGAAAAACTACCTAAACGAAATTCAAAGCGTTACAATCTTCCCCCCTTAAAGAAATTCGGTCCCCAAATTTAAAATTTAACTACGCGTACCTCCAAAAAGATGGGGATATTTCTTCCTCATCTCATCCTCGGTCTCCCAAGTGAGCTCCTCGTTGTTCGGGTCACGCCAAAGAACCTTGACGGACGGTATAACCTTCGACCTCAATTTCTTCACCTGCCGATCCAAAATGACCACCGGCTGCTCGGTGAATGAAAGATCATGCTACAGCTGGATCGTCTGGTGCTGAATCGCATGGGAAGGGTCATGAAGGTACTTGCGGAGCATCGAAACATGGAACACGGGATGAACATCTGGGAAGCTGGACGGAAGAGCTAACCGATAAGCCACCGAACCAACACGCTCTAGGATCTCGAAGGGACCAACATATCTAGGACTAAGCTTCCCTTTCCGCCCAAATCTCATCACACTCTTCATCGGAGAGACCCTCAAGAAAACATGATCGCAACAGCGAACTCGAGTCGGCGACGGCGCCTGTCAGTATATGATTTCTGCCTACTCCGTGCCGCTCTCATCCTGTCCCGAATCAGCTGTATCTTTTCGGTCGTCTCCTGTACGATCCGCGGCCCAAAAATACTGCTCTCCCTGAGCTCTGTCCAACATACGGGCGATCGACATTTCCTCCCATATAAAGCCTCAAAATGTGCCATCTGAATCGTCTCCTGGAAGCTATTATTGTAGGAGAACTCGATCAAGGGCAAATGACGATCCCAGCTACCACCGAAATCTAAAACATAAGCTCTGAGCATGTCCTCAAGAGTCTGAATAGTACGCTCTGACTAACCGTCAGTCTGTGGGTGAAAAGCTGTGCTAAAACTCAATCGGGTGCCCAAAGCCTCCTGAAGTTTCTGCCATAATCGGCTGGTAAACTGGGTGCCCCGGTCGGACACGATGCAATTCGGGACGCCATGCAGTTGCACGATCTCATCAATATAAACCTGGACGTACTGAGCAAATCCAAAAGTGGTCTTCACTGCCAGGAAGTGAGCCTCTTTCGTCAGTCGATCCACAATCACCCAAATAGAGTCATACCCTCGACTGGTCCTGGGTAGACCCACAATGAAGTCCATGGAGACCTGTTCCCACTTCCACTCAGGAATGGGCAAAGGCTGTAACTCGCCGGTTGGCCTCTGGTGCTCGGCCTTGACTTGCTGACAAGTCAGGCATTTCGATACAAAGTCTGTAACATCCTTCTTCATCCCTTCCCACCAGTAAACCTCTCTCAAATCACGGTACATCTTGGTGGAACCTGGATGAACACTGTATACTGATCTATATGCCTCCTCAAGAATATCACGACTCAGTCTCTCAGAATCTGGTACGCACAGTCGAGTCCCGAATCGAAGTATCCCCTAATCATCAATCACGAACTCGGAAACTCTGCCCTGCCGAATCTGCTCGATAATCTCTAAAATATGGGCATCACCGGACTGTGCCTCGCGGATACGATCATGTAACAGTGGGCGTGCTCTGAAATGGGCCAGCTGTCCCCCTATAGGAGTAAACTTGAACTGCACTCTGCTGTCACATAAAACCTGCCAATCCGCCGTCGACTGCATCTGTACTGCGCTCAAACAAGATAAGCTACCTCCGGGCCTCCTACTCAAAGCATCTGCCACCACATTCGCCTTGCCCGGATGGTATAGAATCTCGCAGTCATAGTCTTTCACCAACTCCATCCAACGGCACTGTCTTAGATTTAGATCTCGCAGCTGAAAGATATACTTCAAGCTCTTGTGGTCAGTGAATATCTGGCACGACTCGCCGTATAGGTAATGTCTCCAGATCTTGAGTGCAAACACCACTGCAGCCATCTCTAAATCATGAGTGGGGTAGATCTGTTCGTGTTTCCGCAACTGCCGAGAAGCATATGCGATAACTCTGTCGTGCTGCATCAACACACAGCCCAGCCCCACTCGAGAAGCATCACAATAGACCACGAAACCACCTGATCCTGAAGGCAATGATAACACTGGTGCAGTAGTCAGACGAGTCTTCAACTGCTGGAAGCTATCCTCACATGCCTCGGTCCAATCAAAAGGAACCCCCTTCCGGGTCAACCCGGTCAACGGTGCAGCAATACGGGAGAAATCCTGGACAAAACGTCGATAATAGCCGGCCAGACCTAGAAAGCTGCGAACTTCTGTAACTGATACCGGTCTGGGCCAACGTTGAACTGCCTCGATCTTCTTCGGGTCCACACAAATACCATCTCTCGTCACTACATGACCCAAGAAGTCGACACTGTCTAGCCAGAATGCGCACTTGGAAAATTTAGCGAACAGATGATGCTCCCTCAAAGTCTGCAGTGTGATACGCAAGTGCTGCTCATGATCCTCCCGGCTCCGAGAATATACCAAGATGTCGTCAATGAAAACAATGATGAACTGATCAAGATACGGCTTGAATACACGGTTCATCAAGTACATAAATGCTGCCGGGGCATTGGTGAGCCCGAACGACATCACCAAGAACTCGTAATGACCATATCGTGTACGGAAAGCGGTCTTCGGAATATCCTCCTTCCGAACCCGCAATTGGTGATAACCTGACCATAAATCAACCTTCGAGAAATAACCCGCACCCTGGAGCTGATCAAATAAGTCGTCAATGCGGGGTAGGGGATATCTGTTCCGCACAGTAACCCGGTTCTGCCGACGATAATCAATGCATAAGCGCATACTGCCGTCCTTCTTCTTAACAAACAGGACGGGAGCACCCCAAGGTGACACACTCGGTCGGATAAGCCTTTTGTCCAGCAAGTCTTGCAACTGATCCTTGGGAAGTGTTCAACACTTATAAAAGGGAAAAGGGAATAAACCCTATTTTTTGGAGTGCTTCACGTGTCCCCACGTGACCCCTAAGCAGTGCTTAACTTTTATAAAGCAGAAAGGGAATAAATCAAAAGGCAGTTTCCATTCTTGGGGTGCCTCACGTGATCCTACGTGACCCAATAGTGATTAGCATTCAGAAAAGAAACAAGAGAATAAACCCAAAGGAGCAGCGCCCACTTCAAACACCTCACGTGACCCCACGTGAGCGCTTCATATCTTCAGTGTTTAACACTATTTCAAACACCTCACGTGACCCCACGTGAGCGCTTCATACCTTCAGTGTTTAACACTACTTCAAACACCTCACGTGACCCCACGCGAGCGCTTAAAATCTTCAGTACTTCAAATGCCTCACGTGACCTCACGTGAGCGCTTCATATCTTCAGTGTTTAACACTATTTCAAACACCTCACGTGACCCTACGTGAGCGCTTCAAATCTTCAGTTTTTAACACTATTTCAAACACCTCACGCGACCCCACGTGAGCGCTTCATATCTTCAGTGTTTAACACTACTTCAAACGCCTCACGTGACCTCACGTGAGCGCTTCATATCTTTAGTATTTAACACTATTTCAAACGCCTCATGTGACCACACGTGAGCGCTTCAAATATTCAATGCTTAGATAACACTTTAAGACCTCACGTGAGAGCACGTGAGCGCTGAACATACACTAGTGTTTAATACTACGAGAGGCTAACCTTAGCATAGATCAACCAAGTCCCCCAAAGCCAAAACCTTGTTCAGGTCTTTCAAAATTGATCTCAGATGGCATTCAAAGTAATGTTCATCGCATTCCTTCTCAATCTAGCATTTGATTCAAGGATACATCTCTTCACACCTCTGATATTTTTCGTTGTAATCCTTCAACGTTTTCAGAGAGGTGGAGGGTCCCAATAACCAATAACTTTTGGCGCGCCCCCAAACTGGTTAAACCAGAACCTTATGAACTATGAGGTCCTTAAACTCATGGACTATGATGTCCTTGAACTTTACAGACTATGAGGTTTTTAAACTAGACTATGATGTCTTTAAACTGGACTATGAGGCCCTTAAACTCACAGACTATGAGGTCCTTAAACTTTACAGACTATGAGGTCTTTAAACTAGACTATGATGTCTTTAAACTGGACTATGAGGTCCTTAAACTCATGGACTATGATGTCCTTAAACTTTACAGACTATGAGGTCATTAAACTAGACTATGATGTCTCTAAACTACCATGGACTGTGGGGTCCTTAAACTCATGGACTATGATGTCCTTAAACTTTACAAACGATGATGTCTTTAAACTCCATGAACTATGATGTCCTTAAACTTATGGACTGCAAAGTCCCTAAACTAAAACAATAGAGTCCAAATGCTCTCTTGTTGGATCTAAATGATCCTGTTAAGTAGATCTTAGTCTAAAATTAGACTAACGTATCCTTAACAAATGTTTAAGTTGATCTTAGTCTCAAATGAGATTAAGGATCCTTAAACCCAACCCAAAACTAAATCTAGGAAAATACGGATTTGGACTAATCCCCGCCCTACGGACGACAACATAAATTAGTCTCCGTATACAATCCACGGGCAACCAAAAAATAAAACAAACACACACGACACGAAGTAACCATATGGAGAAGGAGAAAGTTGTTACCGCGATGCGGTAGCGTAATTAACTGCAGGGGCTTGCGCCTGCAGGGAAGAGCGTCCCCACAATAAAAAAAACCCTCAAATGAGGGGGAATCTGACGAAGTCTGCTACAACGGCCGCATCCGTCTAAACCTCCAATACATGGTGCCATAAATCAACTTGGTATCTTCAGAGAGGTAGACGGATAAAACCAAATAACATCTGCCCACAAATTCAGGAAAGACGTTTGTTTTCCCGTCTTTCGGCGGAGAACAGATTCCGGCACGCCCGGTGAGACCTTTTCCTCTTTCCACTCCACACTTCGTGTGTCGTGTTTTTCCGCGATCAAATAATCGCGGTATATATGTTTGTGGTTGCCCTTAGGGGAGTGGATACTGAAGCCGGCGTTTCGTCTCTATGAAGAATGGTGTTTGCTCCCACCTTATAAACTCAGGCTCTGTCATATCTGGTGGAGTCAAGTACGGGCCACTTGCAGGCTCAAATCTCTACAATCCGGCTCTTCAAGAAATCATCGGGCTTCTCTTTGGGTCGATGCTCCTACCTCCCACCCTCGGTGCCTCAATGCCGATGGAGGAATCCCAGAGGAAGTCTGTCTTCCACAGGCGGGCTCCCCAAGCAGCAGCTTTTCCGATGGAATCAGTCCATAAACAACTGGCACATGCCAAGGACCAAGGTCGACGCAGGGGGCAGAATATTCAAGCTCTCAAAAGAAACAGGGGGCAGGCTCAGCAAAATCCTGAAGCTAATCAAATCCCGGCTATAAGAAACGGTCTACGTCGATATCGGCATCATACAAAATGAGCTGGGGGCAGCTCTCCGTATGATCCGGTTTCAACCCCAGTGGTGAATGTTGTTGTTCTAACTGGGAACAGCTTAGAACTGTTGTGAAGGGTCAGACAAAATTCTCCTACCGCAATACTGAAGAAGTCTCCGCAGCCCATGGAGATCCCACGAGAGCATAAAAAAGTTGCTTCCTGAGACAACTTTCCTCATATATATATAAGGTGTGGAAGCAGATGAAGGGGACTCACCCCAAGACGGATCCTGATACAGCGGTTCCTCTCAAAACCAAAGCGGCTTTTCACAAAAAAAGGAGAGGCTTAATAAAACTCAAGTGTCCGAAGCAAACTCCAAAGGCCAAAACTCCAAACGCCCCAAGCCCGGGGGCATGGTAGTTCATATAGTCTATGTGGTGAATTTCAAAGACAAAGTTCAAGCTTCTACTAGTCACCGACCTCAAACTCGGTCCTTAACAAAAGTTTAACTACAACGTGAAAAGCTGCAGGAGATGCTTGCTCAGGCGGCAACAAACGCTAATCCACCGTCTATGGAAAATCCCAAGGGCGCACCCGAAGAAAGAATAGAGAAGGAGTCGGATAATGATTTCTTAAAGCGCGCTCTGAAAAAGAGAGATGAAGAAGCGGCAGAAATGTCCATTAAAATGAACCAAATGGCCCTTCTGATTCAGAATATGGCTGGAAAGATGGTTCAATCGGAACCACTAACAGATGAACCGCCGGTAGTCGGTCTTAAAGATAAAAATGACATTTCAAATCCTCTGCAAACCTCATCAACAGTTGAGAAGGAAATAATTCCTAAAAGAAAAGCTGGACACATATATCGCTCAGCGAATCAAAGCTCACTGTGCTAGTGAAGCCGAAAATAGGACAATCAAGACTGGTCGACCGTATCCGGCAAGGCACAATCAAATACAGTACCCGCCAGAGTACATACTTCCAACGTTCTACATGTACAAAGGAACTGAGAATTCTCGCCGGCACATTGCGCGATTTGAACCCATGTGCGGCAATACTGATATACTTCTCCTTTGACAGTTCATCGGCTGTCTGGCGGGCATTGCCTTCAAATGGTATGCGGAACTCCCGAATGACTCCATGAATACCTTCGACGAAATGGAGATGCCCTCCTATCAGAGATTCACTAGTGTGAATAAACGCACTACCGTGACGGCACTGGTCAACGAAAGGGTTAGACCGAATGAGACTTGGGTTCAATGTGTTACCCGATGGAGAAATCTCTGGTCAAATACAAGCAACGCGTCGATGAAGTTGCAGCCATGGGAATGCTCATAGCCGCCCTTGACCCAAATTCAAAGACATCCTCGTATATGGCCCTCTTCAAGCCGACGACATTCCAAGAACTCATGGACAAAATGGTTCGATTGGATCAAATGGGTTAAGACTCTTTCTTATCCGATGATGACGAGTGAAAAGTGGAGTCAAGATGGTGTTTGTCGCCAACGCTCGACAACAACCGAGTGTCCCGAAACCGGTTGTTCGCCAAAGCAACAAGCGGCAATCTCTCGATGAGAAGTTGAGACGTCCCTATTCGTTTCCCCGGGATAAAACAAGGAGACTATTCGAACAAGCAGTGCGCAACGGGCTCATCACTCTACCAGAGCCGAGACACCCATTACAACCGAACGATGTCAACGATCCCAATTACTGCCCCTACCACCGAGAATTGGGCCATCTGATCGAAAACTGCTACGTCTTCAAAAATTGGGTTGAAGACCAGTATCAACAAGGCAAGTTCGCGCTGTCCGAAAACTGGAAGGTAAACCCGCCACAATAGCACACCCCTAAAAGGGTGGACACGCCGGGGGCATCATGCTCATTTATAGAGGAAGCTCCATGGGAAGTCGTTCTTTCGGCAAAAGCTAAAAGAATGCTGAAAGATCTTCAAGTATGTCCGGCGATCAGGTGGAAAAGCCCGCTGGAGCCGGAGATCATCGAGGGGATGCTGAAACCAAGCCCAACATTAGGAGTTAATAGTGATGGTGGACAAAACATTCGGGCCCAGCAGTCAAAGTCTTCGAAGAAAAAGAAGAAGATCAAAAAGCCCGCGCAGTTTGATGACAAGTGCACGGATCTACAAAAGTATATTGATGCACTGGAGGAATATAACCAGAAGGCGCGGACCCCGGTCACACTCTAAGAATTTCTCAACAATATCCTTGAGAGCGGAGATAACGACAATAACGACGGGGATGACTCGTCAGAAGAATCTGAGGACTATGTGGCAAGTTGCCACATGATCTCTCATTCGGCGTTAACTAACGAAGAAGCTCACTCGGCGATAGAGGACAGCATAAAAAAGCTGGGGGCAAGCCCGAAACCAAAACCCTTGGAACCGTCTGACAAGATGATCGACTTGCTACTGAACGAAGCCCGTCAGAAAAGCAAAGCCAATCGAGAGCGCGAACTGGCTATATTCGAAAAAGCCAAACACCGATGACTGAATGAAAAGGTCAAGGCACCCCAACCGGATCGAAGCATCCCTATCGCCAGCAAAAGCAAGCTTAAAGTAAGGAGACGGTTCGCTAGGGCCCTGTCAATAGGAATGAAGTTGCCCTCTTTCAGAGGAAATTCTCCTGGCAGTATACATCTTGATGAAGCGGACATACATCCTAACTTCTGCTTATATCATCAGAGGATTGCACACCCTACCGAGGAGTGCATAGCCATTAAAAACTGGTGGCAGGGATATGTTGCCCACCGACAACACATTCAACGAGTGAAGCGCAAGGCTCGTCGGGAATAGAAAAGCACGACAGATGAGCGCAAAAGAGCTGCTGGCAACTGTCACATAGTCGACACCAAGGGATCGCAAGTTATCACCTTTGGAAGCGACTTTTACGAAGAAATCGCCCTCAGTCCTCTCTTCAACGAATCCACCTCCGACACAAAAAAATGCGAAGATTTGCGAGAAAATCTAGCTGCGTAATCGTACGTTGCCCGAAAAATCTCGGACCTATGAACTGTTGACCGAAACGTCGTTAAACTAATACAAACCCGCGGCATCCGTAGGCTGACGTGGTGTAAAAAAACAAAAAAAACGGTACGTCCGCAAGCGAGATGGGCACGGATGAAAACCCGAAAGGGCTCCATGAGTAAAAACAGTAGGACTACCGGCGAGTTTGTGAAAACCCGAAAGAGCGCAATCTCGTTAAAAGTCATTTGCAAGGTCCTCTCGACCTTGTGAAGAGAAAATACCTGCGTGGGATCCTTACGACTCACAAGAGAGCAACACACTTAGGGATCCCCACGATTCCTAAGGAGAAATTGCACTTACGAGATCCTCACGACTCGTAACGAGAATTCCCCTTTGAGACCCTCACGACTCATAGGATTCAAAAGCCTTAAGCTATAAGGATCTGAACCTGTTCTTAAGCTATCACATTTCCCAGACTGCCCTACAAGCGGTTCAATACTGACCCTTGTATACAATCCACGGGCGCAAATAATCATTTCCTTGCCGAGTCCCACCAACGATGAGGAATGCTCTCATTTGATGAATAAACACTTGTAGGTCCTCTCGATTTACAAGGAGAAAACACTCTTGCAAAATCCTTACGACTTACAAGAGAACATACACTTAGGAATCCTCACGATTCCTGAGGAGAAAAAACACTTACGAGATCCTCACGACTCGTAGGGAGAAACATCTTTATGAGACCCTTACGGCTCATGAAGTCTAAAGCCTTAGTCGACAGGATCTTAACCCTGTTTGCTAAGCCACCTTTGTTCGAATCGACGAAGGCAGATGATGATTCGCTCCTGGCAATATTCCAGTTGCAGCGATGCTGATGCTAAGATTGGCACCGGATTCCAAGTTCCATACTCGCGGCGAAAAGCCTGCGAACCAAAAATGCATATGAAATAGCTGAAATGATGGGGCAACTTGCAATGAAATCAGCAAGTAAAATATATGCATACAGAACAGCCGAAATGATTGGGCAACTCGCAATAAAAAGCGGTGAGTAAAAAAAACAGCCGAAATGATTGGGCACCACGAAAAATAGCCAAAATGATTGGACAATCGTGACTTTCGCGATACAAAAAGCTGAAATGATAGAGTATCGCGGAAAGAAAACAAAAAAATACATGTGAAATGAAACTTTTTCCCTACAGATGAGTCCATACTAACCTCTGTATACAACCCATGGGCATAAACAAAAAGGGGACCACATTTCCCCACCAGACCTTGTCAAAGGGAGAGTCAGATCTTGACGGCATCATCTGCATCCCAGAAGAACAACAACGGCGTTCCTCCTCATTCCAGCAGGATTCGGACGCGACGTCAACAAAGTGGAGCCACAGCAAAGTCCAAGTTCCAAGACTCTACGGTCCACAGACAAGCTAGAGTCAACCAATGACCTCCCAGCCGGATCAACGCTCTGTCTCGGAAACAAGTCAACCGACCCCAGGGAAATCAGTGTCCTTGGCCAAAACCTCGATTCAGGGAAATCAGCGTCCCTGACGAGAGCATCTCGATTCGCGTCAACTCGCAGAGAAATCGGTGTGTTTGCAGGAATACCTCGATTCGTCTCAACTCCGAGAAAATCAGCGTCCTTGGCAAAAACCTCGATTCAGGGAAATCAGCGTTCTTGACGAGAGCATCTCGATTCACGTCGACCCGCAAGGAAATCGGTGTCTTTGCAGGAATCTCTCGATTCGTCTCAACTCCGAGGAAATCAGTATCCTTCGCAAAAACCTCGATTCAGGGAAATCGGCGTCCTTGACGAGAGCATCTCGATTCACGTCGACCCGCAAGGAAATCAGTGTCTTTGCAGGAATCTCTCGATTCGTCTCAACTCCGAGGAAATCAGCGTCCTTGACGAGAACTTCTCGATTCGCATCGACACGCAAGGAAATCAGCGTCTTTGCAGGAATCTCTCGATTCGACTCAACTCCGAGGAAATCAGCGTCCTTGGCAACTACCTTGATTCAGGGAAATCAGCGTCCTTGACGAGAGCATCTCGATTCGCGTCGCCCCGCAAGGAAATCAGTGTCTTTGCAGGAAACTCTCGATTCGACTCAACTCCGAGGAAATCACCGTCCTTGGCAAATACCTCGATTCAGGGAAATCAGTGTCCTTGAAGAGAGCATCTCGATTCGTGTCGACCCGCAAGGAAATCAGTGTCTTTGCAGGAATACCTCGATTCGTCTCAACTCTGAGGAAATCAATGTCCTTAGCAAATATCTCGATTCAGGGAAATCAGCGTCCTTGACTAGAGCATCTCGATTCGGGTCGACCCGCAAGGAAATCAGTGTCTTTGCAGGAACACCTCGATTCGTCTCAACCCCCAGGGAAATCAGTGTCCTTGGAAAATACCTCGATTCAGGGAAATCAGCGTCCTTGACGAGAGCATCTCGATTCGTGTCGACCCGCAAGGAAATCAGTGTCTTTGCAGGAATACCTCGATTCGTCTCAACCCCCAGGGAAATCAGTGTCCTTGGAAAATACCTCGATTCAGGGAAATCAGCGTCCTTGACGAGAGCATCTCGATTCGCGTCGACCCGCAAAGAAATCGGTGTCTTTGCAGGAATATACGACATCAACAAACGGAGCCACGGCAAAGTCCCTAGTTCCAAAACTCTATGGTTCACAGAAAACCTAGAGACTAACTCGGAGCCATGGCAGAGTCCCTAGTTTCAAGTCTCAACGGCAACATCTACAGCCTAGAGATCACAACAGCGTTCCTCCTCATTCCAGCAGGATTCGAATGCGACAATCAATCTCGGAGCCATGGCAAAGTCCCTAGTTCCAAGTCTCGACGGCCACATCTACAGCCTGGAGACCCACAACGGCGTCCCTTCTCGTTCCAACCAGAAGCAGATACGACGTCAACAAACGGAGCCATGGCAGTGTCCCTAGTTCCAAGTCTCGACGGCCACATCTACAGCCTGGAGACCAACAACAGCATTTCTTCTCACTACAACGGAATGCAGACGTGATGTCAACAAGCGACCCTAAGGTCAAAACAAAGCGGAGCTACGGGAAGGTCCCTAGTTCCAAGTCTCGACGGTTCAAAAACAACCTAGAGACCACCTCGATGTTCGTCTCAATACAGCAGACGCGACGTCACCCCAGCGTTCTTCCCCCAGCAGGATGCAGACGCGACACAAAATAACGGAGCCATGGCAAAGTCCCTAGTTCCAGGTCCCGACGGTTCACCAACAACCTAGAGACCACCTCGACATTTGTCTCGATACAGCAGACGCGATGTCACCCCAGCGTTCTTCCTCCAACAAGATGCAGACGCGACACCAACAACGGAGCCATGGCAAAGTCTCTAGTTCCAAGCCTCGACGGTTCACCAACAACCTAGAGACAACTGCGACATTCGTCTCAATACAGCAGACGCAATGCCGGCAAACGAAGCGAAGGCAATATTCCTAGCTTCAGGGTCTTGACGGCAACTTATATAAAACCTGAAAGATTATCGGAGATCATCCCACACCAGCGCGGAGTGGTTATGACTCATCGGGGCTCCTAAACTGAGCCTAACCTCAAGTAAAAAGTGACATGGAATATCCCTAACGCTTGCTCTTTCGACGGTAATACTACCTGGAAGATTGCTTGAAGACGTCTTGTCCAGCCCCCGAAGGGATCAGAGACACGACAGTCGCAAGGCTACTCGAACAGCAAGATTGCCTATCGAGGAATACATCAGCCAACGCGACGGTGCGACGGACAAAAACCTAGTACCACAGACCCTAACGGACCTCTGTCGTAAAGAGCAGAGGTTAACTGTGACGTTAGGACATCCTTGCGAGAACTTCTCGATTCGTCTCGACTAGTAAGGAAATTAGTGTCCTTGCGGGAACTTCTCGATTCGTCTCGACTCGTAGGGAAAAGCCTTAGGCAATGGGGATAAAGACATGTTTCCTAAGCACTGGGGCCCTGCAAGTTGGTCCAAGATGGACTCTTGCATACTATTCACGGGCCACACTCTCCGAAGTCGAATCTCGACAAGGAGGGAAACAACCACTTACGAGTCCTCTCGACTTATAAACGGGAGAATTCTCTTGTGAGATCCTTACGACTCTCAAGAGAAAGCACACTTAGGAATCCTCACGATTTCTAAGGAGAAAATACACCTACGAAATCCTCTCGACTCGTAGGGAGAAAAGTCTTTATGAGACCCCCACGGCTCATAAAGTTGAAAAGTCTTAGACGGAAGATCCTAACCCTGTCTCATAAGCCATCACTGCCCTGAAGGGAGGTCAAGATAGACTATCTACGGGCCACACTCTCCGAAGTCGAACATCGACAAGGAGGGAAACAATCACTTATGAGTCCCCTCGACTTGTAAGGGAGAAAAATCTCTTGTGAGATCCTTACGACTCTCAAGAAAAAACGCACTTAGGAGTCCTCACGACCCCTAAGGAGAAAATACACCTGCGGGATCCTCTCGACCTGTAGGGAGAAAAGTCTTTATGAGACCCTCATGGCTCATAAAGTTGAAAAGTCTTAGGTGGCAGATCCTAACCTTGTCTCCTAAACCATCGCTGCCCTGCAAGGAAGTCAAAATGGACTATCTGCGGGCCACACTCTCCGAAGTCGAACATCGACAAGGAGGGAAACAATCACTTATGAGTCCTCTCGACTTGTAAGGGAGAAAATTCTATTGTGAGATCCTTACGACTCTCAAGAGAAAACGCACTTAGGTGTCCTCACGACCCCTAAAGAGAAAATACACCTACGGGATCCTCTCGACTTGTAGGGAGAAAAAACCTTCTTGAGACCCTTACGGCTCATGAAGATGAAAAAGTCTTAGGCTACAAGGACCCTAAAACTTGTCTCCTAAGCCCTCAGTTCTATGGCCATGCATAACTCTGCACTACTTCACCCACGTACATACTTACGTGGGCAAAGTAGTGGGGGGCATTTGTTCCCGCCAAATATTTCTGCGCAAAAGAGCCCAAGGTATCAAATGGCAGCGATACGCTTAAGAAAATGCAAACCAGTATTTTCCGAGCTGTATTTTGACAAACTCCCGAATGAGTAATAGCTTAATTGTGATGATATCGAAAGCGTCTCGAAAATACCTTCTATTTGATATATTATGGGCCTCATAATTCATCCGGGATCAAAAGTTATGAGCAAATATGCTACGCACGTGTAATCTAAGGAAGAAAATGCGAACCAGTATTTTCCGGGCTGTATTTTGACAAACTCCCGCATGATAAATAGCTAAATTTTGATGATATCGAAATCCTCTCGAAAAATCCTTCGATTTGAAATATTATGGGCCTCATAATTCATCCGGGATCAAAAGTTACGAGCAAATGTGCTACGCACGTGTAATCTAAAGTAATACTCTACTACATGGGGATGCATTTTTAGTCCCACATCGGGAAAAAGAGAGATCTCTTCTCTACCACTCCCATATAAATAAAAGAGGATACCTCTTAGAAAAGGTAAAGAATTCAATTCTCAAAAGAGCTTAGTTCTCCAAGTCAGGGCCATAGCTGCCCCCTCACAATGCGCATATGCGCAAGCGCCATGTGCGCCATGTGCAATGCACGTGCGCTCGCCACATGCGCGCCACGTGCAACGCACGGGAGCCAAACATGTGCAACGCACGTGGGAGAATTTTAATTCTCAAAGGAGCTTAGTTCTCCATGTTAGGGCCTTAGCTGCCCTCCCCATAATGCGCACATGCATGTGCAATGCACGTGCGCTCGCTACATGCGCGCCACGTGCAACACACGTGAGCCAAACATGTGCAACGCACGTAGGAGAATTTAATTCTCAAAGGAGCTTATTTCTCCATAGAAGCTTAGTTCTCCAAGTTATGGCCTTAGCTGCCCCCCATGATGTGCAAGCGCCACGTGCGACGCACGTGTGCCCGCCGCGTCCGACGCATGTGCGCCCAACACGTGCGACGCACGTGCGCGAACGCAAAGAGGCCTTTTTCAGCAATTAGGAGTTTAAGCTTAAACTTATTCTTCCTCCTGATAAGTGGGACATGGTTCAAAGGGCACATCTCTCCACACTTTGGATATATGGCGCTGTAATCCCTCAGCGTCGTCGGAGAGGTGGTGGGTCCCAATGACCAATGATCTCTCTTTCCAAATAACAGAGAGATCCCAATAAACTCCAAGTTCAAAAGGAGGGGAGACACATACACAGACAGAGGGATAGGGGAAGAAAAATAGAAAGAGAATTTAATTCTCTAAAGAAGGGGAACCCCTCCCAAAAGATCCCACAAAAAGAGAATTTAATTCTCAAACTAAGAGTTTAACTCTTCTAAAAGAACTTAGTTCTTCCTCTAGTAAAGATCTGCAGAAGCAGATCTCCCTACAAGTTGAGAATTTAATTCTCATCGAGGATATTCTGTCATGCAGATTCAAAAACTAGGGGAAAGAACTGAATCCAAAAGAGTTTAACTCTTACAAAACACATAGGAATTTAATTCGTCTAAATAAAATTAGGGTTTAACCCTATAAAAGAATTTAATTCTTAAACAATGGTTTTAACTCTCCATGCACGTAAAAGAAATCAGTACCCAACATGATCACGTGTGTTCACGTGACTTCCCCCCTCAATGATCAAAAGAGAACAAATGAAATTAGGTCACGTGCTCCCATGTGACCCTTGAACAAACTTCTCAAAATAAAAAGGGAGTAAAGCCAAGGCAGAACAGATTTTGGGGCGCCTCGCATGATCCCACGTGACCCCTGAGAAGTGTTCAACACTTATAAAAAAGAAAAGGGAATAAACCTTACTTTTGGGGTGCCTCACGTGATCCCACGTGACCCCTGAGAAGTGTTCAACACTTATAAAAGGGAAAAGGGAATAAACCCTATTTTTTGGAGTGCCTCACGTGTCCCCACGTGACCCCCAAGCAGTGCTTAACTTTTATAAAGCAGAAAGGGAATAAATCAAAGGGCAGTTTCCATTCTTGGGGCGCCTCACGTGATGCCACGTGACCCAATAGTGCTTAGCAATCAGAAAAGAAACAAGGGAATAAACCCAAAGGAGCAACGCCAACTTCAAACACCTCACGTGACCCCATGTGAGTGCTTCATATCTTCAGTGTTTAACACTATTTCAAACACCTCACGTGACCCCACGTGAGCGCTTCATACCTTCAGTGTTTAACACTACTTCAAACACCTCACGTGACCCCACGTGAGCGCTTCAAATCTTCAGTACTTCAAACGCCTCACGTGACCTCACGTGAGCGCTTCATATCTTCAGTGTTTAACACTACTTCAAACACCTCACGTGACCCCACGTGAGCGCTTCATATCTTCAGTGTTTAACACTACTTCAAACGCCTCACGTGACCTCATGTGAGCGCTTCATATCTTCAGTATTTAACATTATTTCAAACATCTCACGTGACCTCACGTAAGCGCTTCAAATATTCAGTGCTTAGACAACACTTTAAGACCTCACGTGAGAGCACGTGAGCGCTGAACATACACTAGTGTTTAACACTACGAGAGGCTAACCTTAGCACAGATCAACCAAGTCCCCCAAAGCCAAAACCTTGTTCAGGTCTTTCAAAATTGACCTCAGATGGCATTCAAAGTAATGTTCATCGCATTCCTTCTCAATCTGGCATTTGGTTCAAAGGTACATCTCTTCACACCTCTGATATTTGTCGTTGTAATCCTTCAACGTCTTCAGAGAGGTGGAGGTTCCCAATAACCAATAACTTTTGGCGCGCCCCAAACTGGTTATCCAGAACCCCATGGACTATGAGGTCCTTAAACTCATGGACTATGATGTCTTTAAACTTTACAGACTATGAGATCTTTAAAATAGACTATGATGTCTTTAAACTGGACTATGAGGTCCTTAAACTCACAGACTATGAGGTCCTTAAACTTTACAGACTATGAGGTCTTTAAACTAGACTATGATGTCTTTAAACTGGACTATGAGGTCCTTAAACTCATGGACTATGATGTCCTTAAACTTTACAGACTATGAGGTCATTAAACTAGACTATGATGTCTCTAAACTACCATGGACTGTGGGGTCCTTAAACTCATGAACTATGATGTCCTTAAACTTTACAGACTATGATGTCTTTAAACTCCATGGACTATGAAGTCCTTAAACTTTTCGACCGCAAAGTCCCTAAACTAAAACAATAGAGTCCAAATGCTCTCTTGTTGGATCTAAATGATCCTGTTAAGTAGATCTTAGTCTAAAATTAGACTAACGTATCCTTAACAAACGTTTAATTGATCTTAGTCTCAAATGAGATTAACGATCCTTAAACCCAACCCAAAACCAAATCTACGAAAATACGGATTTGGACTAATCCCCGTCCTGCGGGCGACAACATAAATTAGTCTCCGTATACAATCCACGGGCAACCAAAAAATAAAACAAACACACACGACACGAAGTGACCATCTGGAGAAGGAGAAAGTTGTTACCGCGATGCGGTAGCGTAATTAACTGCAGCGGCTTGCGCCTGCAGGGAAGTGCATCCCCACAATAAAAAAACCCTCAAATGAGGGGGAATCTGACGAAGTCTGCTACAACGGCCGCATCCATCTAAACCTCCGATACATGGTGTCATAAATCAACTTGGTATCTTCGGAGAGGTAGACGGATAAAACCAAATAGCATCTGCCCCCAAATTCAGGCAAGACGTTTGTCTTCCCGTCTTTCGGTGGAGAACAAGGACAACCGAGATTGGCTCACGTGATCCCACGTGACCCCCAAGTAATTCCTAGCACTTATAAAGCAAAAAGGGAACAAATCAAAGGCAGTTTTCATTTTGGGTGCGCCACACGTGATCTCACGTGACCCAATAGCGCTTAGCGCTCAGAAAAGAACAAGGGATTAAATCCAAAGAAATAGCGTCTCAAATTTTTAGTGTTTAACACTACTTCAAGCGCCTCACGTGACCCCACGTAAGCGCCTCAAATTTTTAGTGTTTAACACTACTTCAAGCGCCTCACGTGGGAGTACGTGAACGCTGAGCATATACTAGTGTTTAATACTATGAAAGGCCAATATTAGCCAAACTCAGACCAAATCTCCTAAGGACCATCGATTGAGCCCCTCATGCTCAGGGTCTCCAAAACCGATCTCAGTCTCAAAGATAGCTAATGAGCTATTAACAGATGGCATCTAAAATGATGTTTATCCCATTCCTCCTCAGTCGGGACATTGGTTCAAGGGTACATCTCTCCACACCTCTGATATATGTCATTGTAATTCCTCAACGTCTTCAGGGAAGTGGCGGGTGCCGACAACCAACAACTTCTTGGTACATTTCCAAACCCATGGATACAAACCAATGGACCGTAATATCCTTAAACTAACTATGGACCGTAATGTCCTTAAACTAGTCTTTATGGACTATGATGTCCTTAAACCCAATGAACCGTAATGTTCTTAAACTAACTGTGGACCATAATGTCCTTAAACTAATCTTTATGGAACGTAATGTCCTTAAACTAACCTTTATGGACCGTAACGTCCCCAAACTAAACTCTATAGACTATGATGTTTTAAAACTCAATGGACTATGATGTCCTTAAACTCCACGGACTATGATGTCCTTAAATCCAATGGATCGTAACGTCCCTAAACTAAACTCCACGGACTATGATGTCCCTAAATCCAATGGACCGTAACGTCCTTAAACTAAATTGATAGGGTGTTCTGGGCTACACTCTGACACGACTTATACCGCTATTAGGGTCTGACGTTTACCGCCCCCTAGGCCCGATATGCGATACTCTTAGACGAACATACCTGACTGTACAGAGATTGTCACATTCAGGCTCAGTAGGAGTTCGGATGGGTTTTCCTCATCGGCCTTCTTATCGACATCTACCTGGGGACCGTTACGTACAGCTAGTACCGCTTGCGGCCTGTGGTTAAACCCACTGCCAGCGTAGTATTGAGTTTTTAGAGTCCCACACAGAGAGTTTTCCTGCACTGGGCAAAAGGTGTATAGGCTGTATGGTTTTACGGTGGGGCTACGATCACTTACGTGCACTTGTGCGCGTATGATGTTCGGGCGGATAATGCTAGTGGGCTTTGGTTTAAGCCGGATCCTAGTATTATATATAGATGGATCAGTTTTGTCTCTTTGTATTCGTATTCTTCGGAATGCGGATGCGGGTGTGTATGCACGGATGTGAGGAGCAAAGAAGGAGATGCCTCATTAGGGTTTTGACCATTGACTTGATTAGAACCATTATGAGGTGGACGATATTGTTTACTAATCCTTTTATTAATGATAATTGTGTCATGGCTAATTGGTTTGACCATTTGACTAGGTTGACTATTGTTGACTTAGATATTTTTGGTAAGCACTAGATATTTTCATGCTTAGCATTAATTGTGACAAGGTTGTGGTCAAATCAATGTAGCCAACCTAATTATCATAATAAAAGTTTTAGTTTTCTTTTTCCATGGATGATTATCTCATTTGCTTTCTCTTTCCTCAAGAGAGCTCCTACACTTGCTCTTCTTCTTCTTGCTCACTAGTAAACTCTTAAGCTCTCATGTGTTGAGAAAATTAGAGTTTAAATAGACAAACAAATCCATCTTCAAACTCTACATTACCTAGGACATCAAGCTTAGCAAACTTGTTGCCCTAGTTACCTCGGTTCTTGAGGTGGAGCTCGGACTATAGACTCTCGGGTGGATCGTCTTCAACTCAAGAAGGCCGTGGAGGTGGCTGCGATCCAGATCGATCCTTGGAGCCTACATAGATGAGGAGGACAGCGGAGAAGACCCGAAGGACTAGTAGCATGAGGTATAATCTTCTAGCATAGTAGATAAAACCTCTAGCTTATTTGTTAGCAATGGTTTGGCAAAGATCCTTAAGCAAGTCTATGTTACCTTGTATGAAAATTTTGATTTTTACCTATTCCGCCTCCCCGCTAGCTAGCGGGGTGAGTGACATAGACTTACACGCCCTACAAACGACAACATAAATTAGTCTCCGTATACAATCCATGGGCAACCAAAAACAAAACAAACACATACGACACGAAGTGAACATCTGGAGAAGGAGAAAGTGGTTATCGTAACCCGATAACATAATTAACTGCAGGGGCTTGCGCCTGCAGGGAAAAGCGTCCCCACAATAAAAAAACCCCTCACAAACGAGGGGGGATCTGACGAAGTCTGCTACAACGGCCGCATCCGTCCAAACCTCCGATATACGGTGCCATAAATAAACTTGGCATCTTCGGAGAGGTGGACGGATAAACCCAAATAGCATCTGCCCCCAAATTCAGGAAAGACAACCTACGCGGTTTCGTCTCTGTTTTCGACGGTAAACAGATTCTGGCACGCTCGGTGAGACCTTTTCCTCTTTCACTCTACACTTCGTGTGTCGTGTTTCGCGAACAAATTGCGATCTGCTATGGTTGCCTGTGGATTCGAGGTACTAAGATTTGGTGTCTTGCTCCGTGCAGAAGAGAAGATGGAGTCAATAACTTCCAACTGCACCAACTGCAACAACAACTCCCGCTCCGTCCTATCTGGAGGAGTAACTTACGGGCCCCAAGCGGCCTCCATTTACACAATGCTGGTGGAACAGGTGACACAGGCCACCACAGGATTGTTCTTCGAGACCATGCTCCCGCCAATGAGCTTCAACGCTCCAGTGCCATCATAGGAAGCTCCGAAGAAGTCGGTCTCTGATCGGCTTACCACTACCACGGCCCCTCTCAACGGGTTGTCCAAGTCCAATGCCTTGGACTTTAACAGACTAGGCCAAAGCTCAAGCAGGCCCGTGAAGAAGCCTGCAATACCCAAAGGAGTTATCCCAAAGAGGATAGCCATTCCAGCTCCGGTAAAAGAAGTCATCAGAGGGGCTTCTTCTCCGGCTAAGGGGTCGGTCTTTGCAAGACTGGCCATCCCAATTCCTGCTTCAGGTGAGGTCGTTACAAATGCTTCCCCTGCCAAAAAGTCGGTCTTTGCAAGATTGACCATTCCCTCTCAGCGGACGCCGGTCTTCGACAGGTTGACCCCAGTAGCCCTTCACCAGAACAGGGGGCATGATGAAGCCACCCCCGTAACTGAGCCAGTCCCATCTGCAAAACATGCTCGACGTCACCACTGGCGTCGAGTGAGGAAAACTGGGGGCAGCTCTCCCTCTGGACTGACTCCACCAGCTCCAATGGTGGAAATTAATGCTGCTGTTCCAACTGGGAACGGTTTTGAACCGCTCAGGAAGGTGCGCAAGAACTCTCCAACTGCCGTATTGAAGAGGTCTCCTCCACCTGCTAAAAATGTTACTAAAGCGAAGCCGGAATAGCCCTCTCTGCAGCTGTCCTCCAAAATCCTTAGGGTTTGGCGAAGAGTCCAAGACTCTGTGACCGACAAGGACTACTCCCGCCAACAGAAGAAAATGAAAGTTCGGCAAGAGGAGGACCATCCCGTCGCTGTACCGCAGAATGTATCACCTGCAACAGCCCCTTCAACTTTGACCGCCCATAAAAGGAGAAGACCGGAGAAAATCCTCGTGTTTACGACAAATCTTAGGGGTACTGAACCCAAACGCCCCAAGTCTGGAGGCATGGTAGTGCACACAGTCTACATGGCTTCCGGAAAAGAGGAAAGTCGTGCTTCCGGGGGTCATCGACCACTTACACGATCAGTAACAAAGGCTCAGGAGCAACAACAGAAACTCTAGGAGATGCTAAAAAAGATGGCTACACTCACTGGGCAGAAAGAAATCCCGGAGTAACAAAGGCTCAGGAGCAACAACAGAAACTCTAGGAGATGCTAAAAAAGATGGCTACACTCACTGGGCAGAAAGAAATCCCGGAGGCGTCGTCGGATCAACGCCAGGAGCAAGAAACCGACGCTGAGTTCCTCCGAAGAATGCTCAAAAATAAAGATAAAGAGGCCGCGGAACAAGCGGCTAATATAAAACAGATGGCGCTGCTGTTCCAAGATATTATGGGGATGATGATCCAATCGGACCCTCCAGCCAAAGATCCTCCAGTGATCATTGAAGACGACAGAGGGGAGACATCAAACCCACTTCCGGCTTTATCAGCAGCCAAGGAGGAGACGATCTCGAAAGCTGAGCTTGATGACTACATAGCTCAGCAGATACGAGCTCATCAGGCAAATGAAGCTACTGGCCAAGTCGTCAGAACTGGGCGACCATATCCAGGCTGGTACGATCAGATTAAGTACCCGCCGGGATATACGATCCCCAAATTTCACGTGTATAAGGGGACAGGAAATCCCCATCAGCACGTCGCTCAATTCAAGGCTCTCTGCGGTAATACTGGAGGTGACAACAAAGTGCTACTTCGCCAGTTCATCGGCAGTTTAGCGGAGACAGCTTTTGAATGGTACTCAGAGCTTCCGAACGACTCCATCAAAACATTCACAGAAATGGAGTTGTTGTTCACTCAGCGTTTCGCAAGCGCCAGTGAACGCACCCTGATAACGGCATTGATCAATGCCAGGGTGAAGCCAGGAGAGACGTGGGTTCAGTATGCAATTCGCTGGCGGAACCTATGGTCGAGATCCGAACAACGCATAGAAGAAGCTTCTGCCGTGGGCATGTTCGTGGGGACCCTAGATCCGCAGGCAACTATATCCCAATTCATGATGTTCTTCAAGCCGACCACTTTCCCAGCCTTGATCGACAAGCTGGCCCAAATGGACCAGATGGGCCATAGACCATCCTCCTCAAAAACGGAACTTCGAAATGAAAAGGGGAAAGGTAAAGCGACCTTCGTCGCCAACACTCAGCAACAGCTAAGTGATCCGAAACCGGTTGCTCGCTAAGGAAACAAATCATGATTCTTCGATGAGAAGTTGAGACGTCCTTACTCGTTTCCCCGTGATAAAACGAGGAGACTGTTCGAACTAGCGGTGCGCAACAGGCTCATCACCTTGCCGGAACCGAAACGTCCACTGCAACCCGGTGACATCAATAATCCCAATTACTGCCCCTACTACCGAATATTGGGCCATCCAATCGAAAATTGCTTCTTCTTCAAAAACTGGATTGAGGACCAGTACCAACAAGGTAAATTCGCGCTGTCCGAAAACTGGAAAGTAAACCCGCCACAACCGCATGCTCCTAAAAAGATGGACACGCCGGGTGCATCATGCTCATTTATATAGGAAGCTCCATGGGATGTTGTTCTTTCGGCTAAGACCAAAAGAATGCTGAAGGAACTCCAAACATGCCGGGCAATCAGGTGGAAAAACCCGCTAGAGCCTGAGATCATTGAGGGGATGCTGAAACAACGCCGAACACCGGGAGTTGGTAACGATGGGCAAAATACCCAGGTCCAGCTGTCGAAGTCTTCGAAGAACAAGAAGAAGACCAAAAAGCCCACGCAGTCTAATGACAAACGTATGGATTTGCAAAAGCATATTGACGCGCTGGAAGAATATAACCAGAAGGCGCAAACCCCGGTCACACTCCAAGAGTTTATCAGCCATATCCTTGAGAGCGGAGATAATGACAATGATGAGGGAGAAGACTCGTCAGAAGAACCTGAAGATTATACAGCAAGTTGCCACATGATCTCTCATTCGTCGCTAAATAATGAAGAAGCTCACTCGGCATCAGAAGATAATGTAGAGGAGCTGGGGGCAAGATCGGTGCCAAAATCCTTGGGACCGTCAGATGAGATGATCGACATGCTACTGAACGAAGCTCGTCAGAAGAGCAAAGCCGATCAAGAGCATGAAATGGCCATATTCGAAAGAGCCAGGCGTCGGCATCAAGCTGAAGAAGTCATGGTAGGGATGAATCACAAAGCGCTCCAACTAGATCGAAGCACGCCCGTGGAAGACAAAAGCAATCTTAAGGCAAGGAAATGGTTCGCTAAAGCCCTGTCAATGGGAATGAAGCTGCCATCTCCCAAAGGAAATACTCCTGGCGGCATATACCTTGACGAAGCGGATGTACATCCTAACTACTGCTTGTACCATCGAAGGGTTGCGCACCCTACCGAAGAATGCGTGGCCTTTTACAAAATGGTGGCAGGGATACGTTGCTCACCGACAACATTTTAAGCGGATGAAGCGCAAAAGTCGTCGGGAGCAAAGAAACACGACAGATGAGTGCAAAAGAACTGCCGGCAACTGTCACATGGTTGATTCCGGGGGATCGCAAATTCTCACCTTCGGAAGCGATTCTGATGAAGAAATAGCCCTCGGCCCTATCTTCAAAGAATCCACCTCAGGAAAAGAGGAGAGATGAAGAACTGTGAGAATATTTAGTTGCGCAATCGTACGTTGCCCGAAAAGAATCTTGGACCTACAAACAATGGATCGAACAAAAAAGATAAGAGGAGGGAAAAAGTCCTTGAGGATATCGCCCTCGATGATCGAGTCATCGAAGAGCTGACAGCCAAGGACCTGCCCAAGAAAAGCAAAGTGGATTACAATGTCCTAGCACATCTGAGGAAGATACCCTCACAGTTAAGCATTTTGGATGCCCTTCTGTTGTCCAAAGAGGCACGAGATTCTCTGATCAAGGTATTACAAGAGCCCGGGAAATTTCAAGCTTTCCTTGCCGAAGAAAAGATGAAGGACGAGGTGGAAGAAGTGCACACAGCTGACATCACCTTCGGCGATGAAGATTTCCTCCTCGAAACGTGTGAGCACAATCGTCCCCTGTATGTCACCAAGTACTGCCATGACATCAAAATAGGGAAGATCTTAGTTGACAACGGCTCCTCTGTCAACCTCATAAATGTGAGGGTGTTAAAAGAAATCTGCATGAGCGTTCAACACCTTGCTCGGGATAAAGTCACCATCTCCGGGTTCGACTCCCAGTCATCATGGACGCTCGGGTCTGTAATACTGACGTTACGCTTTGGGCTGCTCGTCACTGACATCAAATTTCATATCATTGATGCCAAGACCTGCTACAACGTATTGCTCGGCAGGCCTCGGTTACACTAGTACAACATCATCTCTTCTACACAACATCAGTGTATGAAGTATTTCAAAGATGGTCTCAAGTATACCGTGACGGGGGAACTAAACCCATTCTCCGTAAATGAACTCCGAAAGTACGAAGATGCAAAGTATTTCCTACAAGACTTTGAAGACACGGAAAGATGCCATAAACCGGAGAATAAGCAAAAAGCTATCACCACTATTCCGGTCTTCGGGGGCGATACCGAGGAGGAAGAAGAGATAGTCTATTCGGGGCCGCCCCAATGCAACAGGCCGGGACTATCTACCCCTGTTCTGGTCTTTGGCAGTGACTCTGAAGACGAGGTCAACGCAGTATTCTCGGTTCGTTCATCAATGCAGGCCCTCACTGAAGATGATCAAAGTTTGCAAATCGCCATGGTTCCGTGACAGCACTACAAAGAGCTTGATGCGCTTGAGACATATAGTGTGCAAGAGCTGCAGACATTCTACGTTCCTCCCAGGCGAAGAGGTGAAAGAGTGATCCTATTCTATCGATCCACAGAGACTAAAGTCGAAAGTGAAGTCTGGCATGGTGCCGATTTTATGCTCGACAGGATCCAACCCATTCGTCTGACCAGATACTACACGGAGGGATTAAAAAGGTTATTGAGATGCCAAGGCGTACCTTTCAAACAGACTCCTCGACAAGCTCAGTTCTTCAACAGGATCTGGAACGTCCCCGGAACTTAGCGAAAATTACCCAACAGAAAAATGGAAACGATTGGGCTTGGATATATCCGGCCCAAGAAACGGGAGCAATTTCATGACTGCTATGTCATAAATGATCTCGATGAAGAAGGGGACGCTGAACCAGAACGAGGTCCCGCCATAAAAATGCTGAGCCCGTCGTTTAAGGAACAGATTGACAAGCTAACCAGAAAAGCAGGTCAAAGGGTTCGAGATGACCAAAGCCGCTAAATGGACATTTACGAAAAAGCCAGGACACAACGTGTCATTCAGCAGGCTACGGAGGATGACGATCTCTTTCACCCCCAACCCGCTGTGCGCTCTCATGGCAAAAAGAAAGCCCGACGCAGAAGCAATGATAAGGTCAAGAACAGGGACGGCATTCAAAGAAGGCAAAATGGATCCAAAAGGCCATGCAATCAAGAGAAGGTCAGCCGAAATCCATCACTGATGAGGAAGATGGACCGGGAATATTCCTTTCCTCGAGATAAGACAAAGAAGATATTCGACCTTGTCATGAAACATCAGATGATGACACTCCCAGAGTCTCGGCACCCCGATCAAGCAAACGAGGTTCGTCATCCGGATTATTGCTCCTATCATCGAGCAGTAGGACATCCTCTTGAAGACTGCTTCACCTTCAAAAACTGGGTCGAAGACCAATATCAACTCGGTAGGTTCGCTCTATGCAACAGTTGGAGGATAGCCCCACCGCAAGGGCATGTGCCAAAAGCAATGTATATGGCGAGAGTACAGCCAGATCAATATCGGTCTTGGGAACGAACTCGTACCCGTCACGTGATAACGCTGTCGGAAAGAGGAATGCACAAGAATATGGATGACCTTTCCTGGTGCTTCGAAAATGAGGGGGAAGATGAGTTGATCTCAGAATTTCCACCGGCGCCAAAAGAATTGGAAGATGGAATACATACTACTGCGGACAACCTAAGGAAAATCGACCTGGGGACGGCAAACGACCCGCGACCAACGTTTGTCAATGAGTTGCTGTCTAATGAGTAGGTGGCTACGCTAAAAGATATGCTCATGCAGTATAAAGACTGCTTCGCATGGAACTACTCCGAGATGTCGGGGTTAGATCCAGAAATAGTGGTGCATAAATTAGCGATATCTCCGGACGTCAAGCCAGTCAAACAAGCGCCAAGAAGGATGCGGCTCGAACTTGAAATGAGTATCAACCCCGAAGTCAAGAAGCTAATCGACTCCGGCTTTATCCAAGAAGTTCAATACCCTGACTGGATCGCCAACATTGTCCCAGTGATGAAGAAAAATGGGACGGTGTGCATCTGCGTGGACTTTCGGGACCTCAACAAAGCCTGTCCGAAGGATGACTTTCCCGTACCGGTTACCGAGCTGATGATAGATCCATTCATGAAGTCTTCTCCTTCATGGACGGATCATCGGGGTACAATCAAATAAAGATGCATCCCGAAGACCAGAAGCATACCGCTTTCTGGACTCCTCTAGGCATATTCTGCTACAAAGTGATTCCTTTCGGTCTAAAGAACGCCGGCGCTACCTACCAGAGAGCCATGACAAAGATCTTTGATGACCTCATACACTAGATTGTCGAATGTTATATTGACGACCTCGTGGTGAAAAGCAAATCGTATGAGAAGCACTGGGAGCATCTGAAGATAGTGTTCCAGTGCCTTCGAAAATACAACCTGAAGATGAACCCTCTGAAATGTGCGTTCAGGGTTTCCTCAGGCAAATTCCTAGGATTCATCGTACTACATAAAGGCATCGAAATAGACCCGTCAAAGATCAAGGCGATTATGGAAATGCCTTCTCCAAGAACTTTGAAACAATTGCGGTCTCTACAAGGGAAGCTCGCGTACATCCGACGATTCATAGCTAACCTCCCGAAAAATGTCGTCCCTACAGTCACCTGATGAAGAAGGGAACCCCGTTCGTTTGGGATCGCAAATGCCAAAGCGCACTGGACGAAATCAAGCAATATCTGCAGAATCCGCCGGTACTGACCGCTCCGGTCAAGGGAAAGCCCCTCATTCTGTACACAACAGCTCTTGAAGATTCTCTAGGCGCGCTATGGGCACAAGAGAATGACCAAGGGAAAGAGGGAGCCCTCTACTATTTGAGTCGAGTTCTCCTGGGGGCAGAAAACAACTACTCCACTATCGAAAAACACTGTCTGGCGCTAATCTTCGCGATAACGAAGCTTCGACATTATGTCACGCCCCGCTTCCCAGAGTACGCAAGAGTGGGCACGTGACATAGCCAACCACGCTACCTGTGGGTAGGAAGTATCCATCCACAGTCACATTACGGTTGTAGAGATATCAAGAACAATATAAATAACTAAACTATCACATGTCCAAATCCATAATAACAAGGGTCAATAAACAATAATGCGGAAGCAAATGATCGAATACAATAAATAAACAGTATGTCCCATAATGCGGGCTCACATCTGGAAATGAAATGACATAAATAAACTAATCACTAAAGACTCACAGTTCAGCCTGCTGGCTGAAGGACTCCTGCTCGGTCGTCGATAGTGGTAAGGAATCTGGGCCATGCAAAACCCAGACGTCAGCGTGTCATGTCAACCAAATAATATAATATAAACATGGTAATAAGCAATGCAGGTATGAACATGAATAAAGCAGTACTAAGAAATAACAGAGCAGGGTAATGTGCAATGGTGACTAAACTGTCCTATCAGGTTTCTACGCTATAGTCTTTGAAATCAATTGATGAATCGTCGATGTAACTCAATAGTATCCCGTGCGTGCCCGGGACCACGGTCAAGGTTCTCAGGGCTGAATCCGAGACGTGCCGCTAAGCAGTAATAGGTAGTAGGATGGATGAGTGATGTCAGCATCATCACTTCGGGGCAGGCTAAGCCCGTAAGACTGATCAGAACAAGTATCGAACTGTTGAGTTACAAGTCGGTTTCACCTTTGATTTCCCCATACCCCCAAGTTATGTATGTCAGGTCAGGTATTCAGTAGTCCAGGATTAATGTCAACCCAGAATCAGGTAAAAACAGGTATGTCTGGATAGACCGCAGGAATGGTCCATGAGGACCCCAAGTCAGGTTTATTGGCATTAGGCATGAGATCATGTAATAAGTCAGGTTGTAGTCCAATAGGTTGAGTCAGTATGTATAGGGTGTCATGTCCGGTATCAGTACATGTGTCAGGTGTATCAAGATCGGGTCAATATGTAATGCAATCAAATGTATGCTGGTAACAGGTATAGTAACGAATAAGGAACAACAGCAGGAACAGTAAATAACAATATTATTCCATGTAAACACAGTGATGTTTTGTATTCTCTTATTAACAGGTTCAAGCACCCTTGGGGTGCAATAATCACAGTGTAGCGCAATATTAATAACAGCAGGCAATAAAGATATAAGTGTGCGACTATTATCCTCTAAATAGTAAAATGATTAGCAGGTAGTCGTTATTAAGGTTACGGTGGCAAAATACGATTTAGATGGCAGTATTATAATGTACATCATATTTCGTCCAACAAGACAAGTAGCAATACTTAGTTAATATAGCAATTTCGTGAGTCAAACATTTAATTAGTTTAACGTAGCATGTAGCAAGAAATCTTGCCTCAGAACAAGGGTCGAGATGCAAGCGGCCTGGTGCACAAGTCACGATACGGTACCGGGTCTAGTCGCGATCTGGTGCGTGGTCACAACTAGGGTTCGATTTGTGCTCTTGAAATCCACAAAGGCAACAGGTAGTCCATTTTTCTTTTGCATCTTCAATTTTGTGAACCCTTGGCATCTTGAAAATACTGCTGTTAGCTCCTGCTCGTAGCAAGCTGGACCCAAGTTGGCAACAAACAGTGTTGAGCAAGGGTTATTATTCTGAGGAATGTAGTTTGCCATTCCAGGCATGTGAATATTGCTTCCAACACCTGAATCAATCAAGCTCCTTGAGTATGCAGGTGCCCTGAATTTTTTTATCAGGAGAGTGTGGCACATCATCACCATTTCTTGAGCGTTTAAATCTTGAGTTGGACTTTGCAAGATCAATGTAAAGAGTTGATTCCTTCTCAAGGTCAAACACTAGCCCATTCAAGGATACCATTGCATTGACTGCAGATTGCTGATCATTGAAAACAGCAAATGCATAGGCCCTAGTAGTCCCAGCGCTCCTGAGCTGAGAAGTCTGAAACCCTGGGAACTCCCTGAAGAGGTTGTAGATCTCGCGAAGCTGAACGTCGTCGGGGAGCCCAGCGACGAACAGAGTTCGGACCTCTTCGGAGGTCTCCGGCGGCGGAGGGTGGAGGTAGTATTGAGGAGGAGGCGGAGGCGAGGGTGACGGTGATGTTGACGCCGGCGTCGGGGCTGCGGCGGCGACGGTGAAGGCGGCTAGGGTTCAGGCTCTCGGTGGGTTTCTTTGCTCGTGGTTTCATTTTGAAAAAAATGTGATGGAGAAGGAATATATATGAGGGAGAGAGAGAAAGAGATCTGAAGATATATATAGAGAGAGAGATTGAGAAAGAGAGAGAGAGAGATGTGAGATGTAGAGAGAGGTTGCAGAGGTGGGGCCCACGGGAACTTAAACGCCTCGCGATTGGCTGAAAATTAAAACTACAAAGATTTATACTGTTCATCCAATATTTACTCTGTTGAAAATATTTGAATTGGTTAATATGAACGAAATATATAAGGTTTTAAAGATTATAGAAATTTGGGATTTTGGCGCTAAATAAAACATTTCCAAATCGCGCCCGGCTTGGGTCCAAAAATTCGAAATTTAAATAATAGGATTTTAAGCGGGTTCCGAATTTTAAAATGAGGTGTTTTATGATTAAAAAAGCATACCCCCAAGACGGACACCTGTACGCGCGCGTAGCCGTCCAAACTCGCCCGTTTCACCGAACGGGACGAGAACTCGATGCACGGACGCTACCACGAGGCTAGGGGTGTCGAGTAGGCTAAGATAGATATTTTTAATTTCACTTTAGATGCTGAAAATTGTTATATGCAGAAATGACTTTTCCGGATAAAAATTTACAGTAAGTGACAAACAGACAGGCTAAATGAAATGAGTAACACATTAATGCTCAAGCAGTAACAGAAAATAGTAGTATTGGGCTCGGGTGTTACACATTATGCTTTGGCGCATGAGGTTCATCTCATATCAAAGGTGGATCCTCTCAAATATCTGATATCAAAAGCCATTCTAACAGGAAGGCTTGCTAAATGGGCCCTCCTCTTGATGGAGTTCTCGATAGTATATTGACCCCTCAAGACGATAAAAGGCCAGGCCATCGCCAACTTCCTTGCTGAGCACCCGATACCTGGCGACTCACCTTTAAATTGCGAGCTGCCAAACGATCACGCGTTTGACACGATCAACGGGGAGAAAGGAGGGAGTGATACCCGATGGGAACTCTATTTCGACGGAGCATCTTCCATAAAGAAGCAACAACACAACACCCTTATAATCAAATCGGGGGTAGGCCTTATCTTCGTGACTCCGCAAAGAGGGATAATGCGCTTTGCATTTTCCCTAACAGAGCTGAGGACAAACAATGAAGCAGAATATGAGGCTTTGATAGCAGATCTTTAGATCGCTGTTGACATGGGAATCGAAAACCTCCTCATATACGGAGACTCCCAGCTGGTCGTTAGTCAAGTAAACGACGACTATCAAATGTGCAAACCGGAGTTGGTAAAGTGCGGCGAGAGAGTGCAACAATTGCTAACTCAAATCCCTTCCTACGTCCTAGAAAGCATACCGCGTGCGGAAAATAGCAAGGCGGATGTGTTAGCTAAACTCGCTAAAGAATTGGCTGACGAAAATCTCGATGACGAAAGGATCATTGTACAAAGCAGTCAGGTTCTTGCACCAGCGGAAATATCTCCGGAGTCGCCTGAAGAAAAGGAAGTGACCGAGGAAACAGCCTTGCAAAATGAAGATCAAGAAAGAGCTAAGGATTGGAGAGAGGTCTTTATAGATTACTTCAAATCCCGTCGAACACCTGAAGATACGTCCTCAAGACATCAGCTCATGAAAAGAGCTCTGTCTTTTGCCTTCGTCAATGATACTCTGTATAAGAGATCGTTCAACTCTCTATGGCTGAGATGTCTGGGACCAGAAGAAGCAAGGAGAGTCGTCCAAGAAACTCACGACGGATTTTGCGGTTCTCATCAAGCCGGGCCAAAGATGAAGCTAAAGATCAAAAGAATGGGCTACTATTGGCCCACGATGATTCAGGACTGCCTTGAATATGCGAAGCAGTGCCACTCGTGCCAAATTCATGGAGAATTCATCCACCAGCATCCAAACCCGCTACACCCAACAGTGGCTAGCTAGCCGTTCGAAATGTGGGGAACCGACATAATTGGGCCCATCGAACCAGCGTCATCCAAAGGACATCGGTTCATATTGGCGACAACCGATTACTTCTCTAAGTGGGCAGAAGCACTACTGCTAAGAGAAGTGAAGACGGAGAATATTCTCCATTTCTTCAAGACACACGTCATCTATCGGTTCGGCACTCCGCGATGGATTATCTCCGACAACGGGCCGGCCTATAGAAGTCACAGAATCAGTCGCTTCGCACAACAACATAATATAGACTGGAGATACTCTTCGGTCTATAATCCCCGAGCTAATGGTCTAGCTGAGGCTTTCAACAAAACCTTGACAAATATCATAAAGAAGATGGTGTCCAAAAATAAAAAGGACTGGCACGAGAGACTGCATGAAGCTCTCTGGGCGTATCGAACTACGTTCAAAACGGCTATGAATACAACGCCCTATGTATTGGTATTCGGCGCGGAAGCGGTACTCCCCCTCAAGATAGAGCTACCCTCTCTATGAGTGGCGGTTTATTACGAGCTAACGGATGAAGAGAATGATCATCTTCGGCTTGAGGAGCTCGAGGCCCTCGTCGTCTCATGGCGTAGCAAAACCTAGAAGCTTATAAAGCAAGGGTGGCGCGTTCATACGAAAGACTGACTAGGCCGAGAACATTCTGCCAAGGCGAACTCGTGCTAGTTGTCAAAAGACCTATGATCCCCAATCGTGCCAAACGAGAGAAATTCGAGCCGAACTATGAAAGCCCGTACATCATAGACAAGGTCTACTAAGGTGGGGCCTAACTACCCATGGATATGCATGGCGAAAGACCTTTCCGGCCAATAAACGGCCGATTCCTTATGAAATATTATGCCTGACGAGTCAAAGCTCAGGTTAATGATAGATGACGACGCCTATGTCCGCTCGCTATCTTCTTGAGTCAAGACTGTAAAAGTAGTATCCAACGATACCCTATCCCAGAACACGGAAGAACCATGGACCGAAACGTCCCTAAACTAACAACGGACCGTAATGTCCTTAAACTAGTTACGGACCAAAACGCCCCTAAACTAACAACGGACCGAAATGTCTTTAAACTATTACGAATCGCAGCATCCTCAGGCTAACGCGGCAAAAAAAAATGGTACGTCCATAAGCAAAATAGGCACGGATGAAAACCCGAAAGGGCTCCATGACTTTCTCCACTTTCTGCGGTGTCAGGGTTGACTCTAGGTTGTTTGTGAACCGCGGAGTCTTAGAACCTGACACCACAGAAAGTGGAGAAAGTCAACCCGACACCGCAGAAAACGGAGAAAGCCAACCCGACACCGCAGAAAACGGAGAAAGCCAACCCGACACCGCAGAAAGCGGAGAAACTCGACCCCGACACCGCAGAAAGCGGAGAAACTCGACCCCGACACCGCAGAAAGCGGAGAAAGTCGACCCCGACACCGCAGAAAGCGGAGAAAGTCGACCCCGACACCGCAGAAAGCGGAGAAAGTCGACCCGACACCGCAGAAAGCGGAGAAAGTCGACCCGACACCGCAGAAGGCGGAGAAAGTCGACCCGACACCGCAGAAGGCGGAGAAAGTCGACCCGACACCGTAGAAAGCGGAGAAAGTCGACCCCGACACCGCAGAAAGCGGAGAAAGTCAACCCGACACCGCAGAAAGCGGAGAAAGTCAACCCCGACACCGCAGAAAGCGGAGAAAGTCAACCCCGACACCGCAGAGCAAGTCAACCATGACACCGCAGCAAGTAGAGCAATTCGACCATGACACAGCAGCAAGCGGAGCAAGTCAACACTGACACTGCAAAAGCGGAGCAAGTTAACCACGACACCACAGAAAGCGGAACAAGTCAACCCTGACACCGCAAGAAGCGGAAACAAATTAACCAATAATCCCTCGGTTTATCTTGATCCGTAGGGGAAAGCCTTAGGCAATGGGGATAAGGACCTGTGTCCTAAGCATTGGGACCCTGCAAGTCGGCCCAAGATGGGCCATTGTATACTATTCACGGGTTATACTCTCCAAAGTCGAATCTCGACAAGGAGGGAAACAACCACTTACGAGTCCTTTCGACTTGTAAGGGGGGAAAATTCTTGTGAGATCCTTACGACTCTTGAGAGAAAAATATATACTTAGGAATCCTTACGATTCCTAAGGAGAAAATACACATATGAGATCCTCTCGACTTGTAGGGAGAAAGTCTTTATGAGACCCTCACGGCTCATAAAGTTGAAAGTCTTATGCGGCAGATCTGAACCTGTTTCCTAAGCCATCGCTGCTCTGCAAGGAGAGCAAGATAGACTATCTACAGGACGTATTTGCTAAAGAAACACGACAGTACGACTGCGTATGTGTTTAGATGGAAATGGTGTCTAAAACATGTTGATTTATGTACGACACTGGCGCTCCCACTTAAAAGAGAATTCCCAAAGGTAAAGTATGAAGTTCATATACAGAGATGGGATTCATGTACGAATATATGACGAAAGGAAAACATTCAGCAGAAAACATTCAACACTCAATAATAAGGGAAGTATATCGATATAAATATACTACTCTACAGGGAAAAGATCGCCAAATATGAGATCAGAGATACAGGGGTTAACAAAACAAAACACAAGGTTCTCCAGTTCCCTCTCTGTCCTCTCCACCATGCCGAAGCGACGGTCTTCGCGAGGGGTTGATCCCCACCGATTAGCGCCATGCTCATCAGCAAAAGCAGACATGATAGCCCGCCGGGCTCTTATCTGACTCAGTAAATGAACCGAGCGATCCTTCAGAGCCTGGGTAATTAAGCATGCCTCATGAAAACACTCAATTTTATCCTCCGCCGTATCAAGAATTGCCGGGGCAATCGTTGCCGGATGAGGAGGATTATCGGCGAGCACGGATAGAAAGATCATCCGGAGCCAAATGGAGCCCATAGGAAGAGGAGAGCCCCTATGAGTCAAGAGCTCATACATCACCGCGTCACATTGAGCGTCGGTGAGAAGGGGACCTACTAACCGCACAGCAAAGCGAGGAATCATTTCCTCGATGGGCACCTCCCATGGTTGCCGACAAGCGTGAAGGCGATTGCAGGCCATAGCTATGGGTTTGTTTGAGTTCTGTTAATAAAAAGAAGGGTTTCTCTTTGAAGAGAAGAAGGAAGGTGTAGTCTCGGGTTATAAAGAGACGCATTCAAAGCTATGCACAAAAAACATCGTGCATGGTGGAACTATTCCCAAGGCCGGAAAAAGGGGGCATGGGAAAAGAAAAGGGTGACTCATGGGAATCAGAGTAGGGAGGCGAAACAATCTCATCAGCAGAGCCCCACGTGCATGGCACGTGAGCACCAGCCTTGATCCCTTTTGAAAACTAAAACGGCACCGCACGTGCATAACACGTGAGCGCAGACGCTAGTGCAGGATTAAAATCCCCAGCGGTGCCTCGTGCGCAAAACACGTGAACACCAACAGCAGTATAACAACGCCTCATACAGAACACATGTAAACATAAAAAGAAAGGAGGGTAAACATGAAGTTTTGTCATTCATACTCCAAGAACTTATACATGGTGTGAAAATGAAAGAAAATGTTTACAATGGTAAAACACTTGATCCTGGTTATGGATTAAGGAATTCAGAAGCAAGGTCGAGTAAAGTGTTTCTGGCTTTTCTGACCATTCTTGTGTGCATTTTATCGCGAATACAAGCGTCAGGATTCTCGCTAATATCATCCGCCCTTTGATAGACAGAGATTATCGTTGTCTGTTGGAAAACTTGATGCAAGATATTAACAAGACTATCTCGCCACCTCTTCAAGATCAAGCCTATCAGATACACTAAGTGTACCTTGTCTTCGGTGTTATCAAGCGCCTCCAGCGACATGGCTTCGTAAAATCCAGGAAGGGCTTCCCAAATCGATCCCACGATGATCTTCAATAAAGCAGAACGACGGGGGAGTAGTCGACCATTGTATCTATCGAGGCGACGCATAACCTCAGCGCATTGAGCGTCCGTAAACTCCTGGTTTTGACAACGGCCTTGGACGTGAATGTCTTCATAGGAGATAATTTCGTCAAGATCATACAAATAAACGGCCATGGTATCTGAAAAGAAAAATCAATGAGAGTTAATAATCAAAGTGATTAAGACAGGGTTTATTATGAGGATCTAAAAAGATTCTCATTTCAACGGACACGGGGGTTTAAATAACCCTTGACATCCTCATAGAGAGAGCAAGTTTTGTTAAAATACTCAACAAATTTGAATTTACGCAAATAAGGTAAAACCCTGTGAAAGTGTTTTCAAGAACACTGGGAAATCAAATTCCCGAAGGGCCCTCTTGATCTTTCAGAGTTAAGCTCTTCGATGAGGAATTAAATTCCTTTTATGCAACGGAATTAAATTCCAGAAACCTCATAAAGAGGAAATGAAAAATCAAATGCCATGCCCAAAACATTAAGAGTTATTACTCAAAAATCACATCTTTGGATCTCTAAGAGATGGGTTTTAGAGGAGAGCAAAGCTCTCATGATGGATTTAAAATCAAAAGGCTTTCTTTAAGAAAAAAAGGGTTCTCCGATGTTCAAGAGCTTTACCTAAAAAGGGGTTCTTTTTGGTAGAGTTAGACTCTGGAAATTTTCAATGAATAGAGAACTAAGCTCTGAAGAGGAGAATTAAATTCTCAAAAAGAAACCAAAGAAGGAAGAAGATGAAGAAATGGAGGCGTTGCAGAGACGAGATCCCTGCATTTATAAGACATGATGGGGAACGGTTCATCTTCCTCGTTCCCTAGGCAGATCCAACGGCTACAAAGGTGACAGCGTTGTACTTACGTGCAAGCCACGTAAGAACAACGCTGTGAGGGCATTTGTTCCCTTATAAAAATTCAGAAAGAAAAGGGGAAGGGAAAATTCCCCGCTAATGGAAGTATCACGTGTAAGCACGTGATCATCGATCCCTTATAAAGAGACTCAGAGAGGGAAAGGAAAAACTTCCCACTGGTGGAGCATCAGCACATGATGCATCTATATACAGAGTAAGCGGCTCCACTTAGTAAGCAGCAATTAAAGCCTCACGTGCAAGCACATGATTGTCTTTCATACAAAACGTGTAGGACCCGGTTATAAAATAAACAAAGAGCAGAAAAGCTCACGTGTTACCACGTGATGCCTTCCCTTTGTTTGGACTGCTGCATAAAAACGAACCAAGTTAATTCTTTAAAGGGTTGCGTGCTGCATGTGAGAGATCTCAAACTCCTTCTGAGCCGATAGAATTAAATTCTAAATACAAGAATCCAAATCCTATTTGGAAAATATTTTCTCAATCTTTCTAAAGAAGAAAGATTGTCCTCTGTAAATCAGAGCACCGTTGGATCAAAAATCCAATGGTGATTAAAAATCACCAAGATACAGAATAAGTTCTGTATTGGAAAATATTTTCCCAATCTTATTATAAAAAAAAGAGAAATGTCTTCTGTAAAATATAAGTCCTGGGATCAAAGATCTAACGGTGGATAAATTCCTCAAATCAATTAAGAAATCTTTCAATGAGAGATTTCCTTAACTGAATCAACAAATCAGCCTCCCCTATATAAAAAGACCCAAGACTTCGAGTCTGGTATAGAAGAACCCCCCCCCCCCATAAACTTCAAGTTCAATACAGAAAAGAAAGAGAGAACCCCCCTCGTAAGCTTAAAAGAAAAGAGAATTTAATTATCCAGAGAGAAGAAGCCCTCCTAAAAGAGAAAAAGAAACTCTAGGTAAGAGAAGGAACAAAACACAGAGAATATCTCATCTCTTTTTCACCTCCATAAGAGTTTAACTCTTCTAAAAAGAACTTAGTTCTTTCTCTGGTTGAGATCTGCAGAAGCAGATCTCCCCACAAGTTGAGAATTTAATTCTCATCGGGGAGATTCTGCCATGCAGATCTAAAACCTAGGGGAAGATCTAAGTTCAGAGAATTTAATTCTCTCAAAAAGTATATAGAAATTTAATTCCTCTGATAAAACAAGGGTTTAACCTTTCATATAAGAACTTGGTTCTTCCTTATAGTGAAAGATCTGCAGAAGCAGATCTCCCTAAAAGTTGAAAATTCAATTCTCATCGGGGAGATTCTGCCATGCAGATCCCAAACCTAAGAGGAAAACTAAGTCCTAAGAATTTAATTCTTACAAAACAGTGGGCTTGAAAGTCTCGAAACTCAGGATCTCCATGCACGTAAAAAGATTGGCACCCAACAAGATAACGGCCGATCACGTGCTCCCACGTGAGCACCCTTGATGAACAAAAGAAGACAACCGAGATTGGCTCACGTGATCCCACGTAACCCCCAAGTAGTGCCTAGCACTTATAAAGCAAAAAGGGAATAAATCAAAGGAAGTTTCCATTTTGGAGGCGCCTTACGTGATCTCACGTGACCCAATAGCGCTTAGCGCTCAGAAAAGAACAAGGGAGTAAATCCAAAGAAACAGCATCTCAAATTTTTAGTGTTTAACACTACTTCAAGCGCCTCACGTGGCCCCACGTGAGCGCCTCAAATTTTTAGTGTTTAACACTACTTCAAGCGCCTCACGTGGGAGCACGTGAGCGCTGAGCATATACTGGTGTTTAACACTATGAAAGGCCAATATTAGCCAAACTCAGAACAAATCTTTCGAGGACCATCGATTGAGCCCCTCATGCTCAGGGTCTCCAAAACCGATCTCAGTCTCAAAGATAGCTAATGAGCTATTAACAGATGGCATCTAAAATGATGTTCATCCCATTCCCCCTCAGTCGGGACATTGGTTCAAGGGTACATCTCTCCACACCTCTGATACATGTCGTTGTAATTCCTCAACGTCTTCAAGGAGGTGACGGGTGCCGACAACCAACAACTTCTTGGTACATTTCCAAACCCATGGATACAAACTAATGGACTGTAATGTCCTTAAACTAACTATGGACCGTAATGTCCTTAAACTAATCTTTATGGACTATGATGTCTTTAAACCCAATGGACCGTAATATTCTTAAACTAACTGTGGACCGTAATGTCCTTAAACTAATCTTTATGGACCGTAACGTCCTTAAACTAACCTTTATGGACCGTAACGTCCCTAAACTAAACTCTATAGACTATGATGTCTTTAAACTCTATGGACTATGATGTCCTTAAACTACACGGTCTACGATGTCTTTAAACCCAATGGACTGTAACGTCCCTAAACTAAACTCTACGGACTGTGATGTCCTTAAACTCCACGGACTATGATGTTCCTAAACCCAATGGACCGTAACGTCCTTAAACTAAATTGATAGGGCCCAAATGCTCTTTCATTGGATCTAAATGATCCTAAATCCTTGTTAAGTAGATCTTAGTCTAAAATTAGACTAACATATCCTTAACAAACATTTAAGTTGATCTTAATCTCAAACGAGGTTAACGAGCCTTAAATCCACCAAACCCAAATCTAAGAAAATACGGATTTGGACTAATCCCCGCCCTACGGGCGACAACATAAATTAGTCTCCGTATACAATCCACGGGCAACCAAAAACAAAACAAACACACACGACACGAAGTGAACATCTGGAGAAGGAGAAAGTGGTTATCGTAACCCGATAACATAATTAACCGCAGGGGCTTGCGCCTGCAGGGAAAAGCGTCCCCACAATCAAAAACCCCTCGCAAATGAGGGGGAATTTGATGAAGTCTGCTACAACGGCCGCATCCATCCAAACCTTAGATATACGGTGCCATAAATCAACTTGGCATCTTCAGAGAGGTGGACGGATAAATCCAAATAGCATCTGCCTCCAAATTCAGGCAAGACGACCTATGCGGTTTCGCCTCTGTATTCGGCGGTAAACACTCCACAAGGTGTAGATGATCTTCCCACGAACCTCCGAAGTCCAACATACAAGCTCTTAGCATGTCCTCCAGAATCTAAATTGTCCGCTCAGACTGTCCATCTGTTTATGGATGGTAAGCTGTGCTGAAGTTCAGACTCGTTCCCAGGCTAGATTGCAAACTCTGCCAAAACTGTGATCGAAATCTGGTATCTCGATCGGAGACGATGCAAACTGGTACTCCATGTAATCTCACGATCTCCTGCATGAGTTCAGGGGTATCAAAAATATTACACTATAAAGGTTAAATCTTATTTTAGATTCATGCTTACCTCCATGTACTTCTTTGCTAGTGTCTCGGTAGATTGACCAATTCGAAAGAGAATAAAGTGAGCCGACTTGGTGAGTGTTGGGGTCAAAAATTACACCCCAATTGACCAAGTAAAAACCAAGGTCAACCCCAAGTCAAGTGGGTCTAAGTCCAAGACCAAGTCAAGACCAAGCATGGAAGAGGCCGGCTCCATGCCAAAAAGAGGCAATAAATTAGTCTAAATGTAACTTTTAGAAATAAATATATGTAAAGTGGGCAGAAAGCCAAAATTTTATAAACCCCATGGTTTATGTGCAAAAAAGAAATAAGCACATAAGGCATGGGGTGGCACAAGTGCTATTTGGCAAAACCCAAGGGGCTATATGTAAAGTGTGTAGCATATAAAAACAACATAATAAAAAAAATCAATAATAACTTTTTCTCTCTCTCAAATATTAGGGTTCTGCGCCTCCTTCTCCTTCCTCAAGGATCTAAACCTTCTTCCCCTTTTTGAATTAAATCAAGAGTTTCACTCTTTCTTTTCCAAAAATAAACAGTTTTTCACCATCAACCCCTTGAAGGGGAACTCAGATCTTCCATTAGATCTCAAAAATGGAAGATTTTTAAATCTCACCCCCCTTTTATCTAAGATTCGGCCAACAGAAGAGGAGAAAGAAGGAGACCCATATCCAAAAATCCCACCTTGGGAAGATCCAAGGCCTAAAAGAAGATCCAGGGCTAAACTAGAGAAGAAAAGAGTCCCCTTTGATCATCCCCAAAGTTTCTAGGAGTTTAACTCCATTCAAGATCTGTTGGAGTTTAACTCCATAAACCAAACCCATTTTTTATAGGAGTTTAACTCCATTCAACATTTTTTGGAGTTTTAACTCCATAAATAAAAAATCCTCTTTCGGGGTTTAACTTCTTTTTCCGGGGCTAAAAGCCTCTTCTTTCTGCCGGTGCCCAAGCGTCCAGCGCCCACATGCCAGGCACATGAGGCGTCCAGCGCCTAAGCACCCAGCGCTAGCGCCCAGCGCCCAAGTGCCCAGCGCCCAAGTGCTAGGCACGTGAGGCACTGGCGCTCACGCGTCCTTTGGACGCTATATTTCCTACTTTTTTTTTATATATATACACACTCCACAACACTTTCCTCGTTAGGAAAAATTTTCTAACGGGGCGCTGTCCCACACCCCGCAAGGGAGATGCTAGCCCCCTTGACCCCCAGCCCGCTATCCGGATAGCGGGACCTCCGTAAACTCTGCGAAACCCCCGATATATCCAAAACACAACACTGCACATTGAGTTCAAATGACTTGTTTGACCCGTCAATCGGAGATTCTTTCGCTCCAAAGGCGAGGGGTAATTAACGACAGCTTAGTCCGCGGCTGCCGAAGATTCGGATCCCCACAATCAATAAACCCATGTCTACCTTAGGCAGGGGATAGGTAGTATGTGACAAGCGTGCGCGTATTCCCATCTCAATATGGTGACAAAAAACACTCTACAGATTCTAGCACGTCCAGTGGGACCTTTTCTCTCCTCCCATATTTTGGGTTAAACGTTCATATGACTCGATCAACATATACATTGATTGATTGTACTAAAATTATGCTTCTTTGTGCAGGTTAACAGTTTCCAATTGCAATCTTCGGACGAAGCAAAAATGTCTCCAAGGACCAGCTCAGCTCTTAACAAGGCTCCTATCTCCTACACAATGAAGATGGACGCTAGGACGGTCCTCCCGGCCAGTCTCGGGCGACAGTGGGAGGAGCCGCTGCTACAGTTGGCTCTATTCTATTCATGCCAGCTAACGCTATCCCAGCTCCTCAAGCTCCAGTAACAGACAGACCGGCCTCAAAAGGCAGGAGACCAAATGTGGTGGTCTCGAAGGCGCCCCAATACAAACGCAAGTCGTTGTTTGAAAGAATTTCCTTAGCCCCGGCCGGGGGCAAGGCCATCAACACCAATATAGCAATAAGGCATCTCGAGCAAGCTCCAACGGTGCCCTTGACAACTGCTCAATCGGGTATCTTCTCTAAGCTTCCCGTCAGTCAACTCATGATGGCTTCCTGGATGACGGATACCCGTCAAGCCCTCAAAATTGAGAAGCTAAGACAGAAAAGGCTCAGATACAGAGTCAACAAAAGGGCTAGGGCTTCTGCTAAGCTGAACATCATGAGGTTCTAAGAACAGGGTTACCCCGCCAAAGATAAAGAGATGGCTGGATATGTAGTCCACACTGTCTACATGGTGGGCATGCGCAACAAGAGCAAGGATAGGGCCACCACATCTCAATTCCAATCTGGGGAGAATGTGGCTGCCACTTCCCAAGACCAGCCTCCTATGGAAGGTAATAAAAACCTTTCCAGTGAGGCTGATAAGCAAAGAGATCCCTCGGTTCATAAGGAGTCGGGCTCGGAAAGCGAAAAGGGGCCAATCTTCCGTCCCAAGACCGCAGAGCAGCAACTTCTCCAAGAGCTCCAGAAGCAGCTCAGAAACAAAGACAAAGAGATGGCCAAGCTCTACTAAAAAAATTGACGACCCGACGAACGTCATCTTATAGCTCACGGCCCGACTTGCCTCTCAGCCGCCCAATCAAGCGCAGGGCTCTGCTCATGAACCGGGAAACGGTGTCCCGAGGCAGCCGACGCCTATTCCCTCAAATTCAAAAGTGGGCGAGCTACATGAAAGTCGGCCGCATCCCAGCTCATGAAATGTCTTGGCTACCGATGACAACAACCCGCTAACTCAAGATCAAATCATAGATTTGGTTGCCAACAAAGTCAAAACATTGGTAACCGAAGCCGAAGCGCAAAAAGATATTAGCAGTAGTGGGAGACTGTATCCTGCTCGGTATGATTTGTATAACAACCCTAACTTTCTGTACGAAAATTTTCAAAATACAGAAAGGGACACCTAAGCCTGAGCACGAGTTATAAGTTTGTTTTTCTTTTGAACAACAAGAAGGAGCTTGTAGCTCATTGGTAAAACCTTGCACTGCTGAACCATAGCACCAGAGTTCAAATCCCATCAGCCATATTATCTGTTTATTTTAAATTCTTTTAACCTTTTAGAAGCCCAAGAGTCTACACGTGCAACACACGTAATAGGGTAATGTCAGGGACACGTGGCCCCAATCCAAGCCCTCACCCCTTGAATCCGACCGACGAGATTTCCCCATGGGCCGGCGCCGCCGGTCTAACATGGCCCAAACCCAAAAATTTTCTTTTGCCCTAGACCCTTGGACTCCCCCCATAACTCCAGTATTATTTGTTTTCTCTGCACATTTATAGAGCACAATAAAATTCACATTTAAACCTATTTTATTACAAATTTTAATACACCCATTCACTACACTAAACCCTAGCTTTTCCTATTAGTACCACCCCTCATATCACCCCTATCCACTCACAAATCCCTGCCAAAACTCTCAAGAATTCTCAAGTCTTTATATTGTACAAGTGGAGTTAGCGAAGGGCGAAGCTCCGACGAAGTTCCGGCGACAATACGAGGAATTTCCGACGACGAAACGACGCACCGGCGCTTCCCTACTCTTCCTTTTTCTCCCCTCTATATTTGTAACCTGTAAGTCCCAATTCTCTCACTCATCTTTATCTTTAAAAAGTTTCGATTCTAAAACCCGACGGAAGCGGAGTTAGTCCGACTTCCGATTCGGTTTTCTTTAAAAAAAACTATATTTTTCTTAATCAAGATAACTTCATATTCTCACATATTGCTTAACAAACATTAACAAACTCAACAAAATAAGTTTCACATCAAAATAATTATTTTTGTGTCATTTATCGCATTTTTACATAAAAATACCACAAACTATTCATTTCAACATTATAACTTTATTTCCTTCTATACCTATAGATAGTTCACGAGGTAATGACCTATCTCATCATAACACACATCTCTATCATAGCACGATTGATTTTGGAACAATAGAATACGGGAAATATGACTTTACAAATAAATACCCTAAACTTATAAAAAAATCATTTTCTATACAAAAGTGTATTTAACATTTCCATGCAATTGCGCCTCTACAACCCATTTCGGGGACCCCGTTCCGGATGGTGCAGATTATCTCACATCCTCAGGCTTAGTAGAGCAAGATGCAGACCTCCGCAAGGAGCATTGGATCTCGATGGAATTTTTATACATTTTTCTTTAGAAAATGAGATTTCTACAAGAAAATAAATAAATTATTTTCATAATATATATATATATATATATATATTATCAAAATATCTATTTTACTTATATAAATATTCCAAGTTTTCTAAATCAAAGGAACATGAAAATACCATCCTAATACAACACAAGTGCAATATTACAAGAAAATACCATACACTATGAAACTAGGTTCTATTTACTAGAAATTGCACAAATGTAAAATACGCATCTATGAAAACTCTAAAGACGATAATTAAATACTTGAGGAGTATTTTAAAATTATACCAAAACTATTTTTACATAAAACTCCCTCAAGTTATATTAAATTACAATAAGGACCCTAGTAAACATAGGTTTAAGCGGGACCGGTCTCTTGAGCCTCAGGGAGCCGGAGATATGGGTGCTTGCCTATCTAAGGTAAACAACCTAACAAACGGTGTTATCAACACGGTAATTGTCTCGGAAAACGACACAAATCCTGCCGTCCATGTACAGCAGTTACCGATAACATCAAAACCTAATTCAGGACTTCAATTTCTTTTCTAATTGTCGGACTCAGACTGAGTCTAAATATAATCAATCTGACTTAAATGTGATTCAAGTATAAACTACAATCAACATGAATTCGTCTATACAATCTATATCAATCTATATTGACTAAACCGAACCATGGATATATTCCATTTACGGTGTTCATCCATTATATCTGTTCCATTACCGATATCATGGTTTCGGCAAGTCATCCATCTATATTACCAATCAATACAATACAATCAGTACATGCAATACAATCAGTACATGCAATACAATCAATACAAGCAATACAAAAGACATCACAAGGTTTATAAAGGGGTAGACTGGTACGGAATATGTTAAAGATGGCACGAGGTGGTCACTTAATACGTAATTACATCCACGTCGTTGTTCCGTGGTATTATCAACGGAGCCCTGTACTACGGGTTACCAAAGTCTATGGTGTAAGTTGGACTCCTCTCGTATACACTGGCATTTTCTGTACCAAGCTACAAACAACAGCATTAACAATATAAACAAACATTATAAGATATACTCTCTCTCTGTCTACCCTATCTCTACTCATCTCTGGGACTTACCGAGCGATTGTTCGCTGACGACATTCCGTTTCTTCTATTTTTGGGATGTTGTCAGGTAGATCGGACCTTCTGGAGACAGAGCCCAGCAGCGAGGACTTGGATCAGATAGCCTTCGACCCAGAGCTCTAGTTTACTTATACATTTCATTTTCATTTCTGTTATGCCACTGTTCCCTTATAAAAATAAAAAAAAGAGGAGGGAAAAATAGAAAGAGGAAAAGATATGGGAAAAATTCCTCTAATGGAGAATCACGCGCCCACACGTGATGCAAAGATTATTGAGCCTCACATGCAAACACGTGAGCATCTATATACAAAGTATATAGGCGCCTTCCTAAAAATAGGTCAAAGAAGCTCCCGTATCAGCACATGATGCCCTTTGTTAGGCTTAACTTAGTGGGGGTCACGTGCCACACGTGACATTTCTGAACATCGGCTCGCGTGCCAACACGTGATGCTTTTTCTCTGGGGGCTGCTACATCTAAGCAAACTAGTTTAATTCTATGGGGGGTCACGTGCTACACATGAGAGTTCCTAATCACCTTCCAAGCTGATAGAATTAAATTCAAAATAAAAGGGATCAAAACCCTATTCGGAAAATATTTCCTAAGATCTTTCTAAACAAGAAAAATTACGCTCTGTAAAACAGAGCACCGTTGGATTAAAAATCCGATGGTGATTAAAAATCACCAAGCTACAGAATAAGCTCTGTATGAGAAATATTTTTCCAATCTTTTTAAAAACAAGAAAAATATCTTCTGTAAAACAGAAGTCCTTGGATCAAAAATCCAACGGTGGATAAAATCTCCAAAGCAATTAAAAAATCTCTCAATGAAAGATCCTTACTGAATCAACAAATCTACATCTACTATATAAAAGACCCTAGACCTCAAGTCTTAAGGGGGGAAAAGAGAGGAGAGACCCCCCATAAGATTAGAAAAAAAGAAGAAGAAGCAGAGCTCTCTTTTAAAAAAAGAAACCCTGGGTAAAACGAAAGGTATAGAGATCATTTTATCTCTTCTTCGCCATTTCAAGAGTTTAACTCTTCTAAAAAAAACTCAGTTCTTTCTCTAATTGAGGTCTGCAGAAGCAGATCTCCCCACAAGTTGATAATTTAATTCTCATCGGGGAGATTCTGTCATGCAGGCCCCAAAACTTAGGGGAAAAAACTAAGTTTGAAGAATTTAATTCTTTTAAAAAATATATATAGGAATTTAATTCCTCTGATAAAACTAGGGTTTAACCCTATATAAGAATTTAATTCTTATCAAAATAAGGGACTTGAAATGCTCAAAACTCAGATCAAGATTTTCATGCACATAAAAGAAATGATTAGTGTTCAACGCTATAGCAACAGATCACGTTTTCCTATGTGAGCACCTCTGAGGAACAAAAAGGAAAGACTAAGATCAAATCACGTGTTCCCACGTGACCCCTTAAAACGAGCGCTCAGCAATTAAATGGAAAAGGGAATAAATCCAAAGACAGTTCTCATTTTGGGGCGCCTCACATGACCCCCAATAGTGTTTAGCACTTATAAAGGAAGGGGGAATAAACCAAAGATAGTTCCCAACTTTGGGGCGTCTCACGTGCCCACACGTGACCCCTACTAGTGCTTAGCACTTATAAAAGAAGAGGGAATAAATCCAAAGAGACAGTGCCCAGCTTTGGGGCACCTCACGTGCCCACACGTGATGGCCAAAAGAATTAAGTGTTTAACATTTATATACAAATAGGGATTTGGACCCAAGTATACAATGCCAACTTTCAGGCGCCTCACGTGCCTCACGTGAGCACCCCAAATTTCAGTGTTTAATACTGCTTTTGAGCCTCACGTGGGAGCACGTGAGCGCCGAGCAGATATTAGTGTTTAACACTATGAGAGGCTAACCTTAGCCCAAATTAGCCAAGTCTCCCGAGGCCAAAAACCTTTTGACCATCAATCAACTGAGCCCTCCTATACTCAGGTATCCCCCAGATCGATCTTAGTTCCAAAGATGACTAATGATCTCCTAATACACGGCATCTAAAATGATGTTCGTTCTACCATGATCTCTCCCTTCAATCTGGAGTTCGGTTCAAGGGTACATCTCTCCATACCTCTGATACATGTCGTTGTAATTCTTCAACGTCTTCAGAGAGTTGAAGGGTCCCGACAACCGACAGCTCTTTTGGTACACTCCCAAACCCATAAGCACACCCCAATGGAACCGCAATGTCCTTAAACTAGCTGCGGACCGCGACGTCCTTAAACTAGCTCTGGACCGCAATGCCCTTAAACTAAACCTTCACCCCAAAATGGTGATCTACGGACCGTAACGTCCCTAAACTAAAGCAATTGAGCCCAAACACTCTTTTGTTGGATCAAAAATGATCCCAAACCCCCGTTAAGTAGATCTTAGTCCAAGATCGGACTAACGTATCCTTAACAAACATTTAAGTTGATCTTAATCTCAAACGAGAGTAACGATCATTAAATCAACCCCAAACCCAAATATAAGAATATGCGGATTTGGACTAATCCATACCCTACGGGCGATAACATAAATTAGTCTCCGTATACAATCCACAGGCAACCAAAAATAAAACAAACATACACGACACGAAGTGACCTTCTGGAGCAGGATAAAGTGGTTATCGCTACGCGGTAACGTAATTAACTGCAGGGGCTTACGCCTGCAGGGAAGAGCGTCCCCACAATCAAAAACCCCTCGCAAACGAGGGAGAATCTGACGAAGTCTACTACAACGGCCGCATCCGTCCAGACCTCTGATACACGGTGCCATAAATCAACTTGGCGTCTTCGGAGAAGTGGACGGATAAACCCAAATAGCATATGCCCCTAAATTCAGGCAAGACGGGCCATCCCAGTTTCGTCTCTGTTTTCGGCGGTGAACAGATTCTGGTACGCCTGGTGGGACCTCTTCCTCTTTCCACTCCACACTTCGTGTGTCGTGTTCGCGAACGAATCGCGGTTTAATATGGTTGCCCTTGGATTCGAGGTACTAAGATTTGGTGTCTTTCTCCATGCAAAAAAGGAGATAACATCGATGGCCTCCAGCTGCATTAACTGCAACAACAACTCCTACTCTGTCCCTGCCAGAGGAGTGACCTGTGGGCCCTAAGCGGTCTCCATCTTTGCAATGCCGATAGAACAGGTGACTCAGGCCACCACTGGACTGTTTTTTAGGACCATGCTCCCGCCAATAAGCTTCAATGCTTCAATGCCATCACAAGAGGCTTCGAACAAGTCGGTATTCGATCGGATTGCAACCACCGTGGCCCCTCTCAACGGGTCATCCAATTCCAACACCTCAGTCTTTAATAGGCTGAGTCTAAGCTCAAGTGGGGCCGCAAAAAGGCTCACGATACCTGAATGGGTTATCTCGAGGCGGATAGTCATTCCAGTTCCGACAGACAAAGCCATCACAGGGGCTTCTCCTACTAGAGGATCATTTTTCGCAAAACTGGTCGTTCCAACTCCTGCTGTGGGTGAGGTCGTTAAAAGAGCTTCCCCTACTCGAATGTCAGTCTTCGGCAGGTTAGTCGTTCCCTCTCAACGGACGTCAGTCTTCGAAAGGCTGGCACCAACAGCAGCCCCTCATCAAAGCAAGGGGCATAACGAGGTCGCTTCCACAACTGGGGTAATCCCATCTACAAGACATGCTCGACGTCGCCACTGGCGCCGAGTAAGGAAGGCTGGGGGTAGTTCCCCCTCTGGACTTACTCCACCAGCTCCAACGGTGGAAGTTGATGCCGTTGTTCCAACTGGGAACAGCTTTGAACTTCTCAGGAGGGTGCGCAAGAACTCTCCAACCGCTGTATTAAAGAAGTCCCCTCCGCCTGTTGAAAATACAACGCAGGCAAAACCGGAACAGCCTCCTCAGCGGCTGTCCTCCAAGATCCACAGAGTCTGGTGGAAAGTCTAAGACTCTGTAATTGACAAAGATTACTCTCGCCGGCTAAAGAAGACGAAGGCTCGGCAAGAGGAAGATCATCCCTCCGTCGTACCACGGAAGGTGTCATCTACGTGGGTGTCTGCTGCAACGGCCCCCTCAACTTTGGTCTCCCAGAAAAAGAGAAGGCCTGAGAATCTCCCACCACCGGCAGCAAATATCAAAGGTAGTGGACCCAAACGCACCAAGTCTGAGGGCATGGTTGTGCATACCATCTACATGGAATCCGGAAAAGAGGATAGTCGTACGTCCTTGAGTCATCGACCACTCACACGGTCTGTGACGAAAACTCAGGAGCAACAACAAAATCTCCAAGAGATGTTGACAAGAATGGCCGCACTCACTGGGCAGAAAGAAAGCCCAGAAGTATCGTCAGAACAACGCCAGGAGCAGGAGACCGATACCGAATTCCTACGGAGGGTGCTTGAAAAGAAAGACAAAGAGGCCACGGAATAAGCGACTAATATAAAAAAAAATGGTGCTCTTGTTCCAAGACATGGTGGGGATGATGATCCAACCGGAACCTCCAGCCGAAGACCCTCCGATAATTATCGAAGAAGACAGAGGGGAAACGTCAAACCCTCCTCCAGCTATATCAGTAGCCCAAGAAAAGACAATTTCCAAGGCTACCCTTGATAACTACATAGCTGAACAAATACGAGCTCATCAAGCGAGTGAAGCGGCCGGCCAAGTCGTCAGAACTGGGCGACCTTATTCAGGCTGGTACGATCAGATCAAGTACCCACCGGGATATACGATCCCTAAGTTCCACGTGTATAAAGGGACGGGCAATCCACACCAGCACGTTGCTCAATTTAGAGCTTTATGCGGCAATATTTGAGGCGATGATAAACTATTGCTTCGCCAATTTGTCGGCAGCTTGGCGGAGACAGCATTTGAATGGTATTCGGAGCTTCCGAATGATTCCATCAAAACATTTACAGAAATTGAGCTACTGTTTACGCAACGGTTCGCAAGCGCTAGAGAGCGCACCCCGATCATGGCATTAATCAACGCCACGGTGAAGCCGGGAGAAACCTGGGTTCAGTATGCAATTCGGTGGTGGAACCTATGGTCGAAATGCGAATAACGCATAAAAGAAGCTCCTGCTGTGGGTATGTTCGTCGGGACCCTCGACCCTCAGGCAAATATATCCCAATTTATGATGTTCTTCAAGCCGACCAACTCTAGGCCTTGATTGAAAAGCTGGCCCAAATGGACCAGATGGGCCATAGGCCGTCCTCTTAAAAAACAGATCTCCGGAATGAAAGGGGGAAAGGGAAAGCGACCTTCGTCGCCAACGCTCAACAACAACCGAGTGACCCGAAACCGGTTGCTCGCCAAAACAACAAACCGCGGGCCCTCGAAGAGAAGTTGAGACGTCTTTACTCGTTTCCCCGGGATAAAACGAGGAGATTGTTCGAGCTGGCAGTGCGCAACAGACTCATCACTCTGCCGGATCCGAGACGCCCGCTGCAATCGGGCGAAGTTAACAATCCCAATTACTGCCCCTACCACAGAATAGTGGGCCACCCAATCGAAGATTGCTACGTCTTCAAAAACTGGGTTGAAGACCAGTACCAACAGGGCAAGTTCGCGCTGTCCGAAAACTGGAAGGTAAACCCGCCACAACAGCACGCTCTTAAAACGGTGGATACGTCGGGGGCATCATGCTCATTTGTAGATAAAGCTCCATGGGAAGTTGTCCTTTCGGATAAAACTAAAAGAATGTTGAAGGATCTTCAAACATGTCCGGCGATTAGGTGGAAAAACCCGCTGGAAACTGAGATTATTGACGGGATGCTGAAACCACGCCCAACGCCTAAAGTTGGTAACGACAGGCAAAACCTCCAGGCCAAGCCTCCGACGTCTTCAAAGAAAAAGAAGAAGGCCAAGAATCCCGTGCAGCTTAACGGCAATCGTACAGGTCTGCAAAAATACATCGACACACTGGAGGAATACAATCAAAAAGCGCGGAACCCAGTCACATTGGAAGAATTCTTCAAGCATATTCTTGAGAACGGAAACAGTGGCATTGATGAAGGAGACGATTCTTCAGAAGAACCCGAGGATTATGTGGCGAGCTGCCACATGATCTCTCACTCGTCGATAAATGGAAAAGGAGCTCCTGACATAGAGAAACTGGGGCAGATCCAAAACTAAAATCCATGGAACCGTCAGATGACCTGATCGACAAGCTGCTGAACGAAGCCCTCCAAAAGAGCAAAGCTGACCGGGGACGTGAAACGGCCAAATACGAAAAGGCCAAGCATCGGCGTAAAGCTGAAGAAGCCCCGGTAATGAGAAGTCGTAAAGTAACCCAACCGAATCGAAGCGCACCTGCCACCAGCAAGAGCAGAATCAAGGTAGGGAAGCAGTTCGCCAAAGCTCTGTCAATGGGAATGAAGCTGCCACCTTTCGAAGGAAATACTCCCGGGAGCACGTGCCTCGATGAAGCGAATGTACATCCGAACTACTGCATGTACCATCGAAAGGTCACGCACCCTACCGAAGAGTGCAATGCCTTCAAGAAGTGGTGGCAGGGATATGTTTCCCATTAACAACACTTCAAGCGAATGAAGCGCAAAGCCCGTCGGGAACAGAGAAGCGCGACAGACAAGCATGAGGGAATGGCTGGCAACTATCATATGGTTGATACCAGTTCGACAAGAGCAAAATCTCAAGTTCTTACCTTCGGGAGCGATTCTGACGAAGAAATATCCCCCGGCCCTCTCTTTAAGGAACCACCTCTGAAAAAGAAGAAGAGATAAAGAACTGTGAGAACATTCAGCTGCGTAATAGTACGTTGCCTGAAAAGAATCTCGGATTCTCAAACAAAGGCACGGGCAAAAGAGACAAAGGGAAGGAAAAGTCCCTGAAGAGATTGCCCTCGATGATAGAGTCGTCGAAGAGCTCACAGCCAAGAACACACCCAAAAAGAACAAGGTGGATTGCAATGTCCTGGCACATCTGAGAAAGATACCCTCACAATTGAGTATTTTGGATGCCCTTCTCCTATCTAAAGAGGCACAAGATTCCCTGATCAAGGCGTTACAAGAGCCCGACCAATTTCAAGCCTTCCTTGCTGAAGAAAAGATGAAGGACGAGCTGGAAGAAGTCCACACGGCTGATATCACCTTCAGCGATGAAGACCTCCTTCTCGGAACGTGCGAGCATAACTGTCCGCTGTATGTAACCGGGTATTGTCACGATATCAAGATAGGGAAGATCCTAGTCGACAACGGGTCCTCCGTCAGCCTTCTCAATGTAAGAGTGTTGAAGGAGATTTGCATGAATGTGCAGCACTTGGCTCGGGATAAAATTACCATCTTTGATTTTGACTCCCAATCATCACAAACGCTCGGGTCTGTAATACTAACATTACGCTTCGGGCTGCTCGTCACTGACATCAAGTTCCATGTTATTAACGCCAAGACTTGCTATAATATTTTGCTCGGCAGGCCTTGGTTATATGAGTACAACATCATTCCTTCTACACAATATCAGTGTATGAAATATTTCAAGGACGGCCTCGAGTACACAGTTACAGGGGAGCTGAACCCATTCTCCGTAAATGAAGTCCGCAAATATGAAGACGCCAAGTACTTCTTACCAGACTTCGAAGACATGGAAAGATGTCGTAAACCGGAGAATAAATAAAAAGCCATCGCCACTATCCCTATATTTGGGAGAGATACCGAGCAGGATGAAGAGATGGTCTACTCAAGACAACCCTAAGGCAATAGGTCAGGACCATCTACTCTTATTTTGGTCTTTGGCAGTGACTCTGAAGACGAAGTCAACGCAGTGTTCTTCGTCCACCCGCCAATGCAGACTTTTGCTGGAGCTGACCAGAGTTTACAGATTACCATGGTTCCACAGCGCATTACAAAGAACTTGATGCACTTGATACGTACAGCGTGCAAGAGCTGCAGACCTTCTACGTCCCTCCTAAGTAAAGAGGTGAAAAGGCGATCCTTTTCTATCAATCCATGGAGACTAAAGTAGAGAAAGAAGTATGGCACGGTGCCGAACCTGCGCTCGACGGGCTTCAACCAATCCGTCTGCCGAGGTACTACGCAGAGGGACTAAAAAGGCTATTGAGATGCCAAGGTGTACCCTTCAAACAGACTGCTCGACAAGCCCGGTTCTATAATAAGATTTGGGACGTTCCCGGGACTCAGCGGAAGATGCCCAACGGGAGAATAGAGACCATAACCGCGATATGGCCATTTACGAGAAATCCAGGACGCAGCGTATCATTCAGCAGGCTACGGAAGGAGAAGACGACGTTGCCCTTCACCCTCAGCCTGTTGTACGCTCTCGCGGCAAGGAAAAAGTCCGACGCAGAAGCAATGACAAGATCAAGAATGAGGACGGCGTTCAAAGATAGCGAAGCGGATCCAAGAAGCCACGCGAGCGAGAAAAAGTCAGCTGGAACCCGTCTTTTATGAAGAAGATGGGTCGGGAGTACTCTTTCCCTCAAAACAAGACGAGGAAAATATTCAACCTTGTCATGAAGCATCAAATGATGACGCTCCCGGAGTCTCGATACCTCGAACAGATAAACGAGGTCCATCACCCGGATTATTGCTCCTACCACCGAGTAGTAGGACATCCTCTTGAAGATTGCTTCACCTTCAAAGACTGGGTTGAAGATCAGTATCAGGAAGGCAGGTTTGCTCTATCCGACAGTTGGAGGGTAGCCCCTCCACGAAAGCATGAGCCGAGAGCAACCTACACTGCGAAGGAAAGTCTAGATCAGCATCGAGCTTGGAAACAAGCTCGTACCTGCCATATGATAACATTCTCAAAGGAGGGAGAGGACGAGAATGTGGATGACCTCTCCCAGTGCTTCGCAAATGAAGATGAGAACGAGGTGATCTCAGAATTTCCACCGGTGCCAAAAGAGCTGGAAGATGGGATACACACCACATCAGACAACCTGAGAAAAATCGACTTGGGGACGGCAAACGAGGCAAGGCCAACGTTCGTCAGTGAGCTATTGTCTGAAGAGCATATGGCTACATTAAAAGATGTGCTTATGCAGTATAAAGACTGCTTCGCGTGGAACTATTCCGAGATGCCGGGATTAGATCAAAAAATAGCCGTGCGTAAACTGGAAATATCACCGGACGTTAAGCCAGTCAAACAGGCGCCAGGAAGAATGCGGCTCGAACTCGATATGAGCATCAAAACCGAAGTCAAGAAGCTAATCGACTCTGGCTTTATCCAAGAAGTTCAATACCCTGACTGGATCGCCAATATCGTTCCGGTAATGAAGAAAAATATGACAGTATGCGTCTGCGTAGATTTTCGAGATCTCAACAAAACTTATCCGAAGGATAACTTCCCAGTGCATGTTACCGAGCTGATGATCAATAACACATCCATCCATGAAGTCTTCTCCTTCATGGATGGATCTTTGAGGTATAATCAAATAAAGATGCATCCTGAAGACCAAAAGCACACTGCTTTCCGGACTCCGCTGGACATATTCTGCTACAGAGTGATGCCCTTTGGTCTGAAGAACGCTGGCGCCGCCTACCAGAGGACCATGACAAAGACCTTCGATGACCTCATACACGAGATTGTCGAATGTTATATCGACGATCTTGTGGTGAAAATTAAATCGTACGAGGAGCGCTGGGAGCATTTGAAGATAGTGTTTCAGCGCCTTCGGAAGTACAACCTGAAAATGAACCCTCTGAAATGCGCGTTTGGAGTTTCATTAGGCAAATTCCAAGGATTCATCGTACGACACCGAGGCATCGAAATAGACCCATCAAATATTAAGGCGATTATGGAAATGCCAGCGTCAAGAACTCTTAAACAACTGCGATCTCTTCAAGGGAAGCTCGCGTATATCCGACGGTTCATAGCTAACCTCTCCGGAAAATGCCGCCCCTACAGCCATCTAATGAAGAAGGGGACCCCGTTTATTTGAGATCGTAAATGCCAAAGTGCACTAGATGAAATCAAGCAATATCTACAGAACCGTCCGGTGATGACCGCTCCGGTCAAAGGAAAGCCTCTCATCCTGTACACAACAGCCCTTGAAGGTTCTTTAGGCGCGCTATGGGCATAAGAGAATGACTAGGGAAAGGAGAGAGCTCTCTACTATTTGAGTCGAGTTCTCCTGGGGGCAGAAAACAATTACTCCCCCCATCGAAAAGCATTGCTTGGCACTGATCTTCGCGATAATGAAGCTTCGACATTATGCCTTGGCATATGAGGTCCATCTCATATCAAAAGTGGATCCTCTCAAGTATTTGATGTCAAGAGCCGTGTTAATGAAGGCTTGCCAAATGGGGCCCCCGCTTGATGGAGTTATCGATAGTATATCGACCCCTCAAGGCAATAAAAGGCCAGGCCATCACTGACTTTCTCGCTAAGCATCCGATACCGGCCGATTCTCTCTTAAATTGCAAATTTCCAGATGAATATGCGTTCAACACAATCGACGAGGGGATGGAATGGAGTGATACCCGATGGGAACTCTACTTCGATGGGGCATCGTCTATGAAGAGGCAAAAGCAAAGCACCCCCATAATCAAAGCCGGAGTAGGCCTTATCTTTGTGACTCCACAAAGAGGGATAATGTGTTTTGCCCTTCCTTAACGGAGCCAAGAACAAACAACGAAGCAGAATATGAAGCTTTGATAGCGGGTCTTGAGATCAATGTCGACATGGGGATCGAAAACCTCCTGAGATAAGGAGATTCCCAGCTGGTCATCAGCCAAGTAAATGGCAACTATCAGACGTGTAAACCTGAGTTGGTAAAATATGGCGAGAGAGTGCAGCAATTGCTGACGCAAATCCCCTCCTACACCCTGGAAAACATACCACGTGCGGAAAATAGCAAGGCGGATGCGTTAGCCAAGCTCGCTAAAGAACTGGCCGACGAAAACCTCGATGACGTAAGGATCATTGTGCAAAGCCGCCGGATTCTCGCGCCAGCAGAAATATCTCCAAAGTCGTATGAAAGAAAGGGAGCGACTGAACAAGCGGTCTTCCAAATAGAGAAAGAAAAGGCTGAGGATTGGAGAGAAGTATTTATAGACTACTTCAAATCCCATCGAACGCCCGAAAACGCATCATCAAGACACCAGCTCATGAAGCGAGCTCTGTCTTTCGCCTTCGTCAATGATACTCTATATAAGAGATCGTTCGATTGTTTGTGGCTAAGATTCTTGGGACCAGAAGAAGCGAGGAGGGTCGTCTAAGAAACTCACGACGGACTGTGCGGTTCCCATCAAGCCGGGCCAAAGATGAAGCTGAAGATCAAAAGAATGGGTTACTATTGGCCCACAATGATCCAGGACTGTCTCGAATATGCGAAGCAGTGTCACTCATGCCAAATTCATGGGGACTTCATCCACCAGCATCTGAATCCGCTCCACCCAACACTGGCTAGCTGGCCATTCAAAATGTGGGGAACCGATATAATCGGGCTCATCGAACCAGCATCATCCAAGGGACATCGGTTCATACTAGCAACAACTGATTACTTCTCTAAGTGGGCAGAAGCAATACTGCTAAGAGAGGTGAAGACGGAGAACATCCTCCATTTCTTCAAGACACACGTCCTCTACCGGTTCGGCACTCCATGACGGATTATCTCTGATAACGGGCCAGCCTACAGAAGCCACAAAATCAGTCGCTTCGCACAGCAGCATAATATAGATTGGAGATACTCTTCGATCTATAATCCCTGAGCTAACGATCTATCTGAGACTTTCAACAAGACCTTGACGAAGATCATACAGAAAACAGTGTCCAGAAACAAAAGGGACTAGCACGAGAGACTGCATGAAGCTCTCTAGGCATATCGAACCACGCTCAAAACGACCACGAATACAACGCCATTTACGTTGGTATTCGGCATGGAAGCAGTACTTCCCTTGGAGATAGAGCTACCCTCTCTACGATTAGCAGTTCGATATGAGATGACGGATGAAGAAAATGTCCATCTTCGGCTTGAGGAGCTCGATGCCCTCGATGAAACTCGTCTCATGGCACAACAAAACCTATAAGCTTACAAAGCAAGAATATCGCGCTCATACGAAAGATTGACTAGGCCGAGAACATTCTGCCAAGGCGAACTCGTGCTAGTCGTAAAAAGACCTATGATCCCCAATCGTGCTAAATGGGGGAAATTCGAGCCAAACTATGAGGGTCCGTACATCATAGACAAGGTCTACCAAGGTGGGGCCAACTTGCTTATGGATATACATAGCGAAAGACCCTTCCGACCAATAAACGGCCGGTTCCTTAAGAAATACTACGCTTGACAAGTCACGGCTCAGGTTAATGATGGATGACGATGCTAGTGTCCGCTCACTGTCTTCCTAAGTCCAAACTCTTTAAGTAGTACCCGGCAAAACCTCGCCTCAAAATCCCGACAGACCGCAACGTCCTTAAACTAGCTGTGGACCAAGATGTCCTTAAACTAACAACGGACCGCAACGTCCTTAAACTAGCTGTAGACCGAGATGTCCTTAAACTAACATCGGACCGAAATGTTCCTAAACTAACAATGGACCGAGATGTCCCTAAACTAACATTGGATCGAGATGTCCTTAAACTAACAATGGACCGAGATGTCTTTAAACTAAGTACACCGCCTCAAACACGGTGACAGTGGAATCCAAGTCCACAGGTCCCAGCAGCGAGGATCGCAACTTAAGTCCCGCTGGCTGCACAACCGCCCCGGTGGCGAAATTCCCCCTAAGTGCCATTGGCAAACGGAGGAGTTAAAAAAAAAGGTACGTCCACAAGAGAAATTAGCACGGATGAAAACCCGAAAGGGCGCCGTGAGTAAAAACGACAGGACTATCGGCGAGTTTGTGAAAACCCGAAAGGGCGCAATCTCGTTAAAATAAAGACACCTACAAAGTCCTCTCGACCTTGTGAGGAGAAAATAACTGCATAAGATCCTTACGACTCACAAGGGAACAACACACTTAGGAATCCCCACGATTCTTAAAGAAAAATTGCACTTACGAGATCCTCACGACTTGTAGGGAGAATTCCCCCTATGAGACCCTCATGGCTCGTAGGATTCAAAAGCCTTAAGCTACAGGGATCTGAACCTGTTCTTAAGCCATCACACTTCCCAAGTTTCCCTACAAGCAGTTCAATATTGACCCTTGTATACAATCCACGGGCATAAATAAATGTTTCCCTCACCAAGTCCCACCAACGATGAGGAATGTCCTCATGTGGTGAACGACACTTGTAAGTCCTCTCGACTTATAAAGAGAAAACACTCTTGTAAGATCCTTACGACTTATAAGAGAACATACACTTAGGAATCTTCATGACTCCTAAAGAGAAAACACACCTATGAGATCCTCACGACACGTAGGGAGGAACACCTTTATGAAACCCTTATGGCTCATGAAGTCAAAAGCCTTAGTCGACAGGATCCTAACCCTGGTTTGCTAAGCCACCTTTGTTCGAGTCAACAAAGGAAAATGATGATTCGCTCCTGGCAACAATCCCAGTGGTAGCGATGCTGATGCCTAGATTGGTATCAAATTCCAAGTCCTTTCACAGCAAATGATGATTCGCTACTGGCTATATTCCAGTCGCAGCTATACTGATGCTAATATTGGTATCAGATCTCAAGTTCCATACTCGCAGCAAAAATCGGCGAGCCAAAAATGCATATGAAATAGCTGAAATGATAGGGCAACTCGCAACAAAAATCAGCGAGTAAAATATATGCATATAAAAACAGCCGAAATGTTTGGGCAACTCGCAATAAAAACCAGCGAGTAAAAAGAAAAACAGCCGAAATGATTGGGCACCGCGAAAAATAGCCGAAATGATTGTGCAATCGCGACTTTCGCGATATAAAAGCTGAAATGATAGTGTATCATGGAAAGAAACAAAAAAAATGAAACTTCTGCCCTGCAAGTGGGTCACATTGACCCATGTATACAATCCATGGGCACAAACGGAAAGGGAACCATATCATCCCACCAGGCTCCATCAGAAAGAGAACCAAGTCTCGACAGCAATATCTACAGCCTAGAGATCAACAACGGCATTTCTTCTCCACTCCAACAGGATTCATACGCAACGTCAACAACCGACCCCAGAGTCGAAACAACGGAGCCATGGCAAAGTCCCTAGTTCCAAATCTCGACGGTTCACAGAAAACCTAGAAACTGCCTCGGAACCATGGAAAAGTCCCTAGTTCTAAGTCTCGACGGCAGCATCCACAGCCTAGAGATCGTCAACAGCGTTCTTCCTCCCTCCAGCGGGATGCAGACGCGGCATCAATAAACGGAGCCATGGCAAAGTCCCCTAGTTCCAAATCTCGACGGTTCACGGACAACCTAGAGACTACTTCGGAGCCATGGCAAAGTCCTTAGTTCCAAGTCTTGATGGCAACATCTACAGCCTAGAGATCAACAATAGCGTTCTTCCTCCCTCCAGCAGGATGCAGGCGCGACATCAACAAACGGAGCCATGGCAAAGTCCTCTAATTCCAAATCTCGATGGTTCACAGACAACCCAGAAACAACCTTGACATTCGTCGCAATATTGCAGACACAATGTCAACAAACGAAGCAAAGGAAGATCTCTAGCTTCAGGGTCTTGACGGCAACTCAAATGAGACCTGAAAGACTATCGGAGATCATCCCACTCCAGCGTGGAGTGGTCATGACTCATCGGGGCTCCCAAACTGAGCCTAACCTCAAGTAAAAAGCGACATGGAATATCCCTAACGCTTGCTCTTTCGACGGTAATATCACCTGGAAGATTACTTGAAGACGTCTTGTCCAACCCCTGAAGGGATCAGAGACACGACAGTCGCGGGGCTACTCGAATAGCAAAATTGCGTATCGAGGAATACACCGGCCAACGCAGCGGTACGACGGGTACAAAACCCTAGTACCACAGACCCTAACGGACTTATATTAACAGGAGTTAACTGTGACATTAGGACATCCTTGCGAGAACTTCTCGATTCGTCTCGACTCGTGGGGAAAATATTGTTCCTGCGAGAACTTCTCGACTCGTCTCGACTCGTAGGGAAAAGCCTTAGGCAACGGGGATAAAGACCTGTTTCCTAAGCACTGGGGCCCTGCAAGTCGGTCCAAGATGGACTATTGCATACTATTCATGGGCCATACTCTCTAAAGTCGAATATCGACAAGGAGGGAAACAACCACTTACAAATCCTCTCGATTTGTAAAGGAGAAAATTCTCTTGTGAGATCCTTACGCCTCTCAAGAGAAAACGCACTTAGGAGTCCTCACGACTCCTAAGGAGAAAATACACTTGCGGGATCTTCTCGACTAGTAGGGAGAAAAGTCTTTATGAGACCCTCACGGCTCATAAAGTTGAAAAGTCTTAGGCGGCAGATCAGAACCTATTTTCAAAGCCATCGCTGCCCTGCAAGGAGATCAAGATAGACCATCTACAAGATGCATTTGCTAAAAGGATATGCCAGTATATAAAAAAATCCGAGTGAGATCCTGACGACTCAAGGAGGTGATGAACGCTTGGAAATCCTCACGATTTCTAGGGAGGATGTGCTCTCCCGACGGTAATATGACCTGGGAGATTATTCGAGGGTGCCTTGTCCATCCCTAAAGGGAGCAGAGACACGACAGCAAGACTGCGTATCGGGAATGCCTTAGTACCACACACCCTAACGGACCTCTGTCGTAAAGAGCAGGGGTTAACTATGACGTTAGGATAGGTTTGCCTATAAGCCCAAGAGAGGTAAACTAAACAAACTCCGAAATGAGTATATAAACTACTTCACGTCGAGTCAAAACAGAAAGGCGCAACCCACAAGCACCAACTATGTATTGTGCAAGGCAGTAAGGAGAGTCTTTGGTTCACGCCCCACTAAGCATGCATTCACGACTGTGTGCCTGCTTAAATGAAAATTGTAACACCCGAGCCCAATGCTATTAATTTCAGTTACCGTTCGAACGTAGTGTGGCACTTATTTTATTTACCTTGCTTGATGGTTAATTATTGTAAATTCTACCCGGAAATTAATTTCTGCATATAACAATTTTTGGCATCTAAAATAAAATTAAAAATATTCATCTTGGCCTGCTTGACACCCCTAACCCTGTTGTAGCGTCCGTGCATCGTGTTCTCGTCCCGTTCAGTGAAACGGGCGAGTTTGGACGGCTACGTGCACGTACGTGTGTCCGTTTTGGGGGTATGCTTTTTGATCATAAAACACTTCATTTTAAATTTTGGATCCCGCCTAAAATTCTATTATTTCAATTTCAAATTTTTGGACCCGACCCGGGCGCGATTTGGAAATGTTTTACTTTGCGCCAAAATCCCAGATTTTAATATATTTAAATCATCATATATAATTTAGTTAACCATATAATATTTTTTACAATCTTTTATATCCTTCTCAATTTATTCTCTCAGCCAATCGCAACCTCCCCTTTAACCCCGTGGGCCCCACTTTCTCTCTCTCCCTCTTCTCTCTCTCTCTCCACTTTTCTCTCTCTCTCTCTCATATATTCTCTCGTACTTCTCTTTATCATTCTTTCTCTTCTTGCTTCAAGTCTCGTTTCTCATTTTTTTTAACTGTTCTTTTGTTGCCGGAATTCCGTTGTGCCGGTGACGCTTCACGACGTTCCAGCGAGGTACCCCGACCCGTGTGGTTCCTTTGTTCGTCGTTTGGGTTCATTCCGTGAACCGTGCGCCCGTCGCGAGTTTTCCCCGCCGACGGTTAACGTTCCGTTTTCCCGATTCGCGACCCATCGAGGCAAGTTAATCTTGCTGCATGCTATATAATTCATTTTATACATATTTAAATAAATACCATACCTATAGTTTAAATCTAGTGCCCCATGTTTAATTTTATAACGTTTCGATGTTCCGTTTGCATCCGTTTATATCATTTTAAATCTAGATCATGAAAACTTATCTTGTGACATACTAGATTACATTATACTGCATCCATATCAATTAAAATATATATCGTCATAATATTTCTTATTATTATCTTTAATTAGTTTATAATCTGCATTTTATAATATTATATATTTGAAAATATTATAGTTTACACATGAAACGTCGTTGAAAAAGCGGATACGACAAATCTGAAATTTACTGTACACCTTACCTTATAAAATTCATTATAAATCATAGAAAAATCATTAGTATACGTTATTTAGTTCGTTACGAAGCTAACTCAGAATAATATAACTCTATGAAATATTTACTTGCAAAATAAATTGTTTAAATAACGTAAAATGCAAATGAAAATGTCTCCAAACTGCTGTCCAGGGAAATTCCAGCAGCAAACTTTCAATTTCGAATGTTCATAACTTTTTGTAGGGACAACCTGAGATACTTATACTTATAAAACTGAAAACCTTATTGAATTATCTTTGTTTTGGTATAATACACGTCCCTTTTGGAGAACGTTTGTTATTTATAAGCTATTTTACAAATTAGGGTGACGCTGAATTTCTGAACGGAACTTTCTTGTGCATGGTTAATCAATACCACTTTTATAGTTATTAATCGCTTTGAATATGCTATCCATATTAATATTATTATATCAATATTTATATCACATATTGCTTAGTTGTACATCCCATATTACCATTTTATAGTTTTATAACTTTTCGGATACCCGTTTGCATCCATCGCATTTAAGATACATATAATTGCATTCATAGATCACATTACTACATAATAATGTGATATTAACACTCCATGTTTAATAAATTGCATCCTAATTAATATTGGAACTATAAATATAACCCTAATCGATAACTGTGCATCCATATCCTTGAAAGTATATCTATTTTCATATCATATTACATGTTCCAGTTTATTGTTCTGATAGTACTCATGCTTGTTTATTTATACACATGCTTATGTTAGTTTGATTATGAGCACCCACATGACATCTTGTGCTTCCTGATATGACCTGTTACACTTCCTACTTGACATGACATGGTACCGTACACTCTTGACATGACATGACACCTTTATACATTACCTGGCTTGACATGATGTACCATGACCTGATCCGTTACCTGATCTTGTGTCTAATGCCAACAAACCTGACATGTAGTCCTCATAGACCGTTCTTGTTGTCTATACAGACAAACCTGTTTACCTGATCCTGTGTTGGCATTAGTTTCTTGATTTCGGGATACCTGACTTGACTTGCACATAACTTGGGGGTATGGGGAAATCAAAGGTGAAACCTGACTTGTAACTCGACAGTTCGCTACCTGTCCTGAGTGTACACATTCCTGTTTTGTGCCTAGCGCCATGTCTCGGTTTCGGCCGAGAATATTGTGGTCGTGGTCCCGGGTATGTACGGGATACTATCGAATGTACACATTCTTGTTTTGTGCCTAGCGGCATGTCTCGGCTGCAGCCGAGAATATTGTGGCCGTGGTCCCGGATATGTACGGGATACTATTGAGTTACATCGATGATTCATCAATTTGGTTTCAAAGACTTTAGAACAGAGAACCTGATAGAACAATCCAGTTTACCCACTGCACACTACCCTGTACTGCTCTGATTTATATTATTGTTACCCTTGCTTTATTCATGTTTATATTCGCATTGCCTGTTTACTATGTTATTACTTGATGACTTGACGCGCTGACGTCTGGGTTTTGCATGGCCCAGATTCTTCTACCTTGCTGCAGACTGATTAGGAGTTTTGCCGCTGTTAGACGAGCGGTGAGGTTCCTATCGGTACGTAGTTTCACTCCAGGTGTTTCATTTATTGTATCTTTTGGCTTCCGCATATTGTTGTCTCTTGATTCTTTTACTCTGGCTTATGGACATGTATTAGGTAGTTAGTTTACATTCCTGTTCTTGATATCTCCACAGCCGTAATGCGACTGTGGAAGGATTTTTCCTATCCACGGGTAGCATGATTGGCTATGTCGCGTGCCCACTTTAGCGTGCTTTGGGAAGCGGGGCATGACATGGTTCTTTTGGTATCAGAGCCATAGGATAGTCGGGTTGATTCTTTTGTAGTTGGGTGTTGTACCCAATACACGAATCAGAATACCCGTGTTTAGGAAACATGTCCTGCCACCTTACCGTTTACCATTCTTGAATCACATTCTTCCTGATTATATCTTTTACGATGTGCAAACTTCCTTTGCATATCGACTCGAAACCTGATTCCTTGTAATCTCTAGTACTTAGGCGACTTGGGTAGAGTTATGTAATTGTGGCTATGATACCGCGGCATAGTTACAATGCGGCACTCTATTTAAGTATCTTGGAGTTCTAGCCTTGATCTATATTCAGAATCTATCATCATGCTAATGTTGGGTGTTTTGAGTTCAGGAATATGGCCGGTAAGAATTTGAAGATGTACCAAGGCGTGTGGACGAAGCCGCCATGCTTGGAGTGATAAGGGGAATGCTGGAGAATCAAAGGAAACAGACCGAGCTGATCCAGCAGCAAGCGGACTCTTTTCAGGAAGGTTTGCAGATCGTTCAGCAGTCTGTGAACAATGTTGGAGCTAAGCCAGTTGACCGAGTAGGGACAGTAGCAGATTTCAGACGTTTGGGTCCGTATACATTTACTGGATTGGAGGAGCCGTTGCCAACAGAGCAGTGGCTAGTTGACACAGAGAATTTGCTTATTGCGGCACAGATTCCAGATGAGAAAGAGTTGATGTGGTACGCATTCAGTTAGTGGATTACGCCCGAGAATGGTGGCTTGTAGAAGAGAACCGTTTGCCCAAGCCGATCAAGTGGGCTGATTTTTCGAAGAGTTTCCTGGAGAAGTTCTTCCCGCGGACTGCACGGGAGGAAATGGAAGAGAAGTTCATCGGACTAAAGCAGAAGAGAGCACCCGTAGATGTGCATGCAGCAGAATGGACGAGACTCAGTAGTTTCGCTGGACCTTTAGTTGCCAACGATGCAGACAGGGCACGGAGGTTCATGCGCAGCCTGGACGTGGACATCCAGAGGCAGATTGTCTCCCTGGGTTTGACCACTTTCTCACAAGTACTTACGGCAGCCGAGAGCAGCAGAGTTTATCTGGGATGTAGGGGAGTTTTTCTGTCGGGCCAGTCGAGTTTAGGGCTAGGCCGACAAATAATATTCTTGCATCAATGGAAGTGATAAAGTGAAGAGTCGGCTGTTGTTCGTGATTTTATGGACGTGTTTGAAGATATATCGGGTTTACCGCCAAAGCGAGACGTGGAGTTCGCAATTGATCTTATTCCTGGGGCAGCGCCAGTATCCGAAGCGTATTATCCAATGGCGCCAGTAGAATTGGAAGAAGTCAAGAAACAGGTTGCTGAATTGCTTGAGAAAGGTTGGATTTGAAGCAGTAACTCGCCTTGGGGAGCTCCAGTTCTTCTAGTAAAGAAGAAGGATGGCACAAGAAAGATGTGCATCGACTATCGAGAATTAAACCGGGTGACTATTAAGAACAAGTACCCGATCCCTCGCATTGGCGAACTTTTCGAGCAGCTTAGTGGCGCGAGGGTATTCTCGAAGCTGGATTTGCGATCCGGATATCATCAGGTCCGAGTGAAAACAGAAGATATTTGCAAGACGGCGTTCCGAACTCGGTATGGACATTACGAGTATTTAGTGATGCCCTTCGGAGTAACGAATGCGCCGGCAATATTCAGGGACTTGATGAACCGAATCTTTTCACCGTTCTTGGACCAGTTTATCGTGGGTTTTTTTTATTGACGATATTCTGGTTTATTCGAAGAGTTTTGAGGAACATTCTGAGCATTTGAAGATTGCACTGCGGACGTTGAGACATGAGAACTTATATGCGAAGATGAGCAAGTGCGAGTTTTAGCTGGAGGAAGTAAGGTTTTGAGGCATGTTGTGTCTGGCGATGGAATTTACGTCGATCCAGAATAGATTGCAGCAGTTCGTGATTGGCCAATTCCAAGGAATGTTGCGGAGATAAGAAGCTTTCTTGGACTCGCCGGGTATTACAGAAGATTTGTGGAGAACTTTGCTCGTCTGGCGGAGCCGTTAACCAAGCTTACGCGCAAGGAGGTACCTTTTGTACGGACGGATAAGTGTGCGTTAGCTTTCGAGACGTTGAAGCAGAAGTTGATAACCGTCCCTATTCTGACCGTTCCAGACAATTCCGGAGGATTGGTGATTCACAACGACGCATCTGGGAAAGGATTGGGATGTGTTTTGATGCAGCATGGGAAGGTTGTAGCATACGCATCGAGACAGTTGAGGACCCATGAGAAGAATTACCCAACTCATAACTTGGAACTTGCGGCTGTGACTTTCGCTTTGAAGGTTTGGAGACACTACCTTCTGGGTGAAAGGGTCGAAGTTTTTACTGATCATAAGAGCTTGAAGTATGTGTTCACACAGAAGGAGCTTAATATGAGGCAGCGTAGATGGTTGGAGCTGATGGCTGACTACGATCTTGATCTTAAATACCATCCGGGGAAGGTTAACGTCGTGCCGGATGCGCTTAGTCGGTTACCAGCAATTCAGGTGTTAACTATGCAGAAGGAGATCGTTGAAATTTTCGAAGATTTGACTTGGAGGTTGTGCTATCGCATTCTACGGGACAGTTGATGCAGCTGCAAATACAGTCATCATTGATCGAGAATATTAAAGCAGCACAATCGCAAGACCCTAGACTGCAAAAGTTTCGAGGACAGGTTGAAGCCGGACTACGAACAGATTTATTAATCCCCGAAGATGGTTCGTTGAGGTTTGGTACCCGTTTGTGTGTGCCAAAGGGAGATATTCGTGAAGAGCTTATGAAGGAGGCACACAATTCAGCTTATTCTGTACATCCAGGAGGCACAAAGATGTACCGAGATAATCAACAGCATTTCTGGTGGGAAGGCATGAAACGGGAGATTGCTCGCTTTGTGGCAAAGTGCTTGGTGTGTCAGCAAGTTAAGGCTGAACATCAAAGGGTTGCTGGTTTATTGCAACCACTTCCGATTCCTCAGTGGAAGTGGGAACATATAACCATGGATTTCGTGACGGCTTTACCGCGAAGTCCAAAAGGCAACAATGCTATATGGGTGATTGTTGACCGATTGACCAAGGCAGCTCATTTTATTCCTTTTCGGGTTGGTCAATCAACGGAGACTTTGGCAGAGCGGTACATGTAAGAGATTGTTAGATTGCATGGAGTACCGGTAAGCATCGTGTCCGATCGGGACACTCGGTTCTTATCACACTTTTGGCGGAGTCTACAGGAAAGTTTGGGGACTCGATTGAAGTTTAGCACAGCTTATCATCCTCAAACTGATGGTCAGTCGGAGAGAACGATCCAAACTCTTGAGGATACGTTGAGAGCATGCAGGTTGGACTTCAAGGGGTCTTGGGAGGATCATCTACTTTTGGTGGAGTTGTCTTACAACAACAGTTTTCAGGCAACTATTCAGATGGCTCCATTTGAAGCTTTGTATGGTCGTAAATGCCGTTCACCTGTTTGTTGGGACGATGTCGGTGAACGAAGATTATTGGGACCAGATTTGGTTGTGCAGACAGTTGAGAAGGTTAACCCTATCAGAAATCATATGAAGGCAGCACAGGACCGACAGAAGAGTTGGGCAGATACGTCAAGAAGACCTCTAGAGTGCGCCGTGGGTGATTTGGTATTCTTGAAGATATCACCGACTAGAGGGGTGATTCGTTTTGGAAGTCGGGGAAAGCTTAGTTCTCGATTCGTTGGACCCTTTGAGATCTTGGAGCGTGTTGGTGAGGTAGCGTATCGTTTGGCGTTACCGCAGTCCTTGGCGAATGTGCACGATGTGTTTCACGTATCTCAACTTCGTAGGTATGTTCGAGATGAAACACACGTATTGGATCATTCGGAGCTAACAGTACGAGAAGACTTGACTTTTGAGGAGCGACCGATTGGAATCGTGGATCGGGGGGAAAAGGTTCTTAAGAACAAGGTAATCCCTCTTGTGCTTGTTTCTTGGGGTAATCACTCGCATGGAGAGTCCACTTGGGAACGAGAAGATGAAATCCGACAGAAGTTTCCTCACCTTTTCTTGTAGTTATCTATCTTTGTATTCTTGGAATTTCGAAGACGAAATTCTTTTTGTAGTTGGGTATAATGTAACACCCGAGCCCAATGCTACTAATTTCAGTTACCGTTCGAACGTAGTGTGGCACTTATTTTATTTACCTTGCTTGATGGTTAATTATTGTAAATTCTACCCGGAAATTAATTTCTGCATATAACAATTTTTGGAATCTAAAATAAAATTAAAAATATTCATCTTGGCCTGCTTGACACCCCTAACCCTGTTGTAGCGTCCGTGCATCGTGTTCTCGTCCCGTTCAGTGAAACGGGCGAGTTTGGATGGCTACGTGCACGTACGTGTGTCCGTTTTGGGGATATGCTTTTTGATCATAAAACACTTCATTTTAAATTTTGGATCCCGCCTAAAATTCTATTATTTCAATTTCAAATTTTTGGACCCGACCCGGGCGCGATTTGGAAATGTTTTACTTTGCTCCAAAATCCCAGATTTTAATATATTTAAATCATCATATATAATTTAGTTAACCATATAATATTTTTTACAATCTTTTATATCCTTCTCAATTTATTCTCTCAGCCAATCGCAACCTCCCCTTTAACCCCGTGGGCCCCACTTTCTCTCTCTCCCCCTTCTCTCTCTCTCTCCACTTTTCTCTCTCTCTCTCATATATTCTCTCGTACTTCTCTTTATCATTCTTTCTCTTCTTGCTTCAAGTCTCGTTTCTCATTTTTTTTAACTGTTCTTTTGTTGCCGGAATTCCGTCGTGCCGGTGACGCTTCACGACGTTCCAGCGAGGTACCCCGACCCGTGTGGTTCCTTTGTTCGTCGTTTGGGTTCATTCCGTGAACCGTACGCCCGTCGCGAGTTTTCCCCGCCGACGGTTAACGTTCCGTTTTCCCGATTCGCAACCCATCGAGGCAAGTTAATCTTGCTACATGCTATATAATTCATTTTATACCTATTTAAATAAATACCATACCTATAGTTTAAATCTAGTGCCCCATGTTTAATTTTATAACGTTTTGATGTTCCGTTTGCATCCGTTTATATCATTTTAAATCTAGATCATGAAAACTTATCTTGTGACATACTAGATTACATTATACTGCATCCATATCAATTAAAATATATATCGTCGTAATATTTCTTATTATTATCTTTAATTAGTTTATAATCTGCATTTTATAATATTATATATTTGAAAATATTATAGTTTACACATTAAACGTCGTTGAAAAAGCGGATACGACAAATCTGAAATTTATTGTACACCTTACCTTATAAAATTCATTATAAATCATAGAAAAATCATTAGTATACGTTCTTTAGTTCGTTACGAATCTAACTCAGAATAATATAACTCTATGAAATATTTACTTGCAAAATAAATTGTTTAAATAACGTAAAATGCAAATGAAAATATCTCCAAACTGCTGTCCAGGGAAATTCCAGCAGCAAACTTTCAACTTCGAATGTTCATAACTTTTTGTAGGGACAACCTGAGATGCTTATACTTATAAAACTGAAAACCTTATTGAATTATCTTTTTTTTGGTATAAGACACGTCCCTTTTGGAGAACGTTTGTTATTTTTAAGCTATTTTACAAATTAGGGTGACGCTGAATTTCTGAACGGAACTTTCTTGTGCATGGTTAATCAATACCACTTTTATAGTTATTAATCGCTTTGAATATGCTATCCATATTAATATTATTATATCAATATTTATATCACATATTGCTTAGTTGTACATCCCACATTACCATTTTATAGTTTTATAACTTTTCGGATACCCGTTTGCATCCATCGCATTTAAGATACATATAATTGCATTCATAGATCACATTACTACATAATAATGTGATATTAACACTCCATGTTTAATAAATTGCATCCTAATTAATATTGGAACTATAAATATAACCCTAATCGATAACTGTGCATCCATATCCTTGAAATTATATCTATTTTCATATCATATTACATATTCCAGTTTATTGTTCTGATAGTACTCATGCTTGTTTATTTATACACATGCTTATGTTAGTTTGATTATGAGCACCCACATGACATCTTGTGCTTCCTGACATGACATGTTACACTTCCTACTTGACATGATATGGTACCGTACACTCTTGACATGACATGACATTTTTATACATTACCTGGCTTGACATGATGTACCATGACCTGATCTGTTACCTGATCTTGTGTCTAATGCCAACAAACCTGACATGTAGTCCTCATAGACCGTTCTTGTTGTCTATCCAGACAAACCTGTTTACCTGATCCTGTGTTGGCATTAGTTTCTTGATTTCGGGATACCTGACTTGACTTGCACATAACTTGGGGGTATGGGGAAATCAAAGGTGAAACCTGACTTGTAACTCGACAGTTCACTACCTGTCCTGAGTGTACACATTCCTGTTTTGTGCCTAGCGGCATGTCTCGGTTTCGGCCGAGAATATTGTGGCCGTGGTCCCGGGTATGTACGGGATACTATCGAGTGTACACATTCCTGTTTTGTGCCTAGCGGCATGTCTCGGCTGCAGCCGAGAATATTGTGGCCGTGGTCCCGGGTATGTACGGGATACTATTGAGTTACATCAATGATTCATCAATTTGGTTTCAAAGACTTTAGAACAGAGAACCTGATAGAACAATCCAGTTTACCCACCGCACACTACCCTGTACTGCTCTGATTTATATTATTGTTACCCTTGCTTTATTCATGTTTATATTCGCATTGCCTGTTTACTATGTTATTACTTGATGACTTGACGCGCTGACGTCTGGGTTTTGCATGGCCCAGATTCTTCTACCTTGCTGCAGACTGATTAGGAGTTTTGCCGCTGTTAGACGAGCGGTGAGGTTCCTGTCGGTACGTAGTTTCACTCCAGGTGTTTCATTTATTATATCTTTTGGCTTCCGCATATTGTTGTCTCTTGATTCTTTTACTCTGGCTTATGGACATGTACTAGGTAGTTAGTTTACATTCCTGTTCTTGATATCTCCACAGCCGTAATGCGACTGTAAAAGGATTTTTCCTATCCACAGGTAGCATGGTTGGCTATGTCGCGTGCCCACTTTAGCGTACTTTGGGAAGCGGGGCGTGACAAAAATGGTGTCCAAAATGTGCTGATTTATGTACGACACTACAATAGTGCTCGCACTTAGCAGAAATTCCTAAGGGCAAAGTATAAAGCTCATGTACATAGGTGAGATACACGTACGAATATATGATGAACAGAAAATATTCAACAGGCAATAATAAGAGAAATACATCAAAACAAATATACTACTCTACAGGGAAGAGATCACCAAATATGGGATCAGAGATACAAGGGTTAATAAAACAATAAATAAAGTTCTACAATTCTCTTTATGCCCTCTCTACCATGTCGAAATGGCGGTCTTCGCGAGGAGTTGCTCCCCATCGATTAGTGACATGCTCATCGGTGAAGGCGGACATAATAGCCCGTCGAGCTCGTATCTGACTCAGTAAATGAACCGAACGATCCTTCAGAGGCTGAGTAATCAAGTGGGCCTAGTGGAAACACTCGAGCTTGTCCTCCGCTGCATTGAGAATCGTCGGAGTCATCTCTACCGGATGAGGAGGGATGTCGGCAAGCACGGATAAAAAGATCATCCGGGGCCAAATGGAGCCCATAGGAAAAGGAGAGCCCTTATGAGTCAGGAGCTCATACATCACCGCGTCGCATTAAGCGTCGGTGAGAAGAGGGTTTACCAGCCGTGCAGCAAAGTGAGGAATCATTTCCTCGATAGGCACCTCCCATGGTTGCCGATAAGCATGAGGACGATTGCACGCCATAGCTCTCAGTTTGCTTCTTTGGAAAATGACTTGCCTTGAGTTCTGTTAGTAAAAATGGGTTTCTTTTTTAAGAGAAGAAGGAAAACATAATTTCGAGTTATAAAGAGAAACGTTCAAAGTTATGCACAAAAAATGTCGTGTATAGTGGAGCTATTTCCAAGGCTTAAAAGGGAGGATGTGAAAAGAAAGGGGTGAATCATTGGAATCAGAGTAAGGAGGTGAAACGACCTCATCAACAGATCCTCACGTGCATGACACGTGAGCACCCGCATTAATCCTTTTAAAGACTAAATCGGCGCCGCACGTGCATAACACGTGAGCGCCGACGCTAGTTCAGGACTAAAATCCTCAACAACGCCTCATGCGCAAAGCACGTGATTGCCAAAAACAGTATAACGACACTTCATGCAAGACACATGTGAGCATTAAAAAAAGGGGGAAAGAGGAAGTTTTGTCATTCATGCTCTAGGAACTTATACATGCTATAAAAACAAAAGAAAATGTTTACAATGGTAAAACACTTAATCCCGGACATGGATTGAGGAATTCAGAAGCAAGGCCGAGTAAAATACTTCTGGCTTGTCTGACCATTTTCGTGTGTATCTTCTCACGAATGCAAGCGTCAGGATTCTCGCTGATATCATCCGTCCTCTGATAGGCGGAGATTATCGTCGTCTGTTAGAAAACTTGATGCAAGATATCAACAAGACCATCTCGCCGCCTCTTCGAGATCAAAGCCCATCAGATATACTGAGTGCGCCTTGTCTTCGGCATCATCAAGTGCCTCAAGCGGCATGGCTTCGTTAAATTCAGGAAGTGCTTCCCAAATTGCCCCCATGATGATCTTCAAAAGAGCGGAACGACGGGGGAGTAGTCGACCGTTGTTTTCATCGAAGCGATGCATAACCTCGGTGCATTAGGCATTCGTAAACTCCTGGTTTTGACAGCGGCCTTGGACGCGAATGTCTTCATAGGAGATAATTTCGTCAAGATCATACAGATAAGCGGCCATAGTATCTGAAAAGAAAAATCTGCAAGAGTTTAACAACCGAAATGATCAAGAAAATGCTTATTATGAAATCTAAAGGGATTCTCGTCAAATGAACACTGGAGTTTAAACAACTCCTAACAAACTCTTGAAGCAAGTTCTGCTAAAGGCATGACAGACTTAAATCTGCTGTAGGGGCATTAAAACCCTCAAATACTCGAGAGCATTAGGAAATAATATTCCCAAAAATGTCTGAGTCTCTCTCTAAAGCCAAGCTCTGTGAATACGAAATTAAATTCCTATAATAAAGGGATTAAATCCCAGAAAACCCCAAAACGAAATTAAATTCCAAGATTCTTAAAGATTAGTGATGGGGTAAAACCCTAAGAAGGGGATTAAAAATCCCCATTGATTCAAAATTTCAAAATCTACAAAAAAGAATATATATATATATACAAGTTTTGAGATCTTTAAGAAACTAATCCAAGAAAAGAGCTGTGCTCTGATAATGGATTTAAAATCCAAGGCAGAAAGCAAGAGGGGGTCATGCAAGTCCTCACCCAAAGAGAAGTTTTGCAGAGTTTAACTCTGAAAGATTTTAAGGCAGAGAACTAAGGTCTGAAGAAGAAAATTAAATTCTCAAAGAAGACAAGGAAAGAAGAAGATGAAAGAACAGTGGCTTCCCAAAGACAATACCCTTGCATTTATAAGACGTGATGAAGGCGGTTCATCTCCCCATTCCCCTAGGCAATCCAACGGCTGTAAAGATGACAGCATTGCACACACGTGCAAGCCATGTGAGAACAACGCTGTGGGGGCATTTGTTCCCTTATAAAAATAAAAAAAGATGAGGGAGAAACAGAAAGAGGAAAAGAGATGGGAAAAATTCCCCTAATGGAGCATCACGCGCCCACACGTGATCTAAAGATTATTGAGCCTCACGTGCAAACACGTGAGTATCTATATACAAAGTATATAGGCGTCGTCCTAAAAACAGGTCAAAGAAGCCTCCGTATCAGCACATGATGCCCTTTGTTGGGCTTAACTTCGTGAGGGTCACGTGCCACACGTGACATTTCTGAACATCGGCTAACGTGCCAACACAAACAACAACAACAACAACAACTGAGCCTTTTATCCCAAGCATATGGGGTAGGCTACATGAACCAACATGAGAATCACGCCGGGTCCAGCACATGAATCCTTTGTCTCCACTCACTTCTATCGAACAATATACTTTCATTGAGTCCTTTGGCAACCATATCGTTTCGTATCACCTCCATCCATGTTTTCTTCGGTCTCCCTTTTGCCCTTTTGCCATTACCAATATCGAGAGTATCTATTCGTCGAACTGGTGCTTCCATAGATCTGCGTCGCACATGACCAAACCATCTAAGCCGGTTTTCCCGCATCTTCTCCTCCACGGGTGCTACACCAACTTTTGCACGAATATCCTCATTTCGCACCTTGTCTTTTCTAGTGTTACCGCACATCCAACGAAGCTAACGTGCCAACACGTGATGCCTTTTCTCTGGAGGCTGCTACATCTAAGCAAACCAGTTTAATTCTATGGGGTGGTCACGTGCTATACGTGAGGGTTCCTAATCACCTCCAAGCTGATAGAATTAAATTCTAAATAAAAGGGATCAAAACCCTATTTGGAAAATATTTCCTTAGATTTTTCTAAACAAGAAAGATTACGCTCTGTAAAACAGAGCACCGTTGGATTAAAAATCCGATGGTGATTAAAAATCACCAAGCTACAGAATAAGCTCTGTATGGGAAATATTTTCCCAATCTTGTTAAAAATAAGAAAAATATCTTCTGTAAAACAGAAGCCCTTGGATCAAAGATCCAACGGTGGATAATATCTCCAAAGCAATTAAAAAATCTCTCAATGAAAGATTTCCTTAACTGAATCAACAAATCTACCTCTACTATATAAAGGACTCTAGACCTCAAGTCTTAAGGAAGGAGAAAAAAGATAGGAGAGACCCCCCATAAGATTAGAAAAAAAGAAGAAGAAGCAGAGCTCTCTTTTAGAAAAAGAAACCCTGGGTAAGAAGAAAGACATAGAGATCATTTTATCTCTTCTTCACCATTTCAAGAGTTTAACACTTCTACAAAGAACTTAGTTCTTCCTCTAATTGAGGTCTGCAGAAGCATATCACCCCACAAGTTGAGAATTTAATTCTCATCGGGGAGATTCTGTCATGCAGACCCCAAAACTTAGGGGAAAGAACTAAATTTGAAGAATTTAATTCTTCTAAAAAAAATATAGGAATTTAATTCCTCTGATAAAACTAGGGTTTAACCCTATATAAGAATTTAATTCTTATCAAAATAAGGGACTTGAAATGCTCAAAACTCAGATCAAAATTTTCATGCACGTAAAAGAAATGATTAGTGTTCAACGCTATAGCAACAAATCACGTTTTCCCACGTGAGCACCTTTGAGGAACAAAAAGGAAAGACTAAGATCAAATCACGTGTTCACACGTGACCCCTTAAAACGAGCGCTTAGCAATTACATGGAAAAGGAAATAAATCCAAAGACAGTTCTCATTTTGGGCCGCCTCACGTGCCCGCATGTGACCCCCAATAGTGTTTAGCACTTATAAAGGAAGGGGGAATAAACCAAAGACAGTTCCCAACTTCGGAGCGTCTCACGTGCCCATACATGACCCCTAACAGTGCTTAGCACTTATAAAGGAAGAGAGAATAAATCTAAAGAGACAGTGCCCAGCTTTGGGGCGCTTCACGTGCCCACACGTGATGGCCAAAAGAATTAAGTGTTTAACACTTATATACAAATGGGGATTTGGACCCAAGTATACAATGCCGACTTTCAGGTGCCTCACGTGCCTCACGTGAGCGCCCCAAATTTCAGTGTTTAACACTGCTTTTGATCCTCACATGGGAGCACGTCAGCGCCGAGCAGATATTAGTGTTTAACACTATGAGAGGCTAACCTTAGCCCAGATTAGCCAAGTCTCCCGAGGCCAAAAACCTTTTGACCATTAATCAACTGAGTCTTCCTATACTCAGGTCTCCCTCAGATCGATCTTAGTGCCAAAGATGACTAATGATCTCCTAATACATGGCATCTAAAATGATGTTTGTTCCACCATGATCTCTCCCTTCAATCTAGAGTTCAGTTCAAGGGTACATCTCTCCATACCTCTGATACATGCCGTTGTAATTCTTCAACGTCTTCAGAGAGATGTAGGGTCCCGACAACCGACAACTCTTTTGGTACACTCCTAAACCCATAAGCACACCCCAATAGACCGCAATGTCCTTAAACTAGCTGCGGACCGCAACGTCCTTAAACTAGCTCTGGACCGCAATGCCCTTAAACTAAACCTTCACCCCAAAATGGTGATCTACGGACCGTAACGTCCCTAAACTAAAGCAATTGAGCCCAAACGCTCTTTTGTTGGATCAAAATGATCCCAAACCCCTGTTAAGTAAATCTTAGTACAAGATCAGACTAACGTATCCTTAACAAACATTTAAGTTGATCTTAATCTCAAACGAGATTAATGATCCTTAAATCAACCCCAAACCCAAATATAAGAATATGCGGATTTGGACTAATCCACGCCCTACGGGCGACAACAAAAATTAGTCTCCGTATACAATCCACGGGCAACCAAAAATAAAACAAACATACACGACACGAAGTGACCTTCTGGAGGAGGAGAAAATAGTTATCGCTACGCGGTAACGTAATTAACTGCAGGGGCTTGCGCCTGCAGGGAAGAGCATCCCCACAATCAAAAACCCCTCGTAAACTAGGGGATCTAATGAAGTCTGCTACAACGGCCACATCCGTATAGACCTCCGATACACGGTGCCATAAATCAACTTAGCATCTTCGGAGGGATGGACGGATAAACCCAAATAGCATCTGCTCCCAAATTCAGGCAAGACGATCCATCCCGGTTTCGTCTCTGTTTTCGGCGGTGAACAGTCACTGTTTAGGCATTGCTTTCATTCCATGTATTTACTTTTCAATGTATTGTAAAAAGAATGTTAATAAATAAAGTTGTTGTTCATTTTCATCTTGTCTCTTATGTACATTTTATTTTATATTGCTTAGATACGCTTGGCGTGTTTACTTCTGAGTAAATGCATCGCGTGACCCGTCGCGTCCTCTACCCGTACACTGGGAAGCGGGGTGTGACAATTTGGTAGAGTTTCCTGACAGCTATGTCATTCCTAAATTCAGAAAATTTGATGGGACGGGAAATGCGAATCAGCACATCGCCCACTTTAAAGCCTCGTGCGGGAATACTGGGGGCAATGATGCGCTTCTCCTCTACAAGTTCGTTAATAGCTTAACCGATGTCGCTTTCGACTGGTACGCTAGCATACCGGATGGCTCCGTTACTATTTTCGTCCAAATGGAATCTTTGTTTCAACAAAGGTTCATGAGTGTCAGCGATAAGATCACCATCGCCGACCTCGTAAGGACCAAGCCAAAGAACAACGAAAACAACAAGGATTTTATAACCCGATAGCGTAATCTCTCCGTCAAATATGAACCGCCGATAGAGCAGGACCAATCTGTCGGCCTCCTAGTCGGAAATCTCAACAATTGGATGTCCTCGTTTCTATGCACCGCAAGTCTCAAAACATTCCAAGAGCTGACCAGGAAAATTCGGATGTTGGAGCGCTCAAAACAGGAGTTCTCCTCTGATTCCCAAAATAATAATAGGTCCTGGAGAAACTGAGAGGACGATAATCGCAAAGGTGGAAATTTCGACGATGCTGAATCTTTTAACACTTCAGCTAACCGAAATAAGCAAAGGATGAGCGGGCTTAATGCCAACCAGCCTCAAAAGCCAGTGTTCGGAGAGGGAGGAGAATCTCTACTGAAAGAGAAGCTGGATAAGGTCTATTCCTTCAGAAGGGACAAAGTCTATAAAATATTCAAAGACGCCCAAAGAAACGGTCTACAATTGCCAGAATCAAAAAGACCGTAGGAAGCGAATATGACTGGCGACCCCAAATATTGCCCCTATCACAGAGTGATAGGTTATGATATTGAAGACTGCTTTGTCTTCAAAGATTGGGTCGAAAAGCAATACAAGATAGGAGAGATAGAACTGCCTAAAGGCGTGTTAACAAACAGTCAAGTTGTGACCGCCAATTTCATACAAACGGATACCGAAGCCCTTCGGGAACCTGACATCTGCCTTTCTCTGAAAAGAGCGGACCAAGGCGACAAGCTAAGAGCCAAACGAGCAATATTTCTAATGAAGAAGCAGTAGATGGGTACACAACCCATACGATCCACATGATGGAGCCCATAGGAACAAGTCCTCCTACGCCTTATAACCATGACGATGACATGGTTGTTGCCATCTAACACCGGTTCGGTCAAGATGACGAAGAGCCCACTTATGCAATTAAGCCAAAGGAGCCCATGGTTCCTGCAGAATCGAGCCCAGGTTCCAACAGCTGACCACCACGTCATTAAATTAGGAGCATACGACCCCTAAGTCGTTAAACTGTGAGTGTAAAAAAATGTGTGTAAATAAAAAAAAGTCGAAATGATGGGGCGACTCGTAATAAAAATCAGCGAATAAAATAAAGACGAAAAATAAAGCCGAAATGATAGGGCAATTGCGATCTTCGCGATGAGAAAAGCTGAAATCATAGAGCAATTGCGAATATTCCAGTGCAGCGATGCAGACGCCAACCAAATTCCAAGTTCCCAAATGGCCAATGATGAGTCGCTCCTGGTACCATATTCCAGTGCAGCGATGCAGATGCCAACCAAAATCCAAATCCCTAAATTCCCAATGGCGAATGATGAGTCGCTCCTGGTACCATATTCCAGTGCAGCGATGCAGACGCCAACCAAATTCTAAGTCAAATAGCGAATGATGAGTCGCTCCTGGTACCATATTCCAGTGCAGCGATGTAGACACCAACCAAAATCTAAATCCCTAAATTCCCAACGGCAAATGATGAGTCGCTCCAGTACCATATTCCAGTGCAGCGATGCAGACGCCAACCAAAATTCAAATTCCCAAAATTCTCCCTGCCCTACGGTTGGTCCCCAAGTTGACTATCGTATACAATCCACGGGCTCAAATAATTCTTATCACACCCATATCCCACTGCAATTACCAGTCATGCGGCTGGTCTCCGCCCTTGGAATTATGCTTCATTTGGAAAAACCCACTCATGTGTCCTCACGATGCATGAGGAGAACAAAACTTACGGGATCCTCACGACTCGTAAGAAAACACCTTCGTGGGATCCTTACGACTCACAAAGGAAAAACACACTTGGGTGTCCTCACGACTCCTAAAAAGAAAATACACCTACGGGATCCTTTCGACTCGTTGGGAGAAATGCTTTTATGGGACCCTTACGGCTCATAAAATTGAAAAGCCTTAAGGGATAGGGGCCTAAATCTGCCTCCTAAGCCATCACTCTCCAACAGGAAAAGGCAAATGATGAATTGCTCCTGGAACCTGTGCTTCAGTGTTAGCAACGCTGATGCCGACCCCTGCCCCAAAATTCCAAATCGATCCAATAGACCCCTAAGTCTTTAAACTGGGAATAGATGACCTCTAAGTCGTTAAACTGGGAACAGATGTCCCCTAAGTCATTAAACTGGGAACGAGGGAAATCCCCTCACGACAGATGATGATTCACTCCTGGTACCATATTCCAGTATAGCGATGCTGATGCCAAACCAAAACCAAAATCCCCAAATCCTCTCATGGCAAATGATGATTCGCTCCTAGTACCATATTCCAGTGTAGCGATGCTGATGTCAACCCAAATCGCATCAAGTCAGCAAGAAAACCAACGACCTCCCTGGCGGAATCAAGCTCCACCTCGGAAACAAGTCGAATTTCGACACCGCAGAAAATGGAGCAAGTCAACTTCAACCACTGACACTGCAAAAAGCGGAGTAAGTCAAAATCCAATCATTGACACCGGAAGAAGCGGAGTAAGTCAATTCAAGCACCGGCCGTTCAAGTCGCTAAAAGGGCAGCACCAACCGTCCAAGTCGCAAAAAGAGCAGCACCGACAGTCCAAGACGCTAAAAGGGCAGCACCGACCGTCCACGTCGCTAAAATGGCAGCACCGACCGTCCAAGTCGCAAAAGGGGCAGCACCGACCGTCCAAGTCGCAAAAAGGGCAGCACCGACCTTCAATGTCGCTAAAATGGCAGAACCGACCATCCACGTCACAAAAATGGCAGCACCGACCGTCCAAATTGCAAAAATGGCATAACCGACCATCCACGTCTCTAAAATGGCAGAACCGACCGTCCACGTCGTAAAAATGGAAGCACCGACCGTCCAAGTAGCAAAAAGGGCAGAATCGACTGTCTACGTCGCTAAAATAGCAGAACCGACCGTCCACATCGCTAAAATGGCAGAACCGACCATCCACGTCGTAAAAATGGCAGCACCGACCGTCCACGTCGCTAAAATGGCAGAACCGACCGTCCACGTCGTAAAAATAGCAGCACCGACCGTCCAAGTCGCAAAAAAGGAAGAACCGACCGTCCACGTCGCTAAAATGGCAAAACCGACCGTCCATGTCATAAAAATGGAAGCACCGACCGTCCAAGTCGCAAAAATGGCAGAACCGACCGTCCACGTCGCTAAAATGGCAGAACCGGCCGTCCACGTCGCAAAAATGGCAGCACCGACCGTCCACGTCGCTAAAATGGCAGCACCGACTGTCCACGTTGCAAAAATGGCAGCACCAATCGTCCACGTCGCAAAAAGGGCAGAATCGACCGACACATCGTCAAAACGGGAACCAAATCAAGTCAACCTCCACACGAAAGAAGATCCATCAATTTCACGCATACAGCCCACATATGTGGTGTGCATTTATTGATGGAAGCACTTTGTTGGGGTCAAAAATTACACTCCAGTTGACCAAGTCAAAACCAAGGTCAACCCCAAGTCAAGTGGGCTCGAGCTCGAGCCCAAGTCAAGACCAAGTATGGAAGGGGCCGGCTCCATACCAAAAAGAAGGCAATAAATTAGTCTAAATTTAATTTTTAGAAATAAATATATGTAAAGTGGGCAGAAAGCCAAAATTTTGTAAACCCTATGGCTTATGTGCAAAAAAGAAATAAGCACATAAGGCATGGGGTGGCACAAGTGCCATTTGGCAAATCCCAAGGGGTTATATGTAAAGTGTGTAGCCTATAAAGGCAACATGATGAAAAAATCGATAATAACTTTTTCTCACTCCCAAAAATTAGGGTTTTGTGCCTCCTCCTTCCTCAAGGTTCTAAACCTTCTTCTCCTTTTTTAATTAAATCAAGAGTTTCACTCTTCCTTTTCCAAAAATAAACAGTTTTTCACCATCAAACCCTTGAATGGGAACTCGGATCTTCTATTAGATCTCAAAAATGGGAGATTTTTAAATCCCACCCCTTTTTTTCTCCAAGATCCGGCCAACAGAAGAGGAGGAGGAAGAAGACCCATCTCCAAAAATCACACCTTGGTCAGATCCAAGGCCTAAAAGAAGATCCAGGGCTAAAGGGAAGAAGAAAGGGGTCCTCTTTGATCATCCCCAAAGATTTCTAGGAGTTTAACTCCATAAACCAAACCCTTTTTTATAGGAGTTTAACTCTATTCAACATTTTTCAGAGTTTTAACTTCATAAATAAAAAATCCTTTTTCGGAGTTTAACTCCTTTTTCCGGGGCTAAAAGCCCATTCTTTCTGCCGGCGCCCAACGCCCATGTGAGGCGCCAGCGCCCAGCACCCACGTGTCAGGCACGTGAGGCACCAGCACCCGCGTGCCGGGCACGTAAGGCGCTGGCGCTCACGCGTCCTTTGGACGCTATATTTCCCTCTTTATATACACACACACTCCACAACACTTTCCCCGTTAGGAAAAATTTCTAACGGGACGCTGCCGCACACCCGCAAGGGGGCTGACCCCCAGCCCACTATCCGGGTAGCAGGACCCCCGTAAACTCTGCGAGGCCCCCGATATATCCAAAACACGACACTGCACATTGAGTTCGCATGACCTGTTTGACCCGTCAATCGGCGGTTCTTTTGCTCCAAAGGCGAGGGGTAATTAACAACAGCTTAGTCCGCGGCTGTCGGAGATTCGAATCCCCACAATCAGTAAACCCCCACCTACCCTTGACAGGGGGATCTGTAGTATGCCTGACAAGCGCGCGCGTATTCCCATCTCAATGAGATGATGAAAAACACCCTACAGTGAGTCGATCCATAATAACTCATACTACATCGTTACCTTTCGTGCTACGAGGAAGAGCGGTCATGAAGTCCATGGTAATGTGCTACCATTTCCAATCTGGGATAGGTAACGGTTGAAATAAACCAGCAGTTTTGTGATGTTCAGCCTTTACTTGCTGACACACCAAGCACTTGGCTACGCTTCTGGTTACTTCACGCTTCATTCCATGCCACCAGTAGTGTTTCTGTAGATCCTTATACATTTTGGTACCACCGGGGTGTACCGAGTACGGAGAGTTGTGAGCTTTTTTCATCAACTCTTCTCGAACAGGACCTTGTGGTATATACAATCTACTTCCATATCTCAAGAATCGGTCTTCGTCGATGATGAAGTCTGTTCGAAGTCCACTTTCTACCTGTTCTCGGATCTTTTGTAACTTGGTATCATTTGTTTGAGCTGCTTTGATCTGATTGACAATAGTAGACTGAAGTTGTAAGTTCATCAACTCTGAAGCATTACCTGGCATAACTACCTCGATCTCCATCCCGTGCAATTCTTACTGTAGTTTCCACTGAGCGGCGAGATTCATTGATAGTGGTTGACGACTAAGTGTATCAGGAACTACATTCACCTTCCCTGGATGATACTGTAGGTTGATGTCGAAGTCCGCCATAAGTTCTAGCCATTTTCTCTGTCGTATGTTCAACTTTTTCTGAGTAAATACATACTTCAGATTTTTGTGGTCTGTGTATATATCCTATCGTTCTCCAAGCAGATAGTGGCACCAAATTTTAAGTGCAAAGATAACGGGTGCCAACTCCAAGTCATGTGTTGGATAGTTGCGCTCATGAACCATCAGCTGTCTTGATGCAAAAACTACAACATTTCCATACTGGTGTAGAACGCATCCTAATCCCTTACCGGACGCATCACAATGCACAACAAATCCTCCAGATTGGTCCAGTATTACGATAATAGGAGCTGATATCAATCTTGACTTGAGTTCTATAAAAGCTTGTTCACATGCTTCTGACCACACGAATGCTTCATCTTTACGTGTGAGCTTGGTCAAAGGTGTTGCAATCTTCGAGAAACCTTCGATGAATCTTCTGTAGTATCCTGCTAAACCCAAAAAACTTCGAATATCCTTCACTTTCTTTGGTGTCGTCCATTCGCTGACAGCTGATACTTTAGCTAGATCTATTGAGATTCCTTCGTGCGAAACAATATGTCCGAGAAATCTGACTTGATCTAGCCAAAATTTGCACTTGCTGTACTTGGCATAGAGTTGATGCTGACGTAATGTCTCCAGGACAATCCGCAAATGCCCAGCGTGCTCTTTCCGATTCTTTGAATACACCAGGATGTCGTCGATAAAAATAACAATGAATCTGTCTAAGTACTCTCAGAAAACTTGGTTCATCAGATTCATAAATATCGCAGGTGCATTAGTCACTCCAAATGGCATTACGAGAAATTCATAATGACCATAACGAGTCCTGAATGCCGTTTTCGGAATATCAGACTCTTTGACCTTTACCTAATGATAACCCGAACGAAAATCTAACTTTCAAAATACGCAAGACCCACTTAGTTGATCGAATATATCGTTGATGTACGGTTGTGGATAGTTGTTCTTTATCGTCACTTTGTTCAGAGCTCGGTAGTCTATACACATTCTGTATGAACCTTCTTTCTTCTTCACAAGAAAAATTGGAGATCCCCAACTTAAAGTATTGGGATAAATCCAACCTTTCTTTAGAAGTTCGTCCAACTGAGTACGGATCTCCTTTAATCCTTCAGGGCTTAACCGGTATGGAGCTTTGATCACCGGTTGCGCACTAGGTACCAAGTTAATGCTGAATTCAAGAGCTCGATCGGGAGGCAAACCTGTTATATCTTTAGGAAACACATCCTCGAACTCTCGAACTACTTCTGGCTTGTCTTCTTCCGCCTGTAAGGTTGCAATCACTGCCTTCTTTGGTTTAGCCATGTAAGTGCTAGGTTCTAGGGTACGGTCCCCACCCTTGAAATAAAAGAACGGATGATCTGGTATTTCGATCACCACCTTCCTTTGACGACAGTCGATGGTAGCGAAGAAAATTCCTAGCCAATCCATTCCCAAGACTACGTCGAAGTTCGGTATGTCAAGCACCTTGAAGTCCGCATAAAATTCTCTACTGCAGACGACCACTGGACACAGATCATATCCCATAGTTGCCTTTAGAATGCCGTTCCCTGAACTGACATTCCAGCTGGATATGATCGGTTTAATTGGAATCGCATGAGTTCAGACGAACCATTGCGACATAAAGCAATGTGATGCTCCAGTGTCGAACAGTGCTAAAGCAGGTAGGGAGGCTACTAAGATTGTACCTAAGTTGTGTGGGATAAGTTTAGGTATAGAAAAAAATATATTTATCTATACAAGGATTGAAAAGGTTTGAAAGATTGGGAGTTACCAGTGATGACTTGGCCAGTGGCTTCAGCTTCCTCAACAGTCATTGTGAAAGCCTGATACCGGGGTACATTCCTCTTTGCTGGAGGCACATTCTTCTGTCTCTGGGGCATATTTCTCTGCCCTTGAGGCATGTTCCTCTGGGCCTGATAGAATTGACGAGGAGGCTGTGCCGGAAGTCCACGTGGATGTGGAGCAGGTAAAGCAAGACGAGGTACATGAGCCTGGATAGCTGGCCGCTGCGGAAAAGTGATCGCTGGTCGGGGTACAGGAGCTGGGTTGATACGATATGGGCAAGCTCCAATGGCGTGAGTGGATACGCCACAAATCAAACACAGGCCATTCGCACGCCTACAGTCCTTCGCCAGATGTCCATTCCTCTTGCAATAGAAGCAAAAGTCTGTACTAGGTCGGTTAAAAGTTACTCCAGGTGTCCTGGGTACAAATGGTGGCCTGGAAGAGGCTCCTCCTGCCATCTGAGTGGCAGGGTGTTTCACACCGGCAGTCTGAGGTCTGCCTTTCTTCTTCACTACTGCCTCATATCGTCAGGCAGCCTTCAGTGCAAGATCATGAGTTGGGAAATCCCCTATAGCTAGTGCAGCTTGGATTTCCGGGTCCAACCCTTGCTGAAATCTTCGTGCCCTGATCTCAGCAGTCGGGATCAGGTGTGCCGCGAACCTGCTACGATCTTGTGTTAGCAGTGTAGTATGTGATATCCGGAAATTGAATATTGAGACATATTTTACCTGCTAAGCATGGTAAACTCAGTATCGTATCCATCCACAGATTTGTTCCACATTGAACCTTGTTGTAAGTGGATGAACTGTTATTCCATGTTGAAACGGGCAGTCTCAGGGAAATATTTCGTGTTGAAAATATCGCGAAATGTCCTCCATTCAATCAGTTGGGCTATTCGGCTTTCTTCAGCCTTCCACCAGACTCTGGCATTGTCCGTCAGTTGCAACTTTACAACTATCGCCCAAGCAACCTCTGGCACTTGTGCTGCTGGCAGATCATCCTCTATAGACTAAGCCCATTCCCCTGCCTCTAGTGGGCTCTCTTTCCCAGAGAAATGTTTCGGATGCAAAGCCCGGAATTGCTTGATTCCTGGTGTCTCGATCTCTGTACGGTGCATGAGGATAGCAGCCTGCTGCTGACCTCCAAGAGGCTCTTGATCGCCTCAAGCAATATCATTTGCTTGTTGATGTGAGCTGCAACGGTAGGTGATGATGGTAGAGTAGGAGATGGGGTGTTGCCATTAATGTTGGTACTCGTGTTGTTGGGAGAATCCATAATCTTGATAGAAAAAGAAATGTTAGGATAGATTCAATGAATTTGAAATATAAAGAGTGTACAGTTACTGATTCTTATACTTCTTGTGATATATTGCTTAGAATTCCATGCAGAACTGATCTACATAGGTCACCAACAAAACCTGTCACGCCCCGCTTCCCGGTGTACGGAGAAGGAGGCGTGGCGGGCACGCGACGTATTTACTCAGAAGTAAACACGTTAAACGTAAATAAGCAATATAAATAAATGCACAAGAATGACTAGAGATGTAATATAAACAACAACTTTTATTAACATTCATTCTTTACATTACAACTGATTTGAAAAGAAAATGTACAATGATAAAAGCAATGCCTAAACAGTGGCATACAAATGAAAAGGGTAAGTACAAGTAAAGACTAGAAGTCTGGCTCCTCTGTAAACTGATCCAAGTCCTCCTGGCTGGGCTCAGTCTCCTGAGAGTCGAGTCCTCCTGACGAACATTCCAAAGAAAGAAGAGACAGGAATGTCGTCAGCGAACTAGCGCTCGGTAAGTCCCAAAGATAAGGGTGCAATAGAACAAGTAAAGAATATATGACTGGTAATTTGAACAAGTATATTTTTGTTATACTAACGTAGTTGTTTGTAGCTTGGTATAGAATGTATCAGTGTATACGAGAGGAGTCCAACTATCCCGTGGACTATGGTAACATGTAAGTATAAGGCCCCGTCAAAACCCACGGGACAACGGCACGAGAGTCCATGTAGGTGTCTTTTAGTGTTCATCATCGTGCCACTTCTAACGCATTCCATACCAATCTACCCCATTAAAACCCCGTAATGTATTGTATTGAATTATAGTTATCAGACTTGCCGAGACCATGGATACAAGTTGTTCATGTAAACATATTCAGGATGTAAACAAGTAGGCGTGTAATAAAGTCAAGATATAGCCATGGTTCGGTCAAGTCATGTCATGTTTGCATGTTGATATTGTTCTAGTATTCAGATTCAGATTCAAGTATACATGTTGATATATTGGATTCATGTTGAATTGGATTCTAATTTGGATTAGACTCAGATTGATTTGGACTCAGACTTGAGTTGGACACTTAGAACTGATTTAGATCCTGAATTAGGTTTGGGAGTTACCAGTAACTGTTGCACATAGACGGCAGGATTTGTGTCTTTTTCCAAGACAATTACCATTGATAATACCGTTAAGTTTTTCTACCTTAAATAGGCAAGCACTCACTTTCTCCGGCTCCCTGAGGCTCAAGAGAATTGATCCTGCTTAAGCCCATATTTACTGAAGTCCTTAATTTTAATTTTATAAAACTCGAAGGGGTTTTATGAAAAATATTTTATATACTTTTAAAATAAATCTCGAGTATTTATTTATATTATTTAGGGTTTCCATAATTATAAATTTTAAGAATGTGAAGTAATTTAGTGATAATAATTTAGCTTGAATAGTTCAAGATATTTTAGTGTAAAACTTGATTTTTGGATAACTTAAGAGTATTTTGGTGAAACCTGTCATTCTTTTATTTTTTTAGAAAACATGGAATTTTATTATATCTTGAAAATATGTGTTTTGATAATATTTATATATTTATAAAAATTAATATTATTATTAAATAGAAAATCTCGTTTTTCTTAAAAATCGTATTAAAACTCTTTCGAGACCAAATGCTCCGTGAGGAGGTCTGCATCTCTCTCTACTAACTCAAGAATGTGCGATAATCCGCACCATCCAATAGCGGGTCCCCTAAAAAGGTTATAAAAGCATAATCGCAAAGAATTTTGATAATACAATTCAAAAAAAACGAGTTTTTATAGTTCGTGGTATTTTAATGAAATATTGTAATCGCCACAAAAATATGTTTCAAAGAATATCGTGCTATGAAAACATGTGTGTATGTAAGGGATGGGTCATTACCCCGTGAAGTTTTCTAAAAGTAATAGTAAGCAAAAGAATTAAATATGGTAGATACAAAGTTTATAGTATTTAAATGTAAAAGATGATTTAAAGTTATCTAGCATGATGTATTTGAGTGAAAATTATTTCTAAACATTAGGTTCATGGTTATAAATATGGGGTAAGAGTTTGCATGAAAGTTATGGAAGAAAATAATAAAATTTTTAGGTTTTAGAATGAAATGTCGGTAGTAACTCTACTTACCAACATGTTTTATAAAAAGAAATTTTTAAGAAGAAAGAGTAGAATGGAGAGGGACTTACTAGCTAGAAGGGTAGGAGGAAGGTAGAAGAAGATGTGGTAGCCTTCGTGGAGTCGCGGGATCGCCGGAACTTGCTCGATTTCTCGCCGGAAGTCGATCTTTAGCTAACTCCACTTGTATTCTTCTTGTACTTAGAAAAATTTGATAATTTTGGCTAGAGATTTCAGAATGAGAAGGGGCTAGGATATAGGGTTGTATTTATAGTGTGAAATTAGGGTTTTAGAATTGAAAGAATGAATTAAAATGCATTAAAAATTGATTTAAAAATGAATTGAAGTCTCTGTTTAAATTCAGAGTAAACAAACAGTACAGGGGTAATGGGGGTAGGGCAAGGGTTTTGTGAGCAAAACACGGGGAATTTTCCCTACGGAGCACCCGTCGACGCCGGCCGTATCATCAATCTCGCCGGTCCAAATGTGGAGGGGGCCCATTGGATCTTTGCCACGTGTCCAAGGCTGTGTACACAACATTTTATACATATTTCTTTTTCTGTCTTTTCATTTCTATGTGCAGTGCACGTGTAAACTTTTGGGCTTCCAAAAAGTTTAAAAGAAAATTCAGAAAAAAATAATGTGTTTGATGGGATTCGAACACAGGGGCTACGTCACAGCAGTGCAAGGGATTTACTAGTGAGCTACAAGTGGTTTCTTACTGTTTTTAAATAAAAATTAACTTTTAAAGTGTACTCGGGCTTGCAAACTCCAATCTGTACATTAACTTAAAAAATTTCGTATTGTAAAATCGGAGTCGTTACAACGATATACTGGGGGAAACCCAGACATGTGATTCTAACCCTAAAGGTCAGTAGAACACAGACCAACTTCGATGTCAGCCTAGCTTTGATATCAATAAAACCTTGTCATGCCCCGCTTATCAAAATACAGAATACGGAAAGCAACGAAGGCCAGTCGTGCTACCTACGGTAAGGAAAACTCCTTCCATAGTCACATAAAAGCTCTCTAGCTAACCGGTTATAGATAATATCCAACAACATGAGAGACAACACTGATAATCATGCTGCAACGAAACCACAAGGAATACTAAAAATAGGCCCATTAGATAATCGATACAAATATAGATCCGATACAATAGGTTCGAAATAAAAACAAGATCCGAAAGGAGGTACATAAGTCCTAATATCCCACAAGGACGCACATGCTAAATACTAACAGAAAAGAAATAAACCTATGGGTTATAAATCTTCGACAAAGTCCTGATAGCCGCTCCGATCCTACTCAGCCTGAAAATCTGCCTCTAAACCTGAGATGGAAAATTTTAGGGATGTCAGAACATCCCAGCAAGTACTCGACGTATAAGGGGTGTGTGTGTGTGGTATGATAACATGAATATGTGAGTGTAGTGAAGCCCATGTACGCAAGTGGAAAAAGATGTATATATATTTATATTAAAAATATAAAACATGCATGTAAACATGTCAAGTCATAACCTAACTGGTCATTAAAAGGTAATCTATCTTATTGTGAGTTCGAGTGTGCGCGTCAACCTCTGCAGGAGTATTCCTAACCCAAGGGTAGTGGCCCAGGGGCTACGAAACACGGGCCCAACTGTGGGATGAACATGCGATCGATATAGCCCGGTACGAGCTGTAATAACATGCGACCGATATACGAGCTGTAATAACATGCGACTGATATAGCCTGGTACGAGCTGCCGGCATGGGACTCCTGAGGTCCTGTTGCACGAACGCACACTCAGACTACCCCAACACCCATCGTATCTATAACTAACATGGTAGTGAACTCAACCACTAATCAAAATGCTGACTGGACTGGAACTTATAATATCATGTTAATTGTATGGAAATGAAACTGATAAATAGGATAGGTTGTATCATGGCGTATAATTCGGCATTCCAATTAATGATTTCGTTTTAATGTAAGGAAACGGTAATCGTGAACAGGTGTGTCAAGTTCAGTCGATATAATGTGATGGTGTCAATAATGCAAACAAGAATCTAGATGAATTTGCACGCATCTTTATTTAACATCCGGATTTATCGATGAATCGAATGTAATCTGAAATATGGTTTAAAGAGTTAATTTGATTAACATTGCTCTAGATCCTAGAGTTTTCATCCTGTATATAAGTATATAAGTATTATAGGGTATATTAATGAAGCGGCATAATATTCCAATTTTATTCAAACATTGTAAGTTAATAATATTTTTATGGTATGGTTTGTGTTTAATAGTGTTACAAATTTGTAAGTTTACATGTCATGTAGGATGCGGTATTATAGATATAGTTAAAGTCATCTATGTGCACAGACTTTGTTCTTTTATTGTTATTATCCTCACATATTACATTGGAAACTAACTATGCATAAGCAAACTTTGAACATTATCATATGCTAGTACTTATCAAATTTTTATATATAAATTTGATAAACTTGTTTATAGTAATAATTATTTATTAGCAGAGTATTAAAACCATTACTTTATTGTCATATGAGAATAAGTAATTGTAAAAGTCTACATTACTTATTCATGCTACTTCCTAATTTGATATAATAAAAGAATAATTGCTTAGCCAAGTAATTATCATGGAGGGATCCAGCATATAAAACGAATAGGCATAGATCTGAAAGGGGTTTAGTAGAGTGCTTTCAACCCAATGGCACATTATTTTCAAAATTGGGATGCTAAATTTTGAGCTATAAAAATATAATTAAAGAATATATATAAGGATTAGCCGATGTTGCATCGGCTAAAGAGACGAACAAGAATACTTGCCTTCAGGATAAGGATCACGGGAAAACGATGTATGAAGATGTGAGGCACGATCTCAGCTAAAGTTCAACTTGGGCTCTAAGTTATACGCTCCGCCTAGATTGATTTAGCCATAAGCCAACAGTATATCGCACTTAGCATATAATTGTATATAACCAAACATGTACATTATATTTCAACTGTTATATTAATTTACTCATGCTTCACAAATACAGAAAAAAAAAAACAAGAATGAAATTTACACTAAAAGGAGAAAGAGACAGCTACACCGTAGCTGGGTTCGAGTCTTGATCTGGTGCAGCAACAGCGGTAGGGGATGACGCAGGTGATGGGTGCAAGCAAGGGGATGGGTAAGGTCTGAAATCAAGTCGAGGGAGCACCGAGGTGTGCTCGGATCTGAAGATGGGAGGCTGTGGTGGTGATGTGGCGGCTGTGGTGAGAGGGAAATGGTCGATGAAGAGGGTTGGAGCTGTGATGGTGAAGGGTCACGTTGATGATGGCGCGGTGGTAGAGCGCAGACGATGGTCGCCGGCGGAGGAGAGAGAGCGAAGCGGTGGTCACGGGGGGGAGTTGATGGGTTCGATCGCGAGGGCTGGCGCGGGTGGCCGGAGGCGATGATCGTCGCTCGGGGTTGTGGTGATGGGGATCGTGGTGCGAAGAAGGAAGCGAGGACGATGGTGATTGGGCGATGGGCCGTCGAGGAGAAAAGGCTTTCCGTGATGGGAGATGGGAGCCGGGGGTTCGTGGCACGACCCAAATGTGGCACATGACCGGCACTTAAATCACGTGACATCTAAACACACCAACGCGGTTCAAGTAAGCCGAAACCCGGAATCTAAACCTTTTTCTTTTTGAAAACGTTGGAGGTGAAGTTTAACTAATCAATGGAAGAAATAAATTTAGTTAACCATTTGATTTTCACTAAGTACGTTTAAAGAGCATCTATGTCATTTTGAAATTCGACAGCACCTCCTTTGTTTATTTCACATAAAAACCTAATGCAACATAATAATAAAATAGCATCTCAACAGAAGCTAGCTTCCACGCACAAACGGCGGAGCAACCAAGCAAAATATATATAAAAAAAAAGTCGACTCCAACGAGTAAAACATCACCACACACAATTTCTAAGTCTTGCTTCTAAGTCCACAGTATACCATTTCTATGTTGATGGAGTTTTACTGGATACAAGAAGACATGAATATACAAGTGTGAGTACGATGCAACAGTAACTCACCTACCAAAGCAATCACCGAAAGTAATGTGTGCCAAGCCGCTTATAATCCAAGCAGTAAAACCTGCAAGAAACTGTGGCACAACAGGAATGAGTTGCCAACTCAGTGAATAAAAGTATATCACAAGGTAGAAATCGAAATGCACAACGATACCTAGGTCATAAGTATAGTAATATCATATCTTGTACTAATATAATATATGAAATGCATATGTATCATAATGCAAAACTATCTGTCATGCAATACAAAGTAGCATATATCAATGCAGATGACTTGTATCTAGGTATAAGCCCAATGTAGCCGGAAATATATATATAAACCTCTTCATTTAAAATAGCTGCAGAATAGGTATGCCACGGCATAAAAGCAGACGTGATAGTATAAAATATAATAGGTATCTTATTTTAGATATACGTCTTGCTGTTTAGTAAAGAATGTTTAGAGGTTTATAAGTTTAGAAATCTCAGTGTCATATCAGACATGTTAAAATAAGGAGACTATAGCTCGTTTTTGAATTCCCCTTTTTATATCTAAATGCCCGTAGAATAATATGCAGGTATTGTCCCACGGATCAGTCCTGGTCGGCTACAACAACTGTAATCTAACTGTGTACCTCATGATAGAAATCATATCGATATATATATATATATATATATATATATATATATATATATATATATATAGCATCGACAACCGAAATCAGAAACCTCTCGTGTCCATCATCGATACGTAAATCCTCAAATCTCTCGTGTCCATCACCGACACGCAAATGCGGATATCGTCGACACCATCTCAATAAATGATTGCCACCCGATATCCCTGGCCTGATCGGTATCCCCTGGATATCCGCCGTGCTCATCTCAATCTCCGGTATCGAGTATCCTCGCTAGGCTCCCCGCCTCAACTGCGACTATCCTGTCCTTCGGTCTCGATTCGGGTCCACCATGTATCCGACTGTATATCTCCCCCACTCAGTCCGGATAAGTAACAAGTTTGAAACTGTATAGCTCCCCCACTCGATTCGGAATAAAACAATCAGAAAACATCGAGCTCATGGTGAACGTCAACTCATCATATTCAGAATTATCAAGTAAGAATGAGAATACTTGTATAGATCATTCTGATGATATATTATATATATACATATATCACAGTGTCCCATACTGATATATATCATCAGGAGTAAAATATCCAGAAAATCCATAAGAATCAATACAACATCTATAGTACTAATATTTACAATACACAATAGGTAATAAAGAAAGACTATGAAATTAGATCATATAGGCATGATATCAATCCTGCTGTGTCATGGCACTACTAATGATGTGTAGTGTAGCATACGCGTCTGTGCTCGTGCAGCATGACAATCATTAGCATACGCGTATGTCGCCGGATGAAGTAGAGATTTTGGGGTCGGGCTTTAAGTGTAGTCTCCTGGTGGTCTCAAAATACTTTTGGTCTTGCTAGTTTTTCTAGTGGTTACACCTATCGGTTCCAGATTCAATTACAGTAGCTAAATATCACAAAACAAACTGTTTTTGTAATACTGCACACAAAACTGATATTAAACAGAAATGATTAAGTAAAGAGAGAGGAAGATATACCTATAGAGATTGTGCACAATGAAACACCAGCTCAAGAATTGTGTGTAGGAGCATTTATGATTTGTAATATCCTAAGATTGAAGAAGTGCTCACTTGATGAAGGAATTCATTTCTTTCTCTTTTGATATTAGGAACACATAGGAATTTGGTGTTAGAACTTGAAGAATATGATAAGAGTTCAATTTGAGGATGCTAAGGAGTTCCTATGTGTGTGTTGTGTTGTGTAGAGTAAGCATAAGGTGGAGGTTGAGAGGTGGAGGTGGCATAGAGGAAAGAGGATGTGTCATAATGAGGAAGAATGGTGTATTCATGCAAGGAGGAGGTGGAGGGTTATGAGCAAGGGTGAAGATGAGGTGTTGTGTGAAGGTTTGATAAAGAATATCATATGTCAACCACGATTAAAAGAAATACAACAATAAAGAAAAACTTTCATATTATAAATCCAAATCCATATGACATAAAAGATATGAAATGATAAATCTATCACTTAAATGTTATTAGCTAATTGAAAAATACAATGTCATGTTAACATAATTAGAATATCATTTTTATGACATCACACCTTTATTCATATTCACCGAAATAACTATATTTTTACGGATATAATTCCGATACCAAAAATTGTATGTGATATCACTTTTATAAACTCACTATTTTTATATTTGAAATTATAATTTAATATTTATAATTTTCCAAAATGTTACAGTTCGACCGTGAGGGCTTGAGTGTGGGAAGGGAAGATGACTACGAGGGTGGAGAAAAGGGTTGCGGCGATGGTGATGGGGTGCGCGGCGATGGTGGCGATGAGGTTGAAGGCGACGGCGTGAGGAAATTTAAGTAGCAGAGGGGAGAAAGAGAGAGGCGTGAGTATAAGAGAGAGAGGAAATATATTAATTTATATATAAATTTTGAGAGAGATATTGTTGTATATAAAATATATATATATATCTATATATATATATATCTTTATATGAGTGTATTTTGAGATTTAGCACGGCTTTTTCTTTTTCTCGTATTAAGAACAAAAAGAAGTTAGCCAAAGGAATATATGTATCCAAACCAAATATTAATAGGTCGGTTTAAGGATTTTAAGACATGCAAAATATTGTTTTGCTGCCACTAAAGAATTATTATATATTATATAAAAACTGAAAAAAATTCATATCAAAATGATATACGGAAAGTCAAAATAATTATACCGGCAACCAACTATAAAGTAAAATTTTAAAATTATAGTAAAAGTTTTTATAAAAAAAATATCTCAATAACTCCAGAAACACCGCATCCAAATTAGGATGTTACAGATTATCCCAGATCTGAAGATTTTAAGTGCTGCAGTATATGAAAATGCTATAAAGTTGGGATCTTTTTGATGTGCTTACCTGATAAAACAATTTTCTCACCTGGATCTTACTGGAGAAAATTCCATTGAGATGATTTTCAGGAGGAAAAAAACCAAGATTGGAGATTTTAAAGGAGAAGATCATGGACCTCTATGAAGAGATAGCAGATCTAAAAGGTTTTCATGATAAGCAACGACAAATTTAGTAAAATGTATAATCTTTGAACTCACCGGAAGCACATTGAGGTAGATCTTATAGTGGAGAAGCTCTTTTTCATAGTTACGGTGAAAAAAGGAGATTTTTTCAAGCTTCGAGAGAGAAGGATGACGAAGAAGGAGAGGTGAAAGCTATCAGCTAGCTCCTGTCTGCTCGAGAGAGAGAAATAGGAAAACCTAGATATTATGATGTATATATATGAACTATTATGGGCCATGTATATGGGTTCAGCCCAATTGTGTTGTTTTGTGTTTCACTTTAAAAAAAACTATGAAATCGGACTAATCCTAAATTTAAGCTGTAACCCGAGCCTAAAGTACTTTATTTTTATTTTCCCTCGTTTTCACCCTAATTTTTTGCCCCTTTCAATCCTTACATAAACCTCTGAGTTTCAAATTGATCGTGGATTTAACCGCAAAAAAGTCCCCAAATGGCGAGCAGTTCCTCCTCCTCCTCCATCATCTGCGCCTCTTTCAACCAAGACAGTAGGTAAAAGCCCTAGCCCCCTTTCCAATTTAAAATCGATGCACATAGAGATTGAAAGTTCATGATTTCCATTGATTGATCGCAGCTACTTTGCAATTGGAACAAGGGATGGGTTTAAGATATTCGATTCCAGCAATGGAAGGATGTGCTATGAGAGGGGTTTGTTCCTTTTTCTCTAATTTTGCGACTGTTGATCGAAAATTTAGAAAAGATTAGGTTTTTATGGCAGTTGATTGATAAAACTGTGATGCATGAAGTACTTGTAGAGGCAAGAAGAGATTTTGGGAACGCTTAGATTAAATCAAATAACTAAATAATTTAAATAAACACAATTATAGAGTAATTTTAGAAGAATATCCGTTTTAACTATATTGTAAGGGGTGAGTGATATTCACAATTATAAACTTTTTCCATTTTCGGGAAGAAAAAAAATAGCTTGATAGATAATTATGATAGTTACTTTAAGGTTAGGGGATGCATTGCATCAACATGCGATATGATCTGGCAAAAAAAAGTCACTCATTGAGTGTTATTTGCTGGTATCATAGATTAGTTTGAGAAGCCATTTGATGCTATGAACTTCTTAAAGTTTTTTCACCAAAGGACAGATGCATGATATATTGAACTGCGTTACTTTTTTGCTAAAAATAAATAGTGCCCTCTCTTTATTTAAGGAAGTCATGTTTCTGATTATATTTTTGGCAGCAATTGGTGCATTTAGCATTGTGGAAATGCTATTTAGTTCGAGTCTTCTTGCTACAGTTGGAGCAGGGGAACAGGTATTTGACTTTCATATTGTTTTTTCTATTTTCATCTGCTAACAATTGTAAGCAAGTAGTATCACCAAATAAAATGACTTGTGTATCATACACCTTGACTCAAACAGCCTTCATTATCCCCTCGCCGTCTATGTCTGTTCAATACAACTACTGGAACTGCACTGAGAGAACTAAATTTTTTGACGTCAATTCTGGCTGTTCGCATTAATAGAAAAAGGTAACTTTTTTTTTCTTTTTACTCATGTGTTTCACATTTTGCTTCAACTTCCTTAGCAACCTGCTTATTGTTGCTTATTGTACGATAGATGCTTTTGAGCATGGACAAAATAGAGTCTTCTAAAATTGTCATCATGTAACATCCACTTTTTAGTAAATACAGAATTATCTTGCGGTATATCTCTATGTTGTTATCGTACCAAAAGAAAATGATGATGATAATTATAATCTCTATCTTGTTGAGTAGTCGTAAATGATAATGGATTCACATGGTTGGCTGCAAGTATTTGAAATACGTGTTTAATGGCTGTGATCTTGTTTGATTGGTTTTCAGTGTAATCACAGTTCCTCTCAACTGTATTCCCCTTCTATAATTGTTTTCTTTGTTTGTAACATCTTCTTTTGTTTGCTTACTAATACAACAGTGGAATATTGGTTTCGAAAACATATTGGCTTTTATCCTTTAGGTCCCTGTTGTTGTTTTGGGGTTGTCGCTGTTCTCAGTTCTCTACTGCTGATGTGAATAAAGTTATAACATTAACATGCAACTATAAAATAATAGCCTTTTCTCCCTGCGGCATAAGTCATTGTAGAGTTCACCATGCAAGGCCAACTATGTGTCGCCTAATGTTAGCTCGCAATGTACCATTCATGAATAAGGTAAACATTCATGCGCCGCGAACTATTTATATATATTTATTGCAAACACCAGTATGCTGGATGTTTTACATCTCATGAAGAAATTTTATGTGTAAATTGATTCGCATTTTGGCATGTATATGATATGTTTTCTTATGGAGAAATATATCTCGTCAATATTTGAGAGTTCATACTTAAATCTATTTATAGCTTGATGGTGACATTTAATCCCAACAATGTGCAGGCTTGTGGTCGTATTGCAGGACAAGACGTTTATTTATGATTTAAACAGCCTGACTATCCTGGACACTATAGATACCGTGCTGAATAACAAAGGTAAGATCAATAGCTGATGCTTATTTTATAGTTAAACAAATTTAATTAACTTATCAATACTATTTGCCCATATTATTGTACTTTAACTTTCTTCAAGCCCAGAAAGTGTATAGGTTTTGTTGGAGATAATGTTCTGTATACATTAGTTCTCAACTTTACAACATCGTATGTTGTAAAAAGTTTTCATTTTTGGCCTGTAGCTTCCTCAACCATGTCCTGTGTTTACCATAATATATCTTGTTATGGCCCAATTTTTGTCTCAAATATTATTTTTCTGGCATTACCTTCACCTTTATATGTTAAATTAAAATGATAATCTTTTTGCACCATGGATTCCAATGTGCACCTTTATCTGGAAAATTTGCAAGAAATGTTGATGAAATTTTGAACTAATTTTGAACTCTATCACACTTCTTCATAGTCCATACACAGTAACAGAGACTATATTTCAGGACTCTGCGCTTTTTCTCCTAATTCAGAAGGTTGCTATTTGGCTCTTCCTGCGAGTACAACCAAAGGATCTGTTTTAATATACAACACAATTGAACTGCAATCATTTTGTCAGGTTATTTAATCTATTTACTCTTACACCTGATCAAAGTAAGTAAAAGATATCAGTGCCACAATCAAATTTTTTTGTATCTTATTTCTGGGTTTTGTTCTTGGCTGGAATTTGCAACAGATTGATGCTCATAATTCACCGTTAGCTGCAGTAGTCTTTTCTTCAAGTGGTATGTATCTTGCAACAGCGTCGGAACAGGGAACAATAATTAGAGTGCATCTTGTTTCACAAGCGACACAGGTATAACAAGGTTAATAACATCCTGAACCAATCTACTAGAATAAGGATAAGGCTTAATTAAATTTCTAACTGCTATAGCTGTTTCTCGTCAAACTACCTTAAATTTGTTAAACTCCCTTAAAGTGCTACATTCAAGGGTATTTTAGTGTTAAAAGACTCCCTTAAGACAAAAGTTTGGTGGGAGTTTACTGTAATAAAAAACTTTAACGTGGTTTGGTGAAAAAGGATGATTGTTACTTGTCTCTTCGTTTGTACTGAATATAATTATTGAAATGAAAGTTTTAAAAAATCTCAACTTTTTATTTTTATTGCAGTCATATAGTTTTAGAAGAGGATCTTACGCGTCAACAATCTACTCACTTTCTTTTGGGCCATCCATGGATCTACCAGATATTCTTGTGGCTACAAGCTCATCAGGCTCTTTGCATATATTTTTTCTTGGATCTATGATAAATCAAAGGAATCGAAGATCCAATACATTACTAGGTTCAATGATCCCCGATTCTATCAATGAGGCCTTGGAACCTGCTCACCATCACATCGTTCATAATGTTGTCCCTGCAGGAGTTAAAAGGTGAAATGGCATAGTTTTAGCATCCTCTACTTTTGCCCCTTAAAGAAAATAATTTTAATAACAAGTCATTCCTTACTTATATATGATCATGTGAAGCAGCACGTTATTGATCCACAGCATAGACAAAGGCTCGAGTACTTCTGGTGCTACGTCTTTGAGGTAAGAGGTTATTTCTTTTTTTTTATTTTTTTATTTACCAGTAATTTGTTCTTTCTCGCACTTGGTTTTATGTCTTATAACATAATTACTATAGAAAACCTTTCAATTCCCTTTCTTCTGGACGGTCTTTCCCAAATTAAAAGGTTGGAGGGCGCTAAAATTGCTGTCTAGGATTATAAAACTCTCCCTATCTTGTTTGTAGGTTTCTCATCTATAGGAATTGGCACTAACTTAGAGCGTTGTCTGGTTTCTTTGGTCATGAATTTTTTATTATTTATATAGGGTTGATGTCAGGTCTACAACTTGAATTAAGCCTTTTCAAATCTTTCATGGAGCCTTGCTGCACTCTCGACCCCTTTAATTTATAACAGATTCAAAAAACTTAATATGGTTTTATGGGATCTTGGTATTTTGGTTGGAGCTGCACTATTCTGCTAAAACTGTTCTTAAAGTGCACATCTTACAACTCCATTTATGTAGGAGAGGTGGTCGGTTATATTAATTTCTTCTCTTCCTGCGATAGGGCGTCTGTGTTCGTTATCACATACAATGGATATTTTCGTGAATACAGTCTAAAAGCCACGAAATCCAATGAGTCGTTATGGAGCCTGGAACGAGAATTTAATCTTATAGATACAATTTCTGATGATCTGAATTGACTGAAAACCACGATTTAGAGATTTTCTCTTCACAATGCAAACTGAACGCGATGAAGCTTGTGGCATCCATTCTCAGCTGGCATATATTGATACATGTGGCATCCATTCTCAGCTGGCATATATTGATACATGTGGCATCCATTCTCAGCTGGCATATATTGATACATGTGTTGGAACGCAAATTGTAGTAGAGATGCCAGATCACTGTAGATACTTCATAGGCATGAGAGCGGAATGGAGATAGCCTCTAAGATGTTGAAGAAGCAACCTCATTTTTTTGGGTAGATTTAGAGCAATATTTCGGTGTGATATTGCTTCTTGTATAGATTAAATTATTGCAGAATGTAAAATCAAATAAATTATGAATGGCGGAGATAATTATGTCAAGAGCTTTATGTTTTAAACACCCTCCTATTTATTGCATTTTACGCAGTTTTCCTACTACAATTTCATCTGTCAGTATCTGCATATATTGAATTGTTTTGTTATTTGTAAATCGTCTTGTAAGTTACTGATCAAACTAGAATAAACTTTTGGCTTCAGGAAAGAAATCATCGTTGTAACAAAAAGGCATAGTTTTGTAAACCCTCAACAAGTAATGGGATCATCAACATAATAGATTATGTGGCTTCTTAAGAAGGTCAATAATGTGCGTTTTGGCATGCGGCATGTAATAAATATGAACAATCTAAACAAAAAAGGGAAAGGCGCTGCAGCCAAGAGATAGAATTAGTCTTTCACCAAAATAGGAAATTTAAAAATTAAAGATGTGATATTCCTCTGTATCAAACTAGGTCACCAGTATCCAGATGAACCTCCAATAGATGCACAGTATCAAGTTTGTGTGTGTGTGTTGGGAGTGGTCTTCAAAAGCTTAGTTAATCAGCCATGATAATCATCATAATGCAAATAAAAAGATATGGAAATCATTACACATGATAAACGAAGGACTTATAATCTCAGTTGTAGGATTCATAACCAAAACTCATGGCTGATTCACAAGATGCTGAAACTCACATTTCTACTAACTCCACAGAATGGATGCTGTGGATAATTTGTTTAGCATTTTCAAGAAAAAGAACCAGCGGAAACAAAATTGGCGCTCACACGAGCAACAATCAAAATTACATGCACCACCTTTGTCTAGACCAAAAAAGCCTATAAAGTTTTCCTTGTTCATTTTGGTTTTTTTGGTAATAAATTTTTAATGTTATGTTAGATGCTTCTAACATGCCACCACAGGACTAAACCTTAATACCCACTGAATCTTAGAAGCAGGCTAGAGCTCCAAATTGTACTGCTGAATCTTTAGAATGCAGAGGCGCTGTAGATGCCATCATATTCGCCAAATATGAATCCTTGCTTCATAGCTCATGAATTGAACATTGTGAGGGTAGATGTCTACTCTATGGTCATACCGGAATTACCATCTCCGTTTTGTTATTTTTTTATCTTTCTTTCCATGATGCAAGCGGAATTGGAACTTAAGGCTAGATCAGCTCGATCGCACAAGTTATACCGCTTCGCTATAATGGCACTCACTGAATTGCGATAGTATGTTTATAGAAGTAGCATTGGGCTGCTCGTTACAAGATAATGCTACATGACATTGGCTTGGGCAAGTTTAGCCTTGAGCCTTTGTATTTCATCATCTTTGCATATAGTCCTGTACCCAGCAAATTAACGTCTCAGGCACCAAATGTTATCGACAGCATAATTCTTTTATTTTCTTACAGAAATGTGTGATTACCTCCATTGCAAGTCGGTGACTTCTTGTAGCAGCTCTTTCTCCCTTTCATGTGCTGCTTCCAACTGCAAAGATGCAATTTTGTTTTAAAAAATGGAGTGAAGAAGGAAACGAATGCCAGAAAAATTAGTCCCGGAAAAAGGGAAAAAATTGTTACCCAAACAAAGCGTATACATGTAATAATTGTTGAGTATAATCAATATTTACTAACCAAAGAAACTGTAGATGCTGATATCGTCCCCGCGTCTGCTGCGCGATTAGCTGATTGCATAGAATGTTATGGCTTTCTTTTCATCTAAAAGAGGAAGATTGAGATATAAGATAGAATTTACTGAGACCTGATTGTTCAGCACTGCACAATTGCTTCATGGCGGAAAGAGCATAATCCTGTTTTATTGAAAGAAAGAAAAGTTAAAGATTGTATGAAACAATAAGACGAAAAATACATGATATCTTACTACATACCCTTTGAAGCATGCTAGTCTGCAGAATACAAAGCAGTTGTTGGAAAAGTGAACCAACATTTGATACACTTGATATAGACTCAGACGGCGAAGGTACAGTCGGAGAAGAAAGTTGTGAAATCACCTAAGAATCCGCGTAAGCAATAAGAAATTGTTTCATATAAAATAAATTAATTAGTGAAGTCTAGGCATGATTAAATTTCTTGAAACCTAACATTAACATCTTATATAAGAGGTTTTGATCTCAGACCAGTCCGATTCACAATGGGATCTAGACCAAGCGGTGCTACACTGCTATAAATATATTAAATAAGAAAAAATGTTTTCATAATAGATATATATGAATTAAACCGCAATCATCACATCTAGGTTGCCAGAGAGAACTTAAATAGAAACGATGCCCTTTATAAAGAGGATAACAAAGAAAAGGTTATATATGGTTGAAGCATCATATCAGTTGCACCATTTTACATTTTATGATGCCAAACATAAACAGACAGCTAACCTGCATACTGTGACTCTTTTGAAGTCCAAGGGATGTAAGACCCTGAAAGAAAAATCAAGGTAACCATAAGCTCAAAATAATAAATCAGGAGTAATTAGGTCAAGTTTAACGTTGGAAGGTTACCTTTTCTAAGTCAACTTTCTCAGATGTCACTTTAAAGCGACCCCTTTGTTGTACCACAGGAGGTTTTGACTTATCATCTAGGTCATCTGTATTTGACTCTGCAACACAAATCTCAGTTTAGTTTCAATGAGAATTTGTTCGTTGAACAATAAAGAATGCAAGAATTCAAAGTTACAAAGTTTATAAGGATGCCTGTTAACTTAGATGGTCTAGTCATTGCGTCGGCAGGTGTTTCAGTTACTGTGTGAGACGCATCTCCATTACAATTTCCCATGTTCAGTTGTTGCTTCGCGCTATAAATTACAGTACAAGTTAGATTTAGAAGGCTTGAAATTAAAATTGAAAACTTAGGGGGAAAAGTAAGATAAACAGATGTACACATCTCACATTCTTGCAAATGTTACTTTATCAACAGAACATAACGTGCAGATTTAACAACAATGGGGACTACTTTTCCTTTTAAAAAAACAAAAATATGTGAGTTATGTCTTTTATACTCGTAGAGATTCTACTGTTTGTCAGTGCACATACACAATTCTTTTTGGCAGGATGGGAAAACTTTATATTGGTCTTCATGAGTGTGTCAACTCTATACTGGTCTCCATGAATGTGCTACCGATGCAGGATGAGCTAAGAGAAACATCAACGCAGTAGTCAAACCCCTAATATAAAAACCAAATATACTCAAAGAAAAATTCTACAGCTGTATAAGGCTTTTTAGTATTTGACTTGAATTAGAAAATAAGAAGATTCTAAAGGATATTGGAGAAGAGAAAGAAAAGAAAAAGAAAACGAAGAAAGGTGGTGTCGGAGTGAATAGTACGAATAGTCTTATTGACATGAATAGCATGCATGAATACTGACCGCAACCATAGTGTTTGCCTTTCATAAAAAAATTGTTTATCTTGGAACTTAAGGAATAAATACAAATAAAAGCTTTACTACTGGTGTTAAATATGCCAACTGATTCTCAAATTTCATGGAAGATTTAATCGGACCTCTCTCCTTTAGATGATGGAAGGATGTCTTGTGTGCAAGAACTCATTGAAGACCTCCGTTCATGAGACGGATTGGTGAGATCTGATGAGGAAGAACTTGCAGAAAAGCTCCTTTCGTGAGAAGACTGAGCAACAATAGCATCCACAAACTTCTCATCAGTATCTGCATCACAACTTCCCCTGCTGCCATTTGCTCTTACACCATTTTGTGTATTACCATGATCGCTTGCCCTCACAACTTTAGAGTCCTGGTCAGATCCACTGGATGTTGTTCTGGAAGCATAAAAATCAATTGGATATTTCATCTAAAAGAATAGACGTATTGTTCAGGATTTTCTTGTCTGAATACAAACAGGTTCAAAATGAAAATAATTAATTTTAGTGATAAGTAAGCTTGATGTACATTGTTAACCCACAACCCAGTAGCTTAAGTTTTTGAGTATCAGAGCACGCCAAGTTTCTAGAGATTCTGGGTTTAAAGTTCATCACTGTCAATTGACACCCATTTATCCAGTCTTTACAAGCGAGAGTTACGGCTAGAGGCCTTTACACATGGTGCAAAAGGCCCATGTGCAGGGAGTCTTAAGTGTAGCAGGATGAACAGTGTTATCCCACAGCTCAACGGCTTAAGACTTCAGGTGAAGAGGTTTTTGCCAATTAGGACAATAAGCTTTTGTACCTGCATTCAAAGTACTGGTTTTTTTTATAAAGGTTCTTACTTCTTAATGTTACCTTTGATAATATGTATCCTGCTCGGATGAAAATTGGCGAGGTGATTTAAGGGACACTGCATCATATTCCTGCCAACTTTTCACACTGTTAGGAAAAACCATTGGAAGTAAAACAAATTTATGCAACTTTACAGAAATTTACCATATCATTATCATCCTTTGAGGAGAAACTTGCCACAGAAGAGGTACGTTCAGATATTCTTTCTTGCAATGTTTCAACCTCAAACAAAGGGGTTGAGCATCCCCCTGGATCCTTACCCGGGAGATTTTCTTCATTATCTGGAATCTGACAAACAATGTGTGAAGTTAACCCAACATGGTCGGGAATTATTACCATAGAAAGGTACGAAATGTCATGTTTGTACCAGTGAAGCTTGACTCTTTAAATCCTCTATGTCAAAGTTCCAGCTACTGATCCCTCTCTTGTATTCATTCTACAAAAGTGAAATAAGTGAGTCTGAAGCTCTATTTCACTCGGATAATAATGAAGAAAATACCGTTGGATAAGATTCAGAAGGTTAAGAAGCAGTAAATGACCAAAATAATCATATAAAAGCAGAATCTGACTCAAAGGTTGAGAAGAATAAGATCATTAAAACGAGTGAAAATTTTATTAGTTCTTTCAAGACACTAATAAAGGGAAGAAACACTTGAAAAAGAGAATTTCATTCAGGTATCTGGATAAAAATCGCAAGCAGCATATGTAGAGAATGATCGGGGCATAGCTGATGAAATAATCCAGATATGTTCTTTCTATACTGGAAAATTCCTGACACTCACGATTCTATTATATGATTTTGGTGTTTAACTAGTATCCATGATTCGCAATAAATTTTAGGAAAATATACATACTATACTGAATTAAACTTAATACATAGCAAGAAACTTTTGTGAGCCTTAAAACTCTCGAGTTGGAAGAGTACTCAAGTTAAAAAAACCCAAAAAGAATGAAGTGATGTTACGAAGAAAAACTTCAAGTTGAAAATTACCATAGTGCTTTCTAGAAGGCAAAATGACCAGATATACATACTTCAAAATTAAAGGCACTTCGGTGTCTTTAATAGCCAAAAGAGCACTTTGCTATCTCCGAGCACAAAAAGCAATGGTTACATATAATAGTAAATTTATGTATACATATCTTATAATTTGTGCACAAGTTTATAACATTTAATGTATATATAGTGTTTATACCTGAATATATCTATAATTACCTAGTACCATGCTAGCATGTATTCCTTTTGTACTTCATGGTGTTTTTCCGGTAATAAATGCTCAAGGTATTCAAACCAAGGATTGGTAGTTGAGATTGAGAACACTTAGGAGACTTGCCAACATTCTTATCTGTCTGGATATCATCGAGGTACATTGACCCTTTTCATCAAATTTGTTATACCGCCAGAGCATTGTTAGAATAGCTCACTATGTACTTGCAAAAATACAGTAGCAGTCTTTATAACCTTTGAAAAAGGTAATATGAACTTTAGCTTTCTATACTCATTTTAGTTTCGTAGACCAATTGTAGCAGTATAACTCAAGTTGTCTAAGATATGAATCGCCGTAGTGGCAAGTAGTAATATGAGAAGTGAGTAACTTAAGACAATAACACGCAAGACATGAATAAGAACAAATATGTGTTTACTTGCTATTTTGTCTCCAGTGTAAACTTCAACTTAATGAGTCCCCTCTTTGTGAGATATGTGAAAATGACAAAAATAACAAACTAAGATGACAGACCTGTGACATCTCCTCCTTCTTTCCGTCAGGAATTTTCTTTTGTGCAAGCATGTCTTCTTCCTTCTCCTGTATTCAATTGACTTCTTATGGTTATTTCCTATATTTATAGACTTCGAAATAACACAATTGATCACCTTAATTGCTTGGTGGCGATCACCAAGAGTAGGTAGCCCCTCCAGAATCTTGCGAGCAATGTAATCTTGAGATCGGGCTTGCTTGAAGAAAGGTTGCTTTAACAGCTTTTGAGCAGAAGGCCTTCTTGAAGGATCTTTCACCAAGCACATAGCGATCATTTGCTTAAAAGACTAAGAGCAAATGTGAATCAATGTTTGTCATGAATTTGGATTAAACATTATCTTAAAACAGATGGCACGGAAAGCATCGGATGCTGACAGTGACCTTTTCATAAATATACTTAAAGGCTAAGGAAATCGACTTATGTAACAAATATTAAGAACGATTTTGTCAAACGAATCATCAAATCACTACGGTATCATGGAAAAACGTACCCTTGAAAACTTCTTGTCCCTTTCATAGTCAAGTCCTGGAGGTGCATTTTGCAAGGTCATAAGTAATACCTGCCAACTGATACTAATTAGAAACCTCAATCCTCCTTTGCTGTGAAACTAAAAAATCATAAAAACATACGTTGCCTCGGCCCCGACAAAAAGGAAAAGAGAAAAAAAATGCATTAGATAGAGTCCAAACAAGCTGACATGTAACTAACCATCATGTAATAAGCATTAGTTGAGCGATCAAAAAGGAGCAGAGAAGGACTCATATTACAAACTTTTCTCCAAATAATTGATGAGTGAGATTGAAGAGTTTTTCCAAATATTATAAAGAAAATCTAGCACTTATTCCGCCATTACATTGCGTCATTTGTATAACTATATGCTATGTCGACTTCTTTGAGGTCATTAAATGCACCATAAAGTAAATTAATGAGCACAATCTGAAACATCTATGGTTAAATATTGTTAGGTCATTGTTTAAACATAAAATGTGTACTCAACCCTTCAAGTGGCCTCCAAAGCATTACCATGTATCTGATTCATCTTTTATCTGAAAAACAGTACCTTCATTGGAGGGTATTTTGAGAAAGGAGCATGACCATGAGCAAGCTCCATAGCAGTTATTCCAAAAGACCATATGTCTGCTCTGCATTTTTATTATCATTAAAAGAAATTAACATTTTTACTCCCATGGAAGTAATGTAAAAATATGTAATATAGATGCACAGCTAAAAGAAAATGATATACTAACTTGAAATCATAACCGTGAAGTTGCTCCATCACCTCAGGTGCCATCCTAAAAAGAGCAAAATTGTAGCACAAAAAGTAAACTCAGACCGTGATATAAATAAATATGTGCGTTTGTAAAGTTAGGTATATGCACCAGCAAGGAGTTCCAACAAATGTATTCCTGGAGCGCTGCCGGTCACCTGAATCGAAAAGACAAGCTGAGACTCCAAAATCTCCCAGCTTAATCCCACCTTTAGAATCAACTAGGATATTGCCCGCCTGAATTTAGACAGAGGTAAATTAAGCCACAAAAGAGATTATAATATAAGTCACATATTCTTAGACTAGTTCGGTTATATAAAAATATGAATCGTCGTATCACCTTGCAAATCAATATAATTAAATGATGTGTGCTTAATTACCTTTACATCCCTATGTATATGTCCATGATGATGAAGATACTCTAGGCCTTTTAAGACTTCACGTAAAACTGTAGCAATGACAACTTCCTCAAAACCATTGGGATATGCAGACTTCATTATGTGGAGGCAGGACCCGCCTGCCATATAAGGCATCACAACCCATAAGTTGTGGTCGTTCACAAATGAGCAGTGTGCCTTAAGAACATTGGGATGGTCGATCAAGATCATTATTTGGGCCTCACGGGAAATGTTATTCTGCATAAACAGTGAGATATCAGATATCACAGCAAATTTATTCGCTCAATTTATACTGATCACACAAATCATAAGCCAGAGGACAGTTATTGCTAAGGCGCGACCATGAAATGAAGATTTCGCATCAAAGTGTCAAATGATGTTGATTTCTTGGGTGGGGGGGGGGGGGGGGGGGGATACAGCAGGATGGTCATGTAACTGCTGTGGTGAACATAGCTAGAGTCGAAATATCTTAATGCTTTATTCATAAAACTCTAAGTAGCAGGATATTCATCAAAGCAAGCATCATGACACATCAAGCTCTTCTTTATATACTTTATCAACTCATGGAAGGAAATCTTGGCAATGTTTATATTTGATGAAAAATGGCAAACTGCTCTGCTTGTTCATTCATCCCCGATCTTCATTATTACCCAAAACTTCCCCCGATTTCTTATACATCTAACTATAAAAATAAGATCTAATACACTTTGAATTCCCGGTTGAATAATGGGTCGCATTTTCTAATTATCCAGCTTTCTCCGGAAATTTGAGAGCATATCAGAATCAGATCCCAATTAATACATCGACTTGACCAAGAAAGCATCAAATCTCAAGTTATTATTATTTTTTTGAAGGAAAAAGAACAAATAAACTTTGACAATCAACATATAGAAAAATTATATCTTTCTCAATAAAAGACCTAATTATTTCACCATCCATGCACTACAAACACATTAATGGGGAGTCGACCTTTTTTTAGCAATTGTGATACTTGAAGAAACCCTAAATAATCACAGAACCGAACAAAAAATTCACCAAATCGAATCGAAATCATACTAGATCGCTGTTGTGCCTCTCGAAATCAAGGATCTTGATCGCCACGACCTCGTCCAGCGGGACGCAGCGCGCGCGATGAACCGACGCGCTGACTCCCTGCCCTATCGTCTCAAACAGCTGGTAATCCTCAGCTCGAATCGGATACTTCTTCCTCTCCATTTCCAAAAAAAACTAATTTTGCGAAGATTGGAGGGAAAAGGGAGCAGCTTTCTGCTTCGTTTCTATCAGATCTGAAGGCGGAGGAAACAAAATAGAGATCCAACATACAAAACTTTTGGAAAAACAGAACGGCAAAAAAATGAAAAATGAGGAGAGTGAGAGAATGAGAGAGAGGCCGTGGGTATCGGAGCGAATCAGATGGGGAACGAGGGCATTTGTATCGGAAAAGCGCGCGTCACATGGATTTAAATAACATGGGCCCACAATTGCTCGAGAGAAATTTGTTCACAAACTCCAAGCTAAAAAGAGACAAAGTCAAGCTTGCTTAATTCATACAGGTTTTGCTTTTGCTTTTGCTTTGTCTAATTTAAGAATCGAGTATAGATGCAAAATGATTGGATCGACCCCATGCCTTCACAAAATATCTAAACATCTTTTTACAGAAATAATTTGGTATTATTCCTTTAGCCAACTTTACAGTATAGTATATACATCTAATTTTATAAAAAAAAGGGGTTGCATTGAGAATGTAACAACGCAGATTATAATAGGACTGACATTACTCACATGTTCAGAAAAAAGATATAATAATTATGTACATTAAAATAGTTGCGGCAAATAACAAAGTCCCGGTTCGGATGAGCGGTGTAAAACCGTGGTTTTCAAATCATTGTTTTGTATCCAAACCATATATTTTGAGGTGTGTTTCGGGAAGGACATGAAACCATTGCGGGACCACCATTGTCATGGAGAAAAGAATTAAAGAAGGAACACGATTTCTTCACTCCTTTAACTTTTTAAAAAAATAAAAACATACTCAAATTTAGCAGTGGGGCCGCCCCTCATTCAATTTTTCAAAGAAATGAATTAAAAAGTGGGTGGGGCCATCCCTTCTTCCCCACCATTCCATAAACGGTGGAAAACCACAACCGCTCACCCAAACGGAGGGGCGCCGCTCAACGCACGGAAGAGCGGAAACACGCCCAAAGTTGAATGGGAAGTTTGTAAGTTGCATTTGGAAATCGTTCACGTGGCGCATCATATTTTCTTGTCCTTATGGTCTTGAGCTGCTTCAAGTATAATTTCTTTCGTTGTAACAGTTGACTAGTTGATATTCATATAGAGCTTGGGGGCCTATGCGACAACTGTTGCAAAGTGAGGCTGGGTTCCACATGAGTGGATGAGACCTGATGGAGGTTTGGATCTCCTTCAGATGTTGCTTCCCGTTGATCTGTGGATGGCTGTGATGTGTGGTTGAGATTGGGTCTAGAGGCTGTCGCTCCTAAAACGTGTGGATCTCAATGGGTTGAGGTTGTGGTTGCCGAGTTACCTGCAAGGAAGTCCCGGGGTAGTTGTACCACCGAGAACCCTCCGACGATCAAGTTAGTCTAGAGATCCGAGCAGAGTAACGGCTTAGTGGAGTAGACTTGGCTTACCTTGACCGTCTGAAAGAGGGGTTTAAGTAGCGGTGGCAGCAGGTGCAACGGGCGCGAGAATCACGCCGGCCGTTACACTCCCGACGTCACGCCCGCGTGATGAGCGGGACCTCCCATTAATGGCGAGACAGGCTCGTTAATGGGAGATCGTGGTGGCGTGGAACGTGGGATGTGGCCGGCGGAGATCTCGCGCATGGCGAGATTCGCGGGATGGCGGTTACGCCTGCAAGCAGTGCTGTTGGTCGGTCGATGAGACCGAGGAAGATGACCTTGGCGGGAGATCTCACGGATGAGCGGGAGAGCCGAGGTATCTAGTTTCTGAGGTAGCTCGGGAATGAGCTGTGAGGACGAAGAGGCCAATCGTGCTGGGGCTCGGATGCGAGCAAGCGTCTGCTCGGTAGGACGAGCACAGGGGTGGTTTGGTCGGCTGCTGTAGGCCCTTTTTTGCATGCCCTGAGACACGTCATCTGCCATGTGTCATGATCTGGGAGGTCACCGATATCGAGCATCATCATTAGCCCCCCACTCTCGTCCCGACCAGCCGACGGGTCGGGTCGAGAGTGGTCTGCTGGGTCACCCTAGGTGAGCTCTTTTCCGAAGATATCGTCGGGCGTATCCCCGGGCAATCCGTTGTCTTTTTCTGGGTGACGCAGCGAATAAGGGCGAGACCTTCTGCATTAAAGAGGGGTGCCGGATTATGCGCACTTTTGACGAAGCGGCGGCGCACGTGTCGAGCGTTGGTTGGCGGACGTGATGGGACGCTGTCCAATGCGCGCGCGCCAGTTGGAGCGATCTAGGTCGTCGTATGTGAAGGGTTGTTTTTGGTGGGAGTTGACGGTCGCCATTGGATGGGGGCGCCGGAGGCTATAGGTAGAGGTGGGGCCCTCTTCAGGGCCCATCTCTTTTCATATTTCCCTCAACTTTCATCTCGTAAGCTCGGCGCTCTCATCTTAGGTCGGATCTTCTGCTTTCCCTGGGGCTTCTCAATCAGGTAAGATGTCTTGGTTTTTTTTTTGCTTCTTCTCCTTCTGAGTCGAGCCTCTTCTCCCTTTTGGCAGGACGGATGGTTCGATCCCAGACTCTTGGTGCCTTCGGCGCTCAGTCTCGAAGGGGGGATTGCAGTGCGGTCTTGCCTCTGGCTGACTCGAGCCCCACGCTGGATGTACCGTCGACGGCGGGGCTACCTGCTCCACCACGGGCTCTTGGTGATTGTTCCGGTGGCGGCCAAAGGCGTACACGGGTTCTCGACTCTCGGACGAGGGATGCAGGAGAGAGTGAAGATGGGGTTCCTCTCAAGCGGAAGAGGACGATCTCTCGTGCACCGCCGGCGGACATTCTGGAGGGGACCCCCGTGCAGGAGGGGGATGCCCAGTTCGTGGTCCCATCGGGGCTCTCCGTTGCGGCCGATCTTCTCGCTGGCATGGAGGAGTCGGCCTGGGGCCGGATGCCACGGGGGACCTTGAGGGCCCGATTGGCTGCTATCGCAGAGGAGGCGGTTGAGGTATGCACTCCCTCATGTGTTGCTTCGGGCGACCTTTTCTTAGTTCGGGTGTCCTTAGGTTTTCCTGCCATTTCTCGCCAAGTCCTTCAGCACTGCGCCCTTATCACTCGTATGGAAGCCGATAGGGCTATTCAGGCTGCGAGGTCAGCAGAAGAGTCTTCTTCGGAAGTCAAGGGTCTGCGACTCGAGCTACGTCTGGAGAGGGAGAGGTCACTTGCCCTCAAAGCTCGGTCGGAAGTTGCGGACTTCACCGTTTCGAAGTGCCAGGAGTCTTACCGCCGCCTGAGCGAGTCCCACCGAGTTGTTGAGGCGAAGTTGGTGGAACCGGCCGATCATTTTGCAGCTGTAATACCCGGTTCCTTTATATACACCAATATCCGTATTTTCTAAAATGAGTTTTACTTACAAATCTATTTACTTATATCTACAAATTATTTATAGTATTTTAAATCCCCAGCCCTTTTTATTTTCCATATATATATATATATTTTCCCTTTCCCTAAACCCAAATCCCACAGTCAATCCAAATTTATTTTATTAACATTAAAAAACCCAGCCCACTTTTCCTATTCAATTAATTCCCTCAGCCCAACACCCATTTTCTTTTTTAATAAATCCCCGGCCCGACTTTCCCCCAGCCTAACACTTCTTTATCCTAAATTAAACTGAACATTTAATTAAGCCCCGACCCACATTCTTCCTCAGCCCACGAAAATTAAGAGGGATTTATTTAATTAAACCTCGGCCCACTTCCTTCAGCCCGCTTCCCTCAGCAACCCGACCCGGCCCATACCCTAACCCCTTCTTCTTCCCAACGGCTCTCTCCCTTTTTCCCGCTCCCTGTTCCCTCGATCCGCTTTCTCCGCCGATGCCCACGCCCATGCCCGCGCCCTTGCCCCACGTCGCGCATCCCTCGCGATCCCCTCAACGTTCTCCCCTATCTCCCTCACACCCTCACTTCTCTCTCACTCTCAAAACTCCTCACCTCTCTCTCGAAAACCCACTCCCGCAGCCACTGCACCCCATCACCCACCAAGCTCGCCTCCTCCGACGAATCTTGCCGGCACAGATGTAATACCCGGTTCCTTTATATACACCAATATCCGTATTTTATAAAATGGGTTTTACTTACAAATCTATTTACTTATATCTACAAATTATTTGTACTATTTTAAATCCCCAACCCTTTTTATTTTCCATATATATATATATATATGTGTGTGTGTGTGTGTGTGTGTGTGTGTGTGTGTATTCCCTTTCCCTTAACCCAAATCCCACAGCCAATCCAAATTTATTTTATTAACATTAAAAAAAACAGCCCACTTTTCCCATTCAATTAATTCCCTCAGCCCAACATCCATTTTCTTTTTTAATAAATCCCCGGCCCAACTTTCCCCCAGCCTAACACTTCTTTTTCCCAAATTAAATTGAACATTTAATTTTTCCCCGGCCCAATCTCCTCAGCCCAAGTAAATAAATAAAACGAAATTTATTTTAATTAAACCCCAGCCCAAGCCCGCCTTCACCCTCACCCGCCCGCTTCAACCCGACCCGGCCCACACCTTACCCTTCTTCTTCTCAACGGCTACCTTTTTTCCCGCTCACTCGATCCACTATCTTCGCCGCTTCCTCCGCCTGCGCCCATGCCCACGCCCACGCCCTTGCCCCACGTCGCGCACCCCTCGCGATCCACTCAACGTCATCGCCTCGTCTCCCTCTCATCCCTCACGGTCTCTCAAACTCCTCTCTCTTTCTCTAACCCATCCTCTGCCATCATCCCGAGCTCACTACGCTGGACGACCCACGCCATCAACGCACCCGAGCACCAAACTCCACCCATCACCAACAGTGAGCTCACGTTGCCACTGTCGCTACCTGCGCTTGCATCGCCTGAATCCTAGCCGCTACCTGAGCTCTTTCCGCCATACGAGCACCTTCGCCTCGTCTCACCCAATACCCTAGCCGCAACAGCCTCGTCACCAAGCTCGAGCCAAGCCCGAGCCTAACCGAGACTCGTCGTGTTGTTGCTACTTCCTGCCTGTGCCATGTCACCACTGCCTTCGCTGCCGTGTCATCAATTCATCGTCGAAGGCAAGTATTTTTACTTGCTACATGCTAATCTATTCACGTTACAAACTTAAATCGTATAGATTACAAGTTTACAATTTCCAATAAATTATGTGCTATACCTGTTCGATGCATGATCCCAATGAAAATATCCATCTAATTTGACGGAATTGGATTGTCTATGCTGGCCCATGTAGTGATGAATACTGTGTACAAATTTCACTGGAAAATACGACTGTTAATGACTAAAACGATTACCCCCAAATATACCTGTAAAACTGGAACTTTCCCGTATCTGAAAACCGTTAAAATTACCATAAATTATATACATACTGGAATGATGCGTTAGAGGGCTTAAATCGAATCCGACTCGACGAACTATAACCCTATGCAAGTTTCTAATGGTTTCTGTACTTAAATTGTGACAATATTTGGATTGGAGTGCGACTCTGGACTGCAGTCCAGAGCGACTCTGGTTACTGTTTACTGTCCCGTAATGCGTGCCACCTTGTTTCTTGAACTCGTATGTTGCGGAACTCCGCATTTTATTAAAGGTGAATCTGTTAGATAGATAACACAAGTGGTTTCATTCCGTTTCATCAGCGTTTGCTATTTAAATTGTAAATTAAAAGGGCAGGACGTATAACAGTCCAGAACAGATTCAGAAGTGGCAAACTAGTGATAAACGGTGTGTAACTTTCGACGTACTGACGCGGTTGAGAATCCGTCTATTGAGTTGAATATCCTACTGAAAACCCTAGATATCATTCAACTTTAGCGTCGCTAAATTCTGATCCCTACTGGGGTTAAAATGCGTTGCGAAACGGACTTCCGATTCTGAAACCGGATTTCCAGCCGTGAACGCTTAAAATGAAATGGCCATATCTAGTGATCCTGAAACCCGATTGACGTGAAACTAAATTCTCCGGATAGATAATCACACATACTACTTATCCTTTGTTCATTGTTTCGCTAAATTTGGCACGTATGATTTATGATAAATTATGCAAGTGGTAGGATATCGTTTGATGACATCTTAATCCTGCCTTACATGCTGTTTTCTCATCACATCATATGTATATGTTATTGCATTGGTAGCCTAGTGATCATGTGAATTACCCAGTGTTAGGTATTGGTGGTGATTGTGGCAAGTACGTTAGTGTTCGTGCATGAGTGGATAAGTGAAAGTGACACGTACTTGTACACAATCAGTGAACCCTATTATTCTATTGCATTATCGATGTCTGTGGGACGCATGTAAGTGTGACTATAAGTGGTATGGGACACTTATGGAAGCTCTTGTATGGGTGTCACAGATAAGGCACCAGACACTGCCCATTTATCTTGGGTATTAGTCGGGACGTGCTTGATGGTGATCATGTCTCCAATCCTCGCGCAGACTTGTCATGGACCGACCGGTATTTGAGGTTATGGTTGGCGTTTGATGTAGACCACGGGGTGTGGGGTAGTTTGAGTGTGAGTTCAACAGAATCTCGGGAGTCTCATGCCGGATTATATATATGGAGATATATGGAGATTTACAGGGTACATGATTATTACCGTGAGTTATATTTTGGGCATGTGGTCCCTTGCCCTTAGGTCCTGTCCTTGGGTGGAGGACACTCGCGAGTGGTTGACTCTCACACTTGGACTGACGATAGACTTAGTGACCTGTACAGTGAGACTTAGAGACTGATAGGGATAATGGCATTGATATACCTTACTGTGTTGACATACCTGGCATACTATTTTACTGCTTTACTGTTCACCTGATCTATTAGACACTTCATTGGTTACTCTATATTCATATCTGTACCGTCTTGATTTACTGTTATATATCTATTATCACTGTTCGAGTTGCCACTTGCATCTTTATATATATATTGCTATTGTGTCGCTCTGACGACCTGAGTATGCATGCTCAGTGTGAGGAGTGGATCTAGCCTAGACCAGGACCAGGCGTGAATCGCGTACATCTTGATTAGCTACCCAGAGCTATACTCTTTTTACTTCCATCAGGTCAGTTCTTTGCATTTGTATTGTTTCAGTTACTGAATTTCTCATTACCTGTGCGTTGTTTACTGATTACCACGTAAAGCTAAAAGCCGAAGTGTGACTACGGCAGGATATTTCCTTGATCGTAGGAGCATGGCTGGCCTTGTCAACCCCTCGTATTCCGTATTTTGGGAAGCGGGGCGTGACATGGTTTTGTTGGTATCAGAGCCAGGTTTTGCTTCGTTTGGGATTGCAGTTTTCCGTGTAGAGTTTGACAATCTAAGACATCCCTCGGTCTAGATTGTAAACTTGTATTCTTAATCCTTATTCACATTTTGTATTCTGTTATCCATCCGCTAAGGTTTCGGGCGACTTGGCAGAGTGACGTGGTTGTAATTGTGAACTACCTCATAGTTACAATATTGTACTCGGTTTAAGTGACTTAGAGCCCTACAGTTGATTTCCACTTGTAATGAATTTTATCACAACCGATGTTCTTGATTCCTTGCCCAATCCATATTATATTTTAATTCTTATAGCTTGTGCCTTATATCGTCCTCAAAATTATTGTTTCAGGATCATGTCTTCCAACGACTCTTCCTCTATCTCCACTCCCCAGAATCAGACCGTTGAGATTCTGCGTGTACTGCAAGGTCTGAAGGAAGCCCAGGAGCGAACAAACGACTTGTTAGCTGAAGGATTGAGAAGGCAGGTGAATCAGGCACCAGCGGGAGTCTCCAATCGTAAAGAGATCCCTGTTAGACGAGGAAAAGAGAGGAAGATGAAGCGCCCATTTGTTCCCCCGAGACAGAAGCAGCAGAAGACCCAATGTTGTGGGTACTGCAGGAGGCCAGGACATCTTCAGAGGGATTTTCGCCGCGCCCTGGGGAAATGCCTGATTTGCGGATCCAACGAACATCTTATCAACGGTTGCCCTAATAGGAAGGAGCTACAAGGAGGTAGGTTCGCCCACACTCCCCACTCCTGCTAATTGATGGATATTTCGTAGATCAAGCTTCGAGGATAGTGCGGACCCAGCTTAGGATTCAACCCGTATGACGAGATTGCAGCAGTCCAGAAATCAAAGAAGAGTTATTATGTTTTCTGCTTTCAATAATAATGTTGTTATCCCTTTTGTAAAAAATTTCTTTCGTTTGAAATTTTGTATCCGTCGAACTTTTAGTTGAATGCAATAAAACTTTGAATCGTAATGTATGTATCATTCTCTTGCTTTCCCCCCTTATTTATACTATTCATTACCACAGCATTTTTTTTTAATTTTGATTTTTCAGTTCCTACCCACCGCATATTTTCCTGTACTCCGTACCCTTAGCTACTTTTCTTGATGTGTTCCACTATCTAATCATGACTCTTTTTTTTCAAGCCATGGCCTACCCTGGAGCAGCGCCGCATCTAGATGAGGATGCACAGTCATGCGTTTCCTTAGACCGCATGCCGGTGAGTTCTGACAATGAGATCAACGGCCCCCAGGTCATTTTCGGAAACAGCGATTCCGAGGACGAAGGAACCGCCGCCCCAGAAGTTGACATAATCAGCGATTCCGACGAGGAGGAAGGAGACCCCGGAGAGAACCCGATAGAGGAAGACCCGATAGAAGAAAATCTAGTGGAGGAAAATCCTATGGAAGAGAATCCAGAAGAAGAGAATCACATGGAAGCAGACCTCGATGAAGAAGCTCCAGCCGAGGAAGAAGGACCAGAAGAACAAGACCCTGCGGTGGAAGAACTCTCAATGGCGATCCCTGCGAGGCGATATGGGAATGGACGCCCCTACCTGAGCGCGCGAGCCTACCGCAACCTGCTGAACCTTCACAACCGCGACTGACGGAATTTTTAGATGTTGTCTTCTCTGGCCAAATAAATCTATGTATAGTTTAGGGCCATCTGTTACTTTTCGAGGGTGCTTTGTTTCGAATTTCCTAGAATGAAATAAACTTTCTGAGTTCGCAAATCTTTTGTTTACTGGTTCACTTGATGCTTTGACTTTCCCCTATACCGTTTTTCCTCTTGAGACCCCTGACTGTCCACCCCTATACTTTGTGCTGTTTCGACCCTTACTTAGATTAACAAGTACCGCACCCTGATCTTTTGAATGGGTCACCCTTCATCCTTCGTATATGCCTCGTTTGAGATCCTTCTGGGAGGGGAAATTGATAGTAAACTTTCCGAGTTAGCTGACCCTTCGGATTTTTGATTCACATGATGTACCGACCGTTATCCTCCCCATACATTTTTCCCCTTGTAGTCCTTTGCTGCTTACCCTTACTTCCTGTGCTGACCCGACCCCAATCTCTTTGACCTTCAGTCTAAAGCCGTCACACTCCGACCTTTTGAATGAGCCACACTCCATTGTAATCCCTACCCTAGCTAACCCTTTACATTTTGTGTTTTTCCCTGTTACCCTAACTATATTTAGGGACATCATTATTCGAAAATTTAGTTTTCATTATTTTGTATTTATCGAAGAGTGCGTGTTATTGACTACTCCGTTTTATGTATTTTAAGTACACTACTATTATTCTCATTTTTTTTGGTAGCGCGACCATATGTATTGCACATATTATTTTTGGTGCTATGCTTCTTATTTTCACCATGTGGTTTTCTAAGTTATGTTAAAATGGTTTGTTTGATACGTTATTCTAAAACTGTTTTAAACAACCGACAAGTCCTTCACTGTTTCATTATGACTATGCCTTATATTTATTATTATTTCTGCTGTACTACTTTTGATATACTTATATGTGCACATATTTGGGTTTCGATTTTATCGAGCACGCCTCGAATACTATTGTTCGTTATTGTTGTTTTTATTCTCGTATACATGTAGTTTGCCCTTATGATTGAGTCTGTCTTGTACTTACTTAGACTCACCCTTTGTTACGTTAGTTTTATACATATATAAACCTTCAAATTTCTTCATCCACCTATTTCTAGTAAATCATTATATGTTAGTTTGCAATATAGTAGATTTCGCTTATGATTTTATAACTTATCGTATATTTTAAATTTCGAGGACGAAATTTTTGTAAGGGTGGTATGATGTAATACCCGGTTCCTTTATATACACCAATATACGTATTTTATAAAATGGGTTTTACTTACAAATCTATTTACTTATATCTATAAATTATTTGTAGTATTTTAAATCCCCAACCCTTTTTATTTTCCATATATATATATATTTTTCCTTTCCCTTAACCCAAATCCCACAGCCAATCCAAATTTATTTTATTAACATTAAAAAACCCAGCCCACTTTTCCCATTCAATTAATTCGCTCAGCCCAACACCCATTTTCTTTTTTAATAAATCCCCGGCCCAACTTTCCCCCAGCCTAACACTTCTTTTTCCCAAATTAAACTGAACAATTAATTTTTCCCCGGCCCAATCTCCTCAGCCCAAGTAAATAAATAAAACGAAATTTATTTTAATTAAACCCCAGCCCAAGCCCGTCTTCACCCTCACCCGCCCGCTTCAACCCGACCCGGCCCACACCTTACCCTTCTTCTTCTCAACGGCTGCCCTTTTTCCCGCTCACTCGATCCACTATCTTCGTCGCTTCCTCCGCCCGCGCCCACGCCCGTGTCCTTGCCCCACGTCGCGCGCCCCTCGTGATCCACTCAACGTCATCGCCTCGTCTCCCTCTCATCCCTCACAGTCTCTCAAATTCATCTCTCTTTCTCTAACCCATCCTCTGCCATCATCCCGAGCTCACTACGCTGGACGACCCACGCCATCAACGCACCCGAGCACCAAACTCCACCCATCACCAATAGTGAGCTCACGTTGCCACTGTCGCTACCTACGCTTGCATCGCCTGAATCCTAGCCGCTACCTGAGCTCTCTCCGCCGTACAAGCACCTTCGCCTCGTCTCACCTAATGCCCTAGCCGCAACAGCCCCGTCACCAAGCTCGAGCCAAGCCCAAGCCTAGCCGAGACTCGTCGTGTTGTTGCTACTTCGTGCCCATGCCGTGTCACCACTGCCTTCGCTGTCGTGCCATCAATTCATCGTCGAAGGCAAGTATTTTTACCTGCTACATGCTAATCTATTCGCGTTACAAACTTAAATCGTATAGATTACAAGTTTACAATTTCCAATAGATTATGTGCTATACATGTTCGATGCATGATCCCAATGAAAATATCCATCTAATTTGACGGAATTGGATTGTCTATGCTGGCCTATGTAGTGATGAATACTGTGTACAAATTTCACTGGAAAATACGACTGTTAATGACTAAAACGATTACCCCCAAATATACCTGTAAAACTGGAACTTTCCCGTATCTGAAAACCGTTAAAATTACCATAAATTATGTACAAACTGGAATGATGCGTTCGAGGGCTTAAATCGAAGACGACTCGACGAACTATAACCCTATGCAAGTTTCTAATGGTTTCTGTACTTAAATTGTGACAATATTTGGATCGGAGTGCGACTCTGGACTCCAGTCCAGAGCGACTCTGGTTACTGTTTACTGTCCCGTAATGCGTGCCACCTTGTTTCTTGAACTCATATGTTGCGGAACTCCTCAGTTTATTAAAGGTGAATCTGTTAGATAGATAACACAAGTGGTTTCATTCCATTTCATCGGCGTTTGCTATTTAAATTGTAAATTAAAAGGGCAGGACGTATAACAGTCCAGAACAGATTCAGAAGTGGCAAACTAGTGATAAACAGTGTGTAACTTTCGACGTACTGACGTGATTGAGAATCCGTCTATTGAGTTGAATACCCTACTGAAAACCCTAGATATCATTCAACTATAGCGTCGCTAAATTCTGATCCCTACTGGGGTTAAAATGCGTTGCGAACGGACTTCCGATTCTGAAACCGGATTTCCAGCCGTGAACGCTTAAAATGAAATGGCCATATCTAGTGATCCTGAAACCCGATTGACGTGAAACCAAATTCGCCGGATAGATAATCACACATACTACTTATCCCCTGTTCATTGTTTCGCTAAATTTGGCACGTATGATTTATGATAAATTATGCAAGTGGTAGGATATCATTTGATGACATCTTAATCCTGCCTTACATACTGTTTTTTCATCACATCATATATATATGTTATTGCATTGGTAGCCTAGTGATCATTTGCATTACCCAGTGTTAAGTATTAGTAGTGATTGTGGCAAGTACGTTAGTGTTCGTGCATGAGTGGATAAGTGAAAGTGACACGTACTTGTACACAATCAGTGAACCCTATTATTCTATTGCATTGTCGACGTCTGTGGCCGTACTTGTACACCAGGACCAGGCGTGCATCGCGTACATCTTGATTAGCTACCCAAAGCTATACTCTTTGTACTTCCATCTGGTCAGTTCTTTGCATTTGTATTGTTTCAGTTGCTGCATTTCTCATTACATGTGCGTTGTTTACTGATTACCACGTAAAGCTAGAAGCCGAAGTGTGACTACAGCAGGATATTTCCTTGACCGTAGGAGCATGGCTGGCCTTGTCAACCCCTCGTATTCCGTATTTTGGGAAGCGGGGCATGACAGCAGCCATGAAGAGGGCGAGGGATGCCAGCAGGCGGGATGTCGACGCGGCGCGTCAAGCAGCGGAGGCCGCCGAAGCCCGGGCTAGGAGGGCGGTGACGGATTACAAGGAGTCGGACCAGTATTACGTCGACCTCGGCGAGGCCTCCGCCCTTGCATGGAATAAAGCTCTTGATGCCGTCAAGGAGCAGCTTCCGGAGTTCGTCGACGGTGAGCTCCGTGCTCGGGTCCCACTTTCGGTGGTCCCGCCTCCGGCCGATAGTGATGAGGGGAGTGAGGTCTAGGCGGGGCTTGCTGCCCGATCTTTTTGGTTTTTCCTCCTCTCTCTCTTGTAAGCCTCTGGGTAATTTGATAAGGCTGGGGAGCCCATAGTACCCTTGTAAAAGCTTTGACTTTTTGAATAAAAAACCTTTTGTTTTTGCAGTAGTGTTTGTGCTTGCGTTTCCTTTTGTTGGTAGACACTTGTATCTGCACAGTACTGCTTTATGGTCGGCATGGTCCTCGTCTTGCGATTACTCGTCGACTTGACTTTGATCATTTGCCGAGTGTGTGAGAGGACCGGCGGGAAGACGGTGTCTCCCTGGCCCCGAAGTCGAAGTGTGGATCGCTAAGACGTTGATAAATTGGATGCCTCTTGTTGAGTTCACGTTCCTTAGTTGTTGGAAGGGCCGTAATTGGCCAACTGAGGATATTGCCGAGCAGAGTAGCTGATCGGTGCCTCTTGGCGAGGGCTTTGACCCTTAGCGCTGGAGGGGCCGTGAGAGGCCTATGAAGGATGGCCGAGCAGGGTAGTTGCTCGGTGCCTCTTGGCGAGGGCTTTGATCCTCAGCGCGAGAGGGGCCGTGAGAGGCCCTCTGAGGATGGCCGAGCAGGGTAGATGCTCGGTGCCTCTTGGCGAGGGCTTTGATCCTCAGCGTGAGAGGGGCCGTGAGAGGCCTGCTGAGGATGGCCGAGCAGGGTAGCTTCTCGATGCCTCTCGGCGAGGGCTTTGATCCTCAGCGTGAGAGAGGCCGTAAGAGGCCTGCTGAGGATGGCCGAGCAGGGTAGCTGCTCGGTGCCTCTCGGTGAGGGCTTTGATCCTCAGCGTGAGAAGGGCCGTGAGAGGCCTGCTGAGGATGGCCGGGCATGGTAGCTGCTCGGTGCCTCTTGGCGAGGGCTTTGATCCTTAATGATGCCCGAGCGGGGTTGCCGCCCGGTGCCTCTTGGCGAGAGTTTTGATCCCTGGTTTTGCCAGGAATAACCGAGCACGGATCGTGCTAAGCTGTTGCCTCTTTCGAGGGCTTTTCATCCTTAGCGCGGGAGGGGCGTGGTAGGCCTACTAAGGATGTCCGGGCGGGGTTGTCGCCCAGTGCCTCATGGCGAGGGTTTTGATCCCTGGTGGTGTGCCAGGGATAACCAAGCATGGTTGCTAAGCGGTTGCCTCTTTCGAGGGCTTTTGGGTCCTTAAGGATGGCCGAGCAGGGTTGCTGCCCGACCGCCTCTTGTCGAGGGCTTTGATCCCTGGTGTTGTGGGGTAGGGAAGCTACCAGCCAGGGATAGCCGAGCAGGGTTGATGCCCGACCGCCTCTTGTCGAGGGCTTTGATCCCTGGTGTTGTGGGGTAGGGAAGCTACCAGCCAGGGATAGCCGAGCAGGGTAGCCGCTCGGCTGCCTCTTGTTGAGGGCTTTAATCCCTGGCGTTGTGGGTAGGGAAGCTACCAGCCGGGGATAGCCGAGCAGGGCAGCCGCTCGGCTGCCTCTAGGTGAGGGCTTAGACCACAAAGAGAGAACTCTTCTTTTTTGCAATGTTCTAACGTTCCCTTCTTGTTATTCGGATAAAAAGGACTTCTTAGAAAAAATTTACATTGCCTTTGTGACAGGAGGGGTGAACACTCGTAGGTAGTGAGTTCACTGGTATAGCTTGAGCTTCTCGGCGTTGTAAGGCCGCGGAAACTTGCGCCCTGTAAGCGGTAGGCTCCGCTGGGAAGTACGTCGGTGACGAGGAAAGGACCATCCCATTTCGGGGAAAACTTATGCAGCCTGCCATGATCGCCGAACTCGTTCCACCGTAGGACCAGGTCTCCGGTCTTGAAGGAACGAGGCTTGACCCGCGAGTTGTAGTATCGGGCAGTTTGCTGCTGATAGGCGGCAGCCCTGATCTGAGCCCGGTCCCGTTTCTCCAGCAGTATGTCCAGGTTGGTCCGCAGTTCCATGGTGTTCGCTTCGTCGTCGAAGTGTTCGACCCGGTGACTGGGTAGCCCGATCTCCGTCGGGACCATCGCCTCAGTCCCGTAGCAGAGGCTGAAAGGGGTTTCCCCGGTGGGGGTCTTCTTCGACGTGCGCAGGGCCCATAAGACCCGGGGCAACTCCTCGACCCAACTGCCTTGGCGTCCCTCTAAGCGGGTCCGGAGACCCCGGAGGACATCCCGGTTGGCGACTTCGGCCTGCCTGTTGCATTGGGTGTGTGCGACCGCGGCAAATTTCATGAGGATATGATATTCGTTGCAGAAATCTTTCACCTTCTCATTCTCGAAGTTCGTCCCGTGGTTGGTAATGATACACCCCGGGATGCCGAACCGAAATATCAGGTTGTTCTGCAGGAACTTGATGGTCGTGGCAGCGTCCGGTTTTCTGATGGGGACGGCCTCGATCCACTTCGTGAAGCAATCCACAACGACGAGAACGTATTTGTGCCAGCCCGTGCCGGTAGGGAACTGGCCTATCATGTCCAATCCCCACTGGGCGAACGGCCACGGTGAGGTCAGCGCGGTAGCTCGGTGGCCGGGAGGCGAGATATGCTTCTGTGGAGTTGGCAGCTTTTGCATCTCCGGACAAGCTTCTGGGCGTCCTCGTGAATAGTGGGCCAGTAGTACTCCTGGAGCAATGCCTTCTGGATTAAGGTTCGGGCCCCTTGGTGTGCGCCGCCGACCCTTTCATGGATTTCACGGAGGACGTAGTCAGCTTCGTAGAGGTCGACGCACCGGAGAAGGGGCTGAGTGAAGGATTTCTTGTAAAGGTTCCTATTGCTTCAGACGAATTGACGGGCTTTGGCTCGGAGACGGTGGGCTGCTTCCCGATCTTCTGGGAGCGTGCTATCCCGTAGGAATTCTACGAGGGGGCTTCCTCCAGTCTTGGTCGCCCTCCTGCGCTGCGTATACATGAAGCATCATCGCCCCGTCTTCTACGCTGGGCCGGGGCAAAGTCTCGAGAAGGATAGATCGCTTGTTGTTGGCCGAGTAGGATGAAGCCAGTTTGCTCAAAGCGTCGGCTTGGGTGTTTAGCTTCCTGGTTATTTGTTCTACCTGGACCTCGTCGAAGTTCTTCCGAAGTTTTCTTACCTCGGCCAGGTACTTTACCATTAGAGGTTCCCGGACCTCGAAGTGACCGGTCACTTGGCCAACAACTAAGGCTGAGTCGCTGCGGATTCGAATTGTTTTCAGCCCCAGCCTGGAGGCCATGCGCAATCCCTCCAGTAGGGCTTCGTACTCCGCCGCGTTGTTTGAGGTTTTGAACCCGAGCTTTAGGGAGTACTCCATTTCTGCCTCGTTCGGGCCCCGAATGATGAGGCCGGCGCCACAGCCTTTCTCGGTTGAGGACCCATCGACGTAAATGACCCACTCCGGGACCGAGTCGGGTTTCCCCACGATTGGGTGCTGAGCCGCGAGGGCCGGCGTAGACTCCAGCCCCTTGCTGGGGATGGTGCACTCAACGATAAAATCGACCAAGGCTTATGCTTTGATGGCCTGCCTTGGGCGGTATTTTATGTCGAACTGGGACAGCTCCCACCTCCACTTCTCTAATCGACCCGAGGATTCGGGTGAGGCGAGGATAGCCCCAGCGGGCGCTCGGTGAGAACGAGGATAGTATGCGCCTGGAAGTAGTGTCGCAGCTTCCTTGAGGCCACAATGAGTGCCAAGATAATCTTCTCTATGGCTGGGTATCTCGTCTCTGAGTCTTTGAAGACGTGGCTCATGTAGTACACCGGTTTTTGTGCTCCATCGACCTCTCGTATGAGCACTGAGCCTGCTGCTTGGTCGGATACCGCCAGATACAGAGATGCTCATCTCCCTAAACTGGTCGGGTGAGCATCGGTGGCTTCGCAAGATGCCTTTTTAACTGGTCGAATGCGGTCTGGCACTCTTCTGACCACTTGAACCTCGGAATTTTCCTTAGAGCTTTGAAGAATGAGAGGCATTTTTCCCCAGACCTCGACATGAAGCGGCTTAGAGCGACCACCCGCCATGTCAGTCGCATGATCTCGACGTTGGTCTTGGGCGCGGTCATGTTGAGGATAGCGTCGATTTTTTCCGGGTTAGCCTCGATCCCGCGGTGGGAGACCATGAAACCGAGGAACTTTTATCCGGTGACCCCGAATGCGCACTTGGCCGGGTTCAGCTTCATCTTGAACTTGCGGAGTATCTCGAAGGCCTCACCCAGGTCCTTGGCATGGTCGGTCGACAAGACTGATTTGAATAGCATATCGTCGACGTAGACCTCCATGATCCTGCCGATCTGTGGATTGAACATGCGATTGACCAGCCGTTGGTACGTAGCCCCGGCATTTTTGAGTCCGAAGGGCATCACCTTGTAGCGGTATACCCCCGGTCCGTCGTGAATGCGGTGAGATCTTCGTCTGCCGGATTCATGCAGATCTGATTGTAGCCGGAGAAGGCATCTATGAAGCTCAATAGCTCGTAGCCTGTCGTGCCGTCGACGAGCTGATCTATCCGATGTAGGGGATAGTTGTCTTTGGGGCTGACCTTATTGAGGTCGGTGAAGTCGACGCACATGCGCCACTTCCCGCTTGACTTCTTGACCAGGACGACGTTCGCTAGCCATTCTGAATAGGGCACATTCCGAATGAAGTTGGCGGCGAGGAGCCGATCTACCTCGTCCTCGATAGCCTTCTGTTTGGCCGGGGCGAAGCTTCGCTTCTTCTGTCTGACGGGTCGGGCCGTAGGATCTATCCCGAGCTTGTGGGATATAATTTTGGGGTCGATCCCCGGCATGTCAACAGGTGCCCAGGTAAACACGTCGGAGTTGTTTCTGAGGAAATGAACCAGGTCATCTCGCTGAGGACCTGTCAGAAGCGACCCGATCTGAACGAGTCTTTCATCGTCCCCTTCTACAAGGGGGACCGCTGTCAGAGGCTCCACTGGGATCCCTCGGATCTCTTTTTGCTCGTCTCGAGTATCCAGGGAACCCCTGATGTCACCCCCGCCCTCGACATCGTCGGCTGGCTCCTCCGATGAAGATGTTGCGGTGAAGCAAACCTTTGCAACTCGCTGGTCTCCGTAGACCCGACCTATCCCGCCCTGCTTGAGAGGGGACTTCATCACCAGGTGGTAGGTCGATATCTGGGCCCGGAAGAAGTTCAGCGTCGGGCGGCCGAGGAGGATGTTGTAGGCCGATGGGATCTGTTTACCCCAATCAGAGCAAAGCTCTGTTCAAATTCCGAGGCGGGAGATGAAGCAACGCTTCATCTTCCCCCAATCAGAGCAAAGCTCTGCTTGGAAAATTTAAACTTTAATAAATGAAGCAACGCTTCTGATTCTTTGTGCTGCGCGCAACGCGCCACGTGTCTGGCGCAGACGCATCAGCGCAGCGCCCAAGGCAGCGCACCCAATCAGAGCAAAGCTCTGTTCAAGGCAAAAGGTAAAGGAATAAACGTTCGGTTGCGCAAACGCTGCGCTGCGTGACACGTGTCTGCGCAGTTGCGTAAGCACAGCTGCGCAAACGCTGCACTGCGCGACACGTATCGGCGCAGTTGCGCAAGCACAGCTGCGCAAGCGCTGCGCTGCACGACACGTGTCTGCGCAGTTGCGCAAGCACAGCTGCGCAAGCGCTGCGCTGCGCGACACGCGTCACGTGCTGGGGCGTTGCGCAAAACAGAATTGAAATTTTAAAGAAATCTTTTCTGTTCTTGTTAAAACAAGAAGATTTTCTTCTGTAAAACAGGAGCCCGTGGATCAAAAATCCAACGGTGGAGAAAATTCCTCAAATCATTCAGAGAAAGATCTCTTTAACAAATTTAACTAATTTATGGGCACTATAAAAAGGACCCTAGGCCTCAATTCAAAAGGAGGAACATTTTTTGTGAAAAATAAAACAGAGAAGACTGAAGAATTGGAGAGAAATCCTCAAGAACAAAGAAAAGGGTAAAAACCTTTAGAAAAAGAGAAAATTCTCTTATGAACAGATCATTGATCTGAGAACAAGATCTAGGATCTCTAATGAAAAGAAAAGAAAAAAATAAATAATAAACAGTGCCTTGCATTTCTTTTTATGAACCATTGGTTCTGAATCTAAAAGATTCTCAAGATAACAGTGCCTTGCACCTTATATGAACCACTGGTTCTTTAGAAAACAAGAAAAAACTTGTTTTCTCTGATTTGAAATTGATCCAAAAGAATAAGAACAGTGCCCAGCACTTGCCAAAACTGCGCTATTGCGCAAGCCGCCAGGAAGCACCACGTGTCAGCAGCGCAGCAGCGCAGCAGCGCAGCGCACTAACGCAGCGCACTGCGCTGTTGCGCTTGCGCTCACCAGAACGTGACACGTGTCACCTCCACGAGCGCGTGCGCTCATTAATTGCGCAAAATACCTGACAAGCCATGTGGGACACTGTCAGGGTATCTAATGCAATGCATTATTAAAGGGCAGAGCCCAATCAAAGGTCCAAGGGACCAAATAAAAGTGCTGCACATTATTTTAAAAAGGCAGAGCCCAATTAAAAAGTCTAAACAGACCAAAATAATGCTATGCATTATTTAAAGGGGGCAGAGCCCAATTGAGAGGTCCAATGGACCAAAACAAATGCTCTGCATTATAATAAAAAGGGCAGAGCCCAGTCAAAATAGGCATAAATAGCCTGAAGTAATGCTATGCATCATTCTAAAAAAGGGAAAGCCCAAACAGTGGCCTAACAGGCCAAATGCAAACAAAATGTGAACATTTTCAACTGGACTTAGCCCAATTTTGGCCGTAAGTCCTTAAATAAAATTGACTGAGCACGGCTGCTCCCTAAATCAATTTATATCTGGTTCGAGGGTACATCTCCGAACTCCTCTAACACCTGCCGTTGTAATCCTTCAACAACGTCAGAGAGGTGACGGGTCCCAACGACCACACACTTGTTTACCTCAATCAGAGCAAAGCTCTGTTTAAATTCTAAGGTGGGAAAAGAAGCAATACTTCTGTTTTTCTCCAATCAGAGCAAAGCTCTGTCTTCAAAATTAAAAAGAAAATTAAATTTAAAATAAATGAAGTAGCGTACTCCATAAGAGCTTTAGAGCAAAGCTTATGAATTAAGAAAGAAAAAAAAATGTGCAAAGCGCAACTGCGCACTGCGCGCGCTGCGCAGAGCGCGCAGTTTTTTAAAAAAAAATAAAAAAATAAAAAAAATTAATTAAAAAAAAAAATTAACTGCGCGACACGTGTCAGGCGCTGGGGAGTTGCGTAAAAACAGAATGAAGATTTAAGGAAATCTTTTCTGTTTTTTGTTAAAACAAGAAGATTTCTTCTGTAAAATAGAGACCTTTGGATTAAAGATCCGACGGTGGGGAAAATTCCCCAAATCACTCAGAGAATGATCTCTTTAACAAACTTTAACTGATTTATGGGCACTATAAAAAGGACCCTAGATCTCAATTCAAAGACATTAACATCTTGCTAAAAAAAAAGGGGAGAAAGAGGACTCTGAAGAAGGCCTCAAGAATATAAAAAAAAAGGGTAAAAACCTTTGAAAGAAGAGAAATTTCTCTTGTGAACAAGATCATGGATCTTCAATAAATAAATAAATAAATAAATAAAATAAAAATAAAAATAGTGCCTTGCACTTGTTTTATGAACCATCGGTTCTTGAACCTAAAAGGTTCTTAAATTAATAGTGCTTTGCACTTTCATGAACCTTTGGTTCTCTGAGATAAGAAAAACAAGAAAAAACTTGTTTTTTCTTATATCTAAATCAAATAGTGCCTTGCACTTGTTTTATGAACTATCGGTTCTTGAACCTAAAAGGTTCTTAAATTAATAGTGCTTTGCACTTTCATGAACTTTTGGTTCTCTGAGATAAGAAAAACAAGAAAAAACTTGTTTTTTCTTATATCTAAATCAAATAGTGCCTTGCACTTGTTTTATGAACCATCGGTTCTTGAACCTAAAAGGTTCTCAAATTAACAGTGCTTTGCACAAATGCAATGCATTACTAAAAGGGCCAGGCCCAAATCAAAATGACCTGACAGGCCAAAATAAATTGCAAGGCAATAAATGGGCAGAGCCCAAATAAATTGATACTTTGCATCCTTTATACAAGGGCAGAGCCCAAATAAAATTGATGCCTTGCATCATTCCTAAAAGAACAGAGCCCAAAACAAATTGATGCTCTGCATCCTTTCTGGGCAAAGCCAAAATAAAAAAAAGAAATGCAATGCAAAAGCAAATAAAAATGTTGAACATTTTCAATTGGACTTAGCCCAATTTTGACCGTAAGTCCTTAAATTAAATTGACTGAGCAAGATTGCTCTCTTAAATCAATTTACTACCGGTTCGAGGGTACATCTCCGAACTCCTCTGACACCTGTCGTTGTAATCCTTCAATGACGTCAGAGAGGTGACGGGTCCCAACGACCACATACTATATGGACTGCGGGGTCCTTAAACTCGTGGGCCGAAACGTCCTTAAACTAATATCGGACCGAGACGTCCCTAAACTAATATCGGACCGAGACGTCCTTAAACTAATATCGGACCACCACGTCCCTAAACTGGTGATGGACCACCACGTCCCTAAACTGGAAAATAGACCACCACGTCCCTAAACTGGTGATGGACCACCACGTCCCTAAACTGGAAAATGGACCACTACGTCCCTAAACTGGCACAATAGAGCCCAAATGCTCTTTTGTCGGACCTAAACGGTCCCGTTAAGTTGATCTTAGTCTCAAACTGGACTAACGTATCCTTAACAAACGTTTGAGTCGATCTTAGCCTCAAAAATGGCTAACGTATCCTCCAAACAGACTTTAGTCCCAAATTGGACTATGAATCTCCCAAACTGGAACAATAGGGCCCAAACGCTCTTTTGTCGGATCTAAACGATCACGTTAAGTTGATCTTAGTCTCAAACAGGACTAACGTATCCTTAACGAACGTTTAAGTTGATCTTAACCGCAACGCGACTAACGTATCCTTAAACTAAAAACACCAAACCCAAATCTAAGTAAATACGGATTTGGACTAATCCACATCCTACGGGCAACGGCATTACTCAGTCTCCGTATACAATCCACGGGCAACCACAAACAAAACAAACACACACGACACGAAGTGAAATTCTGGAGAAGGAGAAAGTTGTTACCGCGATGCGGTAGCGTAATTAACTGCAGGGGCTTGCGCCTGCAGGGAAGAGCGTCCCCACAATCAAAAACCCCTCACCTTGAGGGGGAATCTGACGAAGTCTGCTACATCGGCCGCATCCATCTAAACCTCCGATGCAAGATGCCATAAATCAACTTGGCATTTTCGGAGAGGTAGACGGATAAAACCAATTAGCATCTGCCCCGAATCTCAGTGTCAGGACATCGCGGTCCTGTGCGCCGCCTTTCGGAGGGGAACAGATTCTGGCACGCCCGGTGGGACCTCTTCCTCTTTCCACTCCACACTTCGTGTGTCGTGTTCGCGAACAAATCGCGGTTTGTTGTGATTGCCTGTGGATTCAAGGTACTAAGATTTGGTGTCTTGCTCCGTGCAGAAAACAGAAGATCAATGGCTTCGAACTGCATAGCCTGCAGCAACAACTCTCGCTCTGTCATTGCTGGAGGAGTGACTTATGGGCCCCAAGCGGCCCCCCTTTTCAAAATGCCGGTGGAGCAGGTGGCTCAAGCCACCACTGGACTATTTTTTGGGACCATGCTCCCATCAATGAGCTTCAACGCCCCAATGACATTGCAAGAAGCTCCAAAGAAGTCGGTCTTCGATCGACTCACCACTGCCGCGACCCCTCTCAACGGGTCGTCCAACTCCACTGCTTCAGTTTTTAACGGACTAGGCCAGAGCTCTAACAGGCTCATGAAGAAGCCTGCCATACCGGAAGGCGTTATCCCGAAGCGGATAGCCATTCCAACTCCCGTTCCTGGCAAAATCACCAAGGTTGCTTTCCATGTTCAGAAGTTCGCTTCTGACAAATTGGCTGTCCCCGCTCAACGGACGTCGATTTTTAAAAAGCTGGTACCAGTATATTCTGACCAACACATGGGGCATGAGGAGGTCACCCCTATAGCTGAAACAACTCCATCAGCACGACACGCTCGACGTCGCCACTGGCGTCGAGTAAGGAAGGCTGGGGGCAACTCCCCCTCTGAGATAACTCCGCCAGCTCCAACGGTTGGGATCGATACTGCTGTTCCAACCAAGAACAGCTTTGAACTGCTCAACAAGGTACGCAGAAACTCTCCTACTGCGATGTTGAAACGAACTCCTTCACCTGTGGAGAATACTCCAGAGAAGAACCTAGAGCAGCCCCCTCAACGGCTGTCCTCTAAAATTTACAAAGTCTGGCGACAGGTCCAAGAGTCGGTGATCGATCAAGACTGGCTCCGACGACAGAAAAAGATGAAGGTTCGGCAGGGGAAGGATTACTCTGTCAAACCACAAAAAGCAAAAGCTACTTGGGTGCCCACTACAACGGCTCCCTTAACTCCAATCACTCAAAAAAGGAGGCCACAAAAAGCCCCTGTGAACATGGCGAAGCATAAAAACGCTGAACACAAACGCCCCAAATCTGGGGGCATGGTGGTGCACACTGTTTATATGGCTTCTGGAAAGGAGGAAAGCCGCACTTCTACGGGCCACCGACCGCTTACCCGATCCGTGACGAAATCCCAGAAGCAACAACAAAAGCTTTGGGAAATGATGACTACAATGGCTGCACTCACTGAGCCAAAAGAAAGCTCTGAAACGTCTTCGGATGAGCGTCAAGAACAAGAAACCGACGCTGACTTTTTACGCAGAGTCCTCGAAAAGAGGGACAAAGAAGCTGCAGAGCAGGCGGCTAACATAAAGCAGATGGCGCTCCTCTTCAAAGATATGGTAGGGATGATGTTACAGCCGGACCCTCCTGCTGAAGATCCTCCGATCATCCTTGAAGACGACAGAGGAGAAACGTCAAATCCTCCGCCGGCTCTATCAACAGCCAAGGAGGAGGCAATCTCCAAAGTTGGCCTAGATGAATATATAGCTCAGCAGATCCGGGTTCATCAGGAAAATGAAGCGGCTGGGCAAATTGTTAGAACCGGACGACCGTATCCGAGCTGGTATGACCAAATCAATTACCCGCCAGGATATACGATCCCTAAATTCCACGTATATAAAGGGACAGGGAATCCGCATCAGCATGTCGCTCAATTCAGGGCCTTATGCGGCAATACTGGAGGCGATGACAAATTGTTGCTACGTCAATTCGTCGGCAGCTTAGCAGAAATAGCCTTTGAATGGTATTCGGAGCTACCTAACGACTCTGTCAAAACATTTGCAGAGATGGAACTGCTGTTTACACAAAGATTCACAAGTGCTAGTGAACGCACCCCGATTACAGCACTGATAAATGCCAGGATAAGGCCCGGCGAAACGTGGGTCCAATACGCAACACGATGGCGAAACCTATGGTCGAAATGAGAACAACGCATAGAAGAGGCACCTGCGGTAGGCATGTTTGTGGGCACTCTCGATCCGCAGGCGACCATCTCACAATTCATGATATTCTTCAGGCCGACCACCTTCCAGGCCTTGATCGACAAATTAGCCCAAATGGACCAGATGGGCCATAGACCGTCTCCTCCAAGACCCGATCCCCGAAATGAGAAAGGAAAAGCGATCATCGTCGCCAACGCTCAGCAACAGTCGAGCAACTCAAAGCCGGTCGCTCGCCAAAACGTGCGTCCACGCCCATCCCCTGAAGAGAGGCTAGGACGTCATTACTCGTTTCCTCAAAATAAAACGAGAAGACTGTTTGAGATGGCAGTGCGTAACAGACTCATCAATCTGCCGAGTCCAAAGCGTCTGTCGCAGCCAGGCGATCTTAATAATCCCAATTATTGCCCTTACCACCAAACGGTAAGTCACCTGATTGAGGATTGTTTCGTCTTTAAGGGATGGATCGAGGATCAATACCTGCAAGGAAAGTTCACGCTGTCTGAAAGCTGGAAGGTAAATCCACCACAGACGCACTCTCCAAAGAAGGCGGACACGCCGGGGGCAACTTGTTCTTTCGTCGAGGATGAAAACGATGGAAAAAACTTATCGGATGAATCCGAAGACTACGTAGCGACTTGTCATGTGATTTCTCATTCACTGACGGATGAGGAGGAGGCTCCTTGCGCTGAGAAATCAATGGCGGACCCTGAAACAGAAATTCCGTGGCCGTCAGACAAGTTGATCGATGCCTTCCTAAATGAAATTCGTCTGAAAGCAAAAGCCAATCAAGAGCATGAAATGGCCATACTGGAAAGAACCAAGGTATTCCCGTCAAATCAAAAGCCATACACTGCGGGTAAAAACAAATTCAAGACGAGGAAACGATTCGCCAAAGCTCTATCAGTAGGAATGAAGCTACCGCCCTCTAAAGAAAATTCTTTCTCTGAGGTAGAGATGCACCCTAACTTCTGTTTATATCATCAGAAGATCATACATCCTACCGAAGACTGCGAGTCCTTTAACTGTTGGTGGCAAGGGTATGTCGCTCAAAAGCAACACTTCGACAGGACAAAGTGTGAAGCTTGTGGACATCGGAAAAATGCGATATATGAGCGCAAAGGAGCCGCCGCAAACTGTCATATAGCCGACTTCAAGGGATCACAAATTATCACCTTTGGAAGCGACTCTGACGAAGAAGCTATCCCCAACTTTTCCCTCGGGGAATCTATTTCGAAAACAAAGGAACTGAGAAGCTGCGAGAATGTTCAGCCATGCAATCGCATGGTACTAGAAAAAAATCCCGGCCCCGTAAACAAGGGACCGAACAAAAAGAATAAAGGAAAAGGAAAAATGGCCCTCGTCGCCAGCGCTCAACAACAATCAGGTGACCCTAGACCGGTTGCTCGCCAAAGCAACAAGCGACAATCCCTCCAAGAAAAGTTGAAACGTCCTTACTCGTTTCCGCAAGATAAAACAAAGGGACTGTTCGAGCTGGCAGTGTGCAACAGACTCATCAATCTGACGGGTCCAAAACGTCCGTTGCGGCCAGGCGATGTTAATAATCCTAATTATTGCCCTTACCACCAAACGGTAGGTCATCTGATCGAGGATTGCTACGTCTTCAAAAACTGGGTTGAAGACCAATACCAACATGGCAAGTTTGCGCTGTCTGAGAACTGGAAGGTGAGTCCGCCACAACCGCACGCTCCGAAGAAGATGGATACGCCGGGGGTATCATGTTCATTCATGGAGAAGGACTCATAGACCGAAAAGTCAATAAACTAAATGTTCGCCTCAAATACGGCGACGACGGACCGAAACGTCCTTAAACTAACAACGGACCGAGATGTCCTTAAACTAACGACGGACCGCAATGTCCTAAAACTTGCAAATGACCGAAACGTCGTTAAACTACTCCCAACCCGCAGCATCTTCAGGCTGACGTGTTAATAAAAAAAAAACGGTACGTCCACAAGCAAAATGGGCACGGATGAAAACCCGAAAGGGCTCCGTGAGTAAAAACAGCAGGGCTACCGGCGAGTGTTCGTGAAAACCCGAAAGGGCGCGACCTCGTTAAAAAAAAAGAATAAAATAAAAGATTAAAAAAAAACGGTACGTCCACAAGCAAAATGGGCACGGATGAAAACCCGAAAGGGCTCCGTGAGTAAAAACAACAGGGCTACCGGCGAGTGTTCGTGAAAACCCGAAAGGGCTCGACCTCGTAAAAAAAAAAAAGAAAAAAATAAATAAATAAAGGTATGTCCATAAGCAAAAAGGGCACGGATGAAAACCCGAAAGGGCTCCGTGAGTAAAAACAGCAGGGCTACCGGTGAGTGTTTGTGAAAACCCGAAAGGGCGCAACCTCGTTAAAGAAACACTTATAGGATCCTCTCGACCCTGTAAGGAGAAACCACCTGCGTGAGATCCTTACGACTCACAAAGGAACAACACACTTAGGGATCCCCACGATTCCTAAGGAGAAAATACACTTGCGAGATCCTCACGACTCGTAAGGAGAACTCTCTTGTGGGACCCTTACGGTTCATAAGATTTGGAAGTCTTAAGTTACAGAAACCTTAACCTGTTCTTACGCAACCCCACAACCTTCGATATCGCCCTACAAGTAGTCCAATATTGACCCTTGTATACAATCCACGGGCGCGAATAAATATTTCCCTAACAAAGTCCCATCCGTGACTAGGGATATGCTTGTACAGCAAACAACACTTGTAAGTCCTCTCGACTTATAAGGAGAAAACCGTTTTGTAAGATCCTTACGACTTACAAGAGAACATGCACTTAGGAATCCTCACGATTCCTAAGGAGAAAACACACCTACAAGATCCTCACGACTTGTAGGGAGAAATACCTTTGTGAGACCCTTACGGCTCATGAAGTCAAAAGCCTTAGCCGACAGGACCCTTAACCCTGTTTACTAAGCCACCTTTGTTCAACATCGACAGAGGCAAATGATGATTCGCTCCTGGCAATATCCCAGTTGCAGCGATGCTGATGCCTAGACCGGTATCAAATTCCAAGTCCTTTTACGGCAAATGATGATTCGCTCCTGGCAATATTCCAGTTGTAGCGATGCTGATGCCTAAATCGGTATCAAATTCCAAGTCCTTTCATGGCAGATGATGATTCGCTCCTGGCAATATCCCAGTTGCAACGATGCTGATGCCTAGACCGGTATTAAATTCCAAGTCCTTTTACGGCAGATGATGATTCGCTCCTGGCAATATCCCAGTCGCAGCGATACTGATGCCAAGATTAGTATCAGATCCCAAATCCCCTACTCGCAAAAAAAAAAAATCAGCGAGCCAAAATATATATATATATATATATATATGCATACGAAATAGCCGAAATGATGGGACAGCTTGCAAACAAAATCAGCAAGTAAAAATGTATGCATGCAAAATAGCCGAAATGGTTGGGCAACTCGCAATAAAAAGCAACGAGTAAAATGAAAAATAGCCGAAATGATTGGGCACCGCGAAAAATAGCCGAAATGATTGGGCAATCACGATTTTCGCGATATAAAAGGCTGAAATGATAGAGCATCGCGGAAAGAATAAAAAAATGAAAAAATGAAACTTTTTGCCCTACAGGTGAAATCACATCGATCCCTGTATACAATCCAGGGGCACAGATAAAAAGGGAACAATACCTTCCCAACAGGCTCCACCAGAAAGCGAAGCCAAATCTCGACGGTTCATAGATAACCTAGAGACCATCTCGACATTTGTCGCAATATTACAGACGCGATGTCAACAAATGAAGCAAAGGAAGGTCCCTAACTTCAGGGTCTCGACGTCAATATCGACAACTTAAGGATCACCAACGGCGTTTCTCCTCACTCCAACTAGATGCAAACATGACGTCAACAACTGACCTCAGAATCGCAATGAAACGGAACCATGACAAAGTCCCTAGTTCCAAATCTCAATGGCCACGTCTACAGCCTGGAGACCAACAACGGTGTGCCTCCTCATTCCAACAGGACACAGATGTTACACCATCAAGCGGAGCGATGGCAAAATCCCAGCTTCACCTCAGCATCCGTCTCGATACAGTAGACGCAATGTCAACAACAGCGTTCCTCCGCAGTCCAGCTAGAGGCAGATGCAACGTCAACAAAAGACCTCACGGTCGAAACAAAGCGGAGTAACGGCAAAATCCCAACTCCACCTTAGCATTCGTCTCGTTACAACAGACGCAATGTCAACAACGGTGTTCCTTCGCAGCCCAGCAGGGTGTACATGCAAAGTTAACAAAAGACCCCATGGTCGAAACAAAGCGGAGCGATGGCAAAATCCCAGCTTCACCTCAGCATTCGTCTCGATACAGTAGACGCAATGTCAACAACAGCGTTCCTCCGCAGTCCAGCTGGAGGCAGATGCAACGTCAACAAAAGACCTCACGGTCGAAACAAAGCGGAGTAACGGCAAAATCCCAACTCCACCTTAGCATTCGTCTCGTTACAACAGACGCAATGTCAACAACGGCGTTCCTTCGCAGCCCAGCGGGGTGTACATGCAAAGTTAACAAAAGACCCCATGGTCGAAACAAAGCGGAGTGATGGCAAAATCTCAGCTCCACCTCAGCATTCGTCTCAATACACCAGACGCAGTGTAAGCAAATGAACCGAAGGCCACATTCCTAGCTTCAACGTCTTTACGGTAACTCACATAAAACCGGAAAGACAATCGGAGATCATCTCGCATCAGCACAGAGTGGTCACCACCTTGACATTCGTCTCGATACAGCAGACAAAATGTCAACCCCAGCGTTCTTCCTCCAACAGGATTTGGACACACCAAAACAAACGAAGCGAAGGCCACATTCCTAACTTCGACGTCTTGACGGTAACTCACATAAAACCGGAAAGACAATCGGAGACCATCTCACATGAAGTGGTCACCTCCATGACGTTCGTCTCGATACAGTAGACGAAATGTCAACCTCAGCGTTCTTCCTCCAACAGGATTTGCACACACCAAAACAAACGAAGCGAAGGCCACATTCCTAACTTCGACGTCTTGACGGTAACTCACATAAAACCGGAAAGACAATCGGAGACCATCTCACATGAAGTGGTCACCTCCATGACGTTCGTCTCGATACAGTAGACGAAATGTCAACCTCAGCGTTCTTCCTCCAGCAGGGATTCAGACATGACAAAGCAAATGAAGCGAAGGCCACATTCCTAGCTTCAACGTCTTTACGGTAACTCACATAAAACCGGAAAGACAATCGGAAATCGTCTCGCATCAGCACAGAGTGGTCACCACCTTGACGTTCATCTCGATACAGCAGACGAGATGTCACCCCAACGTTCGTCTCGACACAGCAGGCGCAACGTCATTAAGCGAATGGAGCCACGGCAAAATCCCTAGTTTCAAACCTCGGCAGTTCACCAGTAACCTAGAGACAACCTCGACGTCCGTCTCGATACAGTAGACGAGATGTCGCCCCAACGTTCGTCTCGACACAGCAGACGCAACGTCATCAAACAAACGGAGCCACGGCAAAATCCCTAGTTCCCACCATGACATTCGTCTCGATACAGAGGACGCAATGCCAGCAAACGAAGCAAAGGCCAAATTCCTAGCTTCAGGGTCTTGACGGCAACTCATATAAAACCCGAAAGACTATCGGAGATCATCCCACACCAGCGCGGAGTGGTTATGACTCATCGGGGCTCTCCAAAATGAGCCTAACCTCAAGTAAAAAGCGGCATGGAAAATTCCTAGCGCTTGCTCTTCCGACGGTCAAACTGCCAAGGAGGATTGCTTGAAGACGTCTTGTCCAGCCCCCGAAGGGATCAGAGACACGGCAGTCGCAGGGCTACTCGAACAGCACGATTGCCTATCGAGGACTATATCAGCTTATGCGACGGTACGATGGCCAAAACCCTAAGTACCACCAACCTTAACGGGCTTCTGTCGTAAAGAGCAGAGGTTAAATGCGACGTTAAGATGTTCTTGCGAGAAACGCTCGATTCGTCTCGACTTGCGGAAAAATTGTTGAGGCGGCTCGACTCGTGAGATAAAGCCTTAGGCAGTGGGCATAAAAGAAGCCTGTTTCCTAAGCACTGGGACCCTGCAAGTTGGCCCAAAACGGTCTCTTGCATACCATCCACGGGTCTCACTCTCCAACATCGAACTTCGACAAGGGGGGAAACAACCGCTTACAAGTCCTCTCGACTCGTAAGAGGGAAAAATTCTCTTGTAGGATCCTTACGACTTACAAGAGAAAACCACACTTAGGAATCCTCACGATTCCTAAGGAGAAAAACCCACCTACGAGATCCTCTCGATCCGTAGGGAGAAAAGTCTCTATGAGACCCTCACGGCTCATAGAGTTGAAAAGACTTAGGCAGCAGATCTGAACCTGCGGCCTAAGCCCTCGCTATCTCATGAAGAAATCAAGAAGCTTACTCTATTACCTGCTAATTGTGACGACATGCTGAGAAAGAGGAAAAGCAACAGAAAGAGCACCCGATTTACGTTTGATCAAGCGTCCAAGACGTATTCATTCATGCATGGGCAAAAAGACTCAGGACAAAGATATATAATAAAGACAAGCTGGGATAAAAAAAATTCCATTAATATTGCCCGAAGTTCTTACAGTCATAAAAACAATAAACGAAAGTTACAATGGAATAACCTCAGATCCAGAGCATGGATTGAGGAATTCAAAAGCGACCCTATCTATGACTTTCTAAGCCTCGCGGACCATCCTAGTGTGCTTCCTTTCGCGAGCACAAGCGTCAGGGTCCCTTCCGATGTCCTCCACCCTCCGATAAGCAGCGAGTATAGCAGACTGTTGAAAGACCTTGTGCAAAAGGTCGATAAGACTGTCTCGCCGTCTCTTCGAGATAAAATTCAATAGGTACACAGAGTGCACCTTGTCCTCAGCGGCATCCAACGCCCTAAGCGGCACGCCGGAACAGAATGGGGGAATCGCTTCCCAGATAGCTCCCACGATAAGTTTAAGAAGAAAGGAACGTCGGGGATGCAGTGGACCGTTGTATGCGTCGAAGCGACTCATTATTTCAGCACACTCCTCGTTTGTGAACTCCCGATTTTAAGAGCGGCCAAATCGGCGGATGCCCTCATGAGAGATGATCTCGTTAAGAGCATACATGTGGGCGTCCATTGTTCCTATGAAAGAGGATCAACAGAATTATCAGAAAGACTGATTAAGTAAAATGATATAATGCACTGAGAAATAAAATGTCATCTTTAACTTCCAAGATCCATGAAGAATTCTTAAGAGTTCTTCTATATGATTTGGGAGGAGCAAAACTCCATTAATGAAATGAGAAAATACAGGGAAAATCTTTTAGAGAGCAAAGCTCTATTAATGGAACTCTAATAGGGCTTTCCTTAGTCTTCTATAGACCCCCTTAGAGCAAAGCTCTACTAAGTGAAACCCTGAATAGGTCTTCTTTAGATCTGGGATTTATTGAGAGCAATGCTCTTAAAATTGATTTAATTTAATTAAAATTAATATTTTTACCTAAAATTCTCTAAAAGTTTGAACTTTTAAAAGTGTTTAAATAAGAGAGCAGGGCTCTGAGTTCTGAAAGTAAAATTTTAGAGATGAGAATCATCTAAGAGACCAAAGGTCCTATTTATAGGCATCAAGTGCCCTTTCAGCTTCCAAAAGATGGCGCGACGGTTTGGAGTCTACCACCGCTACGCTCACGTTAGGAGGCCACGTAAGCGCAATGGTGGAGGGGCATTTGTTTACCTCAATCAAAGCAAAGCTCTGTTTAAATTTCAAGGTGGGAAAAGAAGCAATACTTCTGTTTTTCTCCAATCAGAGCAAAGCTCTGTCTTGAAAATTAAAAAGAAAATTAAAGTTAAAATAAATGAAGTAGCGTACTCCATAAGAGCTTTAGAGCAAAGCTCTTGAATTAAGGAAAGAAGAAGAAGAAGAAAAATACGCAAAGCGCAACTGCGCAGTGCGCGCAGTTTTTAAAAAAAAAATAAAAAAATAATTAAAAAATTAATTAAAAAAAAAAATTAACTGCGCGACACGTGTCAGGCGCTGGGGAGTTGCGTAAAAACAGAATGAAGATTTAAGGAAATCTTTTTTGTTTTTTGTTAAAACAAGAAGATTTCTTCTATAAAATAGAGACCTTTGGATTAAAGATCCGACGGTGGGGAAAATTCCCCAAATCACTCAGAGAATGATCTCTTTAACAAACTTTAACTAATTTATGGGAACTATAAAAAGGACCCTAGATCTCAATTCAAAGGCATCAATATCTTGCTAAAAAAAAGGGAGAAAGAGGACTCTGAAGAAGGCCTCAAGAATATAAAAAAAAAAGGGTAAAAACCTTTGAAAGAAGAGAAATTTCTCTTGTGAACAAGATCATGGATCTTCAATAAATAAATAAATAAAATAAAAATAAAAATAGTGCCTTGCACTTGTTTTATAAACCATCGGTTCTTGAACCTAAAAGGTTCTTAAATTAATAGTGCTTTGCACTTTCATGAACCTTTGGTTCTCTGAGATAAGAAAAACAACAAAAAACTTGTTTTTTCTTATATCTAAATCAAATAGTGCCTTGCACTTGTTTTATGAACCATCGGTTCTTGAACCTAAAAGGTTCTTAAATTAATAGTGCTTTGCACTTTCATGAACTTTTGGTTCTCTGAGATAAGAAAAACAAGAAAAAACTTGTTTTTTCTTATATCTAAATCAAATAGTGCCTTGCACTTGTTTTATGAACCATCGGTTCTTGAACCTAAAAGGTTCTCAAATTAACAGTGCTTTGCACAAATGCAATGCATTACTAAAAGGGCCAGGCCCAAATCAAAATGACCTGACAGGCCAAAATAAATTGCAAGGCAATAAATGGGCAGAGCCCAAATAAATTGATGCTTTGCATCCTTTATACAAGGGCAGAGCCCAAATAAAATTGACGCCTTGCATCATTCCTAAAAGAACAGAGCCCAAAACAAATTGATGCTCTGCATCCTTTCTGGGCAAAGCCCAAATAAAAATAAAAAAAAGAAATGCAATGCAAAAGCAAATAAAATGTTGAACATTTTCAATTGGACTTAGCCCAATTTTGGCCGCAAGTCCTTAAATTAAATTGACTGAGCAAGATTGCTCTCTTAAATCAATTTACTACCGGTGATCGCACGCTTTTGGCGTGTTGAGTTTTAAGAGTTCTAAAGTTTACCGCGATCAGGACGGTGTCGCTATGCAGCTAGCCGGTTGAGCACGGGTCGATCCACAGGGAGATGGTTGTATGTTCTTCCTTGTCTTAGACGAGTCAATAAAGAATCTGTATGAGTTTGATTCTAACCTATGTGTTTATTTGCAAGTATAAAGTTGTTAAGAAAAGATACGAGATTATAAGCTAACGAAATCCGTACTCGAAACCTCTGAGCCGAGTCTTGACCAATTGAAGCAAGGGCAATCGGCAACAACGTGGATTAGGGGATTTAAGCGCGGTATTCGTGGAATACGGCTTATTTACCCTTGTCCTTCCGTTCTTGTCTCTTGCTTTCGCCTCCGGCCAAACCGAACGCAACCGGTCGCGGTTAGGAATCACCGTTACCTTGTCAGGGTAGGGTGCCTAACGGAGCGCTTGCGTATGGTTTGGGCGGAGTTCAATGGAAAATAACGGGAAAAGGAAAAGAGAAAAGAAAATCTTTAACTTAGAATATCGTATTTCTTCTTAACAATAATAATTACATTCATTCACAAAATGAACAAAAGAGAGCAAAAAGAAAAGAACAAAGAAAAGAAAAGATTACAAGAATATAAGTGCATGGAATTTAAGTGCATGAAATAAATTGCAAGTAATAAAAAGCGAGTAATAAAAAGCGAGTAAAAAGAACAAGGAACTAGGACTCAAGACAAGCATGTGATCAATAGCCAACCCTTAAACTTGCAAGCTCAATCAAGAGGTTGCAAGATCAAGGGAAGGGTAGAGAACGCATGTGAAATGAAGTGCTAGTCCCGTGAGAAAATACGACCCTTGAGATCAATAACTAACCCTTACCCATTCAAGCTCAATGAAGAGGTTGAATGATCAAGAGAAAACAAGAATCTCAAGGGGGAGCAGACTAACAAGAAAGATAAAAAACCCTCATCTTCATTAATCTTCCACTCAAAAAACTCTCACTACAATTTTAATGGAGAAAGAATGAAGAAGAAGAAGAAAAAGACTAAATCCTAAAAAGAAAGAAGAACAAAAGAATGACCCTTGGCTTTGGCAAGTTCTGCTGTATTTATAGGCAGGGAGTTGAAGATCTAGGGCAACCACCAGAGCACATGGGAAGTACCCAAAATACCCCCAAAAGACGACAAGGTGAGGACTCCACATGGCCGCGGATCCGCGGCCAATACCCCCTATTGGCCGCGGATCCGCGGCCCTATAGTGGGATTAGGGGTTGTGTTTTCTTGTACGGCCCTGATCTGCAGTCCCCTGTTGTCTGGTACGCCTATTTTCTGAAAATACTTTCACAATTCTTCCAGAATTTCTGTTGAGGAAAGGTGGACTTTTTGTGGATGTTTTTGTCATGATTGCCTCGAGCTCCGCGTAGATTTCTTGGAACTTGTTGTTGCCATTGAGTCTTGTGCATGAAGGTGACATTGATTTGACATTGTCTTCCTAAACTGGTATCTGGCAACATACGGATGACGAGCGGAGACCGTGTTTTCTCAGTGGTTGGCAGGAACCCGGATTTTGTCGTGTTTTCCATGAATTTCACCGTTTTAGAACCGAGAACCTGTATCCTGCAAATATATAACAAACACGGATTAAAAACACCTACCTATAAACAACCGAGCGTAAGAATGGGCGGTATAAAATGCAGTATTCTGTGATGAACAACCGGTTTGAGGGTACATCTCCGAACTCCTCTGACACCTGTCGTTGTAATCCTTCAATGACGTCAGAGAGGTGACGGGTCCCAACGACCACATACTATATGGACTGCGGGGTCCTTAAACTCGTGGACCGAAACGTCCCTAAACTAATATCGGACCGAGACGTCCCTAAACTAATATCGGACCGAGACGTCCTTAAACTAATATCGGACCGCCGCGTCCCTAAACTGGTGATGGACCACCACGTCCCTAAACTGGAAAATAGACCACCACGTCCCTAAACTGGTGATGGACCACCACGTCCCTAAACTGGCACAATAGAGCCCAAATGCTCTTTTGTCGGACCTAAACGGTCCCGTTAAGTTGATCTTAGTCTCAAACTGGACTAACGTATCCTTAACAAACGTTTGAGCCGATCTTAGCCTCAAAAATGGCTAACGTATCCTCCAAACAGACTTTAGTCCCAAATTGGACTATGAATCTCCCAAACTGGAACAATAGGGCCCAAACGCTCTTTTGTCGGATCTAAACGATCACGTTAAGTTGATCTTAGTCTCAAACAGGACTAACGTATCCTTAACGAACGTTTAAGTTGATCTTAACCGCAACGCGACTAACGTATCCTTAAACTAAAAACACCAAACCCAAATCTAAGTAAATACGGATTTGGACTAATCCACGTCCTACGGGCGACGGCATTACTCAGTCTCCGTATACAATCCACGGGCAACCACAAACAAAACAAACACACACGACACGAAGTGAAATTCTGGAGAAGGAGAAAGTTGTTACCGCGATGCGGTAGCGTAATTAACTGCAGGGGCTTGCGCCTGCAGGGAAGAGCGTCCCCACAATCAAAAACCCCTCACCCTGAGGGGGAATCTGACGAAGTCTGCTACATCGGTCGCATCCACCTAAACCTCCAATGTAAGATGCCATAAATCAACTTGGCATTTTCGGAGAGGTAGACGGATAAAACCAATTAGCATCTGCCCCGAATCTCAGTGTCAGGACATCGCGGTCCTGTGCGCCGCCTTTCGGAGAGGAACAACACTATTGGACCGAAACGTCCTTAAACTAATATTGGACCGAAACGTCCTTAAACTAATATTGGACCGAAACGTCCTTAAACTAATGTGGGACCGAAATGTCCTTAAACTAATAATAGACCACCATGTCCCTAAACTGGAACATGGACCACCACGTCCCTAAACTGGCGATGGACCACCACGTCCCTAAACTGGAATATGGACCACCACGTCTTTAAACTGGAATATGGACTACCACGTCCCTAAACTGTAACATGGACCACCATGTCCTTAAACTGGAATACAGACCACCACATCCTTAAACTGGAATAGGGACTCCCATGTCCCTAAACTGGAACATGGACCACTACGTCCCTAAACTGGAACAATAGAGCCCTCAAATGCTCTTTTGTCGGATCTAAACGGTCCCGTTTAAGTTGATCTTAGCCTCAAATATGGCTAACGTATCCTTAAACATTCAAACAGACTTTAGTCCCAAATTGGATTATAGATCCTCCAATCAACTTTGGTTCAAGGGTACATCTCTGAACTCCTCTGACACATGTCGTTGTAATCCTTCAACGACGTCAGAGAGGTGATGGGTCCCGACGGCCATACATGCAATGGACCACTATGTCCCTAAACTGGAACAATAGAGCCCAAACGCTCTTTTGTCGGATCTAAACGATCCCGTTAAGTTGATCTTAGTCTCAAACTGGACTAACGTATCATTAACAAACGTTTAAGTTGATCTTAACCTCAAATATGGCTAACGTATCCTTAAACCAAAACCCAAAACCCAAATCTAAGAAAATACGGATTTGGACTAATCTACGTCCTACGGGCGACGAAATAAATAGTCTCCGTATACAATCCACGGGCAACTACAAACAAAACAAACACACACGACACGAAGTGAAATTCTGGAGAAGGAGAAAGTTGTTACCGCGACGCGGTAGCGTAATTAACTGCAGGGGATTGCGCCTGCAGGGAAGAGCGTCCCCACAATCAAAAACCCCTCAAGCGAGGGGGAATCTAACGAAGTCTGCTACATCGGCCGCATCCGTCTAAACCTCCGATATACGGTGCCATAAATCAACTTGGACCACCACGTCTTTAAACTGGAATATGGACCACCACATCCCTAAACTGGAACATGGACCACCACGTTCTTAAACTGGAATACAGACCACCACGTCCTTAAACTGGAATATGGACCCCCATGTCCCTAAACTGGAACATGGACCACTACGTCCCTAAACTGGAACAATAGAGCCCTCAAATGCTATTTTGTCGGATCTAAACGGTCCCGTTTAAGTTGATCTTAGCCTCAAATATGGCTAAGTATCCTTAAACATTCAAACAGACTTTAGTCCCAAATTGGATTATAGATCCTCCAATCAACTTTTGTTCAAGGGTACATCTCTGAACTCCTCTGACACATGTCGTTGTAATCCTTCAACGACGTCAGAGAGGTGATGGGTCCCGACGGCCATACATGCAATGGACCACTATGTCCCTAAACTGGAACAATAGAGCCCAAACGCTCTTTTGTCGGATCTTAACGATCCCGTTAAGTTGATCTTAGTCTCAAACTGGACTAATGTATCCTTAACAAACGTTTAAATTGATCTTAGCCTCAAATATGGCTAACGTATCCTTAAACCAAAACCCAAAACCCAAATCTAAGAAAATACGGATTTGGACTAATCTACGTCCTACGGGCGACGAAATAAATAGTCTCCGTATACAATCCACGGGTAACTACAAACAAAACAAACACACACGACACGAAATGAAATTCTGGAGAAGGAGAAAGTTGTTACCGCGACGCGGTAGCGTAATTAACTGCAGGGGCTTGCGCCTGCAGGGAAGAGCGTCCCCACAATCAAAAACCCTTCAAGCGAGGGGGAATCTAACGAAGTCTGCTACATCGGCCGCATCCGTCTAAACCTCCGATATACGGTGCCATAAATCAACTTGGCATCTTCAGAGAGGTGGACGGATAAAACCAAATAGTATCTGCCCCGAATCTCAGTGTCAGGACCAACAGGTCCTGTGCGCCGCCTTTCGGAGGGGAACAGGATCCTTGCTACGATGGATTCCATCGGCACTGTCCGCGTATGGCCGCCCTCCCCGATGTTGAACTGTAGAGTGATTACTTCTTCCGCCAGGATAGAGTGGTTAGTGAATCCTGAAAGGATGTGGGAGGTCGGCCTTAGGTCTGCCGTGGTGAGCCCCATGCGCAGAAAATAGTCGTAGAAGAGAATGTCTGCCGAGCTTCCCAAGTCGATCAGGATCCTGTGCACCTCGTATTGATAGACCCGAGCCGTAATCACTAGGGGTCGTTGTGGGGTAGGGATATGCCGTGGAAATCCCCGTCGTCAAAAGTGATCGGCTCGGTCTCCCTGGCCTTCTTCCTTGGCCGGCCGTCGACTCCCGGGGCTGGCACAGGGTGCTGAGCTTCGTAGGCACTCGATGTACCCCCCACCGTCACGACCATGATTCCGGACGAGCCTTGGCTCCTTTCGGTGGGGCTTCTTACGTCCCCTGGCGGGGTTGTTTTTGAGCTGCCGTGGGGAGTCTCACGTGCACAACCCCGTCGAGGGAGGGGGTGCCAGTCATGCCTGTGAACAGGCGAGCTGACCGCCACCGCCTCGTAAGGGATAGGGGTGCGACGAGACTATGGGCGAAACCCTCTGGCGTAAGAACTCGGAGCCAAACTTAGCGGCACCCACCGGGTTTTCGAGCACGGCGGCGGAGGAGGCTCGTCTGGGCCGCCGTTGAGAGGGAGGCGGCAGTTGGCGCTTGGATCGCTCTCCGTTGGAGTGAGATCGGGAGGCGAACTTTTGTTTTTGTGGAATCTACTTTCCCACAGACGGCGCCAGCTGATGGAGGGTTGGATATCCTTCAGATGTTGCTTCCCGTTGATCTGCGGATGGCTGCGATGTGTGGTTGAAATTGGGTCTAGAGGCTGTCGCTCCTGAAGCGTGTGGATCTCAATGGGTTGAGGTTGTGGCTGCCGAGTTACCTGCAAGGAAGTCCCGGGATGGTTGTATCACCGAGGACCCTCCGACGATCAAGTTAGTCTAGAGATCCGAACAGAGTAACGGCTTAGTGGAGTAGAATTGGCTTATCTTGACCGTCTGAAAGAGGGGTTTAAGTAGCGGTGGCAGCAGGTGCAGCAGGCGCGAGAATCACGCCGGCCGTTACGCTCCCGACGTGACGCCCGCGTGATGAGCAGGACCTCCCATTAATGGCGAGACATGCTCGTTAATGGGGGATCGTGGTGGCGTGGAACGTAGGATGTGGCCGGCGGAGATCTCGCACATGACGAGATTCGCAGAATGGCGGTTACGCCTGCAAGCGATGCTGTTGGTCGGTCGATGAGACCGAGGAAGATGACCTTAGCAGGAGAGCTCGCGGACGAGTGGGAGAGCCGAGATAACTAGTTTCTGCGGTAGCTCGGGAACGAGCTGTGAGGCCGAAGAGGGCAATCGTGCTGGGGCTCGGATGCGAGCAAGCATCTGCTCGGTAGGACGAGCACATGGGTGGTTTGGTCAGCTGCTATAGGCCATTTCTTGCATGTCCTGGGACACGTCATCTGCCACGTGTCATGATCTGGGAGGTCACCGATATCGAGCATCATCAAGACCCCACTTGCTTTGCCGAGGAAATTACTGTGCACGAGCTTTTCTTCGGTACTTCCACAAATATAATTTATCAAAATGGAAGATTAAAATTGGACCGTTGGATCAAGTAGGGAACCTGAACAGCAGGAAAGCCGGTTCGCTACAAGACAAAATGTCACGCCCATCTGAGACCTCCATCCTCTCTCACTCTCTCTCTCCGTGTTCATTGATTTCAAGCTGTAATAATGTACAAAAAGAAGGGGCATTTAGGGAAAACAGATACAATTATCCATGAGGGCTTGTGCAGGCGGGTCTACTTTGATCAACGACCATGCTGGTTACCTCCGTCACCGGACTTTTCGAAACCTTCACCGTCACTCGCCGTCAATTTAGCCGATTTCTCTTGGGCTTTTAGCGATCAGTTCGCTTTCTCGCTCACCGTCGTCTCATAGGTTCACCGCCCCTCTCCCCACGTCGACGGCGTTTTCAGACTTTGCTGCATTCGCCGACTATGCTTGTCGGTGTTTTAGGAGCTCGCCGACTGATCGCCGGCGTCTTTGGAATTTACCGCGTTCGCCGCGTAGGCCCTTCGCCTTTTCTGAGTTCACTGAGTTCGCCGTCTAGGCTTTCCGGCTTCTTTGAGTTCTTTGAGTTCACCGCTTTCGCCGCCTTACCTCGTCAGCGTTTTTGAGCCGCCGTTTTTGCTTCCTAGGCCCTTCGCCATTAAAAAATTGCAATAGACGGCCAAAATTTGGGTTTTAACTGGCACATGGCGGAATCCCGAATCCCATTGGCCCAACCGGGAATCTACCCATCTCATGAAAAGAATGGATTTCGAGACAGTTATTTGGAAGCACCCAAGTAAAATCCTGTGCACGAACTCTTTTGGCAGAGATTATAATAATTCAAGCCTTGTCATCTCAAAATATGAAATTGGTAATGAAACAAGACTACCGAAAAAACTTGACATCACTCTACGTTCGGCAACTTTAGAGTTGATAGCATTTACCTGTTCTAACCATTTGGTGCCCTCCAAACTCAGAGAGAGAAGTCCAAACTAGAAGAAGAAAATGATTGATTGCTAGAACAAAATTGCACAGATTTACTACTCAGATGAATATTCAGATTATCAGCAATAATTCAGCATCTTAAAGGTTCAAAATATCACATCAAATGCAAATCAATTTACATAAATCAGAATTTCCATTTCCAATCTGAATATAAATATACAAAATGAATTTTTCAAATAATATATGTGAAACTAAAAAAACAATTGCTGTTCACCATTTCTGAGCTACAAGAAGAAATAACAGCATAAATTGGCTTATAGAGTCAGATAGAATGTTCTCCGATTTTTCCAAAGCAAGGAAAAGTTGTGAAAAGACTTTCTTGTTGTAACTTTTACCAGTAACATCACTTCGATCTGTACCAGTTAACCACACTTAACCACGATACTTTATGTTCACCTCATTAATGTAGGACCTGTAAGAGCAAAATCCACAATTGCGACCAAATTCTATACATGAGCTCCCATAATATGTGATTCTCATTAGTGCTGAGAGACATGGCTGCATGCGGGGAATAAAGATGGGACTATACAGAATTGGCAGGTACGAGAGCAAAATTAAGGGGAAAGGAAAAAAGAAAAGAAAGAAATGTAGTGACTAGTGAAATGCCGCTACTAATTTCATTTTGTACAATTTTGACAAATAATTATTGTAAGGAACCTATATCAACACATAAGATTGTGCCCGTGTACGTTTAGTTTCTTCTCCAAGCGAGGCTCCCACAGCTACTGTGTCCTGAACAGACTTGACGGCACCTACAACATATGGAACTAGTTAATTTTTTAATAGCATGTAAGACATTCAAAAATGGTAATCTTGCTATTGTCAAAACTTATAAGTGCAAGCAAAAGAATGGCAGCAGAATCTTCTGTGGGTGATATTTAATAAAGGGAAGAGGAAGAGATCCTTATAATTTGGAGCAACAATTGAGTCGAGTCCGTTAGGTCAGCTTTGACCAGCTCAAATACTGTTGGGCCGAAGGCCCCAAACCTGTATAACTGAACGGTTAAATTTTCCTGACCCGAACCAGACTTGGTTATAATTGATATTTTTAGATTAAATCATGAGTCCAGATCTTGATTCTCGAATAGGAGCTAAAAGTTTTTACTGGTTACGGAGAAAATTGAGTTCGTCAGGTCAAGACCCTTGAGGCCTTGACTCTACCCTGACCCATTTATTAATTAAGTTAAGCAGGTCGGTTCTTGTGTGACCTGTACCTGCCTACATCTTACCCTCATCTGATGATTCCAAGTAGATGTCAGGTCAGGTGAAAAAAGAATGAAATACAAAGTATCGACAATGGTTAGTTTACCTTTAACATGATGTAGCATGATCTTAATATCTTAATATCTATAGTGAAATTATTTCTTTTGCTGGAGATTTCTCGAGTTTCTTGTTTAGTTTTCTCTTCTTAGCTTCCAAAACCAACGTTTCCAAAAGCCTCAACGCTAACAGTAATAGCTTGGACTATCAGTTGACTGAAAATTATCTGATCATCGGAGCAAACCTCATCGGCGATTTAAATATGATTCCTTATCCCCATTAAGTTTGTCTTTCCATGCAATGATGTTTATGCTGGAAGCCTTTCACGTGGCCCTAAAATTCATATTTATGTGTGTTATTTTAATGTTTCCTAAGTAATCTACCGTTACCAATTTACCCTACAATCCATCAGTTCAATCTCTTAGTAAAATGGTGTCACAGTCAAAACAAGAAGGTCAAACATGCTCAGTTGCTTCTATTACCAATAACAACTCTTCTTTCCTACTATCAAGAGTTGGTCAAACTTCATGTAATTATTTTACATAAGATTCATGCAGCAGCAACAACTGAACCTTTTATCCAAAGCATATGGTGTAGGCTACATGAACCAACATGAGAATCACGCCGGGTCCAGCACATGAATTCTCCACCTCCACTCACTCCTATCGAACAATATGCTTTCATTGAGGCCTTTGGCAACCATATCTTTTCGTATCACCTCCATCCATATTTTCTTCGGTCTCCCTTTCATCCTTTTGACATTGTCTATATCGATAGTATCCATTCGTCAAACCGGAGCTTCCATAGGTCTGCGTTGCACATGACCAAACCATCTTATCCGGTTTTCCCGCATCTTCTCCTCCACAGGTGCTACACCAACTTTTGCATAAATATCCTCATTTCGCACCTTATCTTTTCTAGTGTTACCACACATCTAACGAAGCATTCACATCTCCGCCACGTGCATCTTCTGTGTATGATGCTTCTTAAAAGCCCAGTATTCTGTACCATATAATAAGGTAAGCTGAATAGCGCTCCGAAAAACTTCCCTTTCAACATAAGATTCAGGAAAAATAACATTTTTCATAACTCTACTAGAAAATGAATCTGCAATTTAAACAGTTTGCAAACCACTATTTAGTATATACACTATGCAAACATGTGGTTACCCGCTTAGGATCATTCCACAATCACCTATGTTATTACATTAAGACGATCAATTTAACATAAACTGTATTAGTTATCCCTTCAGAAAGAAAAAGAAGCTAAGGTCAAATTTGGCTGACTGAACAAGCAAACATAGTTAGAAGCTTTTGTTACACATAAGAACTGATAATTTATTCAAGAAAAGACAATTAGACAACATGAGGTAGGAGTTCAGAAGGTAGATATAGTTAAATGTTCTACCTGTTGAAATCGGTAGCCTTCATTATTTTGAATATGTATCTCACTCTGCAAGAGGAAGAAACTTTCATAAGAGGACGCACATCTTTAAAATGCATGCTCTTAATATCAGGGAAATTTACTCCATATGAGACATTGACTCATTGTGCTGCAGAGATGAATGTGATTTTTATAGAAAATCCCTCTCACATTACCTACATCTGTCTTGACCTAGGTGAATATGGAAAGATGCCCTTGGTTGAAAGAGCTTATGACCAAGAAGCGTACTCATTAACCATAAGGTTTTCTGGGAATGTGACAAGTCTCAGTTGTTTTCATTCCCTGACTCAGAATTTGGCACCAATTTACAAAGGTTGTATCAAGTTGACATAAGGCTGAGAATGGTCAGGCCCGACAAGGAGGTTTCTCAACTTTGAATCCTGCTCCGTAACCGAACCATTTGAACATAGAAGGCATTACTTAGGAATTTTCCGTAATTATATATAGGATATTAAAATAGTGAACAGGAGATCACCCTACACTAATCATAGGAGTTGGTTTTAGCTAAGGAAAAAAAACTTCATATTCCAAATGACTCTTTTGTTTAGTGAGCAAGATATGTATCATAACATCACATTTTGTCATAATATTGTCAAAGGATTATTCATTTCTAATCACATGCGGAGCTAGGTCCAAGAAAGGGGAAACAAGATAAAAGTTCAGCAGACTGATATATTTGGAAGCAGCCAGGTTAGCCTGCTGATTTCATCATGATGACAAGCATTTTGTTTGAAAATCAACAAACATGCTGCACATACTTTATAATTTACAAAAATAGTAACAAAACCTTGCAAGATAAAGTGTATACCTCAAGTTCATGAATGATTGCCGCGGTTTGCCAACCTGCTTTAGAAGGTCCTCTTAGGTCACTAAACAAATGGTCACCAAAATATACCACCTCTATCAATGATATAAATGAATGGTTAAGATCACAAGGACAAGGGGATTGTGCTTCAAATGGAGCCAATCTATTTATATATATGTTCATAGGGCTCATCATCCATGTCATGTTACCTTCATGACAGCAAAATATTGAATGTGCCAATGCTTTAGCCAAGTTGGAAAACTTATAACCAGAATTTCTACCCTAAACCCCAACCCCACCAAAAAGAGAAACAAAAATAAAAAGGAACTATCGTCCATCCAAAAAGAATATTAAAAAAAGTCAAAGATAATACCTCAGGACCCTTCCACTTTGTAATTTCTAAAAATGATTTTAGACAACCATGATAGCACTTAGTAGACCTGGTTTGGAAGAAATCTATCAACTGCAGCAAAAGCTAAAGTATCCTTCTGAATATCATAGCACCTACAAGATTACAGCAGAGGAGGGATTTCAGAAGACATAAATGAAACATGACTTGCAAACATATAATCTCTTCAGATAAAAAAAAAAAAGCAACGATACTTCTGTGTCTTAATCATCAATTATAGCAACATATAGGATGAATTCTGTTCGATTTTGTTATCCATCAGTATAAGGTCATATCAGAGCAAATTTTACCCTAGTTTATCAGACTTAACTCAATATTAGGTCAGGTTATGACAACCTTGCATGGGACTAATATCATTCTGAAGGCAACGCAGGGTTAATGAGGTTAAAGTAAAACTTGATGCCGCTAGAACTGATCCAGAACTATGCATATTTTGTTGTGCAATCTTGTAGATGGTAGAATCTCTGATATAAATATCAAACTGGAAAAATAATAGTTGTAATATATAAATTAGGTATGCTTCAGGTTAGTTTAGGATTCAGTCTCATTCTTCCGTAAAATTCAATTCTAACCTGTTTCAAACTAAGTTCAGAGTGGAGTATCCTAACTCAAAACCATCCTGGCGTTGAAGGGTTTCGGTTGGAAGAGCTCATTCAGTCTCAACTTACAGTCATAGAAATGGAGTAATAATGTATGTGGCGAGGATAACTTTGAAAAACACCACAAAACTGGAACAAATTCTTATTGTTTTTTCCTTCATCGGAAAGGAACTAGTATCATGACTTACTAATACTAATAGATAAGTACTTACCATGCATTTGTGCTGTTAAAACTCTCTTTCATGAACGCAGAGGAGTTTTTTCGACTGTTAATAGTCCAAAAAAAATTAACATATCAAGCTTTATAAAGAGTTGTATATTTGTCCAATTAAGATAAATAGCAACAAAAAAAAAACTTACAGAGAGAATGCAATTTCATTTCTTTGCATCATGTTAAACAATGCCATAAATGATAAGTCCTCTAGATAAACCTGAAGGGGTGTTCAGAAGTGTAGAAGCTTGGCTTATTAGCGTGAGCAATCACCACATCAAAAAGCTCCCTCCATGAGTTTCTGTCACAATATTCCTATAAGAAAAGGTGACGGGACACAGAATATAATAGATCACAAAACACAAAACAGCATATGATATTGTAAAACAGAAAGAATTCAGAAAGATCAGTTCGGCAATTGAATAAAAATTCATCATTTCCCAAGATAAACAAGAAAGAGATAAACCTCGAAGTTACATATCCAAAATATGTTTAGCAAAACAGAGAGGTAAAAAGATAGAATAAGATAGAAATGCCAACGCAGTTTTGGTGCCAAGTATGATTTATAATGATAATTCTATATAACTTGCAAAGTTAGAACTGGGCCATCTACAAGGATTGAAAGTGCAATATTCATACATCCAAGCAAGATATACATCTCATGTAATTTCCTTAGTATTTCCATAAAAGTTGTTGAAGATGAGGTGCCTCTAATAAAAGCACTAGTGTCGAATGCGAAGGGGAGAAAACAGATGGTGTAGATAAGAATTTGGAGACAAACAAGTTGAATAAACCAATGAAAATTTAAATAACATGTTTAAAGAAGTGTTCGATCAAGGAGCATGCACTAGTGTTCGATCAAGGAGCATGCACAACCACTTCAAATTATAAACTTTGATTGGCAACATATTAGGCACAAGTTGCGGGGAAAATAACATATGGAGAGTACCTCTAAGGCTCTAATATAAATCGCATTCCTCCATCCACAAAATAATAGGGAGAATTTGTTAGCAAAAAGAGTTTCTTGCCCTTCTCCTTCAGCATTCTTAAAAAGTTTAACACTTGGCTCTGCAAAAATGTAAGGTTAATCAAGCAACTGAGAAACCATATTTTTAATGATCTTAACACTTGGCTCTCCAAAAATGTAAGCTTAATCAAGCTACCGAGAAACCATATTACTCAAAAAACAATGCTGCCGGAGGTTGGGTACAATAAAATCCAAGTCTCTTAGTTAGGATTCTTTTAAAATTTGTAATCTGCTTACGTTTTTCATCAAGTACTTCTGGGGATCAGAAAGAATGCTTCTGTGTAGCAAACCACTTTTGTGAACATGCTGAATCACATGGTTCACATCTTGGTACACGTAAGAACATCAAAATCCATCTTAGCGTCTACAAAATGTTGCACTATATCAGCGATAAGACAGGCCTGCAAGAGAGGACAAAAACATTTTCAGATTTGTCAGGGACAATGATATTATAAAAGAAAATTTTGATCAATTTGCAATTACAAGTAACGAAATAGAATTTGTTTGGATTCTTACAAAAACCATCACATGATTCAATTCAATCAAAGCAGTAAGCATCATTCATCAAAATATCATCAGATGGTTCAAATAAGAAGATAACTAGGATATAGTGACTTATGTACACATCCATTAGCATATCAGACAAAAGGCAAAAAAATTAAAAATGACAGATATAGGGTGAAAACTAGGATGCTAGACTCACTTCACAGAAAACTTACTTGATAGATATCCTAATATTCTGATGTGATAATATAAGATAATGCTGTAATAATATTTTAATGTTAAGGTCATGCTATAGCCTATAAGAAATTGTAATTTCAATTCAATACCAAAACGTAAACTGAAACTGCTTCTGATACCAAGATTCCGGACCATGATGACTAGAGTCTCATTTGCATGGTTGTTGACAACTGGTATGTCCCCTTTGGTGTTTGGTGTTTGAGCTTTATCGTATAGTTGAAAATTACCAAATAAGGAATTAAGAATTAACATTTTGACAATTCAAGCAATGATATCCAAAATTAATGAAAATAGTTGCATCACTGTCTTCTTTTATTTTCTAACATCTGCAATACACAGGAGGAATGTAGATCATAGTTTAAAAAATACGTAAAATTGGTACGGCAGTAGAAAATAAACCATACCTCGCTAAAGCAAAATATATCCATCAACCCAACAAGTCCACGAGCCTGATCTCAGCCAATATGCCGTGTCCCGTATATCTCTCATATCTTCTCTCTGGTTAGCTGGTGAAAATAAATGTAAATAGGACAATTTTATGTGAGATAATAGTGCAATTTAAACCAATCACATTTATAGGTTTAGCATTATCTAAAAGACCTAAACTAAAGACTATTGCAGTCCTGAGAAAAGACAGGAAATAACAACATATTTAACCAATTTTTTGGGGCAGGAAAGATGAATCCTTTTCTCCTTTCAGCTTTCTTAAGTGCTAACTTCTCTTGAAAATTACCAGCTAAATTATCCTATTTTACTGCCTCAATCCATGTTGGTCCAGTCCAAGTTCTAACAATCCTTCAACTACCACACACACATTAGTCAACTGGATATGTCCAAGATTGTGCCCCATCTCATCCTCAATTAGGTCTATTTTAACATCTTATAGAACATTGAGACACATGGCAATCAACAGCTAAATTTTTTTAGACGAGAAAAAGATGCAGATCTTTGGATTTTATCATTTGGTATGATGACATCACCTTGCAACGCCCAAAATAGCATCCATCTGGCTCTATAGAGCCAGAGAAATCAAGCTTCAGAAGGCACCTTTTCAGCCTGTCATAGTAAAGGCCTCTGATGGGAAAAGTGGGATCATACTCAAATTGCAAGCAACTCTCTGGATATTTAAGCTGATACCACAAATTTTCAAATAAAACAATAACAAGTCCATCCTATTTCTGATTATAATTTAATGAGTAAGTCAAATACATAAATAGCACCAGATTGGGTGCTACCTCATTGACAAGGTGTTTTTTCGCCAGGTCATAAATCAAAGTTTGTAAATTTGATGAGTAATGGGCTAGAGTATAGTCATAATCAAAACCATAGACTTGTATATCGTCCAGTCTGAGGTTCTTGTTCACATAAATACCTATATGTTGCACCAAAGAAAGATATTAGAATTTATGGTTCTTTATAGGAGAAAGAAGAAAAAAGGTGTGCAGATCCTACTCTTAATCCTGCACATAAAGTCTTTGGATTAGTGAGTGTTCGGGTTCCATCCTTCCAGGTCAGAACTCCAGCTTGATTAGATATGTAAAATTCATTGGTCATATTTACTTGACAATGGAGTATATAGTAACATCTCATTAAGAAACTAAAATGAACCCAAACTGGCACCCTTCATTTTTTTTAACCAACTTTCAAACCTGACCATAATACGAAAATTTGTACAAACTATTTAGACCCTTTATGTGGCCAAATTTTCTCTTGAACCCCTCTAAATCAAATCAACTAATAAAACACGGTTCTAAGAATTATTCGGTCCTTTGATTGGTAATTTTTAATTTCCTTTTCAAATACTTGCATGGCTAACTCCAGCCTCTCCCAAGCTAGGGAAAGAAATCTTCTATATAATGTTTTGGCTACACCTAAAACGATGTGACCTCTCCCATCACAAGCAAGAACAATAACCAACTACACAACTTGAAACACATCAATTTTCAGCTGAAGTGTCGAGTTTGAGATAAAGTATCTTCTTTTCGAAAGACCTTAGCTTTTTATCGTAAAGTTAATTATTCAAATACTTCTAAAAACATAAATTCCATGTCACTGATAGGGTTTTATAAACTAGTGGGCATCCAAATATGAACTTTAGTTAAGAGGCAATAAATTAAAGCATCAATAACGCGTCTTAGGCACATTTTTCCCATAAACAAATCGATTCAAGCAATAAAAAAACAAATTAAATCAAAACCTTCAGGATTCTTCATAGGCATTTCCTTAAGCGCCACCGGAATGTTAAGAAAACTCGTCTTTGCTCCCTCGAATTCTCGCTTGATCCTCTCGATCTCATCATCGAAGTCCGCCGCGACGCTACGGTTACGTATCTCCGAACTAATCCACCGACATCAAACCCTAGATTCACAAACAAAAACCTATATAATTAGAGAAAATCGAAAGAAATTCGAGGCAGAAGAGGAAACAAACCTCGTGATGTTGAGTGATTCGATCTCTGAAGGGAGTAAGAAGAAGACAAGGAGGAGAGAAGTCCCCTTCGAATGGCTGCCAGTAGAGAGAGATCGATGGGTAAAGGAGAAAATGCGAGTAAAATATAATTGTGTGCAGAGCGGGACCGAGATTAGGGATTTTTTTTTTATTTATTGGTGGGTTTTATTAGGTTTGAGTTTTTTACTTAAGAACCCTGGTACTTTCTTATTTCGGTGTAAGGACAGCGCACTTGCTAGTTGGTGCGAAGTGGCTCCATTTCCATTTGTACCGTATCCGATTTTTATCAAATACGGATACAAAAATATATTTCTGATGACCATTAGAATCTGCATCCACATCCGCCAAAGCTCCAACAGAAATCAGAGACAAATATGCAAGCACCTACATATGTTACATAGTCGAAGCCGATATCAGAAATAGTGATGTTTGGCATTTCATGTCCGCATTTGTCTCTAGTTTTTACCAAATAGATAGTAATTTCATATCGAAAAACTATCTCTGTATCAGTGTTCAATCCGTCTGCAACTACCGGGCACGCTATTGGCAACACCTTTATCAGGTATTTATCTTATTTGTTTACATCCCATTCTCCTTTTTATTGATGTCCAATGTTAGAAATTTCCTTTTTTCCCCTTCTTTTTCGTAATTAAAAATTGTGTCTTTTGTATGATCTGTGATTGATTGGCAATGTATCATGATGGCGCTTACATTTCTCAAATCAGTGATTCAAAATTAAGAAAATTATATTGCAAATAGAAGCTAGGGAATATTGAATATTTAAAATAGGATCTAATAGAGATTAAAGATCCGTTGTAGTCTAGTTGGTTAGGATACTCGGCTCTCACCCGAGAGACCCGGGTTCAAGTCCCGGCAACGGAAACTTTTTTCGAAGCTGCAATTTGGATTTGGGCTATTTTAAAACTAAGGGTGCAATGGACGGCAAAGGGAAAAAATTTCTTTCTAGAAGCTGCTATTTGGATTTGGGCCAGTTACTATTTAAAACTTTGGATGCATTGACACCACGGATATGATTTTGATATGATATATATATTTAAATACTTTTACGAATTAATGTCTCGTAAAATTTTCATAGTTATAAGTTAAAGGCATCATTTAAGGTTAACGTTGGAGGTAAAAATGCTTATTTAAATAGCAACTTCTTTTTGTTCACTTTAGGGTAAATTGTTAAAAGGCCCCCAGTCCTTTTAAAACTTGTGAAAAGATCCCTGGACTTTTTCGATAAGTAGTAAACGCTTCTAGGCCCATCAAGGATTCTCTCAACTATAAAGACAACTTGTATTTTGGTATATTCCAGAAATGCCTTGGGCATCCATGTGCGTAAGTACATAAGCCAGCAGCCAAATTCTTGGCAATTAAATCTGCATTTAAGTTGCCCGTAACTTTTGATGACTTGTCTGAAACTTTTATCCTCACTTGGTTTTTGTTAATTTTTATTTAAAAGACTAAACATTAAATGTTCCAACCACTCAATTTTCTCTCCAAATCCACTGCTTTTCCTACCAAAAACCCTATTTGCCACCAGTACAAGAATTATCGCTTTCATTTTCTTCATTATCTATTATCTTCTCTCATTTACTCTACTTTCATTTATTAATCCCAGCAAACTAAATTTTCGTTTGCTATCTCACTCATTGATGATGGCTCAAACTTGGATATTAATGTGTTTTGTGAGTGAATCCGATGGTAAAGGTATGGTCTTGACCATCTCAGGGGCCACAGTATGGTTTGAATTGAAATGAATAATCTCGTTTCAGCTTGATATACTGATTGATAAGTTAAAGATTTCATATAAAATGGAAAGATATGGAGATCATATGGTTAAGATGATAACTGAAGATGACCATATGAATATAGTCTATAATCATCACGAGACGAACGAGAAGATCAACCATATGCAATTTTTTGTTGATACTTGTCACGCCTCGCTTCCCAAAATACGGAATACGAGGGATGACTAGACCAGCTATGCTCCTATGGTCAGGGGATAATCCCGCCATAGCCACACTTCGACTTCTAGCATTACATGGTAGTCAGCAAACAGTACTGGAGTAAAGGAAAGTCCCAACCCACGACTTTATTACATTGCAATAAAAAGAGTTCGAGATACATTTATTTTGCAGTTTAAAACTAACCAGTGAAATACAAGTGCTGATTGCTGAAAGCTAAAAAAATGGCGTTGACGATGCAGTCTAGATCTCCGCAATCTCGAATGGTAGGTCCTGCTTCTGGGTTGGGTCCGCTTCGTTTTCTGAGCATGCACACTCAGGTCGTCAGGACGACACACATAGCAACAAATATATATATGACGGGTATGCAGTATTATTAAACATGAGAAGTGCAATAAAATACAGGACATGAGTATAGTAAACATCATTGAATATGAATAATACACTATACGTATCATGTCAATAAACTAGGCAACGTGTATGCCGCTACTTATCGATCACTAAGTCAATGATATCAAATGGTGGAAAGGATGCTCGTGTTTAACAAGGGTCTCGTGCATGCCTGGGACTACAGTCCGCTGTGCCCGGGACATAACCCTGTCAGCCGTACCGCTACGCCCACGACCTAATGTGTGTGGGTGTATATATATATCATTAATAGCGAATGATCATCCTCTAAATCACTGTACCTCGCTAAATACGATATCAATTCCACCTTGATTTCCCCATTCCCAGGTTATAGCATGCATTCAGGGTATTAGATAGGTTGTGAACAAATACGCATCGCTGTCACTTTCAATCACTTTTCAACTTATCAATATCACTGTCGTGTTTTCCACAACCCAATCACTAACACTAATTTATCGACAATGCAAAACAGTCCCTAGGTCTCAAAGTGAATGATCACTATGCAGCAGGTATAAAGCAAACACAAAAATCGACAGAAATGCACTGAACGGATATTTACTATTTTGTGACGACTAATGCCATATAACTTGCAAAATTTACGATAAATCACACGCACAAAATCGACCAAAATAATATAAAAGGCATACGAAGCAAACTTGATCATATAAGCAGTAAAATTAATTTCATGTCAAACGGAATTCCGGTTATGGAAATATCAAAATTTTAAGGTAGAGATTGATTGCTGGAATTCCAGTTTCAGAACTGAAAACCTAACTTCACGCGTGTTTTACCAGCGATTATGTTCAAATTCGGGTGCTTCTCCAGTTAAATAAAATCTAGTTCTATCTGTTAGGTTTTCAACGCATCAAACGAGTTATCAATAGCATTTATGTATTAGAATTTATGTCTGGATTAGTGTAACGGTGCAAGGAGGGGCCCTGCAGAAACTGCAGAACACATCGGTACTCTAAAATGCAATTTAAATATCAAACGACGGTGAAATGGCACGAGACTAGATTCAGGTGTTAGCTAATTAAATTATCTACGCGACCATATGGGTCTCAGCGCGTTTTCAGTTTAAAACAGGGGTGTACATGTGTTCAAAGTCAGGTATCCAAGCGAAATGCTGCCCCGGACTGCAGTCCAGTACCGCATTCGTAGCCAATTATCATTACAGTTATCTAAAACTGTCGAGTAACAAACTGTGGATAGTTTTAGGTTATCAAGTCGGCTTCGAGTCGGCTTCGATATGAGCCGTAAACACTACGTTCCAAACGGTATTTAATTTACAATGTTTTAATAAGGCAACATACGCGGTAAGGTTCAGATTTTGTATCGCCTTTAGGGGGCGACTCTACATGATTAAAAACACGATATTTTGCATCCAAATTTCTACACGATATTCGCAAACAGTAAAGGAATCGAACTATCGTAAGTTCCACCATAACAAGATCTGTTTTGGTTTAGATTTTTGTGTCGAGCACTTAACTAGTATACGGTTATTAAACGATGTAGATACGTATGCAATAATATCCTTACGATTAAAACCTATTGATCCATTTAATAATACTAGCATGTAAAGCAAGTGATCGGGTTTTCACTTATTTTCGGTCGCTGATATAGAAGTGACACTACTTACGGAATTCGTCTCGACACACGAGACAATGCGATGCTGGACACGGCGCGTGGCACGAGCGCGATGCATGGAGATCCGATACTAGGCATGGTGACGATGCGGGTGTGACACGGTACCGGGCGTGGTCCTGGCTCGGTGCGTGGCACGGTACCGAACGCGATGCTGGTACGGGAGCGGGCACGATGCGTGCATTGGATTGGGGTACGGAGTGACACGGGACTTAGCACGGCATGACACGAGACTTGGCACGGCTTGGCACGGGGATTGGCACGGCGAGGTGGAGCTGGTGGCAGTTGCGACGATGGATGCAAGGGAGCTCCGGGGTGCTGCACGAGATGATCGGGGTCGGTGGTGCACGGTGGGCGTCGGCGTCGAGCGTGGCAGTGGCTGCGGTGTCGAAGCGGCGATGAGGATCGCTGCAAGTTCTGTTCGTGAGGGAAGGAGCTCGGTCGTTGAGGAAGGGGAAATCTGAGGCTCGTCGGGGTGTCGAAAGGGTAGTCGGAGGTAGGGCTCGAAAGACGTCACGAACGACGATGATGGTGGTGATCGATGCTCGTGGCGGAGAGTTGCAGGGAGCTCGAGGGCGGCTGATGATGGTGCAATGGTGCAGTGGTTCATCGGAGGTTGTGGGTTGAGAAGGGGAAGAAAGGAGGAGACGGAGGTCGCCAGGGAGATCGTCGGTGATTGGTCGGAGCTTGGAGATAGGGGTTGAGTTTGAGAGAGGGAGAGAGAGAACGGAAGGGAAAACGAGTAAGATAGGATAAAAGCGAGAGGGGCTCATGTAGGGTGTTTTTCGTCACCCCATTGAGATGGGAATACGCGCGCGCTTGTCAGGCGCATTGCAGATTCCCCCTGCCTAGGGTAGGCTGGGGTTTATTGATTGTGGGGATCCGAATCTCCGGCAACCGCGGACTAAGCTGCCGTTAATTACCCCTCGCATTTGGAGCGAAGGAACCTCCGATTAACGGGTTAAACTGGTCATGCGAACTCAATGTGCAGTATCGTGTTTTGAAGGGGTTTTGGAAATATCGGGAGCCCCGCAGAGTTTTTACGGGGGTCCCGCTACCCGGATAGCGGGCTGGGGGTCAAGGGGGCTAGCAGCCCCCTTGCGGGGTGCGGGGCAGCGTCCCGTTAGAAATTTTTTCTAACGGAAGACAGTGTCGTGGAGTCTGTGTATGTTTTCCTCCCCCCCCCTTTTTTTTAAAGTGGAGCTTAATTTCAAAAGGAATTTTATTGTGGAGTTAAACTCCAAAGAATTTTAAATGGAGTTAAACTCCTAAAAGAATTTTATGCGGAATTAAATTCCTAAAATAGAACTTTATTGTGGAGTTAAACTCCAAAGAATTTTTATATGTATATATTTTAAAAAGGTTTAAACTCCAGAAGGGATTTTGTTGGGGAGTACACGTAAAACGAGGGGAAAAGAAAACAAAATGGCATCTAAAGGACGCTCGTACGGCAGGTGGGCGCCTTAATGCCCGGGGTCACGTGCGCGCACGTGACCGATGGGCGCCTCGGCGCCCCAGGGTCACGTAGGCACACGTGACCGATGGGCGCCTTGGCGCCCCAGGGGTCACGTGCGCACACGTGACCGATGGGCGCTTTGGCGCCCCGGGGTCACGTGGGCACACGTGACCGCGGGAGAAACCCACGGAAAGGGGAGCCTAGCCCCTAGGCTGGGGAGTTGAACTCCCAAGGGAAATTTTGGAGTTGAACTCCTAACAGAAACAAATTTATGGAATTAAACTCCAACAGAAATCAATTTATGGAGTTAAACTCCAGCAACTTTAGAAAGGAGTTAAACTCCTGGGGATTTATTGCTCTTCTTTTGAGCCTTGGGTCTGTCCAAAGTTAGATTTTTGGAGATGGGTCTCCTTCTTCTTGCTCTTGACCGGCAGGATCTTAGAGAAAAGGGGATGAGCTTTAAAAGCCTCCCCTTTTCGAGATCTGATTGGAGATCCGAGCTCCCCTTCGTAGGTTTTGTGGTGGAAATCTACTTATTTTTAGAAAAGGAAGAGTTAAACTCTTGATTTAATTCAAAAGGAAAAGAAGGTTTTAGAACCTTGAGGAAGGAGGAAGAGATCTCAGATCTAGAAAATTTCTGGAGAGAGAAAAAGTTGTGGGATATTTTCATTATCCTTTGCCTTTATAGGCTATACACTTTGCACATAGCCCCTTGGGCTTCACAAAATGGCATTTTGCCTATCCCATGGCTCATGTGCCATTTCTTTTTGCACATAAGCCATGAGCTTTACAGAAATTTGGCTTTATGCCTATTTTCTTACATTTATCCAAAAATAAAATAAATACAACAAAATTGCTCATTACAAAATTTTTAACTTGGCATGGGGAGGCCGGCCGCTTCATGTTCGGGCTCGACCCGGGCATGGGCCCACTGGATCTGGGCTTGGGCCCACTTGGCTTGGGGTTGACTTTGATTTTGACTTGGTCAACCGGGGTGTAAATTTTTACCCCAACAAATTGCCCCCCATCAATAAATGCACACCACATACGTGGGTCGTGTGCATGAAATTGATGGATCTTCTTTCACGTGGAGGCGACTTGATTTGGTTCCCGCTTTTTGGGAAGCTGGCACTGCCCTTTTTACGACATGGACGGTCGTTGCTTGACATGTCTCCGAGACGGAGTGTCCGTGATAGACGTTTTCTGTGGCCCGGAGTTATCTGGTTCCCGCTTTGTAGGAATCCTGCGCTGCCCTTTTTGCGACATGGATGGTCGGTGCTGCCCTTTTTGCGACATGGACGGTCGGTGCTGCCATTTTAGCGACGTGGACGGTCGGTTTTGCCCTTTTTGCGACATGGACGGTCGGTGCTGCCATTTTAGCGACGTGGACGGTCGGTTCTGCCCTTTTTGCGACATGGACGGTCGGTGCTGCCATTTTAGCGACGTGGACGGTCGGTGCTGCCCTTTTAGCGACTTGGACGGTCGGTGCTGCCCTTTTAGCGACTTGGACGGTCGGTGCTGCCCTTTTAGCGACTTGGACGGTCGTTGCTGCCCTTTTAGCGACTTGGACGGCCGGTGCTGCCATTTTAGCGACGTGGACGGTCGGTTCTGCCCTTTTTACGACATGGACGGTTGGTGCTGCCATTTTAGCGACGTGGACGGTCGATACTGCCCTTTTTGCGACTTGGACGGTCGGTGCTGCCCTTTTAGCGACTTGGACGGTCATTGCTGCCCTTTTAGCGACTTGGATGGTCAGTGCTGCCCTTTTAGCGACTTGGACGGTCGGTGCTGCCCTTTTAGCGACTTGGACGGTCGTTGCTGCCCTTTTAGCGACTTGGACGGTCGGTGCTTCCATTTTAGCGACGTGGACGGTCGGTTCTGCCCTTTTTGCGACATGGACGGTCGGTGCTGCCATTTTAGCGACGTGGACGGTCGATACTGCCCTTTTTGCGACTTGGACGGTCGTTGCTGCCCTTTTAGCGACTTGGACGGTCGGTGCTTGATTTGACTTGCTCTGCTTCTTGCAGTGTCAGGGGTAGACTTGACTTGCTCCGCTTCTTGCGGTGTCGAGATTGGATTCTGACTTGCTCCGCTTTCTGCGGTGTCGGAGTGGAAGTTGACTTGTTGATTTTGATTTGGGTTGACATCAGCATCGCTATACTGGAATATGGTACCAGGAGCGAATCATCATCTGTCATTGAGGGGATTCTGGGATTTTGGTTTTTGTTCGGCATCTGCATTGCTGCACTGGAATAATGCCAGGAGCAACTCATCATTTGCCCCGAGAGAATTTGAGAATTGATGGCTTAGGAGGTAGGTTTAGATCCCTATCACCTAAGACTTTTCAATTTTATGGGCCGTGAGGGTCCCATAAAAGCATTTTCTCCCTACGAGTCGGATGGATCTCGTAGGTGTATTTTCTCCATAGGAGTCGTGGGGACTCCTAAGTGTGTTGCTCCTTTGTGAGTCGTAAGGATCTCACGCGGGAATTTTCTCCTCTCAAAGTCGAGAGGACTTTGAGAGGGAATTTCATCTCCTTTCCTTTTTACGAGTTTGCGCCCTTTCGGGTTTTCACAGACTCGCCGGTAGTCCTGCTGTTTTTACTCACGGAGCCCTTTCGGGTTTTCGTCCGTGCCCGTTTTGCTTGTGGACATACCGTTTATTATTTTTTTATTTTTTTTCCTTTTTTTCTCTTTTTTTTTCTTGGAGAGATCGGGATTGTTTTACGCCCGTGGATTGTATACGGTTTTGCAGGATGTATGATCCAGACCGTAGGGCCGGAAAGATTTCAGGGATTTGTTGGCGTCTGCATCGCTGCACTGGAATGTGGTACCAGGAGCGACTCATCATTCACCGTTGGGGTATGGGATTTGGAATTTGGTTGGCGTCTGCATCGCTACACTGGAACATGATACCAGGAGCGACTCATCATTCGCCATTTGGGGACTTGGAATTTGGATCTTGTTTGGCATCAGCATTGCTGCACTGGAATAATGCCAGGAGCAACTCATCATTTGCCTTGGGAGGACTTGAGATTTAGGTTTTTGGTCGGCATCAGCACCGCTAACACTGAAGCGAAATGCCAGGAGCGACTCATCATTTGCCGTTGCCCGTTGGGGAACGATGGCTTAGGAGATAGGTTTGGGTCCCTACCACCTAAGGCTTTTCAATTTTATGGGCCATGAGGGTCCCATAAAAGCATTTTCTCCCTACGAGTCGTAAGGATCCCGCAGGTGTATTTTCTCCTTAGGAATCGTGAGGATTCCTAAGTGTGTTGCTCATTTATGAGTCGTAAGGATCTCACGCAGGGATTTTCTCCTCACAAGGTCGAGAGGACTTCGCGAGTGTATTTCATCTCTTTTCACGAGTTTGCGCCCTTTCGGGCTTTCACAGACTCGCCGGTAGTCCCGCTGTTTTTACTCACGGAGCTCTTTCGGGTTTTCATCCGTGCCCATTTTGCTTGTGGACATACCTTTTTTTTTCTTTTTCCTTTTTTTTTCGCCGCTGGTAGGACTTTAAAGTAGTCTCATCGGCAGGATTTGGAAGAAATAGGGGTCATTTACGCCCGTGGATTGTATACGGTTTTGCAGGATGTCTGATCCAGACCGTAGGGCTGATGTGCTCAATTCGCCTGCGACTTGGGGCATTCATGTGTAGTATTTCTTGAGATATCGGCCATTGATGGGTGGCATGGGCCTTTCTCCCTCGGCGCTTATTAGTTGGTAGGATCCTCCGTCAAACACTTTCTCGACGACGTATGGTCCTTCCCAGTTCGGCTCGAATTTTCCCTTGGCATGTCGATTGGGGATGATCGGTCTTTTGAGGACCAACACCAATTCACCTTTCTTGAAAGCGCGGAGACGGGTTATCTTGTCATAGGCCCGTGACATTTGGGCTCGGTATAGCTCCAGATTTTGCTGCACCGCGAGCCTCTTTTCTTCTAGGGCATCGAGTTCTTCAAGTCGAAGAAGCACGTTTTCCTCCTCCGTCAACTCATGTTGGATGGCCATTCTTAAACTTGGAACCTCGATTTCGAGGGGGAGAATCGCCTCCACTCCGAAGAGCAATGAGTATGGAGTGGACTGAGTTGGAGTACGGTGCGTGGTACGATATGCCCACAATGCCTCGTGAAGTTTGAGATTCCAGTCTCTCTTGTTGGCTGAAGCATTTTTCCTCAGGAGCTTGCATAGAGTCTTATTGAAGGCTTCGGCTAGCCCATTGGCTCTTGGATTATAGATGGAGGAATATCTCCAGTCTATCTTGTGCTGAGTAGCGAACCTTGAGATATTGAAGCTCTTGAAAGAAGGCCCGTTGTCAGAAATAATTCTTCTTGGTGTACCGAAGCGGTATAGAATATTATGCTGGAAGAATGTCAGAATATCCTTTGTCTTAACTTCTTTTAGCGGGACAGCTTCAGCCCATCTGGAGAAGTAGTCTGTCGCGGCCAGTATAAACCGGTGGCCTTTAGATGACGGAGGATCAATTGGGCCAACAATGTCGGTGCCCCAAACTTCAAAGGGCCACGATGCCACCGTAGGATGCAATGGATTGGGATGCTTGTGAATAAAATCACCGTGAATTTGGCAGATATAACATTTCTTTGCATGCTCTCCGCAATCTCGTATCATGGTGGGCCAGTAATACCCAAGCCGTTTGATTTGAAGTCGCATCTTGGGGCCAGATTGGTGAGCACCGCAAACGCCCGAGTGGACATCTTTCATGACCTTTTGGGCTTCGGCCAATGACAGACACCTGAGCCAGAGTTGGTCATATGACCTGCGGTATAACGTGTCATTTACAAACACGTATCGGAGAGCTCTTTTCTTCAGCTGAATCCTCGTAGATTTTTCTTCGGGCAGCTTTCCGTATCGGAGGTACTCTATGAAGGGCTCTCTCCAATCTGGCTCATCTTGGATGATCGAGGTTTCTTCGGCAGGACTGCTCTTCTGTTCCGCGCTTTCCTCTTCTAGTAGAGAGACTGGGGGTAGAATTTGTCGGCTCCTGACTGTGATGAGAATTTCATCCACATCAGGATCAGCCAGCTCCTTGGCTAGGCGAGCGAGTACGTCGGCTTTTCCGTTCAACGCTCTAGGGACTCTCGTTAGTTCAATATGAGTGAACCGTTTCATGAGTTCCACCACTCGACCTCTGTACCGAGCTAACTCGGGTTTGTATATCTTATAGTCGCCACTTACTTGGTTGACGACAAGCTGGGAGTCACCGTAAACCCGTAGCCGAAGGATTTCCATCTCTATGGCGAGCTCCAAACTAGCTATCAGAGCTTCATACTCAGCTTCATTGTTTGTCCGAGGCTCGGTGAGAGCAAAAGAATGCCGTAGGGTTCCCATTGATGGTGTGATAAACACCAATTCTATCCCTGCTTTTATCTCCGGGACGCTTGATTTACTGGAGGTCCTTATTGACGAGGCTCCATCGAAGTAGAGCTCCCAACATGGCTCATCTTCCTCGAGGTGCAGCACTTGTTCATCGGGTAACTCACAATTTAGCGGCGACCCTTCTGGTACGGGATGAGCGGTGAGAAAGTCTGCAATAGCTTGCCCTTTTACTGCTTTCTGAGGCGTATAAACTATGTCAAACTCAAGTAGCATGACAGCCCATCTTGCCATCCTGCCGGCTAGGCTTGCTTTGGTCATCAAGTGTTTGAGCGGGTCGACCTTGGAGATCAGCATAACCCGATGAGCCAGCAGATAGTGTCTCAGCTTCTTCACAGCAAATATCAGAGCCAGGCATTGCTTTTCGATTGGGGAATAGTTGTGTTCCGCCCCGACGAGAGTTCGACTGAGGTAGTAGAGGGCATTTTCTTTTCCCTCATCGTTATTCTGAGCAAGGAGCGCACCGAGTGACTCGTCCAGCGCGGCAGTGTAGAGAATCAGCGGTTTATTTGGAATGGGAGCGGCCAGCACTGAAGGGTGCAACAAGTATTGTTTGATGCTTTCGAACGCTGCTTGACATTCGGCATTCCAAATAAAAGGAGCTCCTTTCTTCATGAGCTTTGAGAAGGGCCTACATCTCCCCGATAAATTTGAGATAAACCTCCATATATAAGCAAGCTTGCCTTGAAAAGACCTTAGCTGCGTCAGACTCTTCGGAGGGGGCATCTCCATGATGGCCTTTATCTTTGATGGGTCAACTTCGATCCCTCGATGTCGGACTATGAAGCCCAGGAATTTTCCCGATGACACGCCAAAAGCGCACTTCAGAGGATTCATCTTCAGATCGTATTCCCTCAGTCTGGTGAGAACGGTCCTGAGATCTTGGATATGATTGGCCTTGGCTTTAGTCTTGACGACCAGATCATCAACATAACATTCGACGACTTTATGGATTAGGTCATCAAAGATATTAGTCATCGCCCTTTGATATGTAGCACCTGCGTTCTTCAGTCCGAATGGCATTACCTTGTAGCAATATATTTCGATCGGGGTTCGAAATGCTGTGTGCTTCTCATCCTCAGGCGACATCTTGATCTGATTATATCCAGACGAGCCATCCATAAAGGTGAACAGTTCGTAATTTGAGGTGTCATCGACCATCATTTCCATGACCGGTAGCGGGAAGTCGTCTTTAGGACATGCCTTATTAAGGTCCCTGAAATCGACACAGACTCGGATCTGCCCATTTTTCTTCTTCACTGGGACTATGCATGCGATCCAGTTTGCATATTTCTCTTCCCTGATGAAGCCGGCATCGATGAGTTTCTTGGTTTCCTCAATGACCTTTTCTTCCAACTCCCTTCTCATTCTTCGAGGAGCTTGTTTGACTGGCTTAGCATCAGGAGATATAGCCAGCTTATGCACGGCTACCTCAGGGGAAAGGCCAGGCATTTCTTTGTACGTCCACGCGAAGCAGTCGACGAACTCACGCAGCAGGGCAATTAGCTGCTCTTTCATTTCCTCCGACAAGAGGGAGCTGATGTAGGTCGGCCTTGGATTATCGGGCGTTCCTAAGTCAATCTCGGTTAGCTCGTCAAAGGTTGCTTGTCCGCCATCTTCGAGCTCTTGAGGAGCTTCTTCTGGCTCGGCTATCTCGTAATCATCATTTGATCTTTCGCTGGCCTCACCAACATGGATCATGTAGCACGCTTTGGAATCAGGTTGAATGTAGCCTATGCCCCGTCTATCTGGAATTCGTCCATCGATGAGTGCTCGGACCTGGGGCGGATACCATAGCCCTTCGTAAAACTTTGCTTTGGGCTCCGTTTGATATAACCGGCATCCGCACTTCTTAAAGTATTCCCGCATCTTGGGCGCATAGTATCTGGGATCGAGGACGGCTCTTATGCCTCTCTCATAGGGAAGGCACACGACAGAAAGGTCGTCCGGGTGCACAACGGGGTTTGACCTGTAAAACAGGATGCCCTTCTGCCTATTTTTCCTCCCGGGCACGTAGAAAGTTTTCAGCTGGTCCACGGTAGAGACTGACAATGCGTCAAGCTCTTTGCACATCTGTTCCGGCACCCTTGTGATGGCCAGGGACCCTTCTGCGACTTCGAAGGTCTCTCGTAGTTTCGCTTGCTGCATGGGGGGCCAATCTGCACAGCTGTTGCATGGCAGGTCCTCTTCTTCTGACTCTTCAGTGTCACTGCCAAGATGAGGGCGGGCTTTGCTGCTAGATGGGCTTTCAGTAACAGATTCATCTGTATCGCTGCCGAAATGAGGGCGAGTTTTGCGGAAGGACGGGCTTCCAGCGTCCGACTCATCAGTGTCGCTGCCGAAATGCGGGCGCACTTGGGTAATTTTGCTTTTGAAAGTGATAGCCGGCGCAGATTTGCTTTTGAATCTTGGGGCCGGTCTATCCTCAGTCGGTTGTGGCTTAGCATTTTGGTGGTTCATAAAGTACCGAGAATCTTCATACCGGACTTCATGCACGCCGAACGGCTGGATGTCTCCGTCAATGCGTCTTTCTCCGCCATTCTTAGTATACTTCATGCATTGATGGAGAGTTGACGGAACGATGCCATAATCGTGGAGCCACGGCCGCCCCAAGAGAATCTTATAAGACGTGTCGGCGTCGATCATGTATATCTTAGCTTCAGTTTGCAGCTCCCCGAATTTGATTGGCAATGCTATAGACCCCAGAACTTGCTGGCAATTTTGGTTGAAGCCTTGAATGACAATCCTTTCCCTTGACAGGTGTCGGACGTCCATTGACAAACTCTTCAGGGTTCGTAAGTTCATGATGTTCACTGAGGACCCTGGATCAATCAATATACGATTAATTCGATCTCCGTCGCTGTACCCGGTCACGTAAAGCGGCCGATTATGCTCAGCCGTTCCCAGTAGCAAGTCTTCATCCTTAAATGTGACTGCGGCGGCATGTAAAGCGTGCTGGGCTTCTTTCATATTAATTTCCGCAAAGTGGGCCTGATACCGCTCGGGGTTTTGTAGAGCGTGGATGAGAACATCTCTAAGCTCCTTAGATAGGACCAAGGCATCGTAGATGCTCAGGAGAGACGGAAGCTTCCGGAGATGCGCCAAGACATTATAGTCCACCGAGGAAGGACTTATGTTTTCATCAGCCGGTTCTCTGCCATCTTCTTCATTAGCGACTTGTTTTTCCTTCCCTTTTGGGGCGTTGCCCTGATTTGGCGGTAGAGCCCTGCCGCTTCTGAGCTGGATTTGATTGGTCGTTGTGGCGAGCTCCTCATCCTCTTCGGGAAAACAAAGATCATTCTCGGAGTCGCTGCCAAGATGGATGGCGTAGCAGGTCACTACTGGGATCTCTTTATTGGAGTCTTCTTCTAACTCCTCCAGAATTTCAGCCGCTTGTACAGGGAAGAACTCCTTCAATTGAATCAATGTTCTTTCCTTTTGTTCATATTCTTCGAAAGAATTGATATATTTTTGAATGGTCGATCTCCCTGCAGACTCTTTTTCGCGCCGAGCTGCACTTTTCTTCTTCTTGAGCTTCTTGGATTTTGAGCCTGATGGAGTCGCATTGGCAGCTGGACTGGTAGGTCTTTTCTGCCCTTCCCATTCCGTCCTGGGTTCTTTCCGAAGTAGCTTTAATATCTTCCTCGTCTTATTAGATATGTGCGTACTCCACGGAGGCCGCGATGATTCCGTTTCATTTCTCGGGGTAGCGGGTTCGGCTGTCTGCTCCCAGAAGGCTTCAACTTCTGTCTGTATAAAGTTGGTGGTTGCAACTTGATTGTTCACCAACACACTTTTGGACAGCTCGATCTCTCCGGCCTTGTACTGCTTCTCGACCCAGTCTTTAAAGATATAGCAATCCTCGATCGCATGGCTCACTACTCGGTGGTACGGGCAATACAGAGGATTGTCGGTCATTTTTGCCTCTTGGGGTCTTTTCGACTCCGGCAATTGTAGGCCGTTGTTCAAGGCGTCTTTAAATATCTTGCGGACCTTGTCCCTTCTGAAAGAGTAAACCTTGTTCTTTTTCTCCTCTAGGGTGGGCCCATCTCCTCCCAGCAATGGCTTTCGAGACCGGTTAGTTTTGGATTCGGCCGCCCTTCGCTTTTCCTCATTGTCGGACGCATTGAAGACATTGGTACTGCTGGAACTCCCGCTTCTACGGTTGTCGTCCCGCTTGCTTTTCCAAGTTTTGTCTCTCTGAGAATCCGGCGGGGACTCCTGCTTTGAGCGTTCTAGCATTTGGACTTTCCTGGTTAGCTCCTGAAATGTCTTGAGGCCCGCTGTACACAAGAATGGGACCATCCAATTGCTGAGGTTCCCAATGAGAAGGCTGACGGACTGGTCCTGCTCCAGCGGCGGTTCGCACTTGACTGTGAGATTACGCCATCGGGCGATAAAGTCGGTGTTGCTTTCATTTTTCCCCGGCTTGGTCCTCACAAGGTCGGCAATGGAGATTTTATCACTGACACTCATGAACCTTTGCCGAAACAGGGACTCCATTTGGGCGAAGGTAATGACGGACCCGTCCGGTATACTCGCATACCAGTCGAAGGCGACGCCGGTCAGGCTGTTGACAAACTGACGAAGAAGGAGCGCGTCATTGCCCCCTGTATTCCCGCACGATGCTTTGAAGTGAGCGACATGCTGATTTGCATTCCCCGTTCCATCAAATCTTCCGAACTTAGGAATGACGTAGCCGCTTGGGAACTCAATCAGATCGTACTGCGCGGGATATGGCCGCCCACTACTGCCGATTTCTTTCTGAGCTTCAGCTTCGGCCACCAGTGTTTTAACCTTGCTGGCGACCAAATCCATTATCCGATCCTGTGTTAGCGGAATAGTGCTATCTTGGGCCAAGGCGTCCCCAGAAGCGGAGTGTGGCCGGCTTTCATGCGGTTCGACCAGCCTTGGTCCCAAAGGGACAGGCATTGGCTGCCTCGGATTGTCATCACCCGGCTGATTAGTAGCGGCTTGTGCTTGATTGGGAGGCGCTCGAGCAATTTGAGCCGTAAGCTGCATCACCACATTCGTTAAGTCGTCAATCTTCGAATAGAGCTTGGCCATCTCTTTATCTTTGCTCCTGAGCTGTTTTCGAAGCTCTTGAAGTAGTTCCTGCTCTGCAGTCCTGGGGCGGAAAGTCGGCTCTTCCTCGCTGTCCGAGCTTGATTCTGCGTGGACCGAGGGGTCCTTCTGCCTATCATCCTCATCGAGAGGGTTTTCTTCATTCTGCGGGGGCGGCTGTTCTTGGGCAGCGGCAACCACATTCAGGCTAGATTGGACTTGAGATGTGGTGGCCCCATCCTTGCTTTTGCTGCGAAGGTTGTCGCTGGGGCGCCCGCCCGCCATATAGACCGTATGGATGATATATCCGGCCGTCTTTCGATCATTGGTGGCTGATTTCACGGATCGCTGTCTTGACCCCCTTGCTTCGGTAACTGGTAGTCGATTGAAGGCGGCTGGCTTAACCAGCTTCTTGAATGGTGTTGGCACTTCTTTTCTGGATTCGCCCCGCTGCTTTCGTGCGACACAGAGCGCCTGATAGACCCTTGAAGAGACAGTGTCATATTTTTTCTGTTGGGGCCGGGACACGTCTCTTTGTGGCATTGTTCGGACCGCTGTCTTCTTGATTCTGGCGGTCATGGCATTTTTCTGAACCCACCTCAGAGGCTCGAAGGAATTGCTGATTCTTACGTCCGACTCAGCTGTCATCGCGGGGCAACCCTGCACTTGGAACTCCACACAATTCCATTTGGCCGAAGCCTTGGCCCACTTGTTGGCTCGATACCTGAGACGTTTCTGCCTTAACTTTTCTGTTCTAAGCACCTGGCAGACTTTGGCTCTTTGGGAAGACACCGCAGACCGGACGATGAAAGGCCTTGGAGATACGCTCGATTGTACATTTGTTGAAGTCATCTCCTGAGCTCGTCCGCAACATTTGATGTTGCCCTTTGTACCGAAGTTCTTGCCCCCCGTTGGAGCACCAGAGAATCGTTCAAATACCGTCTTAAGTTTCGGTTGTGGTGCCTTGGCGATCACAACATTTGGCCTCTTGCCCCTTGAGACCGGCTTGGCCACCTGTTCCGCCGGGATCTCCGCCAGATGAGCGCTTCCGGCAGGGTAGACGATGACAGAGCCAAACTGGCGGGGCGGTTCCTCCCACTGTCGACTGAGGCTTGCGGGGAGAACCACGCGGGCATTGATCTTGACTACGTACGAGATCGGGGTCGCGTCGTAAGCCGAATTCGTCTTGGGAGACATCGTCATTGAAAGTTAATTGCTGCACGAAAGAAAGAAATTATTTCAGTACAAACATCGGCGTATATGTTAAATGAGTTCGCATGAACGCTTAACCCGAGATATGGGAGGAGAGATGGTCCCACCGGGCGTGCCAGAATCTGTAGGTTGTTTTTCGTCACCCCATTGAGATGGGAATACGCGCGCACTTGTCAGGCGCATTGCAGATTCCCCCTGCCTAGGATAGGCTGGGGTTTATTGATTGTGGGGATCCGAATCTCCGGCAACCGCGGACTAAGCTGCCGTTAATTACCCCTCGCATTTGGAGCGAAGGAACCTCCGATTAACGGGTTAAACTGGTCATGCGAACTCAATGTGCAGTATCGTGTTTTGAAGGGGTTTTGGAAATATCGGGGGCCCCGCAGAGTTTTTACGGGGGTCCCGCTACCCGGATAGCGGGCTGAGGGTCAAGGGGGCTAGCAGCCCCCTTGCGGGGTGCGGGGCAGCGCCCCGTTAGAAATTTTTTCTAACGGAAGACAGTGTCGTGGAGTCTGTGTATGTTTTCCTCCCCCCCTTGTTTTTTTAAAAGTGGAGCTTAATTTCAAAAGGAATTTTATTGTGGAGTTAAACTCCAAAGAATTTTAAATGGAGTTAAACTCCTAAAAGAATTTTATGCGGAATTAAATTCCTAAAATAGAACTTTATTGTGGAGTTAAACTCCAAAGAATTTTTATATGTATATATTTTAAAAAGGTTTAAACTCCAGAAGGGATTTTGTTGGGGAGTACACGTAAAACGAGGGGAAAAGAAAACAAAATGGCATCTAAAGGACGCTCGTACGGCAGGTGGGCGCCTTAATGCCCGGGGTCACGTGCGCGCACGTGACCGATGGGCGCCTCGGCGCCCCAGGGGTCACGTGGGCACACGTGACCGATGGGCGCCTTGGCGTCCCAAGGGTCACATGCGCACACGTGACCGATGGGCGCTTTGGCGCCCCGGGGTCACGTGGGCACACGTGACCGCGGGAGAAACCCATGGAAAGGGGAGCCTAGCCCCTAGGCTGGGGAGTTGAACTCCCAAGGGAAATTTTGGAGTTGAACTCCTAACAGAAACAAATTTATGGAATTAAACTCCAACAGAAATCAATTTATGGAGTTAAACTCCAGCAACTTTAGAAAGGAGTTAAACTCCTGGGGATTTATTGCTCTTCTTTTGAGCCTTGGGTCTGTCCAAAGTTAGATTTTTGGAGATGGGTCTCCTTCTTCTTGCTCTTGACCGGCGGGATCTTAGAGAAAAGGGGATGAGCTTTAAAAGCCTCCCCTTTTCGAGATCTGATTGGAGATCCGAGCTCCCCTTCGTAGGTTTTGTGGTGGAAATCTACTTATTTTTAGAAAAGGAAGAGTTAAACTCTTGATTTAATTCAAAAGGAAAAGAAGGTTTTAGAACCTTGAGGAAGGAGGAAGAGATCTCAGATCTAGAAAATTTCTGGAGAGAGAAAAAGTTGTGAGATATTTTCATTATCCTTTGCCTTTATAGGCTATACACTTTGCACATAGCCCCTTGGGCTTCACAAAATGGCATTTTGCCTATCCCATGGCTCATGTGCCATTTCTTTTTGCACATAAGCCATGGGCTTTACAGAAATTTGGCTTTATGCCTATTTTCTTAGATTTATCCAAAAATAAAATAAATACAACAAAATTGCTCATTACAAAATTTTTAACTTGGCATGGGGAGGCCGGCCGCTTCGTGTTCGGGCTCGACCCGGGCATGGGCCCACTGGATCTGGGCTTGGGCCCACTTCGCTTGGGGTTGACTTTGATTTTGACTTGGTCAACCGGGGTGTAAATTTTTACCCCAACAGCTCAGTTGGAGGAGATGATGTTGAGAAGATCGTGGGGTCGGCGTGCAGATCATGCGATCGTTGGCGATGTGAATTCGTCGCAGATGGGACGGGTCTCGCAGCGCAGCGCGAACAAGGGGAGCCGTTGGAGAGAGTGGTTGTTGGGGGAGCGAGCGAGACGCGGGGGAGTTGGCGAGCGCGAGTCTCGTGGACGTGGACGCGAGGAGCTGGGAGACGTTAGAGAAGAACGAGCGGGAAAAGAGAGGGAGCGAGAGAGAAGAAGAAGAGGGAAGTGGGTCGGGTCGGGTTGGGGTAGGTTTAGGATTGGGTTTAGATTTAGGAATAATTAAAATAAAATAATAAAATATAATATAATATATATAAAAAAGAAAAATATTGGAATAAAATTTGGAAAAATACAGAAATTTTTTTATATTCGGAAACTGGGGATTTACAATACTCAAACCATTATGAGCAGCTTTGGTCTTTATTTGATTTAATTTTTGTTTATAATAATATATAAGTCGGTTGCATGTGACATTTAAACAATTGCCTGTAGCATCTAAGCGCTTGCCTGTGACATCTAAAACCTTGCATGTAGTTTCTAATCGGTTGCATGTAACATCTAAGCAGTTGCATGTAATATTTAAAATCATGTCTGCAAGTTCTAAGCAGTTGCCTGGAACATCTATAAAAGTTGCATGCAACATCTAAACGGTTGCCTATAACGTCTAAGTTGTTGCATGCCTTAATATCTAAGAAAAATTGCCTGTAATATTTAATAAGATGCATGTAATATTTACATAGATTCAAGTAATAATATGTTAACATAATAGTTCTATGTAACAGTCAACACGCATCATAGTCTTCCGTTCCGGCAATTGCGTACGACCGAGGTCATGACTTGGAGTCAAGTCTATCACCAGTGACGCAAGATATTCAATTAATGCGGAACAATATCCATGCTGCTTGGCATGATGCAATTGATGGCACATCTCAAATATTCAATGGTTTTTACAAATTGTGATGGCGCTTTGCTAATTTACGATCGCGAAACAATTCAACTTCAGGCTGTTTAAAACAACTTCATGTTTAAAATGGCTTAATGTTGTTTGGTATTTTGTTTTATATTTAAATATCCACCGTCAAGTTTCGTGGATTTGTACTTTAACATTTTAATATTTGTTATAATTTTGCTGTAAAATTGCTCTTGATTAAATATGTATCTGAATGAATTTTAGAAACCGTTTTATGCAAAATATTTGCAGTAGCCTGTAACCTCTAAGCACTTAAATGTCTAAGCCCTTATCTGTAATTTCTAATCAGTTGCATGTAATATCTAACCAGCTGTCTGTAATTTCTAACCAGCTGCATGTAACTTCTAAACGGTTGCCTGTAACAACTAAGTGTGAACAAAAGTAATGCATAATACAATCCACAATAATTGTATTGGCCAATATCGACGAAATAAAAGTATACACATCAATAAAAATAGTTATTCGTAACACAACCGACAGTATAGGCCAACAACGGCGATAATATTGTAAATACATATATAATTGCCAACATCGGCGAAATAAAATCAGTTATATCATCAATTTGTTGCCATTCATAACCATCAGCAACAAAATCGGCCAAATAAAAATGTTTAGATTGATACATGTACGAATAACAAAGAGTTTAAACTTATATCAATGAATATCAAGAAGCTTCTTCTTCTTCCTCGTTGGACATTAGAATTTGCGTCGTAATTATCGGTTGTCACTGCATCGAATCTTTTCCCTCCAGGGCATCCGCTATCTCCCGTCCTTCAATCAAGATCTTCATGAACAAGTATATGAACACTCCGCAATCCAGAATGCTAAACAGCGTGATTAACAAAGGCATGCTTGTTATGAAATTCGTAAAATAGGGCTCTAAAATAGAGGTAAGAAGTTTAAATGAAGGAAATATTGCTTACCGGGCATTTTGTATCGGGCAACTGTCAACATGAGAAAAGTGAAATCCATTGATGCCCTATGCTGGTTGAGTTTTTTTGCACCCAAATGGTGATAAAGTGCTTCTCGTATATGAACTATCACAAGTTATCAACAAACATTTGCTAAAGCAAAATCTACGTGAGATTCAAGAAAAATCACTGCAAATTAAGGATTTTGGACAACCAACAACATGATGGTTTTGGACAATCGACTGTCCGTATCAATGTTTTTGAGATGCAAGACATGCATGAAGGATTCAAACCATAATGCATTTTTAGCAGATCTACAACCACACAAGAGCAAAGAACATGGCTTAATCAGATCAAAACAAATTAACCAGACCTAAATTTCCATCCTTTTTTCTGTAATTTAAGAAGTACCCACATAGTCAAAATGAGGAAATTAAAGAATACAAGTCTTAATCTTTCTGAATATTTAGCCACATTGATAAAATCCCAAGGCCAAACCCATATCAGAATCTATCTACATCTTCAAGAAAATTCATACACACAGCTAAAATAGTAGAAATTAAGATTCAACTAGCACACTCAATTGATCTAAACGATTTAGAACCCATTTCCCTAAAAAGGAACTGAATCCAGCTAAATTGCTAAAAAGGGGTAAAAAAAAAGTTTACCCAACTCAAAAACACCACTACAAAAAACCCAAACCGCCATTATCACCAGATCCAAAGAGATCAAAGAATGAGAGAAGTTGTTCTCAGTTCTCTCTCACTCTAAAGATCAAAGCTTTGACTTCAGTGCTCGCTCTATTTCTCTATCATCTCCTTTGTTTGGGGAGAAAAGCAAAGGAGAACGACGGGGCGGCTTTAGGTGACCGAGAAGAAGGCCGCGAAGAGGCTAATCGACGACGAAATCAGCGACGACGATGTTAGGCTTAGGGCTTTCAACGACGAGAAGCGAGTTGGGCGGTGAGTAGGGCCGACGGCTTGGGGAGGCGATGTTGCGATGGCGAAGGCAGCGATGACGACGATGAAGGCCGCGGCGATGATGGCGAAGGCAGCGCGCCGACTGTTTCTGAGATCGAGAGAGAGAGAAATTTTGAGCGGAGGAGAGGGGTATTTTGGTCACTCAACAAAATATTAATTCCCAGGCCTACTAGGTATTGGGTCAAAGGTGTTTAGACTAAGAATTTGATCTCCTTATTTAGAAAATGCATTGGGTTTTTAGCAGTTTTTTTTATTTATTTATAACGATTTACCCTTCCTTTTGTATGTCATGGATCTAAAATATTTTAATATTTTATTTGATGATGTTCATTTTAAAATCTGCAAAATAGACTAGCCGTGTATATCATAATATATAAATTAATCATATAATATTTCCATATATGTTCTTTATATCTAATATTTTGAGTGCTCGTTTTAAATTAGTATTCAGTATCGATTTTATTTATATTGGTTGCATGCACGTTTTCAGTTATTGGTTTTACTTTGCATCTGTTATGGGATATGCTCATGCTAATTCATATACATATCCGTCTCTTTTAGATTTACATCATATTCATATCCATATTTGATTTTGCCGAATATAAAATAAGAATTTTTATTACTGAACTATATTTGTATCCGTATCATAGCCATAAAAACTTATACATTTAGGAAAATGCCTCATTTCCATACAAGCAAAGTTCGTCATCATGCAGGAATAAACCTCATATAAATGCAACCCTACGCAAAAAAATAGGGCATTTAGAATTTGATGTGTTGGATTTTACTCGTGGTTTCGTTCCTCAACAAATCCTTTGGGCTACATAATGTAATAGATTAAGCTTTATAGATTTAATATGGTACCATGATACGGCTCGAAAACTTTCCAGTCACCGTCCTAAAATGACTGCAGCGGAAGTTGGTGATGGATAACTCTAATACCACTCGACGTGGTGGAAGTTGGTGATGGTAACTTCGATACCGCATAACGCGGCGGATTTTAACGATGGGGTTGATGCTGCCGAAACCATTGTTATCGAGGTAAAAGGTTGCTTGAATCCATGAGATTTCCTCGAATGCGGACCCTTAAAAAAATTAGAACTTAACCCTGATATTTTCAAATTTTCTGTTACGGAGAAAATAAAATAAATTATAGTTTTAGCCAAATCTTTCTTGCTTTTGTAGTCTCGAATCGTCCTATCTCATTGAGAATTTGTATTTTGATAAGTAATCGTGGAGACTCTGTAATTTTAATACCATTCACGAGCACTGTAATAGACTAGCGGTAATTTGTAAAGGCTATTTTGCAGTTGAGCCAGAGATTTTGGATTCAAATTTCACATGCAATAGATTCTTGTCTACTATAGAAGATTGTCGTCTACTATAAAAGAAAAAGGATAAAATAAACTGTTATAGGGCTTTTTTTTTAAAATGCCCGCTCGTACTTTAATAATTACTAAAAAATCCTTCGATACTTTATATTTACTTAAAAAACCCACAATACATTTAAATTGTATTAAAAAGACCCCTTACTAGTTTTCCATCAAAAATTGGCGTCCGATTAGGAAGACGAAGCTGGGACCTATATTTGAATTGTTTTCTTATCTTCTGTGTATTTAAAGAGATCTTTCTCTCGTTAAAAAAAACCCACATCCTCACTTAGTTCAAGATTGGGATTTAGCGCAACTAAATCGTCGTTTTCCTTTCGAATGAGACTGCCTACGAACTCGAAACTTACAATTGAAAGTACAACGGCACTCAACAAACTCGTTGTTGAAGAACGTTGAGAAGGATGAGCCGGTTTCCATGTTTGATCGAAACCCTAATCCTAAAGCTAATTTGACGGAAAATTCATGAATTTTGGGAAAAGAAGAAAGTTGTGAAGGTTTTAAAACCCTAAGCGGACACCCACTGTCAGTCTCATAACGGAGTAATGGAAAATACCAAAAAGATTCTTTTTTTGGCATGTCAGGAGCTTTCTAGTGCAATTTAAATGTATGGATGGTCTATTAAATAAATACGAGATATGGAGGTTTTTTTTAGTAATTAGTTAAGCACGAGAGGGCAGTAATGCAATGGAAACGAATACCAGATATATACTGTTTAAAAAACAATTATAATTATTCTTTTATAATTATAGTTTTATTAATGTTAAAGATAAATAATTCTTTTTAAGAAAGGAAATGAGATTTTTTTTATTTATTTGGGAGCTGGGCCTACATATATAACACCTCATAATTGCATCGTTCATAGACAGATGGGTGGCATTTTGGAATTATTTTCACCAAGTGCTGTCCAAACTTAGGATTCTTCATTGAATTATTTTTCTATGTTTCTTCGATGATGACAGTATGGGGAAAGGGGGTAAAGAAAAAGAGAACCTTTTACTTGAATATTTTTGCATTATTCTTTGTTTCCATGCCGTACGGTATATGTTGTTGTCGAGAAAACTTTCATTTTGGACGAGGATTTATTGTGTATATATATCATCCCAATATATTATCCATTTTATTGCAAATCCGGTTGGATTTGGTTCTAATTTACTTGCATATCATCGGCATACCAAAATTTTGATTTATAACTATTGCTTAGGAAATTATTTTAATAATTTTTTGCCCTATGACTTGACCATTTAAATCTAAAATGCTGGGGTGAATAATATTTTCGCAAAACACAAGTATTAATGTTTAGGAGATTATTTGTATTCTTGAAAGCCATATAGATATCGGATTGAGATGAAAAAGGTTTCCTCGCAAATGAATACGTTAGAAACGGTTTTTTTTTAATTCATTAAGAAGCATCATATTAAACTCGAAGACCGGACGAAATTTTTGGTTAGGTGGTAGGGACTTAGGGTGTTGCTATTATCTGCTCCTTGCTATTGCTTTCAAAATTAACTCCGAGAATGAGGGTAAAACATGATGGTCCATATGTTTGGTATTTTTTGATCTGTAATGTGTTGCTGAGATAGAGTAATAGCATGTAAAGAGTATAGAAGTAACGACAGAGCCCTCAAATCCAGACGGTAGTACAGGACTATCACTCTTCTCTTCTCTTTTGAAATTTCTCTTATTTAAAACCTACCCATAGGCACATAAAGTTATAATTAAAGTTCTTGTCCTTGCTATAAATTATTTTTGGAGTATTTGCAGTAGGTACTTATTTCTTTTCCAATTAGATATATCATGGAGCTCATGGTCATCAATAATCTCAAAAATAACATTTTAATAATTCCTTTTTCTTTTCTTATAGGAACAAGAATACATGACAGATCAATTAGAATCGCACAAGTAGTTATATACATATACATACATATATACCTATCAATTAACTCGTGAAGACTATGTAACTTAATAAAGATGTAAATAAGTGATTTAATAAAATCACATATGAAAATATCAATATTCAGATAAATGAAAAATACTTTCGTAGTGTCCATTGGTACAAACAATATTGTAAAATAAGAGTACATCTCTCATATATTACAATAATCATAAATCAAATGAACAGTTATATCTTCAACTTTATTGTATAAATTAATCATAGATTTGATAAAAGTCTTCGATAAACCGCGTACCCGCATGTTCTCTTATAAGTGGATTCAATTAAGAAGTGATGGTTCCTGTCTCTATTTGCATAGTAAGCCCATGCCGATGACCAATAGTTCAGTTGGTACGGCATCTCCATTTCCACGATCAGTTCGGGGCTCGATTCGAAGGAGGGACGTTGACCATAATTTAATGCATTCAGGGCAAACTCATGGATCGTCCTGATTGTATGTTTGTGTTGTGTGCTTGTATGTATCGCGTATGTGAATGTGTTTGCCAGTTCCAAAAAAGTAAAAAAAAACGGTATCTTCCTCCCAAAGATTGTTTTCCCCACTATACCATCTACAATTAAAAAAATGTCTAAATGTATACAATCACCTATGTAGTTGAAGATAAACAAAATACAAGAAATATCCATCGTTCTAATACTCGTTTGGTAGACCGAAATAGTTTCGCATATTGCTTGTCTTCTCTTTAACCTTATAGTAGTAGTTGCCGCTGAAAATTCAAAGAGAAACTTAATACTTTAACAATAAATCGCATAAGGGGCCCAATTTGATAGGGACTTTTATTGTTATTTCTGTGTTGATATATAACAAATTTATATATAAAATACATAAGACTTGTATTGACAATGAAATGCAATTAATTGGCAGATGTATTATTACAGTTTTTCTAGAGTTTTTTTTGAAACAGGGTATAATAAAATTTAAATTATTAAAATAAAATTATTATTTTTTATTTATTAAAATAGGACATTTTCAAACCCGGTCCCACCCTCTTATTTAGAGGGCGGGTTCTAAGAACCCACCCCCTGCCCTATATTGGAGAGGGCGAGTTCCTAGAACCCGCCCCCATTTTTATAAAAAAAATATTAAATTAAAAACAGATGATTAAATATCGAATAAAAATAAAACAATAATATTAGTGTTGTTTAAATATGAATCTTTTATACACTCTAATAACAAAATGAATCCGTCAAATTTATAATACAAAAAATCAACTGTATGTAAAAGTATACAATAATCGCTTTCCCTTTCCTTTTCCCTTTCCCTTTCCCAATCCGAGCAGGCTTGACATAAGCTTATGCCTCTTGGGATGACTGGACGACCCTCCCGTTTCTTGGGTATATGGCGGCGGCAGCGGCGGCTGCTCTTCTGCTTCGTCTTCAGCATCGTCTTGGACAATCAGTTGTTCCGCAAATCCTGAATGCGGGACATGTGTCGAATATGTGCTGCATTCCAACAACTGTATATAGGACGAAAAATCCGTCTCTCAACTGGGTTGCTGCTACAAAGAACCTGTTCCGGTTTCATACTGCCGCTGTTGCACAAAACCTGGCCCCCATGGCTGCGCAAATCCTGACCCCCAATACTGCTGTTGTTGCGCAAAACCTGACACCCAAGACTGCTGTTGTGTAAAACCTGACCTCCAAGACCGCTTTTGTTGTGCAAAACCTGTCCCCCAAAACTGTTGTTCCTCCGGTTGTTGCGCTTGTTCAGTATGTTAGGGTTGCTGCTGACAGTATGGTGTTCCAAACCACTGATACCGCTGCTCTGGATCTTCCTGATGCTGCGGCTCTAGTTCCGGCTTATGCTGCGGCTCTGGTGTCGGCTCATGCTGCTGCTCTGGTGCCGACATATGCTGCTGCTCTCGTGATGGCGATAAATGTGGAAGCATATTATATGAACCGAATATACCACCAATATATGAGTCTACATTTGAAAATAAAAGCCTGCGTATCTGGACTGACATCATTCGGATATGGATCCTGCATCATTGATTGTATATGATTCAACCCACGAGCCTGCCGTTACATTAAAAATAAGAAATAATTATTGACTCATACCGCCGGATGTTAAAAACTAATATAATTTAAAGAATTTAACTTACCATTTCTCATTCCAGACGGTCTCTAGGCTCGTACTGCAGGATGTTTGGAAAGTCGTTAGGGGGAGCAGAAAGATATCTTATAGTGACACGCTTATATCATTGTAGATATGTTTTGGTAGCGTCGGTGGTTGTTTGGTCACCTATTTGCTGTAAGGCAATATTACGCTGCCTATCCTCCCATCTCAGCAAATATTGATGATGATGCTCCCTCCAATCACGCTCCGCCTTCCTCCTCGCATGTCCCCCTCTATTGTCATAGGCGCAGGCGGCGGAATAGGAATATGTTGCAATCTACTGAACTGTCGCAACATCCGGTTCTGTAGGTGTATGACTACGATATTAATGCAGAGTAGTGGGCATCGAGCCCGCCAAACCGGCTCTCTTTCGATACAAATGCCGGGTAATCCCTGCAGACGATATGCTGTATAAGGCGTCCATGTGAATTGCGCAAATAACATAGTACAAAATTGTAATGAAGCTAATTTAAAATTTTCAAACAAAGTTAATTACCTAAGGTATAGTTACCTGAGTCACCTCCATGCGATCCAACTCATCTCTATAATACCTAAGTACTCGACGAGGAGCTTTATAACATTTCTTGCCACTCCACCAAGTGCCGAGAGGCTTTTCAGGGGTATCCATGGCAGAAATATTAATGTGATATGGTCTTTCCATACACATGTGCTCCCATAACCAAATCTATATATAAAGTGTCAGATGATAAGAGAAAGAACCAATATTACAATTTTGCAAATGTCTAGCTGTTAAAAACAAGGAATGTACCTGAAGTAAGTAATGCAGCCACAAATTTTATTTTTCGTAGGAGCACGTGCCTTATCTAGTTCCTTGTAAAGATAGGCCAGGACCCCTGCTCTCCAAGCATACTGTCCACACACATCAAAGTCCGTAAGAAACCCAAGGTATAAAGGATGGACATGCGTTGCCGATTGGTCCGGCATCAACCAAGAACCGATCATGTACAGAATGTAGGCACGTGCATGTCTATCCAAGACTTCATCGGTAGCTTCATCATGGATATTAGTAAATGTATCTTTGAGCAAGTTTAAACTGATCTTATCCCCTTTAGTATAGCCTCCTGGTGTCTGAATTTTACAAATAATTGTTAATTAATATCATTGTAACATACTTAAACTTTTGAATTAAAAAATTACAAATTATACATGTCCGAGAGCAGACTCGGCATATGTATCCCAATATGGGTGCTCGGTATCTGGATCCACAATTTTACCTCCGACCAATCCAAGCCCATTCACCCGTAAACCAAGTAAGAGACCAATATCCTGGAGTATGATAATGGCCTCACCCCATCTTAGATGAAAAGTGTGGGTCTCTTTTCTCCAACACTCAACAAGAGAGGTAACGAGACTGTGGTCGATTTGGATATGACGAAGCAATGAAGCTTCATAAAATCCGGCTCTTCGAATTCGCTCGATTATACGATAATCGGTAACTTTCCACTTGTCAGAACTATGACTGACGACTGTAAGATTATCTCCACCCTGCAAAATTTAATCATATTATTTTCAACTATTAGAATTAAAAGAAATGAGGAATTAAAACAAATTGAATAAGTTTTGAAAATTTTCTCCCCGTGTAATATACTGAAAGATCTATGTTCGTTTTGATCTACGAGCAGTAATTTGTCGAATGGTTGATTCTCCATTGAAATTATTTTGATATTACAATCACTGAAAGATTTAGATAGGAGACAGGGCTTTAGAAGGGAATTTGGATAGAGATAGTGAAATAAAGATAGCGAAAATCATAGTGAATAAGGCGGGGTTTTATAGGAAAAGGAGGGCGGGTTTCGAGAACCCGCCCTCATCTTTGCAAACAGAACAATACAATTTTTTCCATATTATATTGTGTGTTGTCATGTAAAATCAAATTGTCATTTCTGTTTTTTTTTGATTTTTTGTGTTGTCAAATCCCTTCAATAATAATTATCATTTCTGTTATTTTGTGTTGTCAAATCTCTGCTGTTTTTTTGTGTCGTCAAATCTTACTGATAATAATTATCATTTTGCAAAGAAGAGGGCGGGTTCTTAGAACGCGCCCCTTTCAATAATAATTATCATTTCTGTCTTTTTTGTGTTGTTAAATCTTTTCTGCTTTTTTGTGTTGTCAAATCTTAATGATAATAATTATCATTTTGAAAAAAAGAGGGCAGGTTCTTAGAATGCGCCCCCCTTCAATAATTTTATGCGGGCGTGTTCCAAGAACCCGCCCTCATCTCTTCTGTTTTTTCCTGTCAAATCTTTTGTTTTTTCTTAAATCGTGTTGTTAAATCTTATTGATAATAATTATATTTTGCAAAGAAGAGGGCGGGTTCTTAGAACGCGTCCCCTTCAATAATTTTATGCCAGCGGGTTCCAAGAACCCGCCCTCAACTCTTCTGTTTTTTCCTGGCAGATCTTTTGTTTTTTTCTTAAATCATATTGTTGTCAAATATTACTATGTGTGGTCATATCATTTTGCAAAGAAGAGGGCGGGTTCTTAGAAAGTGCCCCTTCAATAATTTTATATCAGCGGGTTCCAAGAACCCGTACTCCTTAATATTTTAAATAATTTTAATTAATCCAAGACAAACCTGTGACCCCTTTACCACCAAACACCTATAAAAATAGCTCTCTCTCCTCTCCATTTGCTCTCCATTCCGCTCCAATTTGCATCTGCACTCTCCTCCCATTTGCTCTCCATTCTGCTCCGATTTGCATCTGCACCTATTACAAAATCTCATCCTGCTCCGATTTGCATCTGCACCTCCTACAAAATCTCATCTGCACCCTTTCAAATGTACAAAAATTTATTTTAACGTTTAATTATTTTTTAATGAATATAATCATTATATAAGTTGTTAACGCTTTTTTTTATTGTTGGCTTGATATTGTTTAATGCAGATAATGGCAAGTTCAAGTTTATTTGTTGTACGTAAATACGATGGCCAGATTGTCACAAGTGCACAAGGTCCCGAGTATATGGACGGGTGTGTAAGAATTATGCGATTAGAACTATCAACGACTTATGATGAAATCGAGAATAAAGTGTTTAAAATCACGAAATACGATCCCCGTGAAATTAAGCTTAAGTTAAGTTGTATATGGCCTATGTTTAGTAGAAATGCATTGGTTGAAATTATAGACGATGTATCAATATCTTCGATGATAGACTTCAGTCTGGCAAACGCCCAGCATTCTTTTTGTAACAACCCTAATTTTTCTATACAAATTTTTTCAAATAATTTTTTCAAAATCCATAAAGGGGTATTTTATCCCGAGCACAAGATATAAGTAATTATTTTGTTTTTTAATTACAAGTTAAAAGAATGTAACAACTCCATTTTTAATGTAAAAAATTTGCTTAAAAATTAATGGATACTTGGGGTATTTACATTTTCTGTAACTACTTTAAGTAATTAAATAGCTCCATAATTACAAGAAGGAGCTTGTAGCTCATTGGTAATACCTTGCACTGCTGAACCAAGCCACCAGAGTTCAAATCCCATGCTCCACATAATTTTTAATATTTATTTGTTTTAAATTTTATAGAAGCTCAACAGTCCACACGAGATAACTCCCAAACTTTCTACTGAATCTGAAAAACTAAATGCACCAGAGCCTACCCCCGGCGACCCCCCACCTTCCGAGACCCCGACTTGGCCTAACTCGGCCGAGTTGGACGGCGGACCGGCCCACTCAGGCCGGCGCCGCCGGCCGGACTTGGCCGGTCGGCCGAGTCATCAACAGAGAAAAAGTGACCCTTTACCTCCTCATACCCTCTGCACACTCCAATTTATGAGATCGGTTCCAGAGAGCACATTAACACCCATTTACTTCAATTTTTAATGATTTTTACACTTTTTTTTTACATTTTTTAAAATTAAAACCCTACACCTATCCTAACCCTAGCCTAACCCTATAAATACCACACCATCCTCTACCCTCTCACCCCAAAATTCTGAGCCCACTCTCTCAAAATTCCAAGAATCGTGTGTACTTTGAAAACGAGCGAAAGGCAAAGCTCCGGCGAAATCTACGGCAAACTTTCGGCGATCGTTTTAGGAACTACCGGCGACGACGCAACACATCGGCGATTCCCCTACTTCCATTTCACTCTCTTGTGTGACCTAAAACCCGTATGTTCCATTTTCTATCTACCTCTTCTATCTAAAAAAATACAGATTTATAAAACCCGACGGAATCGGAACAAATCCGATTTCCGATTCGGTTTCTTCATAAAATTCCAGTTCTCGTTAACACAATTATGCTTAAACTCCTTCATGTTGACCATTGACACTAATCAACCAAATTGACCAAATCATTTCATAAAATGATGGCCATTTCAATTTATCGTATTTTTCACTTAAATACCATATTGTTTCAATTCTACATTTAACCCCATTAAACTTGTTATACCTTTAAGCAGATCACGAGGTAACGACCTACCTCCTCACACACTCATATGCAACATAACACGAGACCCTCGAGAACTTAGAATACGGGAAAACAAACATTTTCATTTAAATAACCTTTACTTAATAAAACCATTTCTAAAAGATTTAGTATTGATACATCTTTACAAATAAATACCACCTATTATGAAAATAGGATAAGCTTGTGGGCATCAGTCGTTTATCTAAACCTGACTTTGTGGTGTCTAGGCTAGGCAAGTGAGAAAGATAACTTTAAAAGGCCCGTCTCACGGTGATTCGTGAGCGGATCCCTCCTTTCTTCACTTGTACTTACCTGGCCATAATTGGCGGTGAAGAGGTGATTTGAGGTATCTCACAACTTGTCGCTTTGGACCACTGCCATGCAATTCAGAGTTGTATGGAACACTGCCATGCAATTCTGTTCTGCGTGAACAACCTAAGCAATATAACACAAGAACCAACAACTAAAACATTCTTTACAATTCATGTTCCTTGAATCCCATCATTTCTTATTCTTTGAATTCACAAGAATTTAACTCTTCTAAAAAGAACTTATTTCTTCTTCTGGTTGAAGATCTGCAGAAGCAGACCTCCCCACAAGTTGAGAATTTAATTCTCATCGGGGAGATCTGTTATGCAGATTCAAAACTTAGGAAGAGAATTGAGTCCAAAGAATTTAATTCTTATTAAACAAAGGGTTTGAAAGTTTCAAAACTCAAGATCTCCACATAAAAAAAAGATTAGCACCCAAACATGACCACGTGTTCCCACATGAGCACTCTTGTTGATCGAGAGAAAACAAATGAGATCAGGTCACGTACTCCCACGTGACCCCTAAACGAGCCCTTCAAAAGAAAAAAGGGGAATAAACCCAAGGCAGTTTCTATTTTAGGGCACCTCACGTGACATCACGCGACCCCTTAATAGTACTTAGCACTTTCAGAACAAAAGAGAGTAAAACAAATGCAGCTTTCATTCTCTGGGGCGCCTCACGTGATCTCATGTGATCCGATAGTGCTCAGCATTCAGAAAAGAATGAGGGAACTAATCCAAAGAAGCTCTGCCAATTTTCAAGCGCCTCACGTGACTCCACGTGAGCGCTTCAAATCTTTAGTATTTAACACTATTTTAAGGGCCTCACGTGGGAACACGTGAGCGCCGAACATACTTTACTGTTTAACACTATAATGAGGCTAATCTTAGCCCAAATCATCTAGGTCTGTTAAAGCCAAAATCCCTTTTAACTGAGCCCACATTATACTCAGGTCTTCCAAAATTAGTCATCTTAAATGGCATTCAAAATAATGTTCATCCCATTCCCTCTCAATCTGACATTTGGTTCAAGGGTACATCTCTTCACACCTCTGATACATGTCGTTGTAATTCTTCAACGTCTTCAGAGAGGTGGTGGGTCCCGACGACCAATAACTATTTGGTGCATTTCCAAACCCATGGTTACATCTAAACTGTGGACCGTAATGTCCTTAAACTAATTGCGGACCGTGACGTCCTTAAACTGAACTTTATGGACTATGATGTCCTTAAACTGAAAACCCCATAGATTATGATGTCTTTAAACTCATGGACTATGACGTCCTTAAACTTATGGACCGTGATGTCCCTAAACTATATTCTATGGACTATGAGGTCCTCAAGGCTCATGGACTATGATGTCCTTAAACCCAATGGACCGTAACGTCCCTTAACTAAGCTCTATAGACTATGATTTCTTTAAACTATGGACAATGAGGTCCTTAAACTCATGGACTATGATGTCCTTAAACCCAACGGACCGCAACGTCCCAATAAACTAAAGAAAATCCTGTTGAGTAGATCTTAGTCTAAAATTAGACTAACGTATCCTCAACAAACGTTTAAGTTGGTCTTAATCTAAAACAAGATTAACGATCCTTAAACCAACCCAAACCCAAATCTAAGAAAATACGGATTTGGACTAATCCACGCTCTACGGGCGACAACATAAATTAGTCTCCGTATACAATCCACGGGCAACCAACAACAAAACAAACACACACGACATAAAGTGACCTTCCGGAGCAGAAGAAAGTGGTTACCGCTATGCGGCAATGTAATTAACTGCAGGGGCTTGCGCCTGCAGGGAAGAGCGTCCCCACAATCAAAAAAACCCCTCACAACGAGGGGGAATCTGACGAAGTCTGCTACATCGGCCGCATCTGTCTAAACCTCCAATATACGGTACTATAAATCAACTTGGAATCTTCGGAGAGGTGGACAGATTAATAAAAATAGCATCTGCCCCTAAATTCAGGCAAGGCATTTATCTTTCCGGCTTTCGGCGGAGAACAGGAGGCATGATGCAGGATACTGATTAAATTCAGTGGACGATACAGTCTAAGAAGTTTGCTTAATTTGGAGTTTATTTGTGAACCGGGCCCCATCAGATATCCAGACATATTCTAAGACAGGTATTTCTCATTTCAAGAGATGACTTTCTCTGCGAACTTGAGATAAAGAGAGACATAGAAAGAAACATTGGAGCGGATCCACTCACTGAGGCTATTTCTTAAACACAATAGTTTTACAAACGAGCTTTGTGAAACTGATTAGTAGAGAAATTGGGTGTTCGGTATCACACGGGCTGTGAGTATGCGACACCGCAATAATTAGTTGGACGGACTCACCGGGAACATGTTAGTTGGTATTATACCTATTGTCGATAGCAGTTTCCTGGTGACATGTGTAAATGTTAGTCTATCGATCTGAGATCGTCATTTGTCTCGTGTGAGTTCCTACTGTGCTTTGATTACTACCCTGTTAGTGTTTATGCCCTAGAAGGCCATTACTGTATCATACTAGTTTGTATATTACTTAATGGAAGCTTGGGATATTCACATGTATATAACAGTCTTGCTAAACATGGTAGTATGCTACTTGGTTTTTCTATCTTAATATGTGAGTATATGTACTGATAGAGCTCTTAGGATCTTGCTTGACTACCAGCGTTGTGATGGCAGTCACACTAGTGGGGGGCTGGGTAGTCTACAAGCACATCCTTATTCAGGTCCCTAGTCGTTGGATTATCAAGACAGGGCATCGATACTCCGGAGTAGACTAGTGTGTACGCTTCTCATCCCAGTTAGGGAGATGGTCTGTCCCACAGCCGTCAGTACGTCATACTGGAGATAGTATGCAGGTGCTCGTTAGGTTATGGGTACACCGGACATGACTCACAGGGAACTATTAGTTGGTTTTATACCAGTCGTCAGTGAACAGTTCCCAGGTGACATGAGTACAGCATAGTCCGCAGACTTGACACTGCTACTTCGCCTCGAGTGTGTCCCACCGTTCTTAGGTTGCTACCCTACCACGGCTCAAAGGAGTCGTGCAAACATGTAGCAGTTAGGTGCAGTCCCGAGCACTTGGAGGCAGTGGCGGTTAGACAGGATTCGTCTCTCCCGGTTGATATCGCGCTGTGTCAGAGAGCCATTACGCAAAGTCCCTGACCAGGGCAAGCGAGATTTGCTGGTAGGTTCCAGTAGTTTCTCAGGGTGTAATGGGCTTTGCTCCGACACGACTTATACCGCTATTAGGGGACTGACGCTTGCCGCCCCCTAGGCCCGATATGCGATAGTCTTAGACGAACGGACCGGACTGTATGGAGATTGTCACATCAGACTCAGTAGGAGTTCGGATGGGTTTCCTCATCGACCTTCTTATCGACATCTACCTGGGGACCGTTACGTACAGCTAGTGCCGCTTGCGGTCTGTGGTTAAACCCACTGCCAGCGTAGTAGTCGAGTCTCTAGAGTCCCACGCAGAGAGTTTCCCTACTCCAGGCGAAACGATATAGAGGTCGTATGGTTTTACGACAAGGGTTCGGACGCATACGTGTGTTTACGCACGTACGACTTTCGGACAGTTTTTACTAGTCGGCTTTGGTTTAAGCCAGTTACTAGTATCCGGTTATTGGATTTATACAGTCTAAAGTTTTTCCGTGTTTTCACGGATAGGAGGGGCGTTCTCGTAATTGCGCGAGAAGCTTCTAGAAGATGTTGACTAAGGAGGTTTAGGTGGCATATACATTAAATGAGATTAGTGAGTCATATGGATGATTCATCCATGTCATTAATGCTTCATAATTGCTTAATGACTCATGGAGATAAATCACCATAAGATATTTATCAAGCATGGTTGTAAATCTTTTTCTTTTCTTTTCTTTTCTTGAAAAACAATAATGCTTGATATATATTATGATAACTCATTTTCTCATTTCATTATTATGTCCACCTTCTCTCTTCTCAAGCTTCCTCTCTTCAAACCCTAATCCTCCCCTCTCATGTGTTGAGTACAAGGATTAGTTAGACTACTTAATCCATAACCATACTCTATTTCATCTAGGTACTTTGATTAGCACTTAAAGATACCTAGTTGCCTCAAGTTTAGAGGCAAAGCTTGGAGTTTAGCTCTCGTGGTGGATCGTCTACTACTTGGAGAAGGCCGAGAAGGAGGTGGAGTTCGTAAAGACGAAGGACACGGTTCTTTAGGTATAATCCCTTTACATAGTAGTTGTTAACTTCTATGTTTGATGTTAGTTATCGTTTAGCTTCGATTCATGCGGTTAGTCGATGTTTAAGCAAAGAACAAGATCGTTTTTCATATTTCCGCCTCCCCGCAAGTCGTGGGGTGTTGTACATCGACTTACAGTGGTATCAGAGCCTCGCTAAACAATAAATAACTCACTTGCAAAATTGTATGAATTTCGAACGGAAAAAACAAAACCGGAAAACCCCGATATCATGAGTTTCTGTCGATTTTTAAATGAGGTCCAAAAATTTTTCAGGGACCTTCAGAAAGCCTTAAATGATAGTATAAGAACACCCAAGAAAACTGGGATCATGAATCGGCTAAAGCGCCGCAGATCCCAACGATCCGCCGAGATTCCGCCGCCGAGTTGCCGATTCATCAGCCCAAATTTCCTGTGTTGGTTCTCTGTGATATTTGGTATTTTCTGGAAATTTTTAATGTTTGCTTAGGTTTCCGATTTACAAAGAAGTATTAGAGCAAAATTAAATGTGTTTAATCGATCGAAATTATACGGTATTTGCTTGTTAGATTATATCTGTGTTTGTATAATGTGTTCGTAAACCTCCCCTAACTGCTAGTATGTCGGTTGGCAGGGGGTTGCACATTTCTGTAATGGTTTTTACTGTTTGTGGATATGAACTGTGTTGGACTGTTGTGATGTATAGCCGGGGTTATGTGATGGGTTATTATTTAATTCATTTGATGTAAATGTAATTTGTTATAATATTATTTTGCGGGGCACGTCCAGGTTGCGGTTGTAGCCACCGTTGTATTATTTCATTTTACTGTTTTTGCTCCTAGGACAGACCCAAGGTGGGTGCACAAACTGCCGGGCGGGTAGTTTGTCGTACCCGTAGGGGTCTTGGGTGGGGTAATGGCTATTCATCACAACTATGTAATCCGTCTTTTGTTGCAGGCTCAAAACAAACACGGATTGCTTGCAAATCCAATAAAGTTCATCTGTGATTTGGAATGCCTATTATTGCGTCTGACGAATGTACAATATCTATATATGATAGCTATTTAGATGTCACTTATGTTTTACACCCGCGCTAGCCCAGCCCCCGCTCTGTCGTTAGTTAAGTAACCTAACGGGTGATGACGGGACCCCGTAGCGAGTGCGGATGGCATAAGAGAACGTTGTATTTTCGTTGTTTTCTACAATGATAGGTTAATGATGGGACGCATTATTTATAATGCAAAGAAAATAAACCAAAAGTTGAATCGTTGGAACAAATTAAAAGAAACCACTCGGTTATTTTAAAAGATCAGAATTTTTAATTGCGGAGCTTTAACCACTCCTTTAAAAAAAAAGCTATCAGGTTCCTTCGATTATATCAAGTTCACTACGTTCACGGTTTCGCCAAAACTAGTCGTAGCCCTCCGTCATTTCTTATGAATGGTCAGTAGTATTCAAGCTATATTTGTTTGGCCCTTAGTCAAGACATAGTGATTGGTAGCTGCTGGGGCATTCATTTGTTGCATAGATAGATGAGTTGGTTTGGGACAGTCGTATTACTTTGTTTGGCCCTTAATCAAGAGTATATACGGATGGGTTCAAATCAACAGGATAATGATGGGCAGAACTTGACATGTGACTTATGATTTGTTGGCCCTTAGTCAAGGTCATAAGAACATGGGGCAAAAATCAATATCGGGAATTTCTAAAGAAACTGAAATTTGCAAAGAGATGCATACCATTTGGAGTTTGATGAATGTTGGTAGGATTCCTTCAACATTATCATACGATGGTATTTGGATCCCGATCCTACTGTGAGTATATGCTACTTATCAGGAGATTCGTCACTTAACGATCAATGCTATAAACCAAGTAGGTGCCGAGAAAGGTGTCAGCGGGGCTACGCCCCCAGAGAAAAGAGGTTATTTAATTAAGGAACTTCGCGAAAGCGTTGGAAAACCTCCCTCGAAGTACCGACACTAGCCTGGCTGAACGGTTAAGCAAGTATTGTACAGTGAGAATAGTCCTGGCTAATTCTTCTTTTATGGTTTGAGGAAGGATTCGAGAAACAGTGGGAGCCATCCAGTTTAGATAAATTAAAAACCAATCTAAACTTGCAAGAGCATCATGCTAAAGTGTTTTCTTCTCTCTCTCTCATTGCAGCGACCTTGTGACCATGACTAGGTTACATCTAGATAACAAGTTGACTGAATTTAACTTATATGACTGGCAAAGGTCTGTCCAGATGACCATTGCCTATGACAAGCTGGACCACCCTATTACTACTCAAGATCCCGCCGTCCCAGGTCCAGTTTCCACCGTCGCGGATATAGATATCCGTCAGACAAAGGAAAAGGATAAAGCGAGAGCCAAGTGCCTCGTGTTGGCTTCAGTTGATGGTATATACCAGAAGCAGCACGAGAAGATGGACTCTGTTTCCATCTTTCTCCATAACAAAGATTTATATGGAGAACAATCTCATATTGCAAGATATGAGGCCTCGAACGAATTAATTCAAGCGAGGTCGGCTGACGGGTCATCTGTAAGGGACGACGTCCTTACGATGACTAGCTATATTGATGAGCTCAAGGACCCGGAGACCACGTTGGGAAACAGGTCATATGCTGACGTATTTCCACAGTCTCTACCCTCTACTTATACCCTGAAAGAAACCAGGGAGACACAAGCTCTGCTTAATGGGGGACATTCTTCTTCTACATCCAGGGCAAAAGCAAAGGGTGAAAAGAAGAAAACCTTTACAAAGCCGATATACGGTGTCAACAAAGTAGGAGGAAAGGGAAGAGAAAAAGTTTCGGGACTTGGTGTAGGTAAGGAGGGATATTCCTATTGTTATGGGAACGGACATTGGCAGAAGGATTGCAGGGCTTTGGAAGCCAGTAGCCAGGATACGAAGCATGTTGTGGCTTCAGCCTCAAGTGTGTTTGTAATTGAGAACTGTTTGTCAATTAACTCTACTTCCTGGGTACTAGATACCGAAGCAGGATCTCATATCTGTAATTCGTTACATGCTTTGAGAAACCGTAAAGTTATAAGGATAGGTGGTTTGTCTCTCAGAGTTGCAAACGGAATGAGCGTGGACGCTGAATCCGTGGGAGAATATCGCCTAGGTTTGACAAGTGGGCAGATATTGATTCTACGTAACTGTCTGTATGTACCTAGTTTGACTTGTAATATCATATCAGTGTCCTCACTTTCAAGAAAGGGATATGACTTTACATTCGTAAGCGATGTAGTTCACATCCACCTAAATCAAGTTCTGATTGGGTCCGGTACATTAGATGACGGTATATACGTATTGAATCAAGCTCAGGTTTTCAATGTCCAGAACACACTTAAAAGAAAGTCTCCAGAAATAAATCAGGCTTTCTTATGGCATTGTAGACTAGGTCACATCAATGAAACACGATTAACAAAGTTACATAGAGAAGGATATTTGAATCCGTTCGAATATCAATCTTATGCCACTTGTGAATCTTGTCTCATGGGAAAGATGACAAAGACTCTGTTTATTGGACACGGAGTAAGTGCGAGCGAGCTCTTAGGACTCGTACATAGTGACGTGTGCGGTCCAATGTCTACACATGCGCGAGGTGGTTATTCCTACTTCATTACTTTTACGGATGATTTCTCTAGGTATGGTATATCTTCTTAATGAAGCATAAATCCGAGGCCTTTGAGAAATTCCAAGAATGAAGTGGAAAAACAGACAGGCAAAAGTATAAAGACACTGAGATCTGATCGAGGTGGTGAATACTTAAGTGCTGAATTCCTGGGTTACTTAAAAGAGAATGGAATTATCTCTCATCTTACTCCTCCATATACACCACAACACAATGGTGTATCGGAAAGGAGGAATCGAACCCTATTGGATATGGTTCGTTCCATGATGAGTAATGCTGAGTTACCGCGATCTTTCTGGGGTTATGCACTAGAATCAGCTGCATATCTTTTGAACCAGGTTCCAACCAAGACTGTGCCTACCATACCATATCAGATGTGGAGTGGGAAGAAACCCTGTCTAAAACATTTTAGGACATGAGGGTGTCCAGCTTTTGTAAAAAAAGCAGCATCCGGACAAGCTCGAGGCACGCTCAGTACAGTGTAAGCTTGTGGGATATCCAAAGAACTCCAAGGGATATTATTTCTATTACGCAGAGGAACAAAAGTTTTTTGTTTCTCGTCATGCCCACTTCTTAGAAACTGAATTTTTAGAAAATCAGAAGAGTGGGAGCGCAGTAGAACTGGAAGAAATTCCAGAACCACAAGCTGTTACTGAAAGTTTGGTAGAACAAGAAGTTTCAGAAGAAAGGGACATACCAGCGCCTATCCACAGAAGTAGTAGGCAGGCTCATCCGCCCGAGAGATACTACGGTTTTCTCATAGACGGGGATAGAGAAGATTGCGTCATTGATAATGACGACCCTACTAGCTTCCAGCAAGCCATTCAGAGCGGTGACTCGGTAAAATGGCTGGATGCAATGCGGACCGAAATGGAGTCCATGTACATTAACAAAGTATGGACTTTGGACACTACTCCAGATGGGGTAAAACCCGTAGGATGCAAGTGGATCTTCAGAAAGAAGATTGGTGTAGATGGACAGGTTGAAACCTATAAGTCTAGACTTGTTGCAAAGGGTTTCCGTCAAAGACCTGGTTTGGACTATGACGAAACCTTTTCTCCAGTGGCTATGCTGAAATCCATTCGGGTCCTTCTTGCTATTGCTGCCTTCCACGATTATGAGATCTGGCAGATGGACGTAAAGACGGCCTTTCTAAATGGAAATTTAGAAGAGAGCGTTTATATGGATCAGCCAGAGGGATTCATTCAGAGTGGGAGCAGCGGTAAAGTATGCAAGCTGCTTAAGTCCATTTATGGACTAAAGCAGGCATCGCGGAGTTGGAACATCTGTTTTGATGATACTGTCAAAGAATTCGACTTTATCAAAAATCCAGATGAACCATGCATATACAGTAAGATTGTAGGGAGAGTTGTTGTATTTCTCGTCTTGTACGTGGATGACATTCTCCTAATAGGAAATGATATTCCTATGCTACAGTCAGTCAAAAGATTCTTGTCACAGAAATTCTCCATGAAGGACCTGGGTGATGCCACCTACATTCTGGGGATCCAGATCTATCGTGATAGATCAAAGAGGATGTTGGGACTTTCACAGTCCAAGTACATTGACACCATATTGAAAAGATTCAGTATGGAAGATTCTAAGCGCGGTAACCTACCGGCTTGTCACGGAATCACCCTCTCCAAAGAGATGTCTCCCAAGACTGATTTGGAAAGGGAACGCATGTCGATTATACCCTATGCTTCTGCGGTAGGCTCTATAATGTATGCGATGTTATGTACCAGACCAGATGTAGCATACGCATTGAGCGTTGTAAGCCGATATCAGGCAAACCCAGGGGAGAATCACTGGATAGCAGTAAAGAACATTCTCAAGTACCTAAGGAGGACTAAGGAGATGTTCTTGGTTTACGGCGGAAAAGACCTCAGGATGGAGGCCTATGCTGATTCCGGCTTCCAGAGTGACAAGGATGACTCCAAATCCATGTCGGGTTATGTCTTTACCCTCAATGGAGGGGCGGTCTGTTGGAAGAGTTCCAAACAGGACACCGTTGCTGACTCAACGATGGAAGCGGAGTATATAGCTGCTTGCGATGCGGCAAAAGAAGCTGTCTGGATGAAGAAGTTCCTCACAGAACTTCAGGTGGTTCCTACCAGTGTTGGTCCAATACCTCTGTATTGCGACAACAACGGCGCTATAGCTTTAGCGAAGGAACCCAGGTCCCATCAGAAGTCCAGACACATCTTAAGGCGGTATCACCTGATCAGGGAGATCGTTGATCGCCGGGAGATCGAGGTAAAGAGAGTTAATACAGAGGATAACATTGCAGATCCATTCACTAAGGCCCTACCTCAGATTCAGTTCGAGAGGCTACTCGAGATCATCGGTCTTCGATACGCCAGTACATGGCCCTAGTGCAAGTGGGAGATTGTTAGTGTTTATGCCCTAGAAGACCATTACCGTATCATACTAGTTTGTATATTACTTAATGGAAGCTTGGGATATTCACATGTATATAACAGTCTTGCTAAACATGGTAGTATGCTACTTGGTTTTTCTATCTTAATATGTGAGTATATGTATTGATAGAGCTCTTAGGATCTTGCTTGACTACCAGCGTTGTGATGGCAGTCACACTAGTGGGGGGCTGGGTAGTCTACAAGTACATCCTTATTCAGGTCCCTAGTCGTTGGATTATCGAGACAGGGCATCGATACTCTGGAGTAGACTAGTGTGTACGCTTCTCATCCCAGTTGGGGAGATGGTCTGTCCCACAGCCGTCAGTAAGTCGTACTGGAGATAGTATGCAGGTGCTCGTTAGGTTACGGGTACACCGGACAGGACTCACAGGGAACTGTTGGTTGGTTTTATACCAGTCGTCAGTGAACAGTTCCCAGGTGACATGAGTACAGCATAGTCCGCAGACTTGACACTGCTACTTCGCCTCGAGTGTGTCCCACTGTTCTTAGGTTGCTACCCTACCACGGCTCAAAGGAGTCGTGCAAACAGGTAGAATTTGGGTGCAGTCCCGAGCACTTGGAGGCAGTGGTGGTTAGAAAGGATTCGTCTCTCCCGGTATTGGGGGTTGATATCGCGCTGTGTCAGAGAGCCATTACGCAAAGTCCCTGGCCAGGGCAAGCGAGATTTGCTGGTAGGTTCCAGTAGTTTCTCAGGGTGTAATGGGCTTCGCTCCGACACGACTTATACCGCTATTAGGGGACTGACGCTTGCCGCCCCCCTAGGCCCGATATGCGATAGTCTTAGACGAACGGACATGACTGTATGGAGATTGTCACATCAGACTCAGTAGGAGTTCGGATGGGTTTCCTCATCGGCCTTCTTATCGACATCTACCTGGGGACCGTTACGTACAGCTAGTGCAGCTTGCGGTCTGTGGTTAAACCCACTGCCAGCGTAGTAGTCGAGTCTCTAGAGTCCCATACAGAGAGTTTCTCTACTCCAGGCGAAACGATATAGAGGTCGTATGGTTTTACGACAAGGGTTCGGACGCATACGTGTGTTTACGCACGTACGACTTTCGGACAGTTTTTACTAGTCGGCTTTGGTTTAAGCCAGTTACTAGTATCCGGTTATTGGATTTATACAGTCTAAAGTTTTTCCATGTTTTCACGGATAGGAAGGGCATTCTCGTAATTGCGCGAGAAGCTTCTAGAAGATGGTGACTAAGGAGGTTTAGGTGGCATATACATTAAATGAGATTAGTGAGTCATATGGATGATTCATCCATGTCATTAATGCTTCATAATTGTTTAATGACTCATGGAGATGAATCACCATAAGATATTTATCAAGCATGGTTGTAAATCCTTTTCTTTTCTTTTCTTGAAAAACAATAATGCTTGATATATATTATGATAACTCATTTTCTCATTTCATTATTATGTTCACCTTCTCTCTCCTCAAGCTTCCTCTCTTCAAACCCTAATCCTCCCCTCTCATGTGTTGAGTACAAGGATTAGTTAGACTACTTAATCCATAACCATACTCTATTTCATCTAGGTACTTTGATTAGCACTTAAAGATACCTAGTTGCCCCAAGTTTAGAGGCAAAGCTTGGAGTTTAGCTCTCTTGGTGGATCGTCTACTACTTGGAGAAGGCCGAGAAGGAGGTGGAGTTCGTAAAGACGAAGGACACGGTTCTTTAGGTATAATCCCTTTACATAGTAGTTGTTAACTTCTATGTTTGATGTTAGTTATCGTTTAGCTTCGATTCATGCGGTTAGTCGATGTTTAAGCAAAGAACAAGATCGTTTTTCATATTTCCGCCTCCCCGCAAGTCGTGGGGTGTTCTACATCGACTTACAGACCCTACCACGGCTTAAAGGAGTCATGCAAACAGGTTTTAGTTGGGTACAGTCCCGAGCCACATGGAGGCAGTGAGCGGATCGTCAGGGGATTCGTCTCTCCCGGTATTGGGGGTTGATGTCGCGGTGTGCACGGGTGGCCATCACCAGAAATCCTTGGCCAAGATAGTCGAGAATAACCGATCTACGATCGGCAGTTTCTCAGTTGGTGATAGGTTTCATACCGACACTAAATGTCACGTTATTAGGGGTCTGACTTTATCCACCCTCCTAAACTCGATATGCGATACTCATAGACGAACGGACCGGACTGTACGGATATTGTCACTGTCAGGCTCAGTAGGGTTTCAGGATGAGTTTGCTCGCTGGCCTCCCTTTCGCTCAATACCCGGGCAGCCGTTACGCACAGCTAGTGCCACTGACGTACTTGTGGTTAAACCCACTGCCAGCGTATTGACGAGTCTTTAGAGTCCCACACAGAGAGTTTCCCTGGTTCGGGCGAAACGTTGTAGAGGCCGTATGGTTTTATGGCAGGGTTCGATCATATTCGTGCACTTGTGCATGGATCATGATCGGACGGATAATACTAGTGGGCTTTGGTTTAAGCCGGATCCTAGTATTATATTGTTGGATTATTTTCGTCTCGTTGTATTCGTATTCAGTCGAAATACGGATACATGTATGTATATACAGATGAGTGGTGTTCTTGTGATCCGTTACAAGATTACTTTTGAAGATGCCATTTCTTTTCTTTGTTTTGTTTTAAACATTTAGGGTTTTGGTTTAAATGTTTAATATTATGGTGAGGTGAAGTGTGAGTGCAAGTATTGGCATGTTGCATTGATTATGGCATGGTGACTCATGGTGTTGGGTCTTGTGTGATTCAAGTGGTGAGATATTTGTGCAAGTGGCAGATCTTTTTTGTGCTAGGATTTATCTTTAGTTTCTCTTCACAAATACTTCACACAACACACACAAGAAAACAACAAACACTTTCTTTAGTTGCTTTTTCTTTTGGCCAAGTCTTAAGCTCACACATTTCCTCCAATGGCTTCTTCTTCACCTCCATCCATACCCTCTCATGAGTTGAGAATCCATGGATGTTTTGAGACAAAGTATTCACACATTATCTCTACTTCATCTTGGGCATCTAGGCTAGAAAACTGGAGGCCCGAGTTGCTTCGGTTTTGAAACGGGAGCCCGTATTACTAATTCTCAACGTGGACCATGTTCATATCAGATTTTTGCATTTTCATACCGCCCAATTTTTGTCACATTGCATATCGGTAGATACTCTTGAGCCGTGTTTGCTAGTCAATTGCAGGATACAGGTTCTCGGTTCTAAAACGGTGAAATTCATGAAAAACACGACAAAATCCGGGTTCCTGCCAACCACAGATAAAACACGGTCTCCGCTCTTCTTTCGTATGTTGCCGGATACCAGTTTAAGAGACAAAATGTCAAATCAATGTCGTTTTCATGCACAAGGCTCAATGGCAGCACAAGATCCAAGAGATCTACGCGGAGCTCGAGGCAATCATGACAAAAACATCCACAAAAAGTCCACCTTTCCCTCAACAGAAATTCTGGAAAAATCGTGAAGACAATTTGAGAAAATACATATGCCAGAATAAAGTACACAGCAAACCAGGGAAGCACCAAAAATCCCATGCCCTGACTCCACCAGAGTGCGGCGGATCCGCGGCATAGGGAGGCTTAGGCCGCGGATCCGCGGCCACTCTGTGGAGTCAGAGCATGGGCTTTGGGGGGGTAGAATGGTCTTTTCATGTGTGTTCTGATGTTGCCCTAGATTTCCATTCTCCAGCCTATAAATAGCCCAGAACTTTGAGAAGGAAAGGGTCCATTCTTGTATTTTCATTTTGCTAAGTTTAGTTGTGTTTCTTCTTCCTCTTCTCACCTCTTCTCCATTGAAACTTGTAGTGAGCTTGTGAGTGAAGAGTGATGAATAAAGAAGAACCGTTTATTATCATGCTTGTCTCATTATCTTGTTAATTGTTGTAATTTTAATTTGTTAACTAGTTGTTGTTATTTCTTGTGTTTCTTTCTTCTCTCTTTTTCTTTATCCTTAAAAACGACCATGATGCTTACGCTCGATCCTCGCCAAGGTGAGGTCGCAAATAACTAGTCGTATTCTTCTAATCTCTTTCTTTCTATCTTCCTCTTTTGTTTTGTTTTATTTTTCCGTATCATCATGTGTGAGTAGTTCATACTTGTTAGGGTAGGATAAGGGAAGTTTGAGAGAAGGAAATCTCTCTCACTCTTTCCTTGCCCAACAGCTTAATTCGACTCCCGTTAATTGAACCACAATCCGCTCCTTACGGCACCCTATCCTACATGATAGCGGTGATTCCGTAGTGAGACCGGTTGTGGTTGAATTAACCGGAGGTTATGGCTAAGAGCCAAGAACGGACGGACAAGCACCAAAAGGAAGAACTTATGCGTTGGAAAGCCTAGCTTATACTCGCAAGTTCCTTCCTAATCGTGCTAATCCCCGTTGTTGCCGATTACCGTAACACCGATATTAAGAGGGGCAACGAAAGATGTGGAGACTCCTAACTCAAACTAACCTAATCCTAACCCTAACAAGCTCTCTTTAAACATCAACTCAACACTTAGATAATCACAGCAAAATCTGAACTCTCGGACTTAACTCGTTAAAACACATTGAAAAAGACTCCTATCTCCCTGCGGACGACCCGTACTCAACCGGCTAGCTACAAGCGAAACCGTCTTGATTGCGGTATTTAAACTAAAACTTGAACACGCAGAACCTCTAACAATCAGACCATCTTCGACGAGGGAGACCGGAGAGCGAACTTCATCTAGGCAGCCGTGACAAGCTTAAGACAGAGGTTGAAGACCGAAAGACACGTATCGATCGGTATAACCTCTCTAAACTCTTTTCGTATAGCTAGTATAGGGTTAATGGTACGATTCGTCGATTAGGGTTCCGTTAGCGCCGGGTTTTAAAAGTTTTTGTTCCGCATTTGGCCACGGATTGATGGCCGGGGCCCTGCCGTAACCTTACATGGTATCAGAGCCAACCCATTAACTGAAAACTAGTTGGTTTAGACAATGTTAAACTATCGAAACCGATATAACTCCAAATCAACACCAACCCATATTCCATTCTCTGTCAATATTTTTCGAGTCTTCTAAAAATATTTTAGAAACTGCAGAAGACTACTTGTATGACCACTAGACTGCACCCCAAATACGAGACACTTCTACCAAATTTGACCCGAGCACAATGCTCAAAATTCCGTGCCGGCCGGCCAGAAGGAGGAGTTAGGACTTCGTATTTTGGGTATGGTCTAGTATCTGGAATATTGGTTTAGTGGTGTTGCTTGTTTAGCCCAGTTTGGATATAGTTTTATCTAGTTGTTTTGGGGCTATTCGGGGTTATTTCGAAGTCAATATTTCTAACACTGATTAAAGTTTACAGTACTTACATTACTATCTGCGACCGTGAATATCATTACAGCGGTACAACTTGTCTAATTGGTATAGTTCTTTTTGACGGGTTTGCGAACGTGACATTCACGTTGATGTTCTGTATTGTACTGTGTTTGTTGCGGATTCGTCATGGTGGATAGCTTGGGTGCAATGTTAGTACAATTTTGTTTTATTTGTACATTTGATTTCGCGGGGCGAGCGTCTGACATGTGGACTGCCGTCACTGCCTGCTTGTATATTATTTGTTTGGGGCACGACCGGGTTGAGGTCGATGTCACCGTTGTACATATTTTCTTTTCTGTACTAGGATTACCCCGCAATGGAGTGCACAAATAGCCGGGTTATTGAGGACAACGGGTCCACATCACATGGCGTTGAGAAGGAGGGGGCCTCACTCTAGAATTGGCGGGCTATTCGCCGCACTCGTAGGGGGTAAAGGTTGACCCAATGCAGGGTGCTCAAGTTACCAGATTCCGTGAAGTTCCGGGCGGCCTATTCACTTTGATGAAGTGGGTTGCCTCGCTTCTGGTTTTGGCGGGTAACTTGCCGCGCTCGTAGGGTTCTAGGTTTTCATTGCACAAGCTATCCACACGACCCGGGAAACGTCAGGTTTCACTTGCGGCTCGAAGGAAACCCGGGGCTCCCAGATTATCTGTATTGTTCTATAATGCCTATCGCTTGTCTGTGATGTTGCATTTATCATACCTGGAGCGATTATTATATATTGCTATATATATATACTAGTAAATGTTATATATGTTTTACACCCGCGCTAGTCCAGTCCCCGCTCTGTCGTTAATTAAGTAACCTAACGGGTGATGAAGGGACCCAGTGGCGAATGCGGATGGCACATACGTACATCATATTTTCGTTCTTTTATGGTGTGATTAATTGATGGGACCGCGTTGATTCAGATCAATGCAAGGAAAACAGACCTATTCGATGTTGTTGGAACAATTTTCAAAAAGCTGTTATTACAAGGACGTTTTTTTTGTTTTGCACAGCGGTATTCGGTTATGAATATCCAGCACCTCATTCGATGAGGCAAAGGCCGAGATCCCTTCATCGGGAGTGACCCTTTGGGCAGAAGTTTGCGTCAGGGTATAACTTCACTATAGTCGATTAATTTTTGCTTTGCATTGCGGTATTCAGTAAGAATATCTTGCACCTCATTCCATGAGGAAAGAGCCAAGATCCCTTCACTGGGAGTGACCTCTTTAGCAAAAGTTCTCGCCACTATATATTTGTAAAAAGCTATCCGGTTCTTTCAACGATATCAAGTTCATTACGTCAAAGGTTTTTTGCCAAAAACTATTTGTATCCTTCTGTCATTTCAGACTGGTAGCACTTAGTATCATGCTATGTTTGTTGGCCTTAGTCAAGACATAGTGTATGGTAGCTGTTTGTTACCTTTCTGTTGCATAGATAGATGCGTTGGTTTGGGATAGTCGTACAACCTTGTTGGCCCTAGTCAAGGGAGAGTACGGGTGGGTTCAAATTAACCTGGACAATGACCGGTAGAACTTGACATGTGAATTATGATTTGTTGGCCTTAGTCAAGGTCATAAGAGAATGGGGGTAAAAATCACATCGGGAGTTTCAAACATACAGAAAACTTGCCAGGCATGCATATACCTTCAGGAGTGGGATAACGTGAGTGGATTCCATCAGGTTATCATGCGATGATAGTTGGATCCCGATACCTACTGATGAGTTGGTTTACTCCTCGGGTGATTTTAGATGATCCCGACTAATTCTTCTTTCAGGTTTGGAGGAGAATTTGAGGATACAGTGGGAGAAATCCTGATTAGATAAAGTGCTTAACCATTCTGATCTAGGTTAGAGTGCACGCAGAGTGTTTCTTTTCTCTCTCTCTCTTTGGCAGCGACCATGTCCCGACCCTAGACTATAACTCAGTGACCAAGTTAACCGAACTTTCTTAAAACACTGGCTTTTGGATTGTTAAAGTTGCATACTTCATTGCCACTCCTACTTTTACCCTTTGCATTTCTCCGGAACATTCCGTATCACTACGAAGATCCACATTTATCGGATATGGCCATCATATAGTTGCATACGAACTCGAAGAAACTTGTTTCAGATTCGAGAATGGTTTCCGGTTCTGGAGAAATTGAATAGGACTATTCAGTTGTCTTTTCCTTTTACCTTCTCTCAGATTGCGAGGGCTCCTGGGATTAGGAAAGGGTACACCTATTATGCTTATTGGATAGTCTTCTTCCAAACCATAGGCAGGTACTGAAAGGTAGGGAAGGAAGAAAACCAATTTGTCTAAGTGTGGTATACAGAAGGTAATAAGCAAAGACAGATATAGGGATTAGAAAGAGGGCAAAGTAAATTGCGACTGCTATCATTCACGACCAAACCACGTATTTCATCGCCACTCCTACTTCACCTTTGATTTTCTCCAGAACACCCCGTATCACTACGAAGATCCACAGTTATTGGATAATCCATCGAACTCGAAAGAACTTGTTCCAGTTCGAGGATGGATTCTGGTTTAGGAGAAATAGAATAAGGTTTATTCAGTTGTCTTTTATCTTTACCTTCTCTCTGGTTGCGAGTGCTCCTAGGATTATGACAGTACACCTATTACGCTTATTGGATAGTCTTCATCCAAACTATAGGCTGGTGCCGAACGGTAGGGAAGGAAGAAAACCATTTAGCCTAAGGATGGTGTACAGAAGGTAATGAGTAAAGACAAATAAAGGGATTTGGAGAGATGGAAAGGAAATATACGGTTAAAGTCATGAATCTGGATAATGGAAGAGGTATTACTAGGAATACCCGGCTATCCCTTCGAAACATTTTTATATTTCAGTTTCACTATACGTTGTTAATTGAAAACTGATTTTTCAATTAGATCCTTACTCCAGGGGATGTATTTACCAGGTTTGATTCTCACATCTGTATGGTTTTACAGATGATGAGTGGAAGTAAGTTATTGGGAATTAGGTGATTATATTGTCATTATATTGGAATTCATTGTAATTGGTGATATTAGAGAAAATCACCTGGTGTTTTGCCTGATGGCAAATATTTGGTTTTGAATATCCGTTGTTATGCACCAATTTCAAACTGATATATCTGTACATTTATTTTATAAAGTGAGATATAAATTTTTGAAATTATGTCCATGACATTTACCTATATCAGTTGATGATTGGATAAGGAGCATTAAATATCGGTGTAATTCTTCTTAATCTTAGTACAGTTTTCAATTTACGACGCACAGGGTTTGAGTTATTCAACTCAGGGGACTTATACAAAGTATTGCATGTTGTCCAGTGTCCATTAGAAAAAAGGGGTTGGTGCTCATACTATATTATGTTTACTTATGACTTCTTCAGTTTTAGACAAGTATTTCGTAGAAATACAAGATCCAAGTTTTGAGAAGTTATAGGTACAAGAATAAAGTAGAGAACCATGTACTGCAAGTATCAGGATTCTTCAAGGTAATTGAAGATGTAGATACTTGTGTTTGGTATTCAGTTGATAGTATTGGTTTTGAGAACTTGCTCTCTTTCAGGTACTCATATCTGGATGCATTCCTTAGTTGAGTAATGCCGATCGGCCTTTCTCCATTTAGTTGACATGCACTGGAGACAGCTGCATGATTTGAATCTGGTTCTAATTAAATCAGTGCCTCTGTTTCTATATGATATATAGAATGGTTCATATCTTAACGATATTAAGGTATATGGAGTTGTCCGGCTTATGCTTAAAACCAGATTCTGGACATACTCAAGGCACGTTTCAGTAATGGCAGTTTGTGGGTTATCCCGGGCTATGATGAGGGTTAACTTTCTACCATCTGGAAGATCAATAGTGATATTGTTCTTGACTCGCCATAGTTTTAGTAAAATGGACTTTTTCAGAAAACAGTAGTGGGAGTATGGTAGAACTGGAAGTGATTCCAAAACCACAAACGATTACTGAAAATTTAATAGAACCTAAAGATTCAATCGGGTTTGACATTCCATTAGGCACTCCGCAGATGTGGTGGGTAAGCTCAGGCACCCGAGAGGTACTTCGGTATTATTAAAGACGATGACAGGGAGGTTCTTGTTTACCCAAACTTGTCACTACTGCTGTTCTAGACTATGAGACCCGGCAGGAAGATGAGTATAGCGTCGTTCTAAACTAGCTTTAGAAGAGCACGTGTATATGACTCTGCTAGAGGGTTGTTGTAATCAGAGTGGAGCAGCGGAAGCATAGTTGACAAGTAGCTTATGTCTATTTATAGACTAAAGCAAGTATTGAGGAGATAGATCATCTATTTTTGATGTGACAGTCATAGGTTGTGACTTCATCAGAATAGGAGATTGATCTGTTAAAAAGGTAGTAGGGTATGATGTCCTGGTATTTGGTTGACATGCACTTTATAGGAAATGAAATTCCTACACTACGATTGGTTATACTGTGGTTGTCACACAGTGGTTTCTCTACATAGGATATGGATATTATATCAGGCATTTTGGTAACTAGATCTATGGTTTTAGATCTAGATTTGGGTAGTTTCCCAATCTGGGTACTTAGACAGTATTCTAAAGGTGTTTTAGAATGGACGACTCCTGGCATGGTGATGTACCTGCAGGTGATGGAGTCACCCTCTCTGAAGGTGTCTTACAGACTAAAGAGGAGAGGGATGTGCATGATTGGCATATCACTTACTTAGGCAATTGAGTCAATCATGAGATGTCAAGTACCACACCAGATGTTGTTTTTGCACTTGTTGCAATAAGTTTATATATTAATCCAATCCTGGAGAAACGTTCGGAAGCAGTTTATGAACATAAATGGATGTTCTAGGGATTTGGTAACGACTGTCTCCTTTAGGAGACGGTTATCATTCCAGACTTCCAAGATGACCTGGATAACAGAGTGACTGTCAGAGTTATAGTTTTCCCTCTTGACGAGGGGCAGTAGTTTGGAAAGGTGGTCCAAGCGGATACTGAGGGAGGCATGACGCAGGATACTGGTTAAATTCAGTGGATGATACAGTCTAAGAAGTTTGCTGTATTTGGAGTTCATTTGTGAACTGGGTCCCATCAGATATCCAGACATATTCTAAGACAGGTATTTCTCATTTCAAGAGATGGCTTTCTCCGCAAACTTGAGATAAAGAGAGACATAGAAAGAAACATTGGAGCAGATCCACTCACTGAGGCTATTTCTCGAACACAATAGTTTTACAAACGAGCTTTGTGAAACCGATTAGTAGTGAAATTGGGTATTCGGTATCACACGGGCTGTGAGTATGCGACACTGCAATAATTAGCCTTAAGTGCAAGTGGGAGATTGTTGGCTATAGTGCACTCAAGTCAATTATTGGGTCGCAGGCACGTGATTGCAATAATTGAGAGAGGACCTATACCGGTAGAACAGTCTTACTCGAGATGATAGTATGCTATCTGGTTTGTCTTTATCATCATGTACATGCTTCAAGTTACATTACAGATCACTATTACTTGTTGATAGAGCCTATAGGATTCTTGCTTGACTACCAGCAGTATGATGGCGATCATATACGTAAGAGTTGGGTGGTCTATAAGCACATCCTTAAACTGTCCCCAGTCGTGGGAGTTTCGAGAATGGGCATCGATACTCTGAGAGTAGACTGGTGTATATAGATCGAGACCTCGACGAGGGGCGGTGGCCGGTCTCACAAGCCATTGGTGTCAGTTAGTTCACCTAAGATGTATACAGGTGCTCATTGGGTTATGAGTACACCGGACGGACTCGCCGGGAACATGCTAGTTGGTATTATACCTATTGTCAGATAGCAGTTCCCTGGTGACATGTGTACAGATTAGTCTATCGACCTGAGATCGTCATTTGTCTCGTGTGAGTTCCCACTGTGCTTTGATTACTACCCTACCACGGCTCAAAGGAGTCGTGCAAACAGGTTTTAGTTGGGTATAGTCCCGAGCCACATGGAGGCAGTGAGCGGATCGTCAGGGGATTCTTCTCTTCCGGTATTGGGGGTTGATGTCGCGGTGTGCACGGATGGCCATCACCAGAAATCCTTGGCCAAGGTAGTCGAGAGTTACCGATCTAGGATTGGCAGTTTCTCAGTTGGTGATAGGTTTCATACCGACACTAAATGTCGCGTTATTAGAGGTCTGACTTTATCCACCCCCTAGACTCGATATGCGATACTCATAGACAAACGAACCGGACTGTACGGATATTGTCACTGTCAGGCTGAGTAGGGTTTCAGGATGAGTTTGCTCATCGGCCTCCCTTTCGCTCAATACCTGGGCAGCCGTTACATACAGCTGGTATCACTGACGTGCTTGTGGTTAAACCTACTGCCAGTGTATTGACGAGTCTTTAGAGTCCCACACAGAGAGTTTCCCTGGTTCGGGCGAAACGTTGTAGAGGCCGTATAGTTTTATGGCAGGGTTCGATCATATTCGTGGACCTGTGCACGGATTATGATCGGACGGATAATACTAGTGGGCTTTGGTTTAAGCCGGATCCTAGTATTATATTGTTGGATTATTTTCGTCTCGTTGTATTCGTATTCAGTCGGAATACGTATACAGGTATGTATATACGGATGAGGGGTATTCTTGTGATCCGTTACAAGATTACTTTTGAAAATGCCATTTCTTTTCTTTGTTTTGTATTAAACATTTAGGGTTTTGGTTTAAATGTTTAATATTGTGGTGTGGTGAAGTGTGAGTGCAAGTCTTGGCATGTTGCATTGATTGTGGCATGGTGACTCATGGTGTTGGGTCTTGTGTGATTCAAGTGGTGAGATATTTGTGCAAGTGGTAGATCTTTTTTTGTGCTAGGATTTATCTTTAGTTGCTCTTCACAAATACTTCACACAACAACACAAGAAAACAACAGACACTTTCTTTAGTTGCTTTTTCCTTTGGCCAAGTCTTGAGCTCACACATTTCCTCCAATGGCTTCTTCTTCACTTCCATCCATACCCTCTCATGAGTTGAGAATCCATGGATGTTTTGAGACAAAGTATTCACACACTATCTCTACTTCATCTTGGGCATCTAGGTTAGCAAATTGGATGTCCGAGTTGCTTCGGTTTTGAAGCGGGAGCTCGTATTACTAATCCTCGACATGAATCGTCTTCGACGAGGGAGACCGGGGAGCAAACTTCATCGAGGCAGCCGCGACGAGCTAAGGACAGAGGTTGAAGACCGAAGGACACGGATCGATCGGTCCAACCTCTCTAAACTCTTTTCGTATAGCTGGTATAGGGTTAATGGTACGATCCGTCGATTAGGGTTCCGTTAGCGCCGGGTTTTAAAAGTTTTTGTTTCGAATTTGGCCACGGATTGCTGGCCAGGACGCTACCGTAACCTTACAGAACAGGTGTTAGAAAGGGAGCACTTGGTGGTCAACGACAAAAAAGAAAGCATTTAATTGAACATTGTATTCTACAGGAAATGTAAGTCTACGCCAGCGCCCCGGCCGTCAATTCGACGCCAATTGCGGAACAAAAACTTTTGAAACTAGCGCTAACGCAAACTTAAAACTCGGATCGTACCATTAACCGTAAACTAGAAACTGTAAAAGAGTTTGACGAGATTATATCGATCGATCCGTGTCCTTCGGTCTTCAATCTCCGCACCAAACTCCCGCTGCTGCGCCGACGAAGTCCGCTCTCCTATCTCGCTCGTCGAGGTGGCACCACGTCATCGATTCTTTATACGGGCTCCCGCTTCGGACCGAAGTAACTCGAACATGAAGTTTGGTAGCCGACATGTCCAAGATTTAAGTAGAGAGAAGTGTGAATACTTTTTCTCAAACACCCTAGGGTTCTCATCACATAAGAGTGATAGGGTGGAGGTTGAAGAAGATGCAAAGAGATGAAGAGTGTGAGCTCAAGAAAATATCTCAAGAGAGCAAAAACCAAACACCAAAAATGATGTGTGCTACCCTTTCATTTTGGTGATGATATATATGAGGTTTTGTGATGAAATAACAAGGAAAATATCTTACCAAAATATCTCCACAAACCCTAAAAATATCTGCACCCAAAACAAACTCCATTAATTCTATCATGACTCACTAGATGACTCATTAGCATGAGTCATTAGTGAACATGCTAGAATCAATGAGTCATAACAATGAGTCACACTTTCCAAATCCAATAATCATTTAAACAAAAATGATTAACCCAAAAATAAACGCATCTTCTAAAGTAATCTTGCAACGGATTACGAGAATACCCCTCACCTGTATATACATACCTGTATCCGTATTCCGACCGAATATGAATACCACGAGATGAAAGTATTCCAACACAATATAATACTTGAATCCGGCTTAAACCAAAGCCCACCAGTATTATCTGTCCGAACCATGACACGTGCACAAGTGCACGTGTATGTTCGAACCCTGCCATAAAACCATACGGCCTCTACAACGTTTCGCCCGAACTTGGGAAACTATCTGTGGGGGACTCTAAAGACTCGTTAATACGCTGGCAGTGGGTTTAACCACAAGCCGTCAGTGGTACTAGCTGTACATAACGGCTGGCCATGTATTGACCGAAAGGGAAGCCGATGAGTGAACTCTTCCTGGAACCCTACTGAGCCTATCAGTGACAATATCCGTACAGTCCGGTCCGTTCGTCTATGAGCACCGCATATCGGGCCTAGGGGCTGGTAACGTCACACCCCCAATAGCGGTATAAATCGTGTCGGAGGGTAGCCCTGAACACCCTGAGAAACTACTGGAATACCTACCAGTAATTCTCACCTGCCTTGGCCAAGGACTTGGTGTAATGGCTCTTCTAGACATAGCGCGATCTCACCCCGAGACGAATCCCCTGCCGATCCGCTCACTGCCTCTATGTGGTTTGGGACTGTATCCAACTAAAACCTGTTTGCACGACTCCTTTGAGCCGTGGTAGGGTAGTAATCTAAACACAGTGGGAACTCACACAAGACAAATGAAGACCTCAGGTCGATGAACTGACCTGTACACATGTCACCAGGGAACTGCTATCTGACGCTAGGTATAATACCAACTAGCAGGTTCTCGGCGAGTCCGTCCGGTGTACTCATAACCCAATGAGCACCTGTATACATCTTAGGTGAACCAACTGACACCAATGGCTTGTGAGACCGGCCACCGCCCCTCGTCGGAGTCTCGACTGTATACACTAGTCTACTCCGGAGTATCGATGCCCTGTCTCGAAACTCCCACGACTAGGGACCACTTTTAACGATGTGCTTATGGACTACCCAACTCTCACGTATATGATCGCCATCATACTGCTGGTAGTCAAGCAAGAATCCTAAGGGCTCTATCAACGTGTAATAGCGATCATGTCACCTAAAGCTGTACACGATGATAAAGTTAAACCAGATAGCATATTATCATCTTGCGTAAGACTGTCCTACCGGTATAGGTCCTCCTCAATCATTGCAATCAGGTGCCTGGGATCCAATAATTGACTTTGAGGGCACTACATCCAACAGGAAATAGATCACCATACATATGATCGAAAGTACAGGGATTCACAAAACTATGGATAAAATTCTTTAACTCCCTCTCTGCTTTCTCCGCTATGGCAAAGCCATGATCTTCACGAAGAGTCGCTCCCCATCGGTCAGCACCGTGCCCATCAGCGAAGACAGACATTATGGCCCGCTGAGCCCGTATCTGGCTTAGCAGCTGAACAGAGCGATCCCTCAGAGCCGTGGTAATCAAAAGTGCCTCATGAAAGCACTCGATCTTTTCCTCCGCTGCGTCGAGTACTGCCGGAGTCATCTCCGCTGGATGAGGGGGAATATCATCGAGCACGGATAAGAAGACCATCTGGAGCCAAATGGAGCCGATGGGGAGAGGAGATCCTCTACGAGTCAAGAGCTCGTGCTGCACCGTATCGCATTGGTCATCCGTAAGAGCAGGGTTTACCAAGCGGGCAGTAAAATGAGGAACAATTTTCTCAATAGGCACCTCCTATGGCTGCCGGCGAGCATGTGGACGATTACAAGCCATAGCTCTTCTCTGTTAAAATAATTCTCTGAAAGTGAAAGAGAGAGAAGTATTGCTTCAAATTATGAAGGGAGACATTTAAGTCTAGGCATAGAAATGTTGTGCATGATGGAACTATTTCCAAGCATTGGAAAAGAAAAGTTTAACTCAGGAAAAACAAAGAAAGAAGGCGAAAAAACACTTTCAGTAAAGAGGCAGCGCCTCACGTGCCTTGCACGAGGGCACCAGCGTCAAGAGTTAAAAACTCTGAGGCAGCGCCTCACGTGCCTCGCACTAGGGCGCCAGCGCCGAGAGTTAAAAACTCTGAGGCAGCGCCTCAGGTGCCTCGCACAAGGGCGCCAGCGCCATAACTAAAATCTCTCTGTTAAACAGAGCCATTGGATCAAAAATCCAACGGAGATGATAAATCATCAAAATACAGAATTAAATTCTGTTGAGAAATTATTCCTCAAATCATTCCAAACAAGAAAGATTACGCTTTGTAAAACAGAGCTCCGTTGGATTAAAAATCCAATGGTGATTAAAAATCACTTATATGCAGAAAATTTATGTATAGGGAAATATTTCCCTAATCTTGTTAAAAATAAGAAATATATCTTCTGTAAAAAAGAAGTCCTTGGGTCAAAGATCCAACGGTGGATAAAATCCCCAAATCAATCAGGATCTCTCAACGAGAGATTTCTTTAACTAAATCAACAGATGTGCCTCTACTATATAAAGAACCCAAGACTTCAAGTCTTAGAGAAAGAAACCCCCCATAAGTTTTAAGCAAGCAAGTAGAAAGATTTAAGAAGGAAGAAAGAAGAATACATTTCTTCGAGTTAAATAAAAAAATAGAGATCAGAGCATCTCATCTGCATATCCAAGGGTTTAACCCTCATAAAAGATCATAGTTCTTTACCTGGATCTGAGATCTATGAGACAAGTCTCCCACAAATGAGAATTTAATTCTCATGGGGATGAACTTGTTCTTAGGGATCAAAAATCCAGAAAAGAACAGAGAATTGAACTCTTCAGAACAGAACACCCAAAGAAAACCTAGCGCCAAGCGCCTTACGTGTCCCTCACATGGGCGCTGCTCAATAAAGAGTGCTTAGCACTTAAGGGTTGGCGCTCAGCGCCAAGCGCCTCACGTGTCCCTCACATGGGCGCTGCTTTATAATGAGTGCTTAGCAATCAATGGTTGGCGCTTAGCACCAAGCGCCTTACGTGTCCCTCACGTGGGCGCTGCTCAATAAGGAGTGCCTAGCGCTCAGTGGTTGGCGCTCAGCGCCAAACGCCTTACGTGCTCCGCATGAGGGCGCCATAAAGAGTGTTTAATACTCCATAAAAACAAAAGAAAAAGGGGGGGAAAGTAAAGTAAAGTGTAAGCGTCAGAACCCATATAAATGCTAAGCATTGTTTGCACAGAAAGGAGATTGAATCCAAGCAAGTGTTTAACACTTTATTCAAAATGAAATGACAAAGACTTAGTGGGCTGAGCCCAAGTTGGCCAGACTCCTAATCAACCGAGTCCATGTGCACTTTATCTTCCAAATTGGTCTTAGTCCCAAGCAAGACTACCGATCTTCTGACGAATATTCATTGGTTCAAGGGTACATCTCCTCACACCTCTGATACATGTCGTTGTAATTCTTTAGCGTCTTCAGAGAGGTGGTGGGTCCCGATAACCAACAACTCTTTAGTGCACTCCCAAATTGACGGGCACATCCCACTATGGACCGCAACGTCCTTAAACTAATTATGGACCGCAACGTCCTTAAACTAAAGCAATAGAGCCCAAATGATTTTTTGTTGGGTCTGAATGATCCCAAAATTCTGTTGAGTATATCTTAGCCTAAAATTAAACTAACGTATCCTCAAAAAACATTTAAGTTGATCTTAATCTCAAACGAGATTAACGATCCTTAAATCAACCCAAATCCAAATCTAAGAACATACGGATTTGGACTAATCCACACCCTACGGGCGACAACATAAATTAATCTCTGTATACAATCCATGGGCAACCTAAAATAAAACAAATATCATACGACACGAAGTGACCTTCTGGAGCTGGAGAAAGTGGTTACCGCGATACGGTAACGTAATTAACTGCAGGGGCTTGCGCCTGCAGGGAAGAGCGTTCCCACAATCAAAAACCCCTCGCAAACGAGGGGGGATCTAACGAAGTATGCTACAACGGCCACATCCGTCCGAACCTCCGATACGCGGTGCCATAAATCAACTTGGCATCTTCGGAGAGGTGGACGGATAAACCTAAATAGCATCTGCCCCTAAATTCAGGCAAGACGTTTGTCTTCCCGGTTTTCGGCGGTGAACAGCGCTTCCTCGGCCAAGGGATACCTAGAATGAAGCTCCTGATCGTCGATCCGGGCATGGCTTCCTTAACGACATCGCGGGTGTTGTGCCACCCGACGACCGCGGAGTCGGTGAGGTCGAGGTAGAACTGGTCGGAAGACTTATACTCCTCTACGGCCCTTTCTGTTCTCCCCTCTGCGAGCTTCGCCGCCTCGTAAGACGCCTGAGCATCCCGCTTGAATGAGTCCCTCCGTCTTTTTATGGCATCGAAGAGCCCGTTGACCTCCCCTATCTGGGCCTAGATAGCCCGGTTAGATTCAGTCAGGAGCCGATGGGACTCCTGCAATTTGGCGACCGTCAGGCCCTCCACGACCAATCTCAAATCGAGGAGGGCCGCCTTCTCTTCCGCCTGTTGCAGCCGGACGAGAAGCTCTTCTTTTTGCGAAGAAGATTCGCTCGCCTTCTTCATTGCCAGGGCCACCTCCTCGGACTCCATTACAACAAAGAGGGCGCAATGCTGGAGGACCTGGGAAAGCGGGAGCCTTGTTAGGAGATAAAAGAAAAAAAATATATTTACTCGGAGAAATTTTAGGAGAATTACCGACCTGAACGGCCTCCTGATCTATCGCCACCACTTGTGCCTTCATGGTGCTTCGGGGGATCTTGGTCCCTGCTGCCTTCTCCATGTCCGCCAGTAAACTGTTGGCCACAAAAAGCCCCGAAGGTACCTCGATATAGAAGTCGCCCTCCTACACCTGAATCGCGGCCTGAGGGGGCCGAGAAACCACCCTTTTCTACCTCTTGAGTAGTGATTCGGCAGAAGGCGGCACTTCCGTCCTAGCCCGGAAGGCCGGATCTCGTGTGTGCTTCTGTCCTCCCCCGCGGCGTTCCTCCAGAACGGGGGGCGCTGCGGGGGCCTTGGCTGGAGGTGCTTGCCGGGGAGCCGCGTCCGGAGCAGGCCGAGACGAGCTTGTGCCACCGCCCTTCCTCCCCTGGGCCTTGGCGGCTATGGCAGCCATAATCTTCGAGCGATCCATTGGCTCTGCAAGATACCATAAGAAAATATCAGCGACCAAAAAGACAGCAACTAAATTTAAGCAAGTCTAAATAGTCGGCACAAGCCCTGACTCACCTACAAAGCATGCTGGACTGAGTCCCGCCCAGCTCAAAGCTTGCTCCGAAAGCAGGACATCGGCCCGCTGGATCGGTTCCAATTGAGACATCACTCTTGCCTCGGGAGCATTCGACTGCCTAACTCTAGGACAGTCGGCCATATGCCACTTGATAGGCACCAGCCAATCCTCACCCTCTGGTGGCCCGACGAAAACAAACTTCTCCTTCTATTCATGGATGGAACAAGGGACGACCACAACCCCGAACCAGCAGCCCCACCATTATGTTTTTTGAATGAAAAGTACACCCAGCTCGGTTCGTCCTTGCTGGTACCGGAGTGACTTTTATAGCAAAGGAAAGAAAGGAGTAGGCTCAAATCAAAGGGGATCCGATCAATCTTCAATCGGACCAGAAATCCGAGGAGGATTCTCTACGAGTTCGGCACTAGCTAGCCCGGGGCGAAACGGAAACAATGGAGCATGGAACAAACCTCAGGAGAGAAGGACATACGCATTCCTGCCCGGAACGCTTCCAAGTATATGGCAATCTTTTTTCCCTGCACCTGGTCTGCCCACTCGCCCTCCCTGGCCAAACGGAGTGAATAGCCATAGGGCATACGTAAACGGGCCCGAATGTCAGAAAGCTCACCCAGACGGTTCAAAACTAAGGGCGCACGCGGGTATTCCCAATACGCGCCTTGGGAGACCTTTTCTCCCCTCGACGACGAAGGACGAGGGCGCCGTTCCTCCTGGGGGCGAGCCCGACAAAGAAGACGAAGACGAGGAAGAAGAAGAAGAAGAACTCTCTCGGCTATCAGAAGCCGAGGAGGAAGAAGACCCACTGGGCTCGGCTCCAGAAACTGAACCCTCATCGCCCGACTCAACCCATATACGTCAATAGATACTTCGGAGGAAGATATCTAACCTGATTCAAGAAAGGTTTGACAGCCGAAGTTCCTACCTAAGCGAATGTGCGCCGGGCAATCTTCAGACGACAAGAGATGTCTAGGGTAAAGTAATGGTCGTGGGATGTACCCCCTATTTATACACTCAGCAAGAAGGCATCCAACGGCCTGCATCCGTTCCCGCCAAAACGAAGCGTCACACCAAGCGGCCACCGAGACTCCACGTGGCAACCGGCCATTTAACACGTCCCCTCTCGTCAGGATTTGGGTGATAGCCACTCACATCCTACCACCTAGTGGAGGATACGTGGTGCGTAGCCCAACCGGCCGAATGAACGAAACGGCGCCCCCTTTTTAGGCGCAATACTTATACACCGACGTCGCCGTAGATACGCGCGGGAACTGACGCGCTTCGCGAGCCGCCACGTGGATATAAGGATTCAAGATGAGTAGCTGCCAAACGGTGCATCTTCATCTTACAACCCATTGCTGGGGAATGTTAGGCTGAATCGTTAAAAACCGGGCTTACCACTCTCAACCCTGACCCATAAATAGGTCATGATGAGAGTGGGGGGGCTAATGATGTGGCTCATAAACGAGCATTCCCCAAATCACGACACGTTGCAGATGGCGTGTCATCCGCAAAGCCTGCTAGACTCCTGAGGGCTACGGAGCTGGAACAAGTATGATGCAATTGGGACATTTTCGGCACCTTGTCTCCGAGGTTGCATCCGACCTTTCGGGGACCTCTCCGGAGTGCCTTCCCTATTTCGCCTAAACAACCATCCAACAGCTCTCCTCCGAGCAATCATATAGCCGAGCTTTCTTGGCCACCGAGCTATCCACCTATTCAACCGAGAGCACGGAGTCCAAGCGCCCCCGTAACGGCTCCATGTATCTCGCCACGACAAGATCTCCGCCGCTCCACGACTTGCATCTCGCGCTAGCGTATCTCGCCATTAATAAGCGCATCCCGCTATTAATAGGCGTGTCCCGCCATCAGCGTGAACATGATGCAGAGGCGTAACGGGCGGCGAGAATTTCATGCCGGTTCACCTTATGCGACCACTATATAAACCCCCTCCGCCAGACGACTAAGGTAAGTCAAATCGATTCCAATACGCCGCTACGCTGCCCTATATCTCAGTACTTGATCGTCGGAGGGTCCTACGGTGGTTCCCCACCCCGGGACTTCCCTTGCAGGTAGCCCGGTGTCAGTAACATATAACAATCCATTGAAAGCCACACGTTCAATTTTCACTCCCAATCACAACCGTTCAGAATCGCTTACAGAAAGATCGACGGGGGACAATAGCTGAGGGAGATTTCGACCTCCATCAGGGATAAATATAGGGAGAAGAAAATGGCCAAGGTATTCCTTTAAAAAAAAGGGCTAGTTCGTTGTATTATTTAATTTCCTCTCCCTTTTCTCCCATGTTTTACCAGGAATAAAGTATTGTGTGAAATTGTTCATTATGTTTATTTTCAATGAAATGGTTAATTTATTTTAACACGTATTAATTAATTCATACTTGATTCATCCATAACTTGACATTATCCCAGTCATAAAATTATTTAATGCAGTTAAAATAACATTTCTTGTCGAAAGAGAGAAAAGGACCCACGATTTCATCGCTTCAATAGTTATTATATATAATTTGATGAAACCCCATGAATTATACAAGTAACATTTTTTTTTGCCTTTGGTGCAAAGGTACAAAGGTTTTACCATTTGAGACAACACACAATACAGCGGTAACAAAAAATAAAAAGGAAACCCCTCAAGATCCGGAAGAGCCAGTAATGTATGCATGGATCCGAGTTTCATGATCTTTTACCCTAGTTATTAGTTCTATATTATTCTCTTCCGCTTCTCTCTTTTTCTCTCATTATCTTGCTTTCCTTTTTCCCCTTAATTTTTTTTGTAGTAGAAATTTCGGAAAACATAGTCAAGATATTTTGTCTTAGAGAAGCATATTGGTCCACTAAACTTTGCTAATTTAACCATCGTGAGATTTAGGTTCACAGGCAAGAATCTTTTTTTTTAATCTAATGGTATATATGTATCGTATAATCTATAGCGGATCAATTGCCAGCTTATGCGTAATTACTTGACATCCGGTTTTACAAACACCACACGCTAACATGATCAACAATAACTCAATTCAAAGGGTCTAACACAAGATTAAAAGATGAAAGAAAACAACTATTCCTATTTATCATACACGCCGATAATAAAAAGAGATTTAATTTAGAAATTGAAATTAATTATTAAATTATCAATTAACTATTTTGATGACCTTCAATTAATCCATGACCCCTTAAATTGATTACTTCATCAGTAGTTTTTAGCCCTTTTTGTGTGAAAGCATGCAACCTACTGAAATTCATTTTTTGCATTTAAGGAAAGTTGATGCCAAAATTTTCTGATACTGATTTTCTTCTTTAAAAAATCAAATTTTAAATTTTTTTAATAAAAAGAAAAATAAAAAAACAGCCTGACGACAGTAAGGGCCCCATGCCAAGCTGGCAGGGGAACCAATACATGCTCTCCACCAAAGTTCCAGTCAAACCCCCGCACCGTCAATTCATTAATAACTCATTCATTCCCCCTTTCATCTGGCCGGGCCGGTCTGGTCCGGTCCGCTTCATCCCCATTCTAATTAACCACCATTGATTAATTTAATCACCGATTCACCTCTTAATCCCAAATTCCCAAAAGGTTAACCTCTCCTCCACCGCATTCATTGCCTTCCCCCTCCTCATCTTTCCACCAACCAACACAACGGAACGGCGCCTCGTTCGTGGGCCCACCACCCCTTCTCTCATAATTTTATTCAAATACTAAAATCCACAGGTCCTTTTCTGCAAAACTCCAACCCCCGTTCACGCGTGTCCTTTCCTTATTTATATCTCCTTCCTCACCTCATCTCCTAAGTAGGCGGTGCAAGGCGCTGTGGAAAAGGAGGAAAAAAACAAAACTCAAAAAACAGCCTGCAACTTTAAGAAATCAAAAATAAAAAGTAAAAAACCAAAGCTTTCATAATTTCGTGCAGGATTTCAATTCAATTCAATTCAGATTCGACGATGAAGATGAGGATATTGGAGGAGGAGCTGTTCCCGTCGACGCCGGGGAAGGTGAAGATGGAGAGGGCCCACACGGCGATGAACCGGCAATTCAGCCGGTGCTTCGCGTCGACGAGCACCATGTTCCTGTGGGCCCTCTTCCTCATCGCCCTCACCGCCTCCTACCTCAGCTTCCAGTCCTTCGTCGACACCTCCTCCAAGTACTTCACCGCCTCCTGGGGCGGCCTCCACTGGGAGAAGCAGATCCGCTCCTCCGCCCTCTCCCGCCGCCGCCAGGACGACGACGACGCCCTCTCCGTCCTCGTCACCGGCGCCGCCGGCTTCATCGGCAGCCACGCCTCCCTCGCCCTCAAGAAGCGCGGCGACGGCGTCGTGGGCCTCGACAACTTCAACTCCTACTACGACCCCTCCCTGAAAAAGGCTAGAAAAGGCTTGCTTGCCTCCCACGGCATCTTCGTCGTGGAGGGGGACATCAACGACGGCAGGCTGTTGGCCAAGCTCTTCGACGTCGTCCCCTTCACGCACGTGCTCCACCTCGCCGCCCAGGCCGGGGTCCGCTACGCCATCGAGAACCCAGCCTCGTACGTCCACTCCAACATCGCCGGCCTCGTCACGCTTCTAGAGGCCTGCAAGGCCGCGGATCCGCAGCCCGCCATCGTCTGGGCCTCCTCCTCCTCCGTCTACGGCCTCAACGACAAGGTGCCCTTCTCCGAATCAGATCGGACCGATCAGCCCGCTTCGCTCTACGCCGCCACGAAGAAAGCCGGCGAGGAGATCACCCACACTTACAACCACATCTACGGGCTGTCCATCACCGGGTTGAGATTCTTCACCGTTTACGGCCCCTGGGGACGACCCGACATGGCCTACTTCTCCTTCACCAGGAACATCCTTCAAGGGAAGCCCATCACCGTCTACAGAGGCAAGAATCGGGTCGATCTGGCTCGTGATTTCACCTACATCGACGACATTGTGAAGGGCTGCTTGGGCTCCTTGGACACGGCGTCTAAAAGCACCGGCAGCGGCGGGAAGAAGAAGGGCCCGGCCCAGTACCGGATCTTCAATCTAGGGAACACGTCCCCTGTGACGGTGCCCAAGCTGGTCTCGATCCTGGAGAAGCATTTGAACCTCAAGGCCAAGAAGAACATCGTCGAGATGCCTGGCAACGGCGACGTGCCCTTCACTCATGCCAACATCAGCGCGGCGAGGGCTCAATTGGGGTACAAGCCGACGACCAACCTGGAAGCGGGGTTGAACAAGTTTGTGAAATGGTACCTCTCTTACTATGGGTATGCCAGGGGAGGCAAGAATTTGTAAATTTTTAATTTTTAATTTTTAATTTTTCTTTGGGGGTAAAGATTTGGATTTTGATATTGGTAGAAAGGCTTTTTTGTTAATGTCCCGAAAAATACTGATTCTTTGCCTAGTGGATGAGACGGGAATGCGAAGGAGAAGAAGATGGAAGGTTGCTGCTGATGTTACTTTATTACTACTCTTTTTTGGGGTTTTATTGTCAAAACAATCTTTTTGCAATTATTATTATTTCTCAAAGCTTTGTTGTTGGGCAAATAGGGTGAGTTAGCCGTGACTTGCCTCGTTGCTGACGTGGATGAGTCAACGAGTTGACTTGCCTCGTCCTCGGTGTTCCGTTCGTAAAATCCTCGATGTTGCCTCGCTCAAGTTCGTCTCGTCTAACTTGTCCTTCGCCTCACCTCGTCAGCTCGTTTTGATTCGTCTCGACTCGTTTCGACTCGCTGACTCGTCTTAACTCGGTCGCTGTCTCGCCTCGAAACCCACATCCAACAGTCCACAACGGTTAGATATTTCATTTTTTTTCTGGTTTCATGAGACGGCTCATGACCATTCTTGAGCCAGCTCGATCCTTTTTTGAGACGGCTCAGTCCATTTAAGCCGGCTCAAGATACGTCTGAAAATTTATATTCTTCTATATTTTTTTGAGACGGCTCACAGTCCTTTTGAGCCGGCTCAAAATATACCGCATAGCAAATGAAGCAACCCGCTTCGTCTCGAAACCCCATCCAACGGTCAAAATTCGCCTTGCTTCGTCTCGAAAACCCCATCCAACAGTCGGCTACGCTGGATTCTAGGTGATTTGACTCGTCTCACTACGCTTCGCAACGGCTACAATATTTTAAAAAATTCCAAAACCCTATAAATACAATCCCACCGCCATTTCTTCTCATTTCAAATCTTTTTCTCTATCAAATTAAAAAAAATAACATTTCTCAACTCTCAACTCTAATTTTCAAGCTTTGAAGAATTGAAACTCCGACTCCGAGTTTTCGACGCTCCGACCGACTCATTCTGCTCTACTGCTATTCTGAAATTCTGCTCTCTTTATTGTTTCTTGTTTTTATTTTATTAGCCATCTTTTTGCGGTTAAATTGGTATTGCCGGTGTTGTAATGTTTTGTATTTAATTTTTTTAATTAGTTAAAAAATTATACGGAGGGTTATTCCAATACGCATCAAACCCTAGTTCATAATCCTGAATTAGAAACACAAGTAGGAGGATCCAAAGCTACATCTAGAGAATCTAGAAAACGTTCGTTTAAAAGTAATGTTTGGGACCGCTATACAACTGAAAAGAGAGAAGGTATTAGATATGCAGTTTGCAAATATTGTGTCACTGCACATACACATAAGAAAGTTATCGGTACCGATACTTTACATAAACATGTAAAAAAAACTTAGATAGCATGGTTGGTTCCTACTACACAAAATCTCAAATTTATTTCTCTGGTGAAGCTTTTTTCCAATATAATCATGATTTAAATATCGAAAAAATGGCAAGATTTGTTATGGCAGATGAACACGTTCTCGGATTCGGAGAAAATCAAGCTTTGGAACGATACGTTCAAAGGGCATTACAACAGTGATACGAAAGGATTTCAAGAAGTACGCTTAAAATTCGTTGTTTTAGGCTCTATAACGGGGGTAAAAAGGTATTAATTGTTACTCCTGCTTCTTTAGATACCATTGTTTCATTTGAACCGATAGAAAAGAACTTTCCGGGTTTGTGTTACTGCACATTAGATAGATTCTAACTGGAATTTGCAAAAAAAGAATTATTGATTTTAGACAATTTTAATTCCTGCATAGTGCTTTTAATATAACTTCTAAAATTAGATCTATTTTAGAATAATAACATTGTGTAAATAATTTTTTTCTATTTCTTTCGATAATACTAACAACAATAATTCTACTATTACTGTACTTATTAGGCTGTGCAAACTAATTTGCAACTGTTTACCGCCAGAAACCGGATCGAGGCGCGGGGAGCACGTCTAGCTTGAATACCGAGGCAGGTGCTATATGGAACATATTATCACGATCCGAAATATTAGCTCGTGATTGACACTTGAATCATATGAAGTCTATAGGACCCCATCTAATTCAAGTAAACCAAAAAATCCCAGAAATCTAAACTATTTTAAGGAAGAAGTGAAGAAAAGTAGTTTTAAAACAAGTGGTTTTAAAAACATAAGCCGAAGTATGCATTTTTAAATCCCAAGTCTTTTCTGAAAATTTCGGCAGAGTTTCCTTTGTAAATACTGGCCCCAAACGGGGTACAACATGAATAATATATGCACAATGATAAAAGGCATCCCCAAGCGGGAGCTAGCTCTTCGTCAATCAACGGTCACAACCACGCAAGCAATATAATATACAACGCCGAAGGACGAGGATCAAAACTCAAAAGGAAACTCAAAATCAACAAGAAAACCATACTAATACAATGCGTGACTCTAAGGTCGAAAGAATATACAACTGGTTTTCTAAGTCTGAAATAAATGTACAAGTCTGGTTGATGGAGTTTACTAGATACAACTGAATATAAATAAGTACAATGGTGGTCACGATGCGAGTGAACCCACCTACCAAAGCAATCACCCGGAATGAACCTATGTGCCAGCGATGCCGCTACGGATCCACGCGGTCAACCTGCAAGAACTGTGGCACAACGGGGGTGAGTTGCCAACTCGTGAATAGAAAAACAACTACAGATAGAAATCGAATAAACAACGACTCCTAAATCAATTATATCATAAAGGTAATACTATGATATCTAGGGTGACCATGTCTGCATATGTGCCAACCATGTAATCAAAGCCTATGAGCATACGGATATCATCCAACAATATAATCAATGTATGTATGCATGTGGATCTCGTCCAACCATATGATCAATGTAAGTATGCAAGTGGATCCCGTCCACGTATCAACCAATGACACAACATCATGCATATAAATATCATAAAAGCATATGCATGAAAATATGAGGATATGATCAACATATGTCCCTCGCGACACTACAAATCATGGAACCTGAGTGTCCAGCATCGACACTCGAAACATCATGAAACCCGTGCCCAGCACGTAAATCCTCATATCTCTCGGGCTCCATCAGTCCGGATCGGCCTATATCATCTCTCGACTCCTGTCGGTATCCTCCGGATAGCCGCCAGGTACAACCAATTACCGGTAGATACTAGCCACCCTGCTAGGCTCATCGTCTACTCCACGAAAAACATTTCTTGCCCCGGGGAACCATACCGGGTCCACCATGAACGCGCAAACGGATCATCCGCCTCCTCGAATCAGGTTTCACATATCACACGTCTCAGAACCGAGAAAACGCATGGTGGACGCACTGAAATATCATATCAAGAGAAACCGGGTTTTTAAAACAATACATACTTTCTTTTGAAATAACCACGGTTCTCAAATTCAGAAATCTCATGAAAACAACATATCTCAATGCGTATAATCGTAAAGTATGATGTATGCGACATAAAAAAAAGTAAGCATATCAATATATCATGCAACATGGAGTAAGTAATATCCACATGTCGAGGGAAAGCCGCATTTTTAAATGAATCCAGTTTTTAAAATATATCTTGCGGTTATCAATTTCTCCTAAGTCAAATGCAACATCGTATAAGGTGCATATGTAACTATGGCAAGTAAACTATGTAAGGAGTCATATCATGATGCAGCAATTCTACTGTGTAGTGACATGGCAATTATCGACGATGAAGTGTGTAAGCCGACAAATCTGTGTAAGTGTAACATACGCATCATCGATAATGGTGCAGGTGTACTAGCACATGTATAAGCAATGCGATGAGAATGACATGAATGCAACATAAGGTAAATTATCAGCTAAAAGCTATAAGGTATACATATCTAACATGGCCGAGTCTGTGAATCTATTAATCGGCATTTAGCCTCACAACATCACGTACGGTATAATCCATCGTACGACATCCTCTAGTTAAGGGTAAGGATCAATCGTCATAAAACTCATCACGTACGGAAAATTATCGTACGGCGTCATTAAACCATCCGGGAACCTATCATCCTATATGACAATGAGGGGTACGGACCTAACGTCTCGTACGACATATCACACATGATTCACAACATTTATATATCTCTATATACCTACATCCCAGGTCGCATCCATAACAATCTCATATCGAGGGACCGGCAAATGTATCAATCATTTCAATCGACTCGCATCTGTATACCAATATATCCATCAAGTCATCATATCACATCGTATATTCTTTTCATCGCAATTATGTCTCACATCAAGTCCATTTTATATATGCATTATACCCTACACATCAATTTTCATGTTACTCTCAAACTCATACTATTCTAGTATAAGTACAATTTTATAAGTCGTGATTCACATTCATTTTTCATGTCCTTATAGTTTTCATCTCATATCTTCATATGTATATATATTCAATCATTCATCTTTAACTATCTCTTAACCATAACCCTAGATTCCTAATCTAGGTTTCCTTACCCATATTCTATATATATAAATCGGTTTCCATCAAGTTTGCGGGGGTACTATACGCCATCCACCCGACTTCCCCCGTAGATATAGATCTACTCACTTGCTCTACGCTTGCCGTTGCCGACGTCGCCACGCGCTTGCTTGTCGTCTCGAAGTTCTCGTGGGGTAGCTACACATCATAACACATCGTAACGCATTAAAATCCAAACCGCAATCGAAACGACACACGAAACACTCATAGGTTAAAACTTATGGTCTACTCTCCCAATTCAACCAAATAACAGCCGATAGAGACGTACAGACGTCATGTAATCGAGATAAAACACAAATACTAAAATCCAGAATTCAAAACACGTAAAATATAACCCCGAATCAAAACAGCAACTCATGAAAATAGTCTCAGATTTTGTTTAAGGCGAAAACAAGATAAGCAAACAATACTGGGGTGAAGTATATAGGGTATATGATCTACAGAAGCAACCTGGACACCAAATTCTACAATGTGGACTGCCAAACCCATGCAAAATCCGGCCTACTCGGATTTTCAGGGGAGATGGGGTCTCGTCTTTGTAGGGTGGTCTCATGGTGCTCTAATTAGGCCTCTGAAGTTGTTTATTTTTCCAGTAAAATTCCCAGGTTATACCAGATTTCCCTGCACCCACTAATAACTCACAAACCGACATGAAAGTTTCTGTTTTTGGGTTTCAGATTTTAGTTCAAGTATGGTCTGGGTTTCTAACACCATGGGAGGGTCTAAGGTCACCAATACGGTTCAATAACACAACCACAACTCAAAATTCCCCCAAACCTCATCTAGGAATTTCAAAGTTCACTAAACTTCACTAAACCGGTTTTAAACTTGAATAGAGGCTAAAGAAATTGAAATACTACACTTAATGTGTAAGAAATAGCTCATTTGGCAACTCAAGAATTTTTCTTGAGTTGCCCAAGTCTCCAAAATCCATCCTTTCTCGGTCCAAAGTGCTTGAAATGGTCTTGTGCATGTTTTTATTGAAATGGAGATGAACTTTTGAGTTGATTTGGGGTGTGATTGTGAGGATGAAGAGGGGGAGGGAGATGGGAAGCAGCCATGGTGAGTGAGGAGAAAGAATGATGAAGATGATGAAGATGAGGACAATGGTCTAAGGTCAAAATGAACCCCTTTCCTTCTCTCTCTTGTCCATACCTCTCACTATTCTTTTCTTTTCTTCTTCATTTCTCTCTCTTTAAAATAAAACCAAACCCAAATGACAAATAAAGATAACCCATAATGGACAATTACAACAAATGTGAAAAAATGACACGGTGCATGTCATGTGCACAAATCCGGCTTAAAACACGATTAGCGATATTTAATCGCGATTAGTATTAAAATAGTGTATAATAAATCATAAAATTTCATAATTTTCTTAAATCCAATAAAGCACCTTCTTTTTAGTAATTTCTAAAATTTTCCAATTTTTTCCCAATTTATCGGTATTTAATTATACCGCCATGTTAAAATATTCATAAAAATTATTATTTAATTGTAAAATTTCCCAAAAATAATATTTTTTTTTTCTGAAATATTACACATATCCATCCACTTCTCTGAAAATACCAAGTTGATTTATTGCACCGTATATCGGAGGTTTGGATGGATATGACCGCTGTAACTGAATTTTTCAAATTCCCCCTCAATGATAAGGAGTTTTTGATTGTTGAGACGATTTTTCCTGCAGGCGCAAGCCCGTGCAGTTAATTACCTTATCGCCAAGCGATAACAATTTTCTCTATTCCAGATATTTCACTTCGTGTCGTGTTATGGTTTGTTTATTTTGGGTTGTCCTTGGATTATATACAGAGACTAATTTATGTCGTCGTCCGTTAAGTGTGGATTAGTCCAAATCCGTACATATTAGATTTGGAGTGAACTTAGATCGCATAGCTCATATAAATGAGATCTATCAGTTCACGGGATATTTGGGTTTGATCTAAGAATCGTTAGTCGTATATAAGACTAAGATCAACTTAGATGATATGAGCTAAGGATCGTGTAATTCCCAGTTCCTTGTATTTTCTCCATATTTTCTTATAAATATTTTCCCCAAATTTTTTCTTACAAATTCTATTTTCCTATCTCTAATTTTAACCTAACTCTAAAATTTTTAAAACCCTAATTAACCCAAACTTGACACACACACACACACACACACACACACACACACACACACACATATATATATATATATATATATATATATATATATATATATTAACCCTAATATTTAACACCTTCCTCAAGCCCCGGCCCAAGACCACGAACCCACTCCCTAACTCATACCCATACCCGACCCGACTCGAACCCACTCCTTCCATCCTTTTCTTTCATTCTTTCTTTCCATCTTCCTTTCTTCTTTCCCTATTTTCGAAGCCAACGGCTACTTCCTTTTCCTTTGCCCACGCCCGCGAGAACCATTCGCCTCCACGACCTTGCCTTCGACCTCAACCGACTCTGAGATCCCCCGTGCTTATCCCTTCAACCGAGCCCCATTTCCCTTCTTCTTCCTCTTCCTCATGAGCTCCCGTCCTCGTCGCCCCCGTCCCTCACAACTGCCGCAAGATTTGTTCTCTCCACGACCTCGCCTCTCCTCCAACGATCTTCCCGAGATCCTCTCGCCTACCCCCACAAAATCTCAACGTCTCTCTCTATCCCTCTCTCTAAATCTAGCTCTCTTTCTTATCCTCTCTCCATATCCACTCTCTCTTTCTCTCCCACCGCCGGCTCACCCCCGCTGCCACCACCGACCTCTCCTCGTCGACACCACCACCCCCACCGACCTCCGCCACAACCACCCCCGTCTCTTTCGCCGGACCCACAACACCCCTAAGAGACCATGCAGCTGCCATCGTCAACTTCCACCGGTCGCTTCCTAACCGTCGACCGCCTCTACATTGCCTCCGGCCGATCCCTTCGTCGATGACCACGCCCTCGACCTCCCTGCACCACTCCATCCAACGGCTAAGCCCAAAACCCCGCGCCAAGCTAGAGCCGAGGCCTAACTTACCGTGGCCGTAGACTGTTGCTGTGCCGCCATCATCTCCAGGCATGTGAAAATCTTCACTTGCATTTCATGCTATAATAGATATAAACTAAAGATATTACTTTATAGCTAGATACAAAAATAAAAGATTTAACAATATTATATACACACACACACACACACACACTTGAATTTGGTATAGCGAACCACCGTGACATTCTATTTTGAGTAGAGCCTGACTAGGGATTATTACTGTGATGATAACACGTATAAGTTAAGTGATTAACATTTAATTCAACTCATTAGAGGAAACGGTAAATTCGATCGATAACCAAATGTTTGTCTTAGGTGTTCGATGTGAACCCTAAGCGAAAACCTAATCGAATATGGCGGAACTTATGACTATTAGATTCCTTTAGTGATAATGAATAACAAGTAAAAAGTTAGGTTAAAAATACGGACCTTAACACCATGAAATGACACCCCCATTTAGATCCGTCAAATCTGAAATTCCTCGCACACGTAGCTTATGAAAATCATTATAAATTATATACATACTGGAATGTTGTGTTTGAGAGCTTGTATCGAAGACGAATCGACATCCTAGAACCCTCTGTATTTTATATTTCGATATTGTTATAACACAATGAAGAAAACTGAATGAAATTACGGCTCTGGACCACAGTCCAGATCAGTATTTCATGTTGACACCTAATTCTAATTATTTGAATTGCTCTGTATGAAAATTAAATTATGCGGAATCCTATACCGTTGTGAATATAATCCTGTTAGCTAGCTATAGATGATGGTTTCGTTCAATTAAACTGTCGTTTGATATTTTAATTGTATTTTAAACCGTCGATGTGTACTGCAGTTTAGTACAGAGACGGATTGGATACCCTAACATTAAACGGTGCATATCTCCCAACATACAACGGATATTGTCGATCCGTCTAGTGAATTGAAAATATAATAGATAAATCTAAATATTATCTAACTGTAGCGTCGCCTAACTTGTTAGCGTAATATGCCCTAGAGGCCATTATTGTATAGTACTAGTTTGTATATTACATTTTGAAAGCTTGGGATATATACACGGATTTATGACAGTCTTGCTCGATATGGTAGTATGCTACTTGGTTTGTATCTATCTTAATATGTGTATATGTTTCTCTTAACGTATCGCTAATACATATTGGTAGAGCCCTTAGGATCTTTGCTTGACTACCAGCGTTGTGATGGCAGTCATACTGGTGGGCTGGGTAGTCTACAAGCACATCCTTATAATGGTCCCTAGTCGTAGGATTATCGAGACAGGGCATCGATACTCCAGAGTAGACTAGTGTATACGCTTCTCATCCCAGGAGGGGATATGGTCTGTCCCACAGCCATCAGTACGTCGTAATGACGATAGTATGCAGGTGCTCATTGGGTTATGAGTTATACTGGACGGACTCGTAGGGAACTGCTGGTTGGTACTATACCTATCATTAGGTAGCAGTTCCCAGGTGACATGAGTACAACATAGTCCGTTGACTTGACACTGCTACTTCTCCTCAAGTGTGTTCCCACTGTTCTTAGATTACTACCTTACCACGGCTCTATTGAGTCGTGCAAACAGGTAATAGTTGGGTGCAGTCCCGAAGCGCTTGGAGGCAGTGGCAGTTAGATAGGATTCGTCTCTCCCAGTATTGGGGATTGATGGCGCGCTGTGATTCGGAAAGCCATTACATAAAGTCCCTGGCCAGGGCAAGCGAGATTTACTGGTAGGGATTCTAGTAGTTTCTCAGGGTGTTTTTGGCTGTACTCCGACACGACTTATTGCGCTATTAGGGGTCTGACGCTTACCGTCCCTAGGCCTGATATGAGATACTCTCAGCCGAACAGACCGGACTATACGGAGATTGCCACAGACCGGCTCAGTAGGGGTTCGGATGAGTTTGCTCGTCAGCCTTCTTATTGATAGACACCTGGGTAGCCGTTATGTGCAGCTAGTACCGCTGACGTGCTTGTGGTTAAACCCATTGACAGCGTACTGTCGAGTCTTTAGAGTCTCACACAGAGGGTTTCCCAGCTTCGGGCGAAACGATGTAGAGGTCGTATGGTTTTGCGACAGGGTTCGATCACATACGTGTACTTGTGCGCATATGATGTTCGGGCGGACAATACTAGTGGGCTTTGGTTTAAGCCGGATCCTAGTATTTGATTATTGGATTAGTTTCGTCTCATTGTATTCATGTTTCTCGGAATATGGATGCGAGTATGTATATACGGATGAGAGGGGCATTCTTGTAATTTGATTAAGATTGTTTATTGGAGTGAGACACCTCAATTAGGGTTTTTCTTTTTTGATTAATTATTTAATAAGGTGGAGGAAATGAGGTGGGTTTCTTTGTGGTATTTTAGTGAAATATGATTAGGGTTTCATGTTGACTTTCTTGGACTCATATGAGGTTTGAAGACTTAGATATTTTGAGATATTTGTGTGAGATATTTTCATATGCTTTAAAGTCCAAAAATGAGCCATTTTCATATATCATTATGATATATCAGATACTAAACTCTCTCCCACTTTCCTCAAGCTTTCTTCATCTCCTCTCAAACCCTAACCATCTCATGAGTTGAGAATCCTAGGGTTTGTGAGACTACTAGACTCCTAATCACTCTCTACACATCCTAGGCTATTTAGTTTAGCACATCAAGTGACCTAGTTACATCAAGTTAGAGGTTAAGCTCAAAGTTGGAACTCTCGGGTGGATCTTCTACGATTTGGAGAAGCCGACGAGGAGGCGCGATCCGTTCTCGCTTTGAGAAGTTCATGAAGTGGAGAAGGACAGCGAGAAGGTAAAGGACAGCGAGAACTTGAGGTATAACTTTCTCACACAGTAGTTAAACCTCCGTTTAAGCTTTTTAGTTAGGGTTTATCATCGATCCTGGAGTTTAATCGATGTTACGAAGCACTTAAAAATCGTTTTTTGCAAACTCCGCCTCCCCGCGAAAACGTGGGGTGCGTGGTATCGACTTACAGTGGTATCAGAGCCGACTAAACCATAACTGATAGATTAAACGGCAAGTAAAACTACGAAACCGAAATAACCCCAAAACATCGAAACGTAGATCCTAATTTCTATTGATTTTTTATGAGGCTCTAAAAATTTTTTTAGCAACTGCAGAGTACTCCTTCACTTGTAAAATGAACACTCACCAAAAACGAGACAATTCCATCGGATTTTGGCCGGCCACATTGGCCAAAAATCCGGCCTCACCCGTTTTCCTGAGAGGGAATGCTTCGTGTTTTGGTCTGTGGTCTTGTTACTTGGATCTAGGGTTTCAGGAGTTGTTTATTTTTGCTAATTTTGAATATACTGTCAATTCTTTACTGTGGCAATACAGGGTGTTTCGAAGTCGCAGTTTTAACGTCGTTTAATGTTTCAAGTTGTTATATATGTGTTCGTAAACTACCGCTAATTGCTATATGTCGGTTAGTTAGGGGTTGCACATATCTGTGATGCTTTCTGTGGTTTGTGTATATGAATATTGTTGGATTGTTGTGAATGAATAGCCGGGGATGTGAGGTGTTATATTCTTTCATTCGATGTAAAATTTGTAAAGTGATGTAATATTATTTTGCGGGGCACATCGGGTTGAGATTGTAGCCACTGTTGTATTATTTCTTTTACTGTTTATTGCTCCTAGGATAGACCGAAGGTGGGGTGCACAAACTACCAGGTACTTTGAAGTGCCGAGTGGCCTACTCACGTTGATGAGGGAGGTTGCTTCACTTCGGGTATTTGGCGGGTAGTTTGCCGCACCTGTAGGGGTCTGGGGTGGGGTTTGGCTATTCATCACGACCGTGGAATCCGTCTTTCGTTATAGGCTTAAACGAAATGCGGAATTCCTAGTATATCCAATATATTCATCTGCCATCCGGAATGTCTATTATTGCGTCTGATGAATGGATATATATATATATATATATTATATAATAGACGTTGCTTATGTTTTGCATCTGCGCTAGTCCAGCCCCCAGCTCTGGCGTTAGTTATCTAACCTAACGGTGTAAGACGGGGCCCCGTGGCGAATACGGATGGCATAAGCGTACGTTGTATTTTTTGTCTTTTTCTGCAATGGTAGGTTAATTGATGGGACTACTTTATATTAATGCAAAGCAAACAAACCAAAACTGACTCGTTGGAATAATTTTAAAACCGCTCGGTTTTTTCAAAACAGTAAAACTTTTAAAATGCGGAGCTTAAACCACTCCTTTTAAAAGCCATCAGGTTCCTTCGATTATATCATGTTCACTGTTCTCCACCGAAAGACCGGGAAAGACAAATGTCTTGCCTGAATTTAGGGGCAGATGCTATTTGGATTTATCCGTCCATCTCTCCGAAGATGCCAAGTTGATTTATGGCACTATGTATCGAAGGTTTAGACAGATGCGGCCGTAGTAGCAGACTTCGTCAGATTCCCCCTCGTTTGAAGGGTTTTTGATTGTGGGGACGCTCTTCCCTGCAGGCGCAAGCCCCTACAGTTAATTACGCTACCGCATCGCGGTAACAACTTTCTCATTCTCCAGATGGTCACTTCGTGTCGTGTGTGTTTGTTTTGTTTTTGGTTTCCCGTGGATTTTATACAGAGACTAATTTATGTTGTCGCCCGTAGGGCGTAGATTAGTCCAAATCCGTATTTTCTTAGATTTGGGTTTTGGTTTGGGTTTAAGGATCGTTACTCTCATTCGAGACTAAGATCAACTTAAACGTTTGTTGATGATACGTTAATCTAATTTTAGACTAAGATCTACTCAACAGGATCATTTAGATCCAACAAAAGAGCATTTGTGCTCTATTGCTTTAGTTTAGGGACTTTGCGGTCCAGAAGTTTAAGGACATCATAGTCCATGAGCTTAAAGACATCATAGTCTAGTTTAGAGACGTCATAGTCTGTAAAGTTTAAGGACATCATGGTCCATGAGTTTAAGGACCCCACAGTCCGTAAAGTTTAAGGACATCATAGTCCATGAATTTAAGGACCCCACAGTCCATGGAATGTCTGGTTGTCGGGACCCGTCACTTCTCTGAAGACGTTGAAGGATTACAACGATAAATATCAGAGGAGTGAAGAGATGTACCCTTGAACCAATATTGGTTGGGAGATCTGTAGTCCAATTTGGGACTAAGATCAAAGATTTATGAGCATATGGGCTCAATTAATCTGAAGTAGGGTTCTGTGGCCACTTTGGGCTCGGCCCATTTAGTAAAAATTTTAAACATTTAACAATGCTGAGCATTGGTTTGAGTTCTGACACCCTTTTTGTCTTTTATTGAGTGCTGAGCAATTATTATAGCTCTGGAGCTTTGTTATTTAAAGAACAATTTATGTTCATTTAGCGCACACATGAGAAGCATATGGCGCGCTTGGCGCTGCGCGCTTGGCGCTGCGCGCTTGGCGCTGCGTGCTAGACAATGAGCGCATTGCGCTTCTGGTGAAGTTTGGAGCACTAAGGCTCTGCAACGCTATGCGTTAATTTTGGAGCGCTGAAACGCTTCTTTTGATTGGAGCACTATGGCTCTGCGACGCTATGCGTTAGTTTTGGAGCGCTGAAGCGCTTCTTTTGATTGGAGCGCTATGGCTCTGCAACGCTATGCGTTAGTTTTGGAGCGATGAAGCGCTTCTTTTGATTGGAGCGCTATGGCTCTTTTTAGGCAGCTTTGCGCCCTGAGAATTAAATTCTCTTTATTATAAGAGACTTTGTCTCATGGATCTAAGAACAAAGTTCTTATTATTTTTTTTATAGGAGATGTTTCAATCTCTTATGTTTTTTGATGAAAGGCTTTGCCTTTTTGGATCTGTGATCCTAAGAGAATTGAATTATTCTCCCTCCTTTTATAATGAGATATTATAATCTCTGAAAGACAATTTGTCTTATAGATCTATGATCTGAAGAAGATTAAGTTTTTCCCCTTATTTTTTTTATGATGAGATATTTGGATCTCTGTTGTGAAAGACCTTGGTCTTATAGATCTATGATCTTAGAAAAAGAAGTAAATTCTTCTTTTAATATGGGATGATTTCCATTTCTCTGTCTTTTTTTTTACCTTGAAGAAAATTTTCTTCTTCTGAGAGCTTGCTCTTTGTCTCCGAAACTTCTCAAAGTTTAGGGGGGGTTTCTTCTATATGAGACTTGAAGTCTTGGGGCCTTTATATAGGGCAAACTGATTTGTTGAATCAGTTAAAGAGATATTTTCTCCAATTGATTTGGGGATTTCCCCACCGTTGGATTTTTGATCCTAGGGCTTTTGATTTACAGAAGGCAATTTTCTTGTTTTTAACAAGATTGGGAAATCTTTTCCCACACAGAATTTATTCTGTATTTTAGTGATTCTTAATCACCATTGGATCATTGATCCGACGGTGCTCCAATTTACATAGCAAAATCTTTTTGTTTGGAAAGATTTTGAAGAATGTTTTCTCAACAGAATTTTATTCTGGTAAATTGATTGTTTTTAATCATGTTCGTTGGATCTTTGATCCAACGTTTGGGAACATTTAGTTTCAGCGCTAGCGCTCTCGCGCTTTGCACGTGGTGCGCTGCTTAGAGTGCAGTGCACTTAGCGCTAGCGCTTATGCGCTTTGCACGTGGGCATTGCTTCAGAGCGCTGGCGCTCTTAGCGCGAGCGCGCCCGTGCTTTGCACGTGAGCGCTGCTTGCTGGCGCTTTTTTGAAGCGCTGCTTCATTTCAAATTTTGAAAATTTGAACAGAGCTTTGCTCTGATTGGGAGAAACAAATGCCCCCCACCGTTGCGCTCACGTGGCTCACACGTGAGTGCAGCGGTGGCAGCATCTGCGCCCTTAGATCAACTTAGAAGTTGAAACGGCTCTCAATGCCTATAAATAGGACCATTGGCCCTTTAGATGATATCTGTTCATCTCCTCACTTTTTTCTTGAGAATTATTTCTCCTTCAGAGCATAGCTCTTCATCTTAAGAATTTTCTTAGGGACATAACTCTGTCAAAAATTAAGGTAAAGATTAAATCTTTGAAGGGATTAGTTAATAATCTAGGATTTCTCCCATTAACAGAGCTTTGCTCTTTTTAAATCATATAAATTTTTAGGGTTTCTTAATAGAGTTTTGCTCTTCAAAGATCTAAAGAGATCTTTCTTAGGGTTTCTTAACCCATTAACAGAGCTTTGCTCTTTTCAAATCATATAGATTTGTTAATCTTTCATGAGAACTCTTAGAGTTTGTTCATAGATCTTGAAGATCTCAGAATTTTTGATTCATTAAAAAGCTTTGCTTTAAATTTTCTGATGAGTTATTCCATCATTTTACAGAGCACGACTCTTCAAGATTTTTGAGGAATTTTATTTCTTTCATCATCAGAGTTGACAGATGTCACTCTGTTGTAGAGCGATGCTTTCAATGAGAGATTTACTCCTTGGCCCAAGGGATCCTTATTAAATGAGAATCCTTTGAGGATTTTCTCGTTTAATGACAGTCTCATCAAATGATGAGACTGTTTTATTAATGATGAGTTATCATCTAGATTGTGTGGGTCCCCTTTGGCCTCTTTTTGCTACATTGCAGTATGGTACGGATTTAAAGTACCAAGTACCGAACTTGACTTGTAGCATTGACGGCTAACTTTGTTCTTTTCTGCGCAGGTACTCTGTCTTTCGATACTTCATTTCCCTTTGTCCGTTCAGAAGGTGGATTCCCTACAGCGCCAGTGGATAGGGAAGTGTTCGCATTGATAAAAGATCATGACCCAGAACACAAAAATCTTCATTTATGGGGAATATGGTACAACCAGATTATCAGGGACCGACGGAGCTTTTCTTGCGCAACACCTTCGGAGCCTATCTCGGCTATCCCTTATGCAGATGCACCCCCAATAAACTATGCCCTGGAGGAGGTCAATTGGACTTCAGAGGGTCTACTTCAGCCTTCTATGGCTGCAATACCCGTACAGCCACCGGCGTCTTTGGATACTCTAGGACGGCGTATATGCCAGGGTGAGTCGCGTCCTTGGGGATAGCCATATAATATAGGCTTAACTCCCCGTCACCCAGCCAGATATCTGCAATGGGCCCGCTATATTTTGTCGGCTAAGAAGTCGCAACTGCTGAAGCTTGGGTTGTATCCCGCAGTTTATACATCTCTCTTCCAGTATTCCACGCCTCCTGCCTGGCGGGTCAAGGCTTTTCTGGAGCAATGGAACATTCCGACCCATACCTTCCTTCTGTTGGATCGAGAAGTTTCAATTTCTTTAGAGGAGTTTGCCGAGGTTTCCGGCTTACCAGTTAGGGGAGAACATTATGAGGAGCTGCTTCCTCCGGATGAGTATATTTTTGCCACCAAATCAGTGGTAATGGGTCTTACCCCAGAGAACGCCATTCAACACCAATTCCCAAGTTTAATAAAGGTGTTGAATATCTATGAGAGCCTCTTTCTCGAATCTGGAGGCCGCGGGGTCAATTTTACAGATTTTATCGCCCGTTTTCTCCGCTCGGAAGTCCTATCGAAGGAAGTCGCAAAATTTGCCAAACTCGACGATCCTTTTGGTTTTGGTTTGGACAACCAACCGGCAGCGGAGGCGGATCAAAGAAATTTCTTTCTCCCCAACACCCCGGTCGTCTCTTTCACAGAACTTGCAACTCCTGGAATTGACGAAGAAACATTCTTTTTGGGGTTCCTCGGGCTATGGCTAAACTGGTTTGCTCTTCCGATGCACCCTCGCCATATGAGGCCGTCCGTTTTTTATCCAGCTCACCGAATGGTTGCTGGGATGCAAGTGGCCATCGGGACGCTGGGTTAGCCCATTTATATCATAGCCTCAGCTTGGCAGCAGACACCACTGAACCAGGGGTGCAGTATGTGAACTTCTCGATGCATTATTTTATGTCCTGGATCGAGCTACATGTACCTAGCATCTTCGGTATCCACAAAAGGCCTTTCTTCTATGACAAGTGTAAGTTCCCTCGGATCATGCGGCTAGTCGACGCATCCATTGTAAATCCGACACCGCGGGAAGCTAGGGGTTTGCTCCTTCGTCCGCGTACGGTTGGAGATGGCATGACCTTCACCGATAAAATTCTGACCGTCGGCCAGGAATCCACAAAAACGGTGCAGCCATTGCGGGACATCTTTAAGGACGGGACTCTGTCTTGAAAGCTCGGGAGATTCTTCATTTATACTCCATCAGGCTGGGCTTTCTCCTGTTTAGGCAGAATAATTCGGCGTTGTTTATGAGATACAACCCGCATCATTTCGTCCAGCAGCTAAGCTATAATCAGGACGTCCCGCTTGAGGCCTTCTTGGCAGAACCGGCTGCTACTGAAGAGGGTATCCGGAGCGCGTTGTATAATTTTATGCGGTTGAACACCGGCTCCAATTTCTTTATTAGTGAGCCGAGTTGCATTCCAAAAGCCCTAAACGTATATGTGGCGTGGTACCAGCATTCAATGGGCACCGTTATTAGAGAGGAAAAGAGACTGCTGCTTGATCGCAAGGGTGCAGCGCTGGCTGGTAATCCAAATGTTCCTCTGAAGCGACGGACCATTGTCCGTCCTCCCTTGAGAGAAGTTGCTGTGGCTGTGGTTCCACGTGCTATACGTGAGCTGCCCCTACCCATTGTGTTTGAAAAAGAGGTAGCTGCCGCGGCTCCCGAGTCGGGTGTGGGTACGGAAATTGGGACTCGTCACCTAAAGGTGCCCACCAAGCGTAAACTTATGCTAGCGGCTACCGGCACTCGCTCGCAGAAGAGAAAGAAGTCAATACTCTCTGCAGACGTTGCATTCGTCAGGAGCCTCATGCTCCTTACAGCGAGGGCATAAGTGAATACGGGACCAATGAAGGCTTATTCATGGCGCCGGATGATACTGACCTCGAGGCTGCTATTGCAGCTTCCGAGCGATTAGCAAGCCACAAAGCAGGACTGGTCACCCTTGCACAGTCAGGTAAACTTCAGTCGTATCATTTTGCTGTTACGTTTTTATTATCATGCATTGACTAACACTTCTTCTTCAACAGGCATCTCCACTGAAGAAGCTCTCGCGGCTTCTCTCAAGACTTTTGAAGAGGAGGAAAGGCTTCGTGCTTCCTTGGGTATTGGTACATTTTGGCTCACTGTGCCTCCATTCCCATTTTTATGGGTAAACTAACTCTTCTTTTCCATCTTATTGTAGGGACTACCTCGACTCAGGTTATCCCAAGTGCAGCGCCAATCGCGAGTAGTGACGCGGCGACGCTCTTAAGGCCGGCTGCCGAAGTCCCAGCTTCCCTAGTATCGCCGAAAGAGGCTTTACTTAAGCAACCGATAGCGGACGCCATAACAGCTCCAGAGATAGCTCCTGGCTCGGACGATGACGTCAACTTGTCGGGGGTCTTAACAAGAACAGCTCTCACGGCCCAGGAAGATAGGAAGCACAGGAGGCGTGCAGCAAGAGAATGTAACGCCGCCTTGGCTATAGGTGCAGGCTCGAGTGCTGCTTCCCCTGTCCCTGCTTCTTCAGAGGGTGCTCCGGTCACCCTGTCTACCACTCATAGACAGGCGGCACGTGCGGCTCGGGAAGCAATTGAAAAGCCGACCCAAGATAACGTAACACCGGATCCTTTTATTAGAGTTTAATCTTCAGATTCTCATATATCATACCCTACAGGGCCAAGTCCGGGTGAGGAGGTAGCAGGCGAGATGACGGCAACTACCGAGCCCCAAGCGGCTACTCTTTCTCAGGAGTCCGGGACTGCTCCAATTGCCGCTCTTTCCACCTGTGGTTCCCTGCCATCGCTTGGCATTGCGAGTGTCACGACGGCCCTCGTGGAATCATGGGACGAAGCCACGGGCGGTGAAACCATCCCCCCGAATGAGATCGAAGAAGTTGTGATGCTTGGCGATGCTTCCGTCACCGTTTTGGCTGATGACCTGTCTGGTAGGTCTTGAGTCGCTGCATTCTTTTCATTTTGCAATCCCTTCTGATGAAATTTTGTTCTTTTCAAATGTAGGTGTGGTGAGCGCTGAGGTTGCGACACCTGAAGAAGCACCACCAGCTGCTGTTTTGACGGTCGCTGCCCCTTCGTCTCCTATTATATCCTCTCAAATGCTGGAAGGTATGGGTTTGTGATTAATTTAAATTAGGGACATCATCTTTCGTGTACTGACAATGTATCATCGTAACCTTGCAGGAGTTCTCTTCGATCATCTGTATCAAGTGTTGAACCCGCACTTCTCCTTCGAGTCGGAAGTTAGTCTGCCTGCTGGTGCCGGTGAGTATCTTCTCTAACCGACGTCTTTTCTTTTCTTTAATGGGTGACCTGCCGTTGTTAACTTTAAATTGATTACAGCGCTACAAATTGAAGGAAGGGATAAGAGTGTTGTCGCGCCACCAGTACTCCCAGCTCTGCCACCTGCCGTAACCGGTATAGTAGCATTCATTGCTCTTGCATCTTCTTTGTCTCTTAAGCCAATATCTAACTATGATTTGTTTTGCAGCAATCGCGCCGACTCCAGCTCCCTTCGAATCTCGCATCTTAATGCCGGCAGGGCCCTTTTCCAGACGTCCATCTTCCAAGGGCGCCGTGACCAGCCTGCGCATGTTTAGTGAGTACATTTAGGAGCTTGACGCGGAGGCCCCTGCATTTGCTACAGATTTTGCTGTCGAGGTTAATCCCATGCTGCCGACGCTCGTGAACTTCCATAGCGAAGGCGTCGTTGAGTCTTGGGTTAATCACTGCAGGAAGATTGAGGCCTGCCTGCATGAGCTTGAGCTTAGGCGTCCTGTTCCGGAGGTGTTGGCTTTGAACTCCCGGCGAGCTGCATGAGTTGAGCAGAGCGTTCCGTTTCTTTTCCATTTCGAACGAGAGGCAACCCTTAAGCAAATGGAACGTGAGGCGACTTCCGCTGAATCTGTTCAACTGCGCGCTGAGGTCGCAGCAAATGCTGCCCAGCTGAACTCTATCTTTGAAAACCTTCAACGATGTATCTCTGACGGGCTGGTGCTGAGGAAGAAGCTTGATCTTAGTGAGCAGGTTGCGCAGAGTCAAGAGGCTGCTTAGCAGGAAATTGATCAGAAACTTTCATCCTGTCTGCAGCAACGGGCCCAAATTGAAGCAGAGCTGGCCGCATCGGCTGATCGTGAGAAGGAGTTGAGAGGAGTGCGCGAGCAGCTAGCTGATTTATTGAAGACGCCTCCCTCTCAGTAGCTGTTTTTGTATAGATTGAACACTTGTAATCTTTGAATAACATGTATCCATTTTTATTCTTTTATATGATTCGTCCTGTGCTCAATTGAATTCATGAATAAAAGAGTTTGCACGTTTGATAGTCACCATTTACTTGACTAACGACCAGCTGGAAGTTGTTCATACCAGAATATTGCATTTTATACCGCCCATTCTTACGTTCGTTTGTTTATAGGCAGGTGCTTTTAATCAGTGTTTGCTACATAATTGCAGGATACTGGTCTCAGCTCTAAACAGTGAATATCATGGAAAAGTACGACAAATTCCAGATTACTGCCAACAACAGATAAAACACGGGTCTCCGCTCTCTATCCGTGTGTTGCCACATACCAGTTTAAGGGACAAAATGGCAAATCAATTGTCATTTTCATGCACAAAGCTCAATGGCAACACAAAATCCAAGAAATCTACGCGGAGCTCGAGGAAATCATGGCAAAAGATCCACATCACATCACCTTTTTGTTATGCTGGAATTCTGGAAATATTGTGAAGAGATTCTGAGAAAAGTACTATACCACACTGAAGAAGACATCAAACCATGGAACCCCACAAAATCCTATGGCCTAACTCCTCTAAAGCACCGCGGTTCTGCGGCATTAGCGCGCTTAGGCCGCGGAACCGCGGCCATATAGGCTCCTCACTGCGTCGTTTTCTGGGGTTATTTTGGTAACTCTATGTGGAGCCAGATTCTTGCCCTAGGCTTCCAGTTCCCTGCCTATAAATACCCCAGTTCTGAGCCAAACCAAGGTGTTAAATTCTTAAGCCTCTTTTTGCTAGTTTTAGTTTTCTTCTACATCTTTCCTCCATGAAAATGTAGTGAGAGTATTGAGTGGATGTTAAATGAAGATGAGGGTTTTTGTATCATTCTTGTTTGTTTAGCTTCCTCTTGAGATTTTTGCTTTCTCTTGATCTTTCAACCTCTTCATTGAGCTTCAAAGTTTAAGGGTTGGTTATTGATCTCAAGGGTTGTATCTTCTTATGGAATTAGTGATTCATTTCACATGAGTTGTTTACCCTTCTCTTGATCTTGCAACCTCTTTATTGAGCTTGCAAGTTTAAGGGTTGGCTATTGATCCCATGCTTGTCTTGAGTTCTAGTTTCTAATTCTTTTTCTTGCTTATTTATTTCTTGCTTTTTATTACCTTGCTTTACTTTCATGCACTTTAAATTCCATGCACTTACTTACTTGTAATCTTTTCTTTTCTTTTGCTCTTTTTGGTTCGTTTTTGTGAATGGTTGTAATTATTGTTGTTAAGAATAAATACGCTATTGTAAGTTAATGTTTCTTTGCTCATTTCCTTTTCCCGTTATTTTCCATTGAACTCCGCCCAAACGATACGCAAGCGCTCCGTTAGGCACCCTACCCTACAAAGGTAACGGTGATTCCTAACCGCGACCGGTTGCATTCGGTTTGGCCGGAGGCGAAAGCAAGAGACAAGAACGGAAGGACAAGGGTAAATAAGCCGGATTCCACGAATACCGTGCTTAAATCCCCTAATCCACGTTGTTGCCAATTGCTCTAGCTTCAATTGGTCAAGACTCGGCTCAAAGATTTTGAGTGCGGATTTCTTTAGCTTACACTTTCGTATCTTTTTCTTAACAACTTTATACTTACATATATCACTTAGGATAGAATTGAACAAACATACACATTCTTTATTGACTCGTCTAAAACTCGAACGGACATACAACCATCTCCCTGTGGATCGACCCGTGCTCAACCGGCTAGCTGTGAAGCGACACCGTCCTGATCGCGGTTATAACTTTAGAACTTTGAATATCCGACATGCCAAAGGCGTGCGATCAAATGGCGCCGTTGCCGGGGAGTCGGATTTTCCAATTCATGTTGTTCCTTTCATTGACTGTGTATACCCTCCGGAACCTTTAACCGATAACCTTCCTCAATCACCTACCTCCATCATTTCCATCGTTCCGACCTTGCAAGAAACCGTATCACTTTCATTTCATATGTCTGGTTTACCAAGTTCGGCTTACCCATGGTTTCTTACGAATCTTGAGGGATTTGACCCCATTTCTCGATGGGTTAATAGATTAGCACAAACGCTTCTTACACATCAGTCATCACAAATTGTGCTAATCTATTCACTCCATTTCCACCCTCAAGTTCGTATTCCACTTCTTTCTCCCTTCCGCCATTCTTCTTCTCATATACCGAGACCGTATCCCGCTTCTATCTCCATACGGTCTCACATATTCTCCATTTCTTTCCTCTTCACCTTCTTTCACCAACCCGCATCTTACAGAGATAGAATTTTTGAATGGTTGGTGTTAACTTTTGGCCTGTGTAAGGCCTTGTATAGCTTGATACTGTTCTCCTTCCCCCCTTAATCCTGAACTTCAACGCTTAACAGTGGAAACACTGTTTTACTTAAGTTTGGGGGGGACACCTTTTTTGTATATATTTTTTGTTTTCCTTTTTGTTTTGTATATAATTTGTTTTAAGGGAGAGCGCCGACAATTTTGACCCTCTTGGTGTAGCCTGACAGCGAGGGCACTGTCAAGTTTAAGTTTGGGGGTGTGCTCGGTAAGCTTTCTTCCTTCGCATTCATTTGTATATTTTGTATTTGCATACCTTATTTAAAACCCACAAAAATCGAAAATTTTCCAAAAAATATATAATTTTTGTCAAGTTAGCTAGTGGGAGAACTCAGATTCAACATTTCGACGGTTTTGTTTGATAAGATAAGAATAACTAAATCTTATTTTTAGATTTTGAAAACCTGAAAGATAACTCTCCTTTGAAGTTAACTATAGCTGATATACGTCTTTACATCACACTACACGTGTCGTGAGTTTTGGAAATTAGATGACAAGTCTTTTATGTCTAAAAACTTTTAAATGGATAAATGATTTTCTGAGGATCAAATAGGTTTGTTCTGAAATAAGCAATATCAAGAATAGTTTATGAAGTGAAGTGAATATGAAGGGATATTATTGATGCCTTACTTGGAACTAATTCCGAAAAATAACCCATCTGGAACTTGATTGGAATGATTACACACCGAACCCACTAAACACGTCTTTTATCCCAAAAAAAAAATAATTGAACTGCCGATTATATCTCTGTTCGTATTGAATCATCATGATTTTCACGCCAAATTGTCTTTTGTTTTTAGACCTAGGTAACTTGAGTAATTAAGTCCGCTGGGGTGTTTCTACACCTAATGCCCTAAAGCCAACTGGTTTGGGTGCATTGGCCCAAAGCTCGTTAAGATGCCTAGAAAGTCCAGTTTAAAACAAAGTCAAGAAAGTGTTCTCTCCGAGTTAAAATTCCTAACGGTTCTTTGTGTGAGAATAATCTTGACAAAAGACAGGTTTTATAAAAAATATTTCTGGCGGAGATATGAAGGTTTTATTCTATGATAAAGACTATTGCACGTTCACAGAGGTGTGTATGAAATGAAAACAAGAAAAAGGTGGAGTGAAAAATAAGACCTAGTTTCCTGTTAGGGAAGATAGAAATTCTGAAGTTGAAACTTTACTGGAAAACGAAACTTGAAAAATACTTAACTCTTTATAAATCCTAGGAATTTGCCGGAGGAAACTCCGAACACGCATTTGAGAGGGTTCATTTTCAAGTTGTATTTCCGAAAACGTTGGAACACTATCTTCAAATGCTGCCAATGTTCATCGTGCGATTTGTTTTTAACCACGAGGTCGTCGATATAGCATTCAACGATTTCATGTATGAGGTCATCGAAAATCCTCGTCATGGTCCTTTGATAGGTAGCGCCGGCGTTCTTCAGACCAAAAGGCATCACTTTGTAGCAAAATATCCCCAGCGGAGTCCGGAAAGCGGTATGCTTCTGGTCTTCGGGATACATCTTTATTTGATTGTATCCTGATGAGCCGTCCAAGAAGGAGAAGACTTCATGAGTGGACGTGTTGTCTATCATCAGCTCGGTAACCGGTACGAGAAAATCATCCTTCGGGCAAGCTTTGTTGAGGTCCCGAAAGTCCACAGAGATGCGTACTGTCCCATTTTTCTTCATCACTGGGACAATGTTGGCAATCCAGTCAGGATACTGAACTTCTTGGATAAAGCCGGAGTCGATTAGCTTCTTGACTTCGGCGTTGATGCTCATTTCAAGTTCGAGCCGCATTCTTCTTGGTGCTTGCTTGACTGGCTTGACGTCCGGAGATATCGCCAATTTATGCACGGCTATTTCTGGATCTAGTCCCGGCATCTCGGAGTAGTTCCATGCGAAGCAGTCTTTATACCGCATGAGCACGTTTTTGAGCGTAGCCACCTGCTCTTCAGACAACATCTTACTGACGAACGTCGGCCGTGGGTCGTTTGTCGTCCCCAATTTGATTTTCCTTAGGTTATCTGCAGTAGTATGTATACCATCTTCCATCTCTTTTGGCGTCGATGGAAGCTCTGAGATCACGTCGTTATCCTCGTTTTCAAAGCACCAGGAGAGGTCATCCATATCCTCGCGTATTCCTTCTCTTGACAGCGTTATCGCGTGACAGTTACGAGATCGCTTCCAAGACCGATGTTGATCCGCCTCTACTCTCGCTGCATACGTGGCTTTCAATTCATGTTTCTGTGGCGGGGTTACCCTCCAACTGTTGGATAAAGCGAACCTGCCTTGCTGATACTGGTTTTCTACCCAGTCTTTGAATGCGAAGCAGTCTTCTAGAGGATGTCCTATCGCTCGGTGATTGGAACAATAATCCGGGTGAGAGACCTCGTCTGCTTGCTCGGGGTGTTTGGATTCCGGGAGCGTAATCATTTGGTGTTTCATGACAAGACCGAATATATTTCTTGTCTTGTCCTGGGGAAAAGAATATGCTCGACCCATCTTGTTTGTAAGAGACGGATCCCGGCTGCCCAATTCTCAATCACGTGGCTTCTTGGACCCGCTTTGCCTTTGTCGAAAGTTTTTTCCGTTCTTCAGTTTTTTTCTACCTCCGCGTCGGGTCTTTTGTATGATGGGCTGGCGACGAAGAGCATCTTCATTCTCCATAACCTATTAAAGGAGACGCTGCGTCCTGGCTTTCTTGTAAATGACCATTTCGCGGTTATGGTCATCCCTGGCCTTTTGACCCGCTTCCCTTATTAGCTTATCTATCTGTTCTTTGAACGACGGACTTGGCACTTTCATGGCGAGACCTTGTTTTGGTTCAGGGTTAACGTCTTCTATCAAATCATCTCCTTCTTCATCAAAGTCATGTATAACGTAGCAGCCATAGAATCGCTCCCGTTTCTTGGATTGAACATATCCAAGCCCGATCATTTCCATTCTCCCATTTTGCAACCTTCGCTGAGTTCCGGGGACGTTCCATATCTTGTTGTAGAACTGAGCTTGTCGCGCGGTCTGTTTAAAGGGTACGCCTTGGTGTCTTAACAGCCTTTTTAATCCTTCTGTGTAGTATCTTGGAAAACGGATGGGCTGGAGCCTGTCAAGCATAGAATCGGCACCATGACAGATCTTTTTCTCCACTTGGTTTCCGTGGATCGATAAAATAGGATCTCCTTTTCATCTTTTCTCTTGGGAGGGACGTAGAATGTCTGTAGTTCTTGCACACTATAGGTATGAAGTGCGTCGAGCTCTTTGTAATGCTCTCGTGGAACCATGGCGATCTATAAACTCTGATCATCTCCAATGAAGGTTTGTATTGATGGCCGAACAGAAAATACTGCATTGACCTCATCCTCAGAGTCGCTGCCGAAGACCGGAATAGGGATGGATGGTCCCGGCTTGTTGCATTGGAGCGGTCCTGAATAGACTATCTCTTCCTCCTCCTTGGTATCGCTCCCGAAGACCCGAATGGTGGTGATAGCTTTTTGTTTATTCTCCGGCTTATGGCACCTTTCCGTGTCTTCGAAGTCTGGCAAGAATTATTTTGCATCTTCGTATTTTCGGACTTCATTCACGGAGAATGGGTTCAGCTCCCCTGTCATGGTATACTCGAGACCATCCTTGAAATACTTCATACACTGATGCTGTGTAGAAGGGATGATGTTGTACTCGTGCAACCAAGGCCTGCCGAGCAAAGCGTTGTAGCAAGTCTTGGCGTCAATGACGTGGAACTTGATATCCATGACGAGCAGCCCAAAGCGTAACGTCAGTATCACAGACCCGAGCGTCCATGATGACTGAGAGTCGAACCCGGAGATAGTGATTTTGTCCCGAGCAAGGTGTTGAACGCTCATGCAAATCTCTTTCAACACTCTCACATTGAGAAGGTTGACGGAGGATCCATTGTCAACCAGGATCTTCCCTATCTTGATATCATGACAGTATCCGGTGACATACAAAGGACAGTTATGCTCGCATGTCGCGAGGAGGAGGTCTTCGTCGCTGAAGGTGATGTCGGCTGTGTGAACTTCTTCCAGCTCGTCCTTCATCTTTTCTTCGGCAAGGAAATCTTGAAACTGGTCAGGTTCTTGTAGTGCCTTGATCAGATAATCTCTCGCCTCTTTAGATAGTAGAAGGACATCGAGAATGCTTAGCTGCGAGGGTATTTTCCTCAGGTGTGCCAGAACATTGTAATCTACCTTGTTTTTCTTGGGTAGGTCCTTGGCTGCCAGCTCTTCGACGACTCGGTCATCGAGGGTGATATCCTCAGGGACATTTTCTTTCCCCTTATCCTTTTTGTTTGATCCCTTGTCTGCAGGTCCGAGATTCTTTTCAGGTAGCGTGCGATTGCGTAGCTGAATGTTCTCGCAGGTCTTCATTTCTTCTGTTTCAGAGATGGATTCCTTGAAGAGAGGGCCGAGGGTTATTTCTTCATCAGAATCACTCCCGAAAGTGAGAACTTGTGATCCTCCGGAATTAACCATGTGACATTCACCGGCAGTTCTTTTATGCTCATATGTCGTGCTTCTTTGTTCCCGACGAGTTTTGCGCTTCATCCGCTTGAAATGCTGCCGGTGAGCAACGTATCCCTGCCACCAATTTTTAAAGGCGTTACATTCTTCAGTAGGGTGTGCAATCCTCCGATGGTACAAGCATTAGTTTGGATGTGCATCCTCTTCGTTAAGGTGTATACTGTCAGGAGTGTTTCCTTCGGAGGGTGGCAGCTTCATTCCCATCGATACGGCTTTGGCGAACATTTTCCTCATCTTGAACCTGCTATTATTTGCGGCGGATGTGCCTTGATCTGGTGGGAGTGTTTTAACCCTTTCGTCCAGTCGTCGGCGTTTGGCTTTTTCAAATGTGGCCATTTCGCGTTCTCGATCAGCTTTACTTTTCAGAAGAGCTTCATTCAGGAATGCATCAATCATCTCGTCTGACGGTCCTAGGAGTTCAGGCTCGGGATCTGTCCCCGGTTTCTCTTCATCCGGAGCTTTTTCATCGTTTATTAATGAGTGAGAGATCTCGTGGCAGCTTGCCACATAATCCTCAGGTTCATCTGATGAGTCTTCTCCCTCGTCTTTGTCGCCATCTCCATCTTCAAGGATGTGGTTGAGAAACTCTTGAAGCGTGACCGGAGTTCGCACCTTCTGGTTATATTGTTCCAACGCGTCAATATATTTTTGCAGGTCCGTGCGCTTGTCACCATGCTTCACGGGCTTTTTGGTCTTCTTCTTCTTCTTCGAAGACTTTGACGGTTGGGCCTGAGCGTTTTGATTATCGCTACCAATTCTTGGAGTCAGGCGCGGCTTCAACATTCCTTCGATGATCTCGAGTTCTAATGGACTCTTCCATCTGATCGCCGGGCATGTTTGGATATCCTTCAGCATTCGTTTTGTCTTGGCTGAAAGAGCGACCTCCCATGGAGCTTCTTCTATAAAAGAGCATGATGCCCCCGATGTGTCCCCCTTTTAAGAGCGTGCTGCTGAGGCGGGCTTACTTTCCAATTCTCGGACAGTGCGAATTTGCCCTATTGGTATTGGTCCTCAATCCAGCCTTTGAGGACGAAGCAATCTTCGATTGGATGGCCTACCACTTGGTGATAGGGGCAATAATTGGGATTATTGGCCTCACTGGGTTGCAATGGGCGTTTTGGATCCGGCAAGGTGATGAGCCTGTTGCGTACCGCCAGCTCGAACGGTCTCCTCGTTTTATCCCGGGGAAACGAATAAGGGCGCTTCAGTTTCTCATTGAAGAATCGCCGTCTTTCATCTTGGCGATCAGTTTGCTTTGGATCATTGGGCTGTTGCTGAGTATTGGCGACGAAGGTCGCTTTCCCTTTCCCTTTCCCACTCTCGTTTCGAGATTCCAACTTCAAAAAAGAGGGTTTATGACCCATCTGATCCATTTGGGCCAGTTTGTCAATCAAAGCCTGAAAAGTAGTTGGCTTGAAGAACATCATGAATTGTGAAATGGTTGCCTGAGGGTCGAGGGTCCCTATGAACATGCCTACCGCAGACGCTTATTCGATGCGCTGCTCGCACTTCGACCATAGATTCCGCCACCGTATCGCATACTGCACCCATGTTTCGCCTGGCTTCACTCTGGCGTTAATTAATGCGGTGATCGGGGTGCGCTCGCTAGTGCTGGCGAAACGTTGGGTGAACAGAAATTCCATCTTCGTAAAAGTTTTGACGGAGTCGTTGGGAAGCTCTGAGTACCATTCGAACGCCGTCTCCGCCAAGCTGCCGACGAATTGGCGAAGCAGTAGCTTATCATCCCCTCCAGTGTTGCCGCAGAGAGCCCTGAACTGAGCGACATGTTGATGGGGATTGCCTGTCCCCTTGTACACATGGAATTTAGGAATTGTGTATCCTGGCGGGTACTTTATCTGATCGTACCATCCTGGATATGGTCGCCCAGTTCTGACGACTTGGCCGTTTGCTTCATTCGCTTGATGAGCTCGTATTTGTTGAGCTATATAATCATCGAGCATGGCTTTGGAGATGGTCTCCTTCTTGGCTGTTGACAGAGCCGGCAGAGGGTTTGATGTCTCTCCTCTATCATCTTCAATTATTACTGGAGGATCTTCGGCTGGAGGGTCGGCTGGATCATCAGGCCCACCATATCTTGGAATAAAATGGCCATTTGTTTTATTTTGGTCGCTTGTTCCGCGGCCTCTTTGTCCTTCTTTTCAAGCATTCTCCGAAGGAATTCGGCATCCGTTTCCTGCTCATGACGTTGCTCCGAAGATGTTTCCAGGCCTGCTTTTGGTCCGGTGAGTGCAGCCATGGCTGTCAGCATTTCTTGGAGCTTTTGATGTTGCTGCTCCTGAGCCTTAGTCACAGACCGTGTAAGTGGTCGGCGACCTGTAGAGATACGGCTATCCTCTTTTTCGGAAGCCATATAAACAGTATGTACTACCGTGCCCCCAAACTTGGGGCGTTTAGATTCAGTGTCCTTGTGATTTGCCAAAGACGCAGGGATCTTCTCCGGCCTCCTTCTTTTGTGGGCAGTCGAAGTTGAGGGAGCCGTTGCAGCGGGCACCCAAACAGATGACACCATCTGTGGCTTGACGGGGCGATCCCCTTCTCGCCAAACTTTCATCTTTTTCTGTCGGCAGGGGTAGTCTTGATCAGTCACGGAGTCTTGGACCTGTCGCCAGACTTTGTAAATTTTGGAAGACAGCCGCTGAGAGGGTGCTCCGGCTTCGCCTTTGTGATCTTTTCAACAGGCGGAGGAGACTTTTTCAGCACGGCAGTTGGCGAATTCCTCCGCACCCTATTAAGTAGTTCAAAGTCGTTCCCAGTTGGAACAGCAGCATCAACTTTCACTGTTGGAGCTAGCGGAGTTAGTCTAGAAGGAGAGCTGCCCCCAGCCTTCCTTACTCGGCGCCAATGACGACGGCGAGCATGGAGAGCGGCCGGGATCACCTCCGCTGTTGGATTAGCTTTTCCATGCCCTCTGTTTTGAGGAGAGGCTGTTATTGGCGCTAGCCTGTTGAAGACAGACGTCCGCTGAGAGGGAATAGTCAACCCGTCGAAAGCCGACCTTCGAGTAGGGAGAGCAGCTGGGACGACCTCAACTGTAGCAGGAGTTGGAGCGTCCTTCTATGGTATTGCGAGCCTCTTTGCGAGCCCACTTGAGCTTTGACCCAGCCTGTCGAAGACTGAGGCATTGGAGTTGGACGACCCGCTCAGAGGGGTCGTGGTGGTTGCAAGCCGATCAAAGACCGACTTCTTCGCAGCTTCCTGTGTTGGTATCTGAACATTGAAGCTCGTTGGTGGGATCATGGTCCCGAAGAATAGCCCATTGGTGGCTTGGGTTACTTGTTCCACCGGCATTGTAAAAAGGGAGGCCGCTTGGGGCCCGTAGGTTACTCCTCCGGCGGGGACGGAGTGAGAGCTGTTGCAGTTGTTGCAATTTGTGCAGTTGAAAGCCATTGATCTTTTGTTTTATGCACGGAGCAAGACACCAAATCTTAGTACCTCGAATCCAGGGGCAACCATATCAAACCGTGACTTGTTCGCGAAACACGAAACACGAAGTGTGGAGTGGAAAGAGGAAAAGGTCCCACCGGACGTACTAGAATCTGTTCTCCGCCGAAAGACCGGGAAAGACAAACGTCTTGCCTGAATTTTGGGGGCAGATGCTATTTGGATTTATCCGTCCACCTCTCCGAAGATGCCAAGTTGATTTATGGCACTGTGTATCGAAGGTTTAGACAGATGCGGCCGTAGTAGCAGACTTCGTCAGATTCCCCCTCGTTTGAAGGGTTTTTGATTGTGGGGACACTCTTCCCTGCAGGCGCAAGCCCCTGCAGTTAATTACGCTACCGCATCGCTGTAACAACTTTCTCCTTCCCCAGATGGTCACTTCGTGTCGTGTGTGTTTGTTTTGTTTTTGGTTGCCCGTGGATTGTATACGGAAACTAATTTATGTTGTCGTCCATAGGGTGTAGATTAGTCCAAATCCGTATTTTCTTAGATTTGGGTTTTGGTTTTGGTTTAAGGATCGTTAATCTCATTCAAGACTAAGATCAACTTAAACGTTTGTTGAGGATACGTTAATCTAATTTTAGATTAAGATCTACCCAACGGGATCATTTAGATCCAACAAAAGAGCATTTGGTCTCTATTGCTTTAGTGTAGGGACTTTGCGGTCCAGAAGTTTAAGGACATCATCATCCATGAGTTTAAAGACATCATAGTCTAGTTTAGAGACGTCATAGTCTGTAAAGTTTAAGGACATCATAGTCCATGAGTTTAAGGACCCCACAGTCCGTAAAGTTTAAGGATATCATAGTCCATGAGTTTAAGGACCCCACACTCCATGGAATGTCTGGTTGTCAGGACCATCGCCTCTCTGAAGACGTTGAAGGATTACAACGACAAATATCAGAGGAGTGAAGAGATGTACCCTTGAACCAATATTGGTTGGCAGATCTGTAGTCCAATTTGGGACTAAGATCAAAGATTTATGAGCATATGGGCTCAATTAATCTGAAGTAGGGTTCTGTGGCCACTTTGGGCTCGGCCCATTTAGTAAAAATATTAAACATTTAACAATGCTGAGCATTGGTTTAAGTTCTGACAGCCTTTTTGTCTTTTATTGAGTGCTGAGCACTTATTATAGCTCTGGGGCTTTGTTATTTAAAGAACAATTTATGTTCATTTAGCGCACACATGAGAAGCATATGGCGCACTTGGTGCTGAGCGCCAGTCAATGAGCGCATTGCGCTTCTGGTGAAGTAGCGCACACGTGAGGAGCACGTGGCTCACTTGGCGCTGAGCGCCAGACAATGAGCGCATTGCGCTTCTGGTGAACTAGCACACACGTGAGGATCACGTGGCGCGCTTGGCGCTGAGCGCCAGACAATGAGCGCATTGTGCTTCTGGTGAGTTTGGAGCGCTAAGGCTCTGTAACGCTATGCGTTAATTTTGGAGCGCTGAAGCGCTTCTTTTGATTGGAGCCCTATGGCTCTGCAACGCTATGCGTTAGTTTTGGAGCGCTGAAGCGCTTCTTTTGATTGGAGCACTATGGCTCTGCAACGCTATGCGTTAGTTTTGGAGCGCTGAAGCGCTTCTTTTGATTGGAGCACTATGGCTCTGCAACGCTATGTGTTAGTTTTGGAGCGTTGAAGCGCTTCTTTTGATTGGAGCGCTATGGCTCTTTTTAGGCAGCTTTGCGCCCTGAGAATTAAATTCTCTTTCTTATAAGAGACTTTGTCTCATGGATGAACAAAGTTCTTATTATTTTTTTTTTATAGGAGATGTTTCAATCTCTTATGTTTTTTGATGAAAGGCTTTGCCTTTTTGGATCTGTGATCCTAAGAGAATTGAATTATTCTCCCCCCTTTTATAATGAGATATTATAATCTCTGAAAGACAATTTGTCTTATAGATTTATGATCTGAAGAAGATTAAGCTTTTCCCTTATTTTTTTATGATGAGATACTTTGATCTCTGTTGTGAAAGACCTTGTTCTTATAAATCTATGATCTTAGAAAAAGAAGTAAATTCCTCTTTAAATATGGGATGATTTCATCTCTATGTTCTTTTTTTATACCTTGAAGAAAATTTTCTTCTTCTGAGAGCTTGCTCTTTGTCTCCGAAACTTCTCAAAGTTTATGGAGGGGTTCCTCTATATGAGACTTGAAGTCTTGGGCCTTTATATAGGGCAAGCTGATTTGTTGAATCAGTTAAAGAGATCTTTTCTCCAATTGATTTGGGGATTTCCCTACCGTTGGATCTTTGATCGTAGGGCTTCTGATTTACAGAAGGCAATCTTCTTGTTTTTAACAAGATTGGGAAATCTTTCCCTACATAGAATTTATTCTGTATTTTAGTGATTCTTAATCACCATTGGATCATTGATCCGACGGTGCTCCAATTTACAGAGCAAATTCTTTTTGTTTGGAAAGATTCTGAAGAATGTTTACTCAACGGAATTTTATTCTGGTAAATTGATGATTTTTAATCATGTTCGTTGGATCTTTGATCCAACGTTTGGGAACATTTAGTTCCAGCGCAAGCGCTCTCGTGCTTTGCACGTGGTGCGCTGCTTAGAGTGCAGCGCACTTAGTGCTAGTGCTTACGCGCTTTTCACGTGGGCATTGCTTCAAAGCGCCGGCGCGCCCGTGCTTTGCACGTGAGCGCTGCTTGCTGGCGCTTCTATGAAGCGCTGCTTCATTTCAAATTTTGAAAATTTGAACAGAGTTTTGCTCTGATTGGGGGAAACATTCACCATGCTCACGGTTTTGCTAAAACCATTCGTAGCCATTCGTAATTTCAGTTGGAAATTCAATAGTATTCAAGCTATGTATTTTGACCTTCGCCAAGGCATAGTGATTGGTAGCTGCTGAATATTTATCTGTAGCATAGATAGATGCGTTGGTTTGGGACAGTCGTACTACTATTTTGGCCTTCGTCAAGGGTATGTACGGGTGGGTTCAAATTAACCTGGACAATGACGGGTAGAACTTTACATGTGACTTATGATATGTTGGCCTTCGTCAAGGTCATAAGAGTATGGGATAAAAATCCACATTGTGAGTTTCAAAAGAAACTGAAATTTGCTAGTGTTGCATACCATTTAGAGTGTGATAATTTTGGTAGGATTCCTTCGACTTTATCACACAATGATATTTGGATCCCGATCCTAATGTGAGTATATGCTACTTCTCGGGAGATCTTTTCACTTAACGACCAATTCTATAAACCAATTAGGTGTCTAGAACAGTGTTAGCAGGGCTACGCCTCCAGGGAAAAGAGGTTATTTAATTAAGGAACTTCGCGAAAGCGTCGTAAAACCTCCCTCGAAGTACCGACACTAGCCTGGCTGAAAGGTTAAGCAAGTATTGTACGGTGAGATTAATCCTGACTAATTTTTCTTTTATGGTTTGAGGATGGATTCGAGAAACAGTGGGAGCCATCCTGTTTAGATATATTAAAAACCAATCTAAATTTGCAAGAGCATCATGCTAAAGTGTTTCTTCTCTCTCTCCTAATTGCAGCAACCAAGATGACGGGCCTTAAGTTACTATTAGATAAAAATATATTGACAGGGACAAACTATAAAGGTTCAGGAATGTCAAGACGGCAATCACGTATGAAAAATTGGGCTATGTCCTTACTACTAAAGCCCATGCCGTCCCCGGTCCAGACTCCAGTGTCGCGGATATTGAGATCCGTAAAACCTGGGAGATTGACTGCGCAAAGGCCAAGTGCCTCGTGCTGGCCTCTATGGACAATGAGCACCAGAGGCGACACAAGAATATGGATCTTGAATCCATATTCCTCCATACCAAGGAATTATATGGAGAGCAATCTCGTATCGCAAAATAGGAGACCTCCAAGAAGCTATTTTAGGCGAGGTTGGACATCGGGTCATCTGTAGGGGAACACATCCTTAAGATGATCGGCTACATTGAGGAGCTCGCGGACCTCGGGACCACGTTGGAGAATGAGTTGTATACATACTTAATTCTGCAGTCCCATCCTTCCACCTACGCCAAGTTTATCTTGAATTTTAATATTCAAGGTAAATAAGTTGAACTTCCGGAACTCCTCAATATGTTGAGGAGTGCTGAGGGCACTGTGTAAAAATCCAGGGAAACACCCACTCTACTTGTTGGTGGAGCTTCCTCTTCTAGATCCAAGACGAAAGCCAAAGGAAAGAAGAAGAAGGCCCCCACCAAGACGAGAGGCGGTGTTAGTTTGGTGGAAGCAAAGGGCAAGGCAAGAGTAGCGGGGCCGATAGTAGGAAATGAAGAATGCTTCTACCGTCATAAGAAGGGCCATTGGAAGAAAGATTGCAGGGCTTGGAAGGCCAAGAACCAGGACCCGAAGCAAGTTGTTGCTTCGGCTTCAGGTGTGTTTGTAATTGAAAACTGTCTGTCAATCAACTCTTCTTTCTAGGTATTAGATACCGGATCAGTATCTCATATCTGTAATTCTTTGCAGGCACTGAGAAGCCGTAGGGTTCTGAAGACCAGTGATATGACCATCAGGGTTGCTAACGGAGCGAGCATGGATGCTGTGTCCGTAGGGGAATATCACTTAGGGTTGGCAAGTGGACATATTTTGGTTTTGCGTAACTGTTTTTGTGTACCTAGTTTGACTTGTAATATCATTTCTGTATCTTTGTTATCTAAAGAAGGTTAAGATTTTACATTTGTAAGCGATGTCGTTAACATCCACCTTAATCATGGTCTGATTGGGTCAGGTACTCTAAACAATGGTAGCAGTAAATATCACAGGCAACAGGTATAAGCAATATAGCAATAGCAATAGCAATAGCAAGATGGCAGGTCGCAATCATGTCAGGTATTGTGTACTAAATAGGTGATGTATTTAATTACACAACCAAATCATGGTAAATAGCAGGATTATAGTTGTCACAGTCATCTAGCCGTGATACCGAAAGTAACGAAATGATATATCCATTATTAATTGTTAAATATATATATCTAACCGTATTTAAAATGATGTTTCACGATTATTAATTATTATATATTAAACTTTATTAATTCCTACTCTTCGATTAAACCATTGAGCCAACTAGATTTGTTTGCTATAATTTCATATTATCAAAACAATTTAAATAATGTTATATATATATATACTGCAAATTATAAACTTGTTATAGTTAATGATATACATATAATAATAATGATCAATATTACGATACATAGATAAATAAAACATAGCATATGGCAAGTCGTAAACTTGCTTGGATATGGATAAAATACGATGATGGATACTAGGAGACGAATGCGAACACGAAAACACGAACGGAGCAAGGTCAAGACTTTATCTCGTCTAAAGATCACAGCTTGGCTTGAACTTGGGATCTGTTTAGGCCCGACTTGATAGTTGGGCATGGCTCCAAGATGCCCGGCGACGAAAACAAGGTGTAGGGAGTCGGTGATGATGAGGGTTGCTGCTGCGATGGATTGCTGGTGATGGGTTTTCTGTGAGATGAAGAGGAAGTGATCAGTGCTGGTGGGCGCTGGGGTTTCGAACTCTGGTTGGTGTGTCGAAGGTGGGTCTTTGGTGCACTGGTGGTAGAGCTTGCCGGTGGGGTTTTAAGTTGAGGTGAAGAGGGTTGTGCTTGGTGAAGGGTTTCGAGATAGAGGATCTCGACCGAGCTTGGAGGAAGTTGGTTGGAGGTTGAAGGAAGGTGGAGATGGCGGTGGAGTTTGGCATCTCGGGAGTTGGAGTTTCTGGTGAGGTCTCAGGTAGAAGAAGAAGGCTATGGTGATGTATCAAGTCGATGGTGATGGGTGTGGTCGCCAACGGTAGGAGATCGACGAAGAAGAAGGTGCAGTGAAGGAGGAGGATGCGATGGTTATGAGGGTGAAAGGGTTCAACGGTGAGAGGTGGTCGTAGTTGAAGTTCTTGGAGGTTAATGGGTTGGTGGCTGCGATGGTGGGTTCACCGGAGAACATGAGCACGAGGAAGAAGTGTTCGGAGATAGAAAAAGGAAGATGAAGATGGAGGCGACGACTCGGTGATGTTGTAGGAGATGGAGGTGAGGTCGCTGGTGAGGGTGGTGGTGAAGATGCAGGTGATATGGTGATGGAAACGAGTTCGATGATAATGCGATGAAGAGTCGGGGATGATGGCTGGTAGTGAGGACGAGATTGGAGGTGAAGGCGAGATGGGTGCGAGGGGTTTTAGGCTCGGGAGTAGAAGGAGGAAGAGGGAGATTGGAGAGAGAGAGCTGGTGAGAGAGAGAGAGAATAGAGAGAGAGAGAGTTTTTATTATTTTATAAAAAGAAAATATAAATTATATATATTTATAATATATAGTAAGTTATATATATATATATATATTACAGTTTATTATATAACTAATAATATAAAAAGATAATATCTATTTTCGATCCATCTCTAGCAAAATCTCACTGAAACTATATATATTGGAAAATAATACTCACACACGCGCATGTTGCCTATTAACCTAATGCAATGGTTAGAAAAGAATATACTTTAAGTATCTTATACCCTTTATTTAAGATTTAAAAGGATTTAGATATATTTAAATCTAAAAACTATCCGGTATCTAGGTTATTTGAGATTTAGGCGTAATAGATAAATGTCAGTATAAAAACATGGGATACTTAAGTATCGTGTTGACAGTTAAAATATATAGCATATCATTAACGTATGGCTACTAGAAAATATACACGTATGCTTCAAATATTAAATATATTTGTTATATTAGATCCATGAGGATTTAATTTACGGATAAATATTAATAAAAATATAATCTAGCACCATAACGGGTTTCACACAAGAGGGTCGGGTTGGATAAACACTTCTACTATTCGAACCAATTACAACCCAAATAATAAATAGAGCAAATTTTAAAATACCAATAAATATCGCACGATCGTGCTAGGGTGTTACATTATACCCAACTACAAAAGAATTTCGTCTTCGAAATTCACGCAACAGGAAAGGACAAGAACACTGAAGATACGGATCTAAGGAAAGAGGTGTGGAAACTTTTGTCGAATTTCAACTTCATGTTTCCAAGTAAATTCCTCGTGCGAACGATTTTCTCATGAAATAAGTACTAAAGGGATCACCTTATTCTTGAGAACATTTTCTTGTCGATCCACAATAGCCATTGGTTGCTCTTCATAAGTCAAATCCTCTTTCATTATCAATTCCAAGTGGTCATGGACGTGCGTTTCATCTCGAACATACTTGCGGAGTTGAGATACATGAAACACATCATGAACACCTGCCAAGGATGGTGGTAAAGCCAGTCGATGAGCTACTTCTCCAATACACTCAATGATATCGAAGGGCCCCACGAATCGAGAACTAAGCTTGCCTCAACTACCAAACCGGATTACTCTCCTAGTTGGTGATATCTTCAAGAACACATGATTACCAGCAGCAAACTCTAAAGGTCTTCTTCTAGAATTTGTCCAAATTTTCTTCCGATCTTGTGCCACCTTCATATGATTACGAATCAAGTTAACTTTCTCCACAGTTTGCACAAATAGTTCCGGTCCCGCTAATCTTCTTTCTCCAATATCGTCCCAACATACTGGTGAGTGACACTTACGACCGTACAATACTTCAAATGGAGCCATCTGTATAGTCGTCTGAAAACTGTTATTGTATGAGAACTCCACTAAATGTAAATGATCCTCTCACGAACCCTTGAAGTCTAACATGCAAGCTCTCAATATATCTTCAAGAGTTGGGATCGTTCTCTCGGACTGTCCATCTGTCTGAGAATGATAGACTGTATTAAATTTCAAGTGAGCCCCCAAATTTTCTTGTAAACTCCTCCAGAAATGTGATAGGAACCGGGTGTCACCATCGGAAACAATACTCACTGGTACTTCATGCAATCTTACAATCTCCTGCATGTACCTCTCTGCTAACGCCTCCGTCGACTGACCAAATCGAAATGGTATAACATGAGCTGCCTTGGTCAGTCGATTGACAATCACCCAAACTGCGTAAGGCTGTCAAGAAATCTATGGTTATATGATCCCAGTTATATTGAGGAATCGTAAGTGGTTGCAACAAACCACCCATCCTTTGATGTTCAGCCTTGACTTACTGACACACTAAGCATCTTGACACGTAACGAACGATCTCTCTTTTCATACCTTCCCATCAAAAGTGTTGTCGCGGATCTTGTTGGGATACCTAGGATGGCAGCAAGGTTTCGGGTAGCATTATCCATGCCAAGTTTAAATTTTTTCCGTTCTAGATAACCCTAACCATGAATCTTTAACTAAAGAATCAAACTAAAGTACAGGATAACAACTTAACATCTAAGTGATTAGGGATTACAACCTTTGTAGTCCTCTCCTTCACTTCTAAAGCTCCGAGTTGAAGTCCCTTCGCTGCGATCATCATGCTCTCAGACTCTAGAGAGTCTCCATGAGGTGAATGAGGCATCCTTGCTTGTGCTCTTCACAATCCAAGATGATCTACGTCAAAGCAACACAAATCCAAGATTTCACTTCACTAATGAGGTATTAGTGAAGAAAACACCATAATCTAAGTGGTTAGAATAGATGAGGATGATGAAGTAGGAATTTTGCTCACTTTAATATTTTATTTCTCATTATTTTTTCATCACATGAAGAAAACAAGAGAGCAAGAATCAAGAGCAAGAAGAAGAAGAAGCTCAAACTCAAGTGAGAATGAATTGTGATGTGGTTAGAAAATGTAACCAAGGGTTAAAAGTATCATGGCTATTGTAACAATCCTAAATTTCCTGTACAACTTTCTGTAGAATTTTTTCAAAATTTAAAGAAAGGGGTACTTTTGCCTGAGCACAAGTTAAATATTTGTTTTGCTAATTAATTACAAGAAGGAGCTTATAGCTCATTGGTAATACTTTGCACTGCTGAACCAAGCCACCAGAGTTCAAATCTCATATTCCACATTATTTTTAATATTGTTTTATTTTGAATTTTTAGAATACCAAGGGTATACATGTGCATATCTCACAAAAACCCCACTACACATGGAAAACTAACTGTACCAGGGGACTAATAAACCGACGGGGGACCTTCCGACCTCCTGACTCGGCCGGACTTGGCCGAATCGGCTGGCGGACCGGCCGTCGGGCCGCCGCCGTCGGCCGAACTCGGCCGGACCACCGAGTCATCAACATGGAAGTTGTGACTTTTGGGATCCCCTTCACCTCTGTATGGTTTAAATCCTCAGATCAGTACCTGAACTCTTTAAAACCCCTATTTACTCCATTTTAATACATTTTATCATATTTTTTTCAATTAAACCTTTCACCTAACCCTAACCCTATAAATACAACCCCTAAACACATCCTGCTCACTCTAAAATTCTGAGCAAAATTCTCAAGAAATTTCCTGGAACCCTAGTGTACTTTTGAAGTAGCGAAAGGCGAAGCTTCGGCGTTTTTTCCGGCGACAACCCTAGGAGTTCCCGGCGACGAAACGACGCACCGGCGCCTCCTCCCGTTCCCTATTCTTCTTGTCTAAGTCCTAAACCCGTAAGTCCCACTTCCCCCTTTCTCTACACTTTTCTAAAATACGTATTTCTAAAACCCGACGGAATCGGAGCAAATCCGGTTTCCGATTCGGTTCTTCCTAAAACTCTCGCTTTTCTTTAATACAATCATGTTAAACCATTACATGTTGACTATTAAATATTAAAAAATATGTTGAACAAGTTTCATGACAACCTATCTCATTTTGTAACTTTTACCGTACTTTTTCACTAAAATACCATGTAGTTTTATTTCGACATTAAAACATCACAAACTTGCTATAACTTTAAGTAGATCATGAGGTAATGACCTACCTCCTCACAATACTCATATGCAACATAGCACAATACCTTTCGAGAATATAGAATACGGGAAAACGAAACATTTCAAATAAATACCATGAATTAATAAAACCATTTTCTAAAAGATTAAGTATTCTTATAAATCTTTGCAAAGTGCCGCTACAACCCATTTGGGAAACCCGACTAGGATGGTGCGGATTATCGCACATCTCTGGGCTTAGTAGTGCGAGATGCATACTTTCGCAAGGAGCATTCGGTCTCGAGAGATTTAAAATACCAAAATCTTAAGAAAATGAGATTTCTAGAAATATAATATATATATTAAAATTTATTTTTATGAATATATATATATGTAATATCAAAAATACCTATTTTTGTTATAATATAAATACTTCAATTTTTCCAAAATCATAAGAATCACTTTACATTAAAATACCATGAAATCCATACAAGTTCAATATTACAATGAAATACCATGTATTATGAAAAATAAGTTATTCTCATTAGAAATGTCACAAATAAAAAATCTACATTTATTACAACTCTAAAGACGATAATTAAATACTTTGGGTGTATTTTGAAAATTATACAAAAGTATTTTTACATAAAAACCCCTCAAGTTCTATAAATTACCCTAAGGACCCTAGTAAATATAGGTTTAAGCGAGACCAATCTTTTGAGCCTCAGGGAGCCGGAGAAGTGGGTGCTTGGCTATTTAAAGTAGACAACTTAACAACGGTGTTATCAACACGATAATCGTCTTTGAAAAAAACACAAAACCTGTCGCCCATGTGCAGCGGTTACCGATAACATCAAAACAATCAGGACTTCAATTTACTTTTCTAATTGTCTGACTCGGACTGAGTCTCTTTTTAATAATCTGACTTGAATATGATTCAAGTACAATCTACAATATTACAATTCAACATGAATCCATGAATACATATATTCAATCTATTCAATCTGTATTGACTGAACCGAACCATGGATATACTTCCATTTACATGATTCTCCAGTTACATCCATGATTCTACAGTTACATCCATTTACTGATATCATGGTTTCGTTAAGTCACTCAATTATACAATCTATACAGTTTACCAAACAAGACAATACAATAAAACAATACAATCAAGACATCGCGGGGTTTAAGGGGTAGATTGGTACTGAAAGTATTAGAAGTGGCACGAGATTGCAACCATAAGACACCTAACCTATATTCCGTTGCTGTTGTACCGTGGCCTAAACGGTTCCTTAAGTTCCTGATACCTTAGTCTCCGGGGCAAGTGAGACTCCTCTCGTATACACTTGCATCCTTCTATACCAAGCTACAAACAACAGCGTTAACCATATAATACAACTTTAAAATCTACCTTCTCTTTCTGTCTATTCTATTTCTCCCTTACCTTTGGGACTTACCGAGCGATTTGTTCGCTGACGACATTCTCTTTCTTTCTTCTTTAAATGTCGTCAGGTGATCTGGACACTCCGGAGATCGAGCCCATTAGTGAAGACTTGGACCACTTCATTGAAGACCCAGAGCTTTAGTTCATTGTACACTTTTATTTCAGTAATTTTCCTTTTCTGTTATGCCATTGTTTAGGCATTGCTTTCATTCAGTTGTATTTACTTTTCCTTGCATTGTACAGAAAGAATGTGAATAAATAGAGTTGTTGTTTTATTATATCTTGTCTCTTATGTATTTACTCTTATATTGCTTAGATACGCTTAGCGTATTTACTTCACAGTAAATACGTAGCGGCCTCGTCGCGTCCTCTGCCCGTACACTGGGAAGCGGGGCGTGACAGTTAACTCATGTAGAGAATAAACCATGGGTTATGGTTAGGGTTAGGTTAACAAATATCTTAGCAAATATCTAAAGAGTGGACTAAGTCAACTTAAGAAAATATCTTAAGTATTTATCCACAATTTAGAATTAACTAAAATAAATAATAAATCTAACCCTAATTTTAGCTTTCGTGTGAATCTCATTAAACCCTAGTTGCATTTATAACCTAGCATGTTACAATATTATATATCACATATATAATATATAATGTAACAAAAGAAAAGAATACAATAAACATATATCACATATATGTTAAATGTATCCAAAGTGAGAAAATGAAATACTTAAGTGAGTGTATATTAGTTGATATAATTTAATATATCAAATATATAATTATACATTAAATTATCGAGTCAACGCTTGATCCGATAATCCGGCTATATCACATATAACCGACTAATATAAAAAATGTATCATCTCATCGAATCAACACTTGATTCGATGACCTGGCTATATCACATATAACCGGCCGATATCATATATCGCGAGAATAGAATACGGTATCACATACTCGTATCAATCTCGGTCCCGCACATATCACATATGTGCTCCTACTCCGTTTCTCCTGAGCCCGGAAACCTCTGTGTAGGACTCTAAAGACTCGTCAATACGCCGGCAGTAGGTAATGATCATATCAGACACCCACAAGCTGCAAGCGGTCAGCTAAACGTAACGGCCACCCGGGTATTGAGTGATCAGAAGATCAACAAGAAAGCCTGCTCACACTCCTGTGAATCCAATCAATAACAATACCGTACAGTTCGGTCTCTTTGTCTGATATGTCGCATATCCAGTCTAGGGGTGGTAAAGGTCAGACCCCAGTAACCGATAAGTCGTGTCGATGTGAGGCTCATAACAGGTCGAGAAACTACTGATAACACTTACCGGTAGATCTCCATATCAGCCCTGGCCAGGGACTTCCAGTTATAGCCAATCGAACACAGCGCAACATCAACCCCCAATACCGGAAGAGACGAAACCCCTCCTATCGCTCATTGCCTCCATGTGATTCGGGACTGTACCCAAAAGCCACCGTTTTGCACATTCTCATGAACGTGGTAAGGTGGAAATCAAAGCACAGTGGGAATCACACAAGACTCTATGACGATCTCGGGTCTTTAGACTAACCTGTACCTGTGTCACCAGAGAACTGCTATCTGACGATAGGTATAATACCATCTAGGAGTTCTCGGCGTGTCCGTTCAGTGTACCCAGTTTCTACTGAGCACCCGTACACCATCTTTGATGTCAAACACCAATGGATGTGGGATCATCCATCGCCCATCATATGGGTCAAGATGCGTATACGCTATTCTACTCTGGAGTATCGATGCCCTGTCTCGATACACCCTCGACTAGGAACAATTATAGAATGTACTCGTGGACTACCCTGGCTCCACTAGTATGATCTGCATCATAGTCCTAGTAGTCAAGTACATATCCTAAGATCTTTATCAACATGTGAGAGTAAGACAGTAATACAATACAAGTCAATATGTTTAGACAAATTGAAACCAGATACCATACTATCATGTCGAGCAAGAAAGTCATCTCTATATATATCCAAGTATCCACTATAATATATATCATATATACAACAATGGCCTGTAGGGCATATACATAACTAACAATCTCCCACTTGCACTAAGGCCAGCTGTTGTAGTATCTCATACCCAACATCCCGAAGAGTCTCTCAAATTGTATCTGGGGTATGTCCTTTGTGAGTCCGTAGTGTTGTCCTTCGTGTCAACTCTCCTGACCTCGATCTCGCGGCGATCAACTATCTCCCAGATCAGGTGATACCACCTCAGAATATGCCTGGATCTCTGATGGGACCTGGGTTCCTTGGCCAAAGCCACAGCTCCATTGTTATCACAATAAAAAGGTATTGGATGTACAATGGACTGAACCATACCAAGTTCAGTGATGAACTTCTTCATCCAGACAGCCTTTTTGGCAGCATCGTTGGCAGCGATGTATTCAGCCTCCATCATCGAGTCTGCCACGGTTTCCTATTTGGAACTCTTCCAACACACCGCCCCTCCATTGAGGGTAAAGACAAATCCTGAGTGCGACTTAGTGTCGTCCTTATCACTTTGGAAGCTCGAATCGGTAAAGAACTCCACCTGGAATTCTCCGTTACCATACACCAAGAACATCTCTTCAGTCCTTCTCAACTACTTGATAATGTTCTTCACAGCTGTCCAGTGACTCTCTCCAGGATGTGCTTGATACCTACTCACTACACTTAGTGAGTATGCTACATCAGGTCTGGTACTTAACATCGCGTACATGATAGAGCCTACTGCCGAAGCATAGGGTATCCCTTGAATGCGAGCTCTCTCCAAATCAGTCTTGGGAGACATCTCTTTGGAGAGAGTGAGTCCAGAGACCGTGGGTAAATTCCCACGCTTGGATTCTTCCATACTAAACCTCTTTTGTATGGTGTCAATGTACCTGGATTGGGACAATCCCAGTATCCGTTTAGATGTATCTCTATAGATCCTAATCCCCAAAATGCAGGAGGCATCACCTAGATCTTTCATTGAGAATCTTTGTGATAAGAAGATCTTGACCGAGTGCAGCATAGGAATATCATTTCCTATCAAGAGTATGTCATCCACGCACAATACGAGGAAGACAACCTTACTCTCTGCCACCTTCTTGTAAATACAAGGTTCATCTACGTTCTTGATGAAGTCAAACTCTTTGACTACCACATAAAAACAGATGTTTCAATTCTGCGATGCCTTTTTTAACCCGTAGATGGATTTAAGCAGCTTGCACACCTTCCCGTTGCTCCCACTATCTACGAAGCCCTCTGGCTGAGTCATGTACACGCACTCCTCTAAATCACCATTTAGAAAGGCGGTCTTAACATCAATTTACCAGATTTCGTAGTCATGGTATGCAGCAACGGCAAGTAAGATCCGGATGGACTTAAGCATAGCCACTGGAGAAAAGGTTTCATCATAATCCACACCTGGTCGTTGACGAAAACCCTTGGCAACAATTCTAGCTTTGAAAGTCTCAACTTTTCCATCTACACCAAATTTCTTCTTAAAGATCCATTTGCTCCCAATGGGTTTTACCCCTTCAGGAGCAACTTCCAAAGTCCATACTTTGTTGGTGTACATGGATTCCATCTCAGATCGCATTGCATCCAGCCATTTTACAGAGTCACCACTCGTGATGGCCTGCTCGAAACTAGTCAGGTCATCATCTTCCATGATGCAGTCCTCACTCCCACCATCAATGAGAAAACCGTAGTATCTCTCAGGTGGATGAGGAACCCTACTAGATCGGCGGAGAGACTGAGGTTTGTTGGCTACTATCGAATCCTCTGGTTCTACCAAATCATCTGTTGTATTTTGTATCGCTGGAACTTCTTCCAGTTCTACCTCCTCGCCACTAATTTCTTTGTCAAGAAATTCCTTTTCTAAAAAGGTGGCATTACGAGAAACAAACACTTTTTGTTCCTCAGAATGATATAAGATATACCCATGTGAATTTTTGGGATATCCAACAAACATACACAAAACTGACCTTGCCTCGAGCTTTTCTGGATTTTGCGTTTTAACATAAGCCGGACAACCCTATATCTTAATATAATTAAGACATGGTCTCTTCCCCTTCCATATCTCATATGGAGTGGTAGGCACAGATCTGGTAGGGACCATATTCAATAGGTGTATGGCTATCTCAAGCGCATACCCCCAAAAAGAAATAGGCAACTCAGTAGTGCTCATCATAGAGCGCACCATATCTAATAAGGTGCGGTTCCTCCGTTCCGATACACCGTTGTGCTGTAGTGTATATAGAGGAGTAAGCTGAGAGAGAATCCTATTCTCTTTTAGATAGTCCAGAAACTCATTGCTCAAGTATTCTCCTCCTCGATCAGATCGAAAGATCTTAATACTTTTACCCGTTTGGTTCTCTACTTCGTTCTTATATTCTTTGAATTTCTCAAAAACTTCAGACTTGTGTTTCAACAGGAACGCATGTCTGTATCTTGAGAGATCATCAGTGAATGTAATAAAATACGAAGAACCATTTTTGGCATATGTAGACATGGGACCACATACATCACTATGTATCAGTCCCAAAAGTTCCGTAACTCTTTCTCTATGTCCACTAAACAGAGTTTTGGTCATCTTGCCTTTGAGACATGACTGGCAAGTATCATATGATGAAAATTCGAACGGATTCAAATATCCATCCTTATGTAACTAAGCTAGTCGTGTCGCATTGATATGACTTAGTCTACAATACCACAAGAAGGACTCGTTCATTTTTGAACTCTTCCTCTTGTGTGTGTTTTGTACATTGAGAACTGTTGTTTGGTTTAGAACGTATATGTCATTATTTAACGAGCCTGATCCAATCAACTTTTGATTCAGGAAGATGTTCATAATATTATCCTGTACTACAAAATTATATCCATCTTTACTCAATAAAGAAACTGATAAAAGATTGCATATCAGGATCGGAATGTAATAGCATTCATTCAGAATCATTGTATTACCATTTGGTAACACAAGGTGATATTCGCCAACTGCTTTGGCTGCAACATTTGCACCATTCCCTACTCTTATGGAATGATCACCCTCTCTCAGTTCTCTACCTTTCTTTAGCCCATGTAACATGTTACATATGTGGGATCCTGATCCGGTATCTAATACCCAGAACATAGAGTGAACTGAGAAACAGTTCTCGATAACAAACACACCCAAAGAAGATGCATCAACATGCTTGTTTTTCATTTGGGCGGCGTGGGAATCCGGATATTCTCCTATTTCCTGCTCTGCCTTATAACAATTATTAGAAAGACCAGAACCAACGTTCCCCTGCTCAGTATAACAAGCGGGTTCAGTCAATACATCCATATTATTATCTTGATTAAGGTCTGACATGGTCGTTACCTGGAGAGAGAGAGAAGAAAATACTTTAGCGTATGCTCTTACAAGATTAGATTGGTTATTATCTTATCTAGTCAGGATGGCTCCCACTGCTTTTATCAAATCTTCCTTCAAACCCTAAAAGGTAAGACTAGCCGGGATTAATTACACTTTACAAGTTCGCCAATCTTTCAGCCAGGCCAGTGTTGGTACTTTGAGGGAGGTTCCCCGTGCTTTTGCACGGACCTAATTAGAATAAACCTCGTTTTCCCAGAGGCATAACCCCGTTAACATCTTTCTAGACACCTACTTGATCGGCTAATTGTCATGTGTAAAACTCTCCCAGGAGTAACTCTTACTCGCAGTGGGTATCGGGATCCAACTATCTCATAGAAGGTATGCAATCTCATTGCAAATTTCAACACTTGAAGTTCCCGATAATGCTTTTACCCCTAGCAACCTATGACCTTGACGAAGGCCAACAAACCATAGGCCGCTAGTCAAGTTCAACCCGTATATTTCTTGATTGAATTAAACTCACCCGCACGACCCTTGATGTAGGCCAAAAAATTCGCACGACTACCCTAATCCAATCGCATCTTATGCTATAAACAGATAAGTACTAATCAGCTACCGCACACTACGCCTTGACGAAAGCCAACAAACGTAGCATGAATACTAATTAGTCCTAATCTGAAATGACGGAGGGCTACGCAGGTTTTTAAGAAAACCATGAGCGTAATGAACTTGATATCGTTGTAGAAACAAGTGATTTTTGAAAAGGAATGTTTTGAGGATTTTACTAGTTTCGCTAAAGAGGCCACTCCCGGTGAAGGGATCTCGGCTCTTTCCTTATCGAATAAGGTTTAGGATATTTCACAAATACCACTATGCAAAGCAAGAACTACAAAAGCAATCATAAAAAACCGAGTGAGTTTTAGCATCTGCTAGTTTCGCTAAAGAGGTCATTCTTGGTGAAGGGATCTCGGCTCTTTCCTTATCGAATAAGGTGCTAGATATTCTACAAGGAATACCGCTATGCAAAGCAAAAATAGAGCTGCCTTTTTTGAAAATTTGATTCTATAACATCTTTTTAGGTTTCTTTTTCTTTCATTAATCTCATTAATGACGTCCCATCATTTATGCTTCCTAAGCATCACAGAAGAAACGAAAATACAACGTACGCTTATGCCATCCGCATTCGCCACAGTGTCTCGTTATGCACCGTTAGGTTACTTAACTAACGGCATACCGGGGAGGGACTAGCGTGGGTGCAAAACATAAGCAACGTTTATTATATATCATATATATACAATAATAAAGCATTCGTCTCACGCATATAAAATGATCACATCACAGAATATCAGCAGCAGAAGATAACATATGAAATATTGGATATACTAGGAGGTCCGTGTTTTATTTTGAGCCTGTATAAAACACGGATTCCACGGCCGCGATGATAGCCAAACCCACATCCCTAGACCCCTACGAGAGCGGCAAGCAACCCTCCCAATTCTAGGGTTAGGAGACCCGGTCTCGACTCCTCGAGATGGCCTCCCACTGGACCCTAGAACCCGGTTGCTTGTGCTCTCCTCCTTGGGTCTATCCTAATGCGGAAAAGTAAATAATATACAATGGTGACATCATCCTCAATCCGGAAGTGCCCCAATAAAAGAATATTATATACAATGATTTTTACATGAATGAAAATATAAACCCCCATCTCAAATAAAACCCCCGGCTATTCAAAACACGACAATCCAATATAACATATCACAACAACACATAACATCACATGTTATCAACGTAAGTAAATATGCGTATCCCAATTGTCATTGATGTATAGCAATAAAAACGGTGATACACCATATATTACACTTACGGTCACAGAAAAGAAAGTGAAAAACTATAACATTTGGAATCCACAATCACTTTAGACATCATAAATCCGAAATATCACATATTACGGATTTCAAGCCTAACTATATGAATTCCACATATTGTATCACATTCCAGATAACTAGACAATGTTAAACTTTCTGATCGAATAAGCAAACACCCAAAATTTTCCAAATAGCTCAACACTTGAGCGGAGTTCAAAAAGTCCCAGAACATGCCACGACTCCTATGAACCAGCCGTAGAAGGGTCAACCAATGCCTCACATATGGCACCGCTAAACTACCACAAACCCTAGGGTTTAGTGGCGGGTTTGACGTTCACATAATCGAGTTAAAGTTTCATTCTTCTAGAGGGTTCACAGAATCGCTTGCATGATTTTCTGAAAGTTTTAAACTAAAGAAAATCCAACACTTGGAAAATTTCCAGCAAGGGAAAAAGTGAGTTATTGATATCCGTTCGAATTTTTTAACACGTTCTAAAATACCCAAAATAAAACCTAGAATTACGAATACGAAACACTCCGAATAGTTAATGCAGTAAATTAATATCACATGCAATTTTAGCAAAAACAAACAACACCTGAAGTACCAAACCCAAGAGACTGGAGCACCCTAGAAATTTCAACACAGGAATCCACTAAATGGCCGATCTGGCCAGTTTTACCCTCAAAGTGCTCGGCCATTTTCCGAGGGGATGGGCTAAAATTTGTAGGGTGTTCATATTGTATCACATACAACATTCTGCAAACGTTTGAAATTTTTTTCGACTCTCTGAAATTTTTTACAGAAACTAGGGTTTGATGTCGGGTGTTTCGGAATTGTTTCGGTTTCGTAATCCTACACTTATCCGTCTACTTCTCTAGCTAGGCTCTGATACCACTGTTGGGATACCTAGGGCGGAAGCAAGGTTTCGGGTAGCATCATCCATGCCAAGTTTAAATTTTTGCTGTTCTAGATAACCCTAACCATGAATTTTTAACTATAGAATCAAACTAAAGTACATGATAACAACTTAACATCTAAGTGATTAGGGATTACAACCTTTGTAGTCCTCTCCTTCACTTCTAAAGCTCCGAGTTGAAGTCCCTTCTCTATGATCATCATGCTCCCGGACTCTAGAGAGGCTCCATGAGGTGAATGAGACATCCTTGCTTCTGGTCTTCACAATCCAAGATGATCTACGTCGAAGAAACACAAACCCAAGCTTTCACTTCACTAATGAGTTATTAGTGAAGCAAACACCCTAATCTAAGTGGTTAGAATAGATGAGGATGATGAAGTAGGAATTTTGCTCACTTTAATATTTTATTTCTCGCTATTTTTTCATCACATGAAGAAATCAAGAGAGCAAGAATCAAGAGCAAGAAGAAGAAGAAGCTCAAACTCGAGTGAGAATGAATTGTGATGAGGTTAGAAAATGTAACCAAGGGTTAAAAGTATCATGGCTAACTCATGTAGAGAATAAACCATGGCTATGGTTAGGGTTAGGTTAACAAATATCTTAGCAAATATCTAAAGAATGGACTAAGTCAACTTAAGAAAATATCTTATGTATTTATCTACAATTTAGAATTAACTAAAATAAATAATAAATCTAATCCTAATTTTAGCCATGGTGTGAATCTCATTAAACCCTAGTTGCATTTATAACCTAGCATGCTACAATATTATATATCACATATATAATATATAATGTAACAAAAGAAAAGAATACAATAAACATATATCACATATATGTTAAATGTATCCAAAGTGAGAAAATGAAATACTTAAGTGAGCATATATTAGTTGATGTAATTTAATATATCAAATATATAATTATACATTAAATTATCGAGTCAACACTTGATCCGATAATCCAGCTATATCACATATAACCGACTAAAATAAAAAATGTATCATCTCATCGAATCAACACTTGATCCGATGACCCAGTTATATCACATATAACCGGCCGATATCACATATCGCGAGAATAGAATACGGTATCACATACTCGTATCAATCTCGGTCCCGCATATATCACATATTTGCTCCTACTCCGTTTCGCCTGAGCCCGGAAACCTCTGTATAGGACTCTAAAGACTCGTTAATACGCTGACAGTAGGTGATGATCATATCAAACACCCACAAGCCGCAAGCGGCCAGCTGAACGTAACGGCCACCCGGGTATTGAGCGATCAGAAGATCAACAAGTAAGCCTGCTCACACTCCTGTGAATCCAATCAGTAACACTATCGTACAGTTCGGTCGCTTCGTCTGATATGTCGCATATCCAGTCTAGGGGTGGTAAAGGTCAGACCCAGTAACCGATAAGTCGTGTCGATGTGAGGTTCACAACGGGTCGAGAAACTACTGATAACACTTACCAGTAGATCTCCATATCAGCCCTGGCTAGGGACTTCTAGTTATAGCCTATCGAACACAGCGCAACATCAACCCCCAATACCGGGAGAGACGAAACCCCTCCTATCGCTCATTGCCTCCATGTGATTCGGGACTGTACCCAAAAGCCACCGTTTTGCTAAGGTGAAAATCAAAGCACAGTGGGAATCACATAAGACTCTATGACGATCTTGGGTCTACAGACTAACCTGTACCGGTGTCACCAGAGAACTGCTATCTGACGATAGGTATAATACCATCTAGGAGTTCTCGGCGAGTCCGTTCAGTGTACCCAGTCTCCACTGAGCACCCGTACACCATCTTTGATGTCAAACACCAATGGATGTGGGATCATCCATCGCCCATCATATGGGTCAAGATGCGTATATGCTAGTCTACTCTGGAGTATCGATGCCCTGTCTCGATACACCCTCGACTAGGAACAGTTATAGGATGTACTCGTGGACTACCCTGGCCCCACTAGTATGATCTGTATCATAGTCCTAGTAGTCAAGTACATATCCTAAGAGCTTTATCAACATGTGAGAGTAAAACAATAATACAATATAAGTCAACATGTTTAGGCAAAGTGCAACCAGATAGCATACTATCATGTCGAGAAAGAAAGTCCTCTCTATATATATCCAAGGATCCACTATAATATACATCATATGTATAACAATGTCCTCTAGGGCATATACATAACTAACAATTTCCTACTTGCACTAAGACAGCTGTTGTAGTATCTCATACCCAACATCCCGAAAAGTCTCTCAAATTTTATTTGGGGTATGGCCTTTGTGAGTGGATCCGCGGTGTTATCCTTCTTGTCAACTCTCCTGACCTCGATCTCGCGGCGAACAATTATCTCCCGGATCAGGTGATACCGCCTCAGAATATACCTGGATTACATGCTCATGAAAACCCTAAGTAATATAAAAACCCCTCGAGGTTTTATTTTTAATCCATATTAATATATTTTTCATAAAACCCTCTCTAGATATACAAAACAATATTTAAGGACTTTAGTAAATATAGGTTTAAGCGGGATCAATTCTCTTGAGCCCCAGGGAGCCGGAGAAAATGAGTGCTTGCCTATTCAGGTTAGAAAACTTAACCAGAGTTATCAATAGCAATTGTCTTGAAAAAAGGCACAAATCCTGCCGTCCATGTGCAACAGTTGTCGATAATTCCCGAACCTAAGAATTCAAGAGTTAAATCGATACAAGTGTCTGACTCAGTCTGATTCCAGTTCAAACCTGAATCCAAAATCAAACCCAAATACTTGATCATGAACATGAATACTCAAATTTAAACCTCAATATCAAACATATATACTTGACTTGACTTGACCGAATCATGGTTATTACTTGACATGACTACTTGAATACATGATTGCATCCTGAACATGAATACTTGAATATTTTGTATCCATAGTTTCGGCAAGACTTGTAAACATAATCTATACAATATATTATGCGGGGATAAAGGGGTATATTGGTACAGAACGTATATCGTGGTACGAGAGGTCACTTAAAAGACACCTACATGAATTCTCATGCCATTGTCCCGTGGGATATGACGGGGCCTTGTACTACATGTTACCATAGTCCATGGGTTAAGATGGAATCCTCAGGTATATATGAATACCTTCTTTACCAAACTACAAACAACCACGTTATAATAATTATCATATACCTGTAATCAGTCATATACACTTTACCTGTTCATTTCACTGTATATACTATATTCTCTTTCTTCTTTTGGGACTTACCGAGCGTTAGTTCATTAGCGACATTTTTTTTCATTTCTTTCTTTGGAATGTTCATCAAGAGGACCGGACTCTGAGGAGACAGAGCCGAGTCGGAGGACTTGGACCAGCTTACCGCTCAGCCTGATTTCTAGTTCCGTTGCGCTTACTTTCCTGTATGCCATTGTTTAGACAATGCTTTACTCGTTGTATCTTTTATTTACAAACAGTTGTATGTAAAGATGAATGTAAATAAAGTTGCTGTTTTATTTTAATACTCTTGTCATTCTTGTTTATTTTACATATTGCTTAATTATGCTTAACGTATTTATTTCTTAGTAAATACGTTGCGGCCTGCCACGTCACCGTATCCGTCTACTGGGGAGCATGGCGTGACACCTAAAGTTTGTGTTTCTAGGTTAACTATCTTACAGGTATTTGAAACCAATGAATGTACTCCTCTATGTAACTCAAAAGTATATATCCCATTACCCCCGGGACCGCGGATCAAGATATATGATCAAGAATAATTCCGTTCCGTTAGCCCCCGAAACCACGGATCAAGTAATAAGAATCGCAAGTGAATCTGTTCCGTTAACCCCCGGAACTACGGATTAAGTAATAAGAATCACGAATGATTATGTTTCGTTACCCCCTGGAACCACGGATCAAGTAATATCCTTTTAAGTTACACTTTAGTTACACCTTTAATTTCCCTATTTCTCTAGGTTTCATTTTCCAAGTCAGGTATGAATAATATCTATCTATCTAATACCAATATAAGAACATGCAGGTACATGTTATGTCTATTTAGAAAACATGTCACGTCCATCAGGACAATAAGTCAGGATTGTTAGTATCGGTAAATATCACAGGTAACATGTATAACCAATATAGCAATAGCAATAGCAAGATGGCAGGTCACAATCATGTCAGGTATTGTGTACTTAACTGGTAAAGTATTTAATTACACAACCAAATCATAGTAAATAGCAGGATTATAGTTGTCACAGTTATCTAGCCGTGATATCGAAAGTAACGAAATGATATATCCATTATTAATTGTTAAATATATATATCAAACCGTATTTAAAATGAGGTTTCACGATTATCAGGTATTATACATTAAACTGTATTAATTCCTACTCTTCGATTAAACTATTGAGCCAACTAGATTAGTTTGCTATAATTTCATATTATCAATACAATTTAAATAATGTTATATATATATACTGCAAATTATAAACTTGTTATAGTTAATGATATACATATAATAATGATGATTAATATTACGATATCTAGATAAATAAAACATAGCATGTGGCAAGTCGTAAACTTTCCTGGATATGGATAAAATACGACGACGGGTACTCGGAGATGGGTGTGGACACAAAAATACGAACGGAGCAAGGTCAAGACTTTATTTCGTCAAAAGATCACGGCTTGGCTTGAACTTGGGATCTGTTTAGGCTCGTCCTGATAGTTGAGCTTGGCTCCAAGATGCTCGATGACGAAAACGAGGTGTAGGGAGTCGGCGATGATGAGGGTTGCTGCTGCGATGGGTTGCTGGTGATGGGTTTTCTGTGAGATGAAGGGGAAGTGATCGGTGCTAGTTGGTGCTGGGGTTTCAAACTCGGGTTGGTGGGTCGAAGGTGGGTTTTTTGTGTGCCGACGGTAGAGCTTGCGAGTGGGGTTTTAAGTTGAGGTGAAGAGGGTTGTGCTCAGTGAAGGGTTTCGAGATGGAGGATCTCGACTGAGCATGGAGGAAGTTGGTTGGAGGTTGAAGGAAGGCAGAGACGGCAGTGGAGTTTGGCATCTCGGGAGTTGGAGTTTCCGGTAAGGTCTCAGGTAGAAGAAGATGGTTGTGGTGATGTCTCGGGCCGACGGTGATGGGTATGGTCGCCGACGGTAGGAGATCAGCAAAGAAGAAGGGTGCGGTGAAGGAGGAGGATGCAGTGGCTATGAGGGTGAAAGGGGTTGAAGGTGAGAGGCGGCCGTAGTTGAAGTTCTCGGAGGTTGATGGGTTAGTGGCTATGATTGTGGGCTCACTGGAGAACACGAGCGCGAGGAAGAAGAGAAGAAGTGGTCGGGGATAGAGAGAGGAAGATGAAGATGGAGGCATTGACTCGGTGATGTTGTAGGAGATGGAGGTGAGGTCGCTGGTGAGGGTGGCGGTGAAGATGCAGGTGGTAAGGTGATGGAAACGATGTCAATGATGATGCGACGAGGAGTCGGGGATGATGGCTCATGGTGAGAACGAGGTTGGAGGCAAAGGCGAGATGGGTGCGAGGGGTTTTGGGCTCGGGAGTAAAAGGAGGAGGAAGGAGAGCGGGAGAGAAAGAACAGAGAGAGAGTTTTTATTATTTTATAAAAAGAAAAATATAAATTATATATATTTATAGTATATAGTAAGTTATATATATATATATATATATATATATATATATATATATATATATATATTAGTTTATTATATAACTAATAGTATAAAAAGATAATATCTATCTCCGATCCGTCTCTAGCAAAATCTTACTGAAACTATATATATTGGAAAATAATACACACACGCGGCGCGCGCGTAGCCTATTAACCATAATGCAATGGTTAGAAAAGAATATATTTTAAATATCTGATACCCTTTATTTAAGATTTAAAAGGATTTAGATATATTTAAATCTAATAACTATATGGTATCTAGGTTATTAGAGATTTAGGCGTAATGGATAAATGTCAGTATAAAAACATGGGATGCTTAAGTAACGTATTGACAGTTAAAATATATAGCATATCATTAACGTATGGCTACTAGAAAATATACACGTATGATTCAATATTAAATATATCTGTTACATTAGATTCATGACGATTTAGTTTACGGATAAATATTAATAAAAATATAATCTAGCACCATAACGGGTTTCACACAAGCGGGTCGAGTCGGATAAAAATTTCCACTATTCGAACCAATCACAACCTAAATAATAAATAGAGCAAATTTTAAAATACCAATAAATATCGTACGATCGTGCTAGGGTGTTACATAGTGATAGCAAACATTAATATTGATTCTTAGCGGATGCTGCATTGTCAAACGTGAGTGGTATTGAATTAGTTGTGCCAAGTATACTAGTGATAAGTGATTGATTCGTAAAAGTGAATAGTGCAGTGAAAAGTGAATAAAAATGTATTATTGGCGTATACTTGTACCCAACTAGCCATATACATCTTATTATTAAAACTTAGGGAAAATGGGAAATTGAAGTGGAATGGAACTTATATTTAGCGAGATTAGCGATTTAGAGGATGATCATTCGAACAATGACTCTTATATATATTTTAGATTATGGACTTAGCGGTCTGGCTGACAGGGTTATGTCCCAGGCGACAGTGGGCCATAGTCTCGGGAACGCATGAGTCCCTCGTTAAACATGATCACTCTTTTCCACAGTTCGATTTCAATTGACCTAGCGATCAATTGGGACATGGATCATATATTGCATTGAGTGTTGACACACCGATTACATGCATACACTGTTTCCACTGTTATTACCTTTCGTTTCATGCTTTATTATATTGCTATTATATTATTGCTATTGTGTCGTCTTGACGACCTGAGTATGCATGCTTAGAGCTTGGAGAGGACGCCGCTCAGGAGTCAGACCTACCGTTCAAGCTTGTAGATCTAGACGGTTTTACTTTCAGCACTTTTACTGCTTTCCCTAAAATCAACCTTGTTTTCGCACTTGGTTAATTGTTTTCTTTTCTGTTGAACTATTGTAAATTGTGAACTGTGAGAGTTTGATGTAATAAACTAAGTGATGTGGTTTCTTTACTTCTGTGATGTGTTTACTGATTACCATGTAATGCTAAAAACCGAAGTGTGATTACGGATGGACTTTTCCTTGACCGTAAGAGCAAGGCTGGCCTAGTAGCCCCCGTATTCCGTATTTTGGAAAGCGGGGCATGAAATGTCTTTGTTGGTATCAGAGCCGGGTTTAGTATACAAGAGAGCGAAGCGAACGATCAAGTACAGCCAATAATGGGGACAAAACCATAAGAAAACTTGAAATTTCCCTTAGTGTATCGGTATGGAGCCAAGGAATAACGTGACTTATGCTTTATTACGTTGTTTTTACTTCACTATAATTTGCTTTCATCTTTATATCTAATTATATCCTTTCATCTATCGTCCAGTGACATGACCTTTCTGAACAACCTCTCTTCGGACTCTAGTTCCCAGGATTGCACAGAGAGGATCCTGAACGCACTGACGATTCTCGCGGAATCTTAAGAGAGAAAGACCGACCTACTTATCAAGAGTCTTAGGGCAATTACCGCATTGGGAGAACCCTCAGCTCTCCTTATCGCCCCCAAGGGTGTCGCTGCACCAGCTACACCTGCCAGTGTTGGCACTGTATCGGATTTCTGGAGACTACACCTGACTGTATTTATAGGGTTAGCCGAACCACTTGAGGCCGAGCAATGGCTAGTCAATGTGGAGAACCTATTGAAGGTCGCACGAGTCCCTAATGAAGAGAAAGTAAACGTGATAAAGATTCAGCTGGAAGACAAGGCCCGTACTTGATGGTTCATAGAAGAGAACAGGATAGGTGAGTCGATTGAATGGAGCAAGTTCAAAGAATGTTTCCTGGACCACTACTTCCCCTTCACAGCCAAAGCAGAAATGGAGGAAAGATTTATCTTGCTAAAGCAGAACGGCCGTCCCGTTAATGTATATGCAGCAGAATTCAACCGCCTGAGCCGATTCACTCCCTATACGGTCGCTTTAGAAGCCACCAGGGCCAGAAATTTCTTACAGGGACTGGACTTTGAGCTGCAGCAGTTGATCGCGTCTCTCGAGTTGCAGACTTTCACGCAAGTACTCAATACTGCACGAATTCAGGAGAAGCTGATCGATAAATTCAAAGCCCCAGCTCAAGTGACAGAAGGCCCCCAGTTATCCCTGCATGTACTCAACCATCGTCCCGATAGGTCATACCAGTTCACAGGCCAGGAACGATGCAGATGAAGCATCCCTTCATGCCCCAGCAGCAACAACAGAGGAAGGTTTTGGTTTGCGGTTACTGTCACAGGAACGACATACCTAGAAGGACTGTCGCCATACCAAAGAATAGAGTTTACTTTGCGGGTCCGGTCAGCACAAAATTAATGGTTGCCCTCAGCGGACAGAGTTACAAGGAAGATTTGAACCGCAGCAACAAAGAACGTTGGAGCATAGGCAGACCAACATAGGTCGCGGTCAGGGACGTTCTTTCATCCTGACTGCTGAACAGGCAGAGGCCTCGGGTGAAGTCGTTACAGGTACTCTACTCGTTCATTCTACGCCAGCTAGAGTACTATTTGATTCAGAAGCATCAAATTGTTTCATATGTAAACATTTCGTCGACACTCACTCCATACCACTTGAACCATTAACCAAGGGATGGGAAATACATACGGGTAATGGTATTATAGTGTCTAGTCGAGAATGTAGATCTCGTCCAGTTGTAGTTTGTGGCAGGGAATTCTATGTGAATTTCCTTTTAATTGGGATATGCAGTTATGATGAGATTCTTGGGATGGATTGGATGAGTACATTCCATACGATTATCGATTGTCGAGCTAGACTTTCCGTATCCCCAATCACCCTGGGTTTATTTTCGAAAGTGGAAGCGAATCTTTGGAGCCAGCAAAGTATAGAGCTATGCCGAAGGTGTTGACTGCTATGGAGATTGACGAGAGCCCGGCACCAGAGATCGTTCGGGATTTCTTTAATGTGTTTCCTGAAGATTTACCAGGTCTACCACCTCCTGGCATCTTGTGATTCTCAATCGACCTGATTCCAGGTTCATCATCAGTTTCTCGGACACCGTACAGAATGGAGCCAGTTGAATTGGCAAAATTGAAGAAGCAATTTGGAGATCTTTTGGAGAAGGGATTTATTCGCCCAAGCGCTTCTCCGTGGGGTGCACCAGTCTTATTGGTGAAGAAGAATGATGGATCGCTGTGGATGTGCATGGACTATCATGAGATGAACAGAGTGACGATAAAGAACAAGTACCCCATTCCGCGCATCGACGACTTATTTGATCAACTAGGTGGTGCCAAGATATTTTCGAAAATGGATCTTCATTCGGGTTATCACCAGATCAGAGTAACAGCTGAAGATGTATGCAAGACGGCTTTTCGGACCCGATACGGGCATTGTGAGTTTCTCATGATGTTGTTCAATGTTACCAGTACTCCAACAATATTCATGGATCTGATGAACAGGTTCTTTGCTGAATACTTGGACACGTTTGTTTTTGTATTCATCGACGACATACTAGTCTGCTCTAAGACTCGAGAGGAGCACGCCGAACATTTGCGAACTGTACTACAAATTCTGCGAGAAGAGAAGCTATACGCAAAACTGAGCAAGTGCGAATTCTGGCTCGACAAAGTACAGTTCTTAGGACACATTGTTTCGAGCGAAGGCATTTTAGTGGACCCAGCGAAGGTAGAATCTGTCAGAGATTGGCCAACAACAAAGTCAGTGGCCGAGATCAGAAGCTTCCTGGGTCGGGCAGGATATTATCGGCATTTCGTTCAAGACTTTGCATGAGTTGTTGAACCCTTAACAAAGCTTACGCGGAAGGAAGTGCCTTATATATGGTTAGAGGAATGTGCACAGGGTTTTGAGTTGCTGAAACAAAAGTTGACTACGACCCCTATTCTTACAGTGCCGGATAATTCAGGTGGTTTGGTGATACACAGCGATGCTTCAAGGAAAGGTTTAGGCCGTGTTTTGATGCAGCATGGTCGGGTAGTTTCTTATGCCTCACGGCAGCTGAAGAATCACGAGAAGAACTACCCAACTCATGACTTGGAGTTAGCTGCAATGGTTTTCGCCTTGAAGATCTGGAGACATTACTTATTGGGAGAAAAAGTGGGAGTGTACACGAATTACAAGAGTCTGAAATATGTGTTCACTCAGAAGGAATTGAATATGAGGTAATGTCGATGGTTAAAACTAATGGCGGACTATGACTTGGACTTACAATACCATTCGGGAAAAATAAATTTCATACTCGACGCTCTCAATCGCAAGCCAACGGTCATGATGTTGACCAGCCAGAGGAGCATCATTGAAGACTTTCTGAAGCTCAAACTAGAAGTCGTTACACCGAGTACAACCGAGCAGCTTTGGCAACTACAGGTGCAGTATTCACTAGTAGATCGCATTAAGGCTGCATTGGCTGACGATCCTCGATTGCAAAAGTTCTGAGAGCAGGTGGAAGCCGGACCGAGGACAGATTTACTCATATATCGAGACGGTTCTTTAAGATTCTATAACAGCCTCTGCATTCCCAAAGGTGATATTCGAGAAGGAGTACTAGCTGAGGCTCACAGTTCAACTTATTCAGTGCATCCGTAAGGAATGAAAATATACCGAGACATGAGGCAACACTATTGGTAAAACGGGATGAAGCGAGAGATTGCACGGTTTGTATCTAAGTGCTTAGTATGCTAACAGGTAAAAGAAGAACACCAGAGGACAGCTAGATTGTTGTAGCCGCTTCTGATACCCGAGTGGAAATGGGGGCACATCACTATGGATTTCGTGACGGCCCTACCACAGAGTCCAAGGGGCAACAACGCCGTCTGGTTTATCGTCGACCGTCTCATGAAAGCAGCACACTTTATACCTTTCCGAGTGGGACAGTCGACAGAGTCACTTGCGGAGAAGTACGTGCAGGAAGTAGTGCGACTTCACGGAGTTCCGGACAACATATTTGTTAGTTATATGTATGCCATAGAGGCCATTATTCTACATGATTGCATATTATAATGGATGCTTGGACATATATAGAGAGGACTTTCTTGCTCGACATGATAGTATGCTATCTGGTTGCTCTTTATCTTAACATGTAGACTAGTATTGTGATACTGTCTTTCTCTCACATGTTGATAAAGCCCTTAGGATGTGCACTTGATTACCAGGACTATGATGCAGATTATACTAGTGGGGCCAAGGTATTCCATAAGTTCATCCTTTAATTGTTCCTAGTCGTGGGAGTATCGAGACATGGCATCGATATTCCAGAGTAGACTAGTGTGTACGTTTCTTGACCCTGTATGGGGCAATGGATGATCCCACATCCATTGGTGTTTGACATCAAAGATTGTACACATGTGCTCATTGGAGAATGGGTAAACCGAACAGGACTCGCCGAGAACTCCTAGATAGTATTATACCTAACGTCAGATAGCAGTTCTCTGGTGACACTGGTACAGGTTAGTCTGTAGACCCGAGATCGTCATAGAGTCTTGTATGATTCCTACTGTACTTTGATTTCCTCCCTACCACGTCCAAGAGAGCGTGCAAATAGATGGATTTTGGGTACAGTCGTGATTCATATGGAGGCAATGAGCGATAGGAGGGGTTTCATCTCTTCCGGTATTGGGGGTTGATATTGCGCTATGCTCGATTGGCCATAACAGGAAGTCCCCAGATAGGGCTGATGATGAGATTTACTGGTAAGTGTTATCAGTAGTTTCTCGACCCGTTATGATCCTCACATCGGCATGACTTATATAGTTATTGGGGGTCTGACGTTTACTACCCCCAGACTCGATTTACGACATATCAGACGAAAAGACCGGACTGTACGGTAGCGTTACTTACTGGATTCATGGGAGTATGGACAAGCTTTCTTGTTGATCTTCTGATCGCTCAATACCTGGGTAGCCATTACGTCCAGCTATTACCGCTGATGTCTTGTGGGTGACTGATATGATCATCACCTACTACTGGCGTATTGACGAGTCTTTAGAGTCCTACACAGAGATTTCCTGGCTCAAGCAAAACGAAGTAGGGCACATATGTGATATGTGTGGGACTGAGATTGATACTTGTATGTGATGCAGTATTCTAATCTCGCGATATAGGTTATATGTGATATAACCGGATTATTGAATCAAGTGTTGATTCAATAATTTGTTATATGTATATTTGATATACATGTAAATGATATTAGTAGGTTGTATGTGATATAGCCGGGTTATTAAATCAAGTGTTGATTTAGTAATTTGATATATAATTATATATTTGATATATTAATATATATTAACTAATATTAGCTCACTTAAGAATTTCTTTTTTACTAATACATTTAAATATATATGTGATATATATTAATGTATTTATATTATTGTGTCATGCTAGATGATACATTGGACTTGGGTGTATGAGACTCATACCTAACTAAAAATAATTTGGGTGATTAATTATTAAGGGAAAAATCAAAATTAGGCAGAAATTAGCATGGCTAAAGATGCTTGTGGAAGTATGTAGAAGTCTTGACTTAAATCCACTAATTTTGTTTTACTCTAGATATTTATTTACCCAACCATTATCTTTCGCCATGGTTAAGTCTCTACAAATATCACTTATGATATTTTCTCACCATGCTTCATTACTTGAGCTTTTTCTTCATCTTATTTTTCTTCTCTTGATTTCTAGTGAGGTGAAAAAGAAAAAGAGAAAAATAATTCTAAAGTGAGCAAAATTCCTACTTCATCAATCTATACCAAACTAGCCATTTAGTATAGGCTGTTTACTTCACTAATCCATCAATTAGTGAAGAGGTAGCTTGAGTTAGAGATTCTTCGACGTAGATCATCTTCGGCCCCGAAGATCCTTGAGTAAGCTAGTTCCCTTCGCCTAGTGGAGCCTAAGGAGAGTCCGGGACACCACTACATGGACCAAAGGGACTACTACACGGAGATTTAGAAGTGAAAGAACGGTCTATAAAGGTTATATTTCTATTTCACTTAGTGTAAAGTTTGTTTACATGCTATAAAAACCCTAATTCTCTAGTTAGATCCTTGGTCGGGCTCGCTCGGCACCCTAGATTTTTTTGAAATAGCATACTTGATGCGTGCCGAAATATAGCGGGGGTGCTAAGCGAACCCAGCAGTGGTATCAGAGACATGATAGAGCATCAGGAGTAGTCTAGGCAAAGTTAAAGTGTTCGATCGACTTTTCGAGACCCGAAATACCCACTCTCTGAATTTTTTTTCGAAAGTTGGAATTTTTCATATTAAAAATATTCAGAAAATTGTGCTGGCTTTTTTATGGATCCCCAAGAAAAACGACGGTGTTTCCCCCAATCAGAACAAAACACTGTTCAAAATTTTCAATTTTGAAATGAAGCAGCGCCAGCGCTGAGAGGGTCAAAAACTCTGAGGCAGCGTTCACGTGCAAAGAACGTGAGCGCTAGCGCTAAGAGCGCTGCACTCTAAGCAGCGCACCACGTGCAAAGCACGTGAGCGCTAGCGCTGGAACTAAATGTTCCCAACGGTTGGATCAAAGATCCAACGAACATGATTAAAAATCATCATTTGACCAGAATAAAATTCTGTTAAGGAAAGATTCCTCAAAATCTTTCCAAACAAAAAGATCGTGCTCTGTAAATCAGAGCACCGTCGGATCAATGATCCAGTGGTAATTAAAAATCACTAAAATACAGAATAAATTCTGTATAGGGAAAGATTTCCCAATCTTGTTAAAAATAAGAACATTGCCTTCTGTAAATCAGAAGCCCTTGGATCAAAGATCCAACGATGGGAAAATCTCCAAATCAATTGGAGAAAAGATCTCCTTAACCGATTGAACAAATCAGCCTTGCCCTATATAAAGGCCCCAAGACTTCTAGTCTCTAATAGAGGAACCCCCCTAAAAACTTTGAGAAATCTTAGAAAGAAGAGCAAGCATTCGGAAGAAGAAGATTTTTTTCAAGGTAAAAAGAACAGAAAGACGAAATTGTCACGCCCCGCTTCCCGGTGTACGGCGAAGGGGACGCGACGAGGTCCGCTACGTATATACTCAGAAGTACATACTCTAAGCGTATCTAAGTAATATAAAATAAATACACAAGAGACAAGAGATAATAAAACAACAACTTTTATTTATTAACATTCTTTTGTACAATGCATGAAAAGGAAATACAACTGAAATAAAAGATGCCTAAACAGTGGCATAACAGGAAATGAAAAGTACTGAATGGAAAAGTGTACAATGAAACTAAAGTGCTGGATCTTCGGCAAACTGCTCCAAGTCTTCTGCAGATGGCTCGATCTCTGCCGGGTCCAAACCACCTAACGACATTCAAAGAAAAAAGAAATAGAATGTCGTCAGCGAACAGGTCGCTCGGTAAGTCCCAAAGATAAGGCAGAAATAGACAGAGAGTAAGAGAGAGAGGGAGAGAGAGAGTAGCTTTTAATGTTGTATTATAATATTGTAATGTTCTATTAACGCTGTTGTTTGTAGCCTGGTACAGAAGATGCCAGTGTATACGAGGGGAGTCCCACTTACACCGGGGACCTTGGTAACCTGTAGTACAAGGCTCCGTCGATAATACCACGGAACAACGGCATGGATGTAATTGCGTCTTAAGTGACCACCTCGTGCCACCTTTAACATATTCCGTACCAGTCTACCCCTTAAACCCCGCAGTGTTTTAATTGTATTGTTTTGTACTGTAATTTGTATTGAATGTATAATTGAAAGACTGACCGAAACCATGATATCAGTAAACGGATGTAACCGTAGAATCATGTAAGTAGAATAACTGAGAATCATGTAAAAGGAATATATATATATATATATATATATCCATGGTTCGGTTCAGTCAAGTTGTATAAATTGATAATTGAATTCATGGATTCATGTGTTCATATTGAATTGGAATATTGTAGATTTTAGATTGACTTGAATCATATTCAAGTCAGAATGATCAGACTCAAACCCGAGTCAGACAGTTAGAAATGTAAATCGAAGTCCTATAATTGCTAGGGTCCTTAGGGTAATTTATAAACTTGAGGGGGTTTTATGTAAAAATACTTTTATATACTTTTCAAAATACACCTCAAGTATTCTTTATTCGTCTTTAGAGTTGTAATGAATGTGGATTTTATATTGTGCCATTTCTAGTGAAAATATCCTAGTTTTATAAACAAGGTATTTATCTTTAATATTGATTTATTTGAAGTTCATGGTATTTTAGTGTAAAATTTATTCTTGTGATTTTTAGAAAAAGGTGAAATATTTATATCATGATAAAATAGATATTTAAATGATAAAAATATATATATTTATACAAAGATAATTTTAATAAATATTTTATATTCAAAAAATCTCATTTTTCTTAAGATGACGTATTTTAAACCTTTCGAGACCGAATGCTCCTTGCGGAGGTCTGAATCTCGCACTATTAAGCCCGAGGATGTGCGATAATCCGCACCATCCCGAACGGGTTCCCCAAAAATGGGTTGTAGCGGCGCTTTGCAAAGATTGTAAAATACTGAATCCTTTAAAAAACGGTTTTATGAAGTAAATGGTATTTATTTGTAAAAATGTAAATTTCCCGTATTTTAGATTCTAGGGTTTCCTAAGTCGACTAGCCTATTTTTAAATGATCTAAACGACAAGTTGTTAGATGCCTCAAATCGCCTCTTCACCGCCAATTATAGCCAGGTAAGTACAAGTGAGGGAAGGAGGGATCCGCTCACGAATCACCGTGAGACGGGCCTTTTAAAGTTACCTTTCTCACTTGCCTAACCTAGACACCACAAAGTCAGGTTTAGATAAACGAATGATGTCCACAACTTATCGTATTTTCCTAATAAGAGGTATTTATTTAAAAGTGTATCAAATCTAAAACTTTTAAGAATGATTTTATTAAGAATATGGTATTTAAATGAAAGTATTGTCTTATCGTATTCTAAGTTTTCTGATGATATCGTTTTAGGTTGTATATGCGTGTGTGAGGAGGTAGGTCATTACCTCTTGCTCTACTTTAAATGTATAGTAAGGTTAAGGGGGTTAAATGTGAAATCGAAACATTGTGGTATTTAAGTGGAAAATACGATAAATTGGAAATGCTATCATTTCACGTGATGAAACTTGTTCAAATTATTTGTTAAATGTTTAATAGTCAACAATAAGATGTTTAAGTATGATTGAATTAGTGAGAAGTGAAATTTTATAGAAAACCGAATCGGAAATTGGATTTGTTCCGATTTCGTCGGGTTTTGTAATTTCGTATTTTAGAGAATAAGAAAGAGGGATAGAATGGGACTTACGGGTTTCGATTATGCAAAGGAGTGAGGGGGGACTAAAGGGGTTGACGAGGTATTGCTTCGTCGCCGGTTGTTCCTAAAAACGTCGCCAGAATTTCCGCCGGAATTTCGTCGGAGTTTCGCCGCGAACTTGTTTTCAAAGTACACAACTCTTGGAAAATTTTTGAGAGAGTGGGCTCAGGATTTTGGGATGAGAGTGTAGAGGGTAGGGGTGTATTTATAGGGTAGGTGAAGGGTTTTTAATAGAAAAAATGTAAAAATTATAGAAAATTCATTAAAATTTGAGTAATTAGGTGGTAATGGGTATTCTTGAACCGATCCATTAATTTAAAGTGTGCAGGGGGGTTAGGAAGGCGAAGAGCCCCAACTTTCATGTTAGGGACTCGGCCGAGTCGAGCCGAGTCGGGATGCCGGGGGGTGGGGGTCTCGTGGGGTAAGCACTGGTATATTTAGTTTTTAAAGTTCAGTTCAAGTTTTGGGAGTTATGGTGTGTGAACTGTTGGGCTTCCAAAGAATTTAAAATAAAATAATATTAAAAATAATGTGGGGCAGGGGATTTGAACTCTGGTGGCTTGGTTCAGCAGTGCAAGGTATTACCATTGAGCTACAAGCTCCTTCTTGTAATTAAATTGCTAATTAATTACTTAAGTCTTGTGCTCGGGCTATAAATACCCTTTTATGAATTTTTGAAAAAAATATTTTGAAAAATTTGTATCGGAAATTTGAGGTTGTTACATTCTACCCTCCTTATAAAAATTTCGATCTCAAAATTTGTAAAAGGAAAGTGTAACAGATTCAAGAAAAATTTGGTGAGAGTGTGTGAAGAATGACAAAGTGATGCAAGGGTGTGAAAAATGTTGAAGAGAATTACCAGGGTTATCCGGACCAACCGTATCAGCTTCTACGGCCGCCAAATTGTAAGCCTGGCGTCTCGGCCCGTTCCTTATAGCTGGAATCATATTCCCCTGTACTCGAGGCATGTTTCTCAGTGCCTGATGGAATTGGCGATTTGGCGGAGCAGGGAATCCACGTGGAGGTGGTGCTGGGAGTGCAGGACGAGTTGCAGGAGCCTAGATAGCTGGCTGCTGCGGGTAGTTGACGGGTGTGTGTGCTAGGTTGCGCCTATAAAGACAGTTTCCAATTCCGTGATTGGACGCGCCACAAACCAAGCATAGGCCTTTTGCACGCCTACAGTCCTTCCACAAGTGTCCTCCGCTCTTGCAATAAAAGCAAAAATCGGGTCTTGGTCGATCCTTGGCTTCTTCCAGTCTTCTGAGTTCAACAGCTGGCCTTGAAGAGGCCCCTCCTGCCATTTGAGTGGCAGGGCATTTCACTCCTGCAGATTGAGATCTGCCCCTTGCCTTTATCACAGCTTCATAACGGCGGGCAGCTTCCAGAGCATCCTCGTGAGTCGGAAATTTCCCTGTGGCTAGTGCAGCCTGGATTTCCGTGTCCAAACCTTGTTGAAAGCGACGGGCTCTGATCTCGTCCGTCTGTATCAAGTGTGCCGCGAATCGGCTTAGCATGGTGAATTCAGCGTCGTACTCATCTACTGATTTGTCCCATATCGAACCCTGTTGTAGATGAATGAACTGCTGTTCCATGGCAAACCTGGCAGTCACAGGGAAGTACTTCGCGTCGAACTTCACGCAAAAAGTCTTCCATTCAATAGGCTGTACAAGACGGCTTTCTTCCGCCTTCCACCAGTTCCGTGCATTGTCCGTGAGTTGCAACTTTGCAACTCGAACCCAAGCTATTTCTGGCACTTGTGCTGCTGCCAGATCATCCTCGATACTCTGAACCCATTCCTCAGCTTCCAGTGGGCTCCCCTTTCCTGAGAACTGTTTGGGATGTAAAGCTCTGAATTGCTTCACCCCAGGTGCGTCAGTCTCGGGACGGTTCAGGAGTTGTTGTTGTCCCTCAAGAAGGCTGTGGATCGCCTCAAGTAGCACTGTTTGCTCGGTGGGTGGCGTAGGAACAGAAGGAACGATTGGTAGTGGAGGTGGAGGTGTGTTGTTGACGTTGGTGCTGGTGTTGTTCGGGGAATCCATAACCTTGAAAAAGATTTGGGTTAGGACAGATTCAAGTACATGAAATGATAAGATTCAAGGAATATGAAATTGTAAGATTCAAGGAACATGAATTGTAAAGAATGTTTTAGTTGCTGGTTCTTGTGTTATATTGCTTAGGTTGTTCACGCAGAACATAACTGCATGATAGGGATTCATACAGCTCTGACCTGCATGGGCCACCAACAAAACCTGTCACGCCCCGCTTCCCGGTGTACGGCGAAGGGGACGCGACGAGGTCCGCTACGTATATACTCAGAAGTACATACGCTAAGCGTGTCTAAGCAATATAAAATAAATACACAAGAGAAAAGAGATAATAAAACATCAACTTTTATTTATTAACATTTTTTTGTACAATGCATGAAAAGGAAATACAACTGAAATAAAAGATGCCTAAACAGTGGCATAACAGGAAATGAAAAGTACTGAATGGAAAAGTGTACAGTGAAACTAAAGTGCTGGATTTTCGGCAAACTGCTCCAAGTCTTCTGCAGATGGCTCGATCTCTGCCGGGTCTAAACCATCTGACGACATTCAAAGAAGAAAGAAATAGAATGTCGTCAGCGAACAGGTCGCTCGGTAAGTCCCAAAGATAAGGGAGAAATAGAAAGAGAGTAAGAGAGAGAGAGAGAGAGTAGCTTTTAATGTTGTATTATAATATTGTAATGTTGTATTAACGTTGTTGTTTGTAGCCTGGTACAGAAGATGCCAGTGTATACGAGGGGAGTCCCACTTACACCGGGGACCTTGGTAACCTGTAGTACAAGTCTCCGTCAATAATACCACGGAACAACGGCATGGATGTAATTGCGTCTTAAGTGACCACCTCGTGCCACCTTTAACATATTCCGTACCAGTCTACCCCTTAAACCCCGCAGTGTTTTGATTGTATTGTTTTGTACTGTAATTTGTATTGAATGTATAATTGAAAGACTGACCGAAACCATGATATCAGTAAACGGATGTAACCGTAGAATCATGTAAAAGGAATATATATATATATATATATATATATATATATATATATATATATATATATATATATCCATAGTTCGGTTCGGTCAAGTTGTATAAATTGATAATTGAATTCATGGATTCATGTGTTCATATTGAATTGGAATATTGTAGATTGTAGATTGACTTGAATCATATTCAAGTCAGAATGATCAGACTCAAACCCGAGTCAGACAGTTAGAAATGTAAATCGAAGTCCTATAATTGCTAGGGTCCTTAGGGTAATTTATAAACTTGAGGGGGTTTTATGTAAAAATACTTTTATATACTTTTCAAAATACACCTCAAGTATTCTTTATTCGTTTTTAGAGTTGTAATGAATGTGGATTTTATATTGTGCCATTTCTAGTGAAAATATCCTAGTTTTATAAATAAGGTATTTATCTTTAATATTGATTTATTTGAAGTTCATGGTATTTTAGTGTAAAATTTATTCTTGTGATTTTTAGAAAAAGGTGAAATATTTATATCATGATAAAATAGATATTTAAATGATAAAAATACATATATTTATACAAAGATAATTTTAATAAATATTTTATATTCCAAAAATCTCATTTTTCTTAAGATGTCGTATTTTAAACCTTTCGAGACTGAATGCTCCTTGCGGAGGTCTGAATCTCGCACTACTAAGCCCGAGGATGTGCGATAATCCGCACCATCCCGAACGGGTTTCCCAAAAATGGGTTGTAGCGGCGCTTTGCAAAGATTGTAAAATACTAAATCCTTTAGAAAACGGTTTTATGAAGTAAATAGTATTTATTTATAAAAATGTAAATTTCCCATATTTTAGATTCTAGGGTTTCCTAAGTCGACTAGCCTATTTCTAAATGGTCTAAACAACAAGTTGTTAGATGCCTCAAATCGTCTCTTCACCGCCAATTATGGTCAGGTAAGTACAAGTGAGGAAAGGAGGGATCCGCTCACGAATCACCATGAGACGGGCCTTTTAAAGTTACCTTTCTCACTTGCCTAGCTTAGACACCACAATGTCAGGTTTAGATAAACGACCGATGTCCACAACTTATCGTATTTTCCTAATAAGAGGTATTTATTTAAAAGTATATCAAATCTAAAACTTTTCGGAATGGTTTTATTAAGAATATGGTATTTAAATGAAAGTATTGTTTTATCGTACTCTAAGTTTTTTGATGATATCGTTTTAGGTTGTATATGCGTGTGTGTAGAGGTAAGTCATTATCTCGTGCTCTACTTTAAATGTATAGTAAGGTTAATGGGGTTAAATGTGAAATCGAAATATTGTGGTATTTAAGTGGAAAATACGATAAATTGGAAAGGCTATCATTTCATGTGATAAAACTTGTTCATATTATTTGTTAAATGTTTAATAGTCAACAATAAAATGTTTAAGTATGATTGAATTGGCGAGAAGTGAAATTTTATAGAAAACCGAATCGGAAATCGGATTTGTTTCGATTCCGTCGGGTTTTGTAATTCCGTATTTTAAAGAATAAGAAAGAAGGATAGAATGGGACTTACGGGTTTCGATTAAGCAAAGGAGTGAGGGGGACTAAAGGGGTTGCCGAGGCGTTGCTTCATCGCCGGTTGTTCCTAAAAACGTCGCCGGAATTTCGTCGGAGCTTCGCCGCGAACTTGTTTTCAAAGTACACAACTCTTGGAAAATTTTTGAGAGAGTGGGCTCAGGATTTTAGGATGAGAGGGTAGAGGGTAGGGGTGTATTTATAGGGTAGGCTAGGGGTAGGGTAGGTGAAGGGTTTTTAATTAAAAAATGTAAAAATTATAGAAAATTCATTAAAATTTGAGTAATTAGGTGTTAATGGGTATTCTGGAACCGATCCATTAATTTAAAGTGTGCAGGGGGTTAGGAAGGCGAAGAGCCCCAACTTTCATGTTGGGGACTCGGTCGTCCGGCCGAGTCCGGCCGGCGGCGTCGGACCGAGTCGGGGTACCGGGGGGTGGGGGATCTCGTGGGGTAAGCACCGGTATATTTTGTTTTTAAAGTTCAGTTCAAGTTTTGGGAGTTATGGTGTGTGGACTGTTGGGCTTCCAAAGAATTTAAAACAAAATAATATTAAAAATAATGTGGGGCAGGGGATTTGAACTCTGGTGGCTTGGTTCAGCAGTGCAAGGTATTACCAATGAGCTACAAGCTCCTTATTTTAATTAAATTGCTAATTAATTACTTAAGTCTTGTGCTCAGACAATAAATACCCCTTTATGAATTTTTGAAAAAAATATTTTGAAAAATTTGTATCGGAAATTTGGGGTTGTTACAGAAATCGTCTCATATAAAAGAAGAATTTACTTATTTTTCTAAGATCATAGATCTATAAGACCAAGGTCTTTCAAAAAGAGCTCAAAGTATCTCATCATTAAAAAGAAGAGGAAGAACTTAACCTTCTTCAGATCATAGATCTATAAGACAAATTGTCTTTCAGAGATCATAATATCTCATCATAAAAGGAGGGGGAGAATAATTCAATTCTCTTAGGATCATAGATCCATAAAGGTAGAGCCTTTCACCAAAATAAGAGATTGAAACATCTCCTATATAATAAGAACTTTGTTCTTAAAACCTTGAGAGAAAGTCTCTTATAAGAGAAAATTTAATTCTCAGAGCGCAGAACTGATCAAAGTTGCATAAAAGAAGAGCCTTAGTGCTCCAATTTAAAAGAAGCGCTTCAACGCTCCACATCTAGCGCAAAGCGCTGCAGAGCCTTAGCGCTCCTAATCTAAAAGAGCCTAAGCGCTCCAATTTAAAAGAGCTTCAGCGCTCTACATCTAGCGCATAGCGCTGCAGAGCCTTAGTGCTCTTAATTTAAAAGAGTCTTAGCTCTCCTAAGCTAAAAGAGCCTTAGCGCTCCAAATTTAAAGAAGCGCTCTGCGCTCAAGACTGGCGCCAAGCACGCCACGTGCTCCTCACGTGTGCGCTACTTAACAGAAGAGTCCTAGCGCTCCTAATTTAAAAAAGCTTCAGCGATCCTAATCTAAAAGAGCCTTAGCGCTCCAAATTTAAAGAAGCGCTCTGCGCTCAAGACTGGCGCACAGCGCCAAGCGCGCCACGTGATCCTCACGTGTGCGCTACTTAACAGAAGCGCCTCGGCACTCCAAATATAGCGCACAGCGCTGCAGCGCCTCAGCGCTCTAAATATAGCGCACTGCGCTCATTAACTGGCGCTAGCGCCAAGCGCGCCACGTGTTCCTCACGTGTGAGCTGATAGAACATAAACTGTTCTTTAAATAAAGCCCTAGAGCTATGATGAATGCTCAACATTCAATAAAAGACAGAAAGGCTGTCAGAACCCAAATCAATGCTCAGCATTGTCAAATGTTTAACATTTTAACTGAGTGGACCGAGCCCAAGTTGGCCATAAACCCCTCATTCAGATTAATTGAGCCTATATGCTCATAAATCTTAGATCTTAGTCCCAATTGGACTACAGATCTCCCAACCAAAATTGCTTCAAGGGTACATCTCTTCACTCCTCTGATATTTGTCGTTGTAATCCTTCAACGTCTTCAGAGAGGTGACGGTCCCGACAACCAGACATTCCATGGACTGTGCGGTCTTTAAACTCATGGACTATGATGTCCTTAACCTCGGACCGTGGGGTCCTTAAACCCATGGACTATGATGTCCTTAACCTCGGACTGTGGGGTCCTTAAACCCATGGACTATGATGTCCTTAACCTTGGACTATAGGGTCCTTAAGCCCATGGAGTATGATGTCCTTAACCTTGGACCGTAATGTACTTAAACTAATGTACTGCAAAGTTCATAAACTAAAACAGTAGAGCCCAAATGCTCTTTTGTTGGATCTAAATGATCCCGTTAAGTTAATCTTAGTCTAAAATTAGACTAACGTATACTTAACAAACGTTTAAGTTGATCTTAGTTTCAAATGAGACTAACGCATCCATAAACCCAACCCCAAACCCAAATCTAAGAAAATACGGATTTGGACTAATCCACGCCCTACGGGCGACAACATAAATTAGTCTCCGTATACAATCCACGGGCAACAAAAAACAAAACAAACACCCACGACACGAAGTGACCATCTGGAGAAGGAGAAAGTGGTTACCGCGATGTGGTAGCGTAATTAACTGCAGGGGCTTGCGCCTCAGGGAAGAGCATCCCCACAATCAAAAACCCCTTAACGAGGGGGAATCTGACGAAGTCTGCTACATCGGTCGCATCCATCTAAACTTCCGATACACTGTCATAAATCAACTTGGCATTTTCGGAGGGGTGGACGGATAGCACCATATAGCATCTGCCTTCGAAATTCAGGCAAGACGAACCTACGCGGTCTCACCTCCGTATTTCGGCGGAGAACAGATTCTGGCACGCCCGGTGGGACCTTTTCCTCTTTCCACTCCACACTTCGTGTGTCGTGTTTCGCGAACGAATCACAGTTTGCTATGGTTGCCCCTGAATTCGAGGTACTAAGATTTGGTGTCTTGCTCCGTGCAGAAAACAGAAGATCAATAGCTTTCAACTGCACAAACTGCAACAGCTGCAACAACTCCCGCTCCTCCTCATCTGGAGGAGTAACTTACGGACCCCAAGCGGCCTCCCTTTTCACAATGCCGGTGGAACAAGTGACCCAAGCCACCACTGGGATATTCTTCGGGACCATGATCCCGCCAACGAGCTTCCGCGCTCCTGTACCATCACAAGAAGCTCCGAAAAAGTCATTCTTTGATCGGCTTGCAACCACTACGGCCCCTCTCAGCGGGTCGTCCAACTCTAATGCCTCAGTCTTCGACAGGCTGGGTCTAAGCTCAGGTGGGCTCGCAAAGAGGCTCACAATACCAGAGAAGGACACTCCAACTCCTGCTACAGTGGAGGTCATCCAAGCTGCTCCCTCTACTCGAAGGTCGGCTTTTGACAGGATGACCATTCCCTCTCATCGAGCATCTGTCTTTAACAGGCTGGCGCCAACAACAGACTCTCATCAGAACAGGGGGCATGGAAAAGCGGGTCCAACAGCGGAGGTGATCCCGGCCGCACGACATGCTCGACGTCGCCACTGGTGCCGAGTGAGGAAAGCTGGGGGCAATTCCCCTTCTGGACTAACCCCGCCAGCTCCAATGGTGGAAGTTGATGCTGCTGTTCCAACCAGGAACAGCTTTGAACTACTTAACAGGGTGCGCAGAAATTCGCCAACTGCTGTGCTGAAAAGATCTCCTCCACCAATAGAGAATGCCTCAAAGGCGAAGCTTGAACAGCCCCCTCAGCGGCTGTTCTCTAAAATTTACAAAGTCTGGCGTCAAGTCCAAGACTCGGTGATTGATCAAGACTACCCCCGCCGACAGGAAAAGATGAAGGTTCGGCAAGAAGAGAACCACCCTGTTAAGCCACAGAAGGCGACAGCTACTTGGGTGCCCACTGCAACGGCCCCCTCAACTTCGACAGCCCATAAGAGGAGAAGGCCGGAGAAAATTCCCATGTCAAGGGCACTGAGCCTAAACGCCCTAAGTCTGGGGGCATGGTGGTGCATACCGTCTATATGGCATCCGGAAAAGAAGATAGCCGTATCTCCACAGGTCATCGACCGCTTACGCGATCTGTAACAAAGGCCTAAGAGCAACAACAGAAGCTCCGGGAAATGTTGACGCAGATGGCCGTACTCACATGGCCAAAAGAAAGCCCAGAAACGTTATCAGAGCAATGTCAAGAACAAGAAACTAATGCTGAATTCCTTCGCAGAATCCTCGAAAAGAAGGACAAAGAGGCAGCGGAACAAGCTGCTAACATAAAACGAATGACGTTCTTATTCCAAGACATGGTCAGGATGATGTTACAGCCGGACCCTCCAGCTGAAGATCTTCCGATTATCCTCGAAGACGACCGAGCAGAGACGTCAAACCCTCTTCCGGCTTGTTCAGCAGCCAAAGAGGAGACCAGCTCAAAAGCTGCCCTAGATGATTACATCACTCAGCAGATACGAGTTCATCAAGCGTATGAACCGGCTGGGCAAATTGTTAAGACTGGACGACCCTATCCGGGTTGGGACGACCAGATAAAGTACCCATAGGGATACACAATCCCCAAATTCCACGTATATAAGGGGACGGGAAATCCACACCAGCACGTTGCCCAATTTAGGGCTCTGTGCGGCAACACTGGAGGTGATGATAAACTACTGCTCTGTCAGTTTGTTGGCAGCTTGTCGGAGACAACATTCGAGTGGTATTCGGAACTCCCGAATGACTCTATCAAGACATTTGCATAGATGGAGCTGCTATTCACCTAACGTTTTGCGAGCGCTAGCGAACGTACCCCAATCACGGCACTGGTCAATGCCAGGGTGAAGCCAGGCTAAACTTGGGTCCAGTACGCGATACGGTGGTGGAATCTATGGTCGAAGTGCGAACAGCGCATCGAAGAGGAACCTGCGGTAGGCATGTTCGTGGGTACTCTTGATCCGCGGGCGACCATTTCCCAATTCATGATGTTCTTCAAGCCAACTAATTTCCGGGCCTTGATTGACAAGCTAGCCCAAATGGATCAGATGGGTCATAGACCATCTCCTTCGAAGCTGGAATCTCGGAATGAAAAAGAGAAAGGGAAAGCGACCTCCGTCGCCAATGCTCAACAGCAGCCCAGTGGTCCGAAACTAACTGATCGCCAAGACGAGAAAAGGCGATTCTTTAATGAGAAAATGAAGCGTCCTTATTCGTTTCCCCGGGACAAAACAAGGAGATTGTTCGAGCTGGCAGTGCGTAATAGGCTCATCAACTTGTCGGATCCAAAACGCCCATTGCAACCCGGCGAGGCTAATAATCCCAATTATTGCCCCTATCACTAAGCAATAGGCCATCCAATCGAAGATTGCTTCGTCTTCAAAGGGTGGATCGAGAACCAATACCAACAGGGCAAATTCACACTATCTGAGAATTGGAAAGTAAACCCGCCCCAGTCGCACGCTCTCAAAATGGCGGACACACCGGGGGCATCATGCTCTTTTGTAGAAGAAGCTCCATGGGTGGTCATTCTTTCAGCCAAAACGAAAAGAATGCTGAAGGATCTCTAAACATACCCGGCGATCAAATGGAAAATTCCGCTGGAACCCAAAGTCATCAGGGGAATGCTGAAGCCACGCCCAACTCCAAAAATTGGTGGTGATAGTCAAAGCACCCACACCCAGCCGTCAAAGTCTTCGAAGAAGAAGAAAATGACATAAAAAGGCCCGTGAAGCCTGATGACAAGCGCACGGACCTGTAAAAACATATTGACGCGCTGGAAGAATATAACCAGAAGGCGCGGACCCCAATCACACTCCATGAATTTCTCAACCACGTCCTTGAGGACGGAGATGATGACAATGGAGAAGACTCGTCGGATGAACCTGAGGATTATGTGGCAAGCTGCCATGTGATCTCTCACTCGTTAATAAATGGTGAAGAAGCTCTGGATGCAGAGAAACTAGGGGCAGATCCTGAGCCGGAACTTCTAGGACCATCAGACGAAATGATTAACGCATTCCTGAACGAAGCTCTTCTGAAAAGCAAAGCTGATCGAGAGCGCGAGATGGCATATTTGAAAAGGCCAAACGTCGGCGACTGGACGAAAGAATTGAAACACTCCTACCAGATCAAAATACATCCGCCGCAAATAAAAGCAGGTTCAAGGCATGGAAAAGGTTCTCCAAAGACATATCGATGGGAATGAAGCTGCCCTCTTTCAGAGAAAATTCTCCTGGAGGTATACATCTTGATGAAGCGGACGTACATCTTAACTTCTGCTTATATCATCAGAAGATTGCACACCCTACTGAAGAATGCAACGCCTTTAAAAATTGGTGGCAAGGATATGTCGCTCACAGGCAACACTTCAAGAGGATGAAGCGTGAAGCTCATCGACAACAGAAAAATGCGACAGACGAACGAGGAAGAACTGCCGGCAACTGCCACATGGTTGATAGCAAGGGATCGCAAGTTCTCACCTTCGGGAGCGATTCTGAAAAAGAAATGACTCGCGGCCCTCTCTTCAAAGAATCCACCTCAGGAAAAGAGGAAGAACCAATGAGTTGCGAGAACATTCAGTTGCGCAATCGCACGCTACCTGAAAAGAATCTCAGACCTGCAAACAAGGGATCGAATAAAAAGGATAAGGGGAAAGAAAAGGTCCCTGAGGATATCGCCCTCGATGATCGAGTCGTCGAAGAGCTGGCAGCCAAGGACCCGCCCAAGAAAAACAAGGTGGATTACAACGTTCTGGCACACCTGAGGAAGCTACCTTCACAGCTAAGCATTCTCGACGTCCTTTTGCTATCTAAGGAGGCGAGAGATTCTCTGATCAGGGCATTACAAGAGCCTGACTAGTTTCAAGCTTTTCTAGCCGAAGAAAAGATGAAGGATGAGCTGGAGGAAGTGCACACGGCCGATATCACCTTCGGCGATGAAGACCTCCTCCTTGGGACGTGCGAGCATAACCGTCCCCTTTATGTCTTCGAATACTGTCATGATATTAAGATAGGCAAAATCCTGGTCGACAATGGGTCCTCCATCTACCTTCTCAAAGTAAGGGTGTTGAAGGAGATATGCATGAGCATTCAACACCTCGCTCGGGATAAGATCACTGTCTCCGGGTTTGACTCTTAGTCATCACGGACGCTCGGGTCTGTGATACTGACGTTACGCTTTGGGCTGCTCATCACTGATATCAAGTTCCACGTCATTGACGCCAAGACTTGCTACAACGCTTTGCTCGGCCGGCCTTGGTTACACGAGTACAACATTATCCCTTCTACACAACATCAGTGTATGAAGTACTTCAAAGATGGTCTCGAGTACACTGTGACGGGGGAACTAAACCCATTCTCAGTGAACGAAGTCCGAAAATATGAAGATGCCAAGTACTTCTTTGCCATATTTCGAAGACACAGAAAGATGTCGCAAACCAGAGAGCAAACAAAAAGCTATCACCACCATTCCGGTCTTCGGGAGCGATATCGAGGAAGATGAAGAGATAGTCTATTCCGGGTTGCCCCAATACACCAAGCTGGGACCATCCACCCCTATGCTGGTCTTCGGCAGCGACTCGGAAGATGAAGTCAATGCCGTATTTTTTGTTCGGCCATCGATACAAGCCTTCGCTGACTATGATCGGAGTTTACAAATTGCCATGGTTCCATAAGAGAATTACAAAGAACTCGACGGACTTGATACCTATAGTGTGCAGGAATTGCAGACATTCTACGTCCCTCCCAGGCAAAAAGATGAAAAGGCAATCCTCTTTTATCAATCCACGGAAACCAAAGTGGAGAAGGAAATTTGGCATGGTGTTGATTCTACGCTTGACAGGCTCCAGCCCATCCGTCTGCCCAGATACTACACAGAACGATAAAAAAGGCTGTTTAGGAGCCAAGGCGTACCCCTCAAACAGACTGCTCGATAAGCTCAGTTCTACAACAAGATCTGGAACGTCCCCGGAACTCAGCGAAAATTGCCCAACGGGAGAATGTAAGTGATCGGGCTTGGATATATCCGATCCAAGAAACGGGAGCGATTCCATGGCTGCTGCGTCATACATGACTTCGATGAAGAAGGAGATGCTCTGTGGGAAGATGCTAATCCTGAACTAAAACGAGGTCCCGCTGTGAAAGTGCCAAGTCCGTCATTCGAAGAAGCCATGGACAAGCTAATAAGGGAAGCAGGTCAAAAGGTCCGGGATGATCATAGCCGTGAAATGGACATCTATGAGAAAGCCAGGACGCAGTGACTCCTTCAGCAGGCTGTAGAGAATGACAATGATCCTCGTTGTCAACCCATCATACAAAAGACCCGACGCAGAGGTAGAAACAAGTTAAAGAACAAAAAACCGTTCGACAGCGGCAAAGTGGGTCCAAGAAGCCATGCGATCGAGAATGGAGCAACAGTGATCCATCTCTTATAAAGAAAATTGATCGAGCATATTCTTTCCCCCAAGACAAGACAAAGAAGATATTTGATCTTGTCATAAAATATCAGATGATGATACCCCCGGAGTCCAAGCACCCCGAGTAAGGAGGTGAGGTTCATCATCCGGACTATTGCTCCTATCACCAAGCGATAGGGTATCCTCTCGAAGACTGCTTTACATTTAAAGACTAGGTCGAAGACCAGTATCAGCAAGACAGGTTCGCTCTATCCAGCAGTTGGAAGGTAACCCCACCACAGAAGCATGAACCGAAAGCCATGTATGCAGCGAGAGTAGAACCAGACCAACATTGGTCTTGGAAGCGATCTCGTACCTGTCACATAATAACGCTGTCAAAAGAAGAACCCGAGAATATGGATGACCTCCCCTGGTGTTTCGAAAACGATGATGATGAGGTGATCTCAGAGTTTCCACCGGCGCCAAAAGAGCTGGAAAATGGGATACATACTATTGTAGATAACCTCAAGAAAATTGATTTGGGGACGGCAAGTGACCCGTGGCCGACATTCGTCAGTGAGCTGTTGTCTGAAGAAATAGTGGCTATGCTAAAAGATGTGCTCATGCAGTATAAAGACTGTTTCGCATGGAACTATTCCGAGATGCCCGGATTGGATCCAGAAATAGCCGTCTACAAATTGGCGATATCTCCGGACGTCAAGCCAATCAAACAAGTACCGAGAAGAATGTGGCTCGAGCTTGAGATGAGCATCAATGCCGAGGTCAAGAAGCTAATCGACTCTGGCTTCATCCAAGAGGTTCAGTATCCTGACTGGATCGCCAACATCGTCCCAGTGATGAAGAAAAATAGGACGGTGCGCATATGCGTAGACTTCCGGGATCTCAACAAAGCTTTCTCGAAGGGCGACTTTCCAGTACCGGTCACCGAGCTGATGATAGATGATACGTCCACTCACAAAGTTTTTACTTTCATGGACGGCTCATTAGGATACAATCAGATAAAGATGCATCCCGGGGACCAGAAGCATACCGCTTTCCGGACCCCTTTGGGCATATTCTGCTACAAGGCGATGCCCTTCGGTCTAAAGAACGTCGGTGCCACCTATCAGAGGGCCATGACGAAGATTTTCGATGACCTCATACATGAAATCGTTGAATGCTATATTGACGACCTCGTAGTTAAAAGCAAATCATACGAGGAACATTTAGAGCATCTGAAGATCGTGTTTCAGCGCCTTCGGAAATATAACTTGAAGATGAACCCTCTCAAATGCGCATTCGGAGTTTGCTCGGGCAAATTCCTAGTATTCATCATAAGACATCGAGGCATCGAAATAGACCCGTCAAAGATCAAGGCGATTATGGAAATGCCTCCTCCAAGAACTCTCAAGTAGCTGCGGTCTCTCCAAGGAAAGCTCGCGTATATCCGGCGATTCATAGCCAATCTTTCCGGAAAGTGCCGTCCTTACAGTCACCTAATGAAGAAGGGAACTCCGTTCGTCTGGGATCGCAAATACCAAAGCGCACTGGACGAAATCAAGCAATACTTGCAGAATCCGCCGATGCTGACCGCTCCGGTCAAGGGAAAGCCTCTCATTCTGTATACAACCGCCCTTGAGGGTTCTCTAGGTGCATTATGGGCATAAGAAAACGACCAAGGGAAATAAAGAGCTCACTACTATCTGAGTCGTGTTCTCCTGGGTGCAGAAAACAATTACTCCCCTATCGAAAAACACTGCCTGGCGTTGATCTTCGCGATAAAGAAGCTCAGACACTATGCGTTGGCATATGAGGTCCATCTCATATCAAAGGTGGATCCTCTCAAATATTTGATGTCAAAGGCCATATTGACGGGACGGCTCGCTAAATGAGCCCTCCTCTTGATGGAGTTCTCGATAACATATCGTCCTCTCAAGGCAGTGAAAGGCCAAGCCATCGCCAACTTCCTTGCCGAGCATCCTATACCTACCGATTCACCCTTTTTTGCGAATTACTTGACGAGCACACGTTTGACACGATCAACGGGAAAAGAAGAGAGAATGATACCTGATAGGAACTCTACTTCGACGGAGCATCTTCCATGAAGAAGCGAAAGCACAACTCCCTCATAATTAAGTCTGGGGTAGGCCTCATCTTCGTGACTCCACAAGGAGGGATAATACGCTTTGCCTTCTCCCTAACAGAGCCGAGGACAAACAACGAAGCCGAATACGAAGCTTTGATAGCAGGTCTTGAGATCGCTGTCGACATGGGAATTGAAAATCTCCTCATATACGGAGACTCCCAGCTGGTTGTTAGTCAAGTAAATGGCGACTATCAAACGTGCAAACCAGAGTTGGTAAAGTACGGGGAGAGAATGCAGCAATTGCTGACCCGAATGCCCTCCTACAGGCTAGAGAGCATACCGTGCATGGAAAATAGCAAAGCTGATGCATTAGCCAAGCTCGCTAAAGAATTGGCTGACGAGAACCTCGATGACGTAAGGATCGTTGTGCAAAGTCGTCGGGTTCTCACACCGGCAGAAATATCTTCGGAGTCGTTTGAAGAAAAGGAAGCGACCAAGCAAGAGGCCCTACAGATAGAGGATTAGGAAAAGGTCAAAGATTGGAGAGAAGTCTTTATAGACTACTTCAAATCCCGTCGAACGCCTGAAGATGCGTCCTCAAGACATCAGCTCGTGAAATGAGATCTGTCTTTCGCCTTCGTCAATGATACTCTGTACAAGAGATTGTTCGACTCTCTATGGCTGGGGCCGGAAGAAGCAAAGAGAGTCTTCCGAGAAACTCATGACAGACTCTGTGGTTCTCACCAAGCTGGGCCAAAGATGAAACTGAAGATTAAAAGGATGGGCTGCTATTGGCCCACAATGATCCAAGACTGCCTTGAATACGCGAAGCAGTGCCACTCGTGACAAATTCACGGGGGACTTTATCCATCAGCATCCAAATCCGCTACACCCAACGGTGGCTAGCTGGCCATTCGAAATGTGGGGAACTGACATAATCGGGCCCATCGAACCAGCATCGTCCAGAGGACATCGGTTTATACTTGTGATAACTGATTACTTCTCCAAGTGGGCAGAAGCAGTACCACTAAGAGAAGTGAAGATGGAGAATATCCTCCATTTCTTTAAGATACACGTCATTTATCGGTTCGGCACTCCGCGACGGATTATCTCCGATAACGGGCCAGCCTACAGAAGCCACAAGATCAGCCGCTTCACACAATAGCATAATATAGACTGGATTTACTCTTCGGTCTATAATCCCCGTGCTAACGGTCTAGCTGGGGATTTCAACAAGACCTTAACGAAGATCGTGAAAAGGACGGTGTCCAAGAATAAGAAGGACTGGCACGAGAGACTGCATGAAGCTCTCTGGGCGTATCGAACTACATTCAAAACAGCCAAAAACATAACGCCGTATGCATTGGTATTCGACACAGAAGCGGTACTCCCCCTCGAGATAGAGTTACCCTCTCTACGAGTGGCGGTTCACTACGAGCTAACCGACGAAGAAAATGCTCACCTTCAGCTTGAGGAGCTCTACGCTCTTGACGAAACCCAGCTCATGGCGCAGCAAAACTTGGAAGCTTACAAAGCAAAGATGACGCTTTCATATGAGAGATTGACTAGGCCGAGAATATTCCGCCAAGGTGAACTCGTGCTAGTGGTCAAGAGACCTATGATCCCCAATCGTTCCAAGTGGGGGAAATTCAAGCCGAACTATGAAGGCCCGTATATCATAGACAAAGTTTACTAGGGTTGAGCCTATCTACTCATGGACATGCATGGTGAAAGACCTTTCAGGCCAATAAACGGTCGCTTCCTAAAAAAATACTATGCCTGACGAGTCACGGCTTAGGTCAATGATAGATGACGACGCCTATGTCCACTCGCTATCTTCCTAAGCCCGAACTCTATAAGTAGTAGCCGGCAAAAGGACCGAAACTTCCCTAAACTAACGACGGACCGGGACGTCCCTAAACTAACGATGGACCACTATGTCCTAAAACTGGCTGTTGACCGAGACGTCTATAAACTACTATGGACCGCAGCATCCCAAGGCTGACATAAAAAAAAATACGTCCATAAGCGAAATGGGCACAGATGAAAACCCAAAAGGGCTCCGTGAGTAAAAACAGCAGCACTACCTGCGAGTTTTGTGAAAACCCGAAAGAGCGCAATCTCGTTAAAAGACACTTGCAAGGTCCTCTCGACCCTGTAAGGAGAAAATACCTGCGTGAGATCCTTACGACTCACAATGGAGCAACACACTTGGGGATCCCTACGATTCCTAAGGAGAAAATACACTTGCGAGATCCTCACGACTCATAAGAAGAACTCTCTTATGAGACCCTCATGGTTCATAAGATTCAAAAGCGTTAAGCTACAGGAATCTGAACCTGTTCTTAAGCCATCACAATCCCTAGATTGCCCTACAAGCGGTTCAATGCTGACCCTTGTATACAATCCACGGGCACGAATAAATATTTCCCTAACAAAGTCCCACCCGCGACTAGGGATATGTTTACACAGTGGACGACCCTTGTAAGTTCTCTCGACTTATAAGGAGAAAACACTCTTATAAGATCCTTACGACTCATAAGAGGCCATATGCTTAAGACTCCCCATGATTCTTAAGGAGAAAACGCACCTACGAGATCCTCACGACTCGTTGGGAGAAATACCTTTATGAGACCCTTACGGCTCGTAAAGTCAAAATGCCTTATTCGACAGGATCCTAACCCCGTTTGCTAAGCCACCTTTGTTCGACATCGACGAAGGCAAATGATGATTCGCTCCTGGAAATATCCCAGTTGTAGCGATGCTGATGCCTAAATCGGTATCAAATCCCAAACTCGCAGTGAAAAGTCAGCGAGCCACAAATGCATATGAAATAGCCGAAATGATGGGGCAACTTGCAACAAAATCAGCAAGTAAAAATGTATGCATACGAAATAGACGAAATGGTTGGGCAACTTGCAATAAAAAGCAGCGAGTAAATAAAACAAATAGCCGAAATGATTGGGCACCGCAAAAAATAGCCGAAATGATTGGGCAATCGTGACTTTCGCGATATAAAAGCTGAAATGATAGTGCATCGCGGACAGAAAAATATATAAAATAAAACTTTTTGCCCTACAAGTGAATCACATCGATCCCTGTATACAATCCAGGGGCACAAACAAAGAGAGAACCATACCTTCCCACCAGGCTCCATCAGAAAAAGAAGCCAAATCTCGACGGTTCACAGACAGCCTAGAGATCACCAACAGTGTTCCTCCTTATTCCAGCAGGATTCAAACGCGACAATCAACCTTGGAGCCATGGCAAAGTCCCTGTTCCAAATCTCGACGGTTCACAGACAGCTTAGAGATCACCAACAGCGTTCCTTCTCATTCCAGCAGGATTCAGACGCGACAATCAACCTTGGAGCCATGGCAAAGTCCCTGTTCCAAACCTCGACAGTTCACAGACAACCGAGAGAGTATCTCCTGGTCCCGTAGAACACGGCTAATGTCAATCCTGACCCCGTGGGAAGCGCCCAGAGCAAATCCTGGTCCCCGTAGAACACGGCTAATGTCAATCCTGACCCGTGGGAAACGCCCAGAGCAAATCCTGGTCCTGTAGAACACTGCTAATGTCAATCCTGACCCCGTGGGAAACGCCCAGAGCACCTCCTGGTCCCGTAGAACACAGCTAATGTCAATCCTGACCCCGTGGGAAACGCCCAGAGCTAATCCTGGTCCCGTAGAACACGGCTAATGTCAATCCTGACCCCGTGGGAAACGCCCAGAGCAAATCCTGACACCGTGAAATGCGGATAAAGTCAAACCCTGACACCGTGAAATGCGGATAAAGTCAACCCCTGTCACCGTGAAATGCGGATAAAGTCAACCCCTGGCACCGTGAAATACGGATAAAGTCAACCCCTGACTCCATGAAATGCGGATAAAGTCAACCCTTCATGGCCCCATAGAACACGGCTAAAGTCAATCCTGACTCCGTGGGAAACAGCCAGAGTAAACTCTCGAACTCCCCGTCAAAACAATGCTTTGACTCGAGAGCGAGTCAACTCAACAATCACTTACGATTCCTCTCGACTGGTAAGGAAGAAAATTCTCTCGGGAGATCCTTACTACTCTCAAGAGAAAACGCACTTAGGAATCCTCACGATTCCTAAGGAGAAACCGCACCTGCGAGATCCTCTCGAATCGTAGGGAGAAAATTCTTTATGAGACCCTCACGGCTCATAAAGTTGAAAAGTCTTAGGTGGAAGATCCTAACCCTGTCTCCCAAGCCATCATTGCCTCGCAAAGAGGTCAAGGTATATTTTCTACAGGCCACCCTCTCCTAAGTCAAACATCGACAAGAAAGGAAGTAACCACTTACGAGTCTTCTCGACTTGTAAGGAGAAAATTCTCTTGTGAGATCCTTACGACTCTCAAGAGAAAACACACTTAGGAATCCTCACGATTCCTAAGGAGAAAATACACCTGCGAGATCCTCTCGAATCGTAGAGAGAAAAGTCTTTATGAGACCCTCACGGCTCATAAAATTGAAAAGTCTTAGGCAGCAGACCTGAACCTGTTTCCTAAGCCATCGTTACCCTGCAAAGAGTCCAAGATGGACCGTCACTTACTATCTACAAGCCACACTTGCCAAAATTACATGCCGTCAAAATGGAGGTATTATTCAAGAACGCATAAACTGCTTCGCGTCAAGTCAAAACAAAAGACATAACCTACGGGTATCAACCACATACCATACAAGACAATAAAGAGAACATTCGATTCGCATTCAGTTAAGCATTCAGAGCGTGCCCATTCATATATATATGAGAAGGTTTAACGCAGAAAATAAAAGAACGGAAACGCAAAATTTGCCATTCATACTTCAGAAAATTCTTACATTGATGAAAACAGTAAACAAAAGCATCATTAAAATATTTACAATGGCAAGACATCAAATCCAAGACATGGACTAAGAAATTCAAAAGTAAGGCCATCTAAAATGTTTTTGGCCTCTCTGACCATTCTCGTATGCTTCCTCTCACGCTCGTAAGCGTCAGGATCTTCACTGATGTCCTCCGCCCTTTGATAGGCAGCAATTATCGTCTCCTGTTGAAAAGTTTGATGCAAAATTTCAACAAGATTGTCTCGCCTTTTCTTTGAAATTAGGCCCATCAGATACACCGAGTGCACTTTGTCTTCGGCATCATCTAATGCCTTAAGCGGCATGCCTTGATAAAATCAAGGAATTGCTCCCCAGATCGCTCTCACAATGAGCTTTAAAAGAGAAGAACGACGAGGAAACAGTCGACCATTGTATTCATCAAAACGACGTATGATTTCGGCGCACTGAGCGTTGGTGAACTCCTGATTTTGGCAGCGGCCTAATGCGCGAATATCCCCATAAGAAATAATTTCGTCAAGATCATACAAATGAGAGGCCATAGCACCTGAAAACGAAAATCAGTGAGAGTTTAGAGGACAGACTGATCAAAACACGGGGATTCAGACAACTCTTGATATCCGCATGAAGAAAACAAGTGTCGATTAAAACACCCAACAAATTCAAATTTGTGCGGTTAAAGGGAGATCCTAAAAAGGATTCTCATTTAATAAGAGACTCCTCGAGTCAAGGAGTTAAACTCCTCGAGAGCAACGTTGTGAAAACAAGAGTGACACTTGTCAAAATCAATTATGAGGGGAATAAAATTTCCCCCAAAAATCTAAAGAGCAATGCTCTCTAAGGAAGAGGAAACAATCCATCAAGAAACCCAAGAAGCAAAGCTTCTACAGAGTAAAAACTCCGAAATCGTCAAGATCTATGAACAAACTCTAAGAGTTCTTCATAAGAAATTAACAAAGCTATATAATTTGAAAAGAGCAAAGCTCTGTTATGGGTTAGGAAAGCCTAAGAAAGATTGAAAATCTAACACGAGCAAAGCTCTGTTGAGAAACCCTAAAAAAAATTTCTTGAAGATCTATGATCTAAGAAGAGCAAAAGCTCTGTTAATGGGTGAAATCCTAAATTATTAAATAATCCTTTCAAAAATTTAATCTTTACCTAAATTCTGACAGAGTTCTGTCCTTAAGAAAGTTCTTAAAACAAAGAGCTATGCTCTGAAGGAGGACAAAAATTCTCAGAAAGAAAGAAGATGAACAAAAATCATCTCAACGGCCAAGGGTCCTATTTATAGGCGCTGAGAGCCGTTTCAACTTCTGAGTTGATCCAATGGCAGAGATGCTGCCACCGCTGCACTCTCGTGTAGGCCACGTAAGCGCAGCGGTGGAGGGAGGCATTTGTTTCCCCCAATCAGAGCAAAGCTCTGTTAAAAATTTCAAATTTTGAAATAAAGCAGCGCTTCATAGCAGCGCCAGCGCTGAGAGAGTCAAAGACTCTGAGGAAGCGCTCACGTGCAGAGCACATGAGCGTTAGCGCTAAAAGCACTGCACTCTAGGCAGCGCACTACGCGCAAAGCACGTAAGCGCTAAGAGCGCTACACTCTAAGCAGCGCACCACGTGTAAAGCACATAAGCGCTAGCGCTAAGTGCGCTGCACTCTAAGCAGCGCACCACGTGCAAAGCACGGGAGCGCTAGCACTGGAACTAAATGTTCCCAACCGTTGGATCAAAGATCCAACGAACATGATTAAAAATCATCAACTGACCAGAATAAAATTATGCTAAGGAAAGATTCCTCAAAATCTTTCCAAACAAAAATATTGTGCTCTGTAAATCATAGCACCGTCGGATCAATTATCCAGTGGTGATTAAAAATCACTAAAATACAGAATAAATTCTGTGTGGGAAAGATTTCCCAATCTTGTTAAAAACAAGAAGATTGCCTTCTGTAAATCAGAAACCCTAAATCAATTGGAGAAAAGATCTCCTTAACCGATTGAACAAATCAGCCTTGCCCTATATAAAGGCCCCAAGACTTCAAGTCTCAAATAGAGAAACCCCCTTAAAAACTTTGAGAAATCTCAGAAAGAAGGGCAAGCTCTCGGAAGAAGAAAATTTTCTTCAAGGTAAAAAGAACAGAAAGACGAAATCGTCTCATATAAAAGAAGAATTTACTTCTTTTTCTAAGATCATAAATCTATAAGACCAAGGTCTTTCAAAAAGAGATCAAAGTATCTCATCATTAAAAAGAAAAGGAAGAACTTAACCTTCTTCAGATCATAGATCTATAAGACAAATTGTCTTTCAGAGATCATAATATCTCATCATAAAAGGAGGTGGAGAATAATTCAATTCTCTTGGGATCATAGATCCATAAAGGCAGAGCCTTTCACCAAAATAAGAGATTGAAACATCTCCTATATGATAAGAACTTTGTTCTTAGAACCTTGAGATAAAGTCTCTTATAAGAGAGAATTTAATTCTCAGAGCGCAGAACTGATCAAAGTTGCATAAAAGAAGAGCCTTAGCGCTCCAATTTAAAAGAAGCGCTTCAGCGCTCCACATCTAGCGCAAAGCGTTGCAGAGCCTTAGCGCTCCTAATCTAAAAGAGCCTTAGCACTCCAATTTAAAAGAGCTTCAGCGCTCTACATCTAGCGTAAACCGCTGCAGAGCCTTAGCGCTCTTAATTTAAAAGAGCCTTAGCGCTACTTATCTAAAAGAGCCTTAGCGCTCTAAATTTAAAGAAGCGCTCTGCGCTCAAGACTGGCGCACAGCGCCACGTGCTCCTCACGTGTGCGCTACTTAACAGAAGAGTCTTAGCGCTCATAATTTAAAAGAGCATCAGCGCTCCTGATCTAAAAGAGCCTTAACACTCCAAATTTAAAGAAGCGCTCTGCGCTCAAGACTGGCGCACAGCGCCAAGCGCGCCACGTGCTCCTCACGTGTGCGCTACTTAACAGAAGCGTCTCAGCACTCCAAATATAGCGCACAGCGCTGCAGCGCCTCAGCGCTCCAAATATAGCGCACTGCGCTCATTAACTGGCACTAGCGCCAAGCGCGCCACGTGTTCCTCACGTGTGCGCTGATAGAACATAAATTGTTCTTTAAATAAAGCCCTAGAGCTATGATGAATGCTCAGCATTTAGTAAAAGACAGAAAGGCTGTCAGAACCCAAATCAATGCTCAGCATTGTCAAATGTTTAACATTTTAACTGAGTGAGCCGAGCCCAAGTTGGCCATAAACCCCTCATTCAGATTAATTGAGCCCATATGCTCATAAATCTCAGATCTTAGTCCTAATTGGACTACAGATCTCCCAACCAAAATTGCTTCAAGGGTATATCTCTTCACTTCTCTGATATTTGTCGTTGTAATCCTTCAACGTCTTCAGAGAGGTGACGGGTCCCGACAACCAGACATTCTATGGACTGTGGGGTCCTTAAACTCATGGACTATGATGTCCTTAATCTCGGACTGTGGGGTCCTTAAACCCATGGACTATGATGTCCTTAACCTCGGACTGTGGGGTCCTTAAACCCATGGACTATGATGTCCTTAACCTTGGACTGTGGGGTCCTTAAGCCCATGGACTATGATGTCCTTAACCTTGGACCGTAATGTCCTTAAAATAATGGACTGCAAAGTCCCTAAACTAAAACAATAGAGCCCAAATGCTCTTTTGTTGGATCTAAACGATCCCGTTAAGTTGATCTTAGTCTAAAATTAGACTAACGTATCCTTAACAAATGTTTAAGTTGATTTTAGTTTCAAATGAGACTGACGCATCCTTAAACCCAACCCCAAACCCAAATCTAAGAAAATACGGATTTGGACTAATCCACGCCCTACGGGCGACAACATAAATTAGTCTCCGTATACAATCCACGGGCAACTAAAAACAAAACAAACACCCACGACACGAAGTGACCATCTGGAGAAGGAGAAAGTGGTTACCGCGATGCGGTAGCGTAATTAACTGCAGGGGCTTGCGCCTGCAGGAAAGAGCGTCCCCATAATCAAAAACCCCTTAACGAGGGGGAATCTGACGAAATCTGCTACATCGGTCGCATCCGTCTAAACCTCCGATACACTGTCATAAATCAACTTAGAATTTTCGGAGAGGTGGATGGATAGCATCAAATAGCATCTGCCCTCGAAATTCAGGTAAGACGAACCTACGCGGTCTCATCTCCATATTTCGGTGGAGAAAAGACGGCCTAACTCGACCAAACGACCGCGGAAGCGCGGCCAAAACATGCTTTTGGTGGTAGTTCCACGGCGCCGTTGGTGAAGCAGGGAGCGTGCTTTCTTGTGTTGGTCCGTATGTACTTGGGGTGCTCTCAGGGTATTTTTAATAGTGACTTAAGTGTTGAGGTGTCTGGGAATTTTGGGTGTTTGATAAATCAATCGAAATGTTTAATATCGTCTAGATATCTATGATTTGTGATACAATATTTGGAATCCACAATAATTAGTTTTGTGAAAACTAATTAGTATTTTGTAAATCTAGCAATTTAGTCTCTTTTGATCGGTTGCCGCGGGATTTTGATTCGGATCAAAAATCCATCGCAATCTCGTATAGTACGCGAACACTCGTCGGGTAACACTACTCGATAGCCATGCCCCATAGCCCCGACCAAGTGACTGTATTAACCAAAAGCATCCGTTCGGGTGCTCGCGGCCGCAGTGTTCCGTTTAAGTGCGCTTCATCGACGACATCAGGGGTGCGGCCGTCTACTAATGTTTCCAACGAGCATTCGATCATTTGTTGGGAATCTTGTTGAATTGCCTGACTGGATATTAAAAAGTGTTTTCAATTTGAGACTAAAATGCCAGGTTTATAATGTTAGGCATGAAATTCGGAATATGTGATATTCCGGGTTTATGATGTCTAAGGAATTTATATGGTTAGGCATGAAATCCGAAGTATGTGATATTTCAGGTTTATGATGTCTAAGGATGTTGCGGATTCTAACTATTGTAGTTTTCATTTCTTTTCTGCGACCGTAAGCGTAATATGTGGTGTATCATCGGTTTCGTTTCTATACATCAACGACAATTGGGATACACATATTTACTTACGTTGATGACATGTGATGTTATGTGTTGCTGTAATATGTTATATTGGATCGTCGTGTTGAATAGCAGGGAGGTTTTGCGTGAGATAAGAGTTTTTTCATTTTCATTCATGTAAAAACTTGTATGTAATATTCTTTTATTGGGACACTTCCGGATCGAGGATGATATCACCATTGATGTATATTATTTACTTTTCCGCATTAGGATAGACCCAAGGCGGAGAGCACAAGTAACCGGGTTCTAGAGTCCAGTGGGAGATCATCTCGAAGAGTCGAGACCGGGTCTCTTAACTCTAGAATTGGTAGGGTTGCTTGCCGCTCTCGTAGGGGTTTAGGGATGTGGGTTTGGCTATTCATCACGACCGTGGAATCCGTGTTTTTTACTGGCTTAATTTAAAACACGGACCTCCTAATATATCCAATATTTCATATGTTGACTTCTGCTGCAATGTTCTGTGATGAGATTATATAACTGCGTGAGACGAATACTTTATATTATATATATGATATATAATAAACGTTGCTTATGTTTTGCATCCGCGCTAGTCCTGCCCCCGCTCTGCCGCTAGTTAACTAACCTAACGGTGCATGACAGGACCCCGTGGCGAATGCGGATGGTATAACCGTACGTTGTATTTTCGTTTCTTTATCTGTGGTGCTTAAGAAGCTTAAATGATGAGACTTCATTAATGAGATTAATGAAAAGGAAAGAAACCTAATGATGTTGTGGAATCAAAATTTCAAAACTGGTAGCTCTAGTTTTTGCTTTGCATAGTAGTATTTCTTGATGAATATCCAGCACCTCATTCGATGAGGAAAGAGCCTAGATCCCTTCATCGGGTGTGAACTCTTTAGCAAAAGTTAGCAGATGCTACACCCACTCGGTTTATTTTGAAAAAACTCAATTTTAAAAGCGAAGCTTAAACCACTTCTTTTCAAAACACACGATTCTACAACGATATCAAGTTCATTACGCAAAAGGTTTTTTTAAAAACCTATCGTAGCCCTCCGTCATTTCAGATAAGTACTATTTACTATTCGTGCTACGTTTGTTGGTCTTCGTCAAGGCGTAGTGTGCGGTAGCTGATTAGTGCTTATCTGCTGCATATGATGCGATTGGATTAGGGTAGTTGTACGACTTTGTTGACCTTTGTCAAGGATCGTGCGGGTGGGTTTAATTCAATCACGAAATGTATGGGTTGTACATGACTAGCGGCCTATGTTTTGTTGGCCTTCATCAAGGTCATAGGACGTTAGGGACAAAATATATTGGGAATTTCAAGTGTTGAAATTTGCAATGAGATTGCATACTTTCTATGAGATAGTTGGATCCCGATACTTACTGCGAGTAAGAGTTACTCCTGCGAGAGTTTTGCACTTTACAATTAGCTGATCAAGTAGGGGACTAGAAAAGTGTCAACGGGGTTATTCCTCTGAGAAAACGGGGTTTATTTTAATTAGGTCCGTGCGAAAGCACAGAAAACTTTCCTCAAAATACCAACACTGGCCTGGCTGAAAGATTGGCGAACTTGAAGAGTGTAATTAATCCCAGCTAGTCTTGCCTTTTAATGTTTGAAGGAAGATTTGAAAAAAACAGTGGGAGCCATTCTGATTAGATAAAATAATAACCAATCTAATCTTGCAAGAGCGCACGCAGTGTTTTCTTCTCTCTCTCCTGGTAGCAACCATGTCATGCATATCAAGATAATAATATGGATGTATTGACCGAACCCGCTTGTTATACTGAGCTGGGGAACGTTGGTTCCACTCTACCTTATAATTGTTATAAGTCTGAGCAGGAAATATGGGCATATCCGGATTCCCACGCGACCTGAACGAGGAATGAGCATGTCGATGCATCTTCTTCGGGTGTGTTCGTTATGGAGAACTGTTTCTCAGTCCACTCTACGTCCTGGGTATTAGATATCGGATCAGGATCCCACATTTGCAATATGTTACATGCTAAAGAAAGGTAGAGAACCGGGGAAGGGTGATCATTCTCTAAAAGTAGGGAATGGTGCAAATGTTGCAGCCAAAATAGTTGGTGAATATCATCTTGTATTACCAAATGGGAATACATTGATCTTGAACGACTGTTATTACGTACCATCTAAGATATGCAATTTAATATTGATTTCTTTATTAACTAAAGAATGATATAACTTTGTAGTAGAGAATAATGTTATGAACATTTTCCTAAATTAAGTGTTGATTGGGTTTGGTGCATTATGTAACGGTTTATACGTTCTGAATCAAAATACTGTTCTTAACGTACAGAACACACACAAGAGGAAAAGTTCAGAAATGAACGAAGCTTTCTTATGGCATTGTAGACTAGGTCATATTAATGCGACACGACTAGTTAAGTTACATAAGAATGGATATTTGAACCCGTTTGAATTTACATCTTATGGAACTTTCCAGTCATGTCTCAAAGGCAAAATGACAAAAACTCCGTTTACTGGACACGGAGGAAGAGCTACTGAACTCTTGGGACTAATACATAGTGATGTATGCGATCCTATGTCTACACATGCCAGGAATGGTTCCGCGTACTTTATCATATTCACCGATGATATCTCAAGATTCGGACATGTGTTCCTGTTGAAACACAAATCTGAAGCTTTTGAGAAATTTAAGGAATATAAGTACGAAGTAGAGAACCAAACAGGTAGAAGTATTAAAATCCTTCGATCTGATCGGGGAAGAGAATACTTGAGCACGAAGTTCCTGGATTATTTAAAAGAGAATGAGATTCTCTCTCAGCTTACTCATCCGTATACACCACAACACAATGGTGTGTCTGAGCGGAGAAACCGCATCCTATTAGATATGGTGCGCTCTATGATGAGTACGGCTGAGTAACCTATTTCATTTTGGGGTTATGCGCTTGAGAAGCCGCATACCTATTGAATAGAGTTCCAGCCAAATCAGTGTCTACCACTCCATATGAGATATGGAATGGGAAGAGACCATATCTTAAATGAGTTAAGATATGGGGTTGTCCGGCTTATGTTAAAATGCAAAATCCGGACAAGCTCGAGGCAAGGTCAGTTCTGTGCAAGTTTGTAGGATATCCCAAGTATTCGTGAGGGTGTATCTTCTACCACACCGAGGAACAAAATATGTTTGTTTCTCGGAATACCACCTTTTTAGAAAAGGAATTTCTTGTGAAAGAAATTAGTGGTCATGAGGTAGAACTGAAAGAAATTCCAGCTACACAAACTACAGCTGATGATTTGGTAGAACCGGAGGCTTCAATAGTCCCCAACGAACCTTAGCCACTCCGCAGATCTACTGGGGTTCCTCATCTACCTGAGAGATACTACGGTTTTCTCATTGACGGTGGGAGCGAGGATTGCATCATGGATGATGATGACCCAACTAGTTTCGAACAGGCCATCACAAGTGGGGATTCTGTGAAATGGCTGGATGCAATGCGATCTGATATGGAATCCATGTACACCAACAAAGTATGGACGGAAATTGCCCTGAAGGGGTAAAACTCATTAGGAGAAAATGGATCTTGAGAAGATTCTTGGTGTAGATGGAAAAGTTGAGACTTTCAAAGCTAGACTTATAGCAAAAGGTTTTCGTCAACGACCAAGTGTGGATTATGATGAAAGATTTTCTCAGTGGCTATGCTTAAGTCCATCCGGATACTACTTGCCATTGCTACATACCATGACTACGAAATTTGGCAGATGGACGTCAAGACCGCTTTTCTAAATGGTGATTTAGAAGAGAGCATATATATGACACAGCCAGAGGGCTTCGTAGATAGTGGGAGCAGCGGAAAGATGTGCGACTGCTTAAATCAAAATACGGATTAAAGCAGGCATCGTGGAGTTGGAACATCTGTTTTAATATGGCAGTCAAAGAATTTGACTTCATCAAAAATGTAGATGAACCTTGTATATACAAGAAGGCTGTAGAGAGTAAGGATGTCTTTCTCGTATTGTACGTGGATGACATACTCTTGATAGGAAACGATGTTCCTATGCTACACTCGGTCAAGCTCTTCTTATCACAATGTTTCTCCACGAAGGATTTGGGTGATGCCTCTTACATCCTGGGGAGAAACACTGGACAGCTGTGAAGAACATTCTTAAGTACTTGAGAATGACTAAAGAATTGTTCTTGGTGTATGGTAACGGTGAACTCCATGTCGAGTCCTTTACCGATTCGAGCTTCCAGAGTGATAAGGACGACTGTAAGACAGTCTCGGGTTTTGTCTCTACCCTCAGTGGAGGGACGGTATGTTGGAAAAGTTCCAAACTAGATACCGTAGCAGACTCGACGATGAAGGCTGAATACATCGCTACCAACGATGCTGCCAAAGAAGCTGTCTGGATGAACAAGTTCATGAGATGAACTTGGTGAGGTTCCTATCATTGAGCATCTAATACTTGTGTATTGTGATAACAATGGAGCTGTAGCTTTGGCCTAGGAATCCCGGTCCCATCAGCGATCCAGACATATTCTTAGGCAGTATCACCTGATCCGGGAGATAGTTGATCTCCAGGAGATCGAAGCCAGAAGAGTTGACACGAAGAATAACACGACGGATCCACTCACAAAGGCCATCCCCCAGATATAATTTGCGAGCCTTTTTAGGATGTTGGGTATGAGATACTACAACAACTGGACTTAGTGAAAGTGGGAGATTGTTAGTTATATGTATGCCCTAGAGGCTATTATTGTACATGATTGTATATTATAATGGATACTTGTACATATATAGAGAGGACTTTCTTGCTCGACATGATAGTATGCTATCTGGTTGCTCTTTATCTTAACATGTAGACTAGTATTGTGATACTGTCTTTCTCTCACATGTTGATAAAGCCTTTAGGATGTGTACTTGACTACCATGACTATGATGCAGATTATACTATTGGGGACAGGGTATTCCATAAGTTCATCCTTTAATTGTTCCTAGTCGTGGGAGTATCGAGACAGGGCATCAATATTCTAGAGTAGACTAGTGTGTATGTTTCTTGACCCTGTATGGGGCGATGGATGATCCTACATCCATTGGTGTTCGACATCAAAAATTGTACACAGGTGCTCATTGGAGAATGGGTACACCGAACAGGACTCGCCGAGAACTCCTAAATGGTATTATACCTAACGTCAGATAGCAGTTCTCTGGTGACACTAGTACAGGTTAGTCTGAAGACCCGAGATCGTCATATAGTCTTGTGTGATTCCCACTGTGCTTTGATTTCCTTTGTACCACATTCAAGGGAGTGTGCAAACAGGTGGATTTTGGGTACAGTCCCGAGTCAAATGGAGGCAATGAGCGATACGAGGGGTTTCGTCTCTCTCGGTATTTGGGGTTGATGTTGCGCTATGCTCGATTGGCCATATCAGGAAGTCCCTGGCCAGGGCTGATGATGAGATTTACTGATAAGTATTATCAGTAGTTTCTCGACTCGTTATGAGCCTCATATCAGCATGACTTATCAAGTTATTGGGGTATGACATTTACCACCCCCATACTCGATATGCGACATATCAGACGAAGAGACCAGACTGTACGGTAGTGTTACTTACTGGATTCACGAGAGTATGGACAAGCTTGCTTCTTGATCTTATGATCGCTCAATACCTGGGTAGCCGTTACGTCCATCTAGTACCGCTGACGGCTTGTGGATGACTAATATGATCATCACCTACTGCTGGCGTATTGATGAGTCTTTAGAGTCCTACACAGAGGTTTCCTGGCTCAAGCGAAAAGAAGTAGGGCTCATATGTGATATGTGCGGACCGAGATTGATACTTTTATGTGATGCAGTATTCTAATCTCACGATATAGGTTATATGTGATGTAACCGGATTATTGAATCAAGTGTTGACGTAGATCATCTTCGACCTCGAAGATCCTTTAGCAAGCTCGTTCCTTTCGCTTAGTAGAGCCTAAGGAGAGTCTGAGACGCCACTATTTGGAGCAAAGGGACTACTACACGGATCTTTAGAAGTGAAGGACCGGTCTACAAAGGTTGTATTCCTATTTCACTTAGTGTAAAGTATGTTTACATGCTATAAAAACCCTAATTCTCTAGTTAGATCCTTGGTCGGGCTCGCTCGACACCCTAGATTTTTTTGAAATAGCATACTTGATGCGTGCCAAAACATAGTGGGGGTGCTAAGCGAACCCAGCAGTAAGATCGAATTGAGACACCAGATTCGTTTCACACTTCTGGAAGAGCTTACAGGAGATTCTGAGTACACGTCTCAAGTTTAGCAGGGGTTACAATCCACAGACGGACAGACAGTCCGAGCATACTATTCAGATGCTCGAGGACATGTTGAGGGCATGCATACTACACTTTCAGGGTTCTTGGGAGGATCACCTTCATTTGGTGGAGTTTTCTTATAACAACAGTTTCTAAGCTAGCATCTGGATGGTTTCGTTCGAAGCTCCTTATGGACGGAAACGTCGATCCCATGTTTGTTGGGATGGCGTTGGTGAACGGGGATTACTGGGCCCCGAGCTTATTGTTCAGACGGTGGATAAGGTCCAGATGATCTGACGGCGTACTAAGACTGCTCAGGACCGATAGAAGAGTTGGGCAGATATCAGCAGGAGATCGTTAGAGTTTTAAGCCGGCGATCATGTATTTTTGAAGATATCACCTACTCGGGCAGTGATGGATTTGGTAGTCGCCGGAAACTTAGTCCCCGATTCATCGGACCTTTCGAGGTGCTAGAGCGAGTAGGGGAGGTGACCTATCAACTTGCTTTACCCCTATCGTTAGCTGGCATGAACAACACATTTCATGTGTCACAGTTACGGCGCTTCTACGTTCGAGACAACCGTCATGTCCTCGATCATTCGGAGTTGATATTAGGTACCGACTTATCTTATATGGAGCAGCCTACTACTATTCTCGATCGTAGAGAGAAGGTGCTGAAGAACAAGGTCATTTTGCTAGTTTGAGTATCCTGGGGAGGTTGTTTGCCTGGGGAATCTACCTGAGAACGTGAGGAGGATATCTGTTCGTGCTTCCCGCTCTTTTTGTGTAGTTGTCCGTTCGTTCGTTTCTATTGTTTTCATTCTTTAATTTCGAGGATGAAATTTTTGTAACGAGGGTATGATGGAAATCCCCAGTTCCTTGTATTTTTTTCTGTATTTCCTTATAAATATTTTCCTCAAATTTTTCTTTCAAATTCTATTTTCCTATCTCTAATTTTAACCTAATTCTAAAATTTTTAAAACCCTAATTAACCCAAAACCCACACACATATATATTAACCCTAATATTTAACCCCTTACTCAGGCCCTGACCCAAGCCCACGAACCCACTCCCTAACCCATACCCATACCCGACCCGACCCCAACCTACTCCTTCCCTCTCTTTCTTTCTTTCTTGCTTTCTTTCCTTCCTTCCTTCATCCTTTCTTCTTTCCCCATTTTCGAAGCCAATGGCTACTTCCTTTTCCTTCACCCATGCCCGCGAGAACCGTTTACCTTCATTGACCTCGCCTTCGATCTCAACCGCCTTCGAGATTCCCGGCGCTCGTCCTCTCAACCGAGCCCCATTTCTCTTCTTCTTCCTCTTCCTCACGAGCTCCCGTCCTCATCACCCCCATCCCTCGCAACTGCCGCATGAATCGTTCTCCCTACGACCTCGCCTTGCCTCCAACGATCTCACCGAGATCCTCTCGCCCCACAAAATTTCAACGTTTCTCTCTATCTATATCTTTTTCTCTCTTTCTCATCCTCTCTCCATATCCACTCTCTCTCCAAAACCCACCGCCGGCTCACCCCCGCTGCCACTACCGACCTCTCTTCATCGACAACACCACCACCACTGACCTCCGCCACAACTACCCTCGTCTCCTCCGACGAACCCACAACACCCCTACGAGACCACACTGCCACCACCGTCAACTTCCAACGGTTGCTTCCTAACCATTGACCGCCTCTACACTACCTCCGGCCGAGCCCCTCATCGACAACCATGCCTGTTCCCCTCCGAACGGCGGCCGAGACGTTAGGACGTCACGTGCCTAAGGTTCGGGGCAGATGCTATTTGGTTTTATCCGTCTATCTCTCCGAAGATGCCAAGTTGATTTATGGCACCGTGTATCGGGGGTTTAGACGGATGCGGCCGATGTAGCAGACTTCGTCAGATTCCCCCTCAGGGTGAGGGGTTTTTTTGATTGTGGGGACGCTCTTCCCTGCAGGCGCAAGCCCCTGCAGTTAATTACGCTACCGCATCGCGGTAACAACTTTCTCCTTCTCCAGAGTTTCACTTCGTGTCGTGTGTGTTTGTTTTATTTGTGGTTGCCCGTGGATTGTATACGGAGACTGAGTGATGTCGTCACCCGTAGGACGTGGATTAGTCCAAATCCGTATTTAGTTAGATTTGGGTTTGGTGTTTTTAGTTTAAGGATGCATTAGCCGCGTTGCGGCTAAGACCAACTTAAACGTTCGTCAAGGATACGTTAGTCCTGTTTTGGACTACGATCGACCTGATGTAGTGATTGATTTAATTATCTGGTTGTCGAGACTCGTCACCTCTCTGACGTCGTTGAGTGATTACAACGACAGGCGTCAGAGGAGTTCGGAGATGTACCTTCGAACCAAAGTTAGTTTGGAGTTTTATCGCTTATCTAAATATCTAAGGACACGTTAACCGTATTTGGGGTTAAGATCAACTTAGACGGGACCGTTTAGATCCGACAAAAGAGCGTTTGGGCCCTATTACACCAGTTTAGGGACGTGGTGGTCCGTCGCCAGTTTAGGGACGTGGTGGTCCATTATTAGTTTAGGGACGTTTCGGTCCGTCGCCAGTTTAAGGACGTAGTGGTCCATCTTTAGTTTAGGGACGTTTCGGTCCGATGTTCCAGTTTAGGGACGTGGTGGTCCATGTTCCAGTTTAGGGACGTGGTGGTCCAATGGTAGTTTAGGGACATCGCGGTCCATATTCCAGTTTAGGGACGTGGTGGTCCATGTTCCAGTTTAGGGACGTGGTGGTCCATGTTTAGTTTAGGGACGTTTCGGTCCATTATTAGTTTAGGGACGTTTCGGTCCAATATTAGTTTAGGGACGTTTCGGTCCACGAGTTTAGGGACCCCGCAGTCCATAGCGATGTGCGGTCGATGGGACCCGTCACCTCTTTGACATCGTTGAGGAATTACAACGACGAATGTCAAAGGAGTTCGGAGATGTACCCTCGAACCGGACGTAAGTTGATTTAGGAGAGCCATTTTGCTCAGTCAATTTAATTTAAGGACTTATGGCCATGATTGGGCTAAGTCCAGTTCAACATCTTTATTAAGTAATGCATTGCGTTTAGGCTCCACAGAGCATCACTTTATTCTGAGCTCTGCTCATTCATGAATGATGCGATGCATCTGTTTTGATTTGAGCTCTGTCCCTTGTAAGATGCATAGCATTCTGGAGATTGGGTTTGGGCTCTGCCCACTTATAAATGATGCAAAGCATCTGTTTTAATTTGGGCTCTGCCCTTTGAAATAATGCATTTGCGCTTTATTGAGCCTGTTAGGCCTTCTCTTAATTGGGCTTGGCCCTTTTTAATGCATCTGCGCTTTGCGCTAAGCAATGAGCGCAAGTCCATATGATGATGACACATGTTGTGCTATGATGAGCGCAAGCGCACTAGCGCAGCGCGTTGCGCTGTTGCGCTGCGCAATTGCGCTTCTGACACGTGGCGCGCTCTCAGCGAGTTGCGCCAATCCCAGAGAGCAAAGCTCTATCATAAGAGCGCTTAGCGCAAGTGGTTTTATAGCCGACACGTGGCGCTCTCTTGAGAGCGCAACAGCGCAACTTGGAAGTGCAAAGCACTAAGAATCTTTTAGATTCAGAAAGGGAAGTGCAAAGCACTGTTTAATTTCTTCGTCTGAATTAGATCAAAGAAAAATAAATTTTTCTTTATTCGAAGAACCAGAGGTTCTTAAAAGTGCAAAGCACTATTCTTTTATTATTTTATTATTTTTATTGTTTTTAAAGAACCGAAGGTTCACAAGAAGTGCAAAGCACTGTTTTTTTTTTTTTATAAAGATCATTGATCTTATTTTTAGATCAATGATCTATTAGAAGGCCTTTCTTCTACCTCATGAAGGTTCTTTACCTTTTTCTTGGAATTTTCTCAGAGTTCTCTCTGTTTGAAGCTCTTGACTTTTTTTTTTTCAAGAAAAATGTTGATCCTTTCGTTTGAATGAGGTCTGGGGTCCTATTTATAGTGCCCCATAAATTTGTTGAATTTTGTTAACAGGATCTTTCCTGAGTGATTTTGGGAATTTTCCCACTGCTGAATCTTTGATCCAAAGGCCGAAGAAAATCTTCTAGTTCTGGAAAGAACAGAAAAGATTTCATGAAATCTTAATTCAGTTTGGGCGCAGATACCCCAGCGCATGACACGTGTCGCGCAGCGCAGAGCGCAGCGCAACTGCGCTAGCGCATCTGCGCTGACACGTGTCGCGCAGCGCAGAGCGCAGCGCAACTGCGCTAGCGCATCTGCGCTGACGCGTGTCGCGCAGCGCAGAGCATAGCGCAACTGCGCTAGCGCATCTGCGCTGACACGTGTCACTTAGCGCGGAGCGCAATGCAGCTGAAGCGTTGTTTCCTTTAAACAGAGCTTTGCTCTGGTGGGGCGCGTCTTCTTGAGCGCAGTGCTGATACATTTGCGTCTGGCGCGTTGCGCTCAGCGCAGAGGATCTGAAGCGTCGCTTCATTTATTAAATTTTGGAGAATCGGAAGCGCCGCGTCATCTCCTCTTTTCAAGTCAAACTTCTATTCCCAAAATTCTGATTTTCCGGGCTTTGGCAACGGTTTCATTGTGCACAGAATTTTCTGTGCTTGGGTCTATATATATATAACTCAAGGCTGAGCTTTTTCCTCTCTCATTTTTAGAGAACTTCTTCGATTATGGCTTGCAACCGCCCTCATGCCCGCCGACAACCATGGGAGGTGCCGATCCGGGACATCGTTCCTCGTTTCGCTGCACGTTTGGTGGACTCTTCTCTCTCTGACGAGCAATGCGACGCTGCGATGCATGAGCTTTTGACTCGTGTGGGGTCTCCTCTCCCTCCGGATTCCCTTTGGCTTCAGATGATCCTTGCCTCGGCGCTCGCCGACATTCCCCCTCCTCCAGCAGAGATGTCCTCAGCAATGCTGGATGCCGCCGAAGATAGGATTGAGTGCTTTCTCGAAATGCACTTGATCACCAAACCCTTGAGGGACTGCTCTTTCCACTTGCTGAGCCAGATACGGGCTCGTCGAGTCGTCATCGCCACTTTCTCCCAGGAATGCGGCGTCGACCGTTGGATGGCTACCCCTCGGGAAGATCGCCGCTTCGACGCGATGGAGAAGGCGGAGAGGGAGCTGAATAATTTTCTTTTCCTTTTTGTGAACCCTTGTCTGTCTGATCCCGTGTTCGGTGATCTTTTTTAAATTTAATAATAAATAAATGTTTTGATTAAGTATTTTATTATCTGTTAAGTGTTCTTTTTATTTGAGCTCTTTGTTGTGCTTTTGCATCGTATTTTAATTTGTTGTTATCAAGTGCATGTAATTTTGCATGGCTAAATTGCTTTTTGGCACTTAGCCCCTTTTTCTGTGCTAGCGCATCTGCGCTGACACATGTCGCGCAGCGCAACTGTGTTGCCACGTGTCGCACAGCGCAGAGCGCGGCGCGGCGCTTTCTTTAACAGAGCTTTGCTCTATTTGGGCGCGCTGCGCTAATGTATCTGCGCTGGACACGTGGCGCAGAGCGCTGGCGCAAAGAATCTGAAGCGTTGCTTCCTTTAAACAGAGCTTTGCTCTGATTGGGTGCGCTGCGCTAATGTATCTGCGTTGGACACGTGGCGCAGAGCGCTGGCGCAAAGGATCTGAAGCGTTGCTTCCTTTGAACAGAGCTTTGCTCTGATTGGGTGTGCTGCGCTAATGTATCTGCGTTGGACACGTGGCGCAAAGCGCAAAGGATCTGAAGCGTTGCTTCAAAAATTTAAATTTTGAATTCAAACAAAGCTTTGCTCTGATTGGGCGAAACAAATGCCCCCCCACCGTTGCGCTCACGTGGCGCACACGTGAGTGCAACGGTGGCAACCCTCTTGACCGTTGGATCAAAGGGGAATCTCAAGAGGCGCAAGCGCCTTATAAATAGGGCTCTTTTCCCTCAGAAAATTTTCACCATCTTCAAAATTTTAATTTCCAGAGCTTTGCTCTTGCTTAAGAGTTTCAGAGCTTTGCTCATTTCTAAAGTTAGAAACTTTAGGTAAAATTAATTTAAATCAAATTAACTTAAATTAACATTAACCAAAGAGCTTTGCTCTTACAGATCTTTTTTGATCTTAAAAAAAATCCCCATTGGGGTTTCATAAACAGAGCTCTGCTCTCAAAAATTTCTAGATCTGCAGAGATCTTGTTCATGGGTTCTAATCCATGAACAGAGCTCTGCTCTTTGAATCATCTATAGATCTTTTAGATCTGAAAAACGAGGAAATTTTTATAAGTTTTTTCATGGATCCCTTAGGATTCCAAATTTCTTAATTCTTTTGGGTGTAGACATTTTCTGATGGACTTTTCCATTATTACCCTAGAGCTATGCTCTTTTAAGGAATCTTATTTCCCTGAGACCAGAGTTTGACAAGTGTCACTCTGTGACAGGGCTTTGCTCTGAAAGAGGAGATTCTCTCCTTGTCTCTAGGGATTCTTCCCCTTTTTTATTAATGGGAATGTTCCCCTGGGGACCAACTGACGATCTCATCCAATGATGAGGTTGTTTTATTAACTGACGTATTGTCATCCAGATTTTGTGGGTCCCTTTGTCCCCTACTCACTGCACTGCCGTGTGGTGTAATTAGTTAATTTTTATTTAATTTAACTAATGCATTTTTTTTAGACGCCAAATGTTGGGATTACAACACTAACGGCTAGATTGTTCTTTTTGCAGCGATCATGTCTGAAGACACTTCATTCCCGTTTGTCCGTTCAGAGGAGGGGTTTCCAGAGGCGCCTTTGGATCGCGAGGTTCTGGCAATGATCAAGGCGCACGACCCGGAGTATAAGAGTCTCCACCTTTGGGGGTCGTGGTACAATCAAATTATTATGGGTCGGCGCAGCTTTACATGTGCGGTGCCGTCAGAGCCCATAACGGCGATTCACTATGCCAGCTCACCCCCGGTGCAGTATGCCGCGGAGATGACAGATTGGACTTCGAAGGGTTTTCTTCATCCGGCCATAGACGCCATCCCGGTCCAGCGTCCGATGGTTTTGGACATCCTAGGACGCCGTATCTGTCAGGGCGAGGCGAGACCTTGGGGGCAATCATATAACCTTGGTCTGATCCCTCGCCACCCGGTCGGCTATCTGCCATGGGCCCGGTATATCCTGTCGACGAGGAAGTCGCAGTTGATAAGGCTAGGACTGTACACCGCAGTCTACGTCTCCCTCTTCCAGTATCCTACGCTTCCTACTTGGTGGTTCAAGGCCTTCTTGGAGCAGTGGAACATTCCTACTCATACTTTCCTCGCCATGGATCGGGAAGTGTCCATTTCGCTGGAAGAATTTACGGAGGTGTCTGGCCTACCGGCTATGGGGGAACATTATGAGGAATTGCTCCCGCCGGATGAGTACATCTATGGGGCTAAGCCGAGGGTAAAGGAGCTCACGCCAGAGAACGCTGTTCAACATCAGTTCCCAAGTCTGATTAAGGTGTTGAACATCTATGAGAATCTTTTCGTTGAGCATGGGAGCCGTGGAGTTAATTTTGAGGATTTTATTGCTCGGTTCCTTCATCCAAACGTCCTTTCGGCGAAGAATGCCAAGTTTGCTTACCTCGAGGATCCTTTCGGCTTAGGTTTGGATAACCTGCCAGCGAGAGACATAGATCAGAAGGACTTTTTTCTTCCCAACTCCTCAGCCATGTCTTTTGCGGAAGTTGCAGCCCCCGAGATGGACAAGGAGGCCTTCTTTTTGGGATTTCTTGGGCTTTGGTTGAGTTGGTTTGCACTTCCAACGCATTCTCATCGTATGCGGCCCTCTGTCTTTTACCCGGCTCACCGGATGGTTATCGGGGTAAAGGTGGCCGTCGGGATCGCCGGTTTGGCCCATTTATATCATGGCCTTAGCCGAGCGGCAGATGCCAATGAGCCTGGGGCGTCGCATGTAGTTTTCGCAATGCACTACTTCATGTCGTGGCTTGAATTACATACAGCAGGTGTTTTCGGCATGCACAAAAGGCCCTCATTCTACGAAAGGTGCATTTTCCCTCGCCTTTTACAGCTGATTGGCGCGTCAATCGTGAATCCATCACCGCGAGATGCCAGGAGTTTACTCCTTCGTTCCCACACCGTTGGAGCCGGTGTGTCTTTTATTGACAAGGTGCTTACCATTGGAAAAACGTCTGCTACTGCAGTGCGGCCATTGCAAGACACTTTCAAGGACGGCGCTTCGATTTTAACGGCCCGGGAGACCCTTCACTTATACTCTATTAGACCCGGCTTTTTGGTGTTTAGGCAGGACGGGGGAGCGATTTTCATGAGATACAACCCGCATCGTTTCGCTCAGCAGCTGAGTTATAACCAAGGGGTACCGCTAGAGGCCTTTCTATCGGAGCCTACCGCGAACGAAGAAGGGATAGAGAGGGCGCTGCATCACTTCATGCGTCTAAACACGGGCTCTCACTTCTTTATCAGTGAGCCGTCTTGTGCTCCTCGTCTCCTTAGGGTATACACCGAATGGTATAGTCATTCGACGGGAGCGGTTATAAAAGAGGAAAGACGGTTGCTGATCGACCGTAAGGGTGTGCCTCCAGGTAGCGATCGCAGCGCTCCTCTGGTGCCGAGGACTCCAATAGTCGCTCCCTTAAAAGATGCCGGGAATAGACCGTCACGCGCACGAAGCCCTCCACATGAACTACCGCTCCCCGACATCGCGGATGCATCTCCTGCACCCCGCGCTCAGGCGGCAACAGTGGCTGTACCCTCGCCGGAGTCTGGCGCGGGTGCGGACATCGGGACCCGTCGTCCCAAAGCGGCTGCCAAGCGTAAGTCGCTTCCCCGTGAGCCTAGGGCTGGAGGGAAAAAGAAAAAGAAATCGCTCCTCGCCGCGGACGTTGCGTTCGGCCAGGAACCCCACGCTCCTTATTCCGAGGGTTTACTCGAATATGGGACTAATGCGGGATTAGTGATGCCGCCGCCAGACGATACAGATTTGGAAGCTGCTCTCAGAGCTTCGGCATGGCTGGTGAAGCGTGATGCGTGGCTGGTCAAGCTTGCGCAATCAGGTAACTGCTAGTCACTCTTTCTTTACTGTAACGTATTTTCTTCCTTATTTCATTACTTTTGACTAACGCTTTTATTTCCTTCCTTTCAACAGGCATCTCTGGTGAAGAAGCCATTGCTGCTTCTCTGAAAACTTTTGAGGAGGAGGAACGTCTCAGAGCATCTATGGGCCTTAGTAAGTTTCGACTCATCAAGTTTTTATTTTCCTTGTGTTATGGTTGATCTAACCTTTCCCTTTTTTTTTAATTACAGGAACCTCAATGCCGTTCCCTCCTAGCGACGCAGCCGTTCCACCGGTGGCCGATGTTCCTGTTTCTTCTGGGGCACTGCAGGGGGCTCGCCTTGAAAGGCCGATGAGGGATGCCCTAAAGGCTTTGGAGGCTTCCCTGAATGAAGATGATGATGCTTTGAGGGAGGCGTCACAGAGGTCTCTCATAACCGCTCGGGAGGAGAAGAAGCGGTTGAGGCGTGAGGCGAAGGCTCGCAGGGTTGCCCTGGCCATGGGAGCGGGACCCAGCGCCGCCCCTCGCGCTGATTCTCCCTCTGAAGAGGCTCCTGTCACCCTATCTACCGCCCGTAGAGAGGTGGCGCGAGCAGTTCGAAGCGCAAACGGCAAATCCGCTTCAGGTAACCTTTCTCTCAGAATTTTTTTTGTTATAAGGGTTTTAATATCATTGGTCCTTATATCTCTTATCTTTATAGGGCCAAGTCTGATCGAGGGGGAGGCGGAAGCAACCGTCGAGCCCAGGGGAGCGGAGGAAGCGGTACCCGCCGAACCTGAACCGACAGTGGACAACTCTGTCGGGGTCATGAGGCCTGGAGCCGAGATTGAGGAACCCACCGCGGAGAAGGTCATTGATGCCGTACCCGAAGTGGCGGCAGATGTGATGATTGTCCCAACCGAGCCGAAGGCGGTAGAGGGCGAGGTACTTGAGACTGGGGACCTCGTGGTGCCGATGGACGGTGCAGCTGTAATCGCTGATCGTGAGGGAGCAGCAGGTGAGGCGGCCATGATTCCTGAAGACGAGCTAGGCGCTCCTTCTCAGGAATCGGGCAATGTTCCTATCTTGGCCCTCCCTGCCTACGGTCCCTTGCCGCCCGCAGAGCTTGAGAGCGTAACAACGGTTCCTCTTGAGTCGGGTGACGAAGCTACAGGCGGTGGTCTTCCGTCAGTGGAGGAAGGGACTACCTCAGTTTCTGCTGGGAGCTCGTCCTGTATATTTTCGAGTCACCCACGTTTCCATTTTTTTTTTTATATATATCTTGTGATCTCTTCTAACAAGCTTATCTTTGCAGGTGCGGTCAGTGCTGACGTTCCATTGCTTGAGGGAGCACCGTCAACTACTGCCTTGGCGGTGGTCACTTCCCCGTTTTCCCTTATGCCGTCACGGATGTTGGAAGGTACGGATTCATGACTCATGCATTAATCTTTCAAAAATGTGGCTTTTGTACTAATGCTACACCATTGTGCCTTTTTAGGAGGGCTCTTTGATCATCTATATCAGGTGTTGCTTCCACACTTCTCTTTCCCATCCGAGCTCGCTTCTCCCTCTAAGGGTACCGGTAAATGCCGTCTTGGTCTTTTTCGAGGGAATATAGGATCGTATCTGACTTTTCCTCTTCCTGACTGCAGTGCCTCAGATCGAAGGAGGGAATGCCGGGCCCGTACTGCCACCGGTGCTTCCGGCTTTGAAGTCCGTTGCGACTGGTACAGATATTCCTTTCCTCTTTTCATACGATCTTTCATCGACTTTTCGAATCATTGTTTGACCATGTTTCGTTTTTTTGCAGCTATTGTCCCAGCTCCAATTCCTTTCGAGTCTCATGTCCTCTCACCGGCGGGTCCTTTCTCGCGACGCCCGTCTTCAAAGGGTGTTGTAATGAGCCTAGGTATGTTGAGCGGGTACATCGAAGAGCTCAACATGGATGCCCTTCCTTCGGCCGTAGATTTCGCTGTGGACGTTAACCCAATGTTGGCGGCGCTCGTAACTTTCCATAACGAAGGCGTCGTCGAATCGTGGGTTAACCACTGCAGAGAGATCGAAGCTCGCCTGCATCGGTTGGAGTCGACACGCCCTTCTCCCGAGGCTTTGGCCGCGAGCGCCGAACGGACAGCTTGGCTTGAGCAAAGCACCTCTTATCTCCGCCATTTGGAGCAGAAGGCAGCTTTACGGCTAAAGGCGCATCAGGAATCTTCAAACGCGACCGCTTGCCTTCGTGCCGAAGTTAGGACGAATGCTGCTGAAGTGAAAGCTGTCTTTGAAGGTCTTCTTAAGCGCATATCTAACGGACTAGCGCTGAGGCGGAAACTCGATGCTGCTGAGCGCGATGCCCAAGGCCAAGAAGCAGCTCATCAGGTTGTTGGGGAAGAGCTCGCATCCTTCACGCAACAGCGGGCGCAAATAGAGGCGGAGCTGGCAGTGGCAGCTGATCAGGAGAAGGAATGGAAGGACGTATGTGAGCAATTGCTACATCTGTGCAAGACGCTTCCTTCCCCATAATTCCTCTTATATCATTTGTCTTCGTAAATTGTATGTATATATTTTTTTATTCTTTAGCACAATGTATCCTGTACTCAACCAATTTTTATGACTAAAAGACGCACATTTTGTAATGTCTTGTGTCATTTCTCTGTCTTTCTTTTCTTTTATAATCAGTACGTCACCTAAATAACCATAATTGACGGACGATTGGGACGAGTATCCCGATCTTTTTTAAGAAATAATGATGGCTTAGGCCGCAAGTTCAGATCTGCTGCTTAAGACTTTTCAACTCTATAAACCGTGAGGGTCTCATAGAGACTTTTCTCCCTACGGATCGGGAGGATCTCGTAGATGGATTTTCTCCTTAGGAGTCGTGAGGATTCCCAAGTGTGGTTTTCTCTCATAAGTCGAAAGGATCCTATAAGAGAATTTCTCCCTCTTACGAGTCGAGAGGGCCCGTAAGCGGTTGTTTCCCTCTTTGTCGAGAAACGACTTCAGAGAGTGAGACCCGTGAATAGTATGCAAGAGACCATTGAGGATTGACTTGTAGGGTCCCATTTGTTCAGGAAGCAAGTTTTTGAATCCTTACTGCCCGAGATGTGAGTCAAAGAAGCTCTCGTCACGGAGTGTTTGTATCCGTGAGTTGAGAAGTTTTGCGAGGGATTATTTGTTTCCCAAGCGCCAAGGATTATTTGTGTCCTTGGGGTTTGAAACGAGTCGAGGGTTCCCACGGAGGCACTGGTGGCTCTGCGAGTCGACGCGGATCAGAAGGCTCTCGTCAAGGAGTGTTTGTATCCGTGAGTTGAGAAGTTTTGCGAGGGATTATTTGTTTCCCAAGCGCCAAGGATTATTTGTGTCCTTGGGGTTTGAAACGAGTCGATGGTTCCCACGGAGGCGCTGGTAGCTCTGCGAGTCGACACGGCTCAGAAGGCTCTCGTCAAGGAGTGTTTGTATCCGTGAGTCGAGGATTTGCTGGGATTATTTGTTTCCCAAGCGCCAAGGATTATTTGTGTCCTTGGGGTTTGAAACGAGTCGATGGTTCCCACGGAGGCGCTGGTGGCTCTGCGAGTCGACACGGATCAGAAGGCTCTCGTCAAGGAGTGTTTGTATCCGTGAGTCGAGGATTTTGCTGGGATTATTTGTTTCCCAAGCGCCAAGGATTATTTGTGTCCTTGGGGTTTGAAACGAGTCGATGGTTCCCACGGAGGCGCTGGTGGCTCTGCGAGTCGACACGGATCAGAAGGCTCTCGTCAAGGAGTGTTTGTATCCGTGAGTCGAGGATTTTGCTGGGATTATTTGTTTCCCAAGTGCCAAGGATTATTTGTGTCCTTGGGGTTTGAAACGAGTCGATGGTTCCCACGGAGGCGCTGGTGGCTCTGCGAGTCGACACGGATCAGAAGGCTCTCGTCAAGGAGTGTTTGTATCCGTGAGTCGAGGATTTTGCTGGGATTATTTGTTTCCCAAGTGCCAAGGATTATTTGTGTCCTTGGGGTTTGAAACGAGTCGATGGTTCCCACGGAGGCGCTGGTGGCTCTGCGAGTCGACACGGATCAGAAGGCTCTCGTCAAGGAGTGTTTGTATCCGTGAGTCGAGGAAAATTTTTTTGCTGTTGAAGTCACTGGCTCCTTCGGTTGAAATGAACCGTTGAGGCTTAGCTTCGTCGTTTGACGGAATCCGCTGGGGAAGTATGGTTCCTTCTTTGTTTGCGCCCTTGGATTGTATACAGGGATCGATGTGATCTTAACTGTAGGGCCAAAGTTTTATCATTTCTCTCTTTTTTTATTTCCGCGATGCTCTATCATTTCAGCTTTTATATCGCGAAGGTCGCGATTGCCCAAACATTTCGGCTATTTTTTCGCGGTGCCCAATCATTTCGGCTTTTTTTTTTTTTTTTTTTTTTTTTTTTTTTTTTACTCGTTGCTTTTTATTACGAGTTGCCCAATCATTTCGGCTGTTTTGCATGCATACATTTTACTTGCTGTTTTTTTATTGCAAGTCGCCCTATCATTTCGGTTATTTTGCATGCATACATTTTACTTGCTGTTTTTTATTGCGAGTCGCCCTATCATTTCGGCTATTTCGTATGCATGAGCGGTCTACCGGCTTTCGCCGTCAACCTGAAATTAGACACCGATTTCGGCATCAGCACCGCTGCGACTGGGATATTACCAGGAGCGAATCATCATTTGCCTCTGTCGTTGTTGAACAAAGGAGGCTTAGCGACCGGGGTTAGGATCCCGTCGGCTAAGGCTTTTGACTTCATGAGCCGTAAGGGTCTCGTGAAGGTATTTCTCCCTACAAGTCGTGAGGATCTTGTAAGTGTATTTTCTCCTTAGGAACCGTGAGGGTTCCTAAGCGTTTTGTTCTTCTGTAAGTCGTAAGGATCCTACAGGAAGGTTTTCTCCTCATAAATCGAGGGGACTCATAAGAGTTGTTTACCATACGAACGTATTCCCAGTCATGGATGGACCTTGGTTAGGGAAACGTTTATTCGCGCCCGTGGATTGTATACAAGGGTCAGTATTGAGCCGTTTGTAGGGCAATATTGGAAGTTTGTGGGGGTTTGCTTAAGCACAGGTTTAGGTCTCTGTGACTTAAGACTTTCAAATCCTATGAGCCGTGAGGGTCCCATAAGAGAGTTCTCCTTACGAGTCGTGAGGATCTCGCAAGCGTATTTTCTCCTTAGGAATCCTGAGGATTCCTAAGTGCGTTGTTCCCTTGTAAGTCGTAAGGATCTCACGCGGGTGGTTTCTCCTTACGTGGTCGAGAGGACTCCGTAAGGTTTTTTTTTTTTTTTTTTTTTTTTTTTTTTTTTTTTTTTTTTTTTTTAACGAAGTTGCGCCCTTTCGGGTTTTCACAACATCCGCCGGTAGTCCTGCTGTTTTTACTCACGGAGCCCTTTCAGGTTTTCATCCGTGCCCATTCTGCTTATGGACTTACCGTTTTTTTTTATTTTTACTATTTTTTTTTTATTATTATTATATTTTTTTTTATTCATCTTGTCAGCCCAAGGATGCCGCAGTATTAGTTTAAAGACGTTTCGGTCTGATATTAGTTTAAGGACATTTCGGTCCATCACTAGTTTAAGGACGTCTCGGTCCGCCATTGAGAAGGTTGGCTACTGCTTATAAAGCTTGAGCTTAGGAAGATAGCGAGCGGACATAGTCGTCGTCATCTACCATTGACCTAGGCTGTGGCTCATTAAGCGTAGTATTTCTTTAGGAAGCGTCCGTTTATTGGCCTGAAAGGCCTTTCACCGTGCATGTCCATAAGTAGATAGGCCCCACCTTGGTAGACCTTATCAACGATATACGGTCCTTCATAGTTCGGCTCAAACTTTCCCCGCTTGGCGCGGTTGGGGATCATGGGCCTTTTGACCACTAGCACGAGTTCGCCTTGGTGGAATGTCCTCGGGCGGCTCAATCTTTCATATGAGCGCGTCATCTTTGCTTTATAGGCTTCCAAATTTTGTTGTGCTAGAAGCCGGATTTCATCAAGGGCGTCAAGCTCTTCAAACCGAAGGTGAGCATTTTCTTCGTCTGTCAGCTCGTAGTGGACTGCCACTCGTAGAGAGGGTAATTCTATCTCGAGAGGGAGTACTGCTTCCGTCCCGAATACCAACGCATATGGCGTTGTGTTCGTGGCCGTCTTGAACGTAGTTCGATATGCCCAGAGAGCTTCTTGCAGCCTTTCATGCCAGTCTCTTTTATTTCGGGACACCGTCTTTTTCATGATTTTCGTCAAGGTCTTGTTGAAGGCCTCGGCTAGACCGTTAGCTCGTGGATTATAAACTGAGGAATATCTCCAGTCTATATTGTGCTGCTGTGCGAAGCGGCTAATTTTATGACTTCGGTAGGCGGGCCCATTATCAGAGATGATCCTCCTCGGGGTTCCAAACCGGTATATGACATGCGTTTTGAAGAAATGGAGGATATTCTCTGTCTTCACTTCTCTTAACGGTACCGCCTCTGCCCATTTGGAGAAGTAATCAGTCGTCGCCAAGATGAAACGATGTCCCTTTGACGATGCTGGTTCGATGGGACCGACTATGTCAGTTCCCCACATTTCGAATGGCCAACTAGCCATTGTCGGATGTAGTGGATTGGGATGCTGATGGATGAAGTCCCCATGAATTTGGCATGAATGACATTGCTTCGCATATTCGAGGCAATCCCGCATCATCGTGGGCCAGTAGTAGCCCATCCGCTTTATCTTCAATTTCATCTTAGGGCCCGCTTGGTGGGAACCGCAGAGTCCGTCGTGAACTTCTTGGACGACCCTTCTCGCTTCGTCAGGTCCTAAGCATCTCAACCACAGAGAGTCGAATGACCTCTTGTATAGAGTATCATTGACGAAGGCAAAAGACAGAGCTCGTTTCGTGAGCTGATGTCTTGCGGATGCCTCTTCATGTATTCGGTGGAACTTGAAGTAATCTATGAAAACTTCTCTCCAATCATCGGTATTTTCCCTGCCTTTTATTTGCAAGGTTGTCTCCTCTTTCGCTCCTTTTTCTTCAGACGATTTCGGAGATATTTCTGTTGGGGCGAGCACTCGACGGCTTTGTACCACGATTCTAACGTCATCGAGGTTCTCGTCGGCCAATTCTTTAGCAAGTTTGGCCAGTGCGTCCGCTTTGCTGTTTTCCGCACGCGGTATACTTTCCAACGTGTAGGAGGGAATTCGGGTTAGCAGTTGCTGCACTTTTTCACCGTATTTTACCAATTCTGGTTTGCATGTTTGGTAATCGCCGTTCACTTGACTGACGACTAGTTGGGAATCACCGTATATGAGGAGATCTTCAATTCCCATGTCAATGGCGATCTCGAGGCCTGCTATCAGAGCTTCGTATTCGGCTTCATTGTTTGTTCTCGGCTCCGTTAGGGAGAAGGCGTAGCGCATTATTCCTCCTTGTGGAGTTACAAAGATGAGTCCTACCCCTGATTTAATTATAGGGGTACTTTGTTTGCGTTTCTTCATGGAAGATGCTCCATCGAAATAAAGCTCCCATCGAATATTATCGCCGTCGATCGCATCGAACGCATGTTCGTCTGGAAGATCGCAATTCAAAGGAGAATCGGCGGGTATCGGATGCTCAGCGAGGAAGTCGGCGATGGCTTGGCCTTTCACTGCCTTGAGAGGTTGATATGTTATCGAGAATTCCATCAAGAGCAGGGCCCATTTGGCTAGTCTTCCCGTCAATATGGCTTTTGACATTAGGTATTTAAGAGGGTCCACTTTTGAAATCAGACGGACCTCGTGCGCCAACGCATAGTGCCTAAGCTTTGTTATAGCGAAGATCAACGCCAGGCAGTGTTTTTCAATGGGAGAGTAATTGCTTTCTGCCCCCAGCAGGACTCGACTTAAGTAGTAAAGTGCTCTTTCTTTTCCTTGATCGTTCTCTTGTGCCCATAATGCGCCTAAAGAACCTTCGAGGGCGGTTGTATAAAGAATAAGAGGCTTTCCCTTAACTGGAGCGGCCAACACCGGCGGGTTCTGCAGATATTGCTTGATCTCGTCCAGTGCGCCTTGGCATTTGTGATCCCAAACGAATGGAGTTCCCTTCTTCATCAGGTGACTGTAAGGACGGCACTTTCCTGAAAGGTTGGCTATGAATCGCCGTATATACGCTAGTTTCCCTTGAAGAGACCGCAGCTGTTTGAGAGTCCTCGGCGGAGGCATTTCCATAATCGCTTTGATCTTTGACGGATCTATTTCAATACCTCGGTGTCGAACGACGAATCCCAGGAATTTGCCTGAGGAAACCCCGAACGCACATTTAAGAGGATTCATCTTCAAGTTGTATTGCCGAAGTCGTTGAAATACAGTCTTCAGATGCTCGAGATGTTCCTCGTATGATTTGCTTTTGACCACGAGATCGTCGATATAGCATTCGACGATTTCGTGTATAAGGTCGTCGAAGATCTTCGTCATGGCCCTCTGATAAGTAGCGCCGGCGTTCTTCAAACCGAAGGGCATCACTTTATAACAAAATATACCAAGCGGAGTCCTGAAGGCCGTGTGCTTCTGATCTTCAGGGTGCATTTTTATTTGATTATAGCCCGACGAGCCGTCCATGAAGGAGAAAACCTCATGAGTGGATGTGTTGTCTATCATCAGTTCGGTGACTGGCACTGGGAAATCATCTTTTGGACAGGCTTTATTGAGATCCCGAAAGTCTACGCATATGCGCACTGTCCCATTTTTCTTCATTACCGGGACGATGTTGGCGATCCATTCAGGGTATTGGACTTCTTGGATGAAGCCTGAATCTATCAGCTTTTTGACTTCGGCGTTGATGCTCATCTCAAGCTCGAGTCGCATTCTTCTCGGCGCTTGTTTGACTGGCTTGATGTCCGGGGATATCGCTAACTTGTGTACTGCAATCTCTGGATCTAGTCCCGGCATTTCGGAATAATTCCACGCGAAGCAATCTTTGTGCTGTAGAAGCACATCCTTTAATGCAGCCACCCTTTCTTCAGATAGCAGCTCGCTGATGAATGTCGGTCGCGGGTCATTTTCCGTCCCCAACTCAATTTTCTTGAGATTATCTGCAGTGGTATGGATTCCATCTTCTAGTTCTTTCGGAGCTGGGGGAAATTCTGAGATTACCTCATCGCTACCGCTTTCAAAACACCAAGGGAGGTTGTTCACGTCCTCGGACCCTTCTTTTAATATTGTTATCGCATGGCAGGTGCAAATTTTCTGCCAATCCCAATGCGGGGTTGGTTTTATTCTTGTGCTTTCGGATTTGTGCTTTTGTGGCGGCGTTACCCTCCAACTGTCGGACAACGCGAACTTGCCAAGCTGATATGGGTCCTCAACCCAATTCTTAAAGGTGAAGCAATCTTCAAGCGGATGCCCTACTACTTGATGGTACAAGCAATACTTTGGGTTGGAGACTTCGCCTGCTTGCTCAGGGTGTTTAGACTCTGGCAACGTAAGCAGTTGATGTTTTAGAGCGAGATCGAATATTTTCCTTGTTTTGTTCCGAGGAAAAGAGTATGCTCGACCCATTTTCTTCCCGAGGGCTAAGTCAATAACGCTCGATTCTCGGATGCGCGGCTTCTTAGCTCTGCTTTGTAGTTGTCGAGCGCCTCTCTTGCCTTTCGACTTGTTTTTGTTCTCGCGTCGAACCCTTTTTGTAGCAGGTTGACAAAGAGCGGCATCTTCGCCCTTTATTGCCTGTTGGAGGAAGCGCTGTGTCTTAGCTTTCTCATAGATTGCCATTTCACGATCGTGGTCATCTCGGGCTTTCTGACTCGCATCCCTTATAAGTTTGCTCATCTGGTCTTCGGACGATGGACTGGGTGGTTTTGCATCAGGAACTTTTGCTGGTTCGGGATTAGCGTCCTCCCATTGAGCGTCTGCCTCTTTATCGAAGTCATACATGGCATAACAGCTATTTACTAACTCCCGCTTCTTTGGCCGGATGTACCCAAGCCCTTTGGTTTCTACTTTCCCATTAGGCAGTTTGCATTGGGTCCCGGGAATGTTCCAGACCTTGTCATAGAATTTGGCTTTTCTAACGGTCTGTGTGAAGGACATTCCCTGGCGTTTTAGCAGTTTCTTCAAACCTTCGGTATAATACCGGGGAAGACGGATGGGCTGAAGCCTGTCAAGTGTGGGATCCGCGCCATGCCAAACTTCTTTTTTTACTTTGTTCTCTTCAGAACGGTAGAATAAGATTGCCTTCTCACCCCTTCGTCCGGGAGGGATATAGAATGTCTGCAATTCTTCTACGCTGTTAGTGTCGAGTGCATCCAATTCTTTGTAATGTTCAAGCGGCACCATGGTTATCTGCAGACTTCGCTCTTCATTGGCGGAGATCTGTATCGAAGGCCGAGTAGGGAATACAGCATGAACTTCATCCTCTGAATCACTACCGAAGATCAACGAAGGAACGGATGGTCCTGGCCTGGTAGATTGGGATGGATCTGAATAAATTATATCCTCCTCCTCGGTATCACTGCCGAAGACAGGGATGGTGGCATTAGTTTTGTTCTCCGGTTTGTGACACCTTTCCGTGTCTTCGAAACTCGGTAAGAAGTATTTGGCATCTTCATACTTGCGAACTTCGTTCACGGAAAACGGATTCAACTCTCCGGCCACAGTGTACTCGAGGCCATCCCTGGAATACTTCATGCACTGATGCTGTGTAGAAGGGATGATATTGTATTCGTGTAACCATGGTCGGCCGAGCAGAGCATTATAGCACGTCTTGGCCTCTATAACATGGAATTTGATGTCTGTGACGAGCAACCCGAAGCGTAATGTCAATATCACAGATCCAAGAGTCTTTGAAGATTGAGAGTCGAAACCGGAGATAGTGATCTTGTCCCGGGCAAGGTGTTGGACATTCATGCAAATCTCCTTTAACACTCGTACGTTGAGTAAATTGACGGACGATCCGTTATCGACCAAGATTTTACCTATTTTTATGTCATGGCAGTATCCTGAGACATAAAGAGGGCGATTGTGTTCACACGTCCCGAGAAGAAGGTCTTCATCACCGAAAGCAACGTCGGCTGTGTGCACTTCTTCCAATTCGTCTTTCATCTTTTCTTCGGCCAAGAAGGCTTGGAACTGGTCCGGATCTTGTAGCGCCTTAATCAAGGAGTCTCTCGCCTCCTTTGATAGTAACAAGGCATCAAGGATGCTGAGTTGTGAAGGTAGCTTCCTCAGATGTGCTAGGACGTTGTAATCCACCTTACTCCTCTTTGGCGGATTTTTGGCGGTTAACTCTTCCGCGACTTGGTCATCCAAAGTGATGTCTTCAGAGACCTTCTCTTTCCCTTTATCTTTTCTATTCGAGGGTCCGAGGTTCTTTTCAGGCAGTGTCCGATTCCGCAGCTGTATATTTTCGCAAGACTTCGGTTCTTCTTCTTTTCCCGAAGTTGATTCTTTAAAGAGAGGGGCAATCTCTAGTTCCTCATCAGAGTCGCTCCCAAACGTGGGCACTTGTGACCTGGTAGTGTTAACCATGTGACAGTTGCCGGCAGTTCTTTCAAGCACTTTGGTCGTGTTTCTTTGCTCCCGACGAACCTTGCGCTTTTCCCGTTTAAAGCGTTGTTGATTAGCGACGTATCCTTGCCACCATTTATCGAACGCTTTGCACTCTTGGGTAGAATGTGAGACCTTCTGATGATATAAGCAATAAGAGGGATGCATTTCTACCACGCTAGTAACTTTTTCTTCTGAGGGTGGTAGCTTCATGCCCATCGATATGGCCTTGGCGAACTTCTTTTTTATCTTAAATTGGCTTTTGTCAGCGGTGGAGGTATTTTGCTCCAGTGGGATCATCTCAGCTCCTCCCTCAAGCCGCTGGCGCTTGGCCGTTTCGAATATCGCCGTCTCGCGTTCTTGATCAGCTTTACTTTTCAATCGAGCTTCACTAAGAAACGCGTCAATCATTTCTATTGATAATTCCGGAACCCTTGACTCAGTATTTGCCCCCGGCGTTTTGGTGCCGGAAGTCCCCTCATCGTTCGAGGTCGAGTGAGAGATCATATGACAGCTTGCCACATCTCCGTCGGATTCATCCGATGAAGTTTCTTCCTCATCTTCCTTTTGAAAGACGTGATCAAGGAAATCTTGGAGCGTAATGGGAGTTCGCGCCTTTTGGTTATACTCGTCCAGTGCGTCAATCTGCTTCTGTAAGTCCGTCCGCTTGTCGCTGGGCTTCACGGGCTTCTTAGATTTCTTCTTCTTCTTTTTCGAAGATTTTGACGGCTGGCTATGAACGCTTGAACTACCACCATCGGTCTTCGGAGTCGGACGTGGCTTCAACATCCCCTCTATAACCTGCGGCTCCAAGGGGTTCTTCCACTTGACCGCTGGACAGGTCTGAAGATCATTTAGCATTCTCCTCGTTTTGGCCGATAATACAACCTCCCAGGGAGCTTCTTCAATGACGGAGCATGTTGCCCCCGGCGTATTCGTTCCCTTAGAGGTGTGGGGCTGCGGGGGATTTACCTTCCATTTGTCAGATAGCGCAAATTTGCCCTGACGGTACTGATTCTCAAGCCAATTCTTGAAAACGTAGCAATCCTCGATTGGATGTCCTAGCACTCGATGATAAGGGCAGTAATTAGGCTCGTTGACGTCACTTGGTTGCGACGGACGTTTTGGATCTGGCAGATTTATGAGCCTGTTGCGCAATGCCAGCTCGAATAGCCTCCTTGTTTTATCACGGGGGAAGGAGTAAGGACGTCCCATCCTGTCCTCAAGGGGTACGTATGGGCGCGTGTTATTTGGACGAGCAACCGGCTTCGAGTCGTTCGGTTGCTGTTGGGCATTAGCGACGATGATAGCTTTTCCCTTTCCTTTGTCGTTTCGAGAGTCGGGCTTTGGGAGAGGGGGTTTATGGCCCATCTGGTCCATCTGCGCCAATTTGTCGATCAAAGCCTGGAAAGAGGTTGGCTTGAAGAACATCATAAACTGCGAAATGGTTGCTTGTGGATCAAGGGTTCCAACAAACATTCCCACCGCAGGGGCTTCTTCTATACGCTGTTCACATTTAGACCATAAATTACGCCACCGTATAGCGTACTGGACCCATGTCTCGCCGGGCTTTACCCTGGCGTTAATCAGCGCCGTCATCGGAGTACGTTCGCTGGCACTTGCAAAGCGTTGGGTGAAGAGCAGCTCCATCTCTGCGAAGGTTTTAACGGAATCGTTGGGGAGCTCGGAATACCACTCGAAAGCCGTATCTGATAAACTTCCCACAAACTGGCGCAGCAAGAGCTTGTCGTCGCCTCCAGTGTTACCACAAAGCGCCCTGAATTGGGCAACATGTTGATGGGGATTGCCGGTCCCCTTATAGACATGAAACTTTGGAATTGTGTAACCTGGTGGGTACTTAATTTGGTCATACCAGCCCGGGTATGGCCGCCCTGTTTTTACAACGTGGCCGGCTGCCTCGGCCGCGTGGTGAACTTTTATCTGCTGGGCTATATATTCGTCCAGATCTGTTTTAGAGATTGTATCTTCTTTAGCCGTCGATAGAACGGGCTGAGGGTTTGATGTTTCTCCCCTATCATCCCCAAGGACGTTCGGAGGTTCTTCAGTCGGGGATTCTGGTTGTATCATCATCCCTATCATATCCTGGAAGAGAAGGCCCATGCGCTGTATATTGGCTGCTTGTTCAGCAGCCTCCTGGTCTCTCTTTTCGAGCATTCGGCGAAGGAACTCGGCATCAGTCTCCTCCTCTTGACGTTCATCTAAGGATGTCTCAGGATTCTCTTTTGGCCCAGTGAGTGCAGCCATGGTAGTCATCATCTCCTGGAGTTTTTGTTGCTGCTCCTGAGACTTGGTCACTGACCGGGTAAGCGGTCGGTGACCCGTAGAAGTACGGCTTTCTTCTTTCCCCGAAGCCATATAGACCGTATGAACTGTGATGCCCCCTGACTTGGGGCGTTTAGGTTCACCGCTCTTAGATTTTGTCAGCGTTATGGGAGCTTTTTCTGGCCTCTTCCTTTTATGGGCCTTTGAGGTTGAAGGAGCCGTTGAAGCGGGCGTCCTAGCATTTGTTGCCCCCTGTCGTTGAGCGGGGCGGTTTTTGTCCTTTTCCACCCTTGCCCTGTTCTGGCGACGGAAGTGGTTTGAGTCAATCACGGAGTCTTGAACCCTCCGCCAAACTTTATAAACTTTCGCTGACAGCCGTTGAGGAGGCTGTTCCTGTTTCATCTCCGGAGCTTTTTCCTTGGGTGGAGGAGACCTTTTCAACGTAGCCACCGGGGAGTTCTTTCTCACCCTCCTCAGCATTTCAAAGCTGTTCCCAGTTGGAACAGCAGCATCGACTTCCACCACTGGAGCAGGTGGGGTTAGCCCTGAGGGGGAGTTGCCCCCTGCCTTCCTTACTCTCTGCCAATGGCGACGTCGCGCGCGACGAGCCGTCGGGATTGGCTCGGAGATTGAGGTGGTTTCTTGTTGCCCCCTGTTCGAGCGCGGGGTAACTGTTGATGTCAGCCTATCGAAGACTGATGCCTTCTGACCAGCTGGAGGAGGAGTAGGAACCGTCAATCTTGTGAAGACTGACTCTCTAATGGGAGAGGCCGTTTTAACGACTTCCAAAGCAGCGACCGTTGCTCTCTTTGGGACAGCCACTTTATAGTTCTGACCCAGCCTGGTGAAAACGGAGGCTGTTGGTCCAGTAGCAGGCGACCCGCTGACAGGGGTCGAAGTAGCAGTGAGCCGGTCGAACACCGACTTCTTGTTCGCTTCCAGTGTGGGTATCGGTGCCGAGAAACTTGTAGGTGGGACCATGGTCCCGAAGAACAAGCCGGTGGTGGCCTGAGTCAACTGGCCTACCGGCAGTGTCAGGAAGGAAGCCGCCTGGGGCCCATATGCTACACCTCTAGGTGAGGTGGAGCGTCCGTTGCAGTTGCACTTCGAGCAGTTGGTGCAGTTGGTGGCCATTGAATGCTTGAGTTCTGTACCAAATAAAAGACCAAATCTTAGCGACTTGAAATCCGAAGGCAATCATTTAACAAACCGCGATTGGTTCGCGAAGACGACACACGAAGTGTGGAGTGGAAAGAGGAAGAGGTCCCACCGGGCGTGCCAGAATCTGTTCCCCTCCGAACGGCGGCCGAGACGTTAGGACGTCACGTGCCTAAGGTTCGGGGCAGATGCTATTTGGTTTTATCCGTCTATCTCTCCGAAGATGCCAAGTTGATTTATGGCACCGTGTATCGGGGGTTTAGACGGATGCGGCCGATGTAGCAGACTTCGTCAGATTCCCCCTCAGGGTGAGGGGTTTTTTTGATTGTGGGGACGCTCTTCCCTGCAGGCGCAAGCCCCTGCAGTTAATTACGCTACCGCATCGCGGTAACAACTTTCTCCTTCTCCAGAGTTTCACTTCGTGTCGTGTGTGTTTGTTTTATTTGTGGTTGCCCGTGGATTGTATACGGAGACTGAGTGATGTCGTCACCCGTAGGACGTGGATTAGTCCAAATCCGTATTTAGTTAGATTTGGGTTTGGTGTTTTTAGTTTAAGGATGCATTAGCCGCGTTGCGGCTAAGACCAACTTAAACGTTCGTCAAGGATACGTTAGTCCTGTTTTGGACTACGATCGACCTGATGTAGTGATTGATTTAATTATCTGGTTGTCGAGACTCGTCACCTCTCTGACGTCGTTGAGTGATTACAACGACAGGCGTCAGAGGAGTTCGGAGATGTACCTTCGAACCAAAGTTAGTTTGGAGTTTTATCGCTTATCTAAATATCTAAGGACACGTTAACCGTATTTGGGGTTAAGATCAACTTAGACGGGACCGTTTAGATCCGACAAAAGAGCGTTTGGGCCCTATTACACCAGTTTAGGGACGTGGTGGTCCGTCGCAAGTTTAGGGACGTGGTGGTCCATTATTAGTTTAGGGACGTTTCGGTCCGTCGCCAGTTTAAGGACGTAGTGGTCCATCTTTAGTTTAGGGACGTTTCGGTCCGATGTTCCAGTTTAGGGACGTGGTGGTCCATGTTCCAGTTTAGGGACGTGGTGGTCCAATGGTAGTTTAGGGACATCGCGGTCCATATTCCAGTTTAGGGACGTGGTGGTCCATGTTCCAGTTTAGGGACGTGGTGGTCCATGTTTAGTTTAGGGACGTTTCGGTCCATTATTAGTTTAGGGACGTTTCGGTCCAATATTAGTTTAGGGACGTTTCGGTCCACGAGTTTAGGGACCCCGCAGTCCATAGCGATGTGCGGTCGATGGGACCCGTCACCTCTTTGACATCGTTGAGGAATTACAACGACGAATGTCAAAGGAGTTCGGAGATGTACCCTCGAACCGGACGTAAGTTGATTTAGGAGAGCCATTTTGCTCAGTCAATTTAATTTAAGGACTTATGGCCATGATTGGGCTAAGTCCAGTTCAACATCTTTATTAAGTAATGCATTGCGTTTAGGCTCCACAGAGCATCACTTTATTCTGAGCTCTGCTCATTCATGAATGATGCGATGCATCTGTTTTGATTTGAGCTCTGTCCCTTGTAAGATGCATAGCATTCTGGAGATTGGGTTTGGGCTCTGCCCACTTATAAATGATGCAAAGCATCTGTTTTAATTTGGGCTCTGCCCTTTGAAATAATGCATTTGCGCTTTATTGAGCCTGTTAGGCCTTCTCTTAATTGGGCTTGGCCCTTTTTAATGCATCTGCGCTTTGCGCTAAGCAATGAGCGCAAGTCCATATGATGATGACACATGTTGTGCTATGATGAGCGCAAGCGCACTAGCGCAGCGCGTTGCGCTGTTGCGCTGCGCAATTGCGCTTCTGACACGTGGCGCGCTCTCAGCGAGTTGCGCCAATCCCAGAGAGCAAAGCTCTATCATAAGAGCGCTTAGCGCAAGTGGTTTTATAGCCGACACGTGGCGCTCTCTTGAGAGCGCAACAGCGCAACTTGGAAGTGCAAAGCACTAAGAATCTTTTAGATTCAGAAAGGGAAGTGCAAAGCACTGTTTAATTTCTTCGTCTGAATTAGATCAAAGAAAAATAAATTTTTCTTTATTCGAAGAACCAGAGGTTCTTAAAAGTGCAAAGCACTATTCTTTTATTATTTTATTATTTTTATTGTTTTTAAAGAACCGAAGGTTCACAAGAAGTGCAAAGCACTGTTTTTTTTTTTATAAAGATCATTGATCTTATTTTTAGATCAATGATCTATTAGAAGGCCTTTCTTCTACCTCATGAAGGTTCTTTACCTTTTTCTTGGAATTTTCTCAGAGTTCTCTCTGTTTGAAGCTCTTGACTTTTTTTTTTTCAAGAAAAATGTTGATCCTTTCGTTTGAATGAGGTCTGGGGTCCTATTTATAGTGCCCCATAAATTTGTTGAATTTTGTTAACAGGATCTTTCCTGAGTGATTTTGGGAATTTTCCCACTGCTGAATCTTTGATCCAAAGGCCGAAGAAAATCTTCTAGTTCTGGAAAGAACAGAAAAGATTTCATGAAATCTTAATTCAGTTTGGGCGCAGATACCCCAGCGCATGACACGTGTCGCGCAGCGCAGAGCGCAGCGCAACTGCGCTAGCGCATCTGCGCTGACACGTGTCGCGCAGCGCAGAGCGCAGCGCAACTGCGCTAGCGCATCTGCGCTGACGCGTGTCGCGCAGCGCAGAGCATAGCGCAACTGCGCTAGCGCATCTGCGCTGACACGTGTCACTTAGCGCGGAGCGCAATGCAGCTGAAGCGTTGTTTCCTTTAAACAGAGCTTTGCTCTGGTGGGGCGCGTCTTCTTGAGCGCAGTGCTGATACATTTGCGTCTGGCGCGTTGCGCTCAGCGCAGAGGATCTGAAGCGTCGCTTCATTTATTAAATTTTGGAGAATCGGAAGCGCCGCGTCATCTCCTCTTTTCAAGTCAAACTTCTATTCCCAAAATTCTGATTTTCCGGGCTTTGGCAACGGTTTCATTGTGCACAGAATTTTCTGTGCTTGGGTCTATATATATATAACTCAAGGCTGAGCTTTTTCCTCTCTCATTTTTAGAGAACTTCTTCGATTATGGCTTGCAACCGCCCTCATGCCCGCCGACAACCATGGGAGGTGCCGATCCGGGACATCGTTCCTCGTTTCGCTGCACGTTTGGTGGACTCTTCTCTCTCTGACGAGCAATGCGACGCTGCGATGCATGAGCTTTTGACTCGTGTGGGGTCTCCTCTCCCTCCGGATTCCCTTTGGCTTCAGATGATCCTTGCCTCGGCGCTCGCCGACATTCCCCCTCCTCCAGCAGAGATGTCCTCAGCAATGCTGGATGCCGCCGAAGATAGGATTGAGTGCTTTCTCGAAATGCACTTGATCACCAAACCCTTGAGGGACTGCTCTTTCCACTTGCTGAGCCAGATACGGGCTCGTCGAGTCGTCATCGCCACTTTCTCCCAGGAATGCGGCGTCGACCGTTGGATGGCTACCCCTCGGGAAGATCGCCGCTTCGACGCGATGGAGAAGGCGGAGAGGGAGCTGAATAATTTTCTTTTCCTTTTTGTGAACCCTTGTCTGTCTGATCCCGTGTTCGGTGATCTTTTTTAAATTTAATAATAAATAAATGTTTTGATTAAGTATTTTATTATCTGTTAAGTGTTCTTTTTATTTGAGCTCTTTGTTGTGCTTTTGCATCGTATTTTAATTTGTTGTTATCAAGTGCATGTAATTTTGCATGGCTAAATTGCTTTTTGGCACTTAGCCCCTTTTTCTGTGCTAGCGCATCTGCGCTGACACATGTCGCGCAGCGCAACTGTGTTGCCACGTGTCGCACAGCGCAGAGCGCGGCGCGGCGCTTTCTTTAACAGAGCTTTGCTCTATTTGGGCGCGCTGCGCTAATGTATCTGCGCTGGACACGTGGCGCAGAGCGCTGGCGCAAAGAATCTGAAGCGTTGCTTCCTTTAAACAGAGCTTTGCTCTGATTGGGTGCGCTGCGCTAATGTATCTGCGTTGGACACGTGGCGCAGAGCGCTGGCGCAAAGGATCTGAAGCGTTGCTTCCTTTGAACAGAGCTTTGCTCTGATTGGGTGTGCTGCGCTAATGTATCTGCGTTGGACACGTGGCGCAAAGCGCAAAGGATCTGAAGCGTTGCTTCAAAAATTTAAATTTTGAATTCAAACAAAGCTTTGCTCTGATTGGGCGAAACAAATGCCCCCCCACCGTTGCGCTCACGTGGCGCACACGTGAGTGCAACGGTGGCAACCCTCTTGACCGTTGGATCAAAGGGGAATCTCAAGAGGCGCAAGCGCCTTATAAATAGGGCTCTTTTCCCTCAGAAAATTTTCACCATCTTCAAAATTTTAATTTCCAGAGCTTTGCTCTTGCTTAAGAGTTTCAGAGCTTTGCTCATTTCTAAAGTTAGAAACTTTAGGTAAAATTAATTTAAATCAAATTAACTTAAATTAACATTAACCAAAGAGCTTTGCTCTTACAGATCTTTTTTGATCTTAAAAAAAATCCCCATTGGGGTTTCATAAACAGAGCTCTGCTCTCAAAAATTTCTAGATCTGCAGAGATCTTGTTCATGGGTTCTAATCCATGAACAGAGCTCTGCTCTTTGAATCATCTATAGATCTTTTAGATCTGAAAAACGAGGAAATTTTTATAAGTTTTTTCATGGATCCCTTAGGATTCCAAATTTCTTAATTCTTTTGGGTGTAGACATTTTCTGATGGACTTTTCCATTATTACCCTAGAGCTATGCTCTTTTAAGGAATCTTATTTCCCTGAGACCAGAGTTTGACAAGTGTCACTCTGTGACAGGGCTTTGCTCTGAAAGAGGAGATTCTCTCCTTGTCTCTAGGGATTCTTCCCCTTTTTTATTAATGGGAATGTTCCCCTGGGGACCAACTGACGATCTCATCCAATGATGAGGTTGTTTTATTAACTGACGTATTGTCATCCAGATTTTGTGGGTCCCTTTGTCCCCTACTCACTGCACTGCCGTGTGGTGTAATTAGTTAATTTTTATTTAATTTAACTAATGCATTTTTTTTAGACGCCAAATGTTGGGATTACAACACTAACGGCTAGATTGTTCTTTTTGCAGCGATCATGTCTGAAGACACTTCATTCCCGTTTGTCCGTTCAGAGGAGGGGTTTCCAGAGGCGCCTTTGGATCGCGAGGTTCTGGCAATGATCAAGGCGCACGACCCGGAGTATAAGAGTCTCCACCTTTGGGGGTCGTGGTACAATCAAATTATTATGGGTCGGCGCAGCTTTACATGTGCGGTGCCGTCAGAGCCCATAACGGCGATTCACTATGCCAGCTCACCCCCGGTGCAGTATGCCGCGGAGATGACAGATTGGACTTCGAAGGGTTTTCTTCATCCGGCCATAGACGCCATCCCGGTCCAGCGTCCGATGGTTTTGGACATCCTAGGACGCCGTATCTGTCAGGGCGAGGCGAGACCTTGGGGGCAATCATATAACCTTGGTCTGATCCCTCGCCACCCGGTCGGCTATCTGCCATGGGCCCGGTATATCCTGTCGACGAGGAAGTCGCAGTTGATAAGGCTAGGACTGTACACCGCAGTCTACGTCTCCCTCTTCCAGTATCCTACGCTTCCTACTTGGTGGTTCAAGGCCTTCTTGGAGCAGTGGAACATTCCTACTCATACTTTCCTCGCCATGGATCGGGAAGTGTCCATTTCGCTGGAAGAATTTACGGAGGTGTCTGGCCTACCGGCTATGGGGGAACATTATGAGGAATTGCTCCCGCCGGATGAGTACATCTATGGGGCTAAGCCGAGGGTAAAGGAGCTCACGCCAGAGAACGCTGTTCAACATCAGTTCCCAAGTCTGATTAAGGTGTTGAACATCTATGAGAATCTTTTCGTTGAGCATGGGAGCCGTGGAGTTAATTTTGAGGATTTTATTGCTCGGTTCCTTCATCCAAACGTCCTTTCGGCGAAGAATGCCAAGTTTGCTTACCTCGAGGATCCTTTCGGCTTAGGTTTGGATAACCTGCCAGCGAGAGACATAGATCAGAAGGACTTTTTTCTTCCCAACTCCTCAGCCATGTCTTTTGCGGAAGTTGCAGCCCCCGAGATGGACAAGGAGGCCTTCTTTTTGGGATTTCTTGGGCTTTGGTTGAGTTGGTTTGCACTTCCAACGCATTCTCATCGTATGCGGCCCTCTGTCTTTTACCCGGCTCACCGGATGGTTATCGGGGTAAAGGTGGCCGTCGGGATCGCCGGTTTGGCCCATTTATATCATGGCCTTAGCCGAGCGGCAGATGCCAATGAGCCTGGGGCGTCGCATGTAGTTTTCGCAATGCACTACTTCATGTCGTGGCTTGAATTACATACAGCAGGTGTTTTCGGCATGCACAAAAGGCCCTCATTCTACGAAAGGTGCATTTTCCCTCGCCTTTTACAGCTGATTGGCGCGTCAATCGTGAATCCATCACCGCGAGATGCCAGGAGTTTACTCCTTCGTTCCCACACCGTTGGAGCCGGTGTGTCTTTTATTGACAAGGTGCTTACCATTGGAAAAACGTCTGCTACTGCAGTGCGGCCATTGCAAGACACTTTCAAGGACGGCGCTTCGATTTTAACGGCCCGGGAGACCCTTCACTTATACTCTATTAGACCCGGCTTTTTGGTGTTTAGGCAGGACGGGGGAGCGATTTTCATGAGATACAACCCGCATCGTTTCGCTCAGCAGCTGAGTTATAACCAAGGGGTACCGCTAGAGGCCTTTCTATCGGAGCCTACCGCGAACGAAGAAGGGATAGAGAGGGCGCTGCATCACTTCATGCGTCTAAACACGGGCTCTCACTTCTTTATCAGTGAGCCGTCTTGTGCTCCTCGTCTCCTTAGGGTATACACCGAATGGTATAGTCATTCGACGGGAGCGGTTATAAAAGAGGAAAGACGGTTGCTGATCGACCGTAAGGGTGTGCCTCCAGGTAGCGATCGCAGCGCTCCTCTGGTGCCGAGGACTCCAATAGTCGCTCCCTTAAAAGATGCCGGGAATAGACCGTCACGCGCACGAAGCCCTCCACATGAACTACCGCTCCCCGACATCGCGGATGCATCTCCTGCACCCCGCGCTCAGGCGGCAACAGTGGCTGTACCCTCGCCGGAGTCTGGCGCGGGTGCGGACATCGGGACCCGTCGTCCCAAAGCGGCTGCCAAGCGTAAGTCGCTTCCCCGTGAGCCTAGGGCTGGAGGGAAAAAGAAAAAGAAATCGCTCCTCGCCGCGGACGTTGCGTTCGGCCAGGAACCCCACGCTCCTTATTCCGAGGGTTTACTCGAATATGGGACTAATGCGGGATTAGTGATGCCGCCGCCAGACGATACAGATTTGGAAGCTGCTCTCAGAGCTTCGGCATGGCTGGTGAAGCGTGATGCGTGGCTGGTCAAGCTTGCGCAATCAGGTAACTGCTAGTCACTCTTTCTTTACTGTAACGTATTTTCTTCCTTATTTCATTACTTTTGACTAACGCTTTTATTTCCTTCCTTTCAACAGGCATCTCTGGTGAAGAAGCCATTGCTGCTTCTCTGAAAACTTTTGAGGAGGAGGAACGTCTCAGAGCATCTATGGGCCTTAGTAAGTTTCGACTCATCAAGTTTTTATTTTCCTTGTGTTATGGTTGATCTAACCTTTCCCTTTTTTTTTAATTACAGGAACCTCAATGCCGTTCCCTCCTAGCGACGCAGCCGTTCCACCGGTGGCCGATGTTCCTGTTTCTTCTGGGGCACTGCAGGGGGCTCGCCTTGAAAGGCCGATGAGGGATGCCCTAAAGGCTTTGGAGGCTTCCCTGAATGAAGATGATGATGCTTTGAGGGAGGCGTCACAGAGGTCTCTCATAACCGCTCGGGAGGAGAAGAAGCGGTTGAGGCGTGAGGCGAAGGCTCGCAGGGTTGCCCTGGCCATGGGAGCGGGACCCAGCGCCGCCCCTCGCGCTGATTCTCCCTCTGAAGAGGCTCCTGTCACCCTATCTACCGCCCGTAGAGAGGTGGCGCGAGCAGTTCGAAGCGCAAACGGCAAATCCGCTTCAGGTAACCTTTCTCTCAGAATTTTTTTTGTTATAAGGGTTTTAATATCATTGGTCCTTATATCTCTTATCTTTATAGGGCCAAGTCTGATCGAGGGGGAGGCGGAAGCAACCGTCGAGCCCAGGGGAGCGGAGGAAGCGGTACCCGCCGAACCTGAACCGACAGTGGACAACTCTGTCGGGGTCATGAGGCCTGGAGCCGAGATTGAGGAACCCACCGCGGAGAAGGTCATTGATGCCGTACCCGAAGTGGCGGCAGATGTGATGATTGTCCCAACCGAGCCGAAGGCGGTAGAGGGCGAGGTACTTGAGACTGGGGACCTCGTGGTGCCGATGGACGGTGCAGCTGTAATCGCTGATCGTGAGGGAGCAGCAGGTGAGGCGGCCATGATTCCTGAAGACGAGCTAGGCGCTCCTTCTCAGGAATCGGGCAATGTTCCTATCTTGGCCCTCCCTGCCTACGGTCCCTTGCCGCCCGCAGAGCTTGAGAGCGTAACAACGGTTCCTCTTGAGTCGGGTGACGAAGCTACAGGCGGTGGTCTTCCGTCAGTGGAGGAAGGGACTACCTCAGTTTCTGCTGGGAGCTCGTCCTGTATATTTTCGAGTCACCCACGTTTCCATTTTTTTTTTTATATATATCTTGTGATCTCTTCTAACAAGCTTATCTTTGCAGGTGCGGTCAGTGCTGACGTTCCATTGCTTGAGGGAGCACCGTCAACTACTGCCTTGGCGGTGGTCACTTCCCCGTTTTCCCTTATGCCGTCACGGATGTTGGAAGGTACGGATTCATGACTCATGCATTAATCTTTCAAAAATGTGGCTTTTGTACTAATGCTACACCATTGTGCCTTTTTAGGAGGGCTCTTTGATCATCTATATCAGGTGTTGCTTCCACACTTCTCTTTCCCATCCGAGCTCGCTTCTCCCTCTAAGGGTACCGGTAAATGCCGTCTTGGTCTTTTTCGAGGGAATATAGGATCGTATCTGACTTTTCCTCTTCCTGACTGCAGTGCCTCAGATCGAAGGAGGGAATGCCGGGCCCGTACTGCCACCGGTGCTTCCGGCTTTGAAGTCCGTTGCGACTGGTACAGATATTCCTTTCCTCTTTTCATACGATCTTTCATCGACTTTTCGAATCATTGTTTGACCATGTTTGAATTTGGTATAGCGAACCATCATGCCGTTTTATTTTGAGTGGAGCCTGAATAGGGCTTATTACTGTGATGGTAACACGTATAAGTTAAGCGATTAATATTTAATTCAACACGTCAGAGGAAACGGTAAATTCGATCGATAACCAAATGTTTGTCTTAGGTGTTCGATGAGAACCTAAGCGAAAACCTAATCGAATATGTCTGAACTTATGAATACTAGACACCTTTAGTGGTAATGAGTAACACGTAAAAAGTTGGCTTAAAAATACGGGCTTTAACACCATGAAAAGACACACCCATTTAGATCTGTCAAATCTGAAATTTCTTGCACACGTAGCTTATGAAAATCACAGTAAATTAGATACATACCGGAATATTGTGTTCAAGGGCTCGTATCGAAGCCTACTTGACAACCTTGAACCTTATATATTTTATATTTCGATAATTTTACAACACAATGAAGAAAACTGAATGGAATTACGGCTCTGGACTGCAGACTAGAGCAGTATTTCATGTTGACACCCGATTCTGATTGTTTGTATAACTCTGTATGAAAATGAAAATATGCGGAATCCTATACCGTTGTGAATATAATCCTGTTATCTAACTACAGGTGATGGTTTCGTTCAATTTTACCATCGTTTGTTATTTTAATTGTATTTTAAACCGTCGATATGTACTGCAGTTTAGTGTAGAGACAGATTGTGTACCCTAAGCTTAAATAGTGCATATCTCTCAGCATACAGTGGATATTGTCAATCCGTATAGTGCATTGGAAACATAATAGATAAATATAAATATTATCTAACTATCTCTTTGCCTAACTATGACTCCAACAGGGTGTAAAATGTGCTATGAAACGGACATTCAGTTCAGGAACTGGATTTCCAGTGAAGAACATTTAAAATGAAATGACAGTAACTCGCAAACCTGAAACCCGATTGATCTGAAACCAATTTTTTTGGATTTCTGTTTAAGTTTACTTTCTACCTCTTTTGTATCTTGTTGCCTAATTACGATCGTACAATTTAATATGTTTTTATGAACTCGTAATATATGTTGTAATTCATATTGTACATGACTTGCCTAGTAGTATAATTCTCATACTTACCCAACCGTGATATCTTTAGTAATAGCGAACGTTCATATTAATTCTTAGTGGATACTGCATTGTCTAACGTGAGTGGTATTGGATTAGTTGTGCCAAGTACGCCAGTGATAAGTGATTGATTCGTGAAAGTGAACAGTGCAGTGAAAAGTAAATAAAACCGTATTATTGGTGCGTACTTGTACACGACTCGCCCCATACATATAGTTATTGAAACCTGGGAAAAAATGGTAAATCGAAGTGGAATGGAACTTATATTTAACGAGATTAGTGATTTAGAGAATGATCATTCGAACAACGACTTTTATATATAGTTTAGGTTATGGACTTAGCGGTTTGGCTAACAGGATTATGTCACGGACGACTGTGGGCCGTAATCTCAGGTACGCATGAAACCCTCATTAAATATGATCACTCTTTTCCACATTTCAATTTCAAATTGACCTAGCAACCAATTAGGACATGGATCATATATTGCATTGAGTGTTGACGCACCGATTACCTGCATACATTGTTTCCACTGTTATTACCTTTCGTTTCATACTTTATTATATTCCTATTATATTATTGCTATTGAGTCGTCCTGATGACCTGTGTATGCATGCTCATAGTTTGGAGAGGACACATTCAAATCTACCGTTCGAGTTTGCAGAGATCTAGACGGTTTTACTTTCAGCACTTTTACCGCTTTCCCTAAAAGCAACCTTGTTTTCGCACTTGGTTAGTAGTTTTCTTTTCTGTTGAACTATTGTAAATTGTGAACTATGAGAGTTGATGTAATAAACTAAATGATCTTGTTCATTTAGTTCTGTGCTGTGTTTACTGATTACCATGTAATGCTAGAAGCCAAAATGTGACTACGACAGGACTATTCCTTAACCGTAGGAGCATAGCTGGCCTAGTCATCCCCGTATTCCGTATTTTGGGAAGCGGGGCATGACAGATCATTATTTGTATATGATACTAACATCAACTTAGATAATATGGATCACCAGTCGTATGCGAGACTAAGATCAATTTAGAAACAGTGAGCATATGGGCTCAATTGATCATCTGATCATATATGGATAGCCCATGGATAATATTCAGTAGTCAATATGGAGACAGTCCGCAGGGCAGGATATCAGTTTAAGGACATAGCGGTCCATCTTTCTGCTTGCACGCATGTGTATATATTACGCGGTGAAGTGAATGATGGTAACATTGGAATGAAATGCGGACATCTATAAATGGGATGTGCCCAATATTGGGGTGCGATATAATTTGAATGGATTTATATTCCATCAAAGATATACATATGCATATATGTATACTTGGGATGGTGGTTGTTGGGATGGTGTGCATCTATATAGAATGCGCATCAATATGAAGCGCACATCGATATGATGGTGCATATCAATACGAGGTTAAGACATTTCATGTCTTGATGAAATCAAGTTGGGACGAGAAAGAAGTCATTGATTGTTGGCTCTCGCCACCTCTCTAATGATGTTGGGGAATAATAACGCCGTATATCTGAGGTGTGGAAGGATGTACCCTTAAACCAAATCTCGTATATAGGGGAAGAGAACATGTTGGAATTTGCTGGAAGGGCTTCTATGCGAACTTGTATTTTATCTAAGAATCATTAGTCTTATATAAGACTAAGATCAACTTAGAAAGTATGAGATGAAGATCATTAGTCGTGTATGTGATTAAGATCAACTTAGGTGATATCGATGAAAGACCATTAGTCGTATATGAGACTACGATCAACTTTAAAAGATATGGTTTTGGGCTCGTTAATTTTATTTTAGATTAAAATATACTTAGAAAATATATTTTATTTGATCATAAGGTCACTGCGCGGTCGTTATTTTGGCGGCAAGATACTTTAGAGCCGTTTATTGTTGAACGTTGGCGACAGATGCCGTCTTGTCTTTGCTTTTGTTATTTCATAAATTTTCATCAGAAAAGGAAGGGGCTTGATCCATCTGATCCAATTGAGCAAATTTATTTATAAACTCTTGGAAAGTAGTAGGCTTAAAAGAGGCCATGAATGGGTACACCCGCGAACGTCGGTCTATGGTACTTATAAATATTCCAACGGCTGGAGCTTCGTTAATGCGCTGCTCGTATTTATAACGTTGGTCTAGTGAGTAGGAACTGTAATAGTAGAAAAAGAACTACGTAGACCTGATTCTCTTCCATTGAGCTCAATATCTGGGAGGGATATGTTGGCAGCCCGAGTGGATTCGGTCTCTAATGTAAAAAGAAAACTAATTGTATTATTTAGTTGTAATTTGATTTATTTTTGATAATGATTCTGATAAAAATTTCGTTCAAGCTAATCTCTTTTAATAGATGGGAAATAATCCCATAAAATTGGAAAGAGATCTGGTCAAAAGTATTTTGAAAAATCGCCACTGTCATATGTTTAGCCGGCTCAAACAGAGCCTGAGCCGTCTCAAAAAATAGAGAAGAATCAAACTTTTCAGGTATATCTTGCGCCGGCCTAAAAAGACCGAGCCATCACAAGAAAAGATATTTTTTATTTTTATTTTTTATAAAAAAAAACCAAGAGTTGGCGAGTCGTCTCGCCCGTCCCGTGATTCGCTTTGGCGAGACGGTGAGATGAGCTGGATCAGGCTCCACTACTATTGAACTCGTCTCGGTTTGTCTTGTCGGCTAAACGACTTGCCTCGACTTGTAAGCGAGTCGGGCGATTCGTGCAAATCATCCGGGCTCGGTTCATTTGCCACGACCTGGTGGGGGCACGAAGGAATGGGTGCCAGCTGTTGGCGTGTGAAACATTTAAAAGGACACAGCTGGGGTGTAAGTTTTGTACGTCTGTGATTTTGCCACGTGGCGACGAGGAGTACGGAGGACGTACGTTTGTCGTTAGCTTTTTTTTTTCGTTTGTTTTTTCCTATGTTGCGCGTTGATCTTAGCTGGGGGCGATGCCTTGCTTTCTGGACTAGTGCTGTGTGGAGCCCAACTTGACATCGACTCGTTTTGGACCGTTTGATCCGTGGGCCCAGCGGGAATGCTTTTCAGCCGCGCTCAAATCTATGCGGGCTGACCCCGTGGGCCCCAACCTTATCTGGATCCAACAGAACTTCCTTCATTAGCGGCATCGTAGACGTTGGATCATTAAGGAGGGGGCCCAGCGTGGATGAGTAGTGCAGATGGTGCCACGTCGCGTCGATAGTTCGTGAAAAAGGCACATGGTATTTCGAATTACATCATCATTATCATCATTACCAATTTGTAACATGCCTCTGGTAAAAATGTGGCAATTTTATGACCGATTGTCACGGTTCTGGAAGACAGGTTGACATCCTCTTAATTATCAGATTTAAGACTAAAAGAAGCAGAAAAAATGATATATTTGTTATAGGATAATGTTCGACTTTAAAGTCCAAATATAGCGAAGAGCGAACTATAACTTATTCCAAATAGGTATTTCAAATTATACTCTGACTAAATTTAAATACTCCAAGGAAACAAAATTAGATTAACCTTAGAATGCGACAGCAAGGGAACACAGGCTGTATAATTTTGCTCGTTGAGGTAGAAAACTCAATGAGTTAGAATATATATGTGAATAAGACTGCAAATAGAAACCGTACAAGTATTAAAAATATGCACATCTATTTGCAGGGGAAAAAATATTTTGTTCATCCAAGTTACGGAAAAAAGAAATTGTTAGTGTATATACCCTAGGGGCCATTATTGTATCATACTAGCTTGTATATTACTTAATGGAAGCTTGGGATATTCACAGTTATATAACAGTCTTGCTAAACATGGTAGTATGCTACTTGGTTTTATCTATCTTAATATGTGAGTATACGTATTGATAGAGCCCTTAGGATCTTGCTTGACTACCAGCGTTGTGATGGCAGTCACACTAGTGGGGGCTGGGTAGTCTACAAGCACATCCTTTTCCAGGTCCCTAGTCGTAGGATTATCGAGACATGGCATCGATACTCCGGAGTAGACTAGTGTGTACGCTTCTCATCCCAGTTGGGGAGATGGTCTGTCCCACAGCAGTCAGTACGTCGTACTAGAGATAGTATACAGGTGCTCGTTGGATTACGGGTATACCGGAAAAGACTCGCGGGGAACTGTTGGTTGGTATTATACCCGTCGTCAGTTAACAGTTCCCAGGTGACATGAGTACAGCATAGTCCGCAGACTTGACACTGCTACTTCACCTCGAGTGTGACCCACTGTTCTTAGATTGCTACCCTACCACGGCTCAAAGGAGTCGTGCAAACAGGTAGCAGTTGGGTGCAGTCCCGAGCACTTGGAGGCAGTGGCGGTTAGACAGGATTCGTCTCTCCCGGTATTGGGAGTTGATATCGCGCTGTGTCAGAGAGCCATTACGCAAAGTACCTGGCCAGGGCAAGCGAGATTTACTGGTAGGTTCCAGTAGTTTCTCAAGGTGTAATGGGCTTCACTCCGACACGACTTATACCGCTATTAGGGGACTGACGCTTGCCGCCCCCTAGGCCCGATATACGATAGTCTTAGACGAACAGACCGGACTGTACGGTGATTGTCACATCAGGCTCAGTAGGAGTTCGGATGGGTTTCCTCATCGGCCTTCTTATCGACATCTACCTGGGGACCGTCACGTACAGCTAGTGCCGCTTGCAGTCTGTGGTTAAACCCACTGCCAACGTAGTAGTCGAGTCTTTAGAGTCCCACACAGAGAGTTTCCCTGCTCCAGGCGAAACGATATAGAGGTCGTATGGTTTTACGACAAGGGTTCGGACGCATACGTGTGTTTACGCACGTACGACGTTCGGACAGTTTTTTCTAGACGGCTTTGGTTAAAGCTGGATTCTAGTATCGGGTTATTGGATTTATACAGTCTAAAGTTTTTCCTTGTTTTCACGGATAGGAGGGGCGTTCTCGTAATTTTGCGGGAAGCTTCTAGAAGGATGATGACTTGGGGGTTTATGTGGCATAAGCATTAAATGATTTAGTGACTCATTTGTGTGATTCATCCATGTCATTAATGCATCATTAAATGGTTAATGACTCATGTAGATGAATCACTCATATGAATAAATGAAGCATGATGATTAATCACTTTATTTATTTATTTTGATAAATCATTATGCTTCATATATTCAAGAGAGATCATTATCTCATTCTCATTCTCTTGCTCACCTTCTCTCTCCTCAAGCTCTCTTTCTTCAAACCCTAATCCTCCCCTCTCATGTGTTGAGATCAAGGATTAGATAGACTAATTAATCCATAACCTCACTCTATATCACCTAGGTGCCTTTGATTAGCAACTAAAGAAACCTAGTTACCTCAAGATTAGAGGTGAAGCTTGGAATAGAAGTTCTCGGGTGGATCGTCTATTACGTAGAGGAGGCCGAGGAGGAGGTTGATAACGAAAAGACGAAGGACTAGATTCACTAGGTATAATCACTTCTCATAGTAGTTAACAACTTCTATGTATATGTTAGTTATAGTTTAGCAAAGATTCTTCGGTTAGTCGATGTTAACTCAAAGAACAAGATTGTTTTTCATATTTCCGCCTCCCCGCAACTCGTGGGGTGTTGTACATCGACTTACAGTGGTATCAGAGCCTCGCTAAACAATAATTAACTTATTAGCAAAGTCGTAAGAATTTCGAACGCAAAACGAACCGGAAAAAACATCGAAATCACCAAGTTTCTGTCGAATTTAAAATGAGGTCTAAAAATTTTTCAGGGTCCTCTAAAATTACCAGCAGGGAAATACAAGAACTCTAGAAAAAATTGGGTGCATGAATCGGCCAAACAACCGCGGAACCGCGGCCGATCCCACCGATCCGCCGCGGATCCGCGGCCGAGTTGAAGCTGATTCACCCCAAATTTTCCCAGAACTCTTCTGTGATGTTTTTTGTCTTTTCTGGAATGTTTATTTTCTGCTCAAGTCTCAGGTGCACAGAGAAGCTTTGGAGTAGAATCTAATGTGTTTGCTCGATCGAAATTATACGATGTTTGCTAATTAGATTATATCTGTGAACTGTATAATGTGTTCGTAAACCTCTCCTAACTGCTAGTATTTCGGTTGGCAGGGGGTTGCACATTTCTGTAATGATTTTACTGTTTGTGGTTATGAATTGTATTGGATTGTTGTGATGATTAGCTGGGGTTTGAGATGGATTATTATATTCATTCATTCGATGTAATTGTAATATGTTGTAATATTATTTTGCGGGGCACATCTAGGTTGCGGTTGTAGCCACCGTTGTATTATTTCATTTTACTGTTTTTGCTCCTAGGATAGACCCAAGGTGGGGTGCACAAACTACCGGGTACTTTGAAGTGTTTAGTGGCCTACTCACGTTGTTGAGGGAGACCGCTTCACTTCGGGTACTTGGCGGGTAGTTTGTCGTACCCGTAGGGGTCTAGGGTGGGGTATTGGCTATTCATCACAACTGTGTAATCCGTCTTTCGTTGCAGGCTCAAAACAAACGCGGATTGCTTGCATATCCAATAATGTTCATCCGTGATCTGGAATGCCTATTATTGTGTCTGACGAATGTACTATATCTATATATGATAGCTATTTAGACGTCACTTATGTTTTACACCCGCGCAAGCCCAGCCCCCGCTCTGTCGTTAGTTAAGTAACCTAACGGGTGATGACGGGACCCAGCGGCGAATGCGGATGGCATAAGAGGACATTGTATTTTCGTTGTTTTCTGCAATGATAGGTTAAATGATGGGACACATTATTATTAATGCAAAGAAAATAAACCAAAGTTGAATCGTTGGAACAGTTTAAAAGAAACCACTCGGTTATTTTAAAACAGAGCATATTTTTAATTGCGGAGCTTTAACCACTCCTTTTAAAAGCTATCAGGTTCCTTAGATCATATCAAGTTCACTACGTTCACGGTTTCGCCAAAACCATTCGTAGCCCTCCGTCATTTCATTTGGGTATTCAGTAGTATTTAAGCTATGTATTTTGACCAACGCTAAGGCATAGTGTTTGGTAGTTGCTGGGTATTCATTTGTTGCATAGATAGATGAGTTAGTTTGGGACAGTCGTATTATCATTTTGGCCAACGTCAAGAATATGTACGGATGGGTTCAAATTAACAAGATAATGATGGGTAGAACTTGACATGTGACTTATGACATTTTGACCAACGCCAAGGTCATAAGAGCATGGGGCAAAAATTTATATCGGGAATTTCTAAAGAAACTGAAATTTGCAAAGAGATGCATACCATTTGGAGTTTGATGAATGTTGGTAGGATTCCTTCAGTATTATCATACGATGATATTTGGATCCCGATCCTACTGTGAGTATATGCTACTCATCAGGAGATTCGTCACTTACCGATCAATGCTATAATCCAAGTAAGTGCCGAGAAAGGTGTCAGCGGGGCTACGCCCCCAGAAAAAAGAGGTTATTTAATTAAGGAACTTCGCAAAAGCGTTGGAAAACCTCCCTCGAAGTACCGACACCGGCCTGGCTGAACGGTTAAGCAAGTATTGTACAGTGAGAATAGTCCTGGCTAGTTCTTCCTTTTTGGTTTGAGGAGGGATTCGAGAAACAGTGGGAGCCATCCAGTTTAAATAAACTTAAAACCACTCTAAACTTGCAAGAGCATCATGCTAAAGTGTTCTCTCTCTCTCTCCTTATTGCAGCGACCCAAAACATGACAGGACTTAAGTTACTATTAGAGAAAAATATATTGACAGGGTCAAACTATAAAGATTGGTTGCGGAATGTCAAAATAGGTTTGACCTATGACAAATTGGGGTATGTCCTCACCGCTAAGGCACCTGCTGTCCCAGGTCCCAGATCCAGTAATGCGGATAAGGAAATCCGCAAAACCTGGGATTTAGATTGCGCGAAGGCCAAGTGCATCGTGCTTGCCTCGATGAATAATGAACATCAGAGGAGGCACGAGGATATGGATCTAGATGCCATATTTCTCCATACAAAGGAATTTTATGGAGAGCAATCTCGTATAGCAAGATACGAGACCTCAAAGAACTTGTTTCGAGCGAGGTTGGCCGTCGGATCATCGGTAGGAGAACATGTCCTAAAGATGATTGGCTATATTGAAGAGCTCGCAGACCTTGGGACGACTTTGGATAATGAGCTCTATACAGACTTGATTCTCCAGTTCCTTCCTTCCACCTACGCCCAGTTTATTCTGAATTTCAACATTCAAAGAAAAGAAGTTGAACTTCCAGAACTCCCTAACATGTTGAGGAGTGCAGAGGGCACCTTGCAGAAGGCAAGGGAAACACCCGCTATGTTTGTTAGCGGTGCTTCTTCTTACGGGTCCAAGGCTAGGGCCAAAGGAAAGAAGAAGAAGGCCGCCACCAAACGCTATGTTTGTTAGAGGTGGTTTTTCCTATTTCATTACTTTTACGGATGATTACTCTAGGTACGGATTCATTTTTCTGATGAAACATAAATCCGAGGCTTTTGAGAAATTCCAAGAGTATAAGAATGAAGTAGAAAACCAAACTGGCAAAAGTATCAAGACACTAAGATCTGATCGAGGTGGTGAATATTTAAGTGCCGAGTTCCTAGGTTACCTAAAAGAGAAAGGAATTCTCTCTCAGCTTACTCCTCCATACACTCCACAGCATAACGGTGTATCGGAGAGAAGGAATCGAACCTTATTAGATATGGTACGTTCCATGATGAGTAATGCTGAGTTACCGCGATCTTTCTGGGGTTATGCACTAGAATCAACGGCATATCTTTTGAACACGGTTCCTACCAAGACTGTGCCTACCACGCCATATCAGATGTGGAGTGGGAAGAAACCCTATCTTCAGTATCTGAAGATATGAGAATGTCCAGCTTTTGTTAAAAAGCAGCATGTGGATAAGCTCGAGGCACGATCAGTACAGTGTAAGTTTGTGGGATATCCAAAGAACTCCAAGGGGTATCTATTCTATTACGCAGAGGAACAAAAGGTTTTTGTTTCTCGTAATGCCCATTTTCTAGAATATCAGTTTTTAGAAAAGGAAATAAGTGGGAGTGAAATGGAACTGGAAGAAATTCCAGAACTACAGACTACTACTGAAAGTTTGGTAGAACCAGTAGTTCAAGAAGGACAGGACATTCCCGCACCCCTCCGCAGGAGTAGTAGGCCGTCTCATCCGCCTGAGAGATACTACGGTTTTCTCATAGATGGGGATAGAGAGGGTTGCGTCATTGATGACGATGAACCTACTAACTTCCAGCAGGCCATCCAGAGCGGCGACTCGGTACGATGGCTAGATGCAATGCGAATCGAAATGGAGTCCATGTACACCAACAAAGTATGGACTTTGGACTTTGCTCCAGATGGGGTAAAACCCATAGGATGCAAATGGATCTTCAAGAAAAAGATTGGTGTAGATGGACAGGTGGAAACCTATAAGGCTAGACTTGTTGCAAAGGGTTTTCGTCAAAGACCTGGTTTGGACTATGACGAGACTTTTTCTCCAGTGGCTATGCTCAAATCCATTCGGGTCCTTCTTGCTATTGCCGCCTTCCATGATTATGAGATCTGGCAGATGGACGTAAAGACGGCTTTTCTAAATGGTAATTTGGAAGAGTGCGTCTATATGGATCAGCCAGAAGGTTTCAATCAGAGTGGGAGCAGCGGGAAAGTGTGCAAGTTGCTTAAGTCCATTTATGGACTGAAGCAGGCATCGCGGAGTTGGAACATCTGTTTTGATGAAACAGTCAAAAAATATGACCTTATCAAAAATCCAGCTGAACCATGTATATATAGTAAAGTTGTAGCACGAACTGTCGTATTCCTCGTCTTGTACGTGGATGACATTCTATTGATAGGAAATAACATTCCTATGCTACAATCTGTCAAAGGATTCTTGTCACACATGTTCTCCATGAAAGACCTGGGTGATGCCTCTTACATTCTGGGGATCCGGATCTATCGTGATAGATCCAAGGGAATGTTGGGACTTTCGCAGTCCAAGTATATCAACACTATACTGAAAAAATTCAGAATGGAAGATTCTAAGCGCGGTAATCTACCGGCTTGTCACGGAATCACCCTCTCCAAAGAGATGTCTCCCAAGACTGATTTACTCGTTGAGGTAGAAAACTCAATGAGTTAGAATATATATGTGAATAAGACTGCAAATAGGAAACCGTACAAGTATTAAAAAAAATATGCACATCTATTTGCAGGGGAAAAAATATTTTGTTCATCCAAGTTACGGAAAAAAGAAATTGTTAGTGTATATACCCTAGGGGCCATTATTGTATCATACTAGCTTGTATATTACTTAATGGAAGCTTGTGATATTCACAGTTATATAATAGTCTTGCTAAACATGGTAGTATGCTACTTGGTTTTATCTATCTTAATATGTGAGCATACGTATTGATAGAGCCCTTAGGATCTTGCTTGACTACCAGCGTTGTGATGGCAGTCACACTAGTAGGGGCTGGGTAGTCAACAAGCACATCCTTTTCCAGGTCCCTAGTCGTAGGATTATCGAGACAGGGCATCGATACTCCGGAGTAGACTAGTGTGTACACTTCTCATCCCAGTTGGGGAGATGGTCTGTCCCATAGCCGTCAGTACGTCGTACTGGAGATAGTATACAGGTGCTCGTTGGGTTACGGGTACACCGGACATGACTCGCGGGGAACTGTTGGTTGGTATTATACCCGTCGTCAGTTAACAGTTCCCTGGTGATATGAGTACAGCATAGTCCGCAGACTTGACACTGCTACTTCGCCTCGAGTGTGTCCTACTGTTCTTATATTGCTACCCTACCACGGCTCAAAGGAGTCGTGCAAACAGGTAGCAGTTGGGTGCAGTCCCGAGCACTTGGAGGCAGTGGCGGTTAGACAGGATTCGTCTCTCCCGGTATTGGGAGTTGATATCGTGCTGTGTCAGAGAGCCATTACGCAAAGTCCCTGACCAGGGCAAGCGAGATTTACCGGTAGGTTCCAGTAATTTCTCAAGGTGTAATGGGCTTCACTCCGACACGACTTATACCGCTATTAGGGGACTGACACTTGCCGCCCCCTAGGCCCGATATGCGATAGTCTTAGACGAACAGACCGGACTGTACGGTGATTGTCACATCAGGCTCAGTAGGAGTTCGGATGGGTTTCCTCATCGGCCTTCTTATCGACATCTACCTGGGGACCGTTACGTACAGCTAGTGCCGCTTGCGGTCTGTGGTTAAACCCACTGCCAGCGTAGTAGTCGAGTCTTTAGAGTCCCACACAGAGAGTTTCCCTGCTCCAGGTGAAACGATATAGAGGTCGTATGGTTTTATGACAAGGGTTCGGACACATACATGTGTTTACGCACGTACGACGTTCAGACAGTTTTTACTAGCCGGCTTTGGTTTAAGCCGGATTCTAGTATCGGATTATTAGATTTATACAGTCTAAAGTTTTTCCGTGTTTTCACGGATAGGAGGCGTGTTCTCGTAATTTGGCGGGAAGCTTCTAGAAGGATGATGACTTGGGGGTTTAGGTGGCATAAGCATTAAATGATTTAGTGACTCATTTGTGTGATTCATCCATGTCATTAATGCATCATTAAATGGTTAATGACTCATGTAGATGAATTACTCATATGAATAAATGAAGCATGATGATTAATCACTTTATTTATTTATTTTGATAAATCATTATGCTTCATATATTCAAGAGAGATCATTATCTCATTCTCATTCTCTTGCTCACCTTCTCTTTTCTCAAGCTCTCTCTCTCTCTTCAAACCCTAATCCTCCCCTCTCATGTGTTGAGATCAAGGATTAGATAGACTAATTAATCCATAATCTCACTCTATATCACATAGGTGCCTTTGATTAGCAACTAAAGAAACCTAGTTACCTCAAGATTAGAGGTGAAGCTTGGAATAGAAGCTCTCGGGTGGATCGTCTATTACGTAGAGGAGGCCGAGGAGGAGGTTGATAATGAAAAGACGAAGGACTAAATTCACTAGGTATAATCACTTCTCATAGTAGTTAACAACTCCTATGTATATGTTAGTTATAGTTTAGCAAAGATTCTTCGGTTAGTCGATGTTAACTCAAAGAATAAGATTGTTTTTCATATTTCCGCCTCCCCGCAACTCGTGAGGTGTTGTACATCGACTTACAGAAATAATGTCCGAACTGTTTGTTTCTTAACACCGGTCAACGTCAATTGATTTAAGTCGATACTGATCCTAACACTATGAAGGACAAGCAAAGACCGGATTCGGCTCCAACCCAACCCAATCCAACTTAACTTATGCTAATACTTGTCTTGGAGTGCAAACAAAGCTTGACTCAATAATGGAAGGTTTACCTAACATGTTGCTCGAACACAAATGCACGTGAACTGACTGGGGTTGAAAATGCAAATGATGTGAGAGATTAGGCAGTATATACATTGGTGAATGAATTATATATTGTACAATTATTTTGAGATTTTGTTTCCTTTGTGTTGTTTTACTCAATAGAGTGCACGAGGGTAACAGCTCATTGCTATGAGATTGAGGCGATGCCTTGTGCCTCCAATGGCTTTATTCAAAGAAGCCGGGCATTTTTCAGGAACAACCCACTTTCCTTTCTTGTTTGCAAAATTTCTTATTCAATTTTTTTTTAATTATAGTTTTTGTACTACTTATACTCCTTTTAATACCAAAAAGCTTTTTAAAGCTCTTACAGAGAATCAAGCTGTTTGGGATAAAGATTTTGGAACCCTCGCACCACGAAACGGACAATATCATCCGACGTATTCAGTGCAATTTTCTAAAAACAAGGCTCATGCACGCACACGTGTAAAAACTACTATGGTGTCTTTCGAAATCTTTTGAATTCGGTAGAGGGTATAAAGTTAATAATGTACTTATGAAGAGAAATTGGTATTCTGGAATTTAATAGTTCTCTCATGCATCTTATTTTTCCTTCCTTTTTTTTTACAATTATTATTGAATAAAAGAAGCTTTTTGTGTTTAAGTCATAATTATAAAGATAAGGAACAGGGAAAATTGATGGAAATTCAGTGAAATCCTAATAGATCGATACTCTGGGCTGTTGAGTGATTTTAGGAGAAATATATTTTTTTGTGACAGCTTGGCTTAATTTGTTGGTAAAAACTTATATATTCCTTGCCTCCGAAAACGGAAAAATCTTTTCAACAAGGGATTGCAGAGAGCCCCTTGCAAGCCTTTGGATGGGCTTTGAGATTCATGTATAGAGAAATCTTCTCTACAAGCCCTCGCAGAGAAGATTTTTTCCCTAAAAGGTTGGATGTCAAAACAGTGATGGAATATTCCTTGATTGATTGAAATGAAATTCGAATTATACCAAGTATCCTCAATGAATTGATGAAGGTCAATTAATTTGGGTATTATTCAATGGAGGCTTTAGGCCCATGATTAAGGCCCATATTTAAATTAAACTTTATTGAAACATCAAAACAAAGTTAACCCATAAGTCTAGTGGCATATACCCTCATACTCATCTATAAATTAAACTTTATAATTCAAGGTTGATGTAGCACCCGCTGAGAAAAAGATGCGGAAAAACCGTCTAAGATGGTTTGATCACGTGAGTTGCAGACCTACGAAAGCACCGGTTCGACGAATGATCATTCTCGATTTAGGTTAAGTCAAAAGAGCGAAATGAAGACCGAAGGAAACATGGATGAAGGTAATACGGAAAGATATAGATGCCAAAGATTTTAATGAAAGTATATTTTCAATAGGAGTGAGTGGAGACAGAGGATTCATGTGCTCGATCCCGCCGTGATTCTCATGTTGGTTGATGCTGCCTACCTTGTATGCCTGACATAAAAGGCTCAGAATTGGTTGTTGTATTGTATTTAAAGTCATCCAATGTTAAATTTAAACTAATGTAGGTTTCTTATTAATTTTTACTAATATAAGGAGCCAATTTAGATTCACTGCGCTTTAATCTAACATGCATACATGCCGAATGTAGCACGACACTAACAATGAATAAACCAAGCGTCCAACAAAATGGATGAATATATCACACACCGTCCATTCATACGTCTACTTATTTATACATAGCATAGCACTTAGTGATGAATGCATCACACATTAATTAAATTCACACGCCAGGCACACAACACAAACACATGTTCACTTTCCATGTCCACTACCATAACCCGCCCCATAACCCTCACCATATCCTTCACCCGAACCCGACCCGTTTCCCTGACCACGTCCCGCGCCATATCCTTCACCCGATCCCGACCCATTTCCCTGACCATGTCCCGAGCCAGATCCTTCACCATGGCCCGAGCCCGAGCCTGAACCCGTGCCCTGACCTTGTCCGGAGCCAGCACCAGAACCAGCACCAGATCCTGCAGCTGACCCGGCGCCTGATCCGGCTCCAGATCCCGCAGATGATCCGGCTCCTGAACCAGCAGACGAACCAACCCCTGATCCAGACCCAGACCCAGACCCAGACCCTGATCCAGATCCAGAAGCAGAACCAGAACCAGAACCGGAACGAGAGCCAGAAACAGTACTGGAACCACTTCCACCTATGCTAACACTAACACCATCACCACCGAGACCGATCCCTACCCCGAGTCCGCCTCCGCTGCCTAACCCGATACCAAGATCTTTCCGAGAGACCCGACTTTCTACCATGAGAACAAATGAAGCAGCAAGCATTAATGCTAGGGCTAAGGGTTTCCAGAAAGCCATTGACCTAGCTAGTTGCACTACTCCCACTCTCAGGTACTAGCTAGCTGCTTTGTTAGCTAGAGATGCTCTTGTGTTTGGAGCCGGGGACGAGAGAAGTGGTATTTATAGGAGTTGTCAAGTGCAAAAGTCAAAATGGAATTGTGCAAGGTGTGATAGTGGAGTGAGTGGGGATGCCTTTGGTGTTTGTGGCCAAGATTGAATTGTTGGTGATATATAGTGGAGCATTATAACATAAAGATTCTTAATCTTTACGTTGCTTTATAGCTAATGATCGTGAGGCATGTGGACTATTACGGTCCACGAGCAATTATTCGATGTGCTGGGTATAATACATCCGGATAGAAGTATGAGAGGAGTGTAAGTTTTGGACTGTCTTGGAAACCGTGTGGCACATGAAATTTTTTTTCCTCCACCAGTCCGCTAAAAACATTTTAGCATCACGTATAAATGAAAATTTCCATCCTATAATTATCCAATTATAGATAATAATAAAAGTTAGCATCGTCTTTCAATTTTCATCAAGAGAAAACTAGATCATCAACAAGAAGAAGATGCTCCTGCTGCATTAATTAATTTTCCGCATTCTGACAGCACCACACCATGATACGCAACTCATTTGCATATTTTTCTACAGCGAAAAAACGTGCAAATAAACCAATCAAGCTTATATTCATAAAAATATGAATTTAGGCAACAAAACCGATCAATTATCATGCATATGAAACAAATCATGCATATGAAACATAAATTTAAAACAGATAGCTAGGGCCTAGGCATGCATGCAATGCAACAAATCATTGCCTTTGATCTACTGTAACAAATTAAACAAAACAAGCATAAGTAGGTCTTAATCATATCCTATCTTCAATTTGTTTACATGATATGATCGATTATTAACAAATCAATAAATAAAACCACATAATATTATCTCTAAGACCCTACACAAGTACCCCCTATCCAATGCTAAACAATTAACCCAAGTGGAGACCCATAAATAACATAGAGAGAGAGAGAGATAGGTGTAATTAATTAAGCATAGAGTTGATCTCCAATCAATTCCTAAAACTCTTATTTCTCTGCACCATGGCCAAAATGAATCGAGGCGTATGCACTAAAATTAGAAACGAAGACAAAACAATCATAAAAATACCACGATTCCACCAATAACTATGAACGGTCGATATGAACCCTTCCTTGCAGGATTGGCAATCGAAGCATAGTTGAGTCACCTCATTGCTCCAAGCTTGGCAATCGCCGTAAGTGTTGGGGTTGATTGCGGACGTATTCGTAGAATATGATAACGCCGCCGCTGATGAGGTTGGATTTGAAATCAAAGTTGGAGGAGATGGAGAGGTTGCGTTGTTTGCGGATTGATCTTGATTTTCTGGCCTCTTCCAATAAGTTGCATTGACATACTCCATCCCACATAAGCTTGGGGGCTTGCAGCATCCAGACTTATAGGAAATTTAGATTATTAAACCATTGTTAGTATGATCGAATAAGTTAGAAATATAAATAGTTAGAAAAAAAATTCAAACTTCATAATCGACATATAACATCATTCAATCTATGCAAGGTTATTTATATCAACCGATAAATAGCACAATGAACAGGCCTAATTTCTAGATTCTTTAACAATGTTTGATATATAAGTAAGAAAATTTTAAAATACTTAAAAAAAAAATAAACTCGTAAATTTATTCATAAATCGATTCCGTTGGTAGCTGCATGCATGCTTGCTTAATTAGTTTACTTTTCTTTTTTTCGATTATGAGATCTGTCTTATGTTTGCCAATATTTTTTTTTTACATAATTTATAATATATATCAAGGAAGTTACTAAATTAAATACACAAGAAAATTCAAATGGTTTACTTATTTTATTTTTTTTGAAAATACAAATGCTTTACTTATTAATCTAAAGAAGAACATTGTTTAATTTCCTTACCGATATATATGTAATGAAAATATTATTTTGAGCACACTTCGGATATTCAAATTAATTTAAACAGTATATTAAATATACCAAAATAATTTCTCATTTATATACATCTACAACTAGCCAATTAATTACTTTGCTTCTTCACAGTTGGATTAATTCATGATGTTGCTTCTTTTAGATAAAAGATTTAGAGAGATCTTTGACCATTTCCAACCCAAAGAATATTTATTAAGGTTTTTTTTGAATCATTACAAATTGGTTACATGCATATATACATCAAATTATGAAACATCATATATATATATATATATATATATATATATATATATATATATATATATATATATAAAACAAATTCTAAAACAAAGTACACCTATAAAATTAAATGTTCTTAATTAATTTTTGGTTTTACCACTAATTCCCGCCGCAAAAAAATGTGATCACTGCAATTATTTCTATTTCCTTTTGCATTTTTGACTTCTATATATACGAGAACATGCCAATGCAATGATATCTAAATCATACCTCAATGTTCGACAAATGCTTATTGCTAAAATCATCCATTGAAAGCTTAATCGTATTGTAGGCAAGGTCCGAACACGTGCTCGTCTCGTAGATACAACTCTTAACATTCGTCCAAGTCTCACTATTGTCGATCCTATTCTTAATCCACAAAGGCGAAGCGGGCACCGATCTGCTCTCCATCGAATAGTTCCCGATGAGAAGGATCCCAAAAGTCAACATGATCAAAATCGCCACCGCCAAAACCAATGCCCCGGGCAAAACAACCTTGGCCCCATAATGCGTAACGAAGCAACTAATAGAGAATGCGACTATCAATCCCACGCCGATGATTTCTCTCAAGTGAGGCATGTGGAGATAGTCTTGGCATTCGTAATCTTTGGTGAAGAGAAGCCAAATGCCATAGCATAAGAGAGGGAGCGAGGTGATGTAGCATAAGATCGGGATCCAGGTGTTGGTCATGATCGACATCTTCGATGGCGGCGATGGAAGTGGAAATAGCGGAGGCGGCAGCGATGAGGTGTCATTTGGCTTTGTTAATGGAAGAGTAGCTCGATCTCCCATTGAAAGTGAAGTGAGAGTGAGAAAAGGGAAGAGCAGGGATAAAAGAGTTAAAAAGTTTGTTGAAAGTTTGTTATGAGAGAAGATTTTAAGTAGATTTTAGGTTTGGAATGGGTCTTAGGTGGTTTTGTAACAGTATCAAGAGAAAATAAGGGGTGATGTGGTTGACTATTAATTAATTAGATTATTTTTTGAAGTTTTTAGATTATATATTTCTATTTAATAGTAAATATGGTTTGGATTTTAAGGATGGATGTTCAATAACAGTAATTTGAAATTTGAATCCCAATTATTAGGGAGATCACACATCATCTATTATGTCCAACATATAGTTGAAATTAGAGGCAGTCCTTTTATCTTTTGTCATGGAACGTTAGAAGAACATGGGAAAAATTTATAGGGGAAAAAAGAAGCTACATTTTTTTTCGAATTAAGATTTGAACAAAAAAAAACAACGTACTTTAACATGTCAATTTGAAATATTTAATTAAAGCGAAAGAAAAATATTTTGATTTTTATCTTTTAGGATTTGGGATGACAACTATTATTTGTCTCTTACCATCTATGGTATGAAAATTAATTGTGGGAATGAAAATAATACATGATGCCCATGTTGATTATATCTTTTTAGGATTTGAGGCGACTTCTATTATTAGTCTTCTATCATTCCATGGTATCAAAATTAACTGTGAGAATGAGGGTAAAACATGATGTCCACGGATTTGGAATTATAGCATGGGAATTTCTTGATTGTTATGACGCCCATAATTCACATAATTAGGTATTTCTTGAATGTGATGTAAACCTGAGATTGAATAATAGCATGAGAACGAGCCGAGAAATAATAGTACTATCCCCAAATCCATCTTTTTATTTTTTGCATGTGTGATGTGGGGGCGCACACATTTAAAACTGAAAAAATACTTTTCTTACAGGAATTTGTCTTGCTACACAAATATTTACTAAAGAGGCAAACACCATGGACCTACTGTTTGACACTCTTATCTAAATACTGTGGGTCCTATCATTTTGTCTTTAGATAAGATTTTGGGTAGACAAATTACGGGTTGGAAAAATAGGAAAAGTATTTTAGAAATATAATTCACGTCTCCATTTAGAAATGATTATAAAGTTTATAGAATGTGGAGATAATATTTTTAATTATAGTCTTTGGTGAAAAGAAAGCCAAATGTTACTGTTGTTTGATATATTTAATAGCTAGATGGCGGATGACGTGATAGTGTTGGAGGTTACCATTCATTGGATTTTATTAATGGAAGTGTAAGTCAATCTTCCATTGGCACTGAATGAAGATGAGAGTAAGGATAAAATGGAGATTTTCCCTTTCTGAGAATGGATATGATTTGGATTGTCTACACAAGCTACACTCATAATCAATAAAGTAATTTGAATTTTTTAATCCTCAGTTGATATTTTAAGAGGCAGTGACATAACTACATTTATTAGTATTTTACACGTGTGATGGATGTTAATAATTGAGAGAGATTGTAGAGTTAGTTATTGGAAGAGACAGTAGAAAGTGGTTAGTAGAGATGAATTGAAGAAACTTTATCAAAATTCTTTAAAAAACTTTTTTTTTCCCCTTACTAGATTTCAATATACTCCAATATCCCGTGAACATGTATTTCATTCGACATAAAATCATTATTTTGCATAATCAATACCTTTTCGTTTTTAATATCGGTATTCTCTCAAATCACAACATATGTATACATAGAAATTCATTTCTTGTGTGCTAAATATCCATACAATTAATATGTTGGACATCATATTCTAACATGCAAGATACCATATGTATATGTGAAAGTTCATTTCTTTTTCGTGTGTTAAATATAGAATTTTTTTTAATTAATTCTGTTTTTTATCATTACAATTTTTCTTTTCAAATGAGAGCGATTTTAGAAATAGAATGCAAAATGCTTGACTATATATGAGGCTGAATAAGCAAAATGCTATGCATTAAAATCTGGATAAATAATTAATTCATAACTTTTGACATCTAGAATTTTAACGAGAACAATACTTTACCCAGGAGAGATGCAGCATACAGCTGGTCGGTGATCCGTTAGAGAAGTGGGAATTAAAACTTTGAGATTTGCAACCTTTGTCCCATCTTGAATCTAATCACCAATACAATAGAGAATCCCCGTTTGAAGCAAAAGCTTAGAAGCAGATTATCCACCATGCCTGATGTGATACACGGACGATCGAGATAGAAAGTAAAAAGCAACTACTTTTGAGGCTATTATTTTTTGCCTTTCAATCTCGACCGTCCGTGTATCACATCAGAGATGGCGGATAAGCTGTTTCTACGCTTTTGTTTGGAATGAGGATTCTACGGGATCTTTATCCATCAACTACATCTCATGAGAATAAAAAGAAATAATCTACCCTACCAAAGAACCGGGTACATTTCCGTCTCTCATGTCGCTCTATTCACCTCCTCGCACCTATGTCCTTAGGCATCCTTCGGCAGTGCTACATGCTCATTGGGTGAGTCCTGCAACTCCTTTTCTGTCCTTTCTCGCAGCTGAAGTTTGGTCTTCATCAAGAGCATGGAGGTAGCCCTACTTAACTGTTCTCCTTGTTTCGCCTTTGGGTCCTTTCCATTTTCATTGTCACAATTCTCCCTTTTCTCAACCTCACGCCACAAGTAGAGAGGACATAGATCTCTCATCCCGAGCTTGGATGTCGCTCCATCGTAATTAGTAACCACAGAAGCTAAATGAACAAGAAAAAAGTAGACTTGTACTTGGAACCTTACTCGCCGTAAATTCTTTCATTAATTGCCTCAGAAAATAATTAATTGGGAAAAAGAAATCTTAAGAACTCTTTTAAAACTTCTGCGCTCAAGGACCGATAAGAAACAATAAATGAACTCGATCATTTTATCATCAAAGAAGTCATCTCAACTAATACAACTCTTGGATAACAAACGAATCCCAATAATATAACTAAACCGATAAATTACAAATCATATCTAAACCTAACCATAACAACTAAGGCTCCGTTCGGGTGAACGGTCCAGAACCATGGTTTTGTAACCAAACCATATTTTGAGGTGTGTTCGGAGGAGCGGTGTGAAACCATGGTTTTTTAACCATGCGATGTTTGGATAACCTAAATCATGGTTTTGTAACCATGATTTTAAATGTAAATTACCAAAAGGACATGCATGTATTATAAACATATTACTAATATTTTTATTTACTTAAAACAAGTTAAATAATTTGAAAATTTTTAAATCACAAATTCGTATTTCCAAATAAAACATTTTGTGAAAATTAGATTTTTTAAAAGAAAAGATTATAGTTTTTAAGAAAATACTCTCAAATTTCCAAAAGATAGATTTTTCATAAAATACCATAAATTTTTAAAAGCTAAGTTTTATCACTAAAATACCACCAAATCTGAAATACATTTTTATAAAACTCTTGACTTTTTAATTAACATGTTTTTAACAAAAACACTTTCGAGATTTATTTTTTTTAATTAAAACATTTTACATAAACCCCCTCGAGAAATGCAAACTGGTAAAAACATACAATAAATAAATTAATAAATTTTTAAGGGTTTTAGATTAATAATGGGTTTAAACGGTACCAATTTTCTAGGCCTCGGGGAGCCGGAAAAATTGGGTGCTTGTTTATCTAGCCTTGATAACATTAAAGGAATTATTAATGGCAATTGTTCTTGAAAAAGACACAAATTCTGTCGTCCAAGAGCAACGGTTGCCTGATTGTTTCCAAACTTACGCATTTCAAATATTAAATCTTTTTAATAAGATATGTCTAGAAGCTGAACTTGAATTTAAACTTGACTGGAATTCCAATCGAACTTAAACTCGAACTCAATCCCAAACTCGAACTCAATTTGAACTTAAACATTTGGACTTAATTTGACTTGACCTCAACTATGAATATGACTTGACATAAACTTGACATGAATACTTGAATATAACCTGAACCTGAACTTGTACTCCTTATATTCATGGAATAGGTCAAGACCAGCAAACTTGAACTATACAATAAAATACGCGGGGATAAAGAGTATGTTAGAAGGAATGTATGACGCGGCACGAGAGTTAATTAAAAAACACCTCTTGAATATTTTTGTACTGTTGTCTGCTAGGTTTGACGGGGCCTTGTACTCTCTTGTGCTGTGGGTTCGTTGATTTACGAACCACTCTCGTACACACGCTTACCTTCCTTATCAAACTATAAATAAACACGTTAGAATATTTAAACTTATACATATACATGTCATGCTTAAGATATCTTTACATATACTCTTATCTGTTCATTACTACTTGGTTTCTGTTTATTTTACATACCTTCAGCCATCAGTACTTTTTCTATGAAGACTTACCGAGTATTAGTTCGCTGACGACATCCTTTTTTGTTTCTTTTCCTTGGGATGTCCGTCAGGTGGATAGGATTCTGAAGAGATCGAGTCTAACCAGGAGGATTTCGAGCAGTTTACCACTCAGCCAGACTACTAGTTCTTTTTCGTCGGTTTTTATTTTCAATATGCTATTGTTTAGGCACCTTTTCGCATTTGCACTTTTATTTCAGTTATCTTGTATCCAGACTATGAAAATGAATGTAAAAAAAGTTGTTAAATTTTAATTACTCTTGTTAATTCTTGCATATTATTATATTGCTTTCATAATCTTGACGTATTTATTAAGGGAAATGACTTTCTCATAGTAAATATGTTGCGGGCCTTGTCACGTGCCATTACCATTTTCTAAGAAGTGGGGCGTGACTCACACTCTGTCATAGAACCTTAAAATCCCTAGCCGATATCTTCTCTATTCTAGGGTTTTCTTTGCTACCGATAACGAATGGGGAAGCAAAAGGGAGAGAGGAGCAAGAACGGACCTTGAAGTAGCAGGTCCTTTATTTTTTATTCTCAAAATTGATTCTTTTCATCTATTATTCATTGATTTTTCGTTCTCCTCATTTTTTTCATCCAAATCAAACCCAAACCTTAACCCTAACTCCAAAAGGCATGAACTGTAATTGCTCCAAAGAAGGGGCACAGCTCCTCCTCACCGCTCACCGCGCGGTGGTAATAACTCGCCGCTCCCCTCCAAACGGGGAGCAATAATGCAGCCTAAAACATCCAATACAGTTACATGAATATATTTCATATTCTAACAAGAAAATATGTTGTAATTGCGTGTTCTGTGCAGACAACCCTTATTTTTTTCGTCATACAGTATTGTATTTTATTTTTCCAAAATGAAGAGCTAGGCAGGATGCAGGTGCCTGAATAGCTGACCTTTGAGGTGCTTATGTAGCGGATCTCTGTGTAGGAATTGAGCCTCCTCGATAATGTGGGCATGCTCCCAGATCATGATCAGATGCTCCACAAGCCAAACAAAGTTTGTTTGCACAGCCGCAGTCCTTCGCTTGATGTCCGGTTCTTTTGTAATAGAAACAGATGTCTGGACTGGAATTGTGGAATGATCCTCCTGGCCTTTTAGGTGTGAAATATGGCCTTGAAGAGGCTCCTCCGGTGATCTGAGTAGTAAGGCGTTTGATTCCGGCCGATTTCGGCTTACCCTTCTTCTTGACCACAGCTTCATAGCGGCGGGCTGCCTTCAGAGCGAGTTTATGGGTCGGAAAGTCTCCTGTTGCTAATGCTGCTTGAATCTCTGGGTCTAAGCCCTGTTGGAATCGTCTGGCTTGAATCTTATCGGTATGAATCAAGTGTGTTGCGAACTTGATATGATATTAATGTTAGAACAGTTACGTGTTTTAAGGAACAAAACATTAAGACGAATTCTTTATGTGCTAAGCATAGTAAATTCAGCATCATACCCATCTACCGATTTTACCTACATATAGCCTTGCTGCAGGTGGATGAATTGTTGTTTCATATCAAATCGAGCGATTTCTGTGAAATACTTTGCATCGAAATGATCGCATAACGTCTTCCACTCCATCGGCTGTGCAAGACGGCTCTCCCCGGCCTTCCATCAGACTCTTACGTTGTCCGTGAGCTCGAGCTTTGCAACAAGCTATCTCTGGCATTTGAGCTACTGTAAGATCATCCTCGATATTTTGATCCCACTACTCAGCCTCCAGGGGGCTCTCCTTCCAAGAAAAGTTCTTTGGGTGCGACGCCCTAAATTGTTTCACACCTGGTGCCTCTGCTTCGGGACGAGCTAGAAGGATGGCAGTCTGCTGCTGCCCTTCCAGTAGGCTCTTAATTGCTTCCAGAAGTACCATCTTTTCATTGATGGGAGCTGTAATAGTAGATAGAGGTGTTCGAACGGTAATGGTAGGCGGTGATGTGTTGCCATTAACGTTGGTGTTGTTGGGAAAATCCATCACCTTGATAAAAAAAGAAAGATTATGATAGATTTAAGAGATTTAAAATGCAATGAATGTAAAGTTGCTGAATCTTATAATTCTTGTGATGTATTGATTAAGACTTCATGCTGAACTGACCTGCATGGGTCACCAATAAAACCTGTCACGCCCCGCTTCCCAGAAGACGGTGACGGCACGTGACGAAGTCCGCAACGTATTTTCTACGAGAAGATCATTTCCCTTAATAAATACAGTAAGCGTTTTAAAGCAATATAACAATGTGCAAGAATTAGCAAGAGTAATTAAAATTCAACATCAACTTTATTTACATTCAAACTTTAAAGTACAGATGTCTGAAATAAAAGATATAATAACTGAAAAGATGCCTAAACAATGGCATACAGGAAATAAATGCAAAAAAGGGAAACTAGTAGTCGGGCTAGACTGTGAACTGATCCAAGCCCTCTTGGCTGGGCTCTATCTCCTCGGTATCCTGTCCACCTGACGAACATTCCAAGAAAAAGAAATGGAAAGGAACGTCGTTAGCGAACTAGCGTTCGGTAAGTCCCCAAAAGAAAACTACTGATAGCTGAATATATGTAAAATGAACAGAAAAACCAAGTATTAATAAACATGTAAGGTTGTATGTAAATGTATCTTAAGCATGACATTTATATGTGTAAGGTTAGCAATTCTAACGAGGTTATTTATAGTTTGATAAGGAAGATATGCGTGTATACGATAGTAGTCCAGCTTACCTCATGGACTAAAGGTACAAGAGAGTATAAGGCTCCTTCAAACTCCACAGAACAACGGCAAAAGCATACTCAAGAGGTGTCTTTTAAAGTGATCTCTCGTTCCACGACAAGCGTTCCTTACCAACCTATCCCTTATCCTCTGTTCCCTTATAAAATGAGGCGGCGCCTCACGTGAAAGGAACGTGAGCGCCCGCATGCAAAGCACATGGACGCTTGTCTTGGATAAGATTAAATCCTAAAGCAGCGCCTCACGTGAAAGGCATGTGATCGCCGGCGTGCAAAGTACGTGGACACTTGTCTCTGATAGGATTGAATCCTAAGACTAGCGCCTCACACGAAAAACACATGAGCTCTGGCGTGCAAAGCACGTGGGTACTTATTTCGGTAAGAATTAAATTCTTTGGCTACACCCACGTGCATAACACGTGAGCATCAGCGCCCAAATCAAAGCAGTTTTGCTTCTGTAGAATTAAATTTTAAACAAGAAAGATATTCACTGTTAAACAGAAAGTTGTTGGATGAAAAATCCAATGGTGATAATAAATAATTATCATTAAATGATAGAATTAAATTCTATTCAAATGATAGAATTAAATTCTATTAGGGAAAAATATCTCCCTGATCAAATTAAATAAGAAAAATATTCTTTGTTAAATAGAGAGCCGATGGATCAAAAAATCCAATGGTCATCAAAAGATATAATTAAATTTCATATGAGAAAATATTTCCCTAATCTTTCTAAACAAGAAATATATACTCTGTTAAACAGAGAACCCTTAGATTAAAAATCCAAAGGTGATTAAAAATCATCGTTTGAATTAAAAGATAGAATTAAATTCTATGCATGAGAAAATATTTCCCTAATCTTGTTAAGAACAACAAAAATATATTCTGTTAACATAAAGTCTTGGATCTAAGATCCAATGGTGATTAAAAATCACTCTCTGATTATAAAATCAGATTGAGATCCCTCAAAAAAGGGATTTTCTCAACTAATCAACAATTTTTCAACATTTATATAAAGGTCCCGAGAATTAAATATCAAAAAAAGAATAAACACTATAAGGTGATAAAAAAGCTACAACTGAAAATTTAATTCTCTCGTCGAAAAAAGTTCCTTTTCCTCTCAAACCCTAGGTAATGAAAAAATCAGAGATAAAAATATCTTCTTTACCTATTATATGTAAATACAAGGGTTTAACCCTCTATAAAGAATTTAGTTTTTTCTCTGGATCTGAGATCTGCAAGATAAATCTCCTATAAGTTGAGAATTTAATTCTTATCAGGAAGATTTTGCTCTTCAGACTCAAGATTTAGGAGAAAAACTAGATATGAGAAAAGAAATATGAAGAAAAGAGTGAAACTTATATTCCGGGAATTTAATTTCTCTAAAAACAGGGTTTAACCCTATATAAAGGACTTAGCTCTTATAAAAAAGGAACAGAAGAACTTAGTTCTAAAAAATCCGATCCCAGATCTTCAAAAATAGAGATCTTAGTGATCATTAACAGCCAAAATATCATTAACAGAAGTTAAACTTCTCTATAAAATATAAATAGAGATTAAATCTCTAATGGTTCAGCGCTTCACGTGATACACGCGTGAGCGCTCAATAGAAGCAGAAACTCATTGCTTCACGTGTCTCATACGTGAGCGCCCGTAACTAAAATCTTAGCGCCACACATGCCTCACACATAAGTGCCCGTAAATAAAATCTCAGCGCCTTACATGCTCCACACGTGAGCGTTGTATAAAAGTGTTTATCACTTTATAGTTAAAGTGACTAAGTGCTTAGCACTGATTGGGCAATGCCCAAGTCTGAGCGCCTCACATGATATACACGTGAACGCCAAAGCAGCAATTGGATATCATATCCGTAGTCAAAAGACTAAGTGCTCAGCACTGCTGAATGATGGAAAAAGCTCAAGACTGAGCCCAAAATTGGCTAAGTCTCTGAAATTTTCTTGCAGCTGAGCCCATATGCTCTGTTGATAGATCTTAACAAAATTGAATGATCCTTAAATATATTTCTAAGTTGATATTAGTCTCATATAATACTAACGCATCCTTAGTTAAAATAAATTGAGCCCATATGCTCATATATTTATGTCGATCTTAATCTAAAACCAAATTAACTATTCTTAAATAAAATTAAATATTCTTGGAACTGAGGGAACATACAACATTGGTTCAACCTCAAATCTAATTTACAGATTTGGACTAATCCGCACCTTACGGGAGACGACATAAACTAGTCTTCGTATTCAATCCACGGGCAACCAAAATAAACAAAATACAACACGACAGGAAGTGACCTACCGGAGCAGGAGAAAGTTGTTATCGCAACGCGATAGCGTAATTAACTGCAAGGGCTTGCGCCTGCATAGAAGAGCGTCCCCACAATCAAGAATCCCTCACAAATGAGGGGGAATTTGATAAAGTATGCTACATCAGTCACATTTATCCAAACTTCTGATATACGGTACCATAAATCAACTTGGTATCTTTGGAGAGGTGGATGGATATTTCTAAACAGCATCTGCTCCCAAATTCTGACAAGACGACCAATTCCAGTTCATTTCTAGTTTTCGGTGGTAAACAGATTTTGGCACGCCTGGTGGGACCTCTTTCTATACACTTTGTGTGTCATGTTTCGCGAACAAAATCGTAGTTCTCTATATTCATAGTTGCCCTTGGATGCAAAATACGAAAACTTGGCGCTTCGCTTCTGTGTAGAATCAATGGTCTTTCACTGCACTTCTTACAAAAGCAACTCCCACTCTATCCCATATGGAGGAGTGGCGTACGGGCCCAACACGGGCTCCATCTTCTCAATACTAGTAGGACATGTCACTCAAGCCATTATCGAGTTATTCTTTAGGACCATGCTCCCACTCATAAGCTTTGGCGCCACAACTTCCCTAGAAGAATCTCTATAAAGGTCGGTCTTTGATTGGCTGGCTACTGAGACGTCTCCTATCAGCAAGCCGTCCAACTCTGAAGTCTCAGTCTTTAATAGGCTGAAGAGAAACTTAAATGGGCTCATAAAGAAGCCCATGATTCCAGAAGGGGTTGCCCTAAAATGGCTAGCCCTCCCTTCTTCTGTTATGCATGAGACCGGCAAAAGTGCTTCACCTCCAAGATGGTCGGTTTTCGACAGCTTGGCCAACTTTGCTCTAGCTCCGTCAAAAACGTCCATCTTCCATAGGCTGACACTAAGCGAAGCTCCCCAGCAACGCCGGGGGCACGATGAAGACACCTCCAAAACTGAGACAATTCCCACTACACGATATGCTCGACGTCGCCACTGGCGCCGAGTGAGACAGGCTGGGGGCAACTCTCCCTCCGGGCTTAACCCACCAGCTCCTATGGTGGAGATTGATGTTGCTGTTCCGACTGGGAACAGTTTTAAACTGCTTAAGAGGGTCCGTAAAAATTCCCCTACGGCAGTATTGAAAAGATCACCCCAGCCTGCAGAAGCTACAGTGCAGGAAAAGCCGGAGTAATCTTATCAGCGGCTCTCCTCGCAAATTCATAGAGTCTGGTGGAAGGTCCAAGATTCCGTGCTTGATGAAAGCTACTCTCGTCGATCCAAAAAATCTAAGGCCCGACAAGAAAGGGATTGCTCCTTCGCCATACAACGGGGGACTTCTCGTAAAGAGGCGCCTATCATAACGGATCCTCATGCTCCAACCTATAATAAAAGAATGAGGCCAGAGAAAATTCCATCGCTAGCGGCAAAATTCAAAGGCGAAGGCTCTAAAACGTCCTAAATCTGGGGGCATAACTATACATACGGTTTATATGGCCAATGGAAAAGAAGAGAGCCATGCTTCTGTGAGTCACAGACTGCATACTCGGTCGCTGATGAAGGTTCAGAAGCAACAGCAAAAGCTTCAAGAGATGCTGACCAAAATGGCAGCACTCACCGGACATAAAGAAAGTCCGGACAAAGAAACAGAACAATGCCAGGAGCAAAAAACCGATACAGAGTTCTTGCGACGGGTTCCAGAGAAGAAAGATAAGAAAGCTGCAGAGCAGGTTGCTAACATAAAGTAGATGGTTCTCCTATTCCAAGATATGGTTGGGATGATGATCCAACCAGAATCACCTGCTGAAGATCCTCCGGTGATTTTCGAAAATGATAGAGGGGAAACATTGAATCCTCCCCAGGCCCCTATCAATGGCCAAGGAGGAGAAGATATCTAAGGCGGCCCTAGATGATTATATCGCTCAGTAAATTAGAGCTCACTAGGTCAATGAAGCTGCCAACTAGCTCGTCAAAACTGGACGACCATATCCGGTCTGGTATGACCAAATAAAGTACCTACCGGGATATACTATCTCGAAGTTCCACGTATATAACGGAATGGGAAATCCCTATCAGTATGACGCATAGTTTAGAGCTCTATGTGGCAATACATGAGGCGATGACAAATTGTTGCTTCGGTAATTCGTCGGAAGCTTATCAGAACAACTTTCGAATGGTACTCGGAGCTCCTAAATAACTCCGTGAAAACCTTCTCTGAAATGGAGTTGCTCTTCATGGAAAGGTTCACCAGTGCAAGTGAACGCACTCCAATCACGGCGCTGATGAATGCCAGGGTCAAGCCGGGAGAAACATGGGTCCAATACGCAATCCGGTAGTGGAATTTATGGTCTAAATGCGAACAACACATTGAAAAGTCTCCGGCTATAGGGATGTTCATTGGGACTTTGATCCTCAATCGACTGTATCCCAATTCATGACCTTCTTTAATCCCACCACATTCCAAGTGCTAATTGATAAGTTAGCACAGATGGATCAGATGAGTCATAGTCCTTCCTCTTCAAGCAAGGACCCCCGAAATAATAAGGGGAAAGGAAATGCGACCTTTGTTACCAACACGCAACAACAACTGAGTGGTCCAAAAGCAGCTGCTCTCCAAAACAATCATCGTATGCCCATCCTTGAAAGAAAGGCTGGGACGTGCATACTCGATCCTTCGCGATAAGACGAGGATATTGTTTGAGCTGGCAATGAGAAATAATCTGATCACATTGCCAGACCCGCGGCGACCCGCACAAGCCGGCGACGTTAATAACCCCAACTACTGCTCCTACCACATGATAGTAAGCTATCTAATTGAGAATTGATACATCTTCAAAACCTGGGTAAGGACCAGTACCAGTAGGGAAGTTCGCACTGTCCGATAGCTGAAGGGTAAATCCACCCCAAAACATGCTCCCAAAAAAGTGGATGCATAGGGTGTTATGTAAATCCCCGTTTTCATTCTAATAATATTTTCCCGGCCCATTGCCAGTTTGCATTTCGTTCCGGCCGATTTTCTCCTTTTCCTTCCCGGTCGGACTTTTCGTTAGAGGGTGTTAATTGCAAGTTCGCAATTAACAATTTGTGGAGGGGGTTTTCTTGCAAAATATATTTTCATTATGGTGATTAGTGGATTAATGCATACCATAATGAATGCTGGTGTTTTATATTAGTGAGTGAGGAATAATAGCACAATGTGTGTGCTGGAAGGCATGGAAAGATTGATGAAATTATGGGCCGGCCACTATACATAAGGGACTAATTTATTGGAAAGGAAGGGGGCCGGCCACTATGTGTATTTGTGTGTGCAGGAGAATAAAATGGATGACTTAATTAATTAATATTAATTTATTGACTTAATGGAGTGTGCAGGAGGCTTTTCTTTAGGGGGCCGGCCTTATCATGTGAAGAAAGGGATTTATTAATTAATGTGGCTATGCATTTTTGAGCATGCTGGAACTTTTCATGGGGTGATGCATTATAGTATTAAAAGGAGAAATGAATGGGCCGGCCACTGATTGATTGGAGTGGGGATGGATTAATTTCCTAAGTTTTATTTGAGCTTATATAAGATGCAAAGGAGAGGTTTAATTAAGTGCTGGGGCTGATGGTTTTTGGCAAGCTCATCATTCACCCTTCCAGTGAGCACAAAATATGTGCAGGGGCTCATTCAGTTTTGCTTGCTTCATTCCCATTTCCAGTGAGCTTTTCCTTCAGCAGTGGCCGAGCTCAATTCTTGGAGAGAATGCTCCATTCTTTTTCTAGCAAGCTTCCATGAAAACTCTTGTACAAAATTCCTCCATCATGCCAACTCCTTCAACCTCCATCAAACCCACCACGGTCACCGAGCACCCCTAAGCTTCCAGCGCACGCAAGACGACTCCGGGAAAACTCCGACGCGAAATTCGTATTTCGAACTAGGCTCGCGGGAATCCGGAACGTGGCGCACAACGCGCGTTCGCGACATCGTTGCCGTCGTGCGACCCCAAGGCGTTCTCCAGGCAAGTTCTTACTTGCTTTCATGCTATTCCGTATATATTACAAATCAGAATCGTAGATATATTCCATGTTTGCTTGATGTTATATATTGTCACAAAATTGTTCGATGCTTGTTCCCATAGAAAATCATTATCGTATTTGACGGAACTGGACATATTATATTGGACCTTGTAGAGATGATTAACGTGTGCAAATTTCATTAGAAAATACGACTGTTAACAGTTAAAATGACTACCCCAAGTTTAACCGTAAAGCTGAAATTCTATTGCACCTGAAAACCGTTAAATTCACCATAAATCATATACATGCTAGAATGGTGCGTTCGAGGGCTCAAATCGAAGCCAACTCGACGAACTATAACCCTATACCAGTTTCCAGATATTCCTGTACTCAAACCATGATGATATTTGGATCGGAGTGCGACCCTGGACTGCAGTCCAGAGCGACTCCAGTTATTGGTTGCTGTTCCACAATGGGTACCACAGGAATTACTTAACTCGTAGATTGCGGAACTCCGCTGCTTATTGTAGGTAACTCTGTTAGCTAGACAACACAACTGGTTTCATTCTGTTTCGTTACCGTTTGATATTTTATCGGTGATTTAATATATCGGGACACCTAACAGTCCCAGCAGATTCAGAATTGATATGTTGATATTAAACAGATTATAACTCCTAACATACAGACGCGATTCAAGATCCGTTTGTTGCGTTGAAAACTTTACTGAAAACCCTAGAATTCTTTCAACTGTAGCGTCGCTAGATTATGATCCCAACTGGGGTTAAAATGCGTTGCGAAATGGATTCCTGATTCTGAAATTGGATTTCCAGCCGCGAGCGCTTAAAATAAAATGGTTATAACTTTTGATTATGGAACCCGATTGGCATGAAACCAATTTTGATGGATAGATAACTGAATATACTAATTATTACCTGTTTATCGTTTCGCTAAATTATATACATATGTTTCATGATAAATCGTGCAAGTGATAGACTGTTGTTTTTTTATGATACCTTAGTTGTGCTTCTTATACTGTTCATGCATCATATCATATCTATATCATTATAGTGATAACCTAGTGACATCGTGCATTTACCCAGTGTTAGATTTTAGTGGTGATTGTGGCAAGTACGTCAGTGTTCGTGTATCCGTGATTAAGTGAAAGTGAATAAGTGAAAGTGAATAAATAAGTGAAAGTGAATGAATAAGTGAAAATGAATGAATAAGTGAAAGTGATACGTACTTGTACACAATCAATGAACCTTATTACTTTATTGCATTGTCGACGTTTGTGGGACGCGCGTACGTGTGACTATAAGTGGTATGGGACACTTATGGAAGCGCTTGCACGGGTGTCACAGATAAGACATCCGACACTGCCATTTATCTTAGGTATTAGTTGGGACGTGCTTGATGGAGATCCTGTCTCCAGTTCTCGTGCAGACTTGTCACAGACCGATTGGTATTTAGGGTTATGGTTAGCGTTTGATGTAGACCACGGGGTGTGGGGTAGTTTAAGTATGAGTTCAACAGAATCTCGGGAGTCCCATGCCGGCTTATATATATTTAGGGAGATATATGGAGATTTACAGGGTACGTGATATACACCGTGATATACATGTTACATGTTGGGCCCGTGGTCCCTTGCCCTTGGGTTCTACCCTTGGGTGGAGGACACTCGCGAGTGGTTGACTCTCACACTTGGACTGACGATAGACTTAGTGACCTGTACAGTGAGACTTAGAGACTGATAGGGATACTGGCATTGGTATACCTTATATACTGTGTTGACATACGTGACATATCGTTCTACTGCTTTACTGCTCCGCTGCATTGATTACTGCACATTCATATTCATGATGTCATTGATTTACTGTTTCACATATCTATTACCACTGTTAGAATTGTCACATGATTATATATATATATTATATTGCTATTGTGTCGCTCTGACGACCTGAGTATGCATGCTCAGTGTGAGGAGAAGATTTAGGCTGGACCAGTGCATCACAGACTTCCTGACTTGCCGTTCCTAGTTACATCCGTTTGTTCCACTTCAGGTCAGTTTACATTATTGTATCTTTCAGTTACTGCATTTCTCATTACCTGCGCATCTTTACTGTTCACCATGATAAACTAGAAGCCGAAGTGTGACTACGGCAGGACATTTCCTTGACCGTAGGAGCATGGCTGGCCTTGTCTACCCCTCGTATTCCGTATTTTGGGAAGCGGGGCGTGACATGGTTTTGTTGGTATCAGAGCGCCGGGTTTAGAATGGGATTACAGTTTCCGTGTAGTGCTTGACAATCTAAGACATCCTTCGTTCTAGATTGTAAACTTGTTATCCTTGATCTTGATTCATACAATGAGTTCTTCTACATATTTTGATCCATTCGCTAGAACTTTGGGTAACTTGGTAGAGTTATGTAGTTGTAATTATGAACTGCAGTATAGTTACAATACTGTACTCTTTTGAGTGACTTGGAGTTCTACATTTGATTTCCACTCGTTTGAGTTTCACCTCACCCGATATTCTTGTTTCGTCGTCTATTCTATATTTTATTCTGATTCTTATCCCTTGTACCTTATGTCGTTCTAAAATTTGTTGTTTTAGGACCATGACCTCCAACCACTCTCCGTTTATATCATTTCCGAGTTTTCAAATCTATTTACGTTTTCATCCTTGTACCTTCCTATTGATCCTACCTGCTTACGTTTCTTATTGGACCCGTTGCATTCTCATGTCTTCGTTTCTTCGAGTTACGTATCGCGTTGCATATTTTAAGTTCCTATCAGAGTGGCGCAGCGGAAGCTAAAACATGGCTTCCAACGACTCTTCTTCTATCTCCACTCCCCAGAGTCAAACCGCCGAGATGTTGAGTGTACTGCAAAGTTTGAAGGAAGCCCAGGAGCGAACGAACGATCTCTTAGCTGAAGGACTAAGAAGGCAAATGACTCAAACACCAGCGGAAGCCTCCAATCGTAAGGGAATCCCTGTTAAACAAAATAGAGATGTGAAGATGAAGAGCTCATTTGTTCCTCCGCAACGGAAGCAGCGGAGAACTCAACGTGGCGGTTGTTGCAAGAGACCAGGACATCTTCAGAGAGACTGTCGTAAGGATAAAGGGCAGTACTTGATTTGTGGATCCGACGAACATCTGGTCAATGGTTGCCCTAGAAGGAAAAGAGCTTTAAGGAGGAGATTCGTCAACGCTCTCCACGTCGGCTTGAGTAACTTGGTTGTTTCGTAGTTCGAGTTTGAGGATGGTACGGACCATGCACAGGATCCAAACTCGCTTGACGAGATCGCAGAGATTTAGACATCGACGCTAAGTTATCACTTTCCCTGCTTCCAACAAAGATATCTCTTTCAGTTGTTCCTTTCCGTTTAACTCCTGTATCTGTTGAACTCCTTGATTTATATGCCAAAAAAATATATATACGTTTGTTTTCCTCATCTTTTCTAAGCACTCAACTATTTTCAAATCTATCATGATTCACTACCGCACTCCTTGACTCTTTTTCGATTAAGTTGTATCTTGCCGCTACCCCTTCTGAAGTTGTCAAACTCACACTCTTTCTAAATAATCTCTCCCACGTTCTGTATCTCTTTTCTTAAATTCTTGTATACTTGTCTTTTCTAGTTCCGGAAATTTCGAGGACGAAATTTTTGTAAGGGTGGTATGATGTAAATCCCTGTTTTCATTCTAATAATATTTTCCCGGCCCATTGCCAGTTTGCATTTCGTTCCGGCCGATTTTCTCCTTTTCCTTCCCGGTCGGACTTTTCGTTAGAGGGTGTTAATTGCAAGTTCGCAATTAACAATTTGTGGAGGGGGTTTTCTTGCAAAATATATTTTCATTATGGTGATTAGTGGATTAATGCATACCATAATGAATGCTGGTGTTTTATATTAGTGAGTGAGGAATAATAGCACAATGTGTGTGCTGGAAGGCATGGAAAGATTGATGAAATTATGGGCCGGCCACTATACATAAGGGACTAATTTATTGGAAAGGAAGGGGGCCGGCCACTATGTGTATTTGTGTGTGCAGGAGAATAAAATGGATGACTTAATTAATTAATATTAATTTATTGACTTAATGGAGTGTGCAGGAGGCTTTTCTTTAGGGGGCCGGCCTTATCATGTGAAGAAAGGGATTTATTAATTAATGTGGCTATGCATTTTTGAGCATGCTGGAACTTTTCATGGGGTGATGCATTATAGTATTAAAAGGAGAAATGAATGGGCCGGCCACTGATTGATTGGAGTGGGGATGGATTAATTTCCTAAGTTTTATTTGAGCTTATATAAGATGCAAAGGAGAGGTTTAATTAAGTGCTGGGGCTGATGGTTTTTGGCAAGCTCATCATTCACCCTTCCAGTGAGCGCAAAATATGTGCAGGGGCTCATTCAGTTTTGCTTGCTTCATTCCCATTTCCAGTGAGCTTTTCCTTCAGCAGTGGCCGAGCTCAATTCTTGGAGAGAATGCTCCATTCTTTTTCTAGCAAGCTTCCATGAAAACTCTTGTACAAAATTCCTCCATCATGCCAACTCCTTCAACCTCCATCAAACCCACCACGGTCACCGAGCACCCCTAAGCTTCCAGCGCACGCAAGACGACTCCGGGAAAACTCCGACGCGAAATTCGTATTTCGAACTAGGCTCGCGGGAATCCGGAACGTGGCGCACAACGCGCGTTCGCGACATCGTTGCCGTCGTGCGACCCCAAGGCGTTCTCCAGGCAAGTTCTTACTTGCTTTCATGCTATTCCGTATATATTACAAATCAGAATCGTAGATATATTCCATGTTTGCTTGATGTTATATATTGTCACAAAATTGTTCGATGCTTGTTCCCATAGAAAATCATTATCGTATTTGACGGAACTGGACATATTATATTGGACCTTGTAGAGATGATTAACGTGTGCAAATTTCATTAGAAAATACGACTGTTAACAGTTAAAATGACTACCCCAAGTTTAACCGTAAAGCTGAAATTCTATTGCACCTGAAAACCGTTAAATTCACCATAAATCATATACATGCTAGAATGGTGCGTTCGAGGGCTCAAATCGAAGCCAACTCGACGAACTATAACCCTATACCAGTTTCCAGATATTCCTGTACTCAAACCATGATGATATTTGGATCGGAGTGCGACCCTGGACTGCAGTCCAGAGCGACTCCAGTTATTGGTTGCTGTTCCACAATGGGTACCACAGGAATTACTTAACTCGTAGATTGCGGAACTCCGCTGCTTATTGTAGGTAACTCTGTTAGCTAGACAACACAACTGGTTTCATTCTGTTTCGTTACCGTTTGATATTTTATCGGTGATTTAATATATCGGGACACCTAACAGTCCCAGCAGATTCAGAATTGATATGTTGATATTAAACAGATTATAACTCCTAACATACAGACGCGATTCAAGATCCGTTTGTTGCGTTGAAAACTTTACTGAAAACCCTAGAATTCTTTCAACTGTAGCGTCGCTAGATTATGATCCCAACTGGGGTTAAAATGCGTTGCGAAATGGATTCCTGATTCTGAAATTGGATTTCCAGCCGCGAGCGCTTAAAATAAAATGGTTATAACTTTTGATTATGGAACCCGATTGGCATGAAACCAATTTTGATGGATAGATAACTGAATATACTAATTATTACCTGTTTATCGTTTCGCTAAATTATATACATATGTTTCATGATAAATCGTGCAAGTGATAGACTGTTGTTTTTTTATGATACCTTAGTTGTGCTTCTTATACTGTTCATGCATCATATCATATCTATATCATTATAGTGATAACCTAGTGACATCGTGCATTTACCCAGTGTTAGATTTTAGTGGTGATTGTGGCAAGTACGTCAGTGTTCGTGTATCCGTGATTAAGTGAAAGTGAATAAGTGAAAGTGAATAAATAAGTGAAAGTGAATGAATAAGTGAAAATGAATGAATAAGTGAAAGTGATACGTACTTGTACACAATCAATGAACCTTATTACTTTATTGCATTGTCGACGTTTGTGGGACGCGCGTACGTGTGACTATAAGTGGTATGGGACACTTATGGAAGCGCTTGCACGGGTGTCACAGATAAGACATCCGACACTGCCATTTATCTTAGGTATTAGTTGGGACGTGCTTGATGGAGATCCTGTCTCCAGTTCTCGTGCAGACTTGTCACAGACCGATTGGTATTTAGGGTTATGGTTAGCGTTTGATGTAGACCACGGGGTGTGGGGTAGTTTAAGTATGAGTTCAACAGAATCTCGGGAGTCCCATGCCGGCTTATATATATTTAGGGAGATATATGGAGATTTACAGGGTACGTGATATACACCGTGATATACATGTTACATGTTGGGCCCGTGGTCCCTTGCCCTTGGGTTCTACCCTTGGGTGGAGGACACTCGCGAGTGGTTGACTCTCACACTTGGACTGACGATAGACTTAGTGACCTGTACAGTGAGACTTAGAGACTGATAGGGATACTGGCATTGGTATACCTTATATACTGTGTTGACATACGTGACATATCGTTCTACTGCTTTACTGCTCCGCTGCATTGATTACTGCACATTCATATTCATGATGTCATTGATTTACTGTTTCACATATCTATTACCACTGTTAGAATTGTCACATGATTATATATATATATTATATTGCTATTGTATCGCTCTGACGACCTGAGTATGCATGCTCAGTGTGAGGAGAAGATTTAGGCTGGACCAGTGCATCACAGACTTCCTGACTTGCCGTTCCTAGTTACATCCGTTTGTTCCACTTCAGGTCAGTTTACATTATTGTATCTTTCAGTTACTGCATTTCTCATTACCTGCGCATCTTTACTGTTCACCATGATAAACTAGAAGCCGAAGTGTGACTACGGCAGGACATTTCCTTGACCGTAGGAGCATGGCTGGCCTTATCTACCCCTCGTATTCCGTATTTTGGGAAGCGGGGCGTGACATGGTTTTGTTGGTATCAGAGCGCCGGGTTTAGAATGGGATTACAGTTTCCGTGTAGTGCTTGACAATCTAAGACATCCTTCGTTCTAGATTGTAAACTTGTTATCCTTGATCTTGATTCATACAATGAGTTCTTCTACATATTTTGATCCATTCGCTAGAACTTTGGGTAACTTGGTAGAGTTATGTAGTTGTAATTATGAACTGCAGTATAGTTACAATACTGTACTCTTTTGAGTGACTTGGAGTTCTACATTTGATTTCCACTCGTTTGAGTTTCACCTCACCCGATATTCTTGTTTCGTCGTCTATTCTATATTTTATTCTGATTCTTATCCCTTGTACCTTATGTCGTTCTAAAATTTGTTGTTTTAGGACCATGACCTCCAACCACTCTCCGTTTATATCATTTCCGAGTTTTCAAATCTATTTACGTTTTCATCCTTGTACCTTCCTATTGATCCTACCTGCTTACGTTTCTTATTGGACCCGTTGCATTCTCATGTCTTCGTTTCTTCGAGTTACGTATCGCGTTGCATATTTTAAGTTCCTATCAGAGTGGCGCAGCGGAAGCTAAAACATGGCTTCCAACGACTCTTCTTCTATCTCCACTCCCCAGAGTCAAACCGCCGAGATGTTGAGTGTACTGCAAAGTTTGAAGGAAGCCCAGGAGCGAACGAACGATCTCTTAGCTGAAGGACTAAGAAGGCAAATGACTCAAACACCAGCGGAAGCCTCCAATCGTAAGGGAATCCCTGTTAAACAAAATAGAGATGTGAAGATGAAGAGCTCATTTGTTCCTCCGCAACGGAAGCAGCGGAGAACTCAACGTGGCGGTTGTTGCAAGAGACCAGGACATCTTCAGAGAGACTGTCGTAAGGATAAAGGGCAGTACTTGATTTGTGGATCCGACGAACATCTGGTCAATGGTTGCCCTAGAAGGAAAAGAGCTTTAAGGAGGAGATTCGTCAACGCTCTCCACGTCGGCTTGAGTAACTTGGTTGTTTCGTAGTTCGAGTTTGAGGATGGTACGGACCATGCACAGGATCCAAACTCGCTTGACGAGATCGCAGAGATTTAGACATCGACGCTAAGTTATCACTTTCCCTGCTTCCAACAAAGATATCTCTTTCAGTTGTTCCTTTCCGTTTAACTCCTGTATCTGTTGAACTCCTTGATTTATATGCCAAAAAAATATATATACGTTTGTTTTCCTCATCTTTTCTAAGCACTCAACTATTTTCAAATCTATCATGATTCACTACCGCACTCCTTGACTCTTTTTCGATTAAGTTGTATCTTGCCGCTACCCCTTCTGAAGTTGTCAAACTCACACTCTTTCTAAATAATCTCTCCCACGTTCTGTATCTCTTCTCTTAAATTCTTGTATACTTGTCTTTTCTAGTTCCGGAAATTTCGAGGACGAAATTTTTGTAAGGGTGGTATGATGTAAATCCCTGTTTTCATTCTAATAATATTTTCCCGGCCCATTGCCAGTTTGCATTTCGTTCCGGCCGATTTTCTCCTTTTCCTTCCCGGTCGGACTTTTCGTTAGAGGGTGTTAATTGCAAGTTCGCAATTAACAATTTGTGGAGGGGGTTTTCTTGCAAAATATATTTTCATTATGGTGATTAGTGGATTAATGCATACCATAATGAATGCTGGTGTTTTATATTAGTGAGTGAGGAATAATAGCACAATGTGTGTGCTGGAAGGCATGGAAAGATTGATGAAATTATGGGCCGGCCACTATACATAAGGGACTAATTTATTGGAAAGGAAGGGGGCCGGCCACTATGTGTATTTGTGTGTGCAGGAGAATAAAATGGATGACTTAATTAATTAATATTAATTTATTGACTTAATGGAGTGTGCAGGAGGCTTTTCTTTAGGGGGCCGGCCTTATCATGTGAAGAAAGGGATTTATTAATTAATGTGGCTATGCATTTTTGAGCATGCTGGAACTTTTCATGGGGTGATGCATTATAGTATTAAAAGGAGAAATGAATGGGCCGGCCACTGATTGATTGGAGTGGGGATGGATTAATTTCCTAAGTTTTATTTGAGCTTATATAAGATGCAAAGGAGAGGTTTAATTAAGTGCTGGGGCTGATGGTTTTTGGCAAGCTCATCATTCACCCTTCCAGTGAGCGCAAAATATGTGCAGGGGCTCATTCAGTTTTGCTTGCTTCATTCCCATTTCCAGTGAGCTTTTCCTTCAGCAGTGGCCGAGCTCAATTCTTGGAGAGAATGCTCCATTCTTTTTCTAGCAAGCTTCCATGAAAACTCTTGTACAAAATTCCTCCATCATGCCAACTCCTTCAACCTCCATCAAACCCACCACGGTCACCGAGCACCCCTAAGCTTCCAGCGCACGCAAGACGACTCCGGGAAAACTCCGACGCGAAATTCGTATTTCGAACTAGGCTCGCGGGAATCCGGAACGTGGCGCACAACGCGCGTTCGCGACATCGTTGCCGTCGTGCGACCCCAAGGCGTTCTCCAGGCAAGTTCTTACTTGCTTTCATGCTATTCCGTATATATTACAAATCAGAATCGTAGATATATTCCATGTTTGCTTGATGTTATATATTGTCACAAAATTGTTCGATGCTTGTTCCCATAGAAAATCATTATCGTATTTGACGGAACTGGACATATTATATTGGACCTTGTAGAGATGATTAACGTGTGCAAATTTCATTAGAAAATACGACTGTTAACAGTTAAAATGACTACCCCAAGTTTAACCGTAAAGCTGAAATTCTATTGCACCTGAAAACCGTTAAATTCACCATAAATCATATACATGCTAGAATGGTGCGTTCGAGGGCTCAAATCGAAGCCAACTCGACGAACTATAACCCTATACCAGTTTCCAGATATTCCTGTACTCAAACCATGATGATATTTGGATCGGAGTGCGACCCTGGACTGCAGTCCAGAGCGACTCCAGTTATTGGTTGCTGTTCCACAATGGGTACCACAGGAATTACTTAACTCGTAGATTGCGGAACTCCGCTGCTTATTGTAGGTAACTCTGTTAGCTAGACAACACAACTGGTTTCATTCTGTTTCGTTACCGTTTGATATTTTATCGGTGATTTAATATATCGGGACACCTAACAGTCCCAGCAGATTCAGAATTGATATGTTGATATTAAACAGATTATAACTCCTAACATACAGACGCGATTCAAGATCCGTTTGTTGCGTTGAAAACTTTACTGAAAACCCTAGAATTCTTTCAACTGTAGCGTCGCTAGATTATGATCCCAACTGGGGTTAAAATGCGTTGCGAAATGGATTCCTGATTCTGAAATTGGATTTCCAGCCGCGAGCGCTTAAAATAAAATGGTTATAACTTTTGATTATGGAACCCGATTGGCATGAAACCAATTTTGATGGATAGATAACTGAATATACTAATTATTACCTGTTTATCGTTTCGCTAAATTATATACATATGTTTCATGATAAATCGTGCAAGTGATAGACTGTTGTTTTTTTATGATACCTTAGTTGTGCTTCTTATACTGTTCATGCATCATATCATATCTATATCATTATAGTGATAACCTAGTGACATCGTGCATTTACCCAGTGTTAGATTTTAGTGGTGATTGTGGCAAGTACGTCAGTGTTCGTGTATCCGTGATTAAGTGAAAGTGAATAAGTGAAAGTGAATAAATAAGTGAAAGTGAATGAATAAGTGAAAATGAATGAATAAGTGAAAGTGATACGTACTTGTACACAATCAATGAACCTTATTACTTTATTGCATTGTCGACGTTTGTGGGACGCGCGTACGTGTGACTATAAGTGGTATGGGACACTTATGGAAGCGCTTGCACGGGTGTCACAGATAAGACATCCGACACTGCCATTTATCTTAGGTATTAGTTGGGACGTGCTTGATGGAGATCCTGTCTCCAGTTCTCGTGCAGACTTGTCACAGACCGATTGGTATTTAGGGTTATGGTTAGCGTTTGATGTAGACCACGGGGTGTGGGGTAGTTTAAGTATGAGTTCAACAGAATCTCGGGAGTCCCATGCCGGCTTATATATATTTAGGGAGATATATGGAGATTTACAGGGTACGTGATATACACCGTGATATACATGTTACATGTTGGGCCCGTGGTCCCTTGCCCTTGGGTTCTACCCTTGGGTGGAGGACACTCGCGAGTGGTTGACTCTCACACTTGGACTGACGATAGACTTAGTGACCTGTACAGTGAGACTTAGAGACTGATAGGGATACTGGCATTGGTATACCTTATATACTGTGTTGACATACGTGACATATCGTTCTACTGCTTTACTGCTCCGCTGCATTGATTACTGCACATTCATATTCATGATGTCATTGATTTACTGTTTCACATATCTATTACCACTGTTAGAATTGTCACATGATTATATATATATATTATATTGCTATTGTATCGCTCTGACGACCTGAGTATGCATGCTCAGTGTGAGGAGAAGATTTAGGCTGGACCAGTGCATCACAGACTTCCTGACTTGCCGTTCCTAGTTACATCCGTTTGTTCCACTTCAGGTCAGTTTACATTATTGTATCTTTCAGTTACTGCATTTCTCATTACCTGCGCATCTTTACTGTTCACCATGATAAACTAGAAGCCGAAGTGTGACTACGGCAGGACATTTCCTTGACCGTAGGAGCATGGCTGGCCTTGTCTACCCCTCGTATTCCGTATTTTGGGAAGCGGGGCGTGACATGGTTTTGTTGGTATCAGAGCGCCGGGTTTAGAATGGGATTACAGTTTCCGTGTAGTGCTTGACAATCTAAGACATCCTTCGTTCTAGATTGTAAACTTGTTATCCTTGATCTTGATTCATACAATGAGTTCTTCTACATATTTTGATCCATTCGCTAGAACTTTGGGTAACTTGGTAGAGTTATGTAGTTGTAATTATGAACTGCAGTATAGTTACAATACTGTACTCTTTTGAGTGACTTGGAGTTCTACATTTGATTTCCACTCGTTTGAGTTTCACCTCACCCGATATTCTTGTTTCGTCGTCTATTCTATATTTTATTCTGATTCTTATCCCTTGTACCTTATGTCGTTCTAAAATTTGTTGTTTTAGGACCATGACCTCCAACCACTCTCCGTTTATATCATTTCCGAGTTTTCAAATCTATTTACGTTTTCATCCTTGTACCTTCCTATTGATCCTACCTGCTTACGTTTCTTATTGGACCCGTTGCATTCTCATGTCTTCGTTTCTTCGAGTTACGTATCGCGTTGCATATTTTAAGTTCCTATCAGAGTGGCGCAGCGGAAGCTAAAACATGGCTTCCAACGACTCTTCTTCTATCTCCACTCCCCAGAGTCAAACCGCCGAGATGTTGAGTGTACTGCAAAGTTTGAAGGAAGCCCAGGAGCGAACGAACGATCTCTTAGCTGAAGGACTAAGAAGGCAAATGACTCAAACACCAGCGGAAGCCTCCAATCGTAAGGGAATCCCTGTTAAACAAAATAGAGATGTGAAGATGAAGAGCTCATTTGTTCCTCCGCAACGGAAGCAGCGGAGAACTCAACGTGGCGGTTGTTGCAAGAGACCAGGACATCTTCAGAGAGACTGTCGTAAGGATAAAGGGCAGTACTTGATTTGTGGATCCGACGAACATCTGGTCAATGGTTGCCCTAGAAGGAAAAGAGCTTTAAGGAGGAGATTCGTCAACGCTCTCCACGTCGGCTTGAGTAACTTGGTTGTTTCGTAGTTCGAGTTTGAGGATGGTACGGACCATGCACAGGATCCAAACTCGCTTGACGAGATCGCAGAGATTTAGACATCGACGCTAAGTTATCACTTTCCCTGCTTCCAACAAAGATATCTCTTTCAGTTGTTCCTTTCCGTTTAACTCCTGTATCTGTTGAACTCCTTGATTTATATGCCAAAAAAATATATATACGTTTGTTTTCCTCATCTTTTCTAAGCACTCAACTATTTTCAAATCTATCATGATTCACTACCGCACTCCTTGACTCTTTTTCGATTAAGTTGTATCTTGCCGCTACCCCTTCTGAAGTTGTCAAACTCACACTCTTTCTAAATAATCTCTCCCACGTTCTGTATCTCTTCTCTTAAATTCTTGTATACTTGTCTTTTCTAGTTCCGGAAATTTCGAGGACGAAATTTTTGTAAGGGTGGTATGATGTAAATCCCCGTTTTCATTCTAATAATATTTTCCCGGCCCATTGCCAGTTTGCATTTCGTTCCGGCCGATTTTCTCCTTTTCCTTCCCGGTCGGACTTTTCGTTAGAGGGTGTTAATTGCAAGTTCGCAATTAACAATTTGTGGAGGGGGTTTTCTTGCAAAATATATTTTCATTATGGTGATTAGTGGATTAATGCATACCATAATGAATGCTGGTGTTTTATATTAGTGAGTGAGGAATAATAGCACAATGTGTGTGCTGGAAGGCATGGAAAGATTGATGAAATTATGGGCCGGCCACTATACATAAGGGACTAATTTATTGGAAAGGAAGGGGGCCGGCCACTATGTGTATTTTTGTGTGCAGGAGAATAAAATGGATGACTTAATTAATTAATATTAATTTATTGACTTAATGGAGTGTGCAGGAGGCTTTTCTTTAGGGGGCCGGCCTTATCATGTGAAGAAAGGGATTATTAATTAATGTGGCTATGCATTTTTGAGCATGCTGGAACTTTTCATGGGGTGATGCATTATAGTATTAAAAGGAGAAATGAATGGGCCCGGCCACTGATTGATTGGAGTGGGGATGGATTAATTTCCTAAGTTTTATTTGAGCTTATATAAGATGCAAAGGAGAGGTTTAATTAAGTGCTGGGGCTGATGGTTTTGGCAAGCTCATCATTCACCCTTCCAGTGAGCACAAAATATGTGCAGGGGCTCATTCAGTTTTGCTTGCTTCATTCCCATTTCCAGTGAGCTTTTCCTTCAGCAGTGGCCGAGCTCAATTCTTGGAGAGAATGCTCCATTCTTTTTCTAGCAAGCTTCCATGAAAACTCTTGTACAAAATTCCTCCATCATGCCAACTCCTTCAACCTCCATCAAACCCACCACGGTCACCGAGCACCCCTAAGCTTCCAGCGCACGCAAGACGACTCCGGGAAAACTCCGACGCGAAATTCGTATTTCGAACTAGGCTCGCGGGAATCCGGAACGTGGCGCACAACGCGCGTTCGCGACATCGTTGCCGTCGTGCGACCCCAAGGCGTTCTCCAGGCAAGTTCTTACTTGCTTTCATGCTATTCCGTATATATTACAAATCAGAATCGTAGATATATTCCATGTTTGCTTGATGTTATATATTGTCACAAAATTGTTCGATGCTTGTTCCCATAGAAAATCATTATCGTATTTGACGGAACTGGACATATTATATTGGACCTTGTAGAGATGATTAACGTGTGCAAATTTCATTAGAAAATACGACTGTTAACAGTTAAAATGACTACCCCAAGTTTAACCGTAAAGCTGAAATTCTATTGCACCTGAAAACCGTTAAATTCACCATAAATCATATACATGCTAGAATGGTGCGTTCGAGGGCTCAAATCGAAGCCAACTCGACGAACTATAACCCTATACCAGTTTCCAGATATTCCTGTACTCAAACCATGATGATATTTGGATCGGAGTGCGACCCTGGACTGCAGTCCAGAGCGACTCCAGTTATTGGTTGCTGTTCCACAATGGGTACCACAGGAATTACTTAACTCGTAGATTGCGGAACTCCGCTGCTTATTGTAGGTAACTCTGTTAGCTAGACAACACAACTGGTTTCATTCTGTTTCGTTACCGTTTGATATTTTATCGGTGATTTAATATATCGGGACACCTAACAGTCCCAGCAGATTCAGAATTGATATGTTGATATTAAACAGATTATAACTCCTAACATACAGACGCGATTCAAGATCCGTTTGTTGCGTTGAAAACTTTACTGAAAACCCTAGAATTCTTTCAACTGTAGCGTCGCTAGATTATGATCCCAACTGGGGTTAAAATGCGTTGCGAAATGGATTCCTGATTCTGAAATTGGATTTCCAGCCGCGAGCGCTTAAAATAAAATGGTTATAACTTTTGATTATGGAACCCGATTGGCATGAAACCAATTTTGATGGATAGATAACTGAATATACTAATTATTACCTGTTTATCGTTTCGCTAAATTATATACATATGTTTCATGATAAATCGTGCAAGTGATAGACTGTTGTTTTTTTATGATACCTTAGTTGTGCTTCTTATACTGTTCATGCATCATATCATATCTATATCATTATAGTGATAACCTAGTGACATCGTGCATTTACCCAGTGTTAGATTTTAGTGGTGATTGTGGCAAGTACGTCAGTGTTCGTGTATCCGTGATTAAGTGAAAGTGAATAAGTGAAAGTGAATAAATAAGTGAAAGTGAATGAATAAGTGAAAATGAATGAATAAGTGAAAGTGATACGTACTTGTACACAATCAATGAACCTTATTACTTTATTGCATTGTCGACGTTTGTGGGACGCGCGTACGTGTGACTATAAGTGGTATGGGACACTTATGGAAGCGCTTGCACGGGTGTCACAGATAAGACATCCGACACTGCCATTTATCTTAGGTATTAGTTGGGACGTGCTTGATGGAGATCCTGTCTCCAGTTCTCGTGCAGACTTGTCACAGACCGATTGGTATTTGAGGTTATGGTTAGCGTTTGATGTAGACCACGGGGTGTGGGGTAGTTTAAGTATGAGTTCAACAGAATCTCGGGAGTCCCATGCCGGCTTATATATATTTAGGGAGCTATATGGAGATTTACAGGGTACGTGATATACACCGTGATATACATGTTACATGTTGGGCCCGTGGTCCCTTGCCCTTGGGTTCTACCCTTGGGTGGAGGACACTCGCGAGTGGTTGACTCTCACACTTGGACTGACGATAGACTTAGTGACCTGTACAGTGAGACTTAGAGACTGATAGGGATACTGGCATTGGTATACCTTATATACTGTGTTGACATACGTGACATATCGTTCTACTGCTTTAATGCTCCGCTGCATTGATTACTGCACATTCATATTCATGATGTCATTGATTTACTGTTTCACATATCTATTACCACTGTTAGAATTGTCACATGATTATATATATATATATTATATTGCTATTGTGTCGCTCTGACGACCTGAGTATGCATGCTCAGTGTGAGGAGAAGATTTAGGCTGGACCAGTGCATCACAGACTTCCTGACTTGCCGTTCCTAGTTACATCCGTTTGTTCCACTTCAGGTCAGTTTACATTATTGTATCTTTCAGTTACTGCATTTCTCATTACCTGCGCATCTTTACTGTTCACCATGATAAACTAGAAGCCGAAGTGTGACTACGGCAGGACATTTCCTTGACCGTAGGAGCATGGCTGGCCTTGTCTACCCCTCGTATTCCGTATTTTGGGAAGCGGGGCGTGACATGTTAGGTCCACGTACCCACCCCGGTTCTTTCGGGGAGGCGGAATAGGTAAAAATCAAAATTTTCTTACAAGGTGACATGGACCATCCATGATGGATCTTTGCTAAACAAAAACTAACACGTAAACTACAAGTTCTAGCTACTATGCAGAATGGTTATACCTAGATCTTGAACTCCTTCCCTTCTTGTTGTGGTTCTCTTTCTTGCTTGCTCCTTGCAGTGGTTTGAGCGGCTCCTCCTCGTTGTCTTCTCTTTGCCGAAGATAAATCAACCCGAGGGCCTCGAACTTGAGCTCCTACATCAACCAAGAGATAACTAGAGTGCTTGGTTTGCTAGACAAAGAACCCTAGAAAGAGTAGAGATGAGTCTTGATGGTTTTGTCTCAAGAGCTTATGATTTCCAACACATGGAACACTTAAGCTTTGAGAGAAAGAGGGAGAGCTCCAAACATGAGAGAGAAATAGCAAGAGAGAATGAGAGTAGAAAAACTACAACCATGCTCATATGAGAGAAATAATAATAATAATAATAATAATAATAATAATAATAAAGTGAAAATGTGATGGTTAGTTTTGAAATGACAATTATCATTTCATATTAAATGAAATGTGCAAGAATCAAGAAGTATCTTTCATGTGAAACGATGATGGTCAAAATGTCAACAATAGTCAATCGGTCAACCAAAGTCAAAAGGTCAACAAAAGTCAAATGGTCAACCTAACCATGGCACAATTATCCTTAATTAATATCATTAATCATATCTCTCATTCTCATTAGGGTTTGGAAAAAGTCATCGGTCAATAAGCCTAATGAGAATCCTCTGCCTCTGTCAACTGTGCATACACACCCGTATCCGTGTTCCGAGGAACACGAATACAATGAGACAAAACCAATCCCAAAACAAATACTAGGATCTGGCTTAAACCAAAGACCGCTAGTAATAACTTCCCGGATACCAAACGTGCACAAGTGCGCGGATGTGAACGAACCCCGTCGCAAAACCATGCGACCTCTAATCTGTTTTGCCCAAAGGCGAATAACCCTCTGTGTGGGATTCTAAAGGCTCGACACTACGCTGGTAGTGGGTTTAACTACAGGCCGTAAGCGGTACTAGCTGTACGTAACGGTCCCCAGGTAGATGCCGATAAGAAGACCGACGAGGTGAACCCATCCGAACTCCTACTGAGCCTGAACGTGACAATCTCCGTACAGTCCGGTCTGTTCGTCTAAGAGTATCGCATGGCGGGTTTAGGGGGGCAGTAAACGTCAGTCCCCTAATAGCGGTACAAGTCGTGTCGGAGTGTAGCCCAGAACACCGTGAGAAACTGCTGGTAACACTACCAGCAAATCTCGCTTGCCCTGGTCAGGGACGACTATGTGTAATGGCTCTCCTAGACACAGCGCGATATCAACTCCCAATACCGGGAGAGACGAATCCTGTCTAACCGTCACTGCCTCCAAGTGCTTCGGGATTGCACCCAACTACTACCTGTTTGCACGACTCAATAGGGACGTGGTAGGGTAGTAATCTAAGAACAGTAGGAACACACTTGAGGCGAAGTGACAGTGTCAAGTCAACGGACTAAGCTGTACTCATGTCACCTGGGAACTGTTAACTGACGATAGGTATAATACCAACCAACAGTTCCCGACGAGTCCTGTCCAGTGTACTCATAACCTAACGAGCACCTGTATACTATCTCCAGTATGACGTACTGATGGCTGTGGGACAGACCATCTCCCCTGCTGGGACGAGAAGCGTATGCACCAGTCTACTCTGGAGTATCGATGCCCTGTCTAGATTATCCTATGACTAGGGACTAAAATAAGGATGTGCTTATAGACTACCCAGCCCCCACTAGTGTGATCGCCATTACAATGCCGGTAGTCAAGCAAAGATCCTAAGGGCTCCATCAATATGTATTAGCGATATGTTAAAAGAAACATATACACATATTAAGATAGAAACAAACTAAGTAGCATACTACTATATCGAGCAAGACTGTCGTAAACCCGTATATATATCCTAAGCCTCCAAAATGTATTATACAAACTAGTACTATACAATAATGGCCTCTAGGGCATACATATCCAACAATCTCTCACTTGCATTAAAGGCCAGTAATTGGTGTACCGCATACCCAATGTCTGCACTAAGGCCAGCTGCTGGCGTACCGCATACCCAATAGCTCAAAAAGTCGCTCGAACTGTGTTTGAGGAAGGGCCTTTGTGAATGGATCCGCCGTATTGTCTTTTGTGTCCACTCTCCGTACCTCGATCTCCTGGCGATCAATGATCTCCCTGATCAGGTGATACCGCCTCAAGATGTGTCTGGACTTCTGATGGAACCTTGGTTCCTTCTCTAAAGCTATAGCCCCATTGTTATCGCAATACAAAGGTATTGGGTCAACAATGGACGTAACCACCTGAAGTTCACTAATGAACTTCTTCATTCAGACCGCCTCTTTTGCGGCATCGCTTGCAGTAATGTATTCAGCCTCTATCGTCGAGTCTGCGACGGTATCCTGTTTGGACACACCGCCCCTCCGTTGAGGGTAAACACAAAACCCGAGACAGACTTGCTGTCATCTTTGTCACTCTGGAAGCTTGAATCGGTAAAGGACTCGACCCTGAGGTCTCCATTACCGTAAACCAGGAACATCTCCTTAGTCCTTCTCAGGTACTTGAGAATGTTCTTCACTGCCGTCCAGTGGTCCTCACCTGGGTTTGACTGATACCGGCTCACCACGTTCAGCGCGTAAGCTACATCTGGTCTTGTACATAGCATCACATACATTATAGATCCTACCGCCGAAGCGTAGGGTATAGTGCTCATGCGAACCCTCTCCTCGTCAGTCTTAGGAGACATCTTCTTGGAGAGGGTGATTCCGTGCAATGCGGGTATATTACCGCGCTTGGAATCTTCCATACTAAATCTCTTTAGTACGGTCTCTATGTACCTGGACTGCGAAAGTCCCAACAATCTCTTGGATCTATCTCTGTAGATCTTGATCCCCAGAATGTACGAGGCATCACCCAGGTCCTTCATGGAGAACCGTTGTGACAAGAATAGCTTGACCGATTGTAGCATAGCAATGTCATTTCCTATCAAAAGAATGTCGTCCACGTACAAGACTAGGAACACGACAGTTCGTCCTACAATCTTCTTATAGACACAAGGTTCATCTTCGTTCTTGATGAAATCAAATTCCTTGATTGCCTCATCAAAACAGATGTTCCAGCTCCGCAATGCCTGCTTTAATCCATAAATGGATTTAAGCAACTTGCACACCTTCCCGCTGCTCCCACTGTCTACGAAACCTTCTGGCTAATCCATATAAACGCACTCTTCCAAACACCCGTTTAGAAATGCTGTTTTTACGTCCATCTGCCAGATTTCATAGTCATGGAAGGCAGCAATGGCAAGTAGGATCCAAATGGATTTGAGCATAGCCACTAGAGAAAAGGTTTCGTCATAGTCCACACCAGGTCTTTGATGAAAACCTTTTGCAACGAGTCTAACCTTATAGGTTTCTACCTGCCAATCTACACCAAGTTTCCTTTTGTAGATCCATTTGCATCTACCGGGTTTTACCCCAGGTGGAGCAATATCCAAGGTCCGCACTTTATTGGTGTATATGAACTCCATTTCGGATTGCATAGCATCCAACCACTTATCAGAGTCCCTACTGATAATGGCCTGCTTGAAACTGGTAGGGTCATCTTCTTCCAAGATGCAATCCTCTCGATCCCCGTCTATGAGAAAACCGTAGTATCTCTCTGGCGAATGAGAAATCCTACCAGATCTGCGGAGTGGCTGAGGTTCGTCTGGGGTTATTGAATCCTGAGGTTCTGCCAAATCTTCAGTTTCAGTTTGTGGTCGCTGAATTTCTTCCAATTTTACTGTGCTCCCACTAATTTCTTTTGCAAGAAACTCCGTTTCTAAGAAAACGGCATGCTGAGCAACAAACACCTTCTGTTCCTCGGTATGGTAGAACAGATATCCATAACCATTCTTTGGATATCCCACAAACTTACATAAAACTGACCGTGCTTCTAGTTTATCTGGTCTATGTGTTTTAATATAGGCCGGACAACCCCATATCTTAAATCTTTTAAGATATGGCCTTTTTCCATTCCATATCTTGAATGGAGTCTTAGGCACTGATTTAGACAGAACATCATTCAATAGATATGCCGCTGTCAAAAGCGCATGTCTCCAAAATGAAAGAGGCAACTCGGCACTACTCATCATGGAGCGAACCATATCCAATAGGGTACGATTCCTCCGCTCCGATACACCGTTGTGCTGTGGTGTATAAGGGGGAGTAAGCTGAGAGAGAATACCATTCCCTTTTAAGTAATCTAGGAATTCCGTGCTTAAGTACTCCCCTCCCCTATCCGATCGGAGGATCTTGATACTTTTTCCAGTCTGGTTCTCTACTTTGTTTCTGAATTCCTTGAATTTCTCAAAAGCTTCAGATTTGTGTTTCATCAGATACACATATCCGAACCTAGAGAGATCGTCAGTGAATGTGATGAAGTACGAGAACCCACCCCTTACATGTATAGACATTGGACCACATACATCACTGTGTATGAGTCCCAAGAGCTCTGTTGCTCTTTCTCCATGTCCGGTGAACGGAGATTTGGTCATCTTTCCTTTGAGACAAGACTGACAAGTTTCATAAGATGAAAACTCGAACGTATTCAAGAGTCCATCTTTATGCAACTTACTTAGTCTTTTCTCTCCGATATGACCAAGTCTACAATGCCACAAGTAGGATTCATTCGTATCTGAATTCTTCCTCTTGCGTGTGTTTTGCACATTGAGAACTGTATTCTGATTTAGAACGTAGATACCATTACACAGTGTACCTTCTGCAACCAGTACCTTATGAAAGTAAATATTCATGATATTTCTATCAAGAACAAAGTTATATCCATCTTTATTGAGTAAAGAAACGGATATGATGTTGCAAACCATGGAAGGCACATAGTAGCAATCGTTCAAAATCATAGTATTGCCATTTGGCAACACTAGGTGATATTCACCGACGACTGCTGCTTTAACTTGTGCTCCGTTCGCTACCCTGAGCGACATATCACCAGGTACAACTTTCTTACTTTTTCTCAGTCCCTGTAATAAATTACAGATATGAGATCCTGATCCGGTATCAAGTACCCAGGAGGTAGGGCTGACCGTAAAGCAATTCTCAATTACAAGAACACCTGAAGTAGATGCAAAACTATGCTTCTTCTTCAACTGGGTATCCTTGGAATCTATACAATCCTCTTTCCCCTGCTCATACTTATGACAGTTGTCATAAGTTAGAGTCGAACCGACGTTCTCCAGCCCCGAATAAGAATTCGGATCGGTCAAACAATACATTTTATTATCTTGATTAGGGCGTGAAATGGTTGCTACCTGGAGAGAGAGAAAAGAAACACTTAGTGATTGATACGAAAGAGTGTGTTTGTAGTTAACCGCAATCAGAACGGTGTCGCGTGTAGCTAGACCGAGGTGAGTACGGGTCGTCCTCTGGGAAACGTTGAATCTTTTATTCTTACTTTAGATGTGTTGAGAAAGAGAGGAGGAATAAAGAATTTTGAAGAATGGTTTCTAGATCTACGTTAAACAAGAGTGTTAAATATAGATCTAGATTATTTTAAGATGTAGATAATATAATAAGAGGGCTTGTAGGGTTCGTTAGGATTTAGTAGTTATGGACAATTAATTAAAAGTTACCCTTTTTATCCATTAATAGATTTAGAACTAGAACGACGGTGATGCGTGTAGATTAGGGTTTCTGGAGGGAAAAGGAATCCCACTCGTAACCCTTATCTCGACACGGAACTCCGTTCATATCTAGCCTTTACCAAAACAATCATTAATCTAATCTCTAATCGCGGTCGGAACTAGCAAAGAATTGCTAGCGTGCCCGATTAGGATGTTAATGATTCTTTTGATAAAGTTCCTAAACTTTATAGGACTTAAAAAGGGTTTAGTTATTTTCATCGTCCATTAGCCTACCCTAATCCTACGAACCCTACCAAGCGGAGAATTACTCGCGTATGTTGGGAGAAGAAGATGAAAAGAAAGAGAGGGAAAACATAATGTAAAATGCAAAAGAATAAAATAAAACAACTACCTTTATTAATCAACTTGAACAATCTACACTTTGATTCCTTAGAAAATGATTACAAAGACTAGTTTGCTTCTCGATCTCTTCCAAGGAGGTAGACGAACAGTTGATGATCAGTCTGGATGCGTGAGCCGTCTTGGACTTCGTGATCTCGTCGACTTGATGATTTTTCCAAGAGGCTCTCGGTGCCTTTTTATAGTGCAAAGCCAGAATCTTATTGTTGAAAACTTAGTAAAATATAGCTTGGATTCACACCAGAAAATCTTGCCTTCCAATTCCACAAAAGTGCGGCGGATCCGCGGCCCAAGGGTGGGTTCGGCCGCGGATCCGCGCTCAATGGATGAGATCTTTTGATCAATTTTCTTTGGCTCTCTGATTTTGACATTTGGCAATCCTAGGCATCTTTAGAATTCAGAAATCTTCTCTCGGTTGCTTCCAGACTTGGTCTCTAAGTTTTGCTTCTTAATTTGGCAAGTTTTCTTCAACAAATTGATTTGTTTGTTAAATCCTTCATAACAACTTGGAAATATTTTGCACAACAACTCAAATAAGATTTTAGTAGACTTTGTTCTACTAGGATTAGATCAATAATATTATTTGCATACATTTTCCTACCAAATGATAATTAACATATATTAACATATGGAAAATAATGTTTTTACACATAAACCCTCATATGTATAATATATTATAATATAGTCCTTTTTTAATATGAAAATGGTAGGAAAAATGTAATACAAATGTGCAGTTTTATCAACCGAACAAATACCCCCAAACTTATCTTTGATCGTCCCGAGCAAACTAGTTTATTCAAGAGGAGAAAAGAAAAGAGAAAACTAAGCACACTTTCGTAGGCAGACACGATTGCACTGAGCACGTGCAACAAGCCGTTAAACCTCTAGGTGTCCACAGTAGGAGGAGTGTTGTCTCCTGAGGGTTTTCAGCGGATTACACCCACAAAATCCAATAACAAAAGAAAGATGGTGAAATTTACATATAAAGATAAGAACCATAAAAGAAAGGCCTTGAAAAGAAGAGTTTCCAACTATACTAGCTTTTCAGTTGTCATGAGCCCTATCTTAATAGTCATGAAAAAATGTTAGAAATCACATCATCCCTCAATAAAACATCGTCTTTATTCTTCATTCCTACCTTTCATCCAAACATTGATCATATAACCCCACGTGTGTGTAAATAACATCCCTACACTCGGAGAATTCAATTCAAGCTATCATACTCTTGTCCATCTTCCTTAGTACTTTTTAATTTGATGAATATTAAAGATTTGCTCACACATTTTCATGCGACCGTTAATACTTCTTGAGGTACTAACCGACCGATTACTTATGCGCTTGCTGATTTGGTGATAATATTTTCCTCGTCTTGGACCACCTAAGGCTTAGCAGTGACTCCCAGACCAGTTGGCCTTAGGGCACTAGGTGAAGAGGCACCCTCGCTATATTTTTTTATTGCTGTCTTGGCGATACAAAACCAGTGTTCATTTTTCTTTTCACCATTTATATTTTCTTCATTTTTTTCTCATTTCCTTCATACTTTGGCTTTTAAACAAGAGCATTTCAAGGTATCTTCTACTATCCCGAGTTTCAAGACGTGTGTAAGTGCATATAGTAGGGTATCAACATTCAAATGTTTGGCTTCCAGAAAAGAAACTATTTTTCAGACTTATTTTTATCCTCAGATTAGTGACTTCCTTCATCTTACTAACCCTTGGGACAACAGCTCATAACTACATATTACTAGTTCGTTTAAGAAAACTTCTAATTTTCTTGGTTTTCTTAAACTATTCCTATCTTTTGGATGTAATTTTTCACTTTCTACTCTTTTGTTATAAATAATTTTTTTTTAATTTTTGAAAAAGTTGTGCTTATGCAAAATATGATGCAAATTGATATGTAAATAAGCACAAACCTCCCCCAAACCTGTTTACAGCAGTGTCCTCACTGATGTCATCCATTAAGCACAAAAACCTGTAGACTTGGGAGAAAATTATTAATGGGGGCAAAAATATATGAAAGTGAAAATCCTCCCCCAAACTTATTTTAGGCTCACAATTTTGTAAAAATCATTTTCTTTCAAGAGCCAAAATATACCACCTCCCCCAAACATGAGTTAAACAATTTTAATCTTTTAAAATCACATGAGGGGGTCAAGGTTATTGGTCAATGCCAAGCTTTGCAAAGACCGAAGGTCAACACCAACCATTCAAAAATTTTATCGATGAAGCACCAAGGTTGGTGGAAGAACATGTCACCTATTGACGTGAAGAAGTGGGGAGGTGGCAAGAGGTGTATTGGAAAAGGATTGCGTCTCAATTTGGAGAGACGACACAGTGATAGTAATGATGGATTACTCGCATTGTCATGATTGTCCAAAAGACGGGGTGGAGGTTCAATTCCTTCATCTTGGAGTTGATTCATCTCAACACCCGTGTCTTGTAAAAATACGAGTTCATCAGCGAAAATTTCCTCAAAGCTTTCATCGATACCCCGAAAAATAATGTCAACAGAAAAAATGGGATGATCGTCAGACTCAATATAAGGTTCTTCATTAGATGTTGACCCGGACAACTCGGTGGAAGAGTAAATGGTTGGGTCAAACAACAACATATGAAAAGAGTCTGTATCATGGGGTTGATCAAATTCGCTGCTGTCGACATCCATTAATTCGACAGAACACACATGAGCATAGGGTTCGGAGGGTTCACTTCCCAACTTGTAAATGTTAAGCTCAATTGACTTCTTTCCAAAGGATAGGGTCATAGAGCCGTTTCTACAATTAATTACTGCGTTGGAAGTGGCCAAAAAGGATCGACCGAGTATCACCGGGATTTGATTGCGTGGGTTCGCTACAGGTTGTGTTTCTATAACGATAAAGTCCACAGGGAATATGAATTCCCCGACTTTGATTAACATATCCTCTAGCTCACCCCTTGGTTGGGTGATAGATCGATCGGCCATCTGAAGAGTGCAATGCGCCGGCTTTAACTCTCCGATCCCTAATTGCTCATAAACAGAATACGGAAGCAAGTTAACACTAGCACCTAAATCGAGTAGAGCACGATTGATATTTTTACCCCCAATAGAAATTGAAATTGTAGGACTTCCGGGGTCCTTTCGTTTCTTGGGAAGTTGTTGTGTAAAAACTGTGCTCACATTACTCGCAAGGAAAACTTTTTTAGGTACTTGAACTTTTCTCTTCCTAGTGCACAAGTCCTTTAGGATTTTCGCATATGACGGAACTTGTTGAATAGCATCTAGGAGAGGAATGTTTATGTTAACTTGCTTAAAAATTTCCACAATCTTCTTCATTTGTGGACTTTTTCTGTTTCCCCTTAACCTGTTTGGATAAGGTGCTTGATCAATAAGTTTTGGGGCCAACGTTTGTGGAGAAGACTGTGGGGATGGATTCGATCCCAAAATTAGAGTGGGAATCGACTTAGATAGATTCGGCGAAATGTTCGAGCCTTGGGGAAAACGGAGAATAGGCTCGGATGAAGGTGGGAGACTAGACGAATTAGGGGAAGAAGAAGAAGAAGGGGTATCAAATGTGTCACTATCATCAAACTGCTCACCCACTTGGTTATTCAGCACTCTCCCCGATCTCAACGTAGTAATGACATTCACATTATGACTTTGTGAATGGCCAGGATTCGGTAGGGGTTGAGATGGGAGTTTCCCTTTCTCTCTCACACTCATTGCGGCGTTTAACTGTGCGATTTGGTTTTCTATTGATTTAATACTCTCACCATGAGAGGAGGAGTTTTTCGTTAGGGTATCAATAGAAGACCTTATCTCAGCCGAATTTTGCATGGATTGTTTCATGAACATATCCAAAGTTTGTGCAAGTGAGTTGTCAGTACCGGCCACTTGTGGTGTAGAAACGTTGGCCGGATTTTGGAAATTTTGTGACTGAAAGGGGGGCTGATTCTGTGGTTGTGGTTGCTGTGGAGGAGGTATTTGATAATTACTTTGTTGGTTTTGATTCCAAGCAAAGTTAGGATGATTCCTCCATCCTTGATTATATGTGGAAGAATAAGGATCATTTCTAGGTCGCTGCTGAAAAACAGCATTAGCTTGAAACGATGCATTCATAGGACATTCTTCCGTTAAGTGTGAAGGATCCGAACAGCAACCACAGACGGTCTTAGGAAGCGTAACCTGATTTAGGGAGACTGATGAGAATCTGCTCTCAATAGCGTCGAGTTTCTTCTGCATCGCTGCCATTTCGGCTTTCACTGCGATGGAAACATCGAGCTGGTGAACTCCTCCCCTAGATGAAGGCGGTCTTACGCTTTCCCACTGCAACGTGTGTTCAGCAAGGTCTTCCAGATATTTCCATGCTTCACCGTCATCTTTAGACATGAAATTGCATTGACACATTGTTTCAAGCATCTGCTTTGTCGCTGGATTAATGCCCTCATATATAATCCGACATAAATCCCATCTTTGTATTCCATGATGGGGGCATTGGACAAGCAGATCTTTGAAACGTTCAAAGCACTTCCAAAATGGTTCATTGGGAAGCTGGGTGAACTGGTTGATCTCGCTCCTAACATGTGCAGTCTTATGATTTGGGTAAAACTTCTTAAGAAATGCTACGACGAATTCATCCCAATTAGCGATAGAGTGTGCGGCAGTATTATAAAGCCATTTTTCTGCCAAGTCGCACAGTGTGAATGGGAGAAGACGTAAGCGCATAGTATCTAAGGTCAATTGTGAAGTACCCATCATTGCGCATATGTTTTCGAATTTGGTGATGAAAACGTACGCGTCTTCCGAATCAAGCCCGTGAAATTTGGGCAGCAGATTGATGTAGTGGGGTTTAATTTCGAAATTATCCTCGTTAGGTGGTGGAAGAGATAGACAAGTGGGAAGAGGACCACGAATAGGATAGCATCTCTCTTGGAGAGAGATGCGCGGTGGATTCTGCGCACCTTCGGACGGTGGCAGCGTGGTGTTATAATCTGATGGAGTGCCGTCCATCTCGGTTGATGTGGTGTGTGGTGGGGGAAAAGAAGATGAAGAAGTACCGACTTCGGCGTCGATAGCAGGAACGCGGACAAGACGGGCACTAGGATCCCATGTCCAGCCGAGCATGCACTAAGCGGGTTTAGTGCAAGTGGCAGCGTGTGTGTGATTTAAAATTGGCTTGTTTTGAAAAAGTGGGACTCAAGACAAATCTCCCTAAGATGCACAAGCAACCCTAGAACTAAGGTTACCTAGGTCAGTCTCTAGACCGCTCCTAGACTTCCAAAGGACAAGCCACAGGATAAATCCTCTACCGCCTCCGTACTACCCTTGTAGCCAGATAAGTGCCAGGTAAGTGGGAAGGAACCACGTCGTGGGCCTAATTAAAAACCACTTGCCTTTGTCACACTTGCCGCACTACAAAAGTAATGCGGATAAACGATAGATTACCCATGACCTTCCTCTGTCCTTAATGAGCGCGGCAGTCCTTAGAGTCTGGTCTAGATATTTTTTAAATTATTGTAGGGTTGATGCAGATGCTCGGTTTGTGATTTGTGGGGCTTAGGAAGGGTGATGAGATCCCCACCTAGTCTTGATTTGGTCTTTGCCCCTTAGAGTCCGTATTAAAAATATGCAAAACAAAACCAATCACAAAACTTTTGCAAAAAGATTTCTGAGCGGTGATATTTTGCAAAGAATCCTGCAGAAAATAGATTTTATTGGATTTTAGAGGAGAGAGAAGGGAGTTAGAATCTTACCAGAGAAGTGTGAACCCTAGATCTCCTGTTTCCTCAAGTCCGTGACTCCAGATTTCCTCGCAAAAATTCACACAATAATCGTTAAGTATACAATTTGCAGTTTTATTTTAATAATGATATGACTCGTCTAAGAATTCAACACAAATAGTAAAAATAAAAAATTACGCACGTTTCCCCGGCAACGGCGCCATTTGATTGATACGAAAGAGTGTGTTTGTAGTTAACCGCAATCAGAACGGTGTCGCGTGTAGCTAGACCGAGGTGAGTACGGGTCGTCCTCTGGGAAACGTTGAATCTTTTATTCTTATTTTAGATGTGTTGAGAAAGAGAGGAGGAATAAAGAATTTTGAAGAATGGTTTCTAGATCTACGTTAAACAAGAGTGTCAAATATAGATCTAGATTATTTTAAGATGTAGATAATATAATAAGAGGGCTTGTAGGGTTCGTTAGGATTTAGTAGTTATGGACAATTAATTAAAAGTTACCCTTTTTATCCATTAATAGATTTAGAACTAGAACGACGGTGATGCGTGTAGATTAGGGTTTCTGGAGGGAAAGGGAATCCCACTCGTAACCCTTATCTCGACACGGAACTCCGTTCATATCTAGCCTTTACCAAAACAATCATTAATCTAATCTCTAATCGCGGTCGGAACTAGCAAAGAATTGCTAGCGCGCCCGATTAGGATGTTAATGATTCTTTTGATAAAGTTCCTAAACTTTATAGGACTTAAAAAGGGTTTAGTTATTTTCATCGTCCATTAGCCTACCCTAATCCTACGAACCCTAACAAGCGGAGAATTACTCGCGCATGTTGGGAGAAGAAGATGAAAAGAAAGAGAGGGAAAACATAATGTAAAATGCAAAAGAATAAAATAAAACAACTACTTTTATTAATCAACTTGAACAATTTACACTTTGATTCCTTAGAAAATGATTACAAAGACTAGTTTGCTTCTCGATCTCTTCCAAGGAGGTAGACGAACAGTTGATGATCAGTCTGGATGCGTGAGCCATCTTGGACTTCGTGATCTCGTCGACTTGATGATTTTTCCAAGAGGCTCTCGGTGCCTTTTTATAGTGCAAAACCAGAATCTTATTGTTGAAAACTTGGTAAAATATAGCTTGGATTCACACCAGAAAATCTTGCCTTCCAATTCCACAAAAGTGCGGCGGATCCGCGGCCCAAGGGTGGGTTTGGCCGCGGATCCGCGCTCAATGGATGAGATCTTTTGATCAATTTTCTTTGGCTCTCTGATTTTGACATTTGGCAATCCTAGCCATCTTTAGAATTCAGAAATCTTCTCTCGGTTGCTTCTAGACTTGGTCTCCAAGTTTTGCTTCTTAATTTGGCAAGTTTTCTTCAACAAATTGATTTGTTTGTTAAATCCTTCATAACAACTTGGAAATATTCTGCACAACAACTCAAATAAGATTTTAATAGACTTTGTTCTACTAGGATTAGATCAATAATATTATTTGCATACATTTTCCTACCAAATGATAATTAACATATATTAACATATGGAAAATAATGTTTTTACACATAAACCCTCATATGTATAATATATTATAATATAGTCATTTTTTAATATGAAAATGGTAGGAAAAATGTAATACAAATGTGCAGTTTTATCAACTGAACACTCAGCGTGCGCTCTTGCAAGATTAGATTGGTTTATTAATTTATCTAATCAGGATGGCTCCCACTGTTTCCTCAAATTCTTCTTCAAACCCTAAAAGAAGAACTAGTCAGGATTAATCGCACGTCACAATACTTGCTTAACCTTTCAGCCAGGCTAGTGTTGGTACTTCGAGGGAGGTTTTTCAACACTTTCGCGAAGTTTCTTAATTAAATAACCTCTTTTCCCTGGAGGCGTAGCCCCGCTAACACCGTTCTAGATACTTACTTGGTTTATAGCATTGATTGTTAAGTGAAATAATCTCCCGAGAGTAATCCAACTCATCAGTGGGATCGGGATCCAACTATCATTGTGTGATGACCTAGATGGAATCCACTCTAGTCACCACACTTCAGAAGGTATGCTGAATCTGCAAGTTTCCTGTATGTTTGAAACTCCCGATGTGGTTTTTGCCCCTAACGGTTTATGACCTTGACTAGGTCAACAAACCATAAACCGCTAGTCAAGTTCTACCCGTCATTTATCTTGATTGCATTAAACCCACCCGTACGTGCCCTTGACTAGGTCAACAAGGCCGCGCGACTGTCCTAACCAATCACATTGGCAATGTACAGAAAAATATCATCTAGCTACCGTTCACTACGCCTTGACTAGATCAACAAACGCAAAACGATTACTAAATAATACCAATCCGAAATAACGGAGGGCTACGGCTGGGTTTTTGCCGAAAAACCCGTTAACGTAATGAACTTGATATCGTTGAAGGAACCTTATTGCCCTTTTTTAAAAATATAGTGGCGAAAACTTTTGCTAAAGAGGTCACTCCCTGTGAAGGGATCTCGGCTCTTTCCTCGTCGAATGAGGTGCAGGATATTCCAAATTGAATACCTCGATGCGAAGCAAGAATAATCGACTATAGTCAAGTTATTACCCTGACGCAAACTTCTGTCCACGGGGTTACTCCCGATGAAGGGATCTCAGCCCTTGCCTCGTCGAATGAGGTGCTGGGTATTCATAATCGAATACCTCTATGCAAAACAAAAGAGAACGTCCTTGCAATAACAGCTTTTTGAAAAATTGTTCCAACAATGCCTTTTAGGTTTGTTTTTCTTTGCATCAATATAATTCGTCCCATCAGTTAATCCTACCATTGCAGAAAACAACGAAAATATGACGTACGCTTATGCCATCCGCATTCGCCACGGGGCCCCGTCATCACCCGTTAGGTTACTTAACTAACGACAGAGCGGGGGCTGGACTAGCGCGGATGCAAAACATAAGCAACGCCTACTAGATATCATATATATATATATATATATATATATATATATATATTCGTCAGATGCAATAATAGCCATTCCAGATCACAGATGAACACATTGGATATGCTAGGAATCCGTGTTTCGTTCGAGCCTGCAACGAAAGACGGATTACACGGTCTCGATGAATAGCCAAACCCCACCCTAGACCCTACGGGTGCGGCAAACTACCCGCCAAATACCCGAAGTGAAGCAGCCTCCCTTAACAACGTGAGTAGGCCACTCATCACTTCAACGTACCTGGTAGTTTGTGCACCCCACCTTAGGTCTATCCTAGGAGAAAAAACAGTAAAAGAAATAATATACAATGGCAGATACAACCTCATCCCGGATGTGCGGCCATAAAAATAATATTACATCAATTTACATATTACATCAAATGAAAGATAAAGAAACTCTCATCTCACAAAACCCCGGCTATTCATCCGCGACAATCCAACAAGTTCATATACACAATCCAACAACATTACAGATATAACCATTTAGCAAGAGTTTGTAGAACTTCGATCAAAATACCAATTTGTAACTACCCCCAAACACAACATTGTTCTCTGGAAAAACTGGGCAGAAACAAAACATCTTAAAAATCCCAAAACACCAAACTGAGCAATCTGGAAGAAATCGGAGTCGCGGCCGAGTCAACTCGGCCGCGGATCCGCGGCGAAACGCGTGGTTTCGCCACGCTTCCGCGGCGAGTTGACCGAGTCGTGGGCTCATTTTTCTTTCCTGTTCCTAGAAAACCCTGCACCAATTTTTAAGGCATGTGGAATAATTTTTAGAGCAGTTTTAAAAATCGGCAGAAAGTATGGTTTTTTGACATGTTTTCGGGATTTTTTCCGGATCGAAGTTCTAAACACTTTGCTAACAGTTAGTTATTGTTTAGCCTGGCTCTAATACCACTGTTAGGTCCACGTTACCTACCCCGTTTCTTTCGGGAAGGCGAAATAGGTAAAAATCAAAATTTTCTTACAAGGTGACATGGACCATCCATGATGGATCTTTGCTAAACAAAAACTAACACGTAAACTACAAGTTCTAGCTACTATGCAGAATGGTTATACCTAGATCTTGAACTCCTTCCCTTCTTGTTGTAGTTCTCCTTCTTGCTTGCTCCTTGTAGTGGTTTGAACGGCTCCTCCTCGTCGTCTTCTCTTTGCCGAAGATAGATCCACCCAAGGGCCTCGAACTTGAGCTCCGGCCTCGAACTTGAGCTCCTACCTCAAACTAGAGTGCTTGGTTTGCTAGACAAAGAACCCTAGAAAGAGTAGAGATGAGTCTTGATGGTTTTGTCTCAAGAGCTTATGATTTCCAACACATAGAACACTTAAGGTTTGAGAGGAAGAGGGAGAGCTCCAAACATGAGAGAGAAAGAGCAAGAGAGAATGAGAGTAGAAAAACTACAACCATGCTCATATGAGAGAAATAATAATAATAATAATAATAATTAAGTGAAAATGTGATGGTTAGTTCTGAAATGACCATTATTATTTCACATTAAATGAAATGTGCAAGAATAAAGAAGCATCTTTCATGTGAAATGATGATGGTCAAAATGTCAACAATAGTCAACTGGTCAACTAAAGTCAAAAGGTCAACAAAAGTCAAATGGTCAACCTAACCATGGCACAATTATCCTTAATTAATATCATTAATCATATCTCTCATTCTCATTAGGGTTTGGAAAAAGTCAACGGTCAATAACCCTAATGAGAATCCTCTGCCTCTGTCAACTGTGCATACACACCCGTATCCGTGTTCCGAGGAATACGAATACAATGAGACAAAACCAATCCCAAAACAAATATTAGGATCTGGCTTAAACCAAAGCCCGCTAGTAATAACTGCCCGGACACCAAACGTGCACAAGTGCGCGGATGTGAACGAACCCCGTCGCAAAACCATGCGACCTCTACTCTGTTTTGCCCAAAGGCGAATAACCCTCTGTGTGGGATTCTAAAGGCTCGACACTACGCTGGTAGTGGGTTTAACCACAGGCCGTAAGCGGTACTAGCTGTACGTAACGGTCCCCAGGTAGATGCCGATAAGAAGACCGACGAGGTGAACCCATCCAAACTCCTACTGAGCCTGAACGTGACAATCTCCGTACGGAGAGGTTCCAGCCCATCCGTATGCTAAGATACTATGAAGAGGGATTAAAGAAATTGTATAAACGCCAAGGCGTACCTCTTGAACAAATGGTTCGGCAGGCCTAATTCTATAAAAAGATTTGGAATATTCCCGGGACTCAACGAAAGAAGCCCAACGGAAAGATAAAAACAACTGGGCCGGGATATGTTCGGTCCATGAAACGGGAGAAAATCTATAGCTGCCATGTCATAACAGCTTGAGTGAAGAAGAAAACGCTCTTCCAAATAGCCATGACATCAAATTGGAGTGAGATCCCACTTTAAGAACGTTAAGTCCGTCGCTCAAACAACAAATTAACAAGTTAATAAAAGAAGCTTGTCAGGTGAGCCGAGACAAGCATAGCCGCGAAATGGCCATATATGAAAAGGCCAAGACGCATTGTCTCAGTTAGCAATCAGTGGAAGACGTAATCCGTAATGCCCTTCATCCATAGCCCGCTATTTGCTTTCGCAAAGATAGAAAATCCCGAAGAGAAGATAAAAATAAGGCGAGGAACGCAAACAATGTTCAAAGATAACAAAGTAGGTCCAAGACGTCGATTAATCGAGAAAAGATCGGTTGGAGCCCGTCCTTTATAAAGAAGATGGGTCAGAAATATTCCTTCCCTCGAGACAAGACAGGGAAAATCTTCAGCCTTGTAATGAAGCACCAAATGTTGACGCTTTCGGAATCTCAGCACCTTGAACAAATAAATGAGGTCCACCATCCGGACTATTGCTCCTATCACAGAGCAATAGGTCATCCCCTTGAGGACTGCTTCACATTCAAGGACCGAGTCGAGGACCAATATCAACAAGGTATGTTTATGCTATCCGACAGCTGGAGGATAAGCCGCCGCAAAAGCACCAGCCAAAGAAGACCTATACCGTTAGGATAGGACCGGCTCAACTGCAAAAATGGAAGCGAACTCGTACCTGTCATATGGTAACTTTCTCAAAAGAAGGAGAGGATGATGACGTGATTGATCTTTTCGGATGTTTCTCAAATGAAGACGATGACTAGGAGATCTCAGAATTTCCACCAGCACCAAAAGAGCTGGAGGATGTGATGCATACTACAACGGACAACCTAAGTAAAATCGACTTAGGAATAGAGGATGATCCAAGGCCGACGTTTTTCAGTGAGCTGTTGTCTGAAAAACAGGTAGCCACATTAAATGATGTGCTCATGCAGTACAAAGACTGCTTCGCTTAGAACTACTCCGAAATGCCGGGTTTAGATCTAGAGGCATCGGTACACAAACTGGCCATATTGCTGGATATAAAACCAATCAAACAGGCACCAAGATGGATGCGGCTCGAACTTGAGATGGGTATCAACATCGAAGTCAAGAAATTAATTGAATCCGGCTTCATCCAAGAAGTTCAATATCCCAACTAGATCGTTAATATCATTCCCGTGATGAAGAAAAATGGGACGGTTCACATTTGTGTAGACTTTCGAGAGCTCAACAAAGCATACCCGAAAGATGACTTCCTAGTGCCCGTTACCGAACTGATGATCGATAACACATCCACCCACGAGGTGTTCTCTTTCATGGATAGATCTTTAGGATACAACCAAATAAAAATGGATATTGAGGACCAGAAGCATACCGCCTTCCGGACTCCGTTGGGCATATTCTTCTACAAGGTGATTCCCTTCGGCTTGAAAAACGCCGGAGCTGCATACCAAAGATCCATGACGAAGATATTTGATGACCTCATACATAAGATCATCGAATGTTATATCGACGACCAAGTGTCAAAAACAAATCTCATGAGGAACACTGGGAACATCTAATGATCGTTTTCGAGCGTCTTCGGAAGTATAACCTAAAGATGAACCCTCTAAAGTGCATGTTTGAAGTCTCCTCAGGCAAATTCCTAGGTTTCATCATCCTTCACAGAGGTATTGAAATTGATCCTTCGAAAATCAAGGCGATTATGGAAATGACATTGCCACGAACCCTCAAACAACTACGATCTCTCCAAGGAAAGCTCGCGTATATCCAGCGGTTCATAGATAAACTCTCCGGAAAATGTCATCCTTATAGCCATTTTATGAAGAAAGGGACCCCATTCGTCTGGGATCAGAAATGCCAAAATGCATTGGACGAAATCAAACAATATCTACAAAATCCGCCGGTATTGGCCTCTTCGGTTAAGAGAAAACCCCTTATCATATATACAACGGCCCTTGAGGGTCCTCTAGGCATATTATGGGCACAAGAGAACGATCAAGGAAAGGAGAAAGCTCTTTACTATCTAAGTCGAGTTCTCCTGGGGACAGAAAGCAACCACTCCCTCATCGAAAAGCATTGCCTGGCTCTAATCTTCGCAATAGCGAAGTTCAGACACTAAGTCTTGGCGCATGGGGTCCATCTCATATCAAAAGTGGATCCTCTTAAGTATTTGATGTCAAAGGTCAAAGGCCATACTGACGGGAAGGATTGCCAAATGGGCCCTACTGTTGATGGAATTCTCGGTGACATATTGGCCCCTCAAAGCTGTGAAACGACAAGCCATCGCCGACTTCCTTACGGAACATCCGATACCAGCCGATTCTCCAATAAACTGCGAACTGCCGGATGAACATGCGTTCGAGGCAGTCATGGAGGAGAAAAAAGAAAATGGGTCTTAATGGAACCCTACTTCGATGGAGCATCTTCCATGAAGCGACAAAAGAGGAACACTCCTATAATCAAAGCCGGGATGGGTCTTATCTTCGTAACCTCGCAAGGAGGAATATTACATTATGCCCTTTCCTTGATAGAACCCAGGACTAATAATGAAGCGGAATATGAAGTTTTGATAGTCGGTCTTGAGATCGCTATCGATATGGGAATAAAAAACCTCATCATATATGGAGATTCTCAGCTGATTATCAGTCAAGTAAATGGTGACTATAAGACATGCAAGCCAGAACTAATAATGTATGGAGAAAGAGTGCAGCAACTGCTGACCTAAATCCCTTCCTATACCCTGCAAAGCGTACCGCGAGCGAAAAACAGCAAGGCGGATGCGTTAGCCAAGTTGTCTAAAGAACTGGTCGACAAAGACCTCGATGACGTAAGGATTATTGTTCAAAACCGCAGGATCCTGGTGCCAGTAGATATACCTTCGGAAGATCTGATAGAACCATCCAAGAAAAAATAAACGACCGAACGTGAATTTCTCTAACTAGAGAACGAAGAAGAGGTCAAGGACTGGAGAGAAGTCTTCACAGACCACTTTATGTCCCAAAGCACTCCTGAAGACGCGTCATCTAGATATCAGCTCATGAAACGAGCTCTGACATTTGCCTTCATTAATGATACTTTGTATAAGAGATCTTTGGACTTCGTATGGTTAAGTGTCTAGGGCCGAAAGAAGTAAATAAAGTCGTATAAGAAATACACGACCGACTTTGCGGCTCTCATCAAGCAGGACTAAAAATGAAGCTGAAGATAAAAAGGATGTGCTATTACTGGCCCACGATGATTCAGGAATTCCTTGAATACACGAAGCAGTGTCACTCGTGCTAAGTACATGGGAACTTCATTCATCGGCATCCAAACCCGCTGCATCTGATAGTGGCCAGCTTGCCGTTCGAGATGTGGGGAACCGATATAATCAGCCCTATCGAACCAGCGTCATTCAGAGGACATCAGTTTATACTGGCAACAACTGACTTCTTCTCTAAGTGGGTAGAAGCAGTGCCGCTGAGGGAAGTGAAGATGGAGAATATTCTCGACTTCTTCAAAACCCATATCATCTACCGGTTCGGAACTCCGCGACGGATGATCTCGGATAATGGACCTGCCTATAAATACCATAAGATAAGTCGCTTCGCACAGCAGCACAAGATAAACTGTAGATACACCTCAGTCTATAATTCTCGGGCCAATGGTCTAGCTAAAACATTCAACAAGAACCTGACCAAAATTATAAAAAGACGGTGTCCAGAAACAAAAAGGACTGGTACGGGAGGCTGCATGAACTTCTTTGGGCGTACCGAACAATGTTCAAGACGACCACAAACACAACACCATACACATTGGTGTTTGGCACCGAAACAGTGCTCCCACTAGAAATAGAGCTCCCTTCACTACGAGTAGCAGTTCAATACGAGCTAACGGATGAAGAAAATGCTCATCTTAGGCTCGAGGAACTCGATGCTCTCGACGAAACCCGCCTTATAGCACAGTGAAACCTGGAGGCTTATTAGGCAAGGATGACATGGTTTATGAGAGACTGACCAGGCCGAGAACATTCCGTCAAAGCGAACTTATGCTGGTCGTCAAAAGACCAATGATTCCCAATAGTGCAAGAAGGGGAAGTTCGAGCCAAACTATGAAGGCCCGTACATCATAGATAAGGTCTACCAAGGTGGAGCTTATCTGCTCATGGATATGCATGGTGAAAGGCCATTCTGGCCGATAAACGATCGATTCCTCAAAAAGTACTACGCCTGAAGAGTTATGACTTAAGTCAATAATAGATAACGACACTTGTGTCCGTTCGCTATCTTCCTGAGTCAAAACTCTCAAAGTGGTGCCAAATGATGTTCGTCCTAAACACGGGAATGTTGGTCCGAGATGTTCTTAAACTAATATTGGACCGAAACATCCCTAAACTAATAATAGACTAAGACGTCCCTAAACTAATGTTGGACCGAGACGTCCTTAAACTAATGTTGGACTGAGATGTTCTTAAACTAATATTCGTCCCAAATATGGGAATGTCTGGACCGAAACGTCTCTAAACTAAAAATAGACCGAAATGTCCTTAAGCTAATATATTGCCCTATGGTGAGCCTCCATATCGATCATCGTATACAATCCACGGGTATGAACAATTCACATCTTGCCCAGAACCCATATGATGTGGACCTTCGAAGAAAGTCGTGCTCTACAACTGTTAGTGCGTTATCTTACGGTCCGCCTAAAAAAAATTGTACGTCCACAAGCGAAATAGGGACGGATGAAAAACCGAAAAGGCGCCGTGAGTAAAAACAGCAGGGCTACCGGCGAGCTTGTGAGAACCCAGAAGGACGCAAACTCGTTAAAAGAAGATGCACTTGCAGAGTTCTCACGACTTTGTAAGGAGAAAACACCGAGATCCTTACGACTCACAAAAGCGCAACACACTTAGGAATTTATACGATTCCTAAGGAGAAAATGCACTTACGAGATCCTCAAGACTCGTAAGGAGAATATACCCTCTATAAGACCCTCACGACTTGTAGAATTCAAAAGCCTTAAGTTACATGGATCTGAATCTATTCTTAAGCCACCAAAACCCCACAGATTTATGCCCTACAGGCAATTCAATATCGATCTTTGTATACAATTCACGAGCGTAAATAAATATACTCTCAACCAAGTCCCTCCAAAATTGAGAAAAATCACTCAATGTGGTGAACGACACCTGCGAGTCCCCATGAATTGCAAGGAGAAAGTACTCTTGTAAGATCCTTACGACTTCTAAGAAAAAATACCACTTAGGAGTCCTCACGACTTCTAAGGAGAAATACACTGATGAAATCCTCATGACTCGTAGGGAGAAATACCTTTATGAGAGCTTTACGGCTCATAAAGCTACAAGCCTTAGCCGACAGGATCCTAACCCTGTTTGCTAAACCACCTTTGTCCAAATCAATAAAGGCAAATGATAATTCACTCCTTGCAATATACCAATTGTAGCGATACTGATGCCAAGATTGGTATTATATTCCAAATTTCCAACTTGCAATAAAATCAGCGAGTAAGGAAAAATATGTATGTGAAATAACCGAAATGATAGGGCAACTCGCAATAAAAATTAGTGAGCAAGAATGTATGTATATGAAATAGCCCAAATGATTGGGCACCGCGAATAAAATAGCTGAAATGATTGGGCAATCGCGACTTTCACGATATAAAAAACTGAAAATATAGAGCATCGCAGAAATAAAAAAAATAATAAATAAAACTTTTTCTGCCCTGCAAGTAGGTCCATACTGACTCTTATATACATTCCATATGCACTAAAAAAAAGGGATCCATATCTTCCCTTTATATTTGTTCCTTTATAAAAGAAAGAGAAAAGGGGAGAGAATTCCCCACGACTCACGCCTCACATGTTAAACACGTGAGCATATAAGCGCTGCAACCAAACAATTAAAAACTGCATAAGCCTTACGTGTTAAACACGTGAGCGCATATGTGTAAAACACATAAGCACAAAAAAACCCACACTGGGGTCACATGTTAAACACGTGAAAATACCCTTTTGAAGCATTAGCTCAGATAGAGTTAAACTTTATGCATAGAATTAAATTCTATTTTGTATGCAAAACATATGAGCATTAAGAGTAAATGGCCAAAGGCAAAATTGACCTCATGTGTTAAACACGTAAGCGCACATATGTAAGGCATATGGGCGCCAAATGAAAGAAGCTAACTAAGCCTCACGTGTTAAACACCTGAGGACGCCTCCTTATGTAGAATTAAATTCTACTCTTGGGAAATACCTTCCTGGATTTTTATAAAAAAGAGAAAGATTCTCTCTGTTAAACAGAGGGCCGTTGGACCAAAGATCCAAGGGTGATTAAAAAGGTCACCAAATATAGAATTAAATTCTATTGGGGGAAATATCTCTCTAATCTCTCTAAATGAGAAGGATATTTTCTGTTAAACAGAAAGTGGTTGGAACAAAGATCAAATGAAATGGGAATATATTTTCTCAATCTTTCTAAATAAAGAAAGCTTGTCCTCTGTTAAACCGAGCACCCTTGGATTAAAAATCCAACGGTGATTAAAAATCACCATTTGACAGAATAAATTCTGTATATGGGAAAATATTTCCCTAATCTTGTTAAAAATAAGAAAACATATTCTGTAAAATCAGAAATAGTTGGATCAAAAATCCAACGGTGGGTAAAATTATCCAAACCAATTTTGAGACCAATTAAATCAATTGGAATCTCTCAATAAGAGATTTTCTCAAAACTAATTAACAAACTTGCCTCTACTATATAAAAGGCCCGAGACTTCAAGTCTCATTTAGAGGGAACCCCCCATAAGTTTCTGAAAAATACAGAAAGCTTTCAAAACAACAAGAGAATTTAATTCTCAAAAAAGAAGAAGATTTCCCTCCTCCTAAACCTTAGGTAAAGAAAAAATATCGTGATCAAAATATCTCCTTTACCTAACATATCCAAGGGTTTAACCCTTCTCAAGAACTTAGTTCTTTCTCTGAATGAGAGATCCACAAGACAAGTCTCCCACAAGTTGAGAATTTAATTCTCATCGGGAAGATCTTATTCTTGAGAATCAAAGATTCAGAAATGAACTAGGTTAAAAAGAAAGAAAAAGGAAAAGAACATATATTCTGAGAATTTAATTCCTCCAAAATTAGGGTTTAACCCTACATAAAGAACTTAGTTCTTATAAAAAGAAAAAAAAGAACTTAGTTCTCCAATAAAAAATGATCCAAGATCTTCAAAACAGAAATCTTGATAATCATCATTGACTAAAATGTTATTAACAGAGATTAAAATCTCTAAAAAGAAAAAGTACTTGGCGTCTCACGTGAAACACAAGTGAGCAAAATTAGTGCTTAGCACTATTATAGTGCCTCACGTGTTTCCTATGTGAGTGCCTAAAATAAAAAAAAGATCTAAAACGCCTCACGTGCTTTCCACGTGAGCGTAAAAAAACAAAGAAAACTCATTTGTGTTGATTGGGCAGTCACCAAATAAAGTAGCCCGGCACCCCAAAAATAAAGCAATCACGTGAAATACACGTGAAAAAAGAGAGGCTGAATGCCTCACATACTTCACACGTGAGCGCCAGAGCTCTAACCAAGTGCTTAACACTTCTGTATAGAGAAAAAAGGGGCGAACAAACAAAACCTGAAATCAATGCTTTGCGCTTCACGTGCTTCCCACATGAGTGCCATACAAAGTACTTAGCATTCTATACTCAGTCAAAATGACTAAGTGCTTAGCACTGATTGGACAATGCCCATATCTGAGCGTCTTCACACGTGAGTGCTAGAGCTACAAATAAGTACTTAGCACTTTTGAACAAAAAAAAAGACTGAGCAGACTAAGCCTAAAGCCTATCTGAAAAGGTTTTCTTACAACTGAGCCCAAATGCTCTGTTGTTGGATCTGAAATAAAAATGATCCTTGAAAATTTACTAAGTTAATCTTAGTCTCAAATTAGACGAATGTATCCTTAGTTAAAATAAATTGAGCCCAAATGCTCATATATTTAAGTTGATCTTAATCTCAAACTAGATTAACGGTCCTTAAATAAAACAAACCCAAATCTAAAATTTACGGATTCGGACTAATCCGCGCCCTACGGGTGACAACATATAATAGTCTCCGTATACAATACACGGGAAACCAAAATAAACAAAATTGCACACGACACGAAGTGAACTGCCGGAGAAGGAGAAAGTGGTTATCACAATGCGGTAACGTAATTAAGTGCAGGGGCTTGCGCCTGCAGGGAAGAGCGCCCCCACAATCAAAACCTCCTCACAAATGAGGGGGAATCTGATGAAGTCTGCTATAACGATCGCATCTGTCTAAACCTCTGATATATGGTGGCATAAATCAACTTGGTATTTTCGGAGAGGTGGATGGATAAGTCCAAATAGCATCTACCCCCAAATTCAGGCCAGACGTCCTAACTTATCAGTCCGGTCTTTCGGTGGAGAACAAGTTCTGGCACGCCCGATAAGACCTTTTCCTCTTTCCACTCCATACTTCGTGTGTCGTTTTTCGCGAAAAAAATCGCAGTTCGCTATGGTTGCCCTTAGATTCGAGGTACTAAAACTTGGTGTCTTGCTCATGTCTAGAAAATCAATGGCTCTCATCTCACTTCATGCAACATCAACTCTCGCTTCACCCCAACTGGAGGAGTGACTTATGGGCCTAACGCGGCCTCTATTTTTTCAATGCTACTGGGGAAAGTCACACAAGCCACTGCTGGATTGTTCTTTGGGACCATGCTCCCACCTGTGAGTTTCGGTGCCTCAGTGCCGCAAGAAGAAGTTTCCAGAAGGTCGGTCTTCGATCGACTGGCAACCACAATGGCCCCTCTCCACGGGCTATCCAAATCTGGCGTCTCAGTCCTCAACAGGCTGAGCAAGAACTCGAATGAGCCCATAAAGAAGATCGTGATACCTGAAGGGGTTACCCCAAAATGGATAGCCCTCCCAACTCCTCCTACAGGAGAGGCCGTCAAAGGTGCTTTCCATACTAGACAGTCGGTTTTCGAAAGGCTGGCTGCTTCTCCTCAAACTTTAACAAGGATGTTGATCTTCAACAGGATGACACCGATCAAAACCCCTCAGCAAAACCAGGGGCATGAGGAAGCCGCTTCCAAAACTGAGGCGGTCCCTTCTGTAAGGCACGTTCGATATCGCCACTAGCGCCGGGTGCGAGAAGCTGGGGGCAACTCGCCCTCTGGACTCACCCCACAAGCTCCAATGGTGGAAGTCAATGCTACTGTTCCAGCCGGGAACAGTTTTGATCCGCTCAAGAGGGTACGTAAGAACTCCCTGACGGCGGTGCTGAAGAGATCGCCTCTGCCAGAGAGGTCCCTGTGCAGGCAAAGTCGGAGCAGCCTCATTAGCGGCTCTCCTCGCAAATTCATAGGGTCTGGCGAAAAGTCCAGGACTCTGTGATTGACTAGAACTACTATCGTCGACCGAAGAAACTGAAGGTTCATGATTTATCGTGAAAGAGCGTTTTATGAATAACCGCAATTAAGACGGTGTCGCTAGTAGCTAGCCGCGATGAGTACGGGTCATCCACAGGGAAACGTGAACTCTTTTCTTGCTTTAGACGAGTTGATGAAAGAGATGGGTGATTGTTATCGTTCTGTTTTAATACGGATCTAAAATTTATAATAAAAAGGCTTGTAGGGTTTATAAGACATAGTAGTTAATGGATGAATATTAAAAATGGCTATTTTTATCTTTTAATAGTTTAAAACTAGAGCGATAGTGATGAATGTAGATTATGGTTCTTGGAGGGAATTAGGGTTTCCCACTACCGACCCTTGTCTATCCATTGATCTCTATTCATGTCAATCCCTTAACAAAATAGGTGTTTAACCAATCTCAAATCGTGGTCGTGACTATCAATAAATTAGTACCGCGTTCGATAAGAAGGTCAACATTTATTTTGCTAAAATTTATAAACTTTAAAATTTTAAAAAGAAATTAAATGATTTTTTCATCCATTATTCTACTCTTTCCTACAAACCCTAGAAAGTAAGCAATTACTCGCTCATGGTAAATTTAGAAGAGAGGTTGAAGATGAATGAAAGCATAATTAAGATACAGAAAAGTAATGCGTAAAAGTAAGTGCAGAAAAAGTAAATGCGTAAAAATAAATGCAAAAAGAACTAAAACAAAAACTACCTTTATTAATCAACTATTGCATTACAATTCTCTTCTTAGAAAGTAGATTATTTCTTTCTATGGAGGTAGATGAATAGATGATTGTGTGATCACTTAGATAATTTTGAATGCACAGCTCTCGGTCCTTTATATAGTCCCTAAAACTAGAAACCCTAGATTCCATATGAGAGTAGTTGCTGTTAAGATCAGATCCACAAAATCCCACATCCAACGGCTACCAAAGAGCCATGGAACCGCCGCGTTATGCCACGTTTGGCCGCGGTTTAGCCGCATCCTAGTGGAATTGGGCTTTGAGATTTCTTCTAGGTTTTTGTGTCGATGTTTGGAGATTTTTTTGATGTATAGATTCTGAAAATATTGCTCTGATTCTCTGCCGTCGCAAGATTTCTCAATTTGCTTCTAAAATTTTGTAGATTTGGTTCGAATATCCCGATTTGAATTGGATATCTTACTTGGATTCTCGACCTGAGCTAATACCTGTATAATATCTCATATCAAAGTGTTAGTAGCATTTGGTATTTTTGAGATATTATTCTAACCATTTATATGATATAATATCTTAAGAATATAGATTAGGAATATTTGATACGATATGCATATTTTAATTACTAATATTTCATTTAAATATTATATGCATATATTTTCCATAATTATATTAATTACCATGAAGGAACATATGATAATAATCTAATACAAATAAACTCACACATGTTCTTTATTTACAATAAACACCTTTTAGCACTTAACAATAGTAAGGAAAATGTTCATTCAAATGTGCAATATTTTAGACTAATAAAATACCCCCAAAGTTATATTTGATCATCCCGAGCAAATTAGTTATTAAAGAGAAAAGAAAAACCTAGCTAGCACACTGTCGTAGGCAACACGATTGCACTTAGCACGTGCAACAAGCCTTTAAACCTCTAGGTGTCCCTAGTAGGAGGAGTGTTGTCTCTTGAGGGTTTTCAGCGGATTACACCCACAAAATCCCATAATAAACGAAACAAGATGAAAATTATATACAAAGATAAGAACATATAAAAGAAAGAACTTGAAAATAAGTGTTTCAAACTATACTAGCTTTTTAGTTGCCAAGAGCCCCATCTTAATAGTCATGAAAAGATGTCAGAAATCACATCACCCCTCAATAAAACATCGCCTTTAGTCTTCCTGCCTACCTTTATTCCAAATATCGATCATATACCCCTACGTGTGTGTAAAATACATCCCTACATTTAGAGAATTCTGTTCAAACTATCATACTCTTTTCCATCTTCTTTAGCACTTTTTAGTCGGTGAATGTTTTATATGGAATTGCTCACATATTCTTCATGCGACCGTTATTACTTCTTGAGGTACTAACCAACCGATTACCAAATGTGCTCACGTATTAAGGCGTAATTAGCAATATCCTAGTCTTGCAAAACCTAAGGCTTGGCAGTGACACCCAAACCAGTTGGTCTAAGGCAATAGGTGATAAGGCAGTCTCGCTATATTTTTTTATGCTGTCTTAAGTAATTACAAAATCAGTGTTCATTTTTTTTCACCATTTATATTTTTATTTGTCATTTATATTTTTTTGATTTATATATTTTTTCCTTCATACTAAAGCTTATAGACAAGCGCATTTCAAGGTATACTCTACTATCCCAAGTTTCAAGATGTGTGCAAATGCGTATAGTAGGGTATCAACATTCAGATGTTTGGAATCAAGAATAGGGACTGTTTTTCAGACTTATTTCTATCCGCAGATTAGTGATTCCTTTCATCTTACTGACCCTGGGGACAACAGCTCATGACTACCTATTACTAGCTTTGTTTTAAAATATCTAATTTTCTTGCATTTCTTAAATTTTTTCCTATATTTCATATATATTTTTCACTTTCTAACTTTTATTTTCAAAAAAAAAATTTAGTGCTTTTATACTGCATAATGATACATGAATAAGCACAAATTTCTACCCCAAACCTATTTGCAGCAGTGTTCTCACTGATGTCATCTTTTAATTTCAAATCCTGTAAATTTGGGAGGAAAAGTTCTCAATGATTAGTAAAGAGGACAAGAGTTAATGTCAATGAAATCCTCCACCTAAACTTATTTTTGGTTCACAATCATGCAAAAAATATCTATTCTTTCAAGAGCTATTTTCAAAACATTTCTTTCTCTCCCCCAAACTTAAGTAAAACAGTATTTTTAAGTATTGAAATTTAACATAAGATGGGGGGAGGGGATATTATTGGTCTATATATAGCTTTACAAAGACCAAAAGTTAACACCAATCATTCAAATATTTTGTCAATGTAACACCATGGTTGGTAGAAAATTATGTTACAGATAGACATGAAGAAGTGGGGAGGAGATAAGAGGTGTAATTGAACGGGTTTACGTCTCGGTTGATAGAGACAAAACAGTGACGGGACATGAAAACGCGAATGTGATAGATACGAAATAGGTGGAATATTCACATTCTTGTACGGGATAAGAAGAAGGGGTGGCAGTTTAGTTTCTTTGGGTGGAGGTTGATTCATCACAACATCCATGTGTTTTAGGAATGCGAGTTCTTCGGCAAAAATATCTTCAAAACTTTCATGGATATTCTGAATGATAATCTCATCAGAAAGTAAGGTATGATACTCGGATAGCTCGACTAAATCATTCGACAAGTCAAAGGATTCGGACTTGGGCGTGGACTTATCGACAGAAGGGTCCTCACGTGTATAATAAATAGCAGGATCAAACAATAACGCACTAATGGCGTCGAGATCAGTATCGTGAAGCTCCTCAAATTCGCAACTGTCGGAAGCTATTTTGTCGACAGAACATACATCAATTATTTGAGCGTAATGTTCGGAGGCTGACTTCCTAAATTGTAGATGTTAAGCTCAATTTTCATCTTCCCAATGGACAGGTTCATTGAACCGTTATGACAATTGATTATTGCGTTGGAAGTTGTTAAAAAAGGTCGACCTAGAATCACCAGAATTTGGTTCTGTAGGTTTGCCACAGGTTGTGTATCTATAACTATAAAGTCCACAGGGAATATAAATTCCCTGGATTTGATCAACAAGTCCTCTAGCTCACCCCTAGGATGGGAGATAGATCGATCGACCATCTGGAGAGTGCAGTGCGCCGGTTTCAACTCTCCTATGTCTAATTGCTTATAAATAGAATACAGAAACAAGTTAACACTAGCACCTAAACGAGTAGAGCGCGATTGATGTTTCCCCCCCAAAAGCAATAGATATTGTAGGACAACCGGGGTCCTTACGTTTCTTGGGCAACAATTGAGTAAGAGAATTGCTCATATTACTCGCTAAGAAAACGTTTTTAAGCACTTGAATTTTCCTTTTCCTGATGCATAAGTCCTTTAGAATTTTCGTATAGGATAGAACTTGTTGGATAGCATCTAAGAGAGAAATATTTATGTTAACTTACTTAAATTTTTTCACAATCTTCTCCATATGTGGACTTGGTTTGTTGGCCATCAACCTGTTTGGAAAAAGAGCTTTATCAATGAGGGTTGGGTCCAACATTTGAGGAGAAGTTTGTGGAGACGGAATGGATCCTAAAATTGGATTTAGGATGGTCGTAGATGGTATTTCCTTTAAGGAAGTGGGCTGAGAGTTCGAGCCTAGTGGAAAACGGAGAATAGGCTCGGAAGAAGATGTTGGATCAGACGAAATAGGAGTAGAAGTAGTAGCCGGGATATCATCAATATCATCAACTTCAATTTGTTTACCGACTTGGTTATTCAGCACTCTTTTCGATTTCAACGTGGTTATGACACTCACATTATGGTTTTGTTGGTGAAGGATGTGATTTGCGCCGTGTGAGTGGCCAGGATTTGGTAGAGGTTAAGATGGAAGTTTCCCCCCCTCTCTCACTCATAGCGGCATTTAATTGTGCAATCCATGCTTTTATCGATTTTATGCTTTCACCGTGGGAAGCAGTGTGTTTCACTAACATTTGGATAGAAGACATTAAATTAGTCATCGTTTGGGTGGATTGTTTAATAAACGTTTCTAAGTTTCGTTCGAGTGCAGAGATTCTATCGGTACCGGCCGTTGGAAGATTAGTTTGTGATTGTAAAGAATTATTATAAGGAGCAATGTTGTTGGCCGGATTTTGAAAATCTTGCGATTGAAAGGGCTGCTGAATTTGTTGTTGTGGCGGTTGTTGTTGTGGAGGAAGGTTTTGATAGTTATTTTGGTTTGGGAACTGATTTTGATTTTGAGATTAGTTTTGGTTCCAAGAAAATTAGGATGATTCCTCCATCCCTGATTATATGTGTATGAATAAGGGTCATTTCTAGGTTGTTGCTGAAAATCAGCATTGGTTTGTTCATGACCTTGAGACGGAGGATTCAAAGGAAATTCTTCCGTTAAATGTGATGGGTCAAAACAACAACCACACACGGTTTTGGGGAGCGTAACTTGGTTTAGGGAGGCTGAAGAGAATTTGTCACGATCTGGAATTTGGCACGTGACTGGCACTTAAATCACGCAAGGTCTAAAGGCGTAACGTAATTCAAGTAAGCCGAAGCCCAGAAATCTAAACCTTTTTGTGGAAAATAGTGGAGGTGCAGTTTTGAAATAAAAGTATAATGAAATTAAGTTTTTCTTTAAATGCATAAATAATAATATATGAAAATGCAAGTGAATTATATACTAGTTGAAAACATTTTTCGTCCTTTTTAAAAAAATTGGGCAGCACCTCCCTTGTATATTTTGATCCAAAACCACATACATGCAATATATATAGGCTTCCCAAGTGGGAGCTAGCTCTTCGCCAATTGGCAGAAATCACAACCACGCAATAAAGAAGTAAATAAACGACGTACTATGGCGAAGATCAAACACAGAAAGAACAATAAATAAAGCAAGACATCAACAACTCAAATAGCGAATATACACCCATCGCTCTATGTCTCGCAAATACCCAAGTCTGTCTAGGTCTACCAATATACAAAATCTAGTTTCTGATTGATAGAGTTTATCTAGATACAATAGAATATAAAAGTATGAGAGTGGTCACGATCCAATGTGTGTCCCACCTATCAAAGCAAAACACCATGAAGAAGGTCGTGTGCCAGTGATATTGCTACTGATCCAAGCGGACGAACCTGCAAGAAAACTGCGGCACAACGGGGGTGGATTGCCAACTCGTGAGTAGAAAACATCAGCATGTAGAAATTCAATAAACAGCAATCCCAAGGTCCCACTGTATCATGAAGGTAATACTATGATATCTAGGGTGACCATGTATGCATATATATCAATAATAGAGTCAATGCCAATAACATGTAAAAACAATCATCTGAATCATATGCTTGTATGCATGTGAAATCAATCAACGTGTGTCCATCAACGACACATCAACATCATGGAACCTGAGTGTCCAACATCGACACTCGAAACATCATGAAACCCGTGTCCAGTATCGACATATAAATCCTCATTTTTCGGGCACCGCATCCTCAGATCGGCCCTCATATCCATCTCAAGACTCCAGCCGGTATCCTCCGGATAACCGCCGGGTTTAAACTATCACCGGCAGGTATTACATCCCCTGCCAGGCTCATCGTCTACTCCTCAAGCTTTTTGCCTCGGGATACCTTACCGGTCCACCATGTACCCGCAGACGGCCTATCCAACTCCTCGAATCGGGTATCATATAGCTCAGAACGAGAAAACTCATGGTGGACGCCTCGATATCACATCACGAGAAACCACATTTTTAAAATAATTCATAATTTCCTTTGAAATATAACTGCGGTTTTCAAATCCAGAGATCTCATGAAAACAGTATCTTAATTCATATAACCATAAAGTACGATATATGCAAATATAGAACAGTAATGTGAGCATATCAAGAATATCATGGAAGCATGTCATGTGATAGTATTGAACAATGAATGTACTTTACAGTTAAGAATAGTATCGTGATATAGCAGTTCTACTGTGCAGTGGCATAGCAATTATCGATGATAAATGTGTGAGCCGGAAAATCTGTATAAGTGTAACATGCGCATCATCGGTAATAGTGCAGGTGTACTAGCAGACGATATCATAAAGCGGTAAATACCGGGAACATAACACATATGCGGACGAGGGATAATCCAACATAAACATGAACTATAATAAAGTACGTAACTATTCATGAACCATACGGTCAGTTTAAATGATACGAATCATAGTTTTGAAAGTGGGGGCTTCGGTGTTTTTGAGGAAAGGACACCATTTGAAAATCAGTAGCATCCTTTGAGGTTTCCATTTAAAAGTGCATACGATTCGTCGGTTTTGGAAATAAGTATGGTTCAGGTGAAATCTTTACATCGGCGATCTAGCCTCATAGCATCAGATGTGGCAATATCCCCGAATATCATCCTCAAATCACGAGTGCGGATCAATCATCTGGCATAACTCATCGCGTACGGTAATCTATCGTACGGTGTCATCAAATAGAATAGGGATTCTATCGTCCTATACGTCAATAAGGGTACGGATCTAGGGTCTCGTACATCATATCTTATTAATCTCATAACACATCTATCTTAATCTCATATCGTATTTATACCAGTCTCATGTAGTATCGATATCGATCTCATAACATGCCATTATCAATTCATACTTGTCCTCTTTCAATTATATATATATATATATATCACATTTCATCACGTCATCTCATACTAATCCTTTGATCATATCCTTAAGTTCATTCATAAGTTTCTCAAAACTATAATTTATATATCGGTCATTTCATTATTATAGTTGCGGGGGTGCTATACGCCATCCACCCGACTTTCCCCGTAGATATAAATCTACTCACCTGCTAATCTCCTTGCTTAGTCGAAGTCGATGTGCTTCGTCGTCTCGGAAGTCCATGCGAAGGTACCTACAATCAAAACATATCGTAATGCTATTAAAATCAAGTCCGAAAAACCGATACGGCACGTGAAGTGCTCATAGGTTAGAACCTATAGCCTATGCATGCAAAAACAACCAAATAACCCTCATCGTTGATGTACAAACATCCAAAGAAGAAATCCAAACTCAAATACCAAAACCAAGTTTCAGAAATCGCAAAACCCGAAATCAGCAACCTAGGAAAACCACTCCCAGATTCTACCCTAGGTCAAATCAAGACATTTTGCATATAGAGTAGGTCTATATATCAGATAACCAAGCCATACACCAAAGACCAACATGAATCTCCACAGTGTGGCCACGATTTGCGGCCACAAGGATTAAATCTGCGGTCAGAAAGAGGTTGTAGGGTCTCGGGTCTCGGGAGAAAAATATAGGTGGTCTGCACGACTCACTGTGATGGCAACTTAAATTATGGGGCTCTCGGATGATACCAGATTCCAAAATATCACCACAATCTGCCAAAAATCCAATGTCGGGCAATTCTAAGTTCGTGTTTTTGGTGTTCTAGTCTCTGGTCTTGGCCAGTAAAATATCACTAAGGTATTGTAAACACTCACTAAACCTTAATAACAACTTTACAAATCAACACCCATTAAACATCAACCTAGAAATTTCTAAGATCACAAATCTTACTAAATCGAACTCTAAACTAAACTAGAATGTTAAGAAACTAATTACAAGATGAGAAGTGGAAGTTATACCTTTTGGAAGCAACTCAAGAAAAACCCTAGATGGTTGAAAGTCTTCAAAATCCAAAATTGAGCTTGCTATGGGGTGTAGGATGAGGCTGTGTGAATTTTTAATGAAGGTGGTGTAGGGTTTTGATAAGGTTTGGGGTGTTTGTAGAGGAGGTAGAGGAGGTGGAGGAAGGAGGAGAAGGGGATGAAGATAGAGGAGTTGAAGAAGTGAAGAAAATGAATGAGGAATGATCAAAGGTGTAGGAGCTATCCCCCCTCTCTCATGAGCCCATACTCATCATGTTGTCCCTCCATGCCTCCATGTCATCATGTCATTTCTTTTCGTTTCTTTCTCTTTTTCCCTCTCTCATCTAATTAAAACCAATACCACAAATACAAATCAAACAAATATGCAACATGTCATGGTGCACCAGCCATGATTATTAAGAAGTTGGATTTGGCATAATCGTTATTGGTAGTGCTATAATCAAGTTCAATTTAAACTTTCATATAATTTATTGCATGATTAATTATAAAATGCCCAAATCCAATAAATACCTTTTAATAAATAAACCATATTAATCTCCAATTATTTTCCAAATATTGATATATAATTATACCATTTTACGAAACCTAATTCGCAATTCAAATAGTTTTCGTGAAATATAATATTTTATTATTTAAATTCCAAAAATAATATTTTATATTTCTGAAATGTTACAGAATTTGCTTTCCATAGCCTCGAGTTTCTTTTGCATCGCGGCCATTTCTGCTTTCACTGTGATGGAAACGTCGAGGTGATAGATACCTGCCCTAGATGAAGACGATGTTGGTCTAGTGCTCTCCCACTGTAATGTTTGTTCGGCGAGATCTTCCAGAAATTGCCATTTTTCTCCGTCGTCTTTTGACATGAAATGACATTGAAAAATGGTTTCTATCATTTGTTTTGTTGCTGGATTAACACCCTCATACACAATGCGGAAAAGTTTCCATCTATCGATTCCATGATGAGGGCATTGGACAAGAAGATCTTTAAACCGTTCAAAGTATTTCCAAAAGGGTTCGTTGGGAAGTTAGGCAAACTGGTTAATCTCGCTTCGAATACGGGCGGTCTTGTGATGATAGAATTTCTTAAGAAATGATATAACGAATTCATCCCATTTAGCGATAGAATGTGCGGCGGTGCTATAAAGCCATTTTTCTGCTAGATCGCACAAAGTAAAAGGGAGAAGACGTAATCGCATAGCATCTCCTGAAAGTTGGGTGATACTCATCATAACACATACATTTTTGAACTTGGTTATATAAACGTATGCGTTTTCGGATTCAAATCCGTGAAATTTGGACAACAAGTTGATGAAGTGGGGTTTAATTTCGAAATTATCCCTATTGGCTGGTGGAAGAGATAAACACGTAGGAAGGGCTCCGCGTATGGGGTAGCATCTGTCTTGTAGAGTGATGCGTGGTGGATTTTGTGCACATACGGGTGGTGGCAGGGTGGTGTCGTTAAAACCTGATGGAGATCCGTCCATCTCGGGAGATATGGTAGGTGGAGGAGAAATAGAAGATGAAGAAGCGTCGACTTCGGAGTCGACAGCAAAAACGCAGACTAGACGGGCACTAGAATCCCGTGTCCAGCCGATCATACACTAAACGGGTTTAGTGCACGTGACAACATGTGATATGTATGAGAACGATTTTATGAAGGTCTGTTTTGGAAAAGAGGTCGGACGTGAGGCTTGACTCAACAAATTACAAAATGCATAATCAATCCCTAGAGCCAGGGTCTCCTAGGTCAAGTTACTAGACCGCTCCTAGAATTCCAAAGAACAAGTCGTAGGATCAATCCTCTACCACCTCCTTATCAATCTTACGACCAGGTAAGTGGGAGGTCTCCGCTATACGAATCACCGAAATAGCGGGCCTAATTAAATAACCACTTTCTTTAGTCACACTTGCCTAGACACCACAAGAGAAATGCAGATAAGAAATAGATTACCCACGACCCTCCTCTGTCCTAATTGAGCGTGAATGTCCTTAGGGGCTAGGTCTAGATATTTTTTTTATTAATATAGGGTGATGGTATACTCGTTTGTGATTTGTGGGGCTTAGGAAGGGTGATAAAATCCCCACCTAATCTGGATTTGGGTTTATTTCCCTTTAAAGTCCGGTTTAAGTATGCAAAACAAAACGAGATCAAAACACGCAAAAAGATTTTTGAGCGGCGCTATTTTCAAAGAATCCTGCAGGTAAAAACAATTTATTGGAGTTTTAGAGGAGAGAGAAAGATAATAGGAAAATACCAGAGGATTTTGGGGGCCCAATTCTCCCAAAGCGCCGCGGTTTCTCCTCCAATTGCACCCAAGCGCCGCGGTTCCACCGCTTGTTGAGGTGTTCTTCCCTTCAAAATTCTTCAGAGAGCTCCAATGTTCCTCTGGTTTAAATTTAAATGTTCTGAATCTCTGTTGTCTTGCTCCAGTTACTCCAGATTCCCTTGCAAAACTCGCACAATAATCGTTAGAAACAGAATATGCAGTTTTGGTTCTCGTTTATTTTATGTTCGCTGGATTATATAAGAAATCGACCCGAATAACAAAAAAAAATTACGACCATCTCCCCGGCAACGACGCTATTTGATTTATCATGAAAACGTGTTTTGTAAATAACCGCAATCAAGATGGTGTCGCTAGTAGCTAACCGCGATGAGTATGGGTCATCCACAGGGACACATGAACTCTTTTCTTGCTTTAGACGAGTTGATGAAAGAGATGGGTGATTGTTATCGTTCTATTTTAATATGGATGTAAAATTTATAATAAAAAGGCTCGTAGGGTTCATTGGACTTAGTAGTTAATAGATGAATATTAAAAAAGATTTTTTATATCTTTTAATAGTTTAAAACTAGGGCGATAGCGATGAATGTGGATTAGGGTTATTGGAGAGAATTAGGGTTTCCCACTACCGACCCTTGTCCGTCCATTGATCTCTATTCATGTCAAGCCCTTAACAAAACAAGTGTTTAACCAATCTCAAATCGTGGTCATGATTATCAATAAATTGGTAGCACGCCCAATAAGGAGGTTAACATTTATTTTGCTAAAGTTTATAAACTTTAAAATGTTAAAAATAAATTAAAAGATTTTTCCAAGATTTTTCATACCCTATCCTACAAACCCTAGCAAGCAAGAAATTACACGCTTATGGTTAATTTAGAAGAGAGGTTGAAGATGAATGAAAGTATAATTAAGATGCAGAAAAGTAATGAGTAAAAGTAAGTGCAAAAAAAGTAAATGCGTAAAAATAAATGGAAAAATAATTAAAACAAAAACTATATTTATTAATCAACTATTGCATTACAATTCTCTTCTTAGAAAGTAGATTACAAGAACCCTAGTTGCTCTAGATTTCTTTTTCTATGGAGGTAGATGAATAGATGATTGTGTGATCACTTAGATAATTTTGAATGCACAGCTCTCGGTCCTTTATATAGTCTCTTAAACCAGAAACCCTAGATTCCATATGAGAGTAGATGCTGTTAAGACCAGATCCACAAAATCCCACATCCAACGGCTATGAAAGAGCTGCAGAGCCGCCGCGTTATGCCACGTTTAGCCGCGGTTCAACCGCATCCTAGTGGAATTGGGTTTTGAGATTTCTTCTGGCTTTTTGTGTTGATATTTGGAGATCTTTTTGATGTATAGATTCTGAAAATATTGCTCCGAGTCTCTGCCGTTGCTAGATTTCTCGATTTGCTTCTAAAATTTTGCAGATTCGGTTTCGATATCCCGATTTGACTTGGATCTCTTACTTGGATTCCAGACCCGAGCTAATGCCTGCACAATATCTCAAATCAAAGTGTTAGTAACATTTGGTATTTTTGAGATATTATCCTAACAATTTATATGAATAATATTTTAAGAATATTGATTAGGAATATTTGATATGATATGCATATTTTAATTACTAATATTTCATTTAAATATTATATGCATATATTTTTCGTAATTATATTAATTACCATGAAGAAACATATGATAATAATCTTTTACAAATAAACCCACATATGTTCTTTATTTACAATAAACACCTTTTAGCACTTAACAATAGTAGGGAAAATGTTCATTCAAATGTGCAATATTTTAGACTAATCAAATACCCCCAAAGTTATATTTGATCGTCCTGAGCAAATTAGTTATTAAAGAGAAAAGAAAAACCTAGCTAGCACACTTTCGGAGGCAACACGATTGCACTTAGCATGTGCAACAAGCCTTTAAACCTCTAGGTGTCCCTAGTAGGAGGAGTGTTGTCTCCGGAGGGTTTTCAGCGGATTACATCCACAAAATCCCATAATAAACGAAAGAAGATGAAAGTTACATACAAAGATAAGAACATATAAAAGAAAAAACTTGAAAATATGTGTTTCAAACTATACTGGATTTTCAGTTGCCAAGAGCCCTATCTTAATAGTCATGACAAGATGTCAGAAATTACATAATCTCTCAATAAAACACCGCCTTTAGTCTTCCTCCCTATCTTTCTTCCAAATATCGATCATATACCCCTACGTGTGTGTAAAATATATCCCTACACTTAGAGAATTCAATTCAAGCTATCATACTCTTGTCCATCTTCCTTAGTAGTTTTTAGTCGGTGAATGTTTTATATGGAATTGCTCACACATTTTTCATACGACCGTTAATACTTCTTGAAGTACTAACCAACCGATTACCAAATGTGCTCACTTATTAAGCCGTAATTAGCAATAGCCTAATCTTGCAACACCTAAGGTTTAGTAGTGACTCCCAAACCAGTTGGTTTAAGGCACTAGGTGATAAGGCACCCCGCTATATTTTTTTTATGCCGTCTTAAGTAATTACAAAACCAGTGTTCATTTTTCTTCACCATTTATATTTTTATGTGTCATTTATATTTTGTTGATTTATATATTTTTTCGTTCATACTAAAGCTTTTAGACAAGAGCATTTCAAGATATTCTCTATTATCCCAAGTTTCAAGATGTGTGCAAGTGCGTATAGTAGGGTATCAACGTTCAGATGTTTGGAATCAAGAATAGGAACTATTTTTCAGACTTATTTATATCCGCAGATTAGTAATTCCTTTCATTTTACTAACCCTTGGGACAACAGCTCATGCCTACCTATTACTTGTTTTGTTTTAAAACATCTAATTTTCTTGCATTTCGTAAATTTCTTCCTATCTTTCATATGTATTTTTCACTTTCTAATTTTTATTTTCAAAAAAATAAATTTAGTGCTTTTATACTGCAAAATGATACATGAATAAGCACAAAGAGCTCTACCGCCCTTCAACTTCAATCTCCCATAAAAGAAAGAGGCTGGAGAAAACTCTACCGTTCGCGGAAAATTCCAAAGGCGATGGATCCAAACGCCCCAAGTCTGTGGGAATTATCATCCATACGGTCTATATGACCAATGGGAAAGAAGGGAGCCATGCTTCGGTGAGTCACCGTCCGTAAACTTGGTCGCTAACAAAGGCTCAGGAGCAACAACAAAAGCTCCAGGAAATGCTGAACGAAATGATGACACTCACTGGACAGAAAACAAGTCCGGACAAAGAGGCCGAACAGCACCAAGAGCAAGAGACCGATACAGAGTTTCTGCGAAAGGTGCTCGAGAGGAAGGACAAAGTGGCTGCTGAGCAAGCTGCTAACGTGAAGCAAAAGGATCTCTTATTCCAAGACATGGTTAGAATGATGATCCAGCCAGAACCCCAGGCCGAAGATCCACCGATAATCATCGACGATGACAGAGGGGAAACACCAAACCCTCCTCCGGCCTTATCAGCGGCCAAAGAAGAAACAATCTCCAAGGCCGTCCTTGATGATTACATTACTCAACAAATAAGAGCTCATCAAGCTAATGAAGCTACTGGCCAAGTAGTCAGAACCGGGCGACCGTATCTAGGCTGGTATGATCAAATTAAGTACCCGCTGGGATATATGATCCCTAAATTACATGTATACAAAGGGACAGGCAACCCTCACCAGCATGTCGCACAGTTCAGAGCTCTGTGCGGCAACACTGGAGGTGACGAAAAACTGTTGCTTCGCCAGTTCGTTGGCAGCCTGTCAGAAACAACCTTTGAATGGTACTCAGTGCTTCCAAATGACTCCGTAAAAACATTTACAGAGATGGAACTGCTGTTCACACAGCGTTTCGCTAGCGCGAGTGAACGCACTCAGATCACGACATTAATCAATGCCAGGGTAAAGCTGGGAGAAACCTGGGTCCAATATGCGATTCGGTGGTGGAACCTGTGGTCTAAGTGCGAACAGCGCATTGAAGAGTCTGCTGCTGTAGGCATGTTCATCGGCCCTTGATCCTCATACAACTTTTTCCCAGTTCATGACATTCTTCAAACCAACTACCTTCCAGGCTTTGATAGATAAACTGCCCCAAATGGACCATATGGGCCACGGGCCTTCCTCCTCAAATAAGGGTAAAGGGAAAGCGGCCTTCGTTGCCAATACGCAACAACAACCGAGTGGCCCAAAACCGTCTGTTCGACAAAACAACGCGTGTCTGCGCCCATACTTGGAGGAAAGACTAGGATGTGCTTACTCGTTTCCCCGCGACAAGACGAGGAGACTATTCGAATTGGCAGCGGGTAATAAACTCATCGCATTGCTAGACCCGTGGTGTCCACCGCAACCCGACGACGTCAAAAACTCTAATTACTGTTCCTATCACAGAATGGTGAGTCATCCAATTGAAGATTACTACGTCTTCAAGAATTGGGTCAAAGACCAGTATCAACAAGGAAAATTCGCGCTGTTTGATAACTGGAGAGTAAACCCACCCTAGAAGCACACTCCCAAAAAGGTGGACATGCAGGGGGCATCATGCTCACTCGTGGAAGAAACTCCATGGGAAGTCGATCTTTCAGCAAAAACCAAAAGAATGCTGAAAGATTTGCAAGCATGTCAGGCAGTCAGGTGGAAAAGCCCACTTGAACCTGAAATCATTGAAGGGATGCTGAACCCACGTCCCACACCGAAAATTGTTGACGAGGAGAAAACCCCCCAAGTCAAGCCTTAGAAGTCTTCGAAGAAAAAGAAGAAGACCAAGAAGCCTGTGCAGCCTGTCGAGTATGACGACAAGTGCACAAATCTACAAAAATACATTGACGTGCTGGAGGAGTACAACCAGAAGGAGCAGACACCAGTCACGTTCGAAGAATTCCTCAAGCATATTCTTGAGGATGAAGATGGTGACATCGATGAGGAAAATGACTCATCAGAGGACACTGAAGACCGTATAGCAAGTTGCTACTTGGTCTCCCATTCATTGTTATATGACGAAGAAGTCCCTTCAGCATCAGAAAACAACGCAGAAGAACTAGGGGTAGAATCGGTGCTAAAATCCCCGGAACTGCCAGAAGAACAGATCGATAAGCTGTTAAATGAAGCCTTTTAAAAAAGCAAAGTTGACCGAGAACGCGAGACATCCATATACGAAAAGGCTAAGCGTCAGGACAAAGAAGCTGTGGCAAGGATGAGTCATAAAGTATTCCAACCAAACCAAAGCACACCTGCTATAAATAAGAGTATGATCAAAACAGAGAAGCAGTTCGTCAAAGTCCTGTCAATGAGGATGAAGCTACCACCTCTCATAAGGAATACTCTCAGGGTCATATGCCTCAATGGAGAAGATGCACGTCCAAACTACTGCTTATATTATCGGAGGGTCACCCACCCCGTCGAGAAATGCAGTGTCTTCAAGAAGTGGTGCCAAGGATATGTTTCCTATCAAAAACAATTCAAGAGAATGAAGAGTGAAGCTCATACCCGTCAGCGGTAAAATAGTGCAACAAACACGCATGAAGGAACGACTGGCAACTGTCATATGGTTGGTACCAGTTCAGAAGGGAAAACCCTCCAAGTTCTTACCTTCGTTAGTGATTCTGAGGACGAAACACCCCTCAGCCCTCTCTTCAAAGAAGAAGAGGAGGAGAAGAACCACGAGAATATTCAGCTGCGTAACCGCATGCTGCCTGAGAAGAACCCCGGGTTCGAATTAAAAATACAAAGGGAAAGGGAAAATCCCTGCGGAAATTGCCCTCAATGAAGAAGCAGTCAAAGAGCACGCAGTAATGGACTCGCCTAGGAAAAACAAGATGGATTATAATGTCCTAGCATATCTGAGGAAAATACCCTCACAACTGAGCATATTGGATGCTCTTCTTATGTCTAAAGAGGCACGAGATTCACTGATCAAGGTATTACAAGTGCCCGATCAGTTCCAAGCTTTCTTCACAGAAAAAAGATGAAGGATAAGTTGGAAGAGGTCCACACGGTTGACATCACATCCAGCGATGAAGATCTCCTTCTGGGTACGTGCGAACATAATCGTCCGTATACTGGCACGACATCAAGATAGGAAAATTCTTGTCGACAACGGATCCTCTGTGAACCTTCTCAACGTAAGAGTGCTGAAGGAGATTGGTATGAACGTTCAACACCTTGCCTAAAATAAAATTACCATCTCGGGGTTCAACTCACAGTCATTACGGACACTTGGGTCCGTAATACCGATGTTACGCTTCGGGCCGCCCATGACTAACATCAAATTTCATGTCATTTACGCTAAGACATTCTATAATACTTTGCTTGGCAGGCCTTGGTTACACGAGTACAACGTCATCCCTTCTACACAACATCGGTGTATGAAGTATTTCAAGGATGGCTCGGAGTACACCGTCACAGGAGAGCAAAATCCGTTCTCCGTAAACGAAGTCCGAAAATACGAAGATGCAAAGTACTTCCTACTAGACTTCAAGGATAGTGAAAGGTGCCAAAAGCCGGAGGATAAACAAAAATCCGTCGCCACTATCCCGATCTTTGGGAGGGACGCCGAGGAAGATGAAGAAATAGTCTACTCGGGGAAATCCTAAAGGCAGAACAATAAGCCCGGACCATCTACTCCTATTTTGGTCTTTGGCAACGACTTTGAGGACGAGGCCAACGCAGTGTTCTCCATCCGCTCGTCAATGCAAACTTTTGCCGGAATAGATCAGAGTCTACAGATTACAATGGCTCCGCCTCGGCATTACAAGGAACTTGATGCGCTCCATACATACAGCGTACAAGAACTGCAAACTTTCTACGTACCTCCCAGGAGAAGAGGTGAAAAAGCGACCCTCTTCCACCAATCTACGGAAAATAAAGTAGAAAAAGAAGTCGGGCATGGTGCCGATTTTGCACTCGCTGGAAAAGAAAATTGACAGGTTAATAAAAGAAGCTTGTCAAAAGAGCCGGGACAATCACAGCTGTGAAATGGCCATTTATGAAAATTGCAGGACGTAGCGTCTCAGTCAGCAATCTGCAGAGAAGGTAGCCTATAATGCTTTTCATCCTCGGCCCACTGTATGTTCTCGCGAAAGAGGATAATCCCAAAATAGAGGAAAAAACAGGGAAAAGAACGCAAACAACGTTTGAAAAAAACAAAGTGGATCCAAGATGCCATGCAATCGAGAAAAACTCGGTTGGAGCCCATCCTTTATAAAGAAGATGGGTCGGGAATACTCTTTCCTTCAAGACAAGACAATGAAAATATTCAAACTTGTCATGGAGCACCAAATGATGACGCTTCTGGAGTCTCGGCACCCCGAACAAATAAACAAGGTCTATCATCCAGATTATTGCTCCTATCACCGAGTAATAGGTCATCCCCTTGAAGACCGCTTCACTTTCAAAGACTGGGTAGAAAACCAGTATCAACAAGGCAGGTTCGTTTTATCCAACAGCTGGACGGTAACTCCGCTACAAAATCATGAGCCAAAGAGGACCTATACTGTGAGGATAGGACCAGCTCAACATCAACAATGGAAGAGAACTCGTACCTGCCATATGATGACACTCTCAAAAGAGAGAGGGCACGGGACTATGGATGACCTCCACATGAGCTTCGCAAATGAAGACGAGGAAAGGGTGATCTCAGAGTTCCCACCAGCACCAAAAGAGCTGGAAGATAGGATACATACCACGTCGGACAACCTAAGAAAAATTGATTTAGGGACAGAAAATGATCCAAGACAAACATTCATCAGTGAACTGCTATCTAAAAAGCAGGTGGCCACGTTAAAAGACGTGCTCATGCAATATAATGATTGCTTCTCCTGGAACAACTCTGAAATGCCGGGTCTAGATCCAAAGGTGGTAGTACATAATCTGGCTATATCACCAGGTATAAAGCAAATCAAACATGCACTAAGAAGGATGCGACTCGAACTTGAAATTAGTTTTAATGCTGAAGTTAAGAAACTAATCGACTCTGGATTCATCCAAGAAGTCCAATATCCTGACTAGATTGCCAACATCGTTTCAGTGATGAAGAAAAATAGGACGGTGCGCATCTGCGTGGACTTTCGGGACCTCAACAAGGCTTGCCCGATGGATGACTCCGAGTGTCCGTTACCGAGCTTATGATCGATAACACATCTACCCATGAGGTCTTCTCCTTCATGGATGGATCTTCAGGATACAACCAAATAAAAATCCATCCTGAAAACCAGAAGCATACTGCCTTCCGAATGCTGCTGGGGATATTCTGCTATAAGGTAATGCCTTTCGGTCTGAAGAACGCTGGCGCTACCCACCAGAGGGCCATGACGAAGATCTTTGATAACCTCATACATAAGATCGTCAAATACTACATCGATGACCTTGTGGTGAAGAGCAAATCTCACGAGGAACATTGGGAACATATAAAAATAATATTTCGACGTCTTCGGAAGTATAATCTGAAGATGAATCCTAAAAAATGTGCGTTTGGAGTTTTCTCAGGAAAATTCCTAGGATTCATCATACGTCACCGGGGTATCAAAATCGATCCTTCAAAGATCAAGACGATTATGGAAATGCCCATGCCAAGAACTCTCAAACAACTGCGGTCTCTTCAAAGAAAGCTCGCGTATATCCGGCGGTTCATAGCTAACCTTTTCAGGAAATACCGTCCCTACAGTCATTTGATGAAGAAGGGGACCCCGTTCTTCTGGGATCAAAAGTGCCAAAGTGCATTGGACGAAAACAATACCTGCAAAATCCGCCGTACTGACTGCTCCGGTTAAGGAAAAACCCCTTATCCTATACACAATAGCCCTTGAGGGTTCTTTAGATGCATTGTGGGCATAAGAGAACGATTAAGGAAATAGGAAAGATTTATACTATTTAAGTCGAGTTATCCTGGGGGAAGAAAACAACTATTCTCCTATCGAAAAGTATTGCCTAGCGCTGATCGTAATAACAAAACTCTGACACTACGTCTTGGCACACGAGATCCATCTTATATCAATGGCGGACCCTTTCAAATATCTAATGTCAAGGGCCATACTGACAGGAAGGCTTGCCCAATGGGCATTTCTTCTGATGGAGTTCTGAGTGACATATCGACCCCTTAAACCAGTAAAAGGTCAGACCATAGGTGACTTTCTTACGGAGCATCCAATACCAGTCGACACCCTGTTAAATTGTGAATTGCCAGATGAACATGCGTTCGACGCAATCGAAGAAGAGAAAGAAGAAAATGATTCCCAATGGGAATTCTACTTCGATGGAGCATCTTCCATGAAGTAACGAAAGCGAAACACCCCATAATCAAAGCCGGGATGGGACTTATCTTCGTGACTCCGCAAGGAGGAATATTGCGTTACACCCTCTCTTTAACAGAGCCAAGGAATAATAAAGAGGCTGAATACGAAGCTTTGATAGCAGGTCTAGAGATCGCTATCGACATGGTAATCAAATACCTCCTCATATACGGAGACTCCCAGCTGATCGTTAGCTAAGTAAACGATGACAATCAGACATGCAAGCCAGAGCTAATAAAGTATGGCGAAAAAGTGCAGTAACTGCTGACATAAATCCCTTCCTACACTCTGGAAAATATACCGCGAGCGGAAAACAGCAAGGCGGATGCATTGGCCAAATTGGCTAAGGAATTGGCCGATGAAGACCTCGATGACGTAAGGATCATTGCGCAAAGCCGCAGTGTCACGCCACGCTTTGTAGAGTGCGCTAACTACAGTACGTGACAGAGCCAACCATACTACCTGTGTCTAGGAAACATTCCTCCATAGTCATATTACGGCTGTCTATAGGATATTAAGAACAAAAAAAAATAAAATTTATCTGATACATGTCCATTTTCCAGAATAAAGAGTTAAGAAAATATATAAGCGGAAACGATAAATCCAATAATAACATCTGGAAATATGCCCCAATACGGCTCACATCAAGAAATAAAAGCTGTGGAAAATAACTAAACTAAATATCACTAAACACTATCCTCACTGCTTGGCTTGACGGCTAAAATACTCCTGTTCAGCTTGCGATAAAGATAGAGGAACTGGGCCATGCAAAATCCAGACATCAGTGCGTCATAATATCAAACAATAGTAATAACCAGGATAGGAACCAGATATACAGGCATGATATAAATCAACAACATGAATATAAACGGTAAATATAGATATGAAACAGTAAGGTGTGTATGTGTATGTGAAGTGCGACGAGTAATCTAAACTGTGCTACAGGGTTATCTACTCTAAAGTTTTTGATATCAATTTAATGGAATCGTCGATGTAACTCAATAGTATCCCGTGCATGTCCGGGACCACGGTCAAGACTCATCCGAGACGTGCCGCTAGGCAGTAAACAGGTAACATGTATAGACGAATGATGTCAGCATCATCATCCTAGCCCATAAAGACTGATCAGTATAAGTATCGAACCGTCGAGTTACAAGTCAGGTTTCATTATGTTGGGTTACCATAGTGCCCTGGCCATCTACCGTGGCCGATGCGGAACAAAAATGACATTTTACAAAATTTGGTGCTAACGAATCCGTCTAGATCGAACCATAAACCTATACTAGCTAACTACAAAGAGCTAAACTATTGTGATAGAAGTGTTATACCGAACGACCATGTCCTTTGGTCTTTGTTCAGTTGAAAACATTGCGTATTTGATATGACATTTTCCTTACTATTTTTATATAATAAAAGGTGTTTATTATAAATATGACACATATGAAGGTTTATCCGTAAAAATACTATTTTCATGTGTTTATATATTATAATTAACATTATGAAGGAAAATGTAAGCATATAATATCTATGTAATATTTGGTCCATTTAAATATGCTTACCTTATTAAATATCTTTGACAAATTCTCTTAAAACTATAATATCATGTCAAATGGTTAAGATAATATCTCAATAAAAACAAATTCTACTAACATTATTTATTGAGATAATTGTGCAGAAATTATATCAGGACTGGAATTAAGGAAATCCGAGTTATCGAGATCAAATATGCCGAAATCTTAAAGTAAATCGAAGAAATCAATTCTGGCAGAGACTTAGAGAAGATTTTCAGATTCCAGATATCAAAATAGTCTACATGTGTCACCAGAAGAGACCATAAATTTTTTGAAGCAACGAACCCCCTAACCCATCGTGGATCCGTGGCCAAACCCACCAAATGGCCGCGGTTCTGCCGCAATATTGAGGAGCTAGGGCTCTGGATTTTCTGGTTGGGATCCTAACAACTAGTTATCATATTAGGAAACTAGGGTTCTAGCTCTGTGACTATAAATAAAGACCGAGAGCCTCTTGGAAAAATCATCACACCGTCGCGATGACGAAGTCCACGACGGCTCAAGAATCTTGGTTGATCATCAACAGTTCATCTACCTCCTTAGAAGAGATCGAGAAGAAAACTAGGGTTTTATAATCATTTTCTAAAGGAACAAAGTGTACTTGATCTTGTTGATTAATAAAAATAGTTGTTTTCTTATATCATTTTATTTTATGTAGTTTTAAATATGATTTTCCTTTCTATCTTTTCTTTTCCCAACATGCGCGAATAATTCTCCGCTTGTTAGGGTTCGTAGGATTAGGGTATCGTAGGATTAGGGTAGATTAATGGATGATGAAGATCCTTAAGCTCTTTTTACGTCCTATAAAGTTTATAAACTTTACCAAAAGAATAGTTAACATCCTAATTGGGCACGCTATCAATTCATTGACAGTCATGACCACGATTAGAGATTAGATTAACAATTGTTTTGGTAAAGGCTAGACATGAATGAAGATCCATGTCAAGATAAGGGTTAAGAGTGGGAACCCTATTCCCTCCAGAAACCCCAATCTACATGCATCACTGTCGATCTAGTTTTAAATCTATTAATGGATAAAAATAGTAATTTTTAATTAATCATCAATGACTACTAAATCTTAACGAACCCTACAAGCCCCCTTCTAATACAAAAACCTACATCCGTAATTAATCTAGATCTATATCTTGCATCCGTGTTTGACGTAGATCTAGAATCTACAACCATTCTTTATTCTTCCTCCTTTCCTAATCAACACGCCTAAAGTAAGATTAAAAGATTCAACGTTTCCCTGAGGACGACCCGTACTCATCTCGGTCTAGCTACACGCGGCACCGTTATTGATTTGCGGTTATTCTACAAACACTTCTCTAAAACAAAAGATCAATCAAATGGTGCCGTTGCCGGGAATACGTGCGTAATTTTTTATTCTTACTATTTGTGTTGAATTCTTATTTGATCTATATCATAAATAAAACAAAACTGTAAATTGTATATTTAACGATTGTTGTGTGAATTTTGCAAGGGGATCTGGAGTCACAGAATTGAGGAAACAGAGAGCCAGAGACATTCATCAAGATCCAGAGGAGCACAGAAGGCCACGTAGCAAAAATCATCACGAGATCCCTCCACTTCACGGCGGAACCACGACAAATAAGCAATAGTGCGGCGGAAGCGCGGCGGATTTGAAGGATTAGGGTTCCAAACTTCTCTGGTAAATTTCTCAACTCTTTCTCTCTCCTCTGAAATCCAATAAAATAGCTTTCCTGCAGGATTCTTTGCAAAATATCGCCGCTCAAAAATCTTTTTGCAAATTTTTGTACTTGGTTTGTTTATTCATATTTTAATACGGATTTTAAGGGGCAAGACCACAATTCAGATTAGGTGGGGATTTTATCACCCTTCCTAGGCCCCGCAAATCACAAAACGAGCATCTGCATCAACTCTACATTAATTTAAAAAATATTTAAACAAGATTCTAAGGACTGTCGTGCTCAATAAGGACAGAGGAAGGTCGTGGGTAATCTATCGCTTATCTGCATTACTTTTGTGGTGCCTAGGCAAGTGTGTCTAAGGCAAGTGGTTATTTAATTAGGCTCGCTATTTTCGGTGATTCGTATAGCGGATACCTCCTACTTAGCTGGCACTTACCTGGCCACAAGAGTAGTAAAGAGGTGGTAGAGAATTGATCCTGCGGCTTGTCCTTTGGAAGTCTAGGAGCGGTCTAGAGACTTGACCTAGGTAAGCTTAGTTCCAGGGTTAATTGTGCATTTTTGTGTGATTTGTCTCATGTTAGGCATTTTTTAAAAACAAACCAATTTTAAATCACACACACGCTGCCACTTGTGCTAAACCCGTTCTGTGCATGCTTGGCTGGACACGGGATTTTAGTGCCCGTCTTGTCCGTGTTCCTGTTATCGACTCTGAAGTCGGTGCTTCTTCATCTTCTTTTTCCCCTCCACCCACCATATCGACCAAGATGGACGGTACTCCATCAAATTATAATACCACTGTCCGTAGGTGAGCAGAATCAACCGCGCATCTCTCTCCAAGAGAGATGCTATCCTATCCGTGGTCCACTTCCTACATGTCAATCTATTCCACCAGCCAACGGGGATAATTTTGAAATTAAACCCCACTACATCAATCTGTTTTCCAAATTTCACGGGCTTGAGTCTGAAGACGTCTATGTTTTCATTACTAAATTCGAAAATGTATACGCAATGATAGGTACTTCACAACTGTCCGTGGATGATATGCGCTTGCGTCTTCTTCCATTCACTTTGTGCGATTTGGCAGAAAAATGGCTTTATAATACTGCCGCACACTCTATTATCAATTGGGATGAATTCTTGATAGCATTCCTTAAGAAATTTTACCCAAATCATAAGACCGCCCATGTTAGGAGCGAAATCAACCAGTTCACCCAGCTTCCCAATGAACCATTTTGGAAGTGCTTTGAACGTTTCAAGGATCTGCTTGTCCAATTTCCTCATCATGGAATACATAGATAGGATCTGTGCTAAATTATATATGAGGGCATTAATCCAGTGACAAAGTAGATGCTTGAAACAATGTGTCAATGCAATTTCATGTCCAAAGACGATGGTGAAGCCTGGAAATATCTGGAAGATCTCGCTGGAAACACTTTGCAGTGGGAAAGCGTTAGACCACCTTTATCTAGGGGAGGTATTCATCAGCTCGATATTTCCATCGCAGTAAAAGCCAAAATGGCAGCGATGCAAAAGAAACTCGATGCCATTGAGAAAAAATTCTCATCAGTCTCCCTAAACCAGGTAACGCTCCCAAGACCATGTGTGGTTGCTGTTCCGATCCATCACACTTGACAGAAGAATGTCCTATGAATGCACCGTTTCAAGGTCACGAGCAAACTAATGCTACTTTTCCGCAGCGACCTAGAAACGATCATTATTCTTCCATGTACAATCAGGGATGGATGAATCATCCTAACATTGCTTGGAACCAAAACCAAAACCAAAATCAAAACCAACGGTTTAGACTTACGCTACAACGGCGGGGTTCCAAAGCAATTACCAAAGACCTCCTCCATAACAACAGAAACCACCACAACAGACTCAGCATCCTTTTCAGTCACAAAATTTTCAAAATCCGGTCAACAATTCTGTACCTTCTAATAATTCTTTCCAAACGACCGGTACCGATAACTCCTCCTCACTCGCATAAACTTTGGATTTGTTTATGAAACATTCCATCCAAATGTCGGCTGATATGAGGTCTTCTATTGATACCATAAAGAAAGACTCCGCCTCCCACGGTGAGAGTATTAAATCAATAGAAGCCCAAATTGCACAGTTGAATGCCGCGATGAGTGCGAGAGAAAAAGGAAAGCTCCCATCTCAACTCCTACCAAATCCTGGCCACTCAAAAAATCATAATGTGAGTGCCGTTACTATATTGAGATCGGGAAGAGTGCTGGATAACCGAGTGGGTAAACAAGTTGATGACGTTAGTGATACCAATGATACCCCGGCTGCTACTTCTTCCCCTAATTCGTCTAGTCTTCCACCTTCTTCCGAGCCTATTCTCCGTTTTCCCCAAGGCTCGAATACTTCGCCCACTTCCTCGAATCTACCTAAAATGATCCCCACTCTAATTCTGGGATCGATTCCATCCCCACAAACTTCTCTAAAAATGTTGGACCAAAAACTTAATGATAAAGCTCCATTTCTAAACAGGTTGAGGGCCAACAAACCTAACGCACAAATGGAGAAGGTTGTGGAAATGTTTAAGCAAGTTAACATAAATATCCTTCTCCTAGATGCTATTCAACAAGTTCCGTCTTATGCGAAAATCCTTAAGGACTTGTGCATTAGGAATAGAAAAACTCAAGTGCCGAAAAAGGTATTCATGACAAGTAACGTGAGCACAGATTTTACCCAACAATTGCCTAAGAAACGTAATGACCCCGGTTGTCCTACAATATCTATAACTATTGGGGGAAAAAGCATCAATCGTGCTCTACTTGACCTCGGCGCTAGTGTTAACTTACTTCCATATTCCGTCTATGAGCAGCTAGGTATAGGAGAGTTGAAACTTGCTCACTGCACTCTCCAGATGGCAGACCGATCTATCACCCAACCTAGAGGTGAACTAGAGGATGTGTTAATCAAAGTCGGGGAATTCATATTCCCTATGGACTTTATTGTTTTGAATACACAAGCTGTGGCGAACCCACGCAACCAAATCCCGGTGATACTCGGTCGACCTTTCCTAGCAACTTCCAACGCTGTCATTAATTGACATAACGGTTCTATGAATTTATCCTTCGGGAAGATGACAATTGAGCTTAATATTTACAAGCAAGGAAGTCTACCATCTGAACCGTCTGCTCATTTAATCAATGGCTATTCCATCAACGAGATAGCTTCTGACAGCTGCGAAGTAGAAGCACTTTGCTATGATGATCTCGACAACACTAGTGCGATATTGTTTGATCTGAAAAATTCTTATAATGAGAATATCTTTGATGAGTTCATCCCTGAGTTTGAATCCGTTGACTCGTTGCAAAAGTCAGTAGAGCTTTTCGAGTCAATATCCTATGCAAATTATGAATTTTTCGAGGAGTCCAAATATCATTCCCTTACCCCTCCTTCTATCGTCTCTCCGCCGACTCTAGATCTCAAACCGCTACCTTCTCATCTTAAATATGCATATTTAGGTGAGAATGAGTCTTTGCCCGTGATCATATCCGCTTCTCTAGCTTTAGAGCAAGAGAACGCACTTTTGGCGATGTTGAGATCAAATTGGCAAGCATTTGGTTGGACAATGGCTGACATCAAAGGGATTAGTCCCTTAATTATTGAACATTATATACATCTGATGGATGAAGACAAACCAACCAGAGACCCACAAAGACAGTTAAATCCCGTTATGAAGGAGGCGGTAAAGAAAGAAATCGTCAATTGTCTAGATAGTGGTATAATTTACCCTATATCTGATAGCCAATGGGTAAGTCCTATTCACGTGGTCCCTAAAAATTCTGGCATCACGGTCATAACTAATGAGGCTAATGAGTTGATCCAAACACGCACCCAAACTGGGTGGCGCGTATGTATTGATTATAGGAAACTCAATGCCGCAACGAGGAAAGATCACTTCCCTCTACCTTTCATTGACCAGATGTTAGAACGATTACCTAGACATGAATACTATTGTTTCTTGGACGTATACTCTGGCTATAACCAGGTCCCCATCGCCGAAAGGGATCAAGATAAAACCACATTTACTTATCCTTTCGGCACTTTTTCTTATAGACGCATGCCCTTTGGGTTATGCAACGCTCCCGCTACATTTCAGCGGTGTATGATGGGGATATTCTCAGACATGGTTGAGAATTTTCTGGAAATATTTATGGACGATTTCTCCATATTTGGGGACTCCTTTGAGGACTGTCTTCGTAATCTTGACGCAGTTCTTACCCGCTGTAAGGATAAGAACTTAACTTTGAATTGGGAAAAATGTCATTTTATGGTCCAAGAAAGTATTGTCCTTGGACATATAATTTCACGAAAAGGCATTGAGGTAGACAGAGCTAAAATAGATGTCATCCATAACCTCCCTCGTCCCAAATGCGTTAAAGATATACGATCTTTACTTGATCATGCAGGATTTTATAGGAGATTTATTAAGGACTTTAGCAAAATTGCTAGACCCTTAACTCTTATCTTGGCCTAAGACACAACATTTCACTTCGATTCGGATTGTGAGGCTGCTTTTGAGTCGCTTAAAAGAACTCTCACGACAGCCCCCGTTCTATCATCTCCGAATTGGAACCACCCGTTCGAGCTTATGTGTGATGCATCAGATTTTGCTATTGGTGCGGTCTTAGGGCAACACATTGATAAGATTCCACATGTAATTTACTATGCAAGTGGGACCTTGAACGATGCATAAATTAATTACACAACTACTGAAAAAGAACTCTTGGCAGTTGTATTTGCATTAGAAAAATTCAGGCCCTACTTGATTGGCTCGCCAATTTTGGTTTACACTGATCACTCCGCCCTACGACACCTTTTATCGAGGAAGGATGCTAAGGCCAGGCTAATATGTTGGATCCTGTTGTTACAAGAATTTGATCTTGTCATCCGAGACAAGAGTGGATGTGAAAACGTAGTAGCTGACCATCTTTTACGCATCTTTTCTTCACCAACGTTGACCGTGACGATAAATGACTCATTTCCTGACAAATAACTCTTGACCGTATCCTACGAACCTTGGTTCGTGGATATTGTGAATTATCTAGCAACGAGACTTATTCCTAGCAATTGGTCGAAACAAGACAAACTTCGATTTCTATCCCAAGTAAAATTCTTTTACTGGGATAGACCTTATTTGTTTAAGTATTGTTTCGATCAAATCATTCGTAGGTGTGTGCCTAACGATGAATTCAAGAGTGTGTTATCATTTTGTTATGATCAGGCATGCGGCGGTCACTTTGGTTCTCGAAAAACGGTGGAGAAAGTTCTGCAATGTGGTTTTTATTGGCCAACACTATTTAAAGATGCAAATGATCATTGCAAAACTTGCCCGCGGTGTCAGTACTTGGGTCAGATTTCACGAAGAAATGAGATGCCGTTCCAACCTATCTTGGTTGTGGAAATATTCAATGTTTGGGGTATTGATTTTATGGGCCCTTTTCCCAACTCTTTTGGGAATTTATAATTGTAACGTTTTGAAAATCGTTTAGGTGAATTTCGGAGAATCGGTAAAATAACGGGTGTTTTCCGTAAAAACCAAGATATAAATATCTTTTAATATAAAATTAAATATACCTATTCTAGCTATGAAATTGCTAGTATTTGATTTTTAATTGGCCACTTGTAAATTTCTAATTTTCTTAAAAATTTTCCGAAATTAATTAATTAAATATTATTTTAAGCCTTCACTAATACATTTAATTAGTGATAATTACAAATTGGAATGGGTTAATACAAGATTAGTGTATCATGACACATTAAACCAAATAAAAAAAATTTAACATGTAGTTTTTGTAATGAAAAGAAGTTGTAACGATGGTTTTACAAAAATATAAAAGAAAAATAAAATAGGGAATGTTGTAATTTGCAATATGAAACTTGAGGGGTTTTATTGTCACAAAAATTTCCACACACCCCCACACAAACCCAATTTCCCCCTCGGCTGAAACTGCAGGAATCCCCTCCCCCTTTCATGCCTCACACTTCTAGTTTAAAAAGAAAAGAGAATTAGAATGAAATGAGTGTTATAAAGGATGAAGTATGGGGTATTATTATATGATGTTTTGGGGCTTTTTCATGAGTTGACCCACACCCATACCTCACTCACCACTCCCTCTCCCTCACTGCCGAGCCTCCTGCTGTAGTTTCTTTTTTTTGCCCCCTTTTGTTCTACATCTCTTCTCACTTCAAATCTCCAAATTCCATTAAAATCCACACAATTTCCCACTAATTTCAATTAAACCTTTATCCATTTTTCTATTTCCCAAACTAGCTTGGAATCTTGGTGCAAGGGAGTACTTTGGGATGGCAATGTTGCTAGCTAGATCTACAAATTGTGAGGTATATTCTTACTCCAAGTGTTACCTTGTTGATAATTGTTGTAATCAAACTTAATTAGGTATCTAAATTGGTTTAATTTTCTAGTTGGAAATTGTAAAGAGAAGGGTTGAATTGGGAGTTAGGGTTTGGATTATTTGGTTATCGTTGTGTTGTGTAATTTAGAATCTTGAGAATTTTAAAACCCAACCTAGTTGTTAGTTTGCAAATTCACTTTAAAAATTGTTTAAATTGTATTTTGTTGCAAACTAGATTTTAGGATTAATGTAATTAAGTGAGATTAAAATCTAGTTAGGCTTTTTAGCACATGATTAAGGTTTCCATGAGTGGTTTAAATTTTAAAATATGCAAATTGTAGTCTAGTTGTTAAATTATAAATTGTTACAATTAAATTGTCCAAATTGCTTAAATTGCAAACTAGGTTTTTAGAATTAATGAAAATTGATGAGATTAAATTATGAAAATGGTTTGTATGACTTAATCAAGATATTTAGTGAGTATTGTAGCCGCTAGAATTGTTAAAACAACTAGATTTGAACTAAATTGGTAATTATTGCTTACTAGAGTTTCGGAAAAATAGCCGTTAAAGCGAATTTGAAGTTTGATGATTTAAACCCTATTTCATATATATGTTTAGTGTGTTGTGAAACCACGAATTGTACGTTTGGGTTTTTCTCGATCAATCGGCGTTTGTACGCCGATGTCGAGGGTTATTTGGTTCTTTTGCATGAGCGGACCATAGGTTTTGACCTATGTGAGATTCGTGTTTTGTTTTGGTCATGAGTCGGATTTTAATGCGATACGATGTGTTATGATACGTAGGTACCCTCATGAGGACCTCGAGACAACAAGCAAGCACGTGACGACATCGGCATTGACAAGAGAAGATCAAGGTGAGTAGATATATATATCTACAAGGGAAGTCGGGTGGATGGCGTATAGCACCCCCGCATTTTCGTAAAATATGATGTGATGTGATATAGTTATACATATTTATGTTATGGCGAGATATGAACCTTAGCAAGATAAGCTTTAGGAAATCATGGGTTAGTGTTAGCGAGATTTGAGGAAAGTGGTTTAGTTAGTTTCTTAGTCGCGAACCCTAGAGTAAGGTTGACACACATATACACATGTATACACGGGATATGGTTTTGGGTGTATACGTCATATGTATATATATATATGTATAGGTGGATGTGTTGGTGCTTATATATATATACATACACGTATACACGGATGTTGAGGATAGTATATGGTACTTGGAGATGAGTCGATGTGATTGGGCATGATGCCGTGAGATCAGTGATGTGATTTGGTTCGTACTATGAGATACGACAGGAGATTATAGCGGATGTTTAGGCGATGTGTTTTAGACTCACGCACATATATTTGTTGATGGTATCAGTTTGTACTAGACTTAGATCTGTACTCCAGTTCATGACATATGATGATAAGGATACCAGATGAGTAATGAGATAAATATGATATTTGACCCGTACACAGATTTGGGATGCCGTACGATAGATTTACCGTACGAGATATAGTTATGATGTTGGATCCGCACTCTTGACTCAAGGATGTCATATATATATATATATATATATTGTATCGTATGTGATACTATTGAAGCGAGATCACCGACTACTAGGTATATATATAGATCGACTCAGACTTAGATGGATTTCCTTACCCTTTTGACTGGGCTCGAGTCATACTAGTTTTCAAAAGTGGAGAATCGTGAGTATTTTAAATACCAAACTGTATGACTCGTATATTGGTTAGGTATATTTTTCGGTGTTGCTGTTACTACATCACTTTCTGTATATTCATGATGTTTCATCGCATTGCATGCTCGTACATATGTTATCTGTATTTATTATGAAACCCTGCTGTCAGGACACCAGCACCATTACCGATGATGCGTATGTTCCACGTACACTTGCTTGCCGGCTCACACACATCATCATCGGAAATTGCCATGTCACGTACATCTTAGAGAATACTATTCATTGACATAGCTTGCTAGTTGATAGTTGCAATATGTTATAGCTTTCATATGCTAGTTTAACTATTGCATTCATTGCATGATATCAGATGCATTCATGTATTCATTGGTTATGCAGCATTATGGAGATTTGTGTTGGTTTTCACTGTTTATTGACATGGTGATTTGATGATTTCGGATCCTTCTTGAGATTTTCTGGATTTGGAAATCGCATGTGAAAGTTTTATAAACTGATGAGTTATTTTAAAGGGAAAAATGCGGTTTTCCTTAATATGACGAGTCTTGTCCACCATGATGTTTTCTCGGTTCTGAGATGGTTTTCGAGACCCGATTCGAGGAGTTGGATGAACCGTCTACGGGTACATGGTGGACCCGGTATGGTACCCTGGGACAAGAAGCTCGAGTTGTAGACGATGAGCCCGGCAGGGGCAGACGGCCTACCGGTGATTGTTTGGCGTGGCAGATATCCGGAGGATACCGTTCGTAGTCGTGTGATTGATGATATGGGCCGATCCGGACTGACGGGGCCTGAGTATTGAGATATTGAGATTTGAGACACTGAGATATTGAGATTTGATGATATAGGCCAGTCCGGATAGCCGGAGCCTGAGATATTGAGATATTGAGATTTATGTTTTGTGTCGATACTTGACACTGATTTCTCTATTGATTTCATTGATGATACTCGATTTATATACATACAGAAATCTTATTAAATAAAGAAAACAGTTATCTCATTCATGATGTTTTCTGTTTCCATTAGTAATGCATTCATACATCATATATCTGATATGTTGCTATCTAAGGCACTGACACGAGCACGTGGTATTGCACTTATGTGTAGATGGATCATGATATTTATTTAAGAATATTACTTGATATGTCCTAGGATAGCGTCATACATGCGATTTCTGCTCTGTGATATTTTCTACTCATGAGTTGGCAACTCACCCCCGTTGTGCCACAGTTTCTTGCAGGTTTTGCTGTACAGGTTCTTGACGGCTTTGCTGGCTCACTGCTTTCATTTCGAGTGATTGCTTTGGTAGGTGGGTTCACTTGCATCGTGACCACCATTGTACATTTATTATTTCCGTTGTATCTAGTAAACACTATCAACCGGACTTGTATATTTGATAGAACTAGAAGACCATTGTTTATTTTTCGACCTTAGAGTCGCGCTTGTATTATTATGGTTTTCTGGTGGATTTGGGCTTTCTTTTGAGTTTTGATCCTCGCCCTTCGGCGTTGTATATTATATTGCTTGCGTGGTTTGTCCGCCCTTTTGGCGAAGAGCTAGCTCCCGTTTGGGGATGCCTTATTCATTATTTATGCTTTATCAGGTTTTGTACCCGTTTGGGGTCAGTATTTACAAAGGAAACTCTGTCGAAATTTTCAGAAAAGGCTTGAGATTTTAAAAATGCATACTTCGGCTTATCTTGTTAAACTTCTTGCTTTAAAATTGGTTTTTTTTCTTCACTCTACTGCTTTAATTGGTTTTGATTTCTGGGTTTTGGCTTACTTAGATTACGTACGCCTCGAGACGTTTCATAATTTAAGTGCCGGTCATGTTCCGTATTTTTCGGGTTATGATAAAGTTGGTATCAGAGAATTAGGTTTTACCTTCTGAGTGTAGGATGACCCTTGGTTGATGGAGTAGGTGACTCAAGTAGAGTGACCTACCGTGTGTATATTCCGCGGTATACTTGCGATACGATACTTCGCTTAAGAAGCCTTAGGATGTACATTTCTTTGCACAGTATTATATTTGTTCCTATGATCTATCCTCATCGGTACCAATTTACGGGTTTGTTATCACGGTTGTACGGGCATGGAGAGCTACGACTAGAGTTGCGGTCAGCACGAGCTCGTCACGGACGAGGACTGACCAGGGCGTGATTCCAGGGACATACGATTGCATAGGGGCGTCATTTTATTGTGGTTTCACGCCATTAACGTTGATGGATCGCTGTTACGAGATTTCTCGGACATGCAGATCAGCACCAGAGGATTGGGCCACTGATAGAGGCCAGTCAGATTGTGATGACCGTCAAAGCATAGATTATTTTGATGATTGAGGCACTGTTCATGGTGCGGAAGATTGAACCAGTGACTTCGGCAAATGAAAAGATTTCGCCCCAGATGTTTGAAGTTAATGCCGCACGAGTTATATTTCGAGATATGATAGAAGATCGCTAGTTACCAGAGATGAAAGACTAGGACATGTGATTCATTGCCTACCCAGATGCGAGATCATCAGATTGATTGATTCCAGCTAGAGACGACTTCACGCTGATACGTTGAGAGTCGATATAGACGATCGAATGTCAGGAACCCATTTTCCAAGTTTAAAGTATTCGGAAAATAATGCAAGTAATTCTACGGACCCTCTAGAAGAATGAAACCCTAACTCGAAATAATGACCATGGAACGCCGGTGAACCTTAGGGTTTGCGGCAGTTCAACGGTGCCATTAGCGAGGCTTGGGTTTGACCTTCTACGGTTGGTCCATAGGTGCTGTGGCATATATTCGATACTATTAAACTGTACCCAAGATATTGATCTCTTGGGGGATTATGGAATCTTGACGAATCGATCGAAAAGTTCGACATCATTCAGATATCATGTGATGGGATACATTGCTTGGGAGACTCCAGATACGAGTATAGCCGTTGGAGCGCAGTCCATGCAGCCACAAGGAGACGAGTCCGAATCAGTCGACATTAGAGAAAAGTGGAGTAAGAGATTCATACGAGATCGTGATGAAAGGACGTTCCACTCCGCTGACATCACAGATGTGATACGCATGCAGAGGCGTTGTAAATGGATATATCTTCCAGGAGAAGTCGTGCTGAGTATGCAGCTGTTTTGGAATAAGAAAGAGATATAGTAAAATAATATAGCCTCCGTACAGTTCGGCATAGGCGAGATCGGAAGAGACCCTAAGCAGGTTCTTTTCAGGACACTGCTGCAATGAGATTTGCACCGAAGATCAAATATGTGACGTATATTCAGAGGACCAGAGGAGTACTAGAGCGGATTGTTTCCGTTAGTACACCGAACCGGGCCGACGAGCCAATGGATTGCAATATTGATAATCCACAGAGAAATGAAAACCCAGAGATAAAAGACGCCAGACCGTGAGCAGGAGGCAGCGGATGTTCTTGCTCTGCCAGTCTTGGGCGCACCGACACTTTTCGATATTGTAGGAGGCGTACCTCAATGTCTTTCGTTGCGATTTGCGTTGTGATCTGAATATCACTCTTATATCACTTGAATTTGAGTTTTGATGATTGGGCTTTATGGTATTGTTTTTGTGCAACATCGCTGCACCTACTGGGTATTTACATTTTTGTGCATAGTTATTGCACTTGAGATATGTTTTCGTACACCGTTATGTTGATTTATGATTTGTGCGTATTTATTGCACTTGATATCGGTTTATGCCTTGGCTGCACATATTTATGATTTCGTGGATTTCGTACGGTTGATTTGATTTTTGTGCATATGGTATGCACTCGATTTGGTTTATGCACTCGGTATAGCTTACATGTGCCTGCAATGCATTGATACGTGTTTTGTGCACGCAGTTGCACGCGTTTATGATTTTATACACCTTGGCACACTCGGTGTTGCTTTTTATACGCATTTGAGTTATTAATGCATTTTCATGCACTTGTTGTACCCGATTGTATTTTGTGCAGTTGTTGCACTAGCTTTTTACGCTGTGCATTGTTGCACCATATTGTATTTCGTGCACTGGATGCACTGTATTTGGTATTTCGTGCACTGGATCACTGTATTTGATATTTCGTGCACTGGATACACCGGATTCGTATTTCGAGCATTTGTTGCACCAGCTAGGTATTTTGTGCATTGGTTGCATCGGACATATACTCTGTACCTTGGTTGCACCCGATATATGTCTTGAGCATTTGTGTTACCAGATTTGTGTTTTGTGCGCGTCTGCACTTGATATTCGTTTTCATGCATGTTACTGCACTAGATACTTTTCACATACTGACGTGCTTGGATTGGATTTTGCGCATGTTCGGCGCTTGATATTGGATTTCGTGATTTCGTGCATATTGGATGCACATGATTTAGATTTTATTCATGCATGATGGATGCACCTGATTTGGATTTTCGCGCATGTTGGGCGCATGATATGAGATATGATTTTGGAGCAAACCAGATGCACTAAATCGGGATTCTTTGTGCATATCAGATGCACCTGATATTGTTGTCCTGCACACCCGTTGCACTGAACAGATGCTTTCGTGTACACCCGTTGCACTTAGATATTGGTTCTGTGCACATGTATGGCACATTCATGGATTTTGATTTCCGTGCGCACCAGACGCACGTATCATTCATATGCACATTTCGGGATTGATTCTTATGGAGCAGTATGTTTTTATGATATTTACTATTTGTTTTCATACTGAGCAGGACTAGTCAGAGGACAGTACCTGGATATGTTTTGCATGCATTGATAGTTTCGAAGGGATTTCCAAAGAGAAGCTATAGTCTCAGTATTTACCTACGTATCTGAGATGACACGAAACATTTTATAAAGGAAACCCTTCTAAATCGTTTTCAAAACGGCGAGACGTGCATATGAAACAAAGGATATATATATATATATATATATATATATATATATATATATATATATATATATATATATATATATATATAAAACACCCGAGTTCATTTATACCAATTTCAGTTCTTGTATTTCTTTATTCGTGATACTCTTGCTTTAACGTATTATGGATGCGAATGGTATTTTACACTTTACATTGCATTCGACCCGACCCGCTTGCTTGAACCTGTTTGATTCTTATTTATAGATTACCGTGACTTGTTGCATGGACACGTGCATCTCATGATTAGTACATACTGGTATTTTATCTAGTATTGCATCTTTTATCATATAACATTTTAGGTCACAGAAAATAATTTAAAATCGCATTTCATAACCTGCATGTTACCCCTAACCCCGTGGTAGCATCCGCACATTTTGTTCTCGTCCCGTTCAGTGAAACGGACGTGTTTGGATGGCTACGCGCACGTACGTGCATCCGTTCTTAGGGGTATGCATTTTCTTTAACTGGGCATTCATTTTGAAATTTGGAAGTCGCATATATTTTTCATATTTTAAATCTGAATTTTTAGACCCGACTCGGGCGTGTTTTGGAGTAAGTTTGTATTTGCCAAAATCTCAAAACGGACTAATATTATATTTTTTTATATATTTATAAACTATTAATATATTTTAACTAAAATATATTATTTTATCCTTATATATACTAACTGACAGAATTTTTTTATATATATATTATTTATTTTTAATTAAACTAATCACAACTCTCTCCCTCTTTCTCGCTGATTATATATATATTTATATTTTTTTAATATATTTATATTTTTCTAACATAATCCTAAAATCTTAACAGTCCAGCTATCTTTCTCTCTCCCTTTCTTTTTCTTTCTCTTTCTCTCTCCTTTCGTTACCTCTCTCTCTCCTCCCCTCTTCCTTTCTCTCTCCCCGAATACAAACAACTTTCTCTCTCCTTACTATTCACGCGTCTCTCTCTCTCCCCTCTCGATCTCTTCTCTCTCTCCTCTATCTCTCATATATTAACTCTCTCTCTCTCTATTTATTTATTCCTTCTTCTTTCTTTTTAAACCCACGAACCCTAACCCGCCTGCTTCCGCAGCCGTCGCACCCACGCCTCGTCTCACCGCCGGCGACCACGTCGTAGTCGCCCTATCTCCTCGACCTCACTTTCTCTCTCCCCGCTCATCTCTTTATCTCCCCTGCAACCTTTCCCGACGAGAACCCCACGACCCAAGAGCCCGTGACCCATCCTCGCTGCACCCTCCTCGCCGGCGACCACGTCGTCGTCGCCTCACCCCTCGCGGCCACCCTCTCCTCACCTCTTCCCTTCTCTCTCCCGAGCCCCTGCAAACACCCCGATAGCTCCTCAAGAACCTGCACACCCGAAGCCTTAACCCTAGCCTTTGCCGGACCCTCGCCGTTGATGGCTCATCGTCATCGACGACTCCCTTGCCACCTCCTCTGTCCCCGAACACCAACCCCAGAGCACCAGCCCCTTCCTCTCTTCTCCTTCTTCTTCTCCTACAACTTCTTCTTCTCCTACAACTTCTTTTTCTCTTTCTACATTCTCGGTTTTCGACCGTCGCCGGAGCCGTGCTCGCCGCCGCTGATCCGGGCGACTCTGTGGACGTCCCCTACTTGCGTGGTTAACTTCTTGATGTGTCTGGACCTTCCCGTGTGCACGTGTGGATGTTGCAACATTTGCCGACATTAGACGCTGTGTGCGCATCCCGTATCGTAATCCGACCAAGGCAAGTAAAACTTGCTACATGCTATTTTATATTATTTCATATTCATATAAATACATATTAATCATGAAGTTTGAATCTAGTGCCCTATATTACAATTTAACATTCGATGTCCATTTTATCATTTTAGATTCATAACTTGGAACATACCGTGTTGCATTTTGAGTTATTATACATAGTACCCACATCCGTGTTTAAATCACTTAATAATTATTTACATAGCCCATAATACCCTTTTAAATAGTTAATAATTGTTCAAACACCTGTTTGCATCCATATCGTTTAGTATACATAATATTGCATCCATAGATCACTTGAATATATAGTATTACAATATTAACATTCCACATTTGATACATTGAAGTTTAATTAGTATTGGAACTTTAACTTTAACCCTAATCATAACTGTGCATCTATATGCCTTAATCTGTACCTGATTGCATATCCCATTACAATGTTCCATTTTATTGTTCTATTAGTACCCCATGCTTGTTTTGTTTACCATGCTTATGTTAGTTGATTATGAGCACCCACTTGACATTTTGTGCACCCCTGACATGACTTGTTACACCTACTACTTGACACGACATGGTACCGTGCAACTCTTGACATGATATGATACCTATGTACTACCTAACTCGACCTGATATACCATGGCTTTACCTGTTACCTGATCTTGTGTCTAATGCCAACAAACCTGACCTGTTGTCCTTACGGACAGTTCCTGTTGTCTATCCAGACAAACCTGTACCTGCCTGATCCTGTGTTGGCATTAGCTCCAGATTATTTAATACCTGACTCGAATACATATAACCTGGGGTATGGGGAAATCAATGATGAAACCTGACTTGTAACTCGACAGTTCGCTACCTTTACTGATCATTTTTAGAGGCTAGGCCAGCCTTGGGATGATGCTGCTGACATCATCCATCGTTACCCACTATCTTTTAGAGGCTAGGCCAGCCTTGGGATGATGCTGTGGACATCATTCATCGTTACCCTTTTCCTTTTAGTGCCAGCGGCATGTCTCGGTTTCAGCCCGAGAATCTTTACCGTGATCCCGGGCACGCACGGGATACTATTGAGTTATATCGATGATTCATCAAATTGATTTCAAAGATTGAGAGTAGTTAACCCAATAGACCAGTTTAGATTACTCACTACACATTACCCACCGTCCTTACTTATATCACTGTTATGACTGCGTTATTATTTAAACTCATACCTGCATGTATTGCTACCCCTGTTTATAGTATTGCTTGATATTATGACGCAGTGACGTCTGGGTTTTGCATGGCCCAGATCCTCTACCTTTGTTGCAGACCGATCAGGAGTACTGCCGCTGCTATACCGAGCGGTGAGGACCCTGTTGGTATCCAGTCTTACTTTCCAGGTGTTTATTTGATCTTTTGCTTCCGCATATTATATTATTTCTTGACTCATTTATTCTGGCACATGGACATGTACTAGATAGTTTAGTTTACTTTCCTGTTCTTGATATCTCTACAGCCGTAATGTGACTGTGGAGCGATTTTTTCTATCCACAGGTAGCATGGTTGGCTATGTCACGTTCCCATCTTAGCGTACTCTGGGAAGCGGGGCGTGACAATATATATATATATATATATATATATATATATATATATATAGTTATTTTCTTACAATAGACGTCCGCCACTTGCAGTGATACGCGTATTGCACAGCAACACGAAAGGTTTGGCATGCATTTCCTTCTGATGTTTACATGTATGGTTTTGATGTATATCATGATTGGTTTCGTTTTGGGCTTTGACATTGATGTCTTCTCCATGACTCCGATGATTGCGGGATGCTTGACGGAGTTTTGATTTGGAGTTATCTGCTCACTGTTCATGCGCATGCTTTGCGCTATAATGCGTCCTATGTATTGATGATTTCGGAGCCCCGACGACTTGGACTTTTTACTGAAATGTTTTAGTATTTGAGGGGTTTAAATTTAAATTCGGGGACCGAATTTCTTTAAGGGGGAAGATTGTAACGTTTTGAAAATCGTTTAGGTGAATTTCGGAGAATCGGTAAAATAACGGGTGTTTTCCGTAAAAACCAAGATATAAATATCTTTTAATATAAAATTAAATATACCTATTCTAGCTATAAAATTGCTAGTATTTGATTTTTAATTGGCCACTTGTAAATTTCTGATTTTCTTAAAAATTTTCCGAAATTAATTAATTAAATATTATTTTAAGCCTTCACCAATACATTTAATTAGTGATAATTACAAATTGGAATGGGTTAATACAAGATTAGTGTATCATGAAAGATTAAACCAAATAAAAAAAATTTAACATGTGGTTTTTGTAATGAAAAGAAGTTGTAACGATGGTTTTACAAAAATATAAAAGAAAAATAAAATAGGAAATGTTGTAATTTGCAATATGAAACTTGAGGGGTTTTATTGTCACAAAAATTTCCACACACCCCCACACAAACCCAATTTCCCCCTCGGCTGAAACTGCAGGAATCCCCCCCCCCCCTTTCATGCCTCACACTTCTAGTTTAAAAAGAAAAGAGAATTAGAATGAAATGAGTGTTATAAAGGATGAAGTATGGGGTATTATTATATGATGTTTTGGGGCTTTTTCATGAGTTGACCCACACCCATACCTCACTCACCACTCCCTCTCCCTCCCTGCCGAGCCTCCTGCTGCAGTTTCTTTCCCCCCCTTTGTTCTACATCTCTTCTCACTTCAAATCTCCAAATTCCATCAAAATCCACACAATTTCCCACTAATTTCAATTAAACCTTTATCCATTTTTCTTTTTCCCAAACTAGCTTGGAATCTTGGTGCAAGGGAGCATTTTGGGATGGCTATGTTGCTAGCTAGATCTACAATTTGTGAGGTATAATCTTACTCCAAGTGTTACCTTGTTGATAATTGTTGTAATCAAACTTAATTAGGTATCTAAATTGGTTTAATTTTCTAGTTGGAAATTGTAAAGAGAAGAGTTGAATTGGGAGTTAGGGTTTGGATTATTTGGTTATGGTTGTGTTGTGTAATTTAGAATCTTGAGAATTTTAAAACCCAATCTAGTTGTTAGTTTGCAAATTCACTTTAAAAATTGTCCAAATTGTATTATGTTGCAAACTAGATTTTAGGATTAATGTAATTAAGTGAGATTAAAATCTAGTTAGGCTTTTTAGCACATCATTAAGGTTTCCATGAGTGGTTTAACATTTTAAAATATGCAAATTGTTGTCTAGTTGTTAAATTGTAAATTGTTACAATTAAATTGTCCAAATTGCTTAAATTGCAAACTAGGTTTTTAGAATTAATGAAAATTGATGAGATTAAACTATGGAAATTGTTTGTATGACTTAATTAAGATATTTAGTGAGCATTGTAGCCGCTAGAATTGTTAAAACAACTAGATTTGAACTAAATTGGCTATTGTTGCTTACTAGAATTTCGGAAAAATAGCTTTTAAAGCGAATTTGAAGTTTGATGATTTAAACCCTATTTCATATATATATTTAGTGTGTTGTGAAACCAAGAATTGTACGTTTGGGTTTTTCTTGATCAATCGGCGTTTGTATATCGATGTCGAGGGTTATTTGGTTCTTTTGTATGAGCGGACTATAGGTTTTGACCTATGTGAGATTCGTGTGTCGTTTTGGTCATGAGTCGGATTTTAATGCGATAAGATGTGTTATGATACGTAGGTACTCTCACGAGTACTTCGAGACGACAAGCAAGCGCGTGGCGACATCGGCATTGACAAGCGAAGATCAAGGTGAGTAGATATATATATCTACGGGGGAAGTCGGGTGGATAGCGTATAGCACCCCCGCATTTTCGTAAAATATGATGTGATGCGATATAGTTATACATATTTGTGTTATTGCGAGATATGAATCTTAGCAAGATAAGCTTTAGGAGATCATGGGTTAGTGTTAGCGAGATTTGAGAAAAGTGGTTTAGTTAGCTTCTTAGTCGCGAACCCTAGAGTAAGGTTGACACACATATACACATGCATACACGGGATATGGTTTTGGGTGTATACGTCATATGCATATATATATATATATATATATATATATATATATATATATATATATATATATATATATATATGTAAAGGTGGATGTGTTGGTGCTTATATATATATACATACACGTATACACGGATGTTGATGATAGTATATAGTACTTGGAGATGAGTCGATGTGATTGAGAATGCTGCCGTGAGATCTGTGATGTGATTTGGTTCGTACTATGAGATACGACAGGAGATTATACCGGATCTTTAGGCGATGTGTTTCAGACACACACACATTATTTGTTGATGGTATCAGTTTGTACTAGATTTAGATCTGTACTCCAGTTCATGACATATGATGATAAGGATACCAGATGAGTAATGAGATAAATATGATATTTGACCCGTACCTAGATTTTGGATGCCGTACGATATATTTACCGTACGAGATATAGTTATGATGTTAGATCCGCACTCTTGACTCGAGGATGTCATATATATATATATATATATTTTATCGTACATGATACTATTGAAGCGAGATCACCGACTACCAGGTATATATATAGATCGACTCAGACTTAGGTGGATTTCCTTACCCTTTTGACTGGGCTCGAGTCATACTAGTTTTCAAAAGTGGAGAATCGTGAGTATTTTAAATACCAAACTGTATGACTCGTATATTGGGTAGGTATATTTTTTGGTGTTGCTGTTACTACATCACTTTCTGTATATTCATGATGTTTCATCGCATTGCATGCTCGTACATATGTTATCTGTATTTATTATGAAACCCTGCTTTCAGGACACCAGCACCATTACCGATGATGCGTATGTTCCACGTACACTTGCTTGCCGGCTTACACACATCATCATCGGAAATTGCCATGTCACGTACACCTTAGAGAATACTATTCATTGACATAGCTTGCTAGTTGCTAGTTGCAATATGTTATAGCTTTCATATGCTAGTTTAACTATTGCATTCATTGCATGATATCAGATGCATTCATGTATTCATTGGTTATGCAGTATTTTGGATATTTATGTCGGTTTTCACTGTTTATTGACATGGTGATTTGATGATTTCGGATCCTTCTTGAGATTTTCTGGATTTGGAAACCGCATGTGATAGTTTTATAAACCGATGAGTTATTTTAAAGAGAAAAATGCGGTTTTCCTTGATATGATGAGTCTTGTCCACCATGATGTTTTCTCGGTTCTGAGATGGTTTTCGAGACCCGATTCGAGGAGTTGGATGAACCGTCTGCGGGTACATAGTGGACCCGGTATGGTACCCCGGGGCAAGAAGCTCGAGTTGTAGATGATGAGCCCGGCAGGGGCAGACTGCCTACCGGTGATTATTTGGCACGACAGATATCCGGAGGATATCATTCGTAGTTGTGTGATTGATGATATGGGCCGATCCGGACTGACGGAACCCGAGTATTGAGATATTGAGATATTGAGTTTTGAGACACTAAGATATTGAGATTTGATGATATAAGCCAGTCCGGATAGCCGGAGCCTGAGATATTGAGATATTGAGATTTATGTTTTGTGTCGATACTTGACACTGATTTCTCTATTAATTTCATTGATAATACTCGATTTATAAACATACAGTAATCTCATTAAATAAAGAAAACAGTTATCTCATTCATGATGTATTCTGTTTCCATTAGTAATGCATTCATACATCATATATCTAATATGTTGCTATCTGAGGTACTGACACGAGCATGCGGTATTACACTTATGTGTAGATGGATCAGGATATTTATTTGAGGATATTACTTGATATGACCTAGGATAGCGTCATACATGCGATTTCTGCTCTGTGATATTTTCTATTCACGAGTTGGCAACTCACCCCCGTTGTGCCACAGTTTCTTGCAGGTTTTGCCGTACAGGTTCTTGACGGCTTTACTGGCTCACTGCTTTCATTTCGGATGTTGCTTTGGTAGGTGTGTTCACTTGCATCGTGACCACCATTGTACATTTATTATTTCCGTTGTATCTAGTAAACTCTATCAACCAGACTTGTATATTTGATAGAACTAGAAGACCAGTGTTTATTCTTTTGACTTTAGAGTCGCGCTTGTATTATTATGGTTTTTTGGTAGATTTGGACTTTCTTTTGAGTTTTGATCCTCGCCCTTCGGCGTTGTATATTATATTGCTTGCATGGTTTTGTCCACCCTTTTGGCGAAGAGCTAGCTCTCGTTTGGGGATGCCTTATTTATTATTTATGCTTTATCAGGTTTTGTACCCGTTTGGGGTCAGTATTTACAAAGGAAACTCTGCCGAAATTTTCAGAAAAGACTTGAGATTTTAAAAATGCATACTTCGCTTTATGTTGTTAAACTTCTTGCTTTAAAATTGGCTTTTTTTCTTCACTCTACTTCTTTAATTGGTTTTGATTTCTGGGTTTTGGCTTACTTAGATTACGTACGCCTCGAGACGTTTCGTAATTTAAGTGCCGGTCATGTTCCGTATTTTTCGGGTCGTGACAATATATCTTGTTAGCGGTTGATTACGTCTCGAAATGGGTAGAAGCAATACCTTGTCGCACTAATGACAACAAGGTTGTCATTAAGTTCCTTAAAGAAAATATCTTTTCACGATTCGGACATTCTCGCGCTATAATTAGCGACAACGGGACGCATTTCTTTAATCAGTCTTTTGAGGCTTTGATGCGGAAATATGCTATCAACCACAAACTTTCTACGCCCTATCATCCCCAAACAAGCGGGCAAGCTGAGATCTCAAATAGGCAAATCAAACAAATTTTGGAGAAGACGGTTTCTAAAAACCGTAAAGATTTGTCAACCAAATTGACGGATGCCCTTTGGGCATTTCGAATAGCTTATAAGACCGAGCTTGGTATGTCTCCTTACCGCCTTGTGTTTAGGAAGGCATGCCACCTTTCTGTCGAGATCGAACATAAAGTAATGTGGGCTATCAAAGAGCTAAACTTTGATTTTGATCAAGCCAGCAGCTATCGGAAGCTGCAATTGAATGAGCTAAGCGAACTCCGTGATGAAGCTTACGATAATGTGGTGATAGTAAAGAACCGGACTAAAGTGTTCCACGATAAAAACCTTTTTAGAAAAACTTTTACAACGGGACAACAAGTCCTTCTTTACAATTCCCGTCTCCATCTTCATCCGGGTAAGCTTAAATCTCGTTGGAAAGGACCTTTTGTTGTGCGGTATGTACACTCGCATGGGACAGTAGAAGTTGAAAATATAAAAAACGGTTCAATTTTTAAAGTAAATGGGTATGGATTGAAACCGTATTTTTCCGCTGACCCAGCGGAGGAGCTCCTGTTTTTACAGGAGCCACTTTATCATAACTAAATTCCTCCGCCTCACCTCCATTTTTCGGTAACATTGTATCATCTTAAGAATGGAGGTGAGTGAAAAAAGGACTTAACTGAATATCTGTGCATGCCAAAGAACAAGTTTGGGGTTAGTCTTCATTTAATTATTATTTTACCACTATTATTGTCTCTCCCCAAGTCTACAGGTCTATGCTCTCAAAGGACAACATCAGTGAGGACACTGCTGAAAACAGGTTTGGAGGGATTGTATTCACTGAATTATCTTTGGCACTGGGCATTAAATTTTTTTTTATAATAAGAGATTAGAAAGTGAAAAATTATATCTGAAAGATAGGAAGAGTTTAAGAAAAACAAGAAAGTTAGAAGTCTTCTTAAATAAAATTAGTAATAAGTAGTTATGAGCCGTTGTCCCAAGGGTTTGCAAGATGAAGAAAATTACTAATAGGAGGATAAAAATAAGTCTGAAAAATAATCCCTATTCTTGAGGCCAAACATCTGAATGTTGATACCCTACTATACGCACTTACACACATCTTGAAACATGGGATAGTAGAGGATACCTTGAAATGCTCTTGTCAAAAAACCTTAGTATGAAGGAAAAAAATTATAAGTGGTAGAGGAAAAAAATTATAAGTGGTAAAGAAAAAAATATAAAAAAATGAACACTGGTTTTGTAATTACCAAGGCAACATAAAAAAATATAGCGAGGGTGCTTTATCACTTAGTGACTTAGACCAACTGGTTTGGGAGCCACTGCTAAGCCTTGGGTGTTGCAAGACGAGAAATTACACCTTAATACGCAAGCACATTTTGTAATCGGTTGGTTAGTAGCTTAAGAAGTATTAACGGTCGCATGAAGGATGTGTGGGCAATTTCATAAAAAAAATTCACCTACTAAATAGTACTTTGGAAGATGGACAAGAGTATGATAGCTTGAATTGAATTCTCTAAGTGTAGGGATGTCTTTTACACACACGTAGGGGTATATGATCAATATTTGGAAGAAAGATAGGGAGGAAGACTAAAGGGTATGTTTTATTGAGGGATGATGTGATTTCTAACATTTTTTCATGATCATTAAGGTAGGGCTTATAGCAACTGAAAAAACTGGTGTAGTAGAAAACTCTTATTTTCAAGTTCTTTCTTTCATAATTCTTATCTTTGTATGTAACTTTCACTATCTTTATTTTATTATAGGATTTTGTGGGTGTAATCCGCTAAAAACCCTCAGGAGACAACACTCCTCCCACTAGGGACACCTAGATGTTTAACGGCTTGTTGCACGTGCTCAGTGCAATCGTGTTGCCTACGAAAATGTGCTACTTAGGTTTTTTCTTTTTCTTTTCTCTTGAATAACTAGTTTGCTCGGGACGATCGAAGTTAAGTTTGGGGGTATTTGTTCAGTTGAAAATATTACGCATTTGATATGACATTTTTCTTACTATTTTTATATAATAAAAGGTGTTTATTATAAATATGACACATATGAGGGTTTATCCGTAAAAATACTATTTTCATGTGTTTATATATTATAATTAACATTATGAAGGAAAATATAAGCATATAATATCTATGTAATATTTGGTCCATTTAAATATACTTACCTTATTAAATATTTTTGACCAATTCTCTTAAAACTATAATATCATGTCAAATGGTTAATATAATATCTCAATAAAAACAAATTCTACCAACATTATTTATTGAGATAATTGTGCAGAAATTATATCAGGACTGGAATCAAGAAAATCCAAGTTATCGAGATCAAATATGCCGAAATCTTAAAGTAAATCGAAGAAATCAATTCTGGCAGAGACTTAGAGAAGATTTTCAGATTCCAGATATCAAAATAGTCTACATGTGTCACCAGAAGAGGCCATAAGATTTTTGAAGCAATGAACCCCCTAACCCATCGCGGATCCGCGGCCAAACCCACCAAATGGCCGCGGTTCCGCCGCAATATTGAGGAGTTAGGGCTCTGGATTTTCTGGTTTGGATCCTAACAACTAATTACCATATTAGGAAACTAGGGTTCTGGCTCTGTGACTATAAACAAGGACCGAGAGCCTCTTGGAAAAATCATCACACCAACGCGATCACGAAGTCTACGACGGCTCAAGAATCCTAGTTGATCATCAACAGTTCATCTACCTCCTTAGAAGAGATCGAGAAGCAAACTAGGGTTTTGTAATCATTTTCTAAAGGAACAAAGTGTAATCGATCTTGTTGATTAATAAAGGTAGTTGTTTTCTTATATCATTTTATTTTCTGTAGTTTTAAATATGATTTCCCTTTCTATCTTTTCTTTTCCCAACATGCGCGAATAATTCTCTGCTTGTTAGGGTTCGTAGGATTAGGGTAGATTAATGGATGATGAAGATCCTTAAACTCTTTTTACGTCCTATAAAGTTTATAAACTTTACCAAAAGAATAGTTAACATCCTAATTGGGCGCGCTATCAATTCATTGATAGTCATGACCACGATTAGAGATTAGATTAACAATTGTTTTGGTAAAGGCTAGACATGAACGGAGATCCATGTCAAGATAAGGGTTAAGAGTGGGGACCCTATTCCCTCCAGAAACCCTAATCTACATGCATCACTGTTGATCTAGTTTTAAATCTATTAAAGGATAAAAGGAGTAAACTTTAATTAATCATCCATGACTACTAAATCTTAACGAACCCTACAAGCCCCCTTCTAATACAAAAACCTACGTCCGTAGTTAATCTAGATCTATATCCTGCATCCGTGTTTGACGTAGATCTAGAATCTACAACTATTCTTTATTCTTCCTCCTTTCCTAATCAACACACGTAAAGTAAGATTAAAAGATTCAACGTTTCCCTGAAGATGACCCATACTCATCTCGGTCTAGCTACACGCAACACCGTTATTGATTGCGGTTATTCTACAAACACTTCTCTAAAACAAAAGAGCAATCGGTCTTCTACCATCTTCATAAGCTCCTTGAGGCGTGCTTGATTGAACTTGGCTGCCAGTCTTCCTTCGTCGAAGATGATCCACCCGAGAGATGTAGCTCATGGCTCTAGCTCCACATCAAAAGCAAGTGAAGCAACTACGGATTTTAGGTTGCTAATCTAGAATGCCTAGGATGTAGTGAGTGTTCTAAGTGTTTATCCATCTCACCTCCTCTCATGATTCTCAACTCATGAGATTGTAGAGAGGAGATTGAGCATGGAGGTGGAGGAACTCAAGAAACTCAAGAGAGGAGAGTGAAGCATGATGGTGAGAAGAAAACTCATCTCTCAAAAATAATAAGCCATCCATGGAGAAAGAAAATCTTATAGCATAGTTTTGTAAAACATTTCTTTTCAATTTAAAATCGAGCCTATGCTTGAATAATTTGCATAAATGAATTAACAATTCATTTGTGCACACTATGCAAGCATGGTTCTTACCATACTGCCCTCTCTCAATTATCCACCTCATTTCCTATTTAAATAAATGGACAAAAAATCTAAATGAGGTGTCCACCTTCTAGAATGTTATCTGTATAAATACGGATTATATTCTACTGTATATACATACCTGTATTCGTATCGAAATACGAATACCCGAAGAGTTAGAATAACATAATGAACATAATAATAGAATATACATATCGAAATACATATACGTAAATTATTAAATCGATACCTGATTTAATAATTCGGCTCAAACCCGAGCCAGCTAGTATTATCAACTGTCCGATCGAAAGTCCTGGTACATAGTACAATCAATTGATCGGAACCATGCACGTGTGCTATACGGCTATTACATTGTTTCGCCAAAACTAGGGCAACCCTCTGTGTGGGACTCTAAAGACTCGTCAATACGCTGGTAGTGGGTTTAACCACAAGCACGTCAGCGACACTAGCTGTACGTAATGGCTACCCAGGTATTGAGCGAAAGGAAGGCCGACGAGCAAACTCATCCGAACGAACCTTTACTGAGCCTGTCAGTGACAATCTCCGTATAGTCCGATCTGTTCATCTAAGAGTATCGCATCGAGTCTAGGGGGTGGATAAAGTTAGACCCCTAATAACGCGATATTTCGTGTCGGTATGAAGCCCATCACCCACTGAGAAACTAATGATCCAAATCAGTAATTCTCGTCTACCTTGGATAAGGATTTCTGGTGATGGCCACCTGTGCACCGCACGACATCAACCCCCAATACTGGGAGAGACGAATCCCCAACGATCCGCTCACTGCCTCCATGTGGCATAGGACTGTACCCAACTAAAACATGTTTGCACGACTCCTTTGAGCCATGGTAGGGTAGTAATCAAAGAACAGTGGGAACTCACACGAGACAAATGACGATCTCAGGTCGACAGACTAACCTGTACACATGTTACCTGGAAACTGCTATCTGACAATAGGTATAATATCAACTAGCATGTTCCTGGCGAGTCTGTCCAGTGTACTCATAATCCAATGAGCACATGTATACTATCTTAGGTGACTGACTGACACCAATGTCTTATGAGACCGGCCACCGCCCCTCGTTGGGGTCTCGATAAGTATACACTAGTCTACTCCGGAGTATCGATGCCGAGTCTCGATACTCTCTCGACCAGGGACATTTAAGGATGTGCTTATAGACCACCCAGCTCCCACGTATATGATTGCCATCATAATGCTAGTAGTCAAGTAAGAATCCTATGGGCTCTATCAACATGTAATAGTGATCTGTAATACCACATAAAGCATGTACATGATGATAAAGACAAACCATATAGCATATTATTATTTTGAGTAAGACCGTTCTACCCGTATTGGTCCTCCCTCGATCATCATAATCGCGTGCCTGCGAATTACAATAATTGACTTTAGGGCACTATAGCCAATAATCTCCCACTTGCACTTAAAGATAATTATTGTGGTGTCGCATACTCACAGCCCATGTGATACCGAACACCCAATTTCTCTACTAATCAGTCTCGCAAAGCCCGTTTGCGAAACCATTGCGTTCGAGAAATAGCCTCAGTAAGTGGATCTGCTCCAATGTTTCTATCTTTATCTCTCTATATCTCAACTTCGTGGAGAAAGACTATCTCCCGAAATGTGCAATACCTGTCTTAGAATTTGTTTGGATATCTGATGGGACCAGTTCATAAATGAACTCCAAATCCAACAAACTTCTTAGACTGTATCATCCACTGAATTTAATTAGTATCCTGTGCCATGCCTTTCTCAGTATCCTCTTGAACCAGCTGTTCAACATACCGATCCTCAATAGAGGGAAAAATATAACTCTGACAGCCACTCTGTCATCCAGGTTACCTTGGAAGCTAGAAATGATAACAGCCTCCTTAAGGAGGCTGCCGTTACTATATACCAAGAACATCACTATGTTCATAACTGCTTCCCAATGTTTCTCCAGGATTGGATATATATATATATATATATATATATATATATATATATATATATATATATTGCAGCCAGTGCAAAATCAATATTTGGGGTGGTACTTGACATCTCATGATTGACTTAATTACCTAAGCAAGAGATATGCTAATCATGCAATTCCCTCTCCTTATCAGTCTAGAAGACATCTCTTTAGAGAGGGCGACTCCATCACCTGCGGGTATACCACCATGCCAGGAGTCGTCCATTCTAAAACACTTTAGAATAGTGTCAAATACCCAAATTGGGACACTTCCCAAATCTAGATCTAAAACCATAGATCTAGTTACCAGAATTCAAGATATTTTATCCAGATCCTATGTGGAGAAACACCTTGTGACAACCACAGTTTAACCGATCGGAGTATAGGAATATCACTTCCTATCATGAGCATGTCATCCAAATACCAGGACATCACTCTTTACTACCTTCTTACCAGGTCTATCTGATGTTCTGATGAAGTCAAACTCTATGACTGTTGCATCAAAATTAGACGATCTATCTCCGCTATACCTGCTTTAGTCTATAAATAGACATAAGCTACTTGCTCACTATGCTTCCGCTGCTCCCACTGACTACAATAACCCTCTGCAGAGTCATATACACGTACACTTCTAAAACTAATTTAGAATGATGTTATACTCATCCTCCTGTCTGATCTCATAGTCTAGAACAGCAGCAGTGGCAAGTTTGGGTCATCAAAAACCTCCCTGTCACCGTCTTTGAGGAGACCGAAGTACCTCTCAGGTGCCTGAGGCTACCCACCAAATCTGGGGAGTGGCTAATGGAATGTCGAATCCAATTGAATCTTTTGGTTCTACTAAATTTTCAGTAATCGTTTGTGGTTATGGAATCAATTCCAGTTCTACTATACTCCCACTAATGGTTTCTGAAAAGAATTTATTTTACTAAAACTGTGGTGAGTCAAGAACAATATAACTATTGATCTTCCAGATGGTAGAATGTTAACCCTCGTCAAAACCCGGGATAACCCACAAACTGCCATTACCGAAACTTGCCTAGAGTTTATCCGGATTCTGGTTTTAAGCATAAGCCAGACAACTCCATATACCTTAATATCGTTAAGATATGAATCCATTCTATATATCCAATATAGAAATAAAGGCACTAATTTAATTGGAATCAGATTCAATATACATGCAGCTGTTTCCAGTGCATATCAACTAGATGGAAGAAGGCCAAGCAACATTACTCATCAAAGAGCGCACCCACGCTTTAGTAACCTAAGCGAGAAGCAAGTTCTCAAAACTATTACTTACAATGGAATACCAAACACAAGTATCTATATCTTCGATCACCTTGAAGAATCCTGATACTTGCAATATATGGTTCTCTATTTTATTCTTATACCTATATCTTCTCAAAATTTGGATCTTGTATTTCAATGAAATACTTGTCTAAAACTAGAAAAGTCATGAGTAAACAAAATATAGTATGAGTACCAACTCCTTTGTCCTAACAGGCACCGGACAACATACAATACTCTGTATAAGTTCACTGAGTTTATTAACTCAAGCCTTGTGTGTCGTAGGTTGAAAACTGTACTATGGTTAAGAAAAATTACACCGCTGTAGAATGCGCGTTACCTAACCATCAACTGATATAAGTAAATGTCATAAACATAATTTCAAAAAGTTATATCTCACTTTATAAAATAAACGTATAGATATATCAGTTTGAAATTGGTGCATAACGACGGATATTCAAAACCAAATATTTGCCGTCAGGCAAAACCCAGATGATTTTCTCAAATATCACCAATTACAAAGAATTCCGATATGATGAGGATCTAATCACCCAATTCTCAATATCTTACTCTCACTCAGCATCAGTAACGCCATACAGATGTGAGAATCAAATATGGTAAATACATATCCCGGAGTTAGAATCTAATTGGGAAAATAGTTTTCACTTAACACCGCACAGAAAAACTGAAACATGAAAATATTTCGAAGGCATGGCTGGGTATTCCTAGTAATGCTTCTTCCACTATGACAGTAACCGTATACTTTCTTGCCCTCACTGCAATTCCTTTATATGTCTTTACTTATTACCTTTTGTACACCACACTTAGGCTAATTGGTTTTCTTGCTTCCCTACCTTTCGGCACCTGCCTATGGTTTGGAAGAAGACTATCCAATAAGCGCAATAGGTGTACTCTCCTAATACTAGGAGTCCTCGTAAGCTGAGAGAAGGTAAAGGGAAAAGACAACCAAATAATCCTATTCAATTTCTCCAGAACCGGAATCCATCCTTGAACCGGAACAAGTTCCTTCGAGTTCATATGTAACTATACGATGGAATATCCATGAAATTTGGATCTTCATAGTGATACAGAGTGTTCTGGAAAAATGCAAAGGGAAAATAGGAGCGGCAATGATATATGCGACTAAATGACAATCCAATAGCCAAAGTGTTTTAAGAAGGTTCGGTTAACTTAGTTCATGAGTTTTTAAGGTCAAGCCATGGTCGCTGCTAAAAAGAGAGAGAAAAGAAACACTCAGCGTGCACTCTAATTTAGATTAGATTGGTTAATCACTTTATCTAATCAGGATGGCTCCCACTGTTTCCTCGAATTCTCCTTCAAAGCTTAAAAGAAGAATTAGTCGGGATCATCTGAAAATCACTCGAGGAGTAATACCTACTTATCAGTAGGAATCAGGATCCAAAAATCATCACATGATAACTTGATAGAAGCCATTCAACTCACCACACTTTAGAAGGCATGCGCATGCCTGACAAGTTTCCTGTATGTTTGAAAATCCCGATGTGGTTTTTGCCCGTCGGATCCAAGTGACCTTGGCGAGGTCAACAAGTCAAAGGGTCCTATTCAAGTTCAACCCGTCACTATCTTGATTGAATTAGACCCACCCGCACATACCCTTAATGAGGTCAACAAGGTTGAGTGACTATCCTAACCAATCCACATATCCATGCGACAGAAAAGTATTACAGAGCTACCGCACACTATGCATTGACGAGGTCAACAAACGCAGCACGGATATTAAGCAATACTAATCTGAAATGACTGAGGGCTATGACTGGGTTTTTGGCGAAAAACCTCTTTAACATAATGAACTTGATATTGTTGAAGGAACCGTGTATTGTTACAAATATATAGTGGCGTAAACTTTTGCTAAAGAGGTCACTCCCTATGAAGAGATTTCGGCTCTTTCCTCATCGAATGAGGTGCAGGATATTCCAAACTGAATACCACAATGCAAAGCAGAAGAATCGACTATAGTGAAATTATTACGATGACGCAAACTATTGCCCAAGAGGTCACTCCCGATGAGGTGATTTCGGCTCTTGCCTCGTCGAATGAGGTGCTGGATATTCTGAACCGAATATCACTGTGCAAAGCAAAATGAAATGTCTGTAATAACAGTTTTCAAAAATTAGTTCCAACAACATCATATAGGTTTGTTTTTCCTTGCATTAATCAAAGTTAACGCAGTCCCATCAATTAATCCATATCACACCAGAAAAAGGAACGAAAATACAATGTACGTATATGCCATCCGCATTCGCCACGGGGCCCCGTCATGCACCATTAAATTACTTAATTAACGGAAGAGTGGGGGCTGGACTAGCGCGGATGCAAAACATATACAATATGTACTAGTATATATAAATATATATATAACATTCGTCCCAGGCATGATATAAGCAACATCCTAGAATCTCAGCAAGCAACACAGAATGGTGGATAATTATGGAGCCTCATGTTTCATTTGAGCCGCAAATTATACCCGAAGTTCCCTGTCGTGTGGATAGCCCATGCAATGAAAACCTGGACCCCTATAGCACGAAACGTTATCCGCCAATCCCAGAAGTGAGGCAACCCCAATAAAAAAAGTGAATAGGCTACCCAGCATTTCACGGAATATGGTAACTTGAGCACCCCTCCATGGGTCATCCTATACCCCCTATGAGTGCGGCGAATAGCCCGCCAATTCTAGAGTAATGCCCCCTCCGTCTCAATGCCATGAGATGTGAGCCCGTTGCCCTCTAGAACTCGGTTATTCATGCACTCCATCGCGGGGTAATCTTAGTATAGAAAAGAAATATATATATAAAATGGCTACATCGAACTCAACCCGGTCGTGCCTCAATAAAAGAATAACAATCTGGCAAAGACGGTTGTCCACATATCGCATGCTCGTCCTGCAATAACAAATATAAAAATTAATCTGAACTGTACTACTACCATTGCACTGTAGGCTATCCACCACGACAATCCAACTACAATATTAGCACAACTCAGAACATCAACGTGAATATCACGATCGCAAACCCTTCTAGTCGAATATATAGCAACTAGTCGGGTTGTACCGCTCACTGATATTCACGGTCGCAGATATATTCACATGCACTGATAAACACAAACTTAAAATTTCGATTGACTAAACATTTCCATATTGGCCCCAAATGCAAACCAGCACTCAAACAAATCTGGGCCAAAATAATACATCCCAAAAATCACATTTCTACATAATAGAGTGCCAGAAGAAATTTGGTACACCATGAACATAAATCCACCGCGGAACCGCGGCCAATGTGCCTATTATGCGGCGGTTCCGCGGCCATTTATTTAGTCCACGTGCCCAAATTTCTTTAGGTTCTCTAAAATTGCCTGCACGTATTTTTAAGATACACCGAATAATTTTTTGAACACTTTTCAAAAACGACAGCAAGCATTCTAAATTGGAATTGTGATTCGAAAAATTGGGCCGATCGACATCAACCCCCAATACCGGGAGAGACGAATCCCTGACGATCCGCTCACTGCCTCCATGTGGCTCGGGACTGTACCTAACTAAAACCTGTTTGCACGAATCCTTTGAGCCGTGGTAGGGTAGTAATCAAAGTATAGTGGGAACTCACACGAGACAAATGATGATCTCAGGTCGACAGACTAACCTGTACACATGTCACCCGGGAACTGCTATCTGACAATATGTATAATACCAACTAGCATGTTTTCGGCGAGTCCGTTCAGTGTACTCATAATCCAATGAGCACCTGTATACTATCTTAGGTGACTGACCGACACCAATGGCTTGTGAGACCGGCCACCGCCCTTCGCCGGGGTCTCAATAAGTATATACTAGTCTACTCCGGAGTATCGATGCCTAGTCTTGATACTCCCTCGACTAGGGACATTTAAGGATGTTCTTATAGACTACCCAGCTCCTATGTATATGATCGCCATCATAATGCTGGTAGTCAAGCAAGAATCCTATGGGCTCTATCAATATGTAATAGTGATCTGTAATACCACATAAAGCATGTACACGATGATAAAGACAAACCAAATAGTATACTATCATTTTGAGTAAGAATATTCTACCCGTATAGGTCCTCCCTCAATCATCATAATCGCATGCCTGCGAATTACAATAATTGACTTGAGGGCACTATAGCCAACACATTATTGATTTCCCCTTACCCCTAAGGTTATGTGTTCAAGTCAGGTATTGATAATATGGAACTAATGCCAACACATGATCAAGCAGGTATAGGTTTTGTCTATGTAGACAACATGTTACATCTGTCAGGACAGCAAGTTAGGATTGTCGGCATTAGTAACAAGATCAAAGTATCAAGTCAAGTAGTGTATCAGGGCATGTCATGTGGTGTGTATGTATCAAGTGGACACCAAATGTAAAACTGTAAACGATATCGGGATCACGGTAAATAGTGTTGATGTCAGGAAGCATATGTGTCAATCTGTAATAACCTATATATATCCACGACTACTTATGATGTAATCTAGATAATATGTCATGATAATATAATAGTGAAATGACATCAGGGTGTTCCGGCATGTAATTAGATATGCAAATGTCATTACGGATACATACGGGTATCGTAAAAAGGTAAAACTATAACATGGGATGCACGATTAAACTACATGTAATATTTTTATTCATATGAATATAAATATAGTAGAATAGCATGTAGCAAGATAAACTTGTCTGATCGGATCTCATGACGGGGTGCATACGTAACGTTCGATGTCGGGTAAACGTCGCGATGCGAACCACGTGAGTACAGAACTGAACCAGGCTACCCAAGGATGTGACTATGCTGGATGACGACGACGACTGGGTCGTCTGGATCGTCGACGACGTGCGCGACTCCGGCGATGGCCGGAAATAACAAGAATCAAGAAAAGAAAAGAGAAGAATAAGAAAAAGGTGTGGTCTGGGGTGCAAAGTGCTCTGGCTTGGCTCTGGGTTTTGGGACAGAGGAGGCGAGGGGCGACGACGAGGTGAAGGTCTCCGGCGATGGAGGTCGGGTCGAGGTCGGGCTGTAGGGGTTGCGGGTTCTTGGGTGCAGGGATGAAGGTGATGGTGGTGGTGGTTGTGGTGTCGGGGGTTTGCAGGGAGGTGAAAAGATGGAGGTGGCGACGAAGGCGGTGGCGACGGTGAGGTCGGCGGTAGAGGTCTGGGTTGCATCGGGGAGTTAGGTTCTTGCATTTGGGTCATTGGGGTGTTAGTGCATGGGTGTAGTGGGTTGTGAGGATGAGGGTGAGGAGGTCGAGGTGATGACGTCGAGGGTGAGGTGGTGAGTTTGGGAGGTCGGCGACGAGGCCAGGGCTCAAACATGGATAGGGTTTTCTGTGGGTTGTGAGCTCGGGAATGGGTTCTCGGGAGATGAGAGAGAGGAGCAGAGGAAGAAGAGTGGAGGAGGTGGAGGTGAGGTCGACGAGGGTGAGGATATGGTGAGGGAGGTCATCGTCGACGAAGGCGAAGGTGGCTAGGTGTCACGCCCCGCTTCTCAGAGTACGCTAAGATAGGCACGTGACAGAGCCAACCATGCTACCTGTGGACAAGAAATATCCCTCCACAGTCACATTACGGCTGTAGAGATATCAAGAACAATAATCAACAACTATCTAATACATGTCCATGAGCCAGAATAACGAGTCAAGAATAAAATAATGCGGAAGGTAAAAGATCCAATACAATAATAAACTGGAATGTACGTCCCATAATGCGGGCTCATATCAGGAATGAAATTACTGAAAGGAAACTAAACCAACTAATAACAGGTCCTCACTGCTCGGCCTGTTGATCAAAGTACTCCTGGATAGCCTGTGATAAGGATAAGGGATCTGGGCCATGCAAAACCCAGACGTTAGTGCGTCATAATAACAATAACTCTAAGCAAGCAGGATGCGATGAAATATGCAGGCATGAAGTATAAACAGTAACAGCAACATGAATATAGATCAGTGGATAGAATATATATAGGTGAAGTGCAGTGAGTAGTCTAAACTGTGACATAGGGTTATCTACTCTAAAATTATTGAAATCAATTAGAGTAATCCTCCATGTAACTCAAAAGATATGTCCCGTTAACCCCCGGGACCACGTATCAGGTAGTGGGAGTCATGAATTACTCTGTCCCGTTATCCCCCGGGACCACGGATCAAGTAAAAATCATGAATGATTCTGTCCCGTTATCCCCCGGGACCATGGATCAAGTAATACCCTTGTAAGCTACACTTTAGTTTACACTTTTGATTTCCCTATACCCCCAAGGTTATGTGTTCAAGTTACATATTGGTAAATCTGGAGCTAATGCCAACACAGGATCAAGCAGGTACAGGTTGGTCTGTATAAACAACATGATATGTTCGTAGGGACAACAGGTCAAGATTATCGGTATTAGTAACAAGATCAGGTAACATGTCAAGCTGTGGTACATCAGGTCATGTCAGGTGGTGTACAAGTATCAAGTGGGTGCTCATAATCAAACTGTAATAAGTATGGGTTCCCAAAATCAAGTATGGAGTACTAATATAACAATAAAATGGAATAATGTGATGTGGTATGCCAATAGATATAAATTCAAAGATATGGATGCACAATTATCAATTAGGGTTACATTTATAGTTCCAATACTAATTAGGATGCACTTTATTAAACATGGGGTGTTAATATCACAGTGTTATGTATTAATGTGATATATGGATGCAGTTATATATATTTTAAATGAGATGGATGCAAACGGGTATTCGAAATCAGTAAAACTATAAAAATGGTAATGTGGGATGTACAACTAAGCAATATGTGATGTAAATATTCCATTGGGTGCAGTATGTTGTAATATAGTATGTAACAAGATAAGTTTTCATGACCTAGATCTGAAATGATATGAATGGATGCAAACGGAATACTAAAAGTTATAAAACTAAACATGGGGTGCATGATTTTAAATACAGATATGATATTTATTTAAATAGGTATATAATGAGTTATATAGCATGTAGCAAGATTAACTTGCCTCGATGGATCAGGAAATGGATGTGTACGGTACGTCCTATGTCGGTAAAATGTCGCGACGCGCGCACGGTACACGGAACGGTTCCAAACAACGCACGAGGGTGATCACGCAAGCAAGGCACTTCCTCTGGGTCGTTTGGATCGTCGACGACGATCCCGGCTCCGGCGAACTACGAGAATACAAAGATCAAGAATCGAAAAAGAAAAGAAAAGAAAAGAAAAGAAAAGAAAGAGGAAGAGAGGAAGAGGGATTGCTCACTGTGGTTGCTGTGGATTCAGGGAGATGAGATGGTGCCGAGGGGATGACCGGAGCTCTGGTGATGAGGTGGTTGCTAGGGTTTCGGCTAGGGTTTTGTTCGCTGGGGTTGGTGCAGGTGAAGGCTCGGGATGCAGAAAAATGGTGGAGGAGGAGATAAGTAGGCTTTTGGGGAGTTGAGGAGTCAATGAGGATTACTAGGGTTAGGGTTTGAGGAGGTAAAGCTCGAGACGATGGGTTGAGGAAGAAGATGGGAGCTCGGGGTTAAAATAGGAGGAGGAAGTTGAGATATGGGGGGAGAGAGAAAATATATGGGGATCTTGTGAAGGGAGGTGATTGTAACCGAGGGGAGGTGACGGGATTCGAATAACCGCGAGAGGAGAGAGAGAGGAGAGAGATAGAGGGAGAGCGAGAGGAGAGAGAGATGGAGAATGAACAGTGAGGAGAGATATATTTGGATTTAGTGGGGGGAGAGAGAGTGAGGTCTGCGCGCTTGAGGAGAGAGAAAGAGAGAAGAAAGAGAGAGGGAGTGGGGCCCAGGCGCAGAGAAGGAAAGAGAGAGAGAGTTTGTTTTGAGGAGTTAAGATTTTTAAATTGAAAAGATTTTTAGTTTTTTAATTAAAATTTAAAACTGTCGATTAAAATTAAAGATATTAAATTTAATAAAATTTGAATTTTGGCGGGATACAAAATATTCCAAAACACGCCCGGGTCGGGTCTAAAAATTCCAATTTAAAATATGAAAAATATGCGACGTCCAAAATTCAAAATGAATGCTCAGGTAACGAAAATGCATACCCCCAAGAACGGATGCACGTACGTGCGCGTATCCATCCAAACACGTCTGTTTCACTGAACGGGACGAGAACAAGATGCGCGGATGCTACCACGGGGTTAGGGGTATCATGCAGGCCAAGTTATGAAATTTTAAATTATTTTACGTGACTTAAAATGTTATATGGTAAAAGATGCAATGCCAGATGAAATGCTAGTATGCAGTATACATGAAAATGCACATGTCTATGTAACAAGTCAAGATAATTCATAAACATGAATCAAATAAGTCTCAAGCAAGTGGGTCGGTCGAATGCAATGTAAAATGTAAAATACTATTCGCACCCAAAACACGATAAATCAGGAAAAATACCACAATTAAGGAAATACGAGAACTGGAATTGGTATAAATGAACTAGGTTGTTATACTAGGGTTGGGTTTCTGTTCGCGGAGGCGGGGAAAGTGAGGAAGAGAAGAAAGAGAGAGGTGAGGTTGAGAATATATTAGGTAAAGTAATATATTATATATATTTATATGTAAGAGAGGAGAGAGAGGCTGGTGATTTGGAGAGAGAGAGAATTTTTAAAAAATATTTTAGTTATAAAATATATATATTCGTATATAATATGTGATGAAGTTTTAGTTTAGATTTTAAATATATTATAATATATAATCTAGGGTTTTATAGCTAATACAATAATACTCCGAAAAATGCCCCGTTTGTGTTTAAAAATCTAGTTTTAAAATACGAATAATATACGTGTTTCCTTACAAAAAGGGGCGGGGGAAAGTTCCCCACTAAAACAGCCTCACGTGCCCACACGTGAGCACTTATATGCAAAGCTTATAGGCCCTGTATTTAAGCAATTGTTAAGCTGAAATTGAGTCTCACGTGTAAGCATGTGAGCGCCTATATGCAAAGCATATAGGCGCTGCGTTCAAAAAGATGGCAAGACAAAAAAGGGCTTACGTGTTAACACGTGATACACTCATATGCTGTTGCATATAATTGAATAAGCTTAATCCCATTGGGATCACGTGCTACACGTGAGTGCTCTTAAAACCTTCGAAACTGATAGAATTAAATTCTAAACAACAGGATTAAAACTATATTTGGAAAATATTTCCTTAGATCTTTCTAATAAGGAAAGATCCTTCTCTAACAAAGAATCTTGGATGAACTATCTGATCGAATTAAATTCTATGTGAGAAATATTTTCCTGATCATCCTTAAACCAGAAAGATCTTCTTTGATAAACGGAGGACCTTTGGATCAAAGATCCAACGATGATCGTATGATAGAATAAAATTCTATAAAAGATATTCATATAAATAAAATTCTATGATAGAATAAAATTTTAATCTTGTTAAACCAACGAGATATTCATGTGATAGAATTAGATTCTATCTTAGAAAAATATTTCCTAATCTGGTTAAACAAAAAAAAAAAATAGAAATCCTCTCTGTTAAACAGAGAACCTTTGGATTAAAATCCAAAGGTGAATAAAGTTCACCCTTTGATCAAAAGATCATTCTTCATCTCTCAATCAGAGATTTGCTAAACGAGATTGATCTTTTCTCCTCTCCTATAAATAGGAGCAAGAAGGAAAAAAAAGAGAAAAGAGAAGAAGAGAGGAGAAAAAGAGAGAGACGACCGCAGAGAGAGAGAACTCCCCAGAGACTTAAAGAATATAAAGTGAGAGAATTGAATACTCAAAAGAAAAGACTTGTTTTCTTGAAACACTAGGTAAAGGAAAAAACAAAAAGACTGTTCTTTGCATCTTTGAGGGTTTAACCCTTCATAGAAGAACTTAGTTCTTACTCTGGTTGAGATCTGCAGAAGCAGGTCTCCTCACAAGTTGAGAATTTAGTTCTCATCGGAGAGATTCCGTCATGTAGATTCAAAGCCTAGGGGAAAGAATTGAGCTCAAAGAATTTAATTCTTACAAAAAAAGACATAGAGGAATTTAATTTCTCTGAAAACTAGGGTTTAACCCTATAAAAAGAAAAGAATTTAATTCTTACAAAATGAGAGGCATGAGATCCTCCAAACCCTAGGGTCATTAACATGAGATCGAAATCTCCAAACACCAAGAAAGAAAGATTGATGATTAAACGCTATAACGAGGACCATACGTGTTTCCCATGAAAGCGCTTAAAAAGAAGAACATGACCATATTTAGTTAAAAAAGAGGAGGGGATAAAACCCAAAAGGCAGTGCCCAACTTTGGGGTGCCTCACGTGCTCACACGTGAACGCCACAATAACCAAGTGCTTAGCACTTATAAAAGAAAGGGGGAATAGAACCCAGAGAAAAACTCCCACTTTGGGGCGCCTCACGTGCCCGCACGTGAGCGCCTCCAAAATGCAGTGTTTAACACTGATTCAAAGCCTTACGTGGGAATACGTGAGTGCTAAACATACACCAGTTCTTAGCATTATGGGAAATCAATTTCAGCCCCAAATTGGCTAAGTCTTCCTGAGGTCAAAACCTCTTTGATCTCCAGATCGATCGAGCCTCCGTGCTCAAGTTTTCCCAAACTAATCTCAGTCTCAAATATGACTGATGGCCCTTCAACTGATGATATCCAAAACGATATTCATCCCATGTTCCCCTAAGGAAATCTTAGTCTCGAAATATGACTAATGATTTCTGGGTTGACCATTAACTCATTTTCCGTCAAATAGGGGAATTGGTTCAAGGGTACATCTCTCCATACCTCTAATACATGTCGTTGTAATTTCTCAACGTCTTCAGAGAAGTGGAGGGTCCCGACAACCAACTGCTTTTGGGTGTATTTCCCAGGCGGACCGTAACTTCCTTAAACTAAAACTTCACCTCAAAAATGGTGACTTATGGACCGCGATGTCCCTAAACTAACAACGGACCGTAACGTCCTTAAACTGAAACTTCACCTCAAAAACGGCGACTTACAGACCGAAATGTCCTCAAGCTAAACGTTGCCTCCAAAATGGCGACAACGGACCGTAACATTCTTAAACTAAAACTTCACCTCAAAAATGGTGACCTACAGACCGAAATATCCTCAAATTAAACGTTGCCTCCAAATTGGCGACAACAGACCGTAACGTCCTTAAACCAAAACCTCACCTCAAAAATGGTGATCTACAGACCGAAACGTCCTCAAACTACAACTTCTTCTCCAAAACGGCGATAAGGGATCGTGACTTCCTTAAACTAAAATCTCACCTCAAAAATGGTGATCTACAGACCGAAATGACCTCAAACTACAATTTCGCCTCCAAAATGGCGATAAGGGACCGAAACGTCCTTAAACTAAAACAACAGAGTCCAAGTGCTCTCTTGTTGGATCTGAAACAAAAATGATCCTAAAACCGTGTTAAGTAGATCTTAGTCTCAAATTGGACTAACGTATCCCTAACAAAAACAAATCGAGCCCCCAAATACTCACATACATTTAAGTCGATCTTGATCTCAAAATAGATCAACGATCCTTAAATCAACCCAAACCCAAATCTAAGATATACAGATTTGGACTAATCCACGCCCTACGGGCGATAACATAAATTAGTCTCCATATACAATCCACGCGCAACCAAAACAAATAAAAACACACACGACACGAAGTGAACTTCCGGAGCAGGAGAAAGTGGTTATCGCGATGCGATAACGTAATTAACTGCAGGGGCTTACGCTTGCAGGGAAGAGCGTCCCCACAATCAAAAAACCCCTCGCAAACGAGGGGGAATCTGACGAAGTCTGCTACAACGGCCGCATCTGTCCAAACTTATGATACACAGTGCCATAAATCAACTTATCATCTTCGGAGAGGTGAACGGGTAAATCCAAACAGCTCTTCCTCTAAAATTCAAGCAAGACGTCCCGACGTTATGGTCGCGTCTTTCGGCGGAGAACAGATTTTGGAACGCCCTGTGGGACCTTTTCCTCTTTCCACTCCATACTTCGTGTGTCGTGTTCATGAACAAATCGCGGTTTACTATGGTTGCCCCTGGATTCGAGGTACTAAGATTTGATGTCTTGCTCCTGTGCAGAGAAAAGAAGATCAATGGCTTCCAAGTGTACCTGCAACAGCAATTCCCGCTCCGTCCTGACGAGAGGAGTGACGTATGGGCCCAATGCGGCCTCCATCTTTTCAATGCCGGTGGGGCAGGTGACTCAAGCCACCACTGGATTGTTCTTCGGGACCATGCTCCCGCCAGCGAGTTTCAGCGCCCCAGTACCACCCCAGGAAGTTCCCAAGAAGTCGGTCTTCAATCGACTTGCAATCACCACGACCCCTCTCAATGGATCGTCCAACTCTGCCACCTCAGTCTTCAACAGGCTGAGCAAAAGCTCAAGTGGGCCCGTAAAGAGGCTCGCAATACCTGAAGGGGTTATCCCGAAATGGATAGCCGTTCCAGCTCCGGTAAGTGAAGTCATCAAGAGTGCTTACCCTACCAGATGGTCGGCCTTCGAAAGATTGACCGTCCCCTCTCAACGGACGTCAGTCTTCGACAGGCTGGCACCAGCAGTAGCCCTTCACCAAAGCAGGGGGCATAAAGAAACCTTTCCCAAAACTGAGGCAATCCCATCTACAAGGCATGCTCGATGTCGCCACTGGCGCTGAGTGAGGAAAACTGGGGGCAACTTTCCCTCTGGACTTACTCCACCAGCTCCAACGGTAGAAGTTGACGCTGTTGTTCCAACTGGGAACAGCTTTGAACCGCTTAGCAGGGTGTGGAAGAACTCCCCAACCGCAATGTTGAAGAAATCTCCACCACCAGCTGAAAGCATGAAGCAGGCGAAGCCAGAGCAGCCCCCTCAGCGGCTGTCCTCTCAAATCCACAGGGTCTGGCGGAAAGTCTAAAATTCCGTGATCAACAAAAACTACTCTCGTCAACCGAAGAAAATGAAGGTTCGACAAGAGGAAAATCATCCCTCCACTATGTAGCGAGGGACTTATTTCATACAGGCGCCTTCTACAATGGCTCCTTCGACTTCGACCTCCCACAAAAAGAGAAGGCCGGAGAATCCTCCCCCGCCAGTGGTAAATCCCGAGGGTGATGGATCTAAACGCCCCAAGTCTGGGGGCATGATCGTGCACACGGTTTACATGGCTTCCGAAAAAGTGGAGAGCTGTGCTTCCGTGGCTCATCGGCCGCGAACTCGGTCGTTGACGAAAGCTCGGGAGCAGCAACAAAAGCTCCAGGAGTTGCTGACGAAAATGCCAACACTCACCGGGCAGAAAGAAAGCCCAGAAGCAACGTCTGAACATCTCCAAGAGCAGGAGACCGATACGGAGTTCTTGCGAAGGGTGCTGGAGAGAAAGGATAAGGAGGCTGCGGAACAGGCTGCTAATATAAAATAGACGACGCTCATATTCCAAGACATGGTTGGAATGACGATCTAGCCAGAACCTCCAGCTGAAGATCCACCAATAATCATCGAGGACGACAGAGGGGAAACATCGAACTCTCTTCCGGCTCTATCAGTGGCCAGGGAAGAAACGATCTCCAAAGCTGCCCTTAACAATTACATAGCTCAGCAAATACGCGCTCATCAGGCAAGTGAAGTGGCTGGCCGAGTCGCCAGAACCGGGTGACCTTACTTAGGCTGGTACGATCAAATCAAGTACCCGCCGGGATATACGATCCCTAAGTTCCACGTATACAAGGGGACAAGCAACCCGCATCAGCACGTTGTCCAGTTCAGAGCATTATGCGGCAATACTGAAGGCGACGACAAATTGCTGCTTCGCCAGTTTGTTGGCAGCTTGTCAGAGACAACGTTTGAATGGTACTCGGAGCTCCCAAATGACACCATCAAAACATTCACAGAAATGGAGTTGCTATTCACGCAGGGGTTCGCTAGCGCAAGCGAGCGCACCCCGATCACGACATTATTCAATGCCAGGGTGAAACCCGGAGAGACCTGGGTTCAATACGCAATTCGATGGAGGAACCTATGGTCGAAATGCGAACATCACATTGAAGAAGCTCCGTCCGTGGGCATGTTCGTAGAGACCCTCGATCCGCAGGCGACTGTATCCCAATTTATGATGTTCTTCAAGCCGACCACCTTCCAGGCTTTGATCGACAAGTTGGCCCAAATGGACCAGATGGGCCACGGGCCTCCTTCTTCAAAAATGGACCCTCGGAATACAAAGGGTAAAAGGGAAAGCGGCCTTCGTTGCCAACACTCAACAACAGCCAAGCGACCTAAAACTGGTTGCTCGCCAAAGCAACGCGCGCCCACGCCAATCCCTCGAAAAGAAGTTAGGACGTGCTTATTCGTTTCCCCATGATAAAACGAGGAGACTGTTCGAACTGGCAATACGCAACAAACTCATCACGTTGCCAGATTCAAGACGCCCACTGCAGCCCGGTGATGTCAACAGCCCCAACTACTGCTCCTACCACAGAGTAGTGGGCCATCCAATTGAAGATTGTTACGTCTTCAAAAACTGGGTCGAGGACCAGTACCGTCAAGGGAAATTCGCGCTGTTAGAGAACTGGAGGGTGAACTCGCCACAGAGGCACGCTCCTAAAAAGGTAGACACTCCGGGGGCATCATGCTCGTTTGTGGAAGAAGCTCCTTGGGAGGTGGTCCTTTCAGCTAAAACTAAAAGAATGTTAAAGGATCTTCAATCATGTCCGGTGATCAAATGGAAAAGCTCGCTGGAGCCCGAGATCATTGAGGGGATGCTTAAACTGCACCCAACACCGAAGACTGGTAACGATGTGGAAGACCTCCAGGCCAAGCCTTCGAAGTCTTCGAAGAAAAAGAAGAAGACCAACAAGCCTGTGCAGCCTGCCGAGTATGACGACAAGCACACGGACCTGCAAAAATATATCGACGCGCTGGAGGAATACAACCAGAAGGCATGGACCCTAGCCACACTAAAAGAATTTCTTAATCATATCCTGGAGAATGGAGAAAGTGACGATGATAAGGGAAGTGGCTCATCGGGAGAAACCGATGATTATGTAGCAAGTTGTCACATGGTTTCTCATTCTTCGTTAAATGATGAAGAAAATCCTTCGGCGTCGGAAAGCAACACAGAAGAACCGGGGGCAGGACCGGTGCCAGAATCCCTGGAACTTTCAGACGACCCAATTGACAGGCTGCTAAACGAAGCCCTTCAAAAGAGTAAAACTGACCGAGAAAGTGAAACGGCCATATACGAAAATGCCAAGCATCGGCGTCAGGATGAAGAAGCCGTGGTAAGGATGTCTCATAAAGTACTTCACCCATGCCAAAGCATGCCTACTACGAGCAAGAGCAGGATTAAAGCGGAGAAACGGTTCGCTAAAGCCTTGTTAATGGGAATGAAGCTGCCCCCTCTCACGGAAAACACTCCCGGGAGTACGTGCCTCGATGAAGCGGATGTACATCCAAACTACTGCTTATACCATCGAAGGGTCACGCACCCCACCGAAGAGTGCAATTCCTTTAAGAAGTGGTGGCAAGGATATGTTGCTTACTGGAAACACTTCAAGCGGATGAAGCGCAAAACCCGTCGACAACAAAGGAGCGCGACAGACGAGCGTGAAGGAACGGCTGCCAACTGTCATATGGTTGATACATGTTTGAAAAAAGGAAAATCTCAAGTTTCTACATTCGGGAGCGATTATGAGGAAGAAATAACCCTCGGCCCTCTCTTCCCAGAATCCACCTCTGGAAAAGAAGAAGAGGAGAAGAACTGCGAGAACATTCAACTGTGTAACTGTACGCTGCCTGAAAAGAACCTCGGGCTTACAAACAAAGATTCGAGCAAAAGAGACAAGGGGAAGGAAAAAGTCCCTGAGGAAATTGACCTCGATGATAGAGTCGTCAAAGAGCTCACAGCCAAGGATCCGCCTAAGAAAAAAAGGTGGATTACAATGTCCCGGCACATCTGAGGAAGATACTTTCGCAACTGAGCATACTGGATGCTCTCCTCCTCTCCAAAGAGGCATGGGATTCTCTGATTAAGGCATTACAAGAGCCTGATCAGTGCCAAGCTTTCCTTGTAGAAGAAAAGATAAAGGACAAGCTGGCAGGTTCACACAGCTGACATTACATTCGGCGATGAAGATCTCCTCCTTGGAACGTGCGAGCACAACCGTCCTTTATATATCACTGGGTACTGCCATGACATTAAGATATGAAAGATTCTGGTCGACAACGGGTCCTCCGTCAACCTTCTCAACGTGAAGGTGCTGAAGGAGATTTGCATGGACGTTCGGCACTTGGCTCGGGATAAAATTACCATCTCCGGGTTTGACTCGCAGTCATCGCGGACGTTGGGGTCCGTGATATTGACATTACGCTTTTGGCTTCTCGTCACTGACATTAAATTTCATATCATTGACGTCAAGACTTGCTACAACGCCCTGCTCGGCCGGCCTTGGTTACACGAGTACAACATCATCCCTTCTACACAACACCAGTGTATGAAGTATTTCAAAGATGGCCTGGAGTACATCGTTAAGGGGGAGCAAAACTCGTTCTCCGTAAATGAAGTCCGTAAATATGAAGACGCCAAGTACTTCCTACCAGACTTTAAAGATACGGAAAGATTTCATAAGCCAGAGAACCAACAAAAACCGTCGCCACTATCCCGGTCTTTGGGAGCGATACCGAGGAAGATGAATAGATAGTCTACTCTGGGCAATCCCAAGGCAACAGGCCAGGACCATCTACCCCTATTTTGGTCTTTGGCAGTGACTCTGAGGATGAGGTCAACGCCGTGTTCTCCACTCGCCCGTCAGCATAAACCATTACTGGAGCTGATCAGAGCTTGCAAATCACCATAGTTCCGCCGCAGCATTACAAAGGACTTGATGCACTCGATATATACAGTGTACAAGAGCTGCAAACTTTCTATGTCCCTCCCAGGCGAAGAGGTGAAAAGGTGATCCTCATCTACCAATCTACGGAGACCAAAGTAGAGAAAGAAGTCTGGCACGATGCCGATTCTGCACTCGACAGGCTTCAACCAATCCATCTGCCAATATACTACACGGAGGGATTGAAAAGGCTGTTAAGATGCCAAGGTGCGCCCTTCAAACAAATCCTTCGACAAGCCCAGTTCTACAACAAGATTTGGGATGTTCCCGGGACTCAGCGAAAGATGCATAATGGGAGGATGGAGATGACTGGGCTTGGATACGTTTGGTCCAAGAAACGGGAGCGATTCCATGACTGCCGTGTCATAAATAACTCCGGTAGAGAAGCGAATGCTTTTCCAGATAGCGCCGATATTGAACCAAAGCGAGATCACGCCGTAAGAATGCCAAGTCCGTCATTCGAAGAAAAAATTGACAAGCTAATGAGAGAAGCCGGTCAAAAGGCTCGGGATGACCATAGCCGCGAAATGGCTATTTACGAGAAACCTAGGATGCAGCGTCTCACTCAGCAGTCTGCGGGAAGAAAAGACTACGTTGCCCTTCACCCTCAGCCCGTTGTACGCTCTCGTGGCAAGGAAAAAGCCCAAAGCAAAGGCAACAACAAGGGGAAGAACGAGAATGACGTTCCAAAACAGCGAAGCGGATCCAAGAAGCCACGCGATCGAGAAAAAGTCAGATGGAATCTATCGCTAATAAAGAAGATGGGTCGGGAATACTCTTTCCCCCAGGATAAGACAAGGAAAATATTCGACCTTGTCATTAAGCATCAAATGATGACGCTCCCTGAGTCTCGGCACCGCAAAAAAAAACGAGGTTCATCACCCGGCTTATTGCTCGTACCATCGAGCAATAGGACATCCTCTTGAAGACCACTTCACCTTCAAAGACTGGGTCGAAGACCAGTATCAGCAAGGCAGGTTTGCCCTATCCGACAGTTGGGGGGTAACCCCACCACGAAAGCATGAGCCAAAAGCAACCTATATTGAGAGGATAAGTCCAGATCAACATCGAGAAGGGAAACAAACTTGCACCTGCCACATGATAACATTCTCAAAGGAGGGGGAGCACGAGAATATGGACGACCTCTTCCAGTGCTTCACAAATGAGAACGAGGACGAGATGATCTCAGAATTTCCACCGGCGCCAAAAGAGCTGGAAGATGGGATACACACCACAACGGACACTCTAAGGAAAATTGACTTAGGGACGGAAAACGATCCGAGGCCAATGTTCGTCAGTGAGCTGCTGTCTAAAAAGCAGGTGGCCACACTAAAAGACATGCTTATACAATATAAAGATTGCTTCGCATGGAATTATTCCGAGATGCCAAGATTAGATCCAGAAATAGCGGTGCATAAACTGGCGATATCGCCGGACGTCAAGCCAATCAAACAGGCGCCAAGAAGAATGCAGCTTGAACTCGAGATGGGTATCAACGCCGAAGTAAAGAAACTAATTGACTCCCGCTTCATCCAAGAAGTTCAGTACCTTGATTGGATCTCCAATATTGTTCCAGTGATGGAGAAAAATGGGACGATGTGCATCTGCGTGGACTTTCGGGACCTTCACAAGGCTTGTCTGAAGGATGACTTTCCAGTACCCATTACCGAGCTGATGATCGATAACATGTCTACCCATGAGGTCTTCTCCTTCATGGATGGATCTTCTGGGTATAATCAAATAAAAATGTATCCTGAAGACCAAAAGTACAATGCCTTCCGAACTCCTCCAGGCATATTCTGCTATAAGCTGATGCCCTTCAGCTTGAAGAACACAGACGCTACCTACCAGAGGGCCATGACGAAGATCTTCGATGACATCATACATGAGATTGTCGAATATTATATCGACGACCTTGTGGTGAAAAGAAAATCGTACGAGAAACACTGGGAGAATTTGAACACAGTGTTCCAGCGTCTTCCGAAGTACAATCTAAAGATGAATCCTCTGAAATGCGCGTTTGGAGTCTCCTCCGGCAAATTCCTGGGATTCATCATACGATACCGAGGTATCGAAATAGACTCATCAAAGATCAAGGTGATTATGGAATTTCCCACGCCAGGAACTCTGAAACAAGTGCGGTCTCTCCAAGGAAAGCTCGCGTATATCCGACGGTTCATAGCTAATCTCTCCAGAAAATTCCGCCCCTACAGCCATCTAATGAAGAAGGGGACCCCATTCATTTGGGATCGTAAATGCCAAAGTGCACTGGATGAAATCAAGCAATACCTGCAGAACCCGCCGATACTGACCGCTTCGGTCAAGGAAAAGCCCCTCATCCTGTACACAACAGCCCTTGAAGGTTCTTTAGGCGTGCTATGGGCACAGGAGAACGACCAGGGGAAGGAGAGAGCTATTTACTATTTGAGTCGAGCTCTCCTGGGGGAAGAAAACAACTATTCCCCCATTGAAAAGTATTGCCTTGCACTGATCTTCGCGATAACGAAGTTTCGATATTATGCCTTGGCACATGAGGTCCATCTCATATCAAAGGTGGATTCTCTCAAATATTTGATTTCAAGAGCCATGCTAACAGGAAGGCTTGCCAAATGGGCCCTCCTTTTGATAGAGTTCTCGATAACATATCTACCCCTCAAGGCAGTGAAAGGCCAGGCCATCGCCGACTTTCTCGCTGAGCATCCAATACCAGCCGATTCTCCTTTAAATTGTGAATTGCCAGACGAATACGCGTTCGATGCAATCGAAGGAGGGAAGGAAGGAAATAATGTCCAATAGGAACTATACTTCGACGGAGCATCTTCCTTGAAGAAGCGAAAGAAAAGAACCCCCATAATCAAAGCTGGGGTGGGCCTTATCTTTGTGACTCCGTAAGGAGGGATAATGCGTTTTGCCTTTTCCTTGACAGAGCCGAGGACAAACAATGAGGCTGAGTACGATGCTTTGATAGCGGGTCTCGAGATCGCTGTCGACATGGGAATCGAAGATCTCCTCATATATGGAGACTCCCAGCTAGTCGTTAGCCAAGTAAATGGGGACTGTCAGACGTGTAAACCGGAATTAGTAAAATATAGCGAAAGAGTACAGTAACCGCTGATTCAAATTCCCTCCTACATCCTGGAAAGCATACCGCATGTGGAAAATAGCAATGCGGATGCGTTATCCAAGCTCACTAAAGAACTGGCCGACGAAAACCTCGATGATGTAAGGATCATTGTGCAAAGCCACTGGATTCTCGTGCCAGCAGAAATATCTCCGGAGTCGTCTGAAAAAAAGGAAGCGACCAAACATGTAGCCTTCTAATTACAGGATGAAGAAATGCTAAGTATTGAAGAGAAGTCTTCATAGATTACTTCAAATCCCATCGAACACCCGAAAACGTATCTTTAAGACATCGGCTCATGAAACGAGCTCTATCTTTTGCCTTCGTCAATGATACACTATATAAGAGATCATTCGACATTTTGTGGCTAAGGTGCTTGAGACCAGAAGAAGAAATGAGTGTCGTCCAAGAAACCCATGACAGACTCTGCGGTTCTCATCAAGCCGGGCCAAAGATGAAGCTGAAAATCAAAAGAATGGGTTATTACTGGCCCACAATGATTCATGACTGTCTCGAATATGCGAAGCAGTGTCACTCGTGCCAGGTTCACGGGGACTTCATCCACCAGCATCCAAATCCACTGCACCCAACATTAGCTAGTTGGCCATTCGAAATGTGGGGAACCGAAATGATTGGGCCTGTTGAACCTGCGTCATCCAAAGGACATCGGTTCATATTGGCAACAGCCGATTACTTCTCTAAGTGGGCAGAGACAGTATCGCTAAAGGAAGTGAACATGGAGAATATCCTCCATTTCTTCAGGACAAATGTCATCTACCGGTTCGGCACCCCGCGACGGATCATCTCGGATAAAGGATCGCCCTAAAGAAGCCATAAGATCAGCCGCTTCGTACAACAGCATAATATATACTGGTGATACTCTTCAGTCTATAATCCCCGAGCTAACGGTCTAGCTGAAGCTTTCAACAAGACCTTGACGAAGATCATAAAGAAAGCAGTGTCCAGAAATAAAAAGGACTGGTACGAGAGACTGTATGAAGCTCTCTGGGCATATCAAACCACGTTCAAAACAGCCAAGAATACAACGCCATTCGCGTTGATATTCGACACGGAAGTGGTACTTCCCTTGGAGATAGAACTACCCTCTCTACGAGTGGCAGTTCGATACGAGCTGACGGATGAGGAAAATGCCTATCTTCGGCTTAAGGAGCTCGATGCCCTCGATGAAACTCGTCTCATGGCGCTGCAAAACCTGGAAGCTTACAAAGCAAGGATGACGCACTCATACGAAAGACTAACCAGGCCAAGAACATTCCGCCAAGGCAAACTCGTGTTAGTCGTCAAAAGACCTATGATCCCCAACCGTACAAAACGGGGGAAATTTGAGCCAAACTATGAGGGCCCGTATATCATAGACAAGGTCTACCAAGGTAGGGCCTACTTGCTCATGTATATGCATGGCGAGAGACCTTTCCGGCCAATAAACGGCCGATTCCTTAAGAAATACTACGCTTGACAAGTCACGACTCAGGTTAATGATAGATGATGACGCTCGTGTCCGCTCGCTATCTTCCTGAGTCAAAACTCTAAAAGTAGTATCCAACAGAATTTCCGCCCCAAACATGACGACAACGGACCGAAATGTCCTTAAAATAACCGTTTCCTCTAAAATGGCGACAACGGATCGTAAAGTCCTTAAACTAAAACGTCGCCTCAAACATTGCGACAAAGGACCGAGATGTCCTTAAACTAACAACGAACCGTTATGTCCTTAAACTAAAACTTCACCTAAAAAATGGTGATAGTAGACCACTACGTCCTTAAACTAGCAATGGACCGCTACGTCCTTAAACTGGCAACGGACTGAAATGTCCTTAAACTAACAACGGACCGAAATATCCCTAAACTAATACTCCGCCTCAAACATGGCGCATCGCCCCAAATATGGAAATATCTTCTCTTGAGATCTATATTGCAATCAAAGCTTCAACGGCAAAGACTACAACCCAAGCTAAAAAATGGAACTTCCTTAAGCGAAATGGGCATGGATGAAAACCCGAAAGGGCACCATGAGTAAAAACAGCAGGGCTACTGGCGAGCTTGTGAAAACCTGAAAGGGCGCAATCTCGTTGTTAAAAAAACGGTATGTCCACAAGTGAAATGGGCACGGATGAAAACCCGAAAGGGCGCCGTGAGTAAAAACAGCGGGGCTACTGGCGAGCTTGTGAAAACCAGAAAAAGCGTAATCTCGTAAAATTTTCACTTACGAGATCCTCTCGACTCATAAGGAGAACTCCCCCTATGAGACCCTTACGGCTTATAGGATTCAAAGCCTCAGGCTACAGGGACCCGAACCTATTCTTAAGTCGTCGTATCCCCCAAGTTGCCTTACAGGCAGTATAATGCTGGCCCTTGTATACAATCCACGGGCATAAATAAACGATTTCCCCCACCAAGTTCCACCAATCATGAGGAATGTCCTCATATAGTGAACGTCACTTGTAAGTCCTCTCGATTTATAAGGAGAAAATACTCTTATGAGATCCTTATGACTTATAAGAGAGAACACCACTTAGAAGTCCTCATGACTTCTAAGGAGAACATACAACTACAAGATCCTCACGACTCATAGGGAGAAATACCTTTATGAGACCCTTACGGCTCGTAAAGTCAAAAAGCATTAGTCGACAGGATCCTAACCCTGTTTGCTAAGCCACCTTTGTTCAAATCGACAAAGGCAAATGATGATTCGCTCATGGAAATATCCCAGTTGTAACGATGTTGATGCCTAAATCAGTATCAAATTCCAAGTCCTTTCACGGCAAATGATGATTCGATCCTGGCAATATTCCAGTCGTAGCGGTGCTGATGCCAAGATTGGTATCAGATCTCACGTTCCATATTCGCAACAAAAATCAGCGAGCAAAAGTAAATGCATATGAAATAGTCAAAATGATGGGGCAACTAACAATAAAAATCAGCGAGCAAAATATATGCATATAAAAACAGCTGAAATGTTTGGGCAACTAGCAATAAAAAGCAGCGAGTAAAAAGAAAAGCCGAAATGATTGGGCACCGTGATAAAAAGCCGAAATGATTGGGAAATCACGAATTTCGCGATATAAATACCTGAAATGATAGAGCATCGCGAAAAGAAATAAAAACAATGAATGAAACTTTTGCCCTACAGGCGAGTCCACATCAACCCCTGTATACAATCCAGGGGCACAAACGAAAAGAGAACCACATTTTCCCACCCGGCTCCGTCAAAGGGAGAGCCAAGTATAACGGTTCACAAACAACCTAGAAACCACCTCGACATTCATCTCGTTACAGTAGACGCAGTGTCAACAACGGCATTTCTTCTCATTCCAGCAGGATGCAGATGCGACGTGAACAAGCGACCCCAGGGTAAAAAAAAAACGGAGTCACGACAAAGTCCCAAGTTCTAAGTCTCGGCGGTTCACAGACAACCTAGACACCTCGACATTCGTCTCGTTACAGCAGACGCAGTGTCAACAACGACGTTTCTTCTCACTCCAGCAGGATGTAAATGCGACGTCGACAAGCGACCCCAGGGTCAAAACAAAACGGAGCCATGAAAAGGTCCCTAGTTCCAATTCTCGACGGTTCACAAACAACCTAGAGATCACCTCGACATTCACTTCATTACAGCAGACGCAGTGTCGACAAAGGAAGCGAAGGCCAAATTCTTAGTTTCAGGGTCTTGACGGCAACTCAAATAAAACCTGAAAGACTATCGGACATCATCCCACACCAGCGCGGAGTGGTTATGACTCATCGGGGCTCCCAAACTGAGCCAAAGCTCAAGTAAAAAGCGGTATGGCAAAATTCCTACCGCTTGCTCTCTCGATGGTAATATGACCTAAGAAGATTATTTGAAGACATCTTTTCCAACCCCCGAAGGGATCAGAGACACGACAGTCGCAGGGCTACTCGAACAACAGCGTAAAGTTTGCATATCGGGGAATGCATCAGCCAACGCGACGGTACGACGAACAAAAACCCTAGTACCACAGACCCTAACGGAGCTCTGTCGTAAAGAGCAGGGATTAACTGTAACGTTAGGACATGTTTGCCTACAAGCCCAAGGGAGGTAAACTAAACAAACTCCGAAATGAGTTCATAAACTAGAGACTCCGGGATTAGTGAATAAAATACAAGCTTTGAAATGAGTTCATAAACTAGAGACTCTGAAATGAGTGAAAAAACTACAAACTCCGCAATGAGTATATAAACTACTTTATGACAAGTCAAGACAGCAAAAGAAAGAAACGTACTAGTATGAAGTGAAATATATCTTTTATTCATGAATCAAAATGAATACAAGATACTCTTATTTATGAATGAATACAAAAAAAGAACGAGAATATACAGCGACAAAATTTTTTAAGTCGGCGGACGGTTCAATAGGCCAGCCAGATCGTCGTTCTTCCGCTGGACTTCGGCTTCAAGCTCCACCAGTGCTGCAAGACGAGTCCATGCCTGGGTCTGTTGATTTTGGTATGAAGAGAACCAACTCTCGAGCTCCTTCTCGGCGACCTTATGGGCTTCAACCATCTCACGGGTAAAAATAACGTCTTTGTCAAGAGCCACCACCTCTGTAATGGCTTCTTGAAGCACCCGCCAAATTTCGTACGCACGGGTGGTCTTGGTAGTAAGCTGAGCCTGAAGTTCCCCCAAACCGTTTTAAGCCAACCCCCTCTCTGAAAACTTCCGGTTGAGTCTCTTCTCGCATGACTGAAGATTGGCTGCACACCGTTCGATCTATCCTCGGAGGCTTGTTTTTATAGTTAAGATGTCGGAGGGAAGGCGTATGCATTCAATCCCATGCAGGCAGGCCTCCACTTTGCGACAGTACTTAACCCAAGTACGCACTAATGCTTCGTCATGATCAGTGGCCAGAACAGATAAGGAAGCGTTGGCCTCAGCAGCAAATTCTTCGGCCGCGACAGAAGTACCAGCGCGAAGATCTTCGATGAGTGCCTCCAAGGAATAAATGCTCTGTTTTGCCATCCTCTCAGATATGCGTCGGGCATAAGGACCTGGTGGCATAAAAATCCGAGACTCTAATGGAATCAGGGCTGGCAAAGCTATGAAGATATATGTGCGTTTAGTTGCCTTTCTAAAATATGGAGTAAACAAAACGAAGCCAAGGATAAAATGTCACTTACCCACAGTCATGCAAGGTGGATTTGAGAGATCCCCATGTCCGTCAAGAATCTCGACTTCGTCGTCAGCCTCCAGAACAGTGGTTTAAAATGAAGGGCATATCAGCATCATTATGAAAATATAAAACCAGAAAGGCAAAGCATACCAACCTTGGCCTGAGGAAAGAACTATGCTTTGTAGGGGTATTGCTCGTGGGGCGGCCATGTCGAGCAAGCGCTGGAAAGTTTTCCTTGGAGAGAGATCCACGATGGAAGCTGCCAATTCCCACAATTCTGAAGGAAAGAAAGGGTCAGATGACAGAAGGGTCATTGAACAAAATATATATGTATATGAGATTACCTTCAATGATTTGCCCGTCCTGAGCTGGAGGGATAGCAGCCTCAGCGGTCTCCTCCACACCCTCAGGTGCATCACTGGAGATATTTGTAAAATCTATAGCCGGCGTGGTAGTCTCCAATAGAGGGACAAAAGCCGCCGCTGGAGGCTCCAAGGCAGGGATAACGGCTTCAGCAATCTCCTCTATACTCTCCGGTACTTCATTAGGGATGTCCATAGGATCTATGACCGATGAGGTCATCTCTGCTAAAGGAGTAGACACGGAAGAGATACTAACCACCACCGGAAGCTCCACAGCAAGGATGGCAGCTTCAGTCATCTCCTCTACACCCTTTGGTGTGTCATGGGAGATATTTATGGAATCCGCAGCCATGACCCGATCTGGACTCAAACCCTCTTCCGCTGCAGAAGTCCCTGCAAAGTTTTCGCCAAAATAAGAAGACATAAAAGTAATAAAAATTACTCGCTAAAAAGAAGGACGCGAAAAATACGCATACCAATACGCCAAGAAGCTTGAAGTATGGCTTTTTCGAGCCGTTGTTCTTTTCTCATTAAATACGCTCGCCGGGCTTCAAGTGCAAATTAATGACTAACCGTCTTTAGTGCAAGCTAGTCTTTGGAAGCAACCGAGACGGGCTATTTGAGGGCCCGTTCTTCTTCCATTAACAAAGGACCCATGTGTACCCTTCGTAATGATGTGTCAACATCATAGAATATAACGGGGGGGTAGGCTTTCTTCGGGACGCCCACGTTTTCAGTCTCATCTTGTGAGCGCCTTAAAGCCTCGGCCAACTGAGCGGCTTCCTCGGCAGATGAGCCAGGAAGGAGAAAATAGGCATCTAGCTCCTCCATAGATATCGGCTCATCCTGAATAAAAGACTCGGACTCAAGCAAAGTGTCGAGTAGACCGGCTACCGATTTCTTTCTCCTCTTGGAGTTTGTGCTGATGCTAGTGGAGGAGCGCTTCCTCCCCCTTAGTGCTTTAGCGCGACGCTGCCCAACTTCACCTTCGGTTTCGCTCTTTGGTGACACCACCGCTGGTGACACTACCGCTGGTGCTTCATTAGAAACCTTTGCTTCGGCTCTAGTGCGCACTGGCATACCAATAGTGCGAGGGGTCGATTCTATTTCTACGGTTTTAGGGATAAGTACCAAAACGCTATCCCTCAGTGGAGGGCGAATCACTGACCGCGGTCATAATGCGGCGTTGGTGGCCTGAGCTGGAATGGAAGATCTACCCTCGAAAAGTGCCCTTCTCTCCTCTGCAATGACGGGGTCGACCCGATGGCGATACCTACCCTTAAAGGACCCTACAAGTCTCGGGAGATAGTCGGGCTCCGCGATCATGAAGCGGGAGCCAGTGTTTAACCGCATGACATGGTGAATGACGTCGCGAGTAACCCCCAAAAAGAGAGCAGGCTCGACTAAAAATGCCTCGAGAGGGACGCCATGGTCGTAGCCTAACCGCTGGGCAAAGCGGTGCGACTTATACCGTATAAAGAGGACACCATTATTCCGGCGGAACACCAGATACCCTGGCCTGATCGAGTGTAGGTGCATGACCTCTTTTGGTTTCAAAGCCGGGACCCCACACTTAGAAAAATCAAACAATTGCTGAACGGGCCCCGCTAGAGCGGAAAGGACTCGATCGCTGAACACCATTCCGCCTTCATTTAAGTACGGGTTCAGCAGTACACGAAAAGCCCCTAACTGGGTCGGATCGGGAGTGGAGGCATCAACTATCCTCATGATCCGCGGGAAGGTATACGAATCGTAAAAATCTGGCCGCCGGTGCTCAGCGAAAGCTCCTAACACGTCCATCTCGATCCACAACGTAAAGTAGTAGAGGGAGAAATTCACGGTCTCCGCGCCCGGGTTCGAAGTATTAGCTGGAACGCTTAACCGGTGATATAGAAGTGAAAACCCTGCGATGCTAACGGCTAATCATGATCCTCCAGCTATGTGATGAGCAGGATAAAAAATGGAGGCTCTCATAAAGCGGCGATGCATCGGCATGGAGAACCAGCTGAGTCAAAGACTGATAAAGCCGACGAAGAAAGTTTCTTTGTACATGCTAGGGACTGCGATCGCATCGAAAGCTACGGTCGACGAGTTTGGAATATAGAACTGCAGCAGTTCTTCCTCTTTAGCCGACATTTTCTTTAGCCTGAATCCAAAAGGGTCTTCAATTTTCGCAAATTTTGGAGCCTTTTTGGATAAGACGTCCTCGCGAAGGAAGCAAGCAATGAAAGCGTCAAAGGTGACATCTTGCCCTTCCGATTTCACGAACAGTTTTTCAAAGATACCCATGGCTTTGATTAGACTCGGGTACTTATGATGAATGACGTTCTCAGTCGACAGGCCGTCAAGCATAGTGGGCACCGTATCAAACACATACTCATCAGGAGGCAATAACTCTTCATAATGCTCTCTCCTGATCGGTAATCCAGAGATCTTGCGAAACTCTTCCAGTGAAATTGAGACCTCTCAATCCCCTAGCAAGAACGTGTTGGTGGGAAGATTATACTGATTCAAGAAAGCCTTAACCTACTAGACGTGACGAGCGTGATAATAGAATAACGAAGTGTACACTGCTTGGTACAACCCAACCCTCTGCAGACATGCGTTGGGCGGAAAGGATGTATCGAGCCTAGGGAAGGTATCCCACTGGGTGGCGGGGGATAACACCTACTTTATAAACCTTCCCTCAGGGTCGAGCTTCACCCTGACATATTCCGTACCTCAGAATATCAATGGCCACCATGGGTTGGTTGGGTATCCCGGTCGTTGACGGCTCAAGTCGGCTTGCGGGAGTCCAGTTAGTCGCCTCCACCGCATAAGCAGTCCATGGGAATTTCGTCAATGATATAGAGTGGATGGGTTCTGTCGGATCTTCGCAGGTAAAACTACGGCGGCCCCTGATGATATGACCGTACCACGTTCCTCACAAGGGAAGACTAGTTTGGTCCCTGTCATATGCTCTGATCATCGCCATAACCTCCTCGTCTGATGGCGATTGCGGAAAAGCGGCTTTTGAGCGAGTGTAGGGGAAGTCGGGAAGCGAGACCATCATTCCTAAAAATAATAAAAAACGATTTAAAAATAATAATAACAATAATAAATAATAAGGTAAAATAAAATAAAACCGTGATGTGACGGGACCACTGCCAGCAAAACCAATGGACCCTACAAAATCTAAATAGCGGCTCACCAATGGTGAGGCAAAATAATCATTGAGAGAATAAAAAAGGATTCTCATCAAACAATAAAGTTTAAATGACTCTTAAAACGAGTTCTGTTAAAAAGCATAACAGATTCAAATCTGCATTAGGGGCATTAAAACCCTAAAATACTCGAGAACATTAGGAAATAAAATTCCCAAAAATCTCTGAGTCTCTTTTAGAGCCAAGTTTTGTGAATAAGGAATTAAATTCCTTTAATAATGGGATTAAATCCCAGAAAACCCCTATGGCCAGGAGGCAAAGAAAATGGAATTAAATTCCAAGGATCCTTAAAGATCGGTGACAGGGTAAAACCTTAAGAGGAGGATTAACAATCCCCATTGATTCAAGACTTCAAAATCTACAAAAAAATATGTGTTTTGGATCTTTAAGAAATCAATTTAAGAAAAGTACGACGCTCTGTTGATGGATTTAAAATCCAGGGCAAAAAGCAAGAAAGGGTTCTGTTCATGATCCTTACCAAAGGAAGAGTTTTGACAGAGTTTAACTCTAAAATTTCAATGAGCAGAGAACTAAGTTCTGATGAAGATAATTAAATTCTCAAGAAAAATAAGTAAGGAAGAAGATGAAAGAACAGTGGTCTTCTTAGAGGCAAAAGCTCTGCATTTATAAGCCATGATGGGAAGCGGTTCATCTCCCCATTCCCCCAGGCAATCCAATGGTTGTAAGGGCAGACAGCGTTGCACTCATGTGCAAGCCACGCCAGAGCAACGCTGAGGGGCATTTGTTCCCTTAAAAAAAGGGGTGGGGGAAAGTTCCCCACTAAAACAGCCTCACGTGCCTGTACATGAGCACCTATATGCAAAGCTTATAGGCGCTATATTTATGCAATTGATAAGCTAAAATTGAGCCTCACGTGTAAGCACGCGAGCGCCTATATGCAAAGCATATAGGCGCTACGTTCTAATAGATGGCAAGCCAAAAAGGGCTCACGTGTTAACACGTGATACACTCATATGCTGTTGCATATAAGCGAACAAGCTTAATCCCATTCGGATCACGTGCTACACGTGAGTGCTCTTAAAACCTTCGAAGCTGATAGAATTAAATTCTAAACAACCGTATTAAAACTATATTTGGAAAATATTTCCTTAGATCTTTCTAATATGGAAAGATCCTTCTCTAACAAAGAATCTTGGATGAACTATCTTATAGAATTAAATTTTATGTGGGAAATATTTCCCTGATCTTTCGTAAACTAGAATGATCTTCTTTATTAAACGGAGGACCTTTGGATCAAAGATCCAAGGTGATCGTCTGATAGAATAAAATTCTATAAAAGATATTCATATAAATAAAATTTTATGATAGAATAAAATTCTAATTTTGTTAAACTAACGAGATATTCATGTGATAGAATTAGATTTTATCTTAGGAAAATATTTCCTAATCTGGTTAAACAAAAAAAAGACAAATAAGAAATCTTCTCTGTTAAACAGAGAATCTTTGGATTAAAATCCAATGGTGAATAAAATTCACCGTTTGATCAAAAGATCATTCTTAATCTCTCAATCAGAGATTTGCTAAACGAGATTGATCTTTTCTCCTCTCCTATAAATAGGAGCAAGAAGAAAAAAAGAGAAAAGTGAAGAGGAGAGGAGAAAAAGAGAGAGACGACTGCAGAGAGAGAGAGAGAGAACTCCCCATAGACTTAAAGAATATACAGTGAGAGAATTGAATTCTCAAAAGAAAAGACTTGTTCCCTTGAAACACTAGGTAAAAGAAAAAACAAAAAGACTGTTCTTTGCATCTTTAAGGGTTTAACCCTTTATAGAAGAACTTAGTTCCTCCTCTGGTTTAGATCTGCAGAAGCAGGTCTCCTCACAAGTTGAGAATTTAATTCACACCGGGAAGATTTCGTCATGCAGATTCGAAGCCTAGGGGAAAGAATTGAGCTCAAAGAATTTAATTCTTACAAAAAAAGACATATAAGAATTTATTTCTTTTGAAAACTAGGGTTTAACCCTATAAAAAGAAAATAATTTAATTCTTACAAAACGAGAGGCATGGGATCCTCTAAACCCTAGGGTCATTAACATGAGATCGAAATCTCCAAACACCAAGAAGGAAAGATTGATGATTAAATACTATAAGGAGGACCACACGTGTTTTCCATGCAAGCGCTTAAAAAGAAGAACATGAGCGTATTTAGTCAAAAAAGAGAAGGGGATAAAACCTAAAAGGTAGTGCCCAACTTTGGGGAGCCTCACGTGCTCATACGTGAGCGCCACAGTAACCAAGTGCTTAGCACTTATAAAGGAAAGAGGGAATAGAACCCAGAGAACAGCTTCCACTTTGGGGCGCTTCACATGCCCGCACGTGAGCGCCTCCAAAGTGCAGTGTTTAACACTGATTCAGAGCCTCACATGGGTACACGTGAGTGCTGAACATACACCGTGCTTAGCATTATGGGAAATCAATTTCAGCCCCAAATTGGCTTAGTTTTCCTGAGGTCAAAACACCTCTTTGATCTCTAGATCGACCGAGCCTCTGTGCTCATGTTTTCCCAAACTAATCTCAGTCTCAAATATGACTGATGGCCCCTCAACTGATGATATCCAAAACGATATTCATTTCACGTTCCCCCGAGGAAATCTTAGTCTCGAAATACGACTAATGATTTCTGGGTTGACCATTAACTCATTTTCCCTCAAATAGGGGAATTGGTTCAAGGGTACATCTCTCCATATCTCTAATACATGTCGTTGTAATTCCTCAACGTCTTTAGAGATGTGGCAGGTCCCGACAACCAACTGCTTTTGGGTGCATCTCCCAGGCGGACCGTAACGCCCTTAAACTAAAACTTCCCCTAAAAATGGTGACCTATGGACCGAGATGTCCCTAAACTAACAACGAACCATAACGTCTTTAAACTAAAACTTCACCTCAAAAATGGTGACCTATGGACCGAGATGTCCCTAAACTAACAATGGACCGCAACGTCCTTAAACTAAAACTTCACCTAAAAAATGGTGACCTACAGACCGAAATGTCCTCAAACTAAACGTTGCCTCCAAAATGGCGACAATGGACCATAACGTCCTTAAACTAAAACATCACCTCAAAACGTTGCCTCCAAAATGGCGACAACGGACCGTAACGTCCTTAAACCAAAACCTCACCTCAAAAATGGTGATCTACAGACCGAAACGTTCTCAAACTACAACCTCGCCTCCAAAACGGCGATAAGGGACTGTGTCGTCCTTAAACTAAAACGTCACCTCAAAAATGGTGATCTACAGACCGAAATGTCCTCAAACTACAACTTTGCCTCCAAAACGGTGATAAGGGACCGAAACGTCCTTAAACTGAAACAACAGAGCCTAAGTGCTCTCTTGTTGGATCTGAAACAAAAATGATCCTAAAACCGTATTAAGTAGATCTTAGTGTTCCCGCCAAAATTTTAGCTCACAACCTGCTCCCTTATAAAATAATAATAATAATAAAAATAATAATAATAAATAATAATAATAATAAAAAATAATTAAAAAAATAAAAAAATAATATTAAAAAAATAATAATAAAGGGAAAAACTCCACATGCAAAGAATGTAAATGTCTCAGTGCTGAGAGTCAAAGACTCTGTCGTAGCGCACCACGTGCAAAGCACGTGTGCGCTAACGCTAGGTACGCTGCGCTCTAAGCAGCGCACCACGTGTCATACACATGTGCGCTAGCGCAATGTGCTCTGTCGTAGCGCACCACGTGCAAAGCACGTGTGCACTAGCGCTAGGTGTGCTGCGCTCTAAGCAGCGCACTACGTGTCATATACGTGTGCGCCGGCGCAATGTGCGCTGCCTTTTAAGCAGCGCACCACGTGCAAAGCACGGATGCGCCAGCGCTGGAACCTAAAAGCTCCCCAACCGTCAGATCAAAGATCTAATAATAAAGATAAATCATTAATTAATCAGAATTAAATTCTGTTGAGGAAAGATTCTTCAAAATCATTCCAAATGACAAGATTGTGCTCTGTAAATCAGAGCACCGTTGGATCAATGATCCAATGGTAAATAAAAATTACCAAAAGACAGAATAAATTCTGTTATGGAAAGATTTTCTCAATCTTGTTAAAAAACAAGAAAATTGTCTTCTGTAAAATAGAAGCCCTAGGATCAAACATCCAACGGTGGGAAATATTCCCAAATCAATCAAAGAAAGATCTCTTAAAACTGATTTAACATATCATTTGGCCCTATATAAAGGACCCTAGACTTCAAGTCAAAAAAAAGAACAAAAAAGAGAGAGAGAGAAAACCCTCTGCAAAAGAAGAGCAAGCTCTTAGAAAAAAAAGATCATTTCTTCATCTTCAAGGTAAAGAAATAGTTCTTGAACCACAGAGATGAAATCATCTCGTAAAAAGAAAAACCATCTTCTAAAAAGATCATAAATCTACAAAAGACCAAGGTCTTTGATAAAAAGAAAAAGATCAAAAGATCTAATCATAAAAATAAAAGAAGTATTTTACTTCATTCACAGATCTTTTGATCTATAAAGGCAGAGCCTTTTATAAAAAACAAGAACTTTTGTTCTTTGATCTTGAGGCAAAGCCTTCTTTGAAGAACATAAATTTGTTTTTTCATCTTAAAATTGATCAGAAGCGCTTTGCACTATTAAAAAGTGCCTTGCACTCATGAACTGCGCCCTTGCGCTCCTTGGACCGGCGCTCAGCGCCAAAACCTGCCACGTGTCAACCAGAGACACAATCTGCGCTTTGCGCTTCTAAAAACAGAGCACTGCGCTCATGGGATGGCGCTCAGCGCCAAGCGCGCCACGTGTCACTCACCAGTGCGCCAACAGACTAGCGCAACACGCTCATACACTAAAAGCGCAATGCGCCAATAAACTAGCGCTCAACGCTAAGCGCGACACGTGTCCTCCTCGTGTGCGCTATCCAACAGAAGCACAATGCGCTCTTTCCTTGGCGCAAAGCGCCTGACATGCCACGTGGCGCACTGTCAGAACATACTTTGTTCTGATAAATGCTATGCATTATTAAAAGGGCCGAGCCCAGATGAAGGCTCAATAGCCAGAACAATAAAATGTTCAACTCATATCAACTGAGCCCATATGCTCATAAACCTGCAAACAGACTTTAGTCCCAAATTGGACTATAGATCTCCCAACCAACATTGGTTCAAGGGTACATCTCTGAACTCCTTTGATATTTGTCGTTGTAATCCTTCAACGTCTTCAGAGAGGTGACGGGTCCCGACAGCCATACATTCCACGGACTATGATGTCCTTAACCTTGACTGTGAGGTCTTTAAACTCATGAACTATGATGTCCTTAACCTTGACCGTGATGTCTTAAAACTAACATTGGACTGTGGAGTCCTTAAACCCACGGACTATGATGTCCTTAACCTTGACTATGAGGTCTTTAAACTCATGGACTATGATGTCCTTAACCATGACCGTGATGTCTTAAAACTAACATTGGACTGTGGAGTCCTTAAACCCACGGACTATGATGTCCTTAATCTTGACCGGGATGTCTTTAAACTAACATTGGACCACCATGTTCTTAAGCTGGTAATCGACCGAAATGTCCGTAAACTAAACAATAGAGTCTAAATGCTCTTTTGTTGGATCTAAACGATCATGTTAAGTTGATCTTAGTCTAGAAATTAGACTAACGTATCCTTAACAAACATTTAAGTTGATCTTAGTCTCAAATGAGGCTAACGTATCCTTAAACCAAACCCCCAAACCCAAATCTAAGAAGATACGGATTTGGACTAATCCATGCCCTACGGGCGACAACATAAATTAGTTTCCGTATACAATCCACGGGCAACCACAAACAAAACAAACACCCACGACACGAAGTGACCATATGGAGAAGGAGAAAGTTGTTACCGCGATGCGGTAGCGTAATTAACTGCAGGGGCTTGCGCCTGCAGGGAAGAGCGTCCCCACAATCAAAAACCCCTCAGACGAGGGGGAATCTGATGAAGTCTGCTACATCGGCTGCATCCGTTTAAACCTTCGATACATGGTGCCATAAATCAACTTGGCATCTTCGGAGAGGTGGACGGATAGCACCAATTAGCATCTGCCCCGAATTTCAGGCAAGACGTTTATCGCGTCTGCGTGATTCGGAGGGGAACACTTAGTATCAAATTGGACTAACATATCCTTAACGAAAACAAATCGAGCCCCCAAATGCTCACATACATTTAAGTCGATCTTGATCTCAAAACAGATCAACGATCCTTAAATCAACCCAAACCCAAATCTAAGATATACGGATTTGAACTCATCCACGCCCTACGGGCGACAACATAAATTAGTCTCCGTATACAATCCACGGGTAACCAAAACAAATAAAAACATACATGACACGAAGTGAATTTCCGGAGCAGGAGAAAGTGGTTATCGCGATGCGATAACGTAATTAACTGCAGGGGTTGCGCATGCAGGGAAGAGCGTCCCCACAATTAAAAAACCCTTGTAAACGAGGGGGAATATTACGAAGTCTGCTACAACGGCCACATTCGTCCAAACTTCCGATACACGATGTCATAATTCAACTTGGCATCTTCGGAGAGGTGGACGGATAAATCCAAATAGCATATGCCCCCAAAATTTAGGCCAGACGTCCCGGTCGCGTCTTTCGACAGAGAACAATACGTATTAACCAAAACTATAATATGATATCTGGTTAGAGAAAATGAATACCCCTAAGAAAGGATACATGTAAATGCACGTAGTGATCCAAACGAGTCCGTTACACTAAACGGGACATGAACACGATGTATGGATGCAACCATAGGGCATCGGGTATCATGCAGGTCATGCTAGGTATTAAAATATTATATTTGGTAATAATTGTATTACTTAAAATATATGCAGATGCCAGATATATGATACAGGAATAAAGAGCATATATGTGTCCACAGATCCTCTGTACTAGCAGGGATAAGACGTAATCTAGAACCAATACGGATTTCAAGCATGTGGGTCGGGTCAGCTACTAAACGCAGATACCAAATGCACTATACGCACCCAAAAACAAATAATAATCATGAAATAGCCACACGATTAAGAAAAACCCAAATAAATTTGGTATAAAAGAACTAGGGTGTTACACGCAGGATTCTCGTGCCAACGGATATATCTTCGGAAGACCTAATAGAGCCAATCGAAGGAAAAGAAGCGACCGAACAAGTAGTCCTTCAAATAGAGGAAAAAGAGAAGGTCAAGGATTGGACGGAAGTATTCATAGACTATTTCAAATCCCAACGATCGTCTAAAAATACGTCGTCTAAATATCGGCCCATGAAACAAGCTTTCTCTTTTGCCATCGTCAATGATACTCTATATAAGAGATCATTCGACTGTCTGTGTCTAAGTACTTGGGGCCGAAGGAAGAAAAGAAATTCGTCCAAGAAACTCATGATGGATCTGCAGTTCACATCAAGCCGGGCCAAAGATGAAACTGAAGATAAAAAGAATGAGTTACTATTGGCCTACAATGATTTAGGACTACCTCGAATATACGAAGCAGGGTCACTCGTGCCAAATTCACGCGGATTTCATCCACTAACATACAAATCCGCTACACCCAACAGTGGCTAGCTGGCCGTTCGAAATGTGGGGAACCGATATAATTGGCCCCATTGAACCGACATCGTCCTAAGCACATCGGTTTTTATTGGCAATGACCGATTACTTCTCTAAGTAGGCAGAAGCAGTACCACTAAGAAATGTGAAGACGGAGAATATCCTCCATTTCTTCAAAACACATGTCATCTATCGGTTTGGCACTCTGCGACGAATTATCTTGGATAATGGGCCAGCTTATAAAAGCCATAAAATAAGCCGCTTCGTACAGAAACATAAAATAGACTGGAGATACTCTTCAGTCTATAATTCTCAGGACAACGGTCAAGCTGAAGTTTTCAACAAGACCTTGATAAGGATTATAAAGAAAATAGTGTCCAGAAACAAAAAGGACTGGCACGAAAGGCTGCATGAAACTCTCTGGGCATACCGAACAACGTTCAAGACGATAACGAATACAACACCATACGCGTTGGTGTTCGGCACGGAAGCAGTGCTCTCGCTGGAAATAGAACTCCTCTATCTACGAGTAGCGCTTCGATACGAGCTAACAGATGAAGAAAATTCTCATTTTCGGCTTGAGGAGCTCGATGCCCTTGACGAAACCCGCCTTATAGTACAGCAAAATTTAGAGGCTTATAAGGCGAGGATGACACAGTCATACGAAAAACAGACCAGGCCAAGAACCTTCCGTCAAGACGAACTCGTACTAGTTTTCAAAAGATCAATGATCCCTAATCGTGCAAAACGGGGGAAGTTCGAGCCGGACTATGATGGCCCGAATATTATAGACAAAGTCTACCATGGTGGACCCTACCTGCTCGTGGATATGCATGGCGAAAAACCCTTCCGGCCAATAAATGGCCGATTCCTCAAAAAATACTACGCTTGATGAGTCACGACTTAAGTCAATGATAGATGACGTCGCTTTTGTCTGCTCGCTATCTTCATGAGTCAGAACTCTGAAAGTAGTATCAAAAAAATAAATTCGCCTCAAACATGGCGACAACGGATCGAGATGTCCGTGAACTAACAACGGACCGAGATGTCCCTAAACTAACAACGGATCGAGACGTTCTTAAACTAATGTTGTACCAAGATATCCTTAAACTAATATTTTTTCCCCAAAATTGGAATGTTGGACCGAAAAGTCCTTAAACTAAAAATTCGCCTCAGACATGATAATGGACCGGAACGTCCCTAAACTAGCACATCTCCCCAAATACGGCGATATCCTCCCTTGAGATCTATATTGCCATCGAAGTCATAGCAGCAAAGGTTGCAACTCAAGTCCCACTGGCTGCACAGCTACTCCAGCTATGGAGCCACCCCCAAATCCCACCGACAAATAGATGGGCACCTACGGCGAAACTACTCTCGGGAATTCCATCGTTAAAAAACGGTATTTCCACAAGCGAAATGGGTGCGGATGAAAACCCGAAAGGGCGTCGTGAGTAAAAACAGCAGGACTGCCGGCGAGCTTCACAAAAATCCGAAAGAGCGCGATCTCGTAAAAAAAAACCCACCTGCATGAGATCCTTACGACTTACAAAGGAGCGACACACTTAGGAGTCCCCATGATTCGTAAGGAGAAATTACACTTACGAGATCCTCACGTCTCGTAAGGAGAATTTCCCCCTATAAGACCCTCACGACTTATGAGATTCAAAAGCCTTAAGTTACAGAGATCTAAACCTGTTCTTAAGCCATCAAAAACCCTTTTGCCCTACAGGAGGTCCTATATTGACCCTTGTATACAATCCACGGACATAAATAAATATATCCCCTACCAAGTTCCACCAATGACAAGAAATATCCCCATATGGTGAACGACACTTGTAAGTCCTCTCGACTTATAAGGAGAAAACACTCTTGGAAGATCCTTATGACTTACAAGTGAAACCATCACTCAGGAATCCCCATGATTCCTAAGGAGAAAATACACCTACGAGATCCTCATGACTCGTAGAGAGAAACATCTTTATGAGACCCTTATGGCTCATAAAGTAAAAAAGCGTTAGTTGACAGGATCCTAACCCTGTTTGCGAAGCCATTTTTGTCCAAATTAACAACGACAAATGATGATTCGCTCATGGCAATATCCCAGTTGAAGCGATGCGATGTCTAAATAGGTATCAAATTTTAAGTCCTCTCATGGCAAATGATGATTCGCTTCTGGCAATATTCCAGTTGCAGCGATACTGATGCCACAATGGGTATCAGGACCAAGTCCACAACTTGCGATAACAATCAGAGAGTAAAAAATATGCATATAAAAAAATCCGAAATGTTTGGGTAACTCGCTATAAAAAGCAGCGAATAAAAATAAAAAATATATAACCAAAATGATCGGGTACCGCGATAAATAGCCGAAATGATTGGGCAATCGCGACTTTCGCGATATGAAAAGATGAAAAGATAAAGTATCGCGGAAATAAAAAAATGAAATTTCCTCTTCCCTACAAGTATGTCCATATTGACTATTGTTATACGATCCATGGGCACAAATAAAGGAAAAGGGAACCATATTTTCACACCATGCTTCGTCAAAAGGAGCTCCGAGTCTCAATGATACATATACCACCTAGAGATTATCCCTGTGTTACCCCTCAGCAGGGGCGGACACAACTATCAAATAAAAATGAAGTGATGGCAAAATCCTAGCTTTAGGTCTTAATAGAAACATTTAAAGCCTAGAGATCACCCCGACGTTCTTCTCATTCCAGCAGGATGCAGATGCAACGTCAACAAAAGACCCAAGTGTCAAAGCAAAAATGGAGTAACGTAAATATCCTAGCTCCATGTCTCGACGGTACATATACAACCTAGGGAGTATTCCTAGCTCCGGACCTCGATTGCAATACATACAGCATAGAGGTCCTACAGATGTCTACCTTATTTCAACAAAAGAATCGGTGTGACAATGTCAAAGCGAAAAACAAACGAAGTGATGGCATATTCCTAGTTTCGGGTCTTGACGGCAACTCATATAAAGCCCAAAAGGCCATTGGAGATCATCCCACCCCGAAGGGTGCGGTCATGACTCATCGGGGCTCCAAATTGAGCCAAACCTTAAGTAAAAAGTGTCATGGTAAATTCCTAACGCTTGCTCTTCTGACGGCAATATAATCTAAGGAGATTACTTGAAGACGTCTTGTCCAGCCCCCGAAGGGAGCAGAGACACGACAGTCACGGGGCTACTCAAATAACAGCTTAAATACCGCATATCGAGAAACATATCAACCAACGCGACGGTACCACGGACTAAAACCCTAGTACCACAAACCTAACGGACTCCTGTCGTAAATAATGGAGGTTATCTACATACAACATTAGAACAAGTTTTCCTATAAACCCAGGGGAGGTAAACTAAAAAGAACTTCGAAATGAGTGAAAAAACTACAAACTCCGTAATGAGTACATAAACTACAAACTCTGAAATAAGTGAATAAACTACAAACTCCGAAATGAGTACATAAACTACTTCTCACTGAATCAAGACATTAAAAGATAGAGAGGTGCAAGCATGAAATAAAATATGTCTTTTATTCATAAACCAAAATGAATACAAGAAACAAAAAAAGGAAAAAATAGAGTGACAATTTTTTTTAAGACGGTAGACGGTTCAATAAGTCAGATAGATCATCATTTTTTCGCCGGACCTCCGCATCAAGCGGAGCCCCTGCCTGTGCTTGTTGTTGATACAAAGAAAACCGGTGCTCAAGCTTCTTCTCAGCGGTCTTGTGAGTTTCAACCATTTCGCGCGTAAAAGTGATAGCTTTATCAAGAGGCACCAGCTCCGTAATCGCCTCTTGAAGAACTCACCAAATTTCATAGACCCGATCAGTTTTAGTTGCGAGCTGATCTTGGAGTTCCCTTAGAGCCTTCAAAGCCAACTCTCTATCCAAAAATTTCTGGTTGAGTTTTTTTTCACAAGATCGGAGGTTGGCAGCATACTGATCAATCCATTCACTTAAATTGGCCTTTATAGATAAGATATCAGAGGGAAGACGTGCGCATTCGACTCCATGCAAAGAAGCCTCCACTTGACGGCAATACTTAACCCAAGTACGCACCAGCGCCTAGTCATGGTAGGTAGCATGGACAGACAAAGAAGTGTTAGCTTCGACAGCAAATTCCTCTGTCATGAAGGAAGTGCCAGCATGGAGATCCTTAATAAGAGTTACCAGTGAATGAATACTTTCTTTTGCCAATCTCTCAGACATACATCTGGCGTAATGGCCCGGTGGCATGCAAATATGGGACGCTAGTGTGGTCAGGGTTGGCAAAACTGTGAAAGATACATGTATGGTTAGTCGCTTTTCCGCACGGGGAATAAGTAAAAGAATACCAGGGCTAAAGCGTCACTTACCTTTGTCCACAGAAGGAAAATCTTAGAAATCCCCATGCCCATCAAGAACTTCAACTTCGTCATCAGCCTGAAGGACTGTGGTTGAAAGTAAAGGGCATGTCAATATTATTATGAAATTATAATACGGGAGGCAAAGGAATACCAACCTTGGCCGGAGGAAAGGACGATGCGCTGGAGGGTATCGCGTGCGGGGCCTCCATGTTAAGTAGACGCAAGAAGGTTTCCTCCAGAGAACGATCTACAATAGAGGACGCCAACTCCCGCAATTCTGAGAGAAAGAAAAGGTCAGACATGTGGAACAGTCATTAAATAAAAAGAAAAAAAATAAGATTACCTTCAATACTTCGTCCATTCTGGACCAAAGGGATAGCAGCCTCAGGAATCTCCTCTACATCCTCCGGTGCACCACTAGAGATATTTACAGAATTTATAACCGGTCTGGCAACCTCTGCTGAAGGAATAAAAGTCATCACTGGATGAAAAATACGCCCACCGTAGAAGGCCCTACAAAAGAAAAATGTGTAAAGATGAATACGATATGAAAGTAATATAAATCATTTACTGAGAGGGATGTAAAAGGTACATACTGATACGCTAGGGAGCTTGAAGTATAGCCTTTTCGAGCTGCTGCTCTGTTTCACTAATAAAAGAGCAAAAATCTGTTCAAAATTAATGAGGCAGCGCCTCATGTGCCTTCCACAAGGGTGCCGACGCCGATAGGATCAAATCCTATGGTGGCGCCTCACGTGATCCTCACGCGGGCGCCAGTGTGCAAAATACAAAAAAAACTGTTAGATTAAATAAGAGTTAAAAATCTCATATAGCGCCGCACGTGCTCTTCACGCGGGCGCCAGTGTGCAAAGCACATAATGCCCACCCTAAGGACCATATTTTTAAGTGGCGCCTACGTAAGGAACACGTGAGCGCCGTCGTCCAGTTAGAATTAAATTCTACTCTCTGTAAAACAGAGTCGTTGGATCAAAGATCCAACGGAGATGATAAATCATCAAGATACAGAATTAAATTCTTTTAGGGAGAAAATATTCCTCAAATCTTTTTAAAATAAGAAAGATACTTTCTGTTGGATCATAGAATAAAATTCTATGCTCTCTGTAAAATAGAGAACCCTCTGAAAGATACTTTTTGTTTGGATTTTATCGATCAAAATTAATATTACCGCAATCAAGAACGGCGTCGCTTGGTAGCTAGCCGGTGAGTACGGGTCGGTCCACAGGGATTTTGTGTTTTCCTAATCGCGCTAACGAGTTAATACCGATGAATGTTCGGATTAGTTTATTAAATCTAAAAACCACCAAATTAAGTTATACTAAAATTATCTAGATCTAAGTCTTTCTAGGGTTAGGCTTAGGGGAAGTTGAGAGATTAAAGGTTTCCTCACCGCTTTCAATACCCTATTTTAGATCAATTAGATGTTATGGTAATTATCAATGAAGTGGATTAGAATCTTTTGGAAAGATGTTTCTTCCTCTAGGTTCTTGTCCTTCCTTTATCGATCCTTACCCTAACCTCCATGGAAAACATGCGCAACCGGTCCTTTATACTACGGTATCACCGTTACCTCGAGGGGTAAGGTGCCGCAGGGAGCGGTGTATGCATGGAGTTCTAATTCTTAGGTGTGAAAGGGCAAGAAAGGGGTGAGAGATCTCATCTCTCAAAACTTTCCCTAAGGCTAACCCTAACAAGCGAGGAGACTACTCGCTCATTAGGGGATTAAAAGACATTCTAAATTAAAAGAGAACTAAAGCAAAGAAATAAAAGGAACTTACTAATTTTTATTGATGGCTCTCTCAAAACATCAACGCAGTACAGATCTGAATTTGTGAAATGAAAAGAGGCATAGGGAGGCATGAGAAAATACAATGATTTGGGTTCTATTTATAGCACATAGAAACCCTAGGTTACAATTAATTCGCACGTCTGCTTTTACAAAAATGCCCTCTAAGAAAAAGACCAAGTGAACAAGCCTCGCACTGCTACAATTTTACGCGCCGACACGGGCCATACCCGTCCGCGGAACCGCGGCCCGAGGCCAGGTTTGGCCGCGGTTCCGCGGCCAAATAGAAGAGTTGGGCTTTGCAAATTCTGTCGTGGGCTCTTGCTGTCTTGTGCTTCCTGTTTCTGCGGGTCTTTTCTCAAATGGGCTTTGAGGCTTCTTCCAGGTCTCTAGTGAATAGTGTAGTGGATTTTAACCGTTGCTTCGAGACGAAATCTTGGACCTTGAGTTGCCTTGTAATTTGTGAACTGATCTTTATGTAGGCTTGATCAAGATCCTTCTATTTGTTGGTTGCAGTTCCACTTCTGCATCGTCTTTTTGTCTTTTTCACTGTTTTCGCTCCAAGAACCTGTAACCTGTAATATGTAGCAGACATGTGTCAAAAGCACCTGTTTATTTATAAAACGAATAAGAATGGGGAATATAATAATGCAATATTATGGTATGAACAAATACCCCCAAACTTATCTTTTTCTCGTCATCGAGCAAACTTAGTTTTATTCTCTACAAAAACCTAACCGTACTTTCGCAGGGAAACGCGATTGCACTGAGCTCGTGCAACAGGCCGTTAAACCTCTAGGTGTCCCTAGTAGGAGGAGTGTTGTCTCCTGAGGGTTTTCAGCGGATACTACCCACAAAATCCTATCAATTTGGCTCATTAACTTTTGTTCTCCAATTAGGTTTTCTAACAAGGAATTCTATTATCTTCGACTCATAAATCAGCCACCCATATTCTTCACACTTCCTCATTATCTAACTTAAGATTATACATGTTCTATAGACTTACTTAGCTTTCGGCATTTCCTAAGTTTTCCTTCAAGGGTTCCATCTCCACTTAGGAATTTCTATCAACTCTACTAAAGATACAAGTTCTATTCTTCACTCCTTTCTCTCATCTAAACTCCAATCACATATCCCCACGTGTGTGTAAATATCACCCCTACACTTGGAAATTCAAATCAAGCAATCATACTCTTGTCCATTGTCCAAACTATTTATTAGTTGGTGGATTTAAATGAATTTTGCTTACACATCCTTCATGCGACCGTTAATACTTTTTGAGGTACCAACAACCGATTACAAGATGTGTTTGCACATTAAAGCATAATTTCTAGTCTTGCAACACTCAAGGCTTTTTAGCAGTGACTCCCAAACTAATTGGTCTAAGGCACTAGGTGATGAAGCACTCTCGCTAAATATTTTTCTATTTTTGCAGCCTCAAGTAATCACAAAAACCAGTGTTCATTTTTTTATTCTTTATTCACACTTGTATATTTTTTTTATTTTCTTTTCTTCGTACTAAGGACTTTAGACAAGAGCATTTCAAGATCTCTTCTACTATTCCAAGTTTCAAGGTGCGTGATTGTGCAAATTGTACGGTATACATTTTCAGAATTTAGACTTAAGCTAGGAATTATTTTTCAAACTTATACTCTAATAAAAATATCAATACTTTTCCTTCGTTTTAACATAGCCCAAGAAGTGAACTCAAAATTTGCTTATTTCTAAATAAACTACAAAGACATATACTTTCTACCGTTAAACTTTAAGGAAGGTTATTTTTAGGGTTTTTAATTTACTAAGTCTAAGATTTAGTTGTTCCTAACTAGTTAACCTATTTGTCAAACTCAAGTCAATTAGGCCCAAATTGAATACAATAATTTTTATAATTTTTGAAAATTTTCAATTTTTATGGGTTTTAAAATAAGTATGCAAATGAAAAAATATGTACAAATGAATGCGAAGGAAAGAAGGCTTACCGAGCATACCCCCAAACTTAAACTTGACAGTGTCCTCACTGTCATACTACACCAAGAGGGTCAAAATGTCGGCACTCCCCTGTTTATTTATTTATAATTTTTTTTATTTTTAAAAGAAAAACAAGAATATATATACAGAAAGGGCCCCCCAAACTTCATTGAAACAATGTTAAACGTCATTGCCAAACTTTGCAAAGACCAAACGTCAACACGAACCATTTGAAAAATTTATCTGTATAGAGTATCGGTTGGTGGAAGAACATGTTGTACCGATCAAAAAAGAATTGGGGAAGATAGAAGTGGTGGGATGGAAAATGTGGAAGTGAATAGATATGATGTGGTGATGAATCAAAACGAGAATGGGAATGATCAGCAATCAGTGGAATATTGGCATTCTCGTAGCTTATTAAAAGAAATGGGATGGTTCAACTTCTAAAGGAGGAGGTTGACTAACCATACTATCCCCAAGATATTTCTGTGGATCCTTCATCGACTTGGCATCATCCATCATATGCATATGATATTCAATTATGAGGGAACTAATCTCCTCGATGTCCGCCATAGTCCAGCCGAAAGCTTGCCGCCTATCTTGTAAGACCATTAAAAGGGCGTTCTCTTGCTCGAGGGCTAGAGAGGCCGATATGATAACGGGAAAGGTCTCATTTGCACCTATGTAAGCATATTTAAGGTGAGACGACAAGGGCGTTAGTTCGAGTTTCGGAGGCGAAACGATCATAGGTAAAATTGGGAAATCTACCTCGAACTCAAAGGACTCCAACACAGGTTCGAAATCACTGCAAACAACCGATTCAGATGGTTCAACAAACTCATCCAAATATTCAAAAGACTCATATTCGGGCTGTGAGTCGTCATCATCCGAAAAAGTGAAACTTTCATAATCAATATCGGTTGTGTCAACTGTGGTGGATTCAAGGAGGGACGCACTAGTGGCGTCAAAACTGTTTTCATCAAATAGAAATCTTTCAAGCTCGCAGTCCTCCTGCGTGATTTCGTGAATAGAGCAAACTTCTCGTGTACTAGTTTTAGGCATGGGGGGCAGACTTCCTAACTTGTAAATATTGAACTCACTAGACGTCTTCCCAAAGGATAGAGTCATGGAGCCATCGCGACAATTTATTATGGCATTGGAAGTGGCCAAAAATGGTCGACCGAGGATCACCGGAATTTGGTCCCGTGAGTTAGCAACTGGTTGTGTGTCCATAACAATAAAATCAACGGGGAATATGAAATCCCCAACTTTGATCAACACATCCTCTAGCTCACCCCTAGGATGGGTGATTGATCGATCAGCCATTTGGAGAGTACAACGAGTGGGTTTCAACTCTCCAACCCCTAATTGCTCGTACACAGAGTAGGGAAGCAGGTTAACACTAGACCCAAGATCTAAAAGTGCTCGATTAATTTTCTTATCCCCAATTGTTATTGAAATCGTAGGACAGCCGGGGTCCTTTCGTTTTTGGGGTAAGGGTTGAGGTTGGTTAATAGTATTGCTCACTGCACTAGCCACTAGCACTTTCTTGGGTATTTGAGATGAATTTCTCTTTGAGGTGCATAAGCCCTTTAAGATTTTCGCGTATGAAGGGACTTGTTGGATTGCATCCAAGTGAGGTATATTTATGCTAACCTGTTTAAATAACTCCATAATCTTCTCCATTTATGCAGTTGGTTTATTGGGATTCAACTTGTTTGGAAATGGAGCATTTTGAAAATTAGTTGAATCCAATGTCTGTGGAGTAGAATGTGGAGTTGGAATGGATCCCAGTGTGGGTGTGTTCTTGAAGTGAGAAGTGGGTCCGTTCGGATTTGAAGAAGAAGAGCCTTTTGAAGAATGGAGAATAGGCTCTAGCGGAGGAGATGATGGTGGAGAAGAAGAAAGAGAAGAAGGAGAAGATGAAGATGGAGAAGAAGAAGAACAACCACCGGCGGGGATGTCATCACTAATACCCATATTATTCTGCAACACTCTTCCGGATCTCAACGTGGTCACCGCATTTACATTGTGATTGTGATATGCATTTTGTGTGTGACCGGGATTTGGCAATGGTTGAGATGGAAGCTTTCTCTTTTCTCTCTCGCTCAACGCAGCAGTTAATTGTGCAATTTGTGCCTCAATAGATTTGATGCTTTGATCGTGTGAAGCATTGTTATGCACCAAAGACTGAACGCAATTTTCCAATCTTGCTGCGGATTCTGTAGATTGCTTGAGAAACGCATCTAGACTTTTTTCTAGCGAGATAACCATATCATCATTTGGTTGAACCAAATTGTTCGTTTGATTTGGATAAGGTTGTGGTTGGAAAGGTTGCTGGTATTGAGTTTGTTGGGGTGCTTGTTGTTGTGGAGGAGGAGGCCCTTGAAAATTGTTGTTTCCTTGGAATTGCTGATTTTGATTCCAAGCAAAATTTGGGTGGCTCCTCCAACCCGGATTGTAGGTCGAAGAGTAAGGATCATTTCTTTGTCATTGCTGAAAGGCAGCATTGACTTGATCTTGTCCTTAAACAGGTGGATTGTAAGGACACTCTTCGGTAAGGTGTGATGGATCCGAACAACAAGCACAAACAGTTCGTGGGGGTAAAGCAGGGGCAGGAGAAGACGATGAGATTTTGGTCTCAATGGCTTCTAGCTTTTTCATAAGTGCGGCCATCTCGGCCTTCATAGAAATCGACATATCTATTTGATGTATGCCTGCCCTAGATTGACCAATAGAAGAAGATGAGGTGGTCTTTGTGCTCTCCCACTGAATTGTTTGTTCACTAAGATCCTCGAGAAACCGCCATGCTTCCTCACTAGATTTGGTTAGAAAGTGACCTTGACAAATGGTTTCTTGCAACTGCTTCATTGCCGGGTTCAATCCCTCGTATAATGTTTGGCAAAGTTGCCAATTTTCGATCCCATGGTGAGGACATTGAACCAGTAGATCTTTGAATCTTTCAAAACACTTCCAAAATGGTTCGGAAGGAAGCTGGGAAAATTGTATTATCTCATTGCGAATTCTCGCGGTCTTGTAATGAGGATAAAACTTTTTAAGAAAAGCTTTAACAAACTCGTCCCAATTTCTAATTGAATGTGATGCCGTGCTGTATAGCCACTTCTCGGCTAAGTCACATAAGTTGAAAGGAATGACCCTTAGTCTTATAGCGTCATCACTTAATTGGGTAGTTTTCATCATGGCGCAAACGTTTTGGAATTTATTGATAAAGATATAGGCATCTTCAGATTCCAATCCATGAAATTTTGGCAGCATATTGATGAAATGGGGTTTTATTTCAAAATTGTCCCAATTTGCCGGTGGGGGTGAAAGACATGTAGGTAAAGAGGTGCGGACAGGGTAGAAGAGATCCTGGAGCGCGATTCGTTGGGGCGCTACAACAGGCGGGAGATTCGGGTTATTCGCACCTAACGGAGGTGGAATCAGTCCCGTGGGTAAGGTGTTGTTGGGATTATATCTCGACATACCTTCGGAAGAAGAATTTGAAGGTGGAGGTAAGGAGGTGGACGGAATTTTGACTTCAGTGTCGAAAGGTTCGTCGGTCGGTACCAACGAAACACGGACTAATCGGGCGCTATTGTCCCTAGTCCAACCGGACATACACTTAAAGAGATAGTGTAGTAAAAAAAATGAAAACAGAATGTGGGGGTAAGAAAATGTCAATGAGAAGAAAGTGAGTGGTGGTGGGGTGCAAGGATTTTATGCGACAAGTTGCAAGTTTTTATAAAAGATTTTTCTTTTTTCCCTTTTTTATTATTTGGAACTGTTTGCAAAAAATTTTTTTTTGATAAAAGGCTAAGACACACTTTCGATCAACCAAAAATGCACAATCAGGCCTAGATCTAGGGTCACCTAGGCCAGCTAGACAGCTCCTAACTGTTCCAAAGGGCTAGTGATAGGACCTCAAACCGCCTCTTCACCGCCAATTGCGGCCAGGTAAGTGCCAGGTAAGTGGGAAGGAACCACAATAGTGGGCCTAATTAATAACCACTAGCCTTTGACACACTTGCCTAGACACCGCAAAGTCAGGTTAGGATAAACAGTCGATGCCTATAACTAGTCCTCTGTCCTATTGAGCTCGAAGTCCTTAGGGCTGAGTCTAGTATTTTTTTAATTAAAGATTTGGTCAATGCAAATACCTTATATGATTTCTGGGGTCCTGGGAAGGGTGATAAAATCCCCACCCAATCTGATTTGGTCAAAAGCCCCTTAAAGTCCGACTAAAGATATGCAAAACAGTAAATCACTTGCAATCAAAGATTTTATTTTATGCGCGGTGCAAAGAATCCTGCACAAGATTTTTTATTGGAAAGGGGAAGATTTTTTAAGCGCAAAGAATCCTGCAAGATATTTGGAAAAAAGATATATGGGGATTTGCATAGAGGGGGAAGAGGAAACAAACAGTAAATTTCCGTGCGCTGACGTGGCAGTAGGACCGCGGAACCTTGGCGGGAGACGGCTTGCGCTGCGGAAAGGCGGCGGAAATGAAGCTTCAGGACTCGGAAAAAATTGTGCTGCTCTGATTTCCCAATTCCTTTCTGTTCTGATGTACCTTTTTCTGTTTAGCACTCTGGATTTTTCCAGATCCGTCGATCCTGCAAAGATTCACAAAAAAATACCCTTCAAACAATAAATGATAAAAATTTTATAATTTTTTTTTCTTTTTCTGTTTTTATGATTTTTTTAATTTAGATTAACCCGAAATTGCAAAAAGGAAATACTACGTCATCCCCGGCAACGGCACCATTTGATTTGTTTGGATTTTATCGATCAAAAATAATATTACCGCAATCAAGAACGGCGTCGCTTGGTAGCTAGCCGGTGAGTACGGGTCGGTCCACAGGGATTTTTTGTTTTCCTAATCGCGCTAACGAGTTAATACCGATGAATGTTCGGATTGGTTTATTAAATCTAAAAACTACCAAATTAAGTTATACTAAAATTATCTAGATATAAGTCTTGCTAGGGTTAGGCTTAGGGGAAGTTGAGATATTAAAGGTTTCCTCACCGCTTTCAATACACTATTTTAGATCAATTAGATGTTATGGTAATTATCAATGAAGTGGATTAGAATCTTTTGGGAAGATGTTTCTTCCTCTAGGTTCTTGTCCTTCCTTTATCGATCCTTACCCTAACCTCCATGGAAAACATGCGCAACCGGTCCTTTATACTACGGTATCACCGTTACCTCGAGGGGTAAGGTGCCGCAGGAAGCGGTGTGTGCGTGTATGCATGGAGTTCTAATTCTTAGGTGTGAAGGGGCAAGAAAGGGGTGAGAGATCTCATCTCTCAAACATTTCCCTAAGACTAACCCTAACAAGTGAGAAGACTACTCGCTCATTAGAAGATTAAAAGACATTCTAAATTAAAAGAGAACTAAAGCAAAGAAATAAAAGGAACTTACTAATTTTTATTGATGGCACTCTCCAAACATCAACGCAGTACAGATCTGAATTTGTGAAATGAAAAGAGGCATAGGGAGACATGAGAAAATACAATGATTTGGGTTCTATTTATAGCACATAGAAACCCTAGGTTACAATTGATTCGCACGTCTGCTTTTACAAAAATGCCCTCTAAGAAAAAGACCAAGTCAACAAGCCTCGCACCGCCACAATTTTATGCGCCGACACGGGCTATACCCGGCCGCGGAACCGCGGCCCGAGGCCAGGTTTGGCCGCGGGCCCGAGGCCAGGTTTGGCCGCGGTTCCGCGGCCAAATAGAAGAGTTTGGCTTTGCAAATTCTGTCGTGGGCTCTTGCTGTCTTGTGCTTCCTGTTTCTGCAGGTCTTTTCTCAAATGGGCTTTGAGGCTTCTTCCAGGTCTCTAGTGAATAGTGTAGTGGATTTTAACCGTTGCTTCGAGACGAAATCTTGGACCTGGAGTTGGCTTGTAATTTGTGAACTGATCTTTATGTAGGCTTGATCAAGATCCTTCTATTTGTTGGTTGCAGTTCCACTTTTGCATCGTCTTTTTGTCTTTTTCATTGTTTTCGCTCCAAGAACCTGTAACCTGTAATATGTAACTGACATACGTCAAAAGCACCTGTTTATTTATAAAACGAATAAGAATGGGGAATATAATAATGCAATATTATGGTATGAACAAATACCCCCAAAATTATCTTTTGCTCGTCCTCGAGCAAACTTAGTTTTATTCTCTACAAAAACCTAACCGCACTTTCGCAGGGAAACGCGATTGCACTGAGCTCGTGCAACAAGCCGTTAAACCTCTAGGTGTCCCTAGTAGGAGGAGTGTTGTCTCCTGAGGGTTTTCAGCGGATACTATCCACAAAATCCTTTCAATTTGGCTCATTAACTTTTGTTCTCCAATTAGGTTTTCTAACAAGGAATTCTATTAACTTCGACTCATAAATCATTCACCCATATTCTTCAGACTTCCTCATTATCTAACTTAAGATTATACATGTTCTATAGACTTACTTAGCTTTCGGCATTTCCTAAGTTTTCCTTCTAGGGTTCCATCTCCACTTAGGAATTTCTATCAACTCTACTAAAGATACAAGTTCTAATATTCACTCCTTTCTCTCATCTAAACTCCAATCACATATCCCCACGTGTGTGTAAATATCACCCCTACACTTGGAAATTCAAATCAAGCAATCATACTCTTGTCCTTTGTCCAAAGTACTTATTAGTTGGTGAATTTAAATGAATTTTGCTTACACATCCTTCATGCGGCCATTAATACTTTTTGAGGTACCAACAACCGATTACAAGATATGTTTGCACATTAAAGCATAATTCCTAGTCTTGCAACACCCAAGGCTTTTTAGCAGTGACTCCCAAACCAGTTGGTCTAAGGTACTGGGTGATGAAGCACCCTCGCTAAATATTTTTCTATTTTTGCAGCCTCAAGTAATCACAAAAACCAGTGTTCATTTTTTTATTCTTTATTCACACTTGTATATTTTTTTTATTTTCTTTTCTTCGAACTAAGGACTTTAGACAAGAGCATTTCAAGGTCTCTTCTACTATTCCAAGTTTCAAGGTGCGTGATTGTGCAAATTGTAGGGTATACGTTTTCAGAACTAGACTTAAGCTAGGAATTATTTTTCAAACTTATACTCTAATAAAAATATCAATACTTTTCCTTCGTTTTAACTTAGCCCAAGAAGTGAACTCAAAATTTGCCTATTTCTAAATAAACTACAAAGACATATACTTTCTACCGTTAAACTTTAAGGAAGGTTATTTTTAGGGTTTTTAATTTACTAAGTCTAAGATCTAGTTGTTCCTAGCTAGTTAACCTGTTTGTCAAACTCAAGTCAATTAGGCCAAAATTGAATACAATAATTTTTATAATTTTTCAATTTTTATGGGTTTTAAAATAAGTATGCAAATGCAAAAATATGTACAAATGAATGCGAAGGTAAGAAGGCTTACCGAGCATACCCCCAAACTTAAACTTGACAGTGTCCTCACTGTCATGCTACACTAAGAGGGTCAAAATGTTGGCACTCCCCTGTTTATTTATTTATAATTTTTTTTATTGTTAAAAGAAAAAAAAAAATATATATACAGAAAGGGCCCCCCAAACTTCATTGAAACAATATTAAACGTCATTGCCAAACTTTGCAAAGACCAAACGTCAACACCAACCATTCGAAAAATTTATCTGTATAGAGTATCGGTTGGTAGAAGAACATGTTGTACCGATCCAAAAAGAATTGGGGAAGATAGAAGTGGTGGGATGGAAAATGTGGAAGTGAATAGATATGATGTGGTGATGAATCAAAACGAGAATGAGAATGATCAGCAATCAGTGGAATATTGGCATTCTCATAGCTTATTAAAAGAAATGGGGGTGGTTCAACTTCTAAAGGAGGAGGTTGACTAACCACACTATCCCCAAGATATTTCTGTGGATCCTTCATCGACTTGGCATCATCCATTATATGCATATGATATTCAATTATGAAGGAACTAATCTCCTCGATGTCCGCCATAGTCCAGCCGAAAGCTTACCGCCTATCTTGTAAGACCATTAAAAGGGCGTTCTCTTACTCGAGGGCTAGAGATGCCGATATGATAACGGGAAAGGTCTCATTTGCACCAATGTAAGCATATTTAAGGTGAGACAGCAAGGGCGTGAGTTCGAGTTTCGGAGGCGAAACGATCATAGGTAAAATTGGGAAATCTACCTCGAACTCAAAGGACTCCAACACAGGTTCGAAATCACTGCAAACAACCGATTCGGATGGTTCAATGAACTCATCCAAAAATTCAAAAGACTCATATTCGGGCTGTGAGTCGTCATCATCCGAAAAAGTGAAACTTTCATAATCAATATCGGCGGTGTCAACTGTGGTGGATTCAAGGAGGGACGCACTAGTGGCGTCAAAACTGTTTTCATCAAATAGAATCTTTCAAGCTCGCAGTCCTCCTGCGTGATTTCGTGAATAGAGCAAACTTCTCGTGTACTAGTTTTAAGCACGGGGGGCAGACTTCCTAACTTGTAAATATTGAACTCACTATACGTCTTCCCAAAGGATAGAGTCATGGAGCCATCGCGACAATTTATTACGGCATTGGAAGTGGCCAAAAATGGTCGACCGAGGATCACCGGAATTTGGTTCCGTGAGTTAGCAACAGGTTGTGTGTCCATAACAATAAAATCATCGGGGAATATGAAATCCCCAAATTTGATCAATACATCCTCTAGCTCACCTCTAGAATGGGTGATTGATCGATCAGCCATTTGGAGAGTACAACTAGTGGGTTTTCAACTCTCCATAACAAAAACAAATCGAGCCCCAAATGCTCACATACATTTAAGTCGATCTTAATCTCAAAATAGATTAACGGTCCTTAAATAAAAACTCCAAATCTAAAATATACGGATTTGGACCAATTCACGCCCTATGGACGACAACATAAATTAGTCTCCGTATACAATCCACGGGCAACCTAAACAAACAAAAACACACACGACACGAAGTGAACTTCCAGAGCAAGAGAACGTGGTTATCGCGATGCGGTAACGTAATTAACTGCAGGGGCTTGCGCCTGCAGGGAAGAGCGTCCCCACAATCAAAAACCCCTCGCAAACGCGGGGGAATTTGATGAAGTCTGCTACAAAGGCTGCGTCTGTCCAAACCTCCGATGCACGGTGCAATAAATCAACTTGGAATCTTCGGAGAGGTGGAAGGATTAATCCAAATAGCATCTGCCCCCAGGATTCAGGCCGGACGTCCCGACGTCTCGGTCCGTCTTCCGGCGGTGAACGGATTCTCGCACGCCCGGTAGGACCTTTTCCTCTTTCCACTCCACACTTCGTGTGTTGTGTTCGCGAACAAAATCGCGGTTTACTATGTTTGCCTTTGAATTCGAGGTACTCAGATTTGGTGTCTTGTTTCTGTGCACAAAAAGAGAACATCAATGGCTTCCAGCTGCACAACCTACAACAGCAATTCTCTCTCCACCCCAACTGGAGGAGTGACTTACGGGCCCAATGCGGCCTCCATCTTTTCAATGCCGGTGGGGCAGGTAACAGAAGCCATTACTGGATTGTTCTTCGGGACCATGCTCCTACTAATGAGCGTCGGTGCCTCAACGCCGCAACCCGAAGCTCCCAAGAAGTCGGTCTTCGATCTACTTGCAACCACAACGGCCCCTCTAAAGGGGCTGTCCAAATCCGATGCCTCGGTTTTTAACAGGCTGAGCTGAAGTTCAGACATTTCAGTCTTCAACAGGCTGAACCAGAACCAAAGCGGGCTCACAAGGAGGCTCGTCGTACCTGAAGGGGCTGCCCTAAAAAGGATAGCCCTCCCAACTCCTGTTGCAAATGAAGTAGTTAAAAGTGCTTCGCCAGTCAGGCGATCGGTCTTCGAGAGGCTGACTGTCTCCAATCAAATCTTGCCAAGGATGTCGGTCTTTAACAGGCTGGCAACTGCTGGAGCTCCTCAACAAAACCAGGGGCAAACTGCAACCGCTTCCGAAACCGAGGCGGTCCCATCTTCTAGACACGCTCGACGTCGCCACTGGCGCCGAGTGAGAAAAGCTGGGGGCAACTCCCCCTCTGGATTTACCTCACCAGCTCCAATGGTGGAAGTCGATGCTGCTGTTCCAACCGGGAACAGCTTTGAACCGCTGAAGAAGGTGCGCAAAAACTCCCCCACAGCGGTACTGAAGAAATCGCCTCCTCCTGTTGAGGTCCCTGTGTAGGAAAAGCAGGAGCGGGCCCATCAGGGGCTCTCCTCCTAAATTCAAAGAGTCTGGAGAAAATTCCAGGACTCTGTGATCGATGAAAACTACTCTTGCCGACTGAAGAAAATGAATGTTCAGCAGGAGAAAGGCTACCCCTCCGTCATACAGCAAGGGACGTCTTCTATTCTGGTGCATTGTAACAACCTTAAACTATCTGTACAATTTTGTTTTTAAAATTACAGAAAGATGTACTTATTCCTGAGCACAAGTTATAAGTTTGCTTTGCTTTAGAACAGCAAGAAGGAGCTTGTAGCTCATTGGTAAGACCTTGCACTGCTGAGACAAAGCACCAGAGTTCAAATCCCATCAGCCACATTATCTATTTAATTTAATTTCTTTTAATCTTTTTAGAAGCCCAAAGGTCTACACGTGCATAACACGTAAACTGAAAAGCCACACATAAAACAAACAAGTCCATTGCAGTAGTCAAAACGTCGGGAACACGTGGCGTCGAGGGGAGCCCCGACTCGGCCGACTCGGGCCGGCGGGAAGCGCGAATCGGCCGGCGCCGCCGGCCAACTCAGCTCGAAACCCTATTTTTTTTCATTTTTCTGGCAACTCTTGAACTCCCCATAACCCCTGTACTATTTAAATTCCCTGCACATTTATAGAGTAAATTAAAACCCTAATTTAATCTATTTTAAATACAAATTCTTAATACACCCTTTCACATCCCTAAACCTTAATATTTCCTATAAATACCACACCTAAAATCACCCCTCCTCACTCTTAAATCTCTGCCCAAACTCTCAAAAAAATTCTCAAGATTTTTTGTCTGCAAGTGGAGTTAGCAAAGGGAGAAACTCCGACGAACTTCCGACGACGATCCGAGGAGTTTTCGGCGATGAAACGACGCACCGGGGTTTCCCTAATCTTCCTCTTCCTCTTCTCTTGACACTAATCCAGTAAGTCCCCCTTCTCTCTCTCTCTTGCTATTCTCAAATTCTTAATCCTTGAAACGTGTCGGAAGAGGAGTTATCCGGTTTCCGATTATCTTTTCTTTCAAAAATACAACATTTTCTTAATAACAGACTTACAACTTTTGATATATATAGTTTAATACTCATTAACTAAGACAATAGAATAAGTTTGACATTAAAATGATAATCATAGCAAGTTTTATTCCACTTTTATAGTAAAATATCTTTATGTTTCATATCGACTTGTTTATACCTTTTAATCATGGTAGCTTTAGAAAATTCACGAGATAATGACCTACCTCCTCAAAACACTCATATATAATATAGCACGATGAAATTTAGGAACATAGATTTGGGAAAAATATGATTTTACACATAACTACCTCCGACTTATAAAAACCTTTTTCTACAAGATGTGTATTTTTAACAAATTTTTGCAATGTGTCGCTACAACCCATTTCATGAAACCCGTTTGGGATGGTGTGGATTATCGCACATCCTCGGGCTTAGTAGTGTGAGATGCAGACACCCGCAAGGAGCATACGGTCTCGAAAAATTTTAAAATACAAATTTCTTTAGAAAATGTGATTTCTATTATAAATAAAACATATATTTTTAATAAATAAATATATATGTAATTAATATCAAAATATCTATTTTTAATATTTATAATATTCCACATTTCCAAAATTTCACAAAAATATCTCATTTACAAGAAAATACTATACAATTCCAATATTATAAATAAATACCATATATTATGAAATTAGGTTTTATTCACTAGAAATGTCATATTGATCAAATACACATCCATGAAAACTTTAAAGACGATAATAAAATACTTGAGGTGTATTTTGAAAATTATACAAAATTATTTTACATAAACCCCCCTCAAGTTATACTAAATTACAATAAGGAACCTAGTAAACATATGTTTAAGCGGGACCAGTCTCTTAAGCCTTAGGGTGCCGGAGATATGGGTGCTTGCCTATTTAAGGTAGACAACTTAACAAACGCTGTTATCAACATGGTAATCGTCTTTGAAAAAGACACAAATTCTGTCGTCCATGTGCAGCGGTTACCGATAACACCAAAACCTAATTCAGGATTAAACTTCTTTTCTAATTGTCTGACTTAGACTGAGTCTCAATATAATCAATCTGACTTGAATATGATTCAAGTATCCAAACTACAATTTAACATGAATCCATGAATCTATGTAATCAATCTGTTCAATCTATTCAATCTATATTGACTGAACCGAACCATAGATGTACCTCCATCTACATGATTCTCCAGTTACACCCATTTACTGATATCATGCTTTCGACAAGTCATCCATCTATACAATTCAATTTACAAGACAATACAATACAAACAATACAATCAAGATATCGCGGGGTTTATAAGGGGTAGATTGGTACGGAAGGTGTTCGAAGTGGCACAAGACTGCAATCATAATACACCTAACCTGAATTCAATTGTCGTTGTGTCGTGGCTGAACGGTTCCTTGTACTCCTGATACCTTAGTCTCCGGGGTAAGTGAGACTCCTCTCGTATAATTGGCCTCTTCTGTATCAAGCTAAAAACAACAGCGTTAACAATATAATACAACTTTAAAAGTTACACACTCTCTCTGTCTATTCTATTTCTCCCTCATCTTTAGGACTTACCGAGCGATTTGTTCGCTGATGACATTCTCTTTCTTCTTCTTCTTTGCAATGTCGTAAGGTGATTCAGACTCAATGGAGATCGAACCCACTAGCGAGGATTTGGACCAGCTAGCTTTCGACCCGGAGCTCTAGTTATATGTACATTTCATTTCAGTACTTTCCATTTCTGTTATGCCACTGTTTAAGCATTGCTTTTCATTCCATATATTTACTTTTCAGATGTATTGTAAAAACAATGTTTAATAAATAAAGTTGCTGTTCAATTATATCCATTGACATTGTCTCTTGTGCATTTTACTTATATTGCTTAGATACGCTTAGCGTGTTTACTTCAGAGTAAATACGTAGTGGCTAGTCGCGTCCCCTTCGCCGTACACTGGGAAGCGGGGCGTGACATGCATGTTATAATGGCTCCTTCAACTTTGACCTCCCACAAAAGGACGAGGCCGGAGAAAATTCCACCGCCAGCGGCAAATTCCAAAGGCGAAGGACCCAAACGCCCTAAGTCTAGGGGCATGATCGTGCATACGGTTTACATGGCTTCCGGAAAAGAAGAAAGCCGTGCTTCTGTAGGTTACTGGCCGCAAACTCGGTCGCTGAGAACAGCTCAGGAACAACAACAAAAGCTCCAAAAGATGCTGACGAAAATGGCAGCACTCACCGGACAGAAAGAAAGTCGAGAATCAGCGAGTGAACAACGTCAAGAGCAGGAGACCGATACAGAGTTCCTGCGAAGGGTGCTTGAAAGGAAGGATAAGGAGGCCACGGAACAAGCTGCTAACATAAAACAGATGGTGCTTCTGTTCCAGGACATGGTTGGAATGATGATCCAGCCAGAACCTCCAGCCGAAGATTTACCGATAATCGTCGAGAATGACATAGAGGAAATATTAAACCCTCTTCCAGCTCCATCAACAGCTAAGGAGGAAACAATCTCCAAGGATGCTCTTGATGACTATATAGCTCAATAAATACGAGCTCATCAAGCGAATGAAGTGGCTAGCCAAATATTCAGAACTGGGCGACTGTATCCAGGATGGTATGATCAAATCAAGTACCCGCCGGGATATACGATCCCCAAATTCCATGTGTACAAGGGGACATGCAATCCACACCAGCACGTCGCTCAGTTCAGAGCTTTGTGCGACAACACTGGAGGCGATGACAAATTGTTGCTTCGCCAGTTCATTTGCAGCTTGTCAGAAATGGCTTTTGAGTGGTACTCGGAGCTCCCAAATGACTCCGTAAGAAAATTCACAGAAATGGAACTACTGTTCACACAGCGGTTTGCCAGCGCAAGCTAGCGCATCTCGACCACGGCATTAATCAATGCCAGGGTAAAGCCGGGAGAAACCTGGGTCCAATACGCAATCCGGTGACGGAACCTATGGTCAAAGTCCGAACAACGAATCGAAGAATCCCTTACTGTGGGCATGTTCATCAGGACCCTAGATCTGCAAACGACTGTGTCCCAATTCATGACATCCTTCAAACCGACTACCTTCCAAGCCCTGATCAACAAGCTGGCCCAACTGGACCAGATGGGCCACGGGCCTTCCTCCTCAAAAATGGACCCTCGAAATGCCAAGGGTAAAGGGAAAGCTGCTGTGACAACCCTAAACTTTCTGTACAGAATTTTTTCAAAAATACAGAAATGAATACCTAAGCCTGAGCACAAGTTATAAATTTAATTTGCTTTTGAACAATAAGAAAGTACTTGTAGCTCTTTGGTAAAGCCTTGCACTGCTGTGACGTAACCCCTGTGTTCGAATCCCCCAGCCATATATATTTTTAATTGATTTTTCTTTTAATCTTTTAGAAGCCCAACAGTTTGCACGTGCACTACACGTAAAACGAAAAGTCCTAAAGAAATCAAACATGTGCACTGAGATATACCAAGCGATATGGATAAGTGACAGCGACCTTGACCCCTACCCTTTACCTACGGCCGGAGAGAAGCCAGACAAGACCGGCGGCGCCGGTTCACCCCGACGGTAATGCTACCAAATTTTTCCGCCAGAACCCTTTGGCCTACCCCACAACCCCCATGCTGTTTGATTTCTCTGCACATTTCCAGAGAATTAAAAATGGGTATTAATCCACATTTTAATGCACATTTTAATTCATAAATTCATTACCCTAAACCTTAATTTTTCCCTATAAATACCACACTACATTTCACCCCTCCTCATTCAGAATTCCATTACAAAAACTCTCTAAAAATTTCCAAGTCCCAAGTTGTGCAAGTGGAGTTAGCAAAGGGCAAAGTTCCGACGAACTTTCAAGAAGAATACGGCAACGAAACGACTTCCCGGCGATCCTAAAGTGTTTCCCTACCTCTTCTTTTTGATTCAAATCTGTAAGTCCCCTCTTCTCTCTCTTCTCTCTATTAAAAAGAATCCTATTTTTAAAACTCGTCGGAAGCGGAGTTAATCCGACTTCCGATTCTCTTTTCTTTAAAAATTCAATTTTTCCTTAAACAACAATTAACCACATTTTCACATATTGTTTAGTAACCATTAAAAAAATTGGACAATGTTTCAATTCAAAATATTATGTTAAACAAATTCTATTTTACTTTTACAGTAAAATACCCTTAAGTTTGCATACGACATTACCTTATCTTTTTGCTCATATTACCTTTAGAAAACTCATGAGGTAATGACTATCTCATCACAACACTCATTCTTGACATAGCACGATGACTTTTGAAATATTAGTTTGTGGGATAAAATACGAAATTATATTTAAATACCACAAATATTCAAAAACCGTTTTCTTTAAAAGTGTATTATTTAAATCCTTGCAAATGCGCCTCTACAACCCATTTTGGAGAACCCCGATCAGGATGGTGCGGGTTATCGCATGTCCTCGGGTCTAGTAGAGCGAGATGCAGACCTCCACAAGGAGCATTCGATCTCGATGGAATTTTTAATACAATTTTTAAGAAAAATGTGATTTCTATTTAATAAGTTCTATTTATTATAAATATATATATATGTATAAATATTATCAAAATATCTACTTTAAGTATACAATATATATATTCCATGTTTTCTAAATCAAAAGAATAACAAATGTCATGAAACTATCTATACAATTCAATACCATTCCAAGATTACACTAAAATACCATATATTATGAAATCTAGGTTATATCCACTAGAATATTTCACTTTATAAAAATTACAGTTATGAAAACCCTAAAGACGAAAAATAAATACTTGAGGTGTATTTTGAAAATTTATCAAAACCATTTTTCATAAAACCCCTCAGGTTATATTAAATTAGAATAAGGACCCTAGTAAACATAGGTTTAAACGGGACCAGTTCTCTTGAGCCTCAGGGAGCCGGAGAATATGGGTGCTTGCCTATCTAAGGTTGAAAACCTAAAAACGGTGTTATCAACACGGTAATTGTCTTGGAAAAAGACACAAATCCTGTCGTCCATGTGCAGCAGTTACCGATAACTCCAAAACAATCAGGACTTCAATTCTGTTTAAAAGATTGACTCAGTTCGAGTCATGGTCAAATCTAAATACAATCTGACTTGAATTCATTTAAAGTATAACTACAATACAATATGAATCCTTGAATACCAGAATACAATCCATATCAACATGACTTGTACCGAACCATGGATATACTCTGATTACATGACTATCCATTTATATCCATTCCGTTTACATGATATCATGGTTTCGGCAGGTTGTATACAACCATCCATTACATAAATACAAGACAATACAATCAATACATTAAACATGATGGAGACTCAAAGTTTCGTGCTTTTGAAAAGGGTTTTGTCAAATGAGTATATGTCGGTTTCTTGATGAAAATAGTTCACGACTTGAGTCTCGAGTTATAAAATTACCGCAAGTGCACGGTGCGTTGATGCAAGTCGGCAAGTACGAGTTGATCCATAGGGAGTGGATATCACAATATCATTTTTGAGTTAGAAAACAATGGTTTGAAGTTGGAATTGTCACTTTTTTACAAAAATAAAATAAAGAAACGATAAGGTGTTGTTTTTAGGGAAAACTTAGGCTAGGTTTAGTAAATTGAATACGGCTTTTACCTCCAACTCTCAATCTTGATTCAAGGTCCATTTTTATTTTCTAATCGACTTAAGAAAGCATGACGCATCTATCCCGATAACAAGTGTCGGTTTAGGATACGATATCAAAGTTAGGTTAAAAAGAAACTAAAAAAAACTAAGGTTTTAGAATGAAATGAGCATGAAATGAGTTAAGTAAAGTTAGCAAGCATAGAATATATTCTTGTATGTTATATGTTCTATCTAGCTAGTTTCCGATACTTAGCTAGATTTCATATTCCTTTTAACTTCGATTCCTAACATAACAATGATAAAATGTAAAGAAGGGATATGATATATGTTAAAGCTTGATTTGCAACCATTCAAAACTATATATCCTATCAAGAAAAACATAATAAAATTTCATATATTAAGAAAAGAAGTGTAAAATGCAAGAATCAAGAAGGAGGGGTTGGAAGGCAAGCCATTCCACAACCTATCTCACCATAGCCCAAGCAGAAAACTACTCACACATCATAAAATAAAATCACAACTTTATAACATAAAAGAAAATGACAAAGTGATAAAAGATAAAAGAATCAACTTGAATTAAAAGAAGCTTTTATTGTAATGGTTCCAAGTACAAGCAAAATTGAGTTCAAATACCAAAATCTTATCTTGCAAGTTCAAGAAAGAAGTTGCTAGACCAGAGGAAGGCAAGAAATTCAAACTAAGAGCTACAAGATCACTAGTTCAATGTAAACAAAGTTTTTTTCTCCCTAAGTCTCTCCTAGCTTTCTCACTGATATGGTCAATTATAGGTTGTGGGGCTTGAGTTTGCTTGGTGCTCTTGAGTGTTTTCCACAATCCCGCTGATATTGTTTGATTTCTTTATATCTGCTTGGTTATACTCAGTAGATTTGGAGGGAAATCTATCTTTATATCACATCACACCTTTCATGCAATTATTACACACCCCACTTGTACCCACCACTTGCACAAGTCATGAGTGTTGTGCCCACTTGTGCCATAGGCAACCCCCACCATGGTCCAAGTCACCAAAGAGCTTGTGCACACTTGTATTGTTTTGGACCAAAATTGTGTACACATGATTATTTACAAAAGAGCTCTTTGAATATTGGTCGATTTTTTGTTCTGATTGCAGTGTCGTCTCCCAAACATTATATCCGTGATTTTGAGTGTGTTTCCAGTATTTTATCACGAATACCTGTTATCTGTATTTACTGAGCAGACACTGGTTAATAGTGCCGATATACCCAAAATTGATAATGAATGAGAGGTATTAAAATGCAGTTTTTAGTGATGAACAAAACATTACGGGAATAAAGGAGTAGACTGGTACGAAAGATGTTAACGGCGGCATGAGGTGGCCACTAAATAAGTAATTACATCCATGCCGTTGTTCCGTGATATTATCGACGGGGCCTTGTACTACGGGTTACCAAAGTCCATGGTGTAAGTTGGACTCTTCTCGTATACACTGGCATATTTTGTATCGAGCTATAACAACTACGTTAGTATAACAAATATAACATTATCTACTTCACCTGTTTTATTCTCTGTTTATTCTTCTCCTTCCTTCTTTGGGACTTACCGTGCGATTGTTCGCTGACGACTTTCATATTTCTCTTCTTCTTTGGAATGTTGTCAGGAGGACCCGACTCTGAGGAGCTCGAGACCAGCCAGGAGTACTTGGAGCAGTTCACAGAAGACCCTGAGCATTGACTTTCTTGTACTCATTTTATTTTCAGTTCATGCCATTGTTTAGGCATTGCATTCCAGACTTGTATTTATATTTCCAGTAGTGTTGTAAAGAAATGTTGAATAAATAAAAGTTGTTGTTCATTTACATTCATGTCTCTTGCGTATATTTTACTTTATATTGCTTAAATACACTTAGCATTTTTACTTCTGAGTAAATACGTCGTGTGACCCGTCGCGTCTCCTTACCGTACATCGGGAAGCGGGACGTGAAAGGTTTTGTTGGCGGCCCATGCAGGTCAGTACTTCATGGAACCCTACCATGCAGTTCAGTTCTGCATAGACATGCAAGTCAATTCTGCATGAAGTCCTAAGCAACATAACATAAGAATCAGTAACTAAAAATATTCTTTACATTCCATATTCCTTGAATCTTACAATTTCATATATTTTGAATCTATCCTAACCCTATTTTTCTTTCAAGGTTATGGATTCTCCAAACAATACCAGCACCAATTTCAACAACACACTACCACCTATACCGCTTACGCCTACTGTTGCTGCTCTGATCAATGAGCTGACGGTACTGCTTGAGGCAATCCAAAGCCTCCTGGAAGGATAGCAACAGTAGACTGCTATATTATTGAATCGTCCAGAAGCGGAAGCGTCCGGAGTAAAGCAATTCTGGGCTTTGCACCTAAAGAAATTTTTAGGGAAAGAGAGCCCTCTGGAAGTGGAAGAATGGGCTCAGAGCATTGAGGACGATCTGGCAGTAGCACAAGTGCCGGAGATCGCTTGGATACGAGTTGCAAAGCCGCAACTCACCGACAACGCCCGAGTTTGGTGGAAGGCGGAAGAAAGCCGTCTTGACCAGCTGATCGAATGGAAAGCCTTTCACGACATGTTCGACGCGAAGTACTTTCCAGAGACTGCCTGATTTGACATGGAACAACAATTCATCCACCTACAACAGGGTTCGATGTGGACCAAATCTGTGGATGAGTATGATGCTGAGTTTACCATACTCAGTAGGTTTGCAGCACACTTGATATTGACTGCTGTGATCAGGTCCAGACGATTTCAGCAAGGATTGGACCAGGAAATCCAAGCTGCCTTAGCTACAGGGGATTTCCCAACCCACGAACTGGCCCTGAAAGCTGCCCGTCGATATGAGGCAGTAGTGTGAGAAGAAGGGTAGACCTTAATTTGCTGAAGTGAAGTGCCCTGCCACTCAGATGGCAGGAGGAGCCTCTTCAAGACCAACTTTTGAACCTAGGAGACCGGAAGAAAAAAATAACCGGCCAAGTCCAGACTTTTGCTTCTACTGCAAGAGGAATGGACATCTGTGAAAGGACTGTAGGCACACAAAAGTCCTGTGCTTAGTTTGTGGAGCATCCAATCATAGAATTGGAACATGTCCTTATAGGCGCAACCCAGTTCCAACTCACAACAGTTATTCGCAGCAGCCGGCTATCCAGGCTCCTGCACCTCATCTTGCACTCCCAGCTCCGCCTCTACGTGGACCTCCTGCACGGCCTAATCGCCAATTCCATCAAGCACTGAGGAACATTTCTGAAGGGCAGAGGAATGTGCCTCCAGCTAGGAGGAATGTACCCGGCATCAGGCTTTCACTTTAGCGGCCGTAGAAGCCGAGACTGTAGACCAAGGTAACCCTGGTAATTCCCTTACATCTTTTTCAATCTTACCAAAACTTTTTCATTCTTTCGTTCTTCCACATATTTTTCATGCACTATCAATAGTTCTATTACCAAACTTTTCTTAAATCTGTTATACTTTCCTTCTACAAATTTCGAGGACGAAATTTTTATAAGGAGGGTAGAATGTAACAACCCTAAACTTTATGTACAGAATTTTTTCAAAAATACAGAAAGGAGTACCTAAGCCTGAGCACAAGTTATAAATTTAATGTTCTTTTGAACAGCAAGAAAGCACTTGTAGCTCGTTTGTAAATCCTTGCACTGCTGTGACGTAGCCCCTGTGTTCAAATCCCCCAGCCATATATATTTTTAATTGATTTTTCTTTTAATCTTTTAGAAGCCCAACAGTTTGCACGTGCACTACACGTAAAACGAAAAGTCACACAGAAATCAAATATGTGCACTGAGATATACCAAGCGACATGGACACGTGGCAGGGATCTTGACCCTTACCCTTTACCTACGGCCAGAGAGAAGCCAGACAAGACCGGCGGCGCCGGTTCACCCTGACGGTAATGCCCCCAACTTTTTTTCCCAGAACCCCTTGGCCTACCCCACTACCCCCATGCTGTTTGATTTCTTTGCATATTTCTAGAGAATTAAAAATGGGTATGAATCCACATTTTAATACACATTTTAATTCTCAAATTTATTACCCTAAACCCTAATTTTTTCCTATAAATACCACACTAAATTTTACCCCTCCTTATTCAGAATTCCAATACAAAAACTCTCTAAAAATTTTCAAGTCCCAAGTTGTGAAAGTGGAGTTAGCAAATGGCAAGGTTCCGGTAAAGTTTCAAGAAGAATTCGGAGATGAAACGACTTCCCGGCGATCCTAAAGTCTTTCCCTATCTCTTCTCTTTGATTCAAATCTGTAAGTCCCCTCTTCCCTCTTCCCTCTCTATTAAAAAGAAACTCGTCGGAAACGGAGTTAATCAGACTTCCGGTTCTCTTTTCTTTAAAAATTCAATTTTTCCTTAAACAAGAATTAACCACCTTTTCATATATTGTTTAGTAACCACTAAACAACATTTGGACAATGTTTCAATTCAAAATATTATGTTAAACAAATTCTATTTCCCTTTTATAGTAAAATAACTTTAAGTTTGCATACGGCATTACCTTATCTTTTTGCTCATATTACCTTTAGAAAACTCACGAGGTAATGAACTACCTCATCACAACACTCATTCTTGACATGGCACGATAAATTTTGGAACATTAGTTTGTGGGATAAAATACGAAATTACATTTAAATACCATAAACATTCAAAAACCGTTTTCTTTAAATGTGTATTATTTAAATCCTTGCAAATGTGCCTCTACAACCCATTTTGGGGAACCCCGATCAGGATGGTGCGGGTTATCGCATGTCCTCGGGTCTAGTAGAGCAAGATGCAGACCTCTGCAAGGAGCATTCGATCTCGATGGAATTTTTAATACAATTTTTAAGAAAAATGTGATTTCTATTTAATAAGTAAGTTCTATTTTTTATAAATATATATATATATATATATATATATATATATATATATATATGTATGTATGTATGTATGTATGTATGTATGTATGTATAAATATTATCAAAATATATACTTTAAGTATACAATATATATATTCCATGTTTTCTAAATCAAAGGAATAACAAATGTCATGAAACTATCTTTACAATTCAATACTATTCCAAGATTACACTAAAATACCATATACTATGAAATCTAGGTTATATCCACTAGAATATTTCACTTTATAAAAATTACAACTATGAAAACCCTAAAGACGATAAATAAATACTTGAGGTGTATTTTTAAAATATATCAAAACTGTTGTTCATAAAACCCCTCAGGTTATATTAAATTACAATAAGGACCCTAATAAACATAGGTTTAAGCGGGACCAGTTCTCTTGAGCCTCAGGGAGCCGGAGAATATGGGCGGTTGCCTATCTAAGGTAGACAACATAAAAACGGTGTTATCAACACGGTAATTATCTTGAAAAAAGAGACAAATCCCGCCGTCTATGTGCAGCAGTTACCGATAACTCCGAAACAATCAGGACTTCTATTCTGTTTAAAAGTTTGACTCAGTTCGAGTCATCGACAAATCTGAATACAATCTGACTTGAATTCATTTCAAGTATAACTACAATACAACATGAATTCATGAATACCAGAATACAATCCATATCAACATGCCTTGAACCGAACCATGGATATACTCTGATTACATGACTATTTATTTATATCTATTCCGTTTAGATGATATTATGGTTTCGGCAAGTCGTATACAACCATCCATTACATCAATAAAAGACAATACAATCAATATAATAAACATTACGGGGATAAAGGGGTAGACTGGTACGAAAGATGTTAACGGTAGCACGAGGTGGTCACTAAAAGACATAATTACATGCATACCGTTGTTCCGTGGTATTATCAACGGAGCCTTGTACTAGGGGTTACCAAAGTCCACGGTGTAAGTTGGACTCCACTCGTATACATTGGAATATTCTGTACCGAGTTACAACAATTACGTTAGTATAACAAATATAACATTATCTACTTCACCTGTTCTATACTCTGTTTATTCTTCTCCTTCTTTCTTTAGGACTTATCGAGCGATTGTTCGCTGACGACATTCATATTTCTTTCTTCTTTAGAATGTCGTCAGGAGGACCCGACTCTGAGGAGCTTGAGACTAGCCAGAGTACTTGGAGCAATTCACAGAAGACCCTGAGCATTGACTTTACTTGTACTCATTTTATTTTTAGTTTATGCCATTGTTTAGGCATTGCATTCCAGACTTGTATTTATATTTCCAGTAGCGTTGTAAAGGAATGTTGAATAAATAAAAGTTGTTGTTCATTTACATTCATGTCTCTTGTGTATATTTTACTTTATATTGCTTAAATACGTTCAGCGTGTTTACTTCTGAGTAAATACGTCGCGTGACCCGTCGCGTCTCCTTACCTACATCGGGAAGCGGGACGTGACAGTGGCCTTCGTTGCCAACACTCAACAGCAACCGAGTGACCCAAAATCGGTTGCTCTCCAAAACAACATGTGTCCGCGTCTATCGCTGGAAGAAAGGTTATGACGCGCTTACTCGTTTTCCCGTGACAAGACGAGGAGACTGTTCGAGCTGGCAGTGTGCAACAAACTCATCACTTTGCCATACCCACGACGTCCACTGCAACCCGGTGACGTCAACAACCCTAACTTCTGCTCCTATCACAGAATGGTGAGCCACCCAATTGAGAATTGCTACGTCTTCTAGAACTGGGTCGAGGACCAGTATTAGCAGGAAAAATTCATGTTGTCTGAGAATTGGAGAGTGAACCCTCCATAGAAGCACACTCCCAAAAATGTGGATGTACTGGGGGCATCATGCTCGCTCGTGGAAGAAGCTCCATGGGAAATCGTTCTCTCAGCTAAAACCAAAAGAATGCTGAAGGATCTCCAGGAATGTCTGGCAGTCAGGTGGAGAAGCCCACTTGAACCGGAAATCATTGAAGGGATGCTGAAACCGCGTCTTGTACCGAAAACTGTCGAAAAAGGGCAAAATCCTCAATTCAAGCCTTCAAATTCTTTGAAGAAAAAGAAGAAGACAAAGAAGCCTGTGCAGCCTGCCGAGTATGACGATAAGCGCACAAACATACAAAAGTACATTGACGCGCTGGAGGAGTAGAACCAGAAGGCGCGGACACCAGTCACCCTCGAAGAGTTTCTCAAGCATATTCTTGAGAATGAAGAGAGTGACAACGATGAGGAAAATGACTCATCAGAAACCGAAGACTATGTAGCAAGTTGCCACATGGTTTCCCATTCGTCGTTAAATGACGAAGAAGCTCCCTCAGCGTCAGAAAACAACGCAGAGGAACTAGGGATAGGATCGACGCCAAAATCCTCGGAACTGTCGGAAGACCCAATCGATAGGTTGTTAAACGAAGCCTTTCGAAAAAGCAAAGCTGATCGAGAACGCGAAAAAGCCATATACAAAATGGCTAAGCGTCAGCGTCAGGATGAACATGCTGCGACAAGGAGGAGTCGTAAAGTACTCCGACCAGACCAAAGCACACCTGAGGAAAATAAGAGCAGAATCAAGACAGAGAAGCGGTTTGCCGAAGCCCTGTCAGTGGGAATGAAGCGGCCACCTCTCAAAGGAAACACGACCGGGGTCATAAGCCTCAACGGAGAGGACTCATATCCGAACTACTACCTAAATCATCAGAGGGTTACTCATCCCACCGAAGAATGCAGTGCCTTCAAGAAGTGGTGGCAAGGATACGTTGCTCATCAACAACACTTCAAGAGGATGAAGCGTGAAGCTCGTCGACAGCGAAAAAGTGCGACGAATGCGCATGAGAAAATGACTGGCAACTTTTATATGGTTGATACCAGTTCGGAAAATGCAAAACTCGAAGTTCTCACCTTCGGGGTAGATTCTGAGGAAGAAACAACCCTCAGCCCTCTCTTCAAGGATTCAACCTCCAAAAAAGAAGAAGAGGAGAAGAACTGCGAGAACATTCAGCTGCGTAGCCGCACGCTGCCTGAAAAGAATCTCAGACCTACAAAAAAGGTTCGAGCAAAAGAGACAAAGGGAAATAGAAAATCCTTGAGGAAATTTCCCTCGATGATCGAGTTTTCAAAGAGCTCGCAGCCAAGGACCCACCTAAGAAAAATAAGGTGGATTACAATGTCTTAGCACATCTGAGAAAAATTCCCTCGCAATTGAACATACTGGATGCTCTCCTCCTGTCCAAAGAGGCACGAGATTCCCTGATCAAGGTATTTCAAGAGCCTGATCAATTTCAAGCTTTCTTAGCTGAAGAAAAGATGAAGGACGAGCTGGCAGAGGTTCACACAGCTGACATCACATTCAGCGATGAGAATCCCTTCCTCGAAACGTGCGAGCACAACCGTCCTCTATACGTTACCGGGTATTACCACGGCATGAAGATAGGCAAAATCTTTGTCGACAACGGATGCTCCATCAACCTTCTCAACGTTAAAGTTCTGAAGGAGATCTGCATGAACATTCAGTACTTAGAGGTTTGACTCACAGTCGTCAAAGACGCCGGGGTCCGTAATACTGACGTTACGCTTTGGATTGCATGTCACTAACATCAAATTTCACGTCATTGATGCCAAGACTTACTATAATGCTCTGCTCGGCTGGCCCTGGCTGCATGAGTACAACGTCGCCTTTTTTACACAATATCGGTGTATAAAGTATTTCAAAAACGGTTTGGAATACACCGTCACGGGGGAGCTAAACCCGTTCTCGGTAAACGAAGTCCGTAAATATGAAGACGCAAAATACTTCCTATCAGACTTCGAAGATACTATGAGGTGTCATAAGCCGGAGGATAAACGGAAGCCCGTTGCCACCATCCCAATCTTTGGAAGCGATACCGAGGAAGATGAAGAAATAGTCTACTCGAGGCAACCCCAAGGCAACAGGTTGTTCATATCAGAATTTTGCATTATTATATCGCCCATTCTTAATCATATTACAAATAAATAGGTGTTTTTGATCCATGTATGCTAAATAGTTGCAGGTTACAGGTTCTCGGAACAATACAGTGAAAATGGTGAAAAGACGCTAGAAAAGTGAGACTGCGACCAACAAATAGAAGAATCTTTATCATGCTGCCTTCAGTTTGAGGGACAAACGAAGATCAATGAACAATTTCATAAAGTACAAAGCCAGCGCAAGATTCAAGATTTCAATACGAAGCGAACGGTAAAAGTCCACAACATTCTGCACTGTGGAAATCTGGAAGAAACTAGAAGACATTCTGAGAAACCAAGTGAAGAAACCAGAAGCCAAATGCAACATGAAGCAGCCCTAGAAAAATGAGACATAGATTCCACTATCTGGCCGCGGATCCGTGGCCAAACCAGGCTTATGGCCGCGGATCCATGGCCGTGCGTTGCACGTGTCGGTGCGTCGGTGCGTGCCTGTGGGAGTCGGTGCATTGACCCGGTTTTCTTAGGGTATTTTTGTAATTCTAGATGTGGATCAAATGTAAACCCTAGGGTTTCTATTATCTATAAATAAGAATCCTACAGCTCTTTTTGGAGCATGCCTCTTTTTATTTCTCTAGTTTAAAATTTCATTCCTTGTAATTGTCAAAGAGTGCATCAATAAAAAAATGTAAGTTTCTTTTATCTTGAATTTTTATCTAGCAATTTTATTTCTCTGCCATAGTTATTTTCTGCAATTTTTTATCTGCCGTAGTTATTAAATAAAAACCATAAAAAATGAATTCCTTTATTAATTCCTTAATGAGTGAGTAGTTCCTCACTTGTTAGGATTAGATTTGGGGAAGGTTTGAGAGATGAAAATCTCTCACCCCTTTCTTGCCCGTTCAGTATTTTTAAATTAGGACTCTATGCAAACAAGCACACACCGCTCACTATGGCACCCTATCCTACGAGATAGCGGTGATTCCATAGTTAAAGACCAGTTGTGTTTGATTTCCATGGAGGTTGGGGGTAAGAGTCAAGAAAGGACGGACAAGGACCAAAGGGAAGAAACCTAGTTATTCGCCAGATTGTGCTAATCCCCTTTGTTAACTATTACCTTAACACCTAAAAGTTCTTAATTAGGGCAAAGAAAGCGGTGAGAATTATTGACTTTCCAAACTAACCTAATCCTAACCCTAGAAAGGTTTTAATCCTAATCAAACTCAACTTCAGTTTTTATTAAAAATCAAAAACCTACCATAAATAGGAATTGACTCGTTAGAACAACTAGAAAATATACGTAATCCCTGTGGACCGACCCGTACTCAACCGGCTGGCTACCAAGCGATATCGTTCTTGATTGCGGTTAATTCTTTGATGACAAATAGCATAAGCACTAAATCTCCATATCAATCAATTGGCGCCATTGCCGGAGAGACGGTAGTCTCTTTCTTTGTGTAATTTTGGGTTAAATTTTTTTTAAAAATTATAAAAATTGAAATATTTAAAAAAAAAATAAAATTAAAAAAAATTCATCTTGTTCTTTTTGAGAGGTATTGTGTGAATTGTGCAGGAAAAGAAGATGGACTGATTCAGATCTGAAAAAAGCCAGTGAACAAATCAACAAACAAAACATCTGAACAGACAGAGGAGAATCACAACAGATAACAGAAAAATTTTGGAGATCCAAACCAACTTAACCACCGCGGAACCGCGGCGGATTCAAGCGTTTGACCGCGGAGCCGCGGTCAACTGCTGACGTCAGCACCCCAAAAATTTCTGTAAGTATTTTTGCCATCTCTTCTACTCTGAACTCCACTGAAAAATTTTCCTGCAGGGTTCTTTGCGCAAGATTCTTCTCCCTCTCCAATAAATTGTTTTTGTGCAAGATTCTTTGCGCTGCCAAATAAAAAAAAAATTTGCAAGTGTTTTAGATTTTTGGTGTGTTAACTGCTTTGCATAATTAATACGGATTCTAAGGGGCTATAACACCAATCAAGATTGGGTGGGGATTTCATTACCCTTCCTAAGACCCCAAAAATCACAAAAAGCATATGCATCAAATCTCGAGTTAATTAAAAAATATTTAAACTCATCCAATTAAGGACTGTTGCGCTCATTAGGACAGAGGAAGGTTGTGGGCAATCGGTCGTTTATCTAAACCTGAATTTGTGGTGCCTAGGCTAAACAAGTGGGAAATGTAATTTTAAAAGGCCCGTCTCATGGTGATTCGTGAGCGGATCCCTCATTTCTTTACTTGTGCTTATCTGGCCACAATTGGTGGTGAAGAGGCGATTTGAGGGATATCTCACAACTTGCCATTTGGAATAGTTAGGAGCAGTCTAGTTGACTTAGGAGACCCTAGCTCTAGGCTTGATTGTGCATGTATAAATTGTGATTGTTTGAAATTGTGCCGTAGTTCCGTACAAATTTTTGCAAAACTCTTTCTAAAAAAAACACTTTCAAAAATTTCAAAACTCCAAAATCAAACAATTTTTTTTAAAATAAAAAAAATAATAAAAAAATAAAAAATAAAAAAACAAAAAAAAAACATCACATTCTTTTTCTTCTCCTTTCTCACATCATGGGTATCCTACCTCACAAAACTCTTGCCGAAGTTTGGTACCCTCAACCAGACATCACTTCCTACGCGCATTGTTTTGGTCCAATTTCGGACGACCCCTCCATGCCCAAAATTTCTTTGAAAGATCGAATAGACGCGTCTAGGAGAAACAGCTGGACTCCGCAATCCACTTTGTATCAACCATTTCAACCTTCACCACCTTCTTACGTTGATACTCCCTCTTTGAGTGCTGTTGTAACTCCGAAACCCACGTCTATTGCTAAACATATTGAACAATGTCGTAACCGATCTTTCACTCCTTTCAACACTTCCAGTTCTCGGGATCAACAAGTCCATTCACCTTTTTATCCAAATGTTGATCCTACTCCTGTCCAACAATTCAATTCCTACCCGTCCTACCCGACTTTCGCACCTTCCCTAGACATTGCTTCTACACAACCATTTGGGAGTTTCCAGTATCCATACAACTTTGAATCTTTTACTGAAACCCCTTCACAACCCATGTCTAGTCTGGAACAGTCGTTGGAAGATTTTATGGTAGCGTCAAGACAACAGATTAAGGATTTGAATGCGTCCATGACGGCCTTTATACAACCTAGTGACCCGGTAGCTAGTTTCCAACTAGCTCTAAATTTTCCAATGTATAATGAGGCGGTTGGACAGATTGACAATTTGAGTGGTGAGAGTAAGCTGTACACACTTCCAAATCAAACATACCCATCCCCAATTGAATCCCATAACTCCGGTTTTGAATGTCTATCAAGTGTTCCAAATGATTCACCAGTTGAAGATAAAACGTCTAATGAGTTGTGCGACTTTGTAGTGTTTGATTTAGCTGAATGTGAAGGGTCCCTTTCGAGTGAAATCACCACCAATCCTTTTGACCTCTACACCTCCAATCTAGAACCTGAATTGATTAATATCCATGCTTTTGATGAGGTGTCTGAGAAATTTAATTTTCACTTGATCGAGAATATTGACGCTGGGAATATTTTGGATGATGAACCCATAAATTTGGATGAGTTTTTCTTTCCAATTCATCATCCCGAGACATTAAATGTTTCTCCCGAACTTCATATGCGTCTTGAATTTGATGAAAATTGTATGGATAAGCTAAATTTTGAGGAGAGTATTGAGGATAGTATTGAGGATGAACCAGTTTTGTTTGATGAGTCGGATTTTCCAATTTATCCTCCTGAACCTTTAACAATTACACTTCCTAAATCAATCCCCTTCATTCTTTCTGTCGTTCCGACCGTGCAAGAAACCGTATCCCTTTCATTTTCAATGTCTGCTTTACCAAGTTCGACGTACCCATGTTTTCTCACGAATCTTGAGGAATTTGACCTCATTTCTCAGTGGGTTAATAGATTAGCACAATCGTTTTTTACACATCGGTCATTACAAATTGTGCTAATTTATACACTCCATCCCCACCCTCAACTTTGTATTCAACTTCTTTCTCCCCACTTTCTCAGGTTCCTCTTTTATTCTTCCTATAATTTCATTGAGTGTTGATGAATCACAATCCGATAATTCAAGTTTGATCATTCCAGAAAGCCAACTTGATTTGGATACTTTTGAAAATGAGGTAGATGAGTTTTTCGAATCCCCTACCTCCATAATTTTTGACAAATCAAGTATGATAAATTCTGGCACAAAACCTACCGACAACAAAATGTTCAATTACATCAATGAGAGTTTTGAATAACTTTTTGCTGACGAACTTGCATTCCTAAACGACACGGATTTTGTGATTAATCAACCCCCACCTGAAGAAGTCGAACCACCACCATTTCTTTTTCCCTTCCGCCATTCTCCTCCTCCACCGAGACTGTATACTGCTTCTATCTCCACATGGTCTCTTGTGTTTCTCATTCCTTTTATCTACACTCCATTCTTTCACCAACCACACAATTATAACGATAAATTTTTTGAATGGTTGGTGCTAACCTTTGGCCTGTGTAAGGCCTTGTATAGCTTGATACGGTGTTTTTTTTCTCCTCCCTAACTCTGAACTTTAATGCTTCAACAGTGGAAACACTGTTTCACTTAAATTTGGGGGGACCTTTTGTGTATATATATTTTGTTTTCTTTTTCTGTTAATAATAATAATAAAAATAGATAAAAAAAAATAAATAAATAGGGGAGTGCCAACAATTTTGACCCTCTTGGTATAGCTTGACAGTGAGAACACTATCAAGTTTAAGTTTGGGGTTATGCTCGGTAAGGTTTCTTCCTTCGCATTCATGTGTATATTTTTGCATTTGCATACTTATTTTAGAATCCATAAAAATCAAAAAAAAATTAAAAATTATAAAAATTGAAAAGTTCAATTTTGGCCATATTTGACTTAAGTTCAACATGACGGTTGACTAGTTAAGAAAAACTAGATCCTAAACTTAGTAAATTAAAAACCCCAAAAAAATAATCTTTCTTAAAGTTTAACTGTATAAAATATATGTCCATATAGTTTATTTAGAAATAGGCAAATTTTGAGTTCAGTTCTTGGGCTAAGTCAAAATAAGGGAAGAGTATTGAAATTTTTATTTGAAATGTAAATTTGAAAAATAATTCTGAACCTTAAGTCTAAATTCTGAAAATATATACCCTACAACTTACACAAACACGCACCTTGAAACTTGGAATAGTATAGGATACCTTGAAATGCTCTTGTCTAAAATCCTTAGTATGAGAAAAAAATTAAATAAAAGTATAAGTGTGAATAAAGAGATATAAAAAAAATGAACACTGGTTTTATAATTACTTAAGGCTGCGTAAAATAAAAAAATATATAGCGAGGATCCTTTATCACCCAGTGCCTTAGACCAACTGGTTTGGGAGTCACTGCTAAAGCCTTAGGAATTACAAAACGAGGAATTACGCCTTAATGGGCAAACACATTTTGTAATCGGTCGTTAGTACCTCAAGAAGTATTAACGGTTGCATGAAGAATGTGTGAGCAATTTCATTTAAAATTCACCAACTAAAAGTATTTTAGACAATAGACAAGAGTATGATAGCTTGAATTGAATTTCCAAGTATAGGGGTGATACATACACACACGTAGGGGTATATGATTAGGTTTGGATGAGAGATAGGAATGAAAAATAAGAATTATATCTTCAGTAGAGATGATAAAAATTCCTAAGTTGAGATGAAACCTTAGAAGGAAAATTCAAAAGATGCTAAAAGCTAAGTAAATTTACAGAACATATACGATCTTAACTTAAATGAAGAGAGAGTGTGAAAAATATGGGTTGATGATTTATAAGTTAAAGATAATAGAATTTCTTGCTAGAATACCTAACTGAAGAATGAAAGTCAACAGGCCAAGTTGATTGGATTTTGTGGGTAGTATCCACTGAAAACCCTTAGGTGACAACACTCCTCCTACTAGGGACACCTAGAGGTTTAACGGCTTGTTGCACGAGCTCAGTGCAATCGCGATTCCCTGCGAAAGTGAGGTTAGGATTTTTCGAGAATAAATTAGCTTTGCTTGGGACGAGCAAAAGATAAGTTTGGGGGTATTTGTTCATATCAGAATTTTGCATTATTATATCGTCCATTCTTAATTATATTACAAATAAATATGTGCTTTTGATCCATGTCTGCTAAATAGTTGCAGGTTGCAGGTTACAGGTTCTCGGAACAATACAGTGAAAATGGTGAAAAGACGCTACAAAAGTGAGACTACGACCAACAAATAGAAGAATCTTTATTATGCTGCCTACAGTTTGAGGGACAAACGAAGATCAATGAACAATTTCATAAAGTACAAAGGCAGCGCAAGATTCAAGACTTCAACACGAAGCGAACGGTAAAAATCCACAACATTCTGCACTGTGGAAATCTGGAAGAAACTAGAAGACATTCTAAGAAACAAAGTGAAGAATTCAGAAGCCAAATGCAACATGAAGCAGCCCTAGAAAAATGAGACAGTGATTCCACTATTTGGCCGCGGATCCGCGGCCGTGCGTCGCACGTGTCGGTGTGTCGGTGCATGCCGGTGGGAGTCGATGCATTGACCCGATTTTCTTAAAGTATTTTTATAATTCTAGATGTGGATGAGATGTAAACCCTAGGGTTTCTATTATCTATAAATAGGAATCCTACAGCTCTTTTTGGAGCATGCCTCTTTTTATTTCTCCAGTTTAAAATTTCATTCCTTGTAATTGTCAAAGAGTGCATCAATAAAAAAAGGTAAGTTTCTTTTATCTTGAATTTTTATCTAGCAATTTTATTTCTCTGCCGTAGTTATTTTCCGTAATTTTTTATCTGCCGTAGTTATTAAATAAAAACCATAAAAAATGAATTCCTTTATTAATTCCCTAATGAGTGAGTAGTTCCTCACTTGTTAGGGTTAGGTTTGGGGAAGGTTTGAGAGATGAAAATCTCTCACCCCTTTCTTGCCCGTTCAATATTTTTAAATTAGGACTCTATGCAAACAAGCACACACCGCTCACTACGGCACCCTATCCCACGAGGTAGCGGTGATTCCATAGTTAAAGACCGGTTGTGTTTGATTTCCAAGGAGGTTAGGGGTAAGAGTTAAGAAAGGACGGACAAGGACCAAAGGGAAGAAACCTAGTTATCCGACCGATCATGCTAATCCCCTTTGTTAACTATTACCTTAACACCTAAAAGTTCTTAATTATGGCAAAGAAAGCGGTGAGAATAATTGATTTTCCAAACTAACCTAATCCTAACCCTAGCAAGGTTTTAATCCTAATCAAACTCAACTTCAGTTTTTATTGAAAATCAAAAACCTACCACAAATAGGAATTGACTCGTTAGAACAACTAGAAAATACACATAATCCCTGTGGACCAACCCGTACTCAACCGGCTAGCTACCTAGCGACACCGTTCTTGATTGCGGTTAATTCTTTGATCACAAATAGCATAAGCACTAAATCTCCATACCAATCACAGGCCTGGACCATTTACTCATATTTTGGTCTTTGGCAGCGACTCTGAGGATGAGGCCAACGCCGTGTTCTCCGTTCTCCCGTCAGCACAAACTATTACTGGAGCTGATCAGAGTTTACAAGTCACCATGGTTCCGCCTCGGCATTATAAGGAACTCGATGCGTTCAATACATACAATGTACAGGAACTACAGACTTTCTATATGCCTCCCAGGCGAAGAGGTGACAAGACGATCCTCTTCTACCAATCGACGGGGACCAAAGTAGAAAAAGAAGTCTGGCATGGTGCCGATTTTGCGCTCGACAGATGCCAAGGTGTACCACTCGAACAAACTGTTCGACAAGCCTAATTCTACAAAAAGATTTGGGATATTCTCAGGACTCAGCGAAAGATGCCTAACGGGAAGATGGAGACAACCGGGCTCGGATACGTTCGGTTTAAGGAACGAGACCATTTCCACAGTTGCCGCGCTATAAACAGCTCTGGTAAAGAAGGAAACGCTCTTCCAAATAGCTGTGACGTTGAAACAGAATGAGATCCCACTCTAAAAACATTAATCCTAGCGTTCGAAGAACAAGTTGACAAGCTAATAAAAGAAGCCTGTCAAAAGATTCGGGATAAGTACAGTTGCGAAATGGCTATTTATGAAAAGGCCAGGACACAATGCCTCAACCAACGATCCGCGGAGAATGAAAACTACAATACCCGTCATCCTCAGCCAGATGTACGTTCTCGCCTCGAAGGAAAATCCTGAAATAGAGGCAAAACAAGGCGAAGAAAGCAAACAACGCCCGAAAATAGCAAAACGAATCCAAGAAGCAGTACACTCGAGGAAAAGCCAGCTGGAACCCGTTCATCATGAAGAAGATGAGCCGGGAATACTCTTTCCCTCAAGAAAAGACAAGGAAAATATTCAACCTTATCATGAAGCACCAAATGATGACACTTCCGGAGTCTCGGCACCCCGAACAAATAAACAAGGTCCATCATCCGGATTATTGCTCCTATCACTGAGCAATAGTCCATCCCCTTGAAGAATGCTTCACCTTCAAAGACTAGGTTGAAGACCAGTATCAACAAGGCAGGTTCTCTTTATCCGACAGCTGGAGGATAACCCCACCGCAAAAGCATGAGCCAAAGAGGACCTATATCGCAAGGATAGGACCAGTCCAGCATCAAGAATGGAAGCAGACTCGTACCTGCCATTTGATAACACTTTCAAAAGTGGAAGGGCATGAGGATATGGATGAACTTTTCAAGTGCTTCACAAATGAGGATGAGGATGAGGTGATCTCAAAATTTCCGCAGGCACTAAAAGAGCTGGAAGACGGGATATACACAAGGGCGGACAACCTAAAGAAAATTGACTTCGGAACGAAAAACAATCCGAGGCCAATGTTCGTCAGTGAACTTCTATCTAGAAAATAGGTAGCCACGTTAAAAGGTGTGCTCATGCAATATAAAGACCGCTTCGCATGGAATTATTCCGAGATGCCGGGATTAGATAAAAAAAAGTAGAAGTATATAAACTGGCAGTATCGCCGGACATCATCCCGTCAAGCAAGCGCCAAGAAGAATGCGGCTCGAATTCGAGATGAGTATCAATGCCAAAGTTAAGTTACTAATTGACTCCGTATTCATCCAAGAAGTTCAATATCCTGACTGGATCGCTAACATCGTTCCGGTGATGAAGAAAAATGGGACGGTGCGCATCTGCGTGGTCTTTCGGGACCTCAACAAAGCTTGGTCGAAGGATGATTTCCCAGTACTTGTTACCGAGCTGATGATCGATAACATATCTATCCATGAGGTCTTCTCCTTCATGGATGGATCTTCAGGATAAAATCAAATAAAGATGCATCCCGAAGACTAAAAGCATACCGCCTTCCGGACTCCGATGGGCATATTCTTCTATAAAGTGATGCCTTTCGGTCTGAAGAACGTTGGCGCTACCTACCAGAGGGCCATGACGAAGATCTTCGATGACCTCATCCTTGAGATCGTTGACTACTATATCGACCACCTTGTGATGAAAAGCAAGTCATACGAGGAACATTCGGAACATCTAAACACAGTGTTTCAATGTCTTCGGAAGTATAATCTGAAGATAAACCCTCTAAAATGCGCGTTTGGAGTCTCCTCAGGCAAATTCCTAGGATTCATCATACGGCACCGGGGTATCGAAATCGATCCCTCAAAGATTAAGGCGATTACGGAAATGCCCACGCCAAGGACTCTCAAGAAATTGCGATCCCTTCAAGGAAATCTCGCGTATATCCGGCGGTTCATAGATAACCTGTCAGGAAAATGTCGCCCCTACAGCCATCTAATGAAGAAGGGGACCCCGTTCGTCTGGGATCAAAAGTGCCAAAATGCACCAGATGAAATCAAACAGTACTTACAAAATCCGCCGGTACTAACCGCTCCGGTGAAGGGAAAACCCATCATCCTATGTACAACATCCCTTGAGGGTTCTCTAGGCATGCTATGGGCATAAGAGAACGATCAGGGAAAGGAAAGAGCTCTATACTATTTGAGTCGAGTTCTCATGGGGGCAGAAAACAACTATTCCCCCATCGAAAAGTATTGTCTGGCACTAATTTTCGCGATAACGAAGCTCAGACTTACGCCTTGGTACATGAGGTACATCTTATATCAAAGGTGGATCCTCTCAAATATCTAATGTCCAAGGCCATACTATACTAACGGGAAGGCTCGCCAAATGGGCCATCCTCCTGATGGAGTTCTCGATAACGTATCGGCCTCTCAAAGAAGTGAAAGGCCAGGCCATTGCCGAATTTCTTGCAAAGCATTCGATACCGGCCGACTCCCCTATAAATTTTGAGTTGCCAGATGAACATGCGTTAGAAACCATCAAAGGAGAGAAGGAAGAAAATGATTCCCGATGGGAACTTTACTTCGATGGAGCATCGTCCATAAAGAAGGGGAAAGAAAACACCCCTATAATCAAAGACGGAGCGGGCCTTATCTTCGTGACTCCACAAGGAGGGATACTGTGCTACGCCCTCTCCTTAATGGAGCCAAGGGCTAATAACGAAGCTGAATATGAAGATTTGATAGCAGGTCTCGAGATCGCTGTCGACATGGGAATCAAAGTCCTCCACATATATAGAGACTCCCAGTTGATCGTTAGCCAAGTGAATGGCGACTATCAGACATGCAAGCCAGAGCTGATAACGTACGGAGAAATAGTACTGCAACTGCTGATATAAATCTCCTCCTACATCCTGGAGAGTATACCGCGTGCAGAAAATAGCAAGGCGGATGCATTAGCAAAGCTGGCCAAGGAATTGGCCGACGAAGACCTCGATGACGTAAGGATCATCGTGCAAAGCCGCAGGGTTCTCACGCCAGCAGAAATATCTTCGGAGGATTTAACAGAGCCATCTGAAGGAAAAGAAATGATCAAACAAGCTTCCCTCCAAATAGAGGATGAATAAAAGGTCAAGGATTGGAGGGAAGTCTTCATAGACTACTTCAAATCCCAACGAATGCCCAAAAATGCGTCATCTAGACATCAGCTCATGAAACGAGCTTTGTCTTTTGCCTTCGTCAATGATACTCTATACAAGAGTTCGTTCGAATGCCTGTGGCTAAGACACCTGGGACCAGAAGAAGCAAACAGAGTCATCCAAGAAACTCATGACGGACTATGCGGTTCTCATCAAGCTGGGCCAAAAATGAAGCTGAAGATCAAAAGAATGGGTTATTATTGGCCCACAATGATTCAGTACTGCCTTGAATATGCGAGGCAGTGTCATTCTTGCCAAATTCACGGGGACTTCATCCACCGGCATCCAAACCAGCTACACCCAACAGTAGCTAGCGGCTATTCGAAATGTGGGGAACCGATATAATCAGCCCCATTGAAACAGTATCATCTAAAGGACACCGGTTCATACTGGCAACGACAGACTACTTCGCCAAGTGGGCAGAAGCAGTACCATTAAGGGAAGTGAAGACGGAGAATATCCTCCATTTCTTCAGGGCTCTTGTCATCTATCGATTCGGCACTCCGCGACGAATTATCTCGGATAATGGACCAGCTTATAGAAGTCATAAAATCATTCGCTTCGCTCAGCAGCATAATATAGATTGGAGATACTCTTCAATCTACAATCCTCGTGCCAACGGTCTAGGTGAAGCTTTTAACAAGATCCTGACGAAGATTATAAAGAAAACGGTGTCTAGAAACAAAAAAGACTGGCATGAAGCTCTCTGGGCGTACCGAACGATGTTCAAAACAGCAACGAGTACAACACCATACACGTTGGTATTTGGCACGGAAGCAGTGCTTCTCCTAGAAGTGGAACTCTCTTCTCTACGAGTAGCGGTTCGATATGAGCTGACAGATGAAGAAAATGTTCATCTCCGACTTGAGGAGCTCGACGCCCTCAACGAAACTCGCCTTATAGCGCAACAAAACCAGAAAGCTTATAAGGCAAGGATGACACAGTCATATGAAAAACTGACTAGGCCGAGAACATTCTGCCAAGATGAACTCGTGCTAGTCGTCAAAAGGCCTATGATCCTGAACCGTGCAAAACGGGAGAAATTCGAGCCGAACTATGAAGGCCCGTATAACATAGACAAGGTCTATCAAGGTGGAGCCTACCTGCTCATGGATATGCATGGCGAAAGACCCTTCCAGCCAATAAACGACCGGTTCCTCAAAAAATACTATGCTTAACGAGTCATGACTTAGGTCAATGATAGATGACGACGCTTGTGTCTGCTCGCTATCTTCCTGAGTCAAAAACTCTGAATAGTATGTAAAGAAAACCGGTTGCCTCAAATATGGCGACATCGAACCGAGAGGTCCTTAAACTAGAACTTCATCCTAAAATGGCGATAATGGACCGGAATGTCCCTAAACTAGCACGTCGTCCCCAAAATGGCAATCTCTACCCTTGAGATCTATATTGAAATCGAAGCCCCAACGGCGAAGACTGTAACTCAAGCCCCATTGGCTACACAGCTACTCCACCGGAGAAGTCACCCCTAAGTCCCATTGGCAAACAGATGGGTTAAAAAAAAGGAAAAAAGGGTATGTTCACAAGAAAAATGGGCACGGATCAAAATCCGAAAAGGCGGCGCGAGTAAAAACAGCAGGGCTATCGGCGAGTTTGTGAAAACCCGAAAGGGCGCAATCTCGTAAAAAAAACAACGGTATGTCCACAAATAAAATGGGCACAGATGAAAACCCGAAAGGGCGCCGTGAGTAAAAATAGCAGGGCTACATGCGAGTTTGTGAAAACTAGGAAGGGCGCAATCTTGTAAAATTTTCACTTAAGAGATCCTCTCGACTCGTAATGAGAACTCCCCCTATGAGACCCTCACGGCTCATAGGATTCAAAAGCCTTAAGCTACAGGGATCCAAACATATTCTTAAGCCATCACATTCCCCAAGTTGCACTACAGGCGGTCCAATATTAGCCCTTGTATACAATCTACGGGCACAAATAAATATAACCCTCACCTAATTCCACCAATGGCGTGAAATATCCCCATATGGTGAACGACACTTGTAAGACCTCTCGATTTATAAGAAGAAAACAATCTTGCAAGATCCTTACAACTTGCAAGGGAGAACACACACTTAGGAATCCCCACGATTCCTAAAGAGAAAATACACCTACGAGATCCTCACAACTCGTAGGGAGAAATAACTCTATGAGACCCTTATGGCTTATAAAGTCGAAAAGTCTTAGTTGACAGGATTCTAACCCTGTTTACTAAGCCATCTTTGTTCAAATCGACAAAGGCACATGATGATTCGCTCCTGGAAATATTCCAGTGGTAGCGATGCTGATGCCTAAACAGGTGTCAAACTCTAAGTCCTTTCATGGCACATGATGATTCGCTCCTGGCAATATTCCAGTTGTAGCGATGTTGATGCCAAGGTTGGGATCAGATTCCAAACTCGTAATAAAAAACATTAGCGAGCAAAAAAAATGCATATGAAATAGCCGAAATGATGAAGCAACTCGCAATAAAAATCAGCGAGCAAAAAAAATGTGCATATGAAAAAACTGAAATGTTTGGGCAATTCGCAATAAAAAAATAGCGAGTAAAAAAACAAAAAAACCTATATAGCCGAAATGGTTGGGCACCACGGATAAAAAGCTGAAATGATTGGGCAATCGTGACTTTTGCAATATGAAAAGCTGAAAAGATAGAGCATCGCAGAAATCAAAAATAAAATAAAATAAAAGGAAATTTTCTTTGCCCTGCAGGTGAGTCTACACTGACCCCTGTATACAATCCATGGGCACAAATGAAAAAGAGAACCATGTTTTCTCACCAGGCTCCATCAAAGGGAGAGCCAGATCTTGATGGAAACATATACAGTCTATAGATCAGCTTGGCGTTCCTTCTCAGTGCAGACGCGACGTCAACAAAGACCCAAGGGTCGAACAAAAAAGGAGCCATGGCAAATTCCTAGCTCGAAGTCTTGATGGTTCATATACAACCTAGAGATAATCCCGGCGTTTCTTCTCATTCCATCAGGATGCGGACGCAACGTCAACAAAGGCCTAAAGGTCAAAACAAAATGGAGCCATGGCAAATTCCTAGCACCAATTCTTGACGGTTCATATACAACCTATAGACAATCCCGGCGTTTCTTCTCATTCCATCGGGATGCAGACACGACGTTGACAAAGACTCAAGGCTCAAATCAAAATTGGAGTCACGGCAAAAGCCTAGCTCTAAGTCTTGACGGTCCATACACAACCTAAAGACTACCCGACGTACCTTCTCATTCCGACAGGATGCATACACGACGTCAACAAAAGGCCCAAGGGTCGAAACAAAACGGAGCCATGGAAAATTCCTATCTCCAAGTCTTGACGGTTCACATACAACCTAAAGACTCCTCCGGCATACCTTCTCATTCTTTCAGGGTGCAGATATGACATCAACAAAGACTCTAATGAGCCAAATCAAAAAGGAGTGACGGCAAAATCCCAGCTCCAGCTCGACATTCTTCTCGTTACAGCAGACGCGATATCAACAAAGGCTCCAAATAGCTAAATCAAAAAGGAGTGACAGAAAAATCCCAGCTCCAGCTCGACATTCTTCTTGTAACAGCAGACGCAATTTCAACAAAGGCTCCAAATAGCTAAATCAAGATGGAGAAACGACAAACTCCTAGCTCCAAGTCTTGACGGTTCATATACAACCTAAAGACTACCTCGGCGTTCCATCTCATTCCATCAGGGTGCAGACGCAACGTCAACAAAAGCACTAACGAGCCAAATCAAATTAGAGCAAAGGCATATTCCTAGCTTCGAACTTCAACTGCAATACATACGGCATAGAGATCCTACAGATGTCTACCATACTTCAGCAAAGAAACGACATGGCATCGTTAAACGAAAATGAAGCAATGGAAAATTCCTAGCTTCAGGGTCTCGACGACAACTTATATAAATCCTAAAAGACTATCGGGGATCATCGCACACCAGCGCAAGTGGTTATGACTCATCGGGGTTCCAAATTGAGCTTAACCTTAAGTAAAAAGCGACATGGCAAATTCCTAACGCTTGTTATTCCGACGGTCATATAGCCTAAGGAGATTACTTGAAGACTCTTGTCCAACCCCTGAAGGGATCAGAGACACGACAGTCGTGGGGCTACTCGAACAACGGCTTAAAAACCGTATATCGAGGAATACATCAGCCAACACGACGGTACCACGGACCAAAGCACTAGTACCACAAAACCTAACGGAACTCTGTCGCAAAGAGCAGGGCTTATCTATATATCGTTAGGATAAGTTTGCATGTAAACCCAAGGGAGGTAAACTAAACAAACTCCGAAATGAGTCCATAAACTAAACAAACTCCGAAATGAGTCCATAAACTAGAAACTCCGAAACAAGTGAATAAACTACAATCTCCAAAATGATAACATAAACTAGAGACTCCGAAACGAGTGAATAAACTACGGACTCCGAAACGAGTAAGTAAACTAATTAGCGCCACATTAAGACATCAAAACACAAATAAGCACATGCAAAAAAATGTATATTCTTATTCACGAATCAAAATATTTAAGAGATACAATTAATACAAAAGGGGGAATACAATTACAACTGTTAAGAAGGTGGGGCTTTCAACAAATTGGCAACCCGCTCACGCGCTCCCCGCAGCTCCTCCTCGCATGCTACTACTGCGGCCTGCCCCGCTTCAATTTGAGCTCGTTGTTGCAAGCATGATGAAAGCTTCTCAGCGATTTCCTGCTTGGCAACTTCGCAATCTTGCACGTCCCGCTCGGTAAAGTCAAGTTTCTGCCTCAACGCTAGCCCATCAGAAATACATTGTTGGAAGTTTTCGAAATTGACTTGCAGCTGCGCGGCATTCGTTTCGATCTGGGCGCGCAATTAGATGGATTCTTCAGAAGCCATCGCATGCTCCTTTCGCTTCAGGGTCAACTTTTGTTCAAAATATTGAATGAAATCAGCACTTTGCTTGATTCATGCGACCCGCTGAGCCTTCAAGGTCAATATTTCAGGAGCGAGACGCTTGAGCTCGATCTCATGCAGAAAAACTTCGATCCTCTTACAATAGTCGACCCAAAAGCCGACGAAATCTTTTTTGTGGAAATTCACATGCATCGCCAGCATATGATTGAATTTTTCAGCAAAATCAGCAGCAGAGGTGAGAGCCTCGGCATCATCATCTTCGATAAATTAGCATAACTCTGCCTGCTAGTCATAGCGCCCCTGGAAGATTGACGCTTAGCAAAAGGTCCCATAGGCATGGGAATGCGAGACTCAAAAGGGACTGAAGCCAGAATAGTTGCTGCAAAACAAATCGCGCACGGATAAGGGTCAGATTTCAACTCGAAAGATAAAAAAGCTGACGGACGAGATCTACCGTACCAGCTGTTGAAAGTGGCACGACAGGGAGCACAGGAGGCTCGGCTATTCCTTCGCTCCCTTCCTCAAGCTGTGGTACTGTGGCCAATATGAGAAAAACTTAGCAACAGAATGAAAAGAAGAAACATTAAGCGAGGAGTATACTAACCAATGCTGGAAGTGGGTACAAATTCCGACTGGAAGGCAAAATGCGGGCTTAATACGTGGTGTAAGAGATCAAAGAGCACTCCTGCAGGATTGCGACAATATATGGTTAATGCAGGAAAATGGTATCTAAACTGAAGCAAAGAAATAAGAAATCTTCACCTTCTAGAGTTCGGAGAGACGCAGAAGAAAGGGGTGGAACCGTGGCAGTCAGAGCAATGACCGGCGGCAATTCTTCAGTTAGTACAGCATCAGGGTCTACCGCGCCTATACTCAAAATAAAGGAGATATCGTTAGACGTCTAGCGGGATTAAAAACTCAAAGATAATAACTCAAGGAGTACCTGACAGAGCAGAAACTGAGACAGTGCCCGAAGCGTCACCAGTTGTGACGGCTTCCTCGGTTTCCATTGGGAAAGTGGATTCAGCACCCATACCTTCATCTCCTGACTCAGTAAGGGCTGTCATAATGCTTGCATCCCCCGCCGATATTAAGGATCCACAGGGAGAAGAAGTGACAGTCAGAGCGATCCCAGATTCCAGAGAAAGGTTAGCCACTTCAGGCTCTTTAGTCGCCGGCACTTCGCTTGCCACACCATCACTTAAATTTGGCCCTGTTAAGAAATGCATGTGTTATGATGCAAGAAAAAGGCTGTTACTAAGAACCGTGCGTTGTTCTACCTTAAAGTAGTCGTTCAATATCTTCTTGGGCCATACGCGCAACCTGTCTATGGGCAGTAGACAGAGCAGAAGGAACGTCCACCATAGGAACGCCAGGGGGTTGAGCATTACTCGAACCCGCGCTCACAGCCAAGAGAGCCTGACGTTCCCTCGCAGCGTGCTTTCTACGCTTCCTCTCAGCCTGGGCTGTATGAACCAATCACCTCAAAACTTCTAATATGGGGACATCATCGTCCAAATCGAGCTCGACCTCCGGATCCACTGTGGCATCCATCATCAGCTGCTTCAGCAACACCTCCTATGGTGGCCTTAGGAAGGCCTAATCCGTAGTCGATGGCTATAAAGGCGGGCATGGGGCTCCTGGCCGAATACGACATCAGCAGAAAATAATGATTTCTTTCTCTTCTGCGAGCCGGCACCAACACCCAATGATAAAATTTTTTGCTTGACGGATCTCTTCGGACAGCGAGTCCCAATCTTCGAATCAATGCCCGAATCCGGAGATTCCACGGCTACCGCAGTCGCAGGAACATTCGGTCGAAGCCTATCAGGAAAAGCTCGTGGGACTACAGCCATAGCGATATCTCTTATAGAAGGATGAACGATTGTTCGTCGCTTCAGCGGGACCGCTGATTACTAGCGGGAACGACATTCTTATGGTCAAGCAGCAGCCGCCTCTCTTCCCTAACGATAGCACATGTTGCATGTTGGTACCAAGCAACGTAAGCATTCGATGCCCTTAGAGTATAACCTGGCTCACTGACAAGGAAGCGGGACCCCATATATAGACGCATGAAGTGATGCATCGTGTTACGAACACCTTCCTCAGTAGTAACTGGGTCCACGATGAACGCCTCGAGAGGAACCCCTTGGTTGTAACCCAATTGCTGGGCAAAGCGGTGTGGGTTATATCTCATAAATAAAACCGAGGCATTTTGTTTGAATACCAGGAAACCTGGCCTGATAGAATACAGATGGACGATCTCATGAGCCCTCAACACCGAAGCTCCGTCTATTAAAACATCGTGCAGAGGATGGATAGCTGTTAAAGATTCTTTGTCGATGGTCAAGACTTTTTCAACGAAGGTCATGCTATCCCTGACCATGTGCGGGCGAAGAAGCAGTTGCCGAGCCTCCCGTTGTGTCGGGTCTTGTGAAGAAGCATCGACTAAGTGCATGACCCGAGGAAAATTGTATCCCTCGTAAAATTTGGGTCGTTTATGCACCCTAAAGGCACCCAGTGCATGTATCTCAATCCATCAGGTGAAGTAATGCAGTGGGAGATTGATGGGATTCAGACCCGGCTGAGTAGTGTCAGCCGCTAGACTCAAGCCGTAGTATAAGTGGGCTAGACCTGCAACCCCAATGGCCAAGCGTGTCCCCATCACAGTACGGTGAGCCAGATAAAAGACAGACGGCCTCATATAGCGAGGATGCATCGGGAGTGCGAACTAGCTCAACCACAGGCTAATGAACCCCAGGAAGAATGTCTCCTCATCAATGTCAGGAGCAACGACCACTGCGAAGGAAATGATCGGAGTATCCAGAATAAAAAAATGATTTAAATCTGCTTCTGCGGTCGGTATTTTGTCCAAGCCAAATCCGAACAGATCATCAAGCTTGGCGAACTTGGCAGCTTCATTCGGCAAAGCCTCTGGACGAAAAAAGCGGGCGATGAAATCTGTAAAGCCAACTCCATGCCCGCCCGAATCTAGAAATAAGCTCTCGTATATGTTCAACACCTTAATCAAGCTTGGAAACTTGTGTTGAATGGCATTCTCTGGGGTAAGACCCATCACCACTGATTTGGTGGCAAAGATATATTCATCGGGGTGAAGTATCTCTTCATAATGTTCCCCTCTGATGGGTAATCTGGATATCTCTGCAAACTCTTCCAATGAGATTGAAACCTCTCGATCTAATAAGAGAAAGGTGTGGGGCGGGATGTTCCATTATTCTAGGAAAGATTTGACCCACCACACATGAGGAGTATGGTAGTGAAAGAAGGATGCATAGATCGCGGGATACAGCCCGGTCTTCAGTAATAGCAATTTCTTGGCCGACAGGATATATCGAGCCCACTGCAGACAGCCAGCCGAATGATGGAGAGTCATTCCTATCATGTAAACCTGCTCCCAAGGACGTGACTCACCTTGGCATATGCGTCGCCCTAAAATGTTCAAGGCCATCGGCGGCTGCACTAGTATTGATGCCATGGAAGGCTGAAGACGACCGTCTGAGGTCCAGTTGAGATCTTCTACCGCGTAAGTTACCGGCGGTGGATCGGCATAATGGATCGCCGGGATCGGTTCTGAAGGTGCTGCGCAAGTAAAACTGTGCCGACCCTAAATAATTTGACTGTACCATGACCCCCACAAATGAAGAGACTTTTGCTCTGGGCCATGGTCCCGAATATGTGAGAATACTTCTTGATTTGTAGGTGTCGGCGAAAGCACTCTCCGAGCGAATGAAGGGAAAGGAGGAATCGAAAGCCATAGTAACTGCACACAAAAAAGGGAGGGGTTAATTATCGACACAATATTCTTTTACCCCTAAAATAATACCGCGTCACAGTTCAAAGAGAAAGGGACAAGGGGCCCCACAAAATTAAGGTAACGCCCCATCAATGATGAGGCAGTTACTCATTGAAAGAATCCAAAAGGATTCTCATTTAATGAGAAAATATTATTGAACTATGGAGTTAAACTCCCTTGAGAAATGTGTTCTGCAAACAGATTTCAAATCTGCAAGGAAAATAAGAAAGGGAATAAAATTCCCATAAGAATTTCTTTAAAAGAAATTTTTCAGAACCAAGCTCTGTAGAACAACGGGATATCATTCCAGAAATCCGCTCGAGAAATGGAATTAAATTCCAAATAACATTCAAAAATCAAAGTTAATAATAGGGTAAAACCCTAAAGATCTTTAAGATCTATGGGCTACTGAAGTAAAAGTTTAGATCTCTAAGAGATCATTACAAAAGAAGAGCAAAGCTCTATTAATGGGTTAAAAACCCTAGAACATGAAGAGATTCCTTCAAAGGTTTCTTCAGGAGTTAAGACATGGTCATAATTCTTACCAATTTTGATAGAGTTTTAACTCTGAAGGAGTTTCTTTGAACAGAGAGCTGAGCTCTGAAAAGAGAATTAAATTCTCAAGAAAGGAAGAAGACTAAAGAAGATGAATAACGGTCATCTCAAGGGCCAAAGGCTCTACTTATAACACAAGGAGACGGTTCAACTCCCAAGAAGATCGAACGGTAGAAAAGATGCCACCGCTGCACTCATGTGCGAGCCACGTGATCGCAGCGGTGGGGGCATTTTTTCCCCAATAAAAGAGCAAAGCTCTGTTCAAAATTAATTAGGCAGTGCCTTACGTGCCTTCCAGAAGGGCGCCAGTGCCGATAGGATCAAATTCTACGGTAGCACCTAACGTGCTCCTCACGCGGGCCCCAGTGTGCAAAGCATAAAAGAATCTATTAGATTAAATAAGAGTTAAAACTCTCATATAGAGCCGCACGTGCTCTTCATGCGGGCGCCAGTGTGCAAAGCACAGAATGCCCACCCTAAAGACCAAATTCTTAAGTGGCGCCCACGCGAGTAACACGTGAGCACTGGCGCCCACGCGAAGAACACGTGAGCGCTGGCGCCCAGGTAGAATTAAATTCTACTCTCTATTAAACAGAGCCGTTGGATTAAAAATCCAACGGAGATGAAAAATCATTAAGATACATAATTAAATTCTGTTGGGGAGAAAGCATTCCCCAAATCATTCTAAAATAAGAAAGATACCTTCGGTTGGATCATAGAATAAAATTCTATGCCCTCTGTAAAACAGTGAACCCTCGGATTGAAAATCCAATGGTGATTAAAAATCACCATTTCACAGAATAAAATTTCGCATATGAAAAATATTTCCCCAATCTTGTCAAAAGCAAGAAAATATGTTCTGTAAAAACAGAATCCCTTGGATCAAAAATCCAATGGTGGGTAAAATTCCCCAAATCAATTGAGATCTCTTAATAAGAGATTTCTTCAAAACTAATTAACAAACTTACCTCCACTATATAAAGGACCAAAGACTTCAAGTCTGATAGAGAGGAACCCCCCATAAGCTTCCAAAAACAAAAACAGAAAGCTTCAAAAAGGAACATAGAATTAAATTCTCAAGGAAGAAGATCTCCCTCCTTAAAAACTCTAGGTAAACAAAAAAATATAGAGAGAGATAAAAAAATCTCATTTACATATCTAAAAGGTTTAGCCCTGCTCAAAGAACTTAGTTCTTTCTCTGGATCTGAGATCCACATGACAAATCTCCTACAAGTTGAGAATTTAATTCTCATCAGGAGGAACTTGTTCTTGAGAATAAAAGATTCAGAAAAGAACCAGGAATCAAATTCCTCAAAACAAAGTATATAAGAGAAACCTAGTTCTCGTAAAAGAACTTGGTTTCTAAAAATGAAGGTTGATCCTAGATCTACAAAACAAAGATCCTATTGATCATTAATGGGCAAAAATGCTATCAGCAGAGGAGAAAGCACCCAGCGCCCAGCTCTGCACGTGTTCTTCACGTGGGAGCCACAGAAGAGGAGTTCTTAGCACTCACTGGGCAAGGTCCAATGCCACACGTGTTCCTCGCATGGGCGCCATAGAAGAGAAGAGTGCTTAGCACTCACTGGGCAGCGTTCAGCGCTGCACGTGTTCCTCACGTGGGCGCCACAGAAAGGAAGAGTGCTTAGCACTCACTAAGTAGCGCCTAGCGCCCAACTCCTCACGTGCTCCCCACGTGCGCGCCGCAAAAGAAAAAAAAGAGTGCTTAGCACTCCACAAACAACCCAAAACGGCTGAGTGTTCAACACTCATTGGGCAGCGCCTCACGCGCTCCCCACGTGGACGCCATAAAGAGTGCCTAGCACTCCATAAAAAGACAAAAGGAGTAAAGCGTTCAACACTTATTGGGCAATCCCCATGCCTGAAAGTTCCACATGATCATATGTGGGCGTCAGAACTCATATAAGTGCTCAGCGCTTTTTGAATAAAAAAAGGGGACTAATTAAACAGAGCCCAAACAAGTGCTTAGCACTTTTTTAGAAAAGATGGGAGACTAAGAAGACTAAAGCCCAAATTGGCTAAGTTGCTAAAGTCTTGCAAATGAGTCCAAATGCTCTGTTGCTGGGTCTTAAATAAAAAAGATCCTAAAATGTTGTTAAGTGGATTTTAGTCTCAAATTGGACTAACGTATCCTTAACAAAAATTCTTAAGGCCACAATAACCCCCTTTTCCCTCAAATACTAGATTTGGTTTAAGGGTACATCTCTCCATACCTCTGATATATTTCGTTGTAATTCTTCAACGTCTTCGGAGAGGTGGCGGGTCCCGACAACCAATAACTCTTTTCTTGTCCCAACTTGATATAAAACTTTATCAAGATTGGGAATGATACATCTCACGTTGATGCACTTCCAAATTGACGTGTACACCTCAAATCGGTTCGCACCCCAAATTAGGTGCATTCCATATCACCTTTATTCGCTTCGTCACGTAAGAAATACACGTGTGCGCAAGATGGATAAAGGATCGAGAAGTCCCTAAACTAATATTCGTCTCCAAAATGCGATAATGGACCGAGATGTCCCTAAGCTAACAACGGACCGAAATATCCCTAAACTAATATTCGCCTCCAAAATGGCGATAACGGACCGAAATATCCTTAAACTAATATCCGCCTCCGAAAAGGCGATAATGGACCGAAACGTTCTTAAACTAAAATAATAGAGCACAAACGCTCTTTTGTTGGATCCTAAATAAAAATGATCTTGAAACCTCATTAAGTGGATCTTATTCTCAAATTGGACTAATGTATCCTTAACAAAAACAAATCGAGCCCCAAATGCTCACATACATTTAAGTCGATCTTAATCTCAAAATAGATTAACGGTCCTTAAATAAAAACCCCAAATCTAAAATATACGGATTTAGACTAATCCATGCCTTACGGACGACACCTTAAATTAGTCTCCGTATACAATCCAAGGCCAACCTAAACAAAAAAAAACACACACGACACGAAGTGAACTTCCGGAGCAGGAGAAAGTGGTTATCGCGATACGGTAACTTAATTAACTGTAAGGGATTGCGCCTACGGGGAAGTGCGTCCGCACAATCAAAAACCCCTCACAAACAAGGGGGAATCTGATGAAGTCTGCTACAACGGTCGCGTCTGTCCAAACCTCTAATGAACGGTGTCATAAATCAACTTGGTACCTTTAGAGAGGTGGAAGGATAAATCCAAATAGCATCTGCCCCAAGAATTCAGGCCGGATGTCCCGACGTCTCGGTCCGTCTTCCGACGGTGAACATGCTATTTTCTTGTTAACCGCGCTCGTCCGGCTTCGATCGAAGATAAATCCCTACCCGCCTTCAAAGCAGTCACGTCCTCAGAAATGACCGATATTGGTTATTTAAGAGACCGTTCTTCTACCGGCGTTAAAGGAACTATTGGTAACATAGCAGGAGCCGGGTCAACATCACGGAACAACAGGGGGAAAGCCTCCCTTCTTAGGGCGCTTGTTTTCGGTCTCATCCTGTGATCGCTTTAAGGCTTCAGCCAGCTGAGCGGCCTCCTCGGCAGATGTATCAGGAAAGTGAAGACCATCATCTGGTTCATGCACAAACATAGTCTCTTCATGAGTGAGTGGTTCAGACTCGAGCAAAGTATCGAGTAAACGGACGGCCGATTTCTTTCTCCATTTAGGGCCCGAGCTAGTACTAGTAGAAGGACGCTTCCTCCCTTTCGGCACTTTTGCCCGGCGCTGCCCAATCTCATTTTCGGGATCCGACTTTGATGACGCCACTGCTTGTGCCTTATCAGAGTCCCTGCACCGGGTCCAGTGCGAACGAGCATACCAGCAGCACGGGGGACCGACTCTGTTCGAGCGGCTTTTAAAATAAGCACTGAATCGCTGTCTCTGAGAAGAGGGCGAACGACTAACCATGGTCGCAACGGAGCGTTGATGGCTTGGGCAGGCACATGGGCCTTACACTCAAAAAGCACCCGGCTCTCCTTTGTGATAATGGGACTAACCCGGTGATGATACCAGCCCTTGAAGGGTCCCACGGGCCTTGGAATATAGTCGGGCTAGGGATCATGAAGAGGGAACCAGTATTTAGCCTCATGAAATGATGAATAGCATCACGGGCAGTCTCCATCGAGGGATTAGGCTCAACTAAAAAAGCTTCAAGGGGGACGCTCTGGTTATAACCTGACTGTTGGGCAAAAGATGTGGATTATACCGCATGAAGAGAGTAGCATCATTTAATCGGAACACTAAGTACTCCGGCCTGACTGAATACAAATGCATTATCTCCTTGTGTTTCAAAATTGGCACCCCATTCTTCAACAAATCAAATAACTGCTGAATAGCCCCTGCTGGCGCAGAAAGGACCCGATCATTGAAAACCATGCCACCTTCGTTAGAATACGGGTTAAGCAGCATGCGCAAAGCCCCTAACTGAGTCGGATCAGGAGCGGAGGTATCAACCAATCTCATTACCCATGGGAAAATATATGACTCATAAAAACCAGGCCACCGGTGCACAACAAACGCGCCTAACACGTGCATCTCGATCCAGGACATGAAGTAATGGAGGGAGAAGTTCACGGGGTCTGCACCTGGATTTGAAGTGTTGGCTGTAGTACTTAATCCATGATACAGGTGCGATAACCCTGCAACGTGAATAGCCAATCGTGCTCCTTCGGCTATAAGATGTGCGGGATAGAAGTCGGAGGCTCTCATAAAACGACGATGCATTGGCATGGTAAACCGGCTAAGCCAGAGACTGATAAAGCCTATAAAGAATGTTTCCTCGTCCATACCAGGGGCAGTAATCGCATCAAAAGTCACGGCCGAGGAACTTGGGATATAAAATTATGGCAGATCTTCTTCTTCAGTCGGCAATTTCTCCAAGCCAAATCCGAAAGGATCCCCAACCTTTGCAAATTTCGGAGCTTTCTTGGATAGAGCATCTTTACGAAGAAAGCAAGCGATGAATGCGTCAAAACTAACAACTTGCCTTTCTGATGCTATGAACAGGCTCTCAAAAATATCTAAGGCCTTGATTAAACTTGGATGTTTCTGCTGAACAGCATTCTCAGTTGTCAAGCCTTCATGCATGGCTGTCACTGTAGCAAAAACATACTCGTCATGGGGTAATAATTATTCATAGTGTTCTCCCCTGCTCGGAAGTCCTGAAATTTCTCGGAATTCCTCTAGCGAAACAGAAACTTCGCGATCCCCCAGTAGGAACGTGTGCGTTGGATGATTCCATTGTTTCAAAAAAGCTTTAACCCACCAAACATGAGGATCATGATAGTAGAACAAAGATGCGTACACTGCCTGGTATAATCCAACTTTCTGCAAACGCAAGTGTTGGGAGGAGAGAATATAACGGGCCCAGAGTAGGTAGCCCATTGGATTCCGTGGGATGACGCCTATTTTATAAACCTGCCCCCAAGGTCGAGCCTCGCTTGGAATATGTGGCGTCCCAGAATGTCAATAGCCACCAAGGGCTGATTGGGAATCCCTGTCGTTGATAGCTCAAGCCGGCATTCAGGAGTCCAATTAACCGCCTCCACTGCATATGCAGTATGCGGACGCTCCGTAAACTGAATAGAATGAATGGGTTCTGTTGGTACTCCACACGTAAAACTGCGACGGCCCCTTATAATGTAACCATACCAGACGCCCCATACCAGAAGTCTCTATCTGTCCTTATCGTGATTCTTAATCATAGCCATCACTTCTTGGCGACTGTGGGAAAGCAGCCTTTGAGCATGTATAAGGGGAATAGGGAAGTGAGGCCATTGTACCTGAAAATGGGGACAAAAAAAAACAATCAACAAAAAGTGTGACTTGGTCTTATAGGACTAATAACTAAAAAGCTAGTGGACCCCATGAAATCAAAATGGCAGCTCGTTGATGATGAGACAAAGGGCCTATTATGAGAATCTAAAAGGATTCTTATTAAGTGAACAGTGGAGTTAAAAACTCTCATTATTTTCGAAAAGCGGTCTCTTTTAAAAAGATAACAACAGATTCAAATCTGTAAAAAGAGTATTAAAACCTAAAAAGGAAAATACTCAAGAACACGAAGGGGAATAAAAATCCTAAAAGTTCTAAATTTTTTTAGAGCTAAGCTCTGTAAGACAAAATGGAATTAAATTCCTCCAATAATAGGATTAAATCCTAGAAATCCCCATGATGGGAAACAGGTTATATATATATATATATATATATATATATATATATATATATATATATATATATATATATATATATATATATGATGGAATTAAATTCTAAATACCTTCAAAGATCAGGATTAATGATAGGGTAAAACCCTACGAAGAGAACCAATGATTCTTAAGAATGCCCATTGATTCAAGACTCATGACCTACCCCAATTTTTTTTAGATCTCTAAGAGATCAGTGCAAGAAAAGTGCCAAGCTTTGTTAATGGATTAAAACCCCAAAACAAGATAAAAAGTTTCCTAAGAGACAAAATTTTGTTCATAATCCTTACCAAAATTCTTGTTGGCAGAGTTTAACTCTGATCAGAGAAGTTCTGTATGTAGAGAGCTAAGCTCTGAAAGGAGAATTAAATTCTCAAGAAAAGATTCAAGAAAGAAGATGAAAAACAGTAATCATTTCAAGAGCCAAACACCTCATTTATAAGACATGATGAGAGTCGTTCAACTTCCCATTCCCTTAGGCAATCCAACGGTGGTAGAGATGGACAGTGTTGCACTTACGTGCAAGCCACGTGAGAGCAACGCTGGGGGGTATTTGTTCCCTTATAAAAGATAGAGAAAAGGGGAGAGAATTCCCCACGAATCATCCCGGTACCACAATCCTAATAGACCCCTATCATAAAAGAGGGGGGCTATCTATATTTAACGTTAGGGCGAGGTTGCCTATAAACCCAAGCGAAAGGTAAACTAAAAACTCTGAAATGAGTGAATAAACTAAACACTCCAAAATGAGTAAATATACTAATCCACGCCAGATCAGGGCAATTAAGAGACAGAAAGATGCAAAAATGGATATCTTTTATTCATGAATCAAATAATTAAAAGATACAATCTATAAAATAAAAAAAAAAGGGATACAATGATAACTACTAAGAGGGTGGGGTTTTCAGCAAAATAATAATCCGCTCATTCTCCTGCTGGAGCTCATTTTTGCGCTCCACTAGTATGGCCAGCAGCGTTTCTATTTGGATTTGTTGTTGCATACACGAATTAAGCTTCTCAGAAAGCTCCCACTTGGCAATTTTATGGCCTCGCATGCCTTGCTCCATAGAATTAAGATCCCTTTTCTGAATATGTTGCATTGAAGATTCTGGAAAATGGGTTGGAGCCGCGCAGCATTAGTCTCCATCTGAGCTCACAATCATCATGATTCTCTCGAGGCCATCTCATATTCCTCTTACTTCCCGGCCAGCTTCTGCCCGTAACATTGAACGAAGGCGGCGCACTGTTCAATTCACGCAGTCAATTGGGCCCTGGAAGACAAAACCTCAGGAGTAAGATGCCTATGCTCGATCTCATAGAGGCAAGCTTCAATTTGCCTACAATAGCCAACCCAAATGCGGAAAAAATCATCATCATGAAAAGTCATAAAGGCAGCCAACATAGGGTTGACTTCATTTGCAAAGTCCCTAACAGAAGTGAGGGCCTCGATATCAAGGTCTTCAATGAACTCGCTCAATATGCACCTGCTATTTTCCGTGCCCCTAGAAGATTGGCATTTAGCGTTGGGTCCCGTGGGCATAGATATGCGTGGCTGAAAGGGAACCGAAACTAGTGGAGCTGTTACAAAATAAGGCATATATAAAGATGGGACGAATACCTGTTTAAGTAAGAGAAGATGCATAAGATTCAACCTACCAATTTTCGGAGGTGGCAAATCTGGGTGCATAGAAGGCTCAGCCATTTCCTCATCTTCTCCTTCAAGTCGTAAGACTGCAAGAAAATTCTTTTTAGGAGAGGGTTACTCGTAGAAAGTCGGAGAAAGAAACGAAAGATATACTAACCAATGCTGGAAGGCGGAGCAGGTCCCAGTTGGAATGCAAAGCGCGTGGTTAATGCTTGACACAATTGGTTAAAAAGTACTCCTGCAAGATTGCGATAGTATAAGCCAAGCAATTAACATAAGAAGTGAGATCAATGCTGAAACAGAGAAATGATAAAATTACCTTCCATCGCTAAGCTCAGAAAGATTCATGGAAGCGTGAAAGAAAGATGTGTAGCGATGACGGTCATAGTGCTGGCTGATGGGGGTTCCTCAGTCTGTAGATCTCAAGGGTTCGTAGATGTTGCAATCGGTATAATAGTTGTCGTACCTGCACTAGAAATGAAGAAAACGTTAGCAAACATGTCTAGCGGAAATAAAAAAATGAACGAATGTGAAAGTGATACCACGTAAGGTACCCATGGATCCCATAATGGTCGGCAATGTAGGAACCAAGACTATTTCCAGAACATTACTAGACTCGACAGCTTCTTCAATTTCCATCGACACGCAGGAGACGGACTCAAGATCCACACCCTCGTCTCCCGAATCGACAAAGGCTGTCGCCATGCTAGCATCGCTCGCAGATGCCTGAGATCCACTGGGAGAAGGAGTGGTGGTTGGAGCAATATTAGACTCGGGGTTGTGGTCTTCCATCCCAGAATTGTAACGTTTTAGAAATCGTTATACGAATTTTTCCGTTTTAGGATAAAATAGTCGGTATTTTCCGTTTTAACCCGATTGTGATCAAACGTCCATATAAACTTACCGGCACCTACTTTAGCTAGAATAAAACTAGAGCGCGAGCTTTAGGGGTCAATGGAAAGTTTTGGTTCACATAGAATTTTTTCCTAATTAAATATTATTTTATGTGGCAAATTATACATTTAAATTATGGTAATTACTTCTAATGAGAATCATTGCTTATCTAACCACTAGAATTAGTTTAGAAGCTTCTCTTCTAATATCTATATTTTTTTGTGCAAAAGAATTTAATTTTTAAAAGAAAAGAAAGAAATAAAAGGGGGCAAAATGCATTAATGAACATTTATTATCAAATTTTGCTAGAACTTTCTTCACAAAACTCACAAAACTACCCCCCCCCCCTTCACAATATTAGCCGAGCCTCCCCATTTCTGCCCCAAAATTTTTCCTAGCTCAAATTCTTCATTTCCAAGATCAAAAACTCATCAAAAATCCCAAAATAAATCCACAAATTCCTAAATAAAAATTAAACCATCATTTCCCTTCACTAATCTAGCTTGGATCATAAATAAAAAACATGGTTTTTGGAAGCAAAGATGATGGATCAAGTTGATCTTTTGTGTTCTTGTTAAGGTATAATTTCTAACCTTAATCCTTAATTATTATGTTTAAATCATTAAATTGTCTATTTAATTGTTTAATATAGCTTAATTAACATGATTTGTGGTTTCATGATAATTTTAGTAAAGATCAAGTTAGGGTTTAGCTTGATGAAGTGTTTAATGTTAATTGAAGTTTAAGAAAACTTAACCTAGTAAAATATGATAATTATTGTTAATTACTACTTTGTCTAATTAGGAGTTTTAGCTTACTGGATTTTTACTAAAGCTTAATTAGGCAAGTTTAAAAATATGGAGGTGGTTTCGATAACTTAGTTAAGCTATTTTAAGATGTTTGAAATCGCTAGAATTGTATTAGTTTTAGACTTGTGCAAAATATTGCGATAAGTTGCTTACTAGGTTTCGGTGTATTCTCGATGTGGGTTCAATTGGTTGTTGCGAGGTTATATCTATTATATTCCTCGTATTTGATTTTGTTGGGTTTGCGCGATCGGGACGATCAAAGTCTAGACTTGGTGTTTCGTAGTTTAGCGACCCTAGTCAGGGTTTTTGCCGATGTCGTGCGCATTTTGTGCGCTAGGTGCGCAGTGTAATTTTCTAGGCGTTATCCTTGCGTTTCGTTGTCCTTACGTCGATGTAGGATATTTAGCTTATGTGATGTGTTTGTGAAATTTTAGGATCGCAAGCGGGGACTTCGGACGCTGCGAACAAGGGAGAGCAGGTGGTCAGATTTTCATAGCTCGAGACCATCGGTGAGTAGATTTAACATCTACGGGGAATTCGTCCGTATGGCGTTAAGCGTCAGAGCTAGATATGATATGATATTAGCCGCATGATTATATGCACATATAGAGATGATGCATGAATTTCATTGCATATAGTTACTTGTTGAGCTTGAACCTGTATCCATTGTACACTGCACTATTATTGACAGTCCATGTTGCACGAGCACCAATGATATGCTACACACATACTGTCGGTAATTGCCATGATACGCAGAACACAAATATTCATTGATATACCTTGCTAGTGGTTAGCGACATAGAGGCGTTTATTCTTGTGCGATAGCGCGTGTGACATATAGCATACCTGTATATCTACATGCTTATACACATGCCATATTATACCTACATGCTCGCACATATACTTTGCTATTGTTACATGATCAGCTTTTTTTTTTATTATAACATATATATCGGTGGAATGGGACGCTGTTATATATATGTAATTTGGATTCGGATATTTAGGAACCGTGAGATATATTTAATGACTTGATGCATTTAAATAGCGGACTTTTCCCGTGATATGCTCTTATTGATGTTTTATGTTGCATATGTTATTTTACATGGATTTACGCATTTGAGATATGTTTTCATGCGATTTGGGAATTTCAAGTGTCGATGTTAGGCACTTATATTCCGAGAGATATATGGATTTGGAGACCGATACGTGGAACACAAGTGTCGAAGTGGGATACTTGGGTTTCGAGGAACACATGGATATCAGAAAGACCGATACATGGAACACAAGTGTCGAAGTGGGATACTTGGGTTTCGAGAAACGTATGGATACGAGTATTTATGTGTCGATGTTAGGCACTAGTTTTCATGATGTTTTAGAGTGTCGATGTTTGACACTCAGGTTCCATGAGACTTACAGGATCTGAGGGCCGATCTGAGTATTTTGGGATTTGGGGTGTTGTTGATTTACACCGGGTTTTTCCATGCTTAAGATTTGTGCATGAGATTATTAATTATCCCGCACCCAGTATTTTGTTGATATGCATTTGATTCATGTAGTTATAGTACCCTGGTGGTGTACATCGATCATAATAGTTGCATATTCATATTTCAATACTCATGCTACCAGCTTACATGTTATTGATCATTGCTGTTAGTGCATACTTGCGATTTCCGTATGATGTTAATTACTATTCATGAGTTGGCAACTCACCCCCGTTGTGCCACAGTATTTTGCAGGACTTACCCTCAGAGCAGTCGCGGCAGGGCGTCTTATCTTCTCTACTTTTACGGATACCGCTACGGTTTGCTGTGAGGCCTTTTCTTTTAGGTGGGTTTTGCGGTTATCCGTTTGTACATTGTATATATTTTTGTTAGATCTAGTATTCTCCATCTACCACTTCTTGTATTTGACTTAGAGACGAGTTGTGAGGATTCGGTGTTGTATTATTATTTTGGTGACTTTGGGTGCCGTGCTCGTGGGAGCCGGTCTTGTTGAAAAGTTTTACTTCTTTATGCAGTTTTCCTTTATATTTATTTGCTTCGGCGTCGTATATATGCTTGTGGTAGTTGTCTCCGCCGTTGGGCATGATTTTCTCCCATTTGAAATGCTTTATATATTATCTATGTTGTACCCGTTTTCGGTGCTAGTTTTTACAAAGGAGGTGCTGCCGAAATTTTCAAGAAAGAAAATTAAAGTTAAAGATTTTACTTAAGATTTTCCGAATTTTTTAAACTATATTTTTCTCCATTTATCCCTGTTGGGGTGGTTTAGATTTCTGGGTTTCGGCTTGCTTAAATTACGTACGTCTGTAGACGTTACGTGGTTTAAGGGCCGGTCATATGCCTAATTTTGGGTCGTGGCAAAGTTGATATCAGAGTGCTAGGTTTTACCTTTCGGAGTGTAGGATGACCTTGGTATGATGGAGTAGGTAGCTTAAGCAGAGTAACGTAGCGTGTGTTTGTTCTGCGGCATACTTGCGACGCGGTACTCCGCCTAAGTGACCTTAGGACTTGTTGATTGAAATTCCTTTCACGATGTTTATACATCCTTGTGATTCGATTTCTGTATCCTTATCGAATCTTGTTTCAATTTCCAGCCTATATGCCGCCGAAGACTATGAGGGCATAGAGAGCGGCCGCGAAGGCCGAGGTCAGAGTCGACTCGTCTGAGGAGAGGACTGACCAGGGCGGTACGCCTGTTATACCGGAGCACATTGCTATGTTTGGGGCCGGTATGCAGGACCTACGCCAGATGATGTGGACTTTAGTTGAGGCCATTCGAGCGCAGGGGCAGGCGGTTGTACCACCCGTTGCAGGGACCACGATGGTACCTACTATTCCGGCAGTCGCAGTTACATCTCCGGAGGTTATTACCATGTCACTGACGGAGTTCATGAGGCTGAGGCCTCCGGTGTTCACCGGCACAGATGCTGCTGAGGATCCGCCGCCATTTATCGACCGGATGGCCAGGATTTGTCGTTCGCTCCGATGCTCCGACGAGAGATGGGTGGAGTTCGCGAGCTTCCGTCTGGAAGGTCTGGCCCAGAAGCTGTGTGAGTCCTTAGAGAGGGGCAGAGCCGCTGGTCTTGCTCCTATGACCTGGGCTGAGTTTGTGACGGTATTTCTCGCCCGTTTTCTTCTACCGAGCGTCAGGGATGCGCGAGCGCACAGATTTGAGTCGTTACGCCAGACTCCGGGGATGACGATGTCTGAGTACGATTTACTATTTACCGAGCTGTCTGTGTATGCTCCGTACTTGGTAGCGACTGAGAAGATGAGGGTGAAGAGGTTTGTTCGAGGCCTGCTTACTCAGTTGTTCCTAGCCATCAGCATTCAGCATTGTGACACGTATGCGGCAGCAGTGGATGCAACCCTATTGGTGGAGGAGCGTCTTTCTGAGTCGTCAGTTGCTCCAGAACCGAAGAGGGTTCGAACTGGTGATTCGGCGGGGAGGCAGGCATTTAGACGTCGTGACAGTTCCTGTTCAGATACTGGAGGTGGTGGAGGTTCGGGATGAGGTCGGCCTTTTAGCTCTTACTCTCAGGAGGGTCATCAGTTTGCATCTTGGTGTTACCGGTGCGGGAGTATGGGTCATCGGGTTCGAGATTGTGCTGAGCCACGTGTGAGCGAGGCAGCTGTACCGCAGGTTACCTTACCACCTTCTCCATCTCAGAGGGCGTTGCTCCTTATGCCGGTTGTTGCTCCGCGTCAGACTCATGTGCAGAGAGGTCGGGGTCGTGGTAGTTTTGTACCAAGAGGGCGGGGTGGTAGAGGCGGAGGTCAGCCAGTTGCCGGTAAAGGGCAGGCTCGGGTGTTTGCCTTGACTCATTGGGATGCACAGGCGTCCAATGTCGTGGTTTCAGGTACCCTTTCTGTATGTTCTTATGATGCACATGTTCTTTTCGATCCGGGATCTACGCATTCGTATGTTTCTACGCACTTTGTGCCGAGGTTAGGCCGAGAGTCGTGTTTGCTAGATCAGCCGCTTGTCGTGACTACTCCAGTGGGCGAGTCGTTTGTTGCATGACACGTGTTCCGGTCTTGTGCTGTCCGTATTGGTGACAGAGATTTGTCCGTCGACTTGATCCTTCTGGAGATGTTGGACTCGACGTTCTGTTGGGCATGGAATGGTTAGCTACTTGCTACGCGTCCGTGGACTGTCGCGAGAAAACAGTTAGGTTTTTTTTTCCTGGCGAGTCAGTGTTTGTTGTGCAGGGGGACCGTGGTGCCGCCCGTCACAGTTTGATTTCTGTCCTTTACGCTAGTCGGCTTTTGAGGAGAGGTTGTTGGGGATTCTTGGCCATCATTCTTGATACTAGAGCCACAGTGGGGTCATTGGACCAGGTTCCTACCGTGCGAAAGTTTCCCGACGTTGTTCCAGATGAGTTACCTGGGATTCCGCCAGAGCGCAATATTGAGTTCTGCATTGATCTGATTCCTGGCACGGAGCCTATTTCTATACCGCCTTATCGGATAGCTCCGGCAGAGCTTAGAGAGTTTAAAGATCAATTGAAAGAATTTCTTGATAGGGGACTTGTGCGTTCGAGTGTTTCGCCGTGGGGAGCTCCTGATCTGTTCGTCAAGAAGAAGGACGGCAGTTTGAGGTTGTGTATGGATTATCGTCAATTGAACCAAGTCACGGTTCGGAATAGGTATCCTTTACCTCGCATTGACGATTTATTTGAAGCTCCAGAGTACGAAACATTTTTCTAAGATTGATTTGCGTTCGGGTTATCATCAGTTGCGTGTTCGGAATGATGACATTCCGAAAACAGCTTTTCGTACATACTATGGGCATTATGAGTTTCTGGTGATGTCGTTCGGACTCACCAATGCGCCAGTAGCATTCATGGATCTGATGAACCGAATTTAGGTTGTTCCGCGACCAGTTTATTATTGTGTTTATTGATGACATACTGGTCTACTCTAGGAGTCATAAGAAGCGTGAGCAGCACTTGAGGATTGCTTTTCAGATTTTGAGAGAGCACCAGCTGTATGCTAAATTCTCAAAGTGCGCGTTTTGTCTTGATAGAGTTGACTTCCTAGGTCATGTGGTAACTGGTGATGGTATTCTGGTGGACCCGAGGAAGATCGAGGCTGTGCAGCTTTGGCCCAGACCTGTATCAGTGACTGAGGTCCGCAGCTTTTTGGGCTTAGCTAGTTATTATCGCTGTTTTGTGCAGGATTTCTCGAGTATCGCTGTACTACTGACTGGACTGACCCGGAAGGGAGTTCCTTTTCTTTGGACTGATGCGTGCGAGCAGAGTTTTCACCGGTTGAAGACTCGGTTGACGACAGCACCAGTTCTATCTTTGCCTTCTGGATCGGGTGGCTATGTTGTTTACTGTGATACTTCTCGAGTGGGGGTTGGTTTTGTACTGATGCAGCATGATAGAGTGATTGCTTATGCTTCTAGGCAGCTGAAGAAGCACGAACAGAATTACCCCAATCACGATCTTGAGATGGCCGCGGTGGTCTTTGCGTTGAAGATTTGGAGACACTACTTATACGGGGAGTCGTGTCAGATCTTCACGGATCACAAGAGCTTGAAGTACATCTTCCAGCAGCGGGATTTGAATCTGCGACAACGTCGTTGGATGGAGCTTATGAAGGATTATGATTGTGAGATCCTTTATCACCCAGGCAAGGCGAATGTGGTAGCTGATGCTTTAAGTCGTAGGCCCGGGGGTAGCTTGTCCCAGTTGAGCGCAGTTCAGCGACAGTTTTCTGCAGATTGGCAGCTCTTGTGTGATGGTAGAGTGCAGTTCGAGTTCACTTCTGCTGGGGGACAGCTTGCTCATGTCTGCGCCCGTCCACTATTACTTGATCGTATCCGTGAGGCGCAGCCCAGTGATGCCCGTTTGTCTGAGATTCTTGAGCTTGTTCTGCAGGGTACAGTTTCAGAGTTCATGATTGATGACCAGGGTGTGCTACGATGCGGGACTCTCTTGTGTGTACCAGATGCTGATAGGTTGAGACGCGAGATCTTAGAACAGGCACATCAGTCGGCCTTTAGCGTTCATCCAGGTTCCGCCAAGATGTACCGTGACTTGAAAGACTTTTACTGGTGGGAAGAAATGAAGCGCGATATTTCGGACTTCGTTTCGAGGTGCCTAACTTGTCAGCAAGTCAAGGCTGAGCATCAAAGACCGGCTGGAAAATTGTAGCCTTTACCCGTTCCGAGTGGAAATGGGAGCAGATTTCAATGGACTTCATTGTGGGTCTACCCAGGACCAGTCGAGGGTATGACTCCATTTGGGTGATTGTTGACCGGTTGGCGAAAGCGACTCACTTCCTTCCAGTGAAGACCACTTTCAGTTATGCTCAGTATGCTCAGTTGTATATAGATGAGATTGTGCGTTTGCACGGTGTTCCCACATGCATAGTATCCGACAGAGGCACCCAGTTTACTAGCCATCTTTGGCAGAAACTTCAGGAAGCTTTGGTTACCCGGTTGAGTTTTAGCACCGCTTTTTATCCACAGACCGATGGTCAGCTGGAGCGGACTATACAGACTCTGGAGGATATGCTCCGTGCATGCGTGCTTGATTTTGGTGGCAGTTGGGATCGTCACTTGCCGTTGATTGAGTTCTCCTACAACAATAGCTTTGAGAAGACTATTCAGATGACACCTTTTGAGGCTTTGTATGGTAGGAAGTGTCGATCGTCATTCTGTTGGACCGAACTCAGCGAGAGTAGGGTTTTGGGACCCCAGCTAGTTCAGGAGACTACGGAGATGATCCAGCTGATTTAGGACAGGATGAGAGCAGCCTAGTGAAGGCAGAAGTCTTATGCCGACCGTCTTCGTCGCAGACTTGAGTTCGCAATGGGGGATCATGTATTCCTGAGGATTTCTCCGATGAAGGGCGTTATGTGATTTGGGAGAAAAGGGAAGCTCAGTCCCAGATTTATTGGTCCTTTCGAGATCCTTGAGCGAGTGGGTTCTGTTGCTTATCGTTTGGCGTTCCTTCCTAGTTTTCCGGATGTTCACCCCGTTTTCCATGTGTCGATACTTCGTAGATACCTTCATGAACCTTCTCACATGATTCAGCACCAGACCATTCAGCCTGAGCGCGATCTTTCATTCACCGAGCAGCCGGTAGTTATTTTGGATCGGCAGGTGAAGAAACTTCGATCAAAGGTCTTGCCATCTGTGAAGGTTCTTTGGCGTGGCCCTACTAGTGAGGAGATCACTTGGGAGGCCGAGAGCGAGATGCGAAAGAAATTCCCTCATCTCTTCGAAGGTACGCGTAGTTAATTTTAATTCGGGGACCCAATTTCTATAAGGGGGAGATTGTAACGTTTTAGAAATCGTTATACAAATTTTTCCGTTTTAGGGTAAAATAGTCGGTATTTTTCGTTTTAACCCGATTGTGATCAAACGTCCGTATAAACTTGTCAGCGCCTAGTTTAGCTAGAATACAACTAGTGCGCGAGCTTTGGGGGTCAATGGAATGTTTTGGTTCACATAGAATTTTCCCTAATTAAATATTATTTTATGTGGCAAATTATACATTTAAATTTTGGTAATTACTTCTAATGAGAATTATTGCTAATCTAATCACTAGAATTAGTTTAGAAGCTTCTCTTCTAATATCTATATTTTTTTATGCAAAAGAATTTAATTTTTTAAAGAAAATAAAAGAAAGAAAAGGTGGGAAAATGCATTAATGAGCATTTATTATCAAATTTTGCTAGAACTTTCTTCACAAAATTCACAAAACTACCCCCTCCCCCCTCCACAATATTGGCCGAGCCTCCCCATTTCTGCCCCAAAATTTTTCCTAGCAAATTCTTCATTTCCAAGATAAAAAACTCATCAAAAATTCCAAAATAAATCCACAAATTCTTAAATAAAAATTAAACCATCATTTCCCTTCACTAATCTAGCTTGGATCATTAATAAAAAACATGGTTTTTGGAGCAAAGATGATGGATCAAGTTGATCTTTTGTGTTCTTGTTAAGGTATAATTTCTAACCTTAATCCTTAATTATTATGTTTAAATCATTAAATTGGCTATTTAATTGTTTAATATAGCTTAATTAACATGATTTGTGGTTTCATGATAATTTTAGTAAAGATCAAGTTAGGGTTTAGCTTGATGAAGTGTTTAATGTTAATTGAAGTTTAAGAAAACTTAACCTAGAAAAATATGATAATTATTGTTAATTACTACTTTGTCTAATTAGGAGTTTTAGCTTACTAGATTTTTACTAAAGCTTAATTAGGAAAGTTTAAAAATATGGAGGTGGTTTCGATAACTTAGTTAAGCTATTTTAAGATATTTGAAATCGCTAGAATTGTATTAAATTTAGACTTGTGCAAAATATTGCGATAAGTTGCTTACTAGGTTTCGGTGTATTCTCGATGTGGGTTCAATTGGTCGTTGCGAGGTTATATTTATTATATTTCTCGTATTTGATTGTGTTGGGTTTGCGCGATCGGGATGATCGGAGTCTAGACTCGGTGTTTCATAGTTTAGCGACCCTAGTTAGGGTTTTTGCCGATGTCGTGCGCATTTTGTGCGCTAGGTGCGCAGTGTAATTTTATGGGCGTTATCCTTGTGTTTCGTTGTCCTTACATTGATGTAGGATATTTAGCTTATGTGATGTGTTTGTGAAATTTTAGGATCGTAAGCGGGGACTTCGGACGCTGCGAACAAGGGGAAGCAAGTAATCGGATTTTCATAGCTCGAGACCATCGGTGAGTAGATTTAACATCTATGGGGAATTCGTCCGTATGGCTTTAAGCGTCAGGGCTAGATATGATATGATATTAGCCGTATGATTATATGCTCATATAGAGATGATGCATGATTTCAATGCATATAGTTACTTGTTGAGCTTGAACCTGTATCCATTGTACACTGCACTATTATTGACTGTCCATGTTGCACGAGCACCAATGATATGCTACACACACACTGTCGGTAATTACCATGATACACACAACATAAATATTCATTGATATACCTTGCTAGTGTTTAGCGACATAGAGGCATTTATTCTTGTACGATAGCGCATATGACATATAGCATACATGTATACCTACATACTTATACACATGCCATATTATACCTACATGCTCGCACATATACTTTGCTATTGTTACATGATCAGCTTTTTTATTATTATAACATATATATCGGTGGAATGGGACGCTGTTATATATATGTAATTTGGATTCGGATATTTGGGAACCGCGAGATATATTTAATGACTTGATGCATTTAAGTAGCGGACTTTTCCCGTGATATGCTCTTATTGATATTTTATGTTGCATATATTATTTTACATGGATTTACGCATTTGAGATATGTTTTCATGCGATTTGGGAATTTCAAGTGTCGATATTAGGCACTTGTATTCTAAGAGATATATAGATTTGGAGACTGATACGTGGAACACAAGTGTCGAAGTGGGATACTTGGGTTTCGAGGAACGTATGGATATCAGAAAGACCGATATATGGAACACAAGTGTCGAAGTGGGATACTTGGGTTTTAAGGAACGTATGGATACGAGTATTATGTGTCGATGTTAGGCACTAGTTTTCATGATGTTTTAGAGTGTCGATATTTGACACTCAGGTTCCATGTGACTTACAGCATTTGAGGGCCGATCTGATTATTTTGGGATTTGGGGTGTTGTTGATTTACACCGGGTTTTTCCATGCTTAAGATTTGTGCATGAGATTATTAATTATCCTGCACCCAGTATTTAGTTGATATGCATTTGATTCATGTAGTTATAGTACCCTGGTGGTGTACATCGATCATGATAGTTGCATATTCATATTTCAATACTCATGCTACCAGCTTACATGTTATTGATCACTGCTGTTAGTGCATAATTGCGATTTCCGTATGATGTTAATTACTATTCATGAGTTGGCAACTCACCCCCGTTGTGCCACAGTATTTTGCAGGACTTACCCTCAGAGCAGTCGCGGCAGGGCGTCTTATCATCTCTACTTTTGCGGATACCGCTACGGTTTACTGTGAGGCCTTTGCTTTTAGGTGGGTTTGCGGTTATCCATTTGTACATTGTATATATTTTTGTTGGATATAGTATTCTCCATCTACCACTTCTTGTATTTGACTTAGAGACGAGTTGTGAGGATTCGGTGTTGTATTATTATTTTGGTAACTTTGGGTGCCGTGCTCGTGGGAGCCGGTCTTGTTGAAAAGTTTTACTTCTTTATGCAGTTTTCCTTTATATTTCTTCGCTTCGGCGTCGTATATATGCTTTTGTTGGTTTTCTCCGCCGTTGGGCGTGATTTTCTCCCGTTTGGGATGCTTTATATATTATCTATGTTGTACCCGTTTTCGGGGCTAGTTTTTACAAAGGAGGTGCTGCCGAAATTTTCAAGAAAGAAAACTAAAGTTAAAAATTTTACTTAAGATTTTCCGAATGCCTCAAACTATGTTTTTCTCCTTTTATCTCTTTTGGGGTGGTTTAGATTTCTGGGTTTCGGCTTACTTAAATTACGTACGCTTGTAGGCGTTACGTGGTTTAAGGGTCGGTAATGTGCCTAATTTTGGGTCGTGACAAGAATCTCCAGATGCGGCCGCCTCATTTGCCGCTTCAGCATCTAAACTTGTCCCTACCGTATCAGATGTCATCATACAAAAAAGGGAATGTTAAAATCCGAATAAATCGCTTTATGAGGTAATCTTGAAAATAAGTAAATCATACCATGTTTAATCGAGGCATCGTGCTTTGTTTCCCTCTGAACGAGACGCTCCACCTCTTCATGAGCTGCTCGGGAAATTTGCCTATGAGCGGTTGATAGGGTAAGAGGGATATCTTTCTTAAGAGCAGTAGAAGTCTGAGCCAACACTTGCGGCCAGGTTGGTATGACGCTCCCTTCTGCATTCCTTCGGCGCTTTTCCTCCGCTTTAGCTGTATTCAGAGATCACTCCAAGATAACCGATAGAGGAAATCCTCATCCGAGTCGGAGCAAGCCTCAGAAATTGCTGCAATGTCCATCATCGTTGCTTCAGTAATACTTCCCTTAGTGGCGCAGAGGATGCCTGAGCAATAGTCGGTGGCTCTGAAGATTTCATAGCGGTTGCTGAAGAAGGAATATCTTCTATACGAACACCCAAAGATTGCGCCCCACTCGGGACAACACTAGCTGCGGAGGTTCCGATAAGATAATAAAAGAAAGGAGATAAGATATGGAAGAAGTGAATTAAATGTTCTAAAGCACGTAAAACAAGTCATACCGAGGCCCAAAGAAGCACGGAGCCTTTCTTCCTCCTTGTGCGTCCTAATTGATGCCTGGAGAGCCTCCTCAGCAGAGATGTCTGTTGAGAAAATAAAGTGTTAAAAAAAGTAAAGCACAATATCATTTCACTTTAGAATATGTAAAGGGTGTAAACGAGATATACCTGACGCCTCAAGAGCAACAAGCGCCGCATGTTTACGGGCTAATCGTTCAGAAGCTTCAAGGTCTGCTTCAAGATTGGTCTCTGCATTTTCGTCAGTAGAGGTCTCTGGAGGAAAAAGGTTGTCATTGGTTCCGTACTCAAACAGGACTTTGCTATAGGGAGCATGAACCTCTTGACTAAATACAATGTCGGCTGAAAACATAGATTTTTTCTTCTTCTGGAGGCCGAAGGCAGCACGTAACGATAAGAGCTTTCTCTTCACGGGCATCTTCGGACGGCATGTTCTGATTTCTGAGCCAACACCTGACTCAGGAGGCATTACAGCCGTCACACCACCATGGGTGCTCACATCGGGTCTTGGCTTAACCATCGACGCTGTCGGAAAAGCACGTGGAAGTACCACTGCATCATTCACCCTTAGGGAAGGGCGGACGACTGTTTGTCGTTCCAGTGGGACCGTATGATTACTGGCCGGGACAGAATCCTTTTGGTTGAGTAGCATCTGCTTCTCTTTCTTAATAGCATCGCCTATCGCATGCTGATACCAGGCGATTAAAGCAGATAAAGCTTTCAGAATATGATCCGGTTCGACCATTAAGAAACGAGATCTCGTGTTCAACAGCATAAAGTAGTGGACACCATTGCGAATGGTCTCCTCAGAAGCAATGGGATCGACAAGAAAGGCCTCAAGAGGTATACCCTGGTTGTAGCTTAATTGTTGGGCAAAGCGATGTAGGTTATACCTCATGAAAATCATAGCAGCATTTCGTTTGTATACCAAAAATCCAGGCCGGATGGAGTACAAATGCACAACTTCTTTAGCCTTCAAAATAGAAACTCCGTCCTTAAGCACGTCATGCAACGGCTGGACCACTCTCAAAATTTCTTGGCTGGTAGTCAGAACCCTGTCGATGAAGGTCATATTGTGTCCCATAAGATGTGGAAGCAAGAGCAATCGCCGAGCTTCCCGTTAGGTTGGATCGGGAGAAGAGGCGTCGACCAACTTCATGACCTGCGAAAAGTTATACCCACTATAAAAGTCAGGTCTTTTATGCTCACCAAAAGCACCCAGCATATGCATCTCTATCCATGATATAAAGTAATGGAGAGGGTGCTAAGGAATCTCAGCGAGTCCTGTTCAGTGTACCCAGTCTCCACTGAGCAACCGTATACAATCTTCGATGTCAAACACCAATGGATATGGGATCATCCATCACCCATCAAATGGGTCAAGAAGCATATACGCTAGTCTACTATAGAATATCGATACCCCGTCTTGATACACCCTCGACTAGGAACAATTAAAGGATGGACTTATGGACTACCCTGGCCCCACTAATATGATCTTGTAATCAAGTCCACATCCTAAGGGCTTTATCAACATATAACATAGAGACAATACAAGTATACATGTTAAGATAAAGAGTAACCAGATAGCATACTATCATGTCGAGCAAGAAAGTCCTCCCTATATATGTTCAAGCATCCACTATAATATACGCAGGACTAGATATGTTATATATATTAATGTATTTATTATGTGTCATGCTAGATTATACATTGGACTTGGGTGTATGAGACTCATACCTAACTTAAGATAATTTGGGTGTTTAAATATTAAGGAAAAAATCAAAATTAGGTGGAAACTAGCATGACTAATTTGCTTGTGGAAGCATGGAGAAGCTGACTTAAGTCCACTAATTTTGTCTTACTCTAGATATTTATTAACCTAACCATTATCTTTAGCCATGGTTTAGTCTCTACATGAGTTGATATAAGATATTTTCTTACCCATGGTTCAACACTTGATCACTTGAGATCTTTTCTTCATCTCCTTCATTTTTGCTCTCTAGCTCTTGAGTGAGAAGAAAAAGAAAAGAGAGAAAAATTATTCTAAAGTGAGCAAAATTCCTACTTCATCAATCTATACCAAACTAGCCATTTAGTATAGGTTGTTTGCTTCACTAATTCTCAATTAGTGAAGAGGTATTTTGATTTAGAGATTCTTCGACGTAGATCATCTTCGGCCTCGAAAATCCTTGAGCAAGCTTGTTTCTTTCGCCTGGTGGAGACTAAAGAGAGTCTGGGATACCACTACTTGGAGCAAATGGACTACTATACGGAGCTTTAGAAGTGAAGGATCGGTCTACAAAGGTTGTATTCCTTGTTCACTTAGAGTAAAGTTGTTTACTTGCTTAGTTGAACCCTAATTCTCTAGTTAGATCTTTGGTTTGGGTTGCTTTGCTCTCTAGTTTTTTTTTTAAAATTTGCATACCCGATGCCTTATAAAACCTAGTGAGAGTGCTAAGGAACACTACAGTGGTATCAGAGGAAACGAAAATACAACATAAGCTTATGCCATCCGCATTCGCCACAGGGTTCCGTCATGCACCGTTAGGTTGATTTAAGCAGCTTGCACACCTTTCTGCTGCTCCCACTGTCCACGAAGCCCTCTGGCAGTATCATGTACATGCTCTCTTCTAAATCACCATTTAGAAAAGAGGTCTTGACGTCGATCTTCCAGATTTCGTAGTCATGGTATGCAGTAATGGCAAGTAGGATCCGGATGGACTTAAGCATGGCCACTGGAGAAAAGGTTTCATCAAAATCCATACCGGGTCTTGACGACAACCTTTTGCAACAAGTCTGGCTTTGAAAGTCTCAACTTTTCCATCTACACTAAGAATCTTCTCAAGATCCACTTGCTCCAGATGGGTTTTACCCCTTCAGGTGCAACTACCAAAGTCCATACTTTGTTGGTTTATATGGATTCCATCTCAGATCGCATAGCATCTAGCCATTTCACAGAGTCCCCACTCGTGATGGCCTGCTTGAAGCTAGTTGGGTCATCATCTTCCAATGTTTCTTCCCAGGATCTGATTGACACCTACTTACTACACCTAGTGAGTATGTTACATCCTCTTAGATCTATCTCTATAGATCTTAATCACTCGATGTAGGAGGCATCATCCAGATCCTCCATGGAGAAACATTGTGATAAGAGGAGCTTGATCGAGTGTAGCATAGGGACACCATTTCGTATCGAGAGTATGTCATCGACGTACAATACGAGGAAGACAATCTTACTCTTTATAACCTTTTTGTATATACAAGGTTCATCAACCTTTTTGATGAAGTCAAACTCTTTGATTGCCACATGAAAATAGATGTTCCAACTCCATGATGCCTGCTTTAATCCATAAATTGATTTAAGCAACTTGCACACCTTTCATCTGCACCTACTATCTACGAAGCCCTCTGGCAGTGTCATGCGCACGCTCTCTTCTAATCCACCAATTAGAAAATTAGTCTTGACGTCGATCTTCCAGATTTCGTAGTCATGGTATACAGCAATGGCAAGTAGGATCCGGATGGAATTAAGCCTGGCCACTGAAGAAAAGGTTTCATCAAAATCTGGTTATTGACAACAACCTTTGCAACAAGTTTAGCTTTGAAAGTCTTAACTTTTCCATCTACACCAAGAATCTTCTCAAGATCCTCTTGCTCCCGATGGGTTTTACCCCTTCAGGTACAACTACCAAAGTCCATACTTTGTTGGTGTATATGGAATCCATCTCAGATCGCATAGCATCTAGCCATTTCACAGAGTCCCCACTTTTGATGGCCTGCTCGAAACTAGTTGGGTCATCATCTTCCATGATGCAATTCTCGCTCCCACTGTCATTGAGAAAACCGTAGTATCTCTCAGACGGATGAGGAACCCTACTAGATTTGCGGAGAGGCTGAGGTTCATCGGGAACTATTGAATCCTCCGGTTCTACTAAATCATCAGCCGTTGGTTTGTCCAGCTAGAACTTCTTCCAGTTCTACCTCATGGCCACTAATTTCTTCTATAAGAAATTCCTTTTCTAAGAAGGTGGCATGCTGAGAAACAAAACACCTTTTTCTCCTCAGTGTGGTAGAAGATATACCCTCGCGAATGTTCCGGATATCCAACAAAGTTATACAGTACTGACCTTATGTCGAGCTTGTCCGGATTTTGCTTTTCAACATAGGCCGGACAACCCCATATCTTAACTCGTTTAAAAGATGGTCTCTTCCCATTCCATATCGCATATGGAGTGGTAGGCACTGATTTGGTCGGAATCCTATTCAATAGGTATGCGGCTTCTCAAGAGCATAACCCCAAAAGGAAACAGGTAACTCAGCGTTACTCATCATAGAGCGCACCATATCTAATAGAGTGCAATTTCTCCACTCCGACACACCGTTGTGCTGTGGTGTATACGGAGGAGTAACCTAAGAGAGAATCCCATTCTCTTTTAAATAATCCAGGAACTCCGTGCTTAAGTATTTCCTCTCCAATCAGATCGAAGGATTTTAATACTTTTACCCGTTTGGTTCTCCACTTCGTACTTGTATTCCTTGAATATCTCAAAAAGCTTCAGACTTGTGTTTCAACAGGAACACATGTCCGAATCTTGAGAGATCATCGATGAATGTAATCAAGTATGAAGAACCAACCCTGGTATGTGTAGATATAGGTACATCACTATGTATCATTCCCAAGAGTTCAGTAGCTCTTTCTCCGTGTCCAGTAAACGGAGTTTTGGTCATTTTACCTTTGAGACCTGACTGGCAAAATTTCATATAATGTAAATTCAAATTGATTCAAATATCCATCTTTATGCAACTTAGCTAGTCATGTCGTATTGATATGACCTAGTCTACAATGCCATAAGAAGAATTCATTCATTTCTGAACTTTTCCTCTTGTGCGTGTTATGTATGTTGAGAACTGTAGTTTGATTTAGAACGTATATACCATTATATAATGTGCCTGATCCAATCAATTTTTGATTCAGGAAAATGTTCATAACATTATCCTGTAATGCAAGATTATATCCTTCTTTATATAATAAAGAAACTGATATAATATTGCATATCAAGTTCGGTATGTAATAACATTCATTCAGAATCAATGTATTACCAATTGGTAATACAAGGTGATATTCTCCAACTACTTTGGCTGCAACATTTGCACCATTCCCTACTCTAGAAAATGATCATCTTTTCCCAGTTGTCTACCTTTCTTTAGCCCATGTAATATATTACATATGTGGGGTCCCGATCCAGTATCTAACAACCAGGACATAGAGCGTACTGAGAAACCGTTCTCGGTAATTAACACACCCGAAGAAGATGCATCAATATGCACTTTCCTCGTTTGGGTTGCGTGGGAATCCGGATATTCCCCGAGGTTTTAAAAGAGAATGGGATTCTCTCTCTTCTCACTAGGTTTTATGAGGCATCGAGTATGCAATAAAAAAAACTAAAGAACAAAGCAACCCAAACCAAGGATCTAACTAGAGAATTAGGGTTCAACTAAGCAAGTAAACAACTTTACTCTAAGTGAACAAGGAATACAACCTTTGTCAACCGGTCCTTCACTTCTAAAGCTTTGTGTGGTAGTCCTTTTGCTCCAAGTAGTGGTCTCCTGGAATCTCTTTAGGCTCCATTAGACGAAAGGAACAAGCTTGCTCAAGGTTTTTCGAGGCCGTAGATGATCAACGTCGAAGAATCTCTAACTCAAGCTACCTCTTCACTAATTGAGAATTAGTGAAGCAAACAACCTATACTAAATGGATAGTTTGGTATAGATTGATGAAGTAGGAATTTTGCTCACTTTAGAATAATTTTTCTCTCTTTTCTTTTTCTTCTCACTCAAGAGCTAAAGAGCAAAATGAAGGAGATGAAGAAAAGATCTCTAGTGATCAAGTGTGAACCATGGGTAAGAAAATATCTCATATCAACTCATATAGAGACTAAACTATGGCTAAAAATAATGATTAGGTTAATAAATATCTAGAGTAAAACAAAATTAGTAGACTAAAGTCAAACCTTCTCCATGCTTCCACAAGCATCTTAGCCATGCTAATTTCCACATAATTTTGATTTTCTCTTTATTATTTAAATACCCAAATTATCTTAAGTTAGGTATCAGTCTCATACACCCAATTCCAATGTATCATCTAGCATGACACATATTAAATACATTAATATATATCACATATATATTTAAATGTATTTGGAGAAAACATTTTCTTAAGTGAGCTAAATTTAGTTAATTTATATTAATATATCAAATATATAATCATACATTAAATTATTAAATCAACACTTGATTTAATAACCCGACTGTATCGCATTCAACCGACTAATATCATTTATATGTATATCACATATACATATAACATATCATTGAATCAACACTTGATTCAACAATCCGGTTATATCACATATAACCTGTATCGCGATATTAGAATACGGTATCACATACACGTATTAATCTCGGTCCTGCACATATCACATATGTGCCCTACTTCGTTTCGCTTGAGCTAGGAAATCTCTGTGTTAGACTCTAATGACTCGTCAATACGCCAGCGGTAGGTAATGATCATATCAATTACCTACAAGCCATCAGTGGTACTAGCTGGACGTAACGACTACCCGGGTATTGAGCGTTCAGAAGATCAACAAGCAAGCTTGTCCATACTCCCTTGAATCCAATAAGTAACACTATCGTACAGTCTGGTATTTTCGTCTGATATGTCGCATATCTAGTCTGGGGTGGTAAACGTCAGACCCCAATAACTTGATAAGTCATGCCGATGTGAAGCTTATAACGGGTCGAGAAACTACTGATAACACTTACCAGTAAATCTCAGTATCAGCCCTGCCAGGGACTTCCTGTTATAGCCAATCGAGCACAGCGCAACATCAACCCCCAATACCGGAAGTGAAGAAACCCCTCCTATCGCTCATTGCCTCCATGTGACTCGGGACTGTACCCAAAAACCACCATTTTGCACGCTCTCTTAAACGTAGTAAGGTGGAAATCAAAGCACAGTGGGAATAACACAAGACTATATGACGATCTCGGGTCTACAGACTAACCTGTACCAGTGTCACCAGAGAACTGCTATCTGACGATAGGTATAATACCATCTAGGAGTTCTCAACGAGTCTTGTTCAGTGTACCCAGTCTCCACTGAGCACCCGCAAACCATCTTTGATGTCAAAAACCAATGGATATGGGATCATCCATCGCCCATCAAATGGGTCAAGAAGCGTATACGCCAATCTACTCTGGAATATCGATGCCCCGTCTCCATACACTCTCGACTAGGAACAATTAAAGGATGGACTTATGGACTACCCTGGACCCACTAGTATGATCTCCATCATAGTCCTGGTAGTCAAGTCCACATCCTAAGGGCATTATCAACATATAACAGAGAGACAATACAAGTATACATGTTAAGATAAAGAGTAACCAGATAGCATACTATCATGTCGAGCAAGAAATTCCTCCCTATATATGTCCAAGCATCCACTATAATATACAATCATGTACAATAATGGTCTCTAGGGCATACATACAACTAACAGAAGGAAGTTTGCGGGATCCACACCCGGCTGGGTGGTGTCAGCCGCCATGCTTAAACTATTATACAGATAGGATAATCCCACAAAACCGACAGCCATACGTGTTCCCATTGCGATACGGGGAGCCTGGTAAAAGACAGATGGTCTCATGTACCGATGATGTGTCGGAAGCGCGAACCAACTGAGCCATAAGCCAATGAAGCCTATGAGAAACGTCTCTTCATCAATGTCTGGAACAGCAATTCTGGCAAAGGAAGTGACGGGGATATTAGGAATATTGAATTGCTTCAGATCCTTGTCGGAGGTCGGTAATTTGTCGAGACCAAACCCGAAAGGATCATTAAGCTTAGCAAACTTCGCAGTCTTCTTGGACAAAACTTCCACTCGAAGGAAACGGGCGATGAAATCCATGAAGCTGACCCCATGGCTTCCTGACTCTAAATACAAGCTTTCGTAGATGTTCAACACTTTGATGAGACTCGGGAATTTATGACGAATAGCGTTCTCAGGTGTAAGGACAATGACAACCGATTCTGTGGCTAAAGTATATTCGTCAGGAGGAAGCACCTCCTCATAGTGCTCCCCCATGACGGCCAATCCAGAGATTTCTAGGAATTCTTTCAAAGAAATCGATACCTCCCGGTCTGATAGTAGAAAAGTATGGGTCGAGATATTCCATTGTTCCAAGAAGGACTTAACCTACCATACATGAGGAGTATGATAATAGAACAAAGACGCGTACATTGCCGGATACAGCCCAGTCTTCAGCAGCAGTGACTTCTTTGCAGATAAGACATGACGGGCCCAAACGAGATAACCTGCCGGATGTCGTGGGGTCACTCCTATAATATAAACCTAACACCACAGCCGCGCTTCTCCCTGGCATATCCGACGCCCCAAAATATCTAGGGCTATCAGTGGTTGGACCGGTATCAATGCCATGGATGGTTGAAGACGACTATTCGCAGTCCAATCAATCTCTTCCACTGCATAAGCTGTCGGTGGAAGGTACGTGTACTGAATCGGAGGGATCGGCTCTGACGACACCTCGCAAGTAAAGCTACGATATCTTCGGATGATATAGCTATACCATGCTCCTTGATTAGTCAAAAATATTGCACATTTGTATGGACATTATCCCTACTATTATCAAGTGTTAAAAGGTGTTAAATGTAAATAAAGAACATATGTAGGTTTATTTATAAAAAGATTATTATCATATGTTTCTTCATTTATAATTAATATAATTAGGGAAAATATATGCATATAATATTTAAATGAAATATTTGTAATTAAAATATGCATATCATATCAAATATTCCTAATCAATATTTTAAAGATATTATATCATATAAATGGTTGGAATAATATCTCAAAAATACCAAATGTTACTAACAATTTGATTTGAGATATTGTGCAGGTATTAGCTCAGGTATGAAATCTAAGTAGGAGATCCAAGTCAAATTGGAATATCAAACCGAATCTACCAAATTTTAGAAGCAAATCGAGAAATCTTGCAATGGTAGAGACTAAGGGCAATATTTTCAGAATCTGTATATCAAGAGAATCTCCAAATATCGAGAGAAAAAGCCAGAAAAAATCCCAAGCCCCATACTTATAAGATGGAGGCGAATCCGCGGTCATGAGGGGATAAAGGCGGCGGTTTCACGGTTAATTCTGGGCTGTTGGATCTAAAATTTTGAGGGCATGATCATAACTTCACCTACTCCAACATGGCATCTAGGGTTTGCACTTTCAGAAACTATATAAGGGATTGAGAGCTGTTCATTCCAAAAATTATCTAATCGTTTAATCATCTATTCATCTACCTATCGATATATAGAGAGATCTACGAGCAAAACTAGGGTTTTTGTAATCTACCTTTTTAAGGAGAAAAGTTGTAATGCAATAGTTGATAAATAAAGGTAGTCTTTTGTTTTAATTTTTTTCGCATTTACTTTACGCACTTACTTTACGCATTACTTTTCCACATTAATTTTCCGCATTGCATTTCTGTATTACATTCAGCATTATTTTCTGATTTCAAATATGGTTTCATTCATATTCATTCTCTATTTTACTACGCTAATAACCATGAGCGTTGGATGTGCGGTAATGCAATAGTTGATAAATAAAGGTAGTCTTTTGTTTTAATTTTTTTCGCATTTACTTTACACACTTACTTTACGCATTACTTTTCCACATTAATTTTCCACATTGCATTTCTGCATAACATTCAGCATTATTTTCTGATTTCAAATATGGTTTCATTCATATTCATTCTCTATTTTGTGTGATCGTAACTTTCCGTTAAAATTGAAAGGGAAGTTTTATCGAAGCGCTATTCGGCCTGCCTTATTATATGGTACAGAATGCTGGGCTCCTAAGAAGCACCATATACAGAAAATGCATGTAGCGGAGATGCGCATGCTTCGTTGGATGTGCGGTAACACTAGAAAAGATAAGGTGCGAAATGAGGATATTCGTGCAAAAGTTGGTGTAGCATCTGTGGAGGAGAAGATGCGGGAAAACCGGCTAAGATGGTTTGGTCATGTACGACGCAGACCTATGGAAGCACCGGTTCGACGAATAGATACTCTAGATATGGGCAATGGCAAAAAGGCAAAAGGAAGACCGAAGAAAACATGGATGGAGGTGATACGAAACGATATGGTTGCCAAGGGACTCGATGAAAGTATATTGTTCGAATGAAGTGAGTGGAGGCGGAGGATTCATGTGCTGGACCCGGCGTGATTCTCATGTTGGTTCATGTAGCCTACCCCATATGCTTGGGATAAAAGGCTCAGTTGTTGTTGTTGTAATAACCATGAGCGAGTAATTTCTTACTTGCTAGGGTTTGTAGGATAGGGTAGAATAATGGAAGAAATATCACTTAACTTCTTTTAACATTTTAATGTTTATAAAGCTTTGCAAAATAAATGTTAACTCTCTTATCGGGTGCGCCATCAATTAATGATAGTCACGACCACGATTTGAGATTAGTTAATACTTATTTTGTGAAGGGCTTGAGATAAATAGAGATCAATGGATGGAGAAGGGGCAGTAGTGGGAAATCCTAATTCCCTCCAAGAACCATAATCTGCATTCATCGCTATCTCTCCAGTTTTAAACAATTAAAAGATAAAAAGAATCATTTTTAAAGCTTCATCCATTAACTACTAAGTCCTATAAACCTTACAAGCCTTTCTATTATAAAATTTTCTAACCATCTTAGTTTAAAACGACAACAATCCCTCCTTTCTTTTATCAACCCGTCTAAAATAAGAAAAGAAATTCACGTTTCCCAGCGGACGACCCATACTCATCGCGGCTTGCTATTTATAACACCAACTTGATTGAGGTTATTTACAGCATACAAATATACATACCATTTCGCATCCAATCAAATAGCGCCGTTGCCTGGGAACCGTTTGTGATTATTTTTCTTGTTATCCGGGTTGATTTATTATAAAAACCAGAAATATAAAATAAAAGAGAACAAAAACCGCATTTTGTGTTTTTGCAAGGAAATCTGGAGTAATTGGAGCAGGCCAACAGAGATTCAGAGACTTTCAATTTGGACCAGAGGAACATAGGGGTTCTCTGAAGAAATTTGAAGAAAAAAACTTGCCAAGAGGCGGCGGAACCGCGGCCTAGGGTTGCGTTCGGTGGAGGAACCGCGGCCTTATTGAAGAGTTGGGCCCCCAATCTTCTTTGGTATTCTCCTAATGCCTTCCTCTCTCCTCTAAATTTCTAATAAACTGTTTTTACCTGCAGGATTCTTTGCAAACAGCGCCGCTAAAAATATCTTTTTTTGCGTGTTTTGATTTCGGTTTGTTTTGCATATCTAAACCGGACTTTAAGGGGAAATAAACCCAAATTCAGATTAAGTGTGATTTCTTCACCCTTCCTAGGCCCCTCAAATTACAAACGAGTATACTATCACCCTACATTAATAAAAAATATTTAGACCAAGGCTCTAAAAACTGTCGTGCTCAATTAGGACAAAAGAGGGTCGTGGGTAATCTATTGCTTATCCGCATTTCTTTTGTGGTGTCTATGCAAGTATGACTAAGAAAATTGGTTACTTAATTAGGCCAGCTATTTCGGTGATTCGAATAGTGGATTACTCCCACTTACCTGGCCGCAAGATTGATCAGGAGGTGGTAGAGGATTGATCTTACGTCTTGTCCTTTGGAAGTCTAGGAGCGGTCTAGTAACTTGACCTAGGTGACCGATTGATGATGTTTCTGCAAAAGAAGTGTGTCATAAATAAAGTTAACCACAATCAATAACGGTGTCGCGAGTAGCTAGCCGAGATGAGTATGGGTCGTCTTCAGAGAAACGTCGAATCTTTTATCTTATTTTAGACGAGTTGATTGAAATTAAGGTGATTGGTTGTAGATCTATGTTGAACACGGATGTAGATTTTATGAAGAAGAGACTTGTAGAGTTCGTAGAATTTAGTAGTAATAGATGATTAATTAAAAATGACTCCTTTTATCTTTAATAGATTTAAAACTAGATCGATAGTGATGAATGTGGATTAGGGTTCTTTTTGGAAGAAACTAGGGTTTCCCCACTCTTAACCTTTATCCTTGCATTGATCTCTATTCATGTCTAGACTTTACCACAATAATTCTTAATCTAATCTCAAATCGCGGTCGAGACTATCAATAAATTGATAGCGCGCCAGATAAGGATGTTAACAATTACTTTGCTAAAGTTTATAAACTTTATAAGATGTAAAAGAAGTTAAGAGATTTTATCATCCATTGATCTACCCTAATCCTATGAACCCTAGCAAGCTAGAAATTACTCACGTATAGTTGAGATAGAAGAGAAGATGAAGAAGGAGATCATATTGTAAATGCAGAAATTAATGCACAAAATAAAATGCAAAGAATTAAACTAAAAAACTACCTTTTTATTAATCAACTATCATTTACAAATCCGTCGAATTTAGAATACAAGAACCCTAGTTTATACTCCCAATCTCTGTCTCGTAGGAAGCAGATGAACAGCTGATGATCAATCTGGATGCGTGGATCATCTTGGACCTCTTGATCTCTTCGGTTTGATAATTTTTCAAGTGTAGCTCTCGGTCCTTTAAATAGTCACAGAAGATACAAACCCTAGATTCCATAGGTGAGGATTTGTTTTTAAGATTACACCAAAAAAATCTCAAATCCTAATGCCCCAATACTGCCGCGGATCTGCCGCAGAAATGGTAGTTTGGCCGCGGCTGGGCGGCGCCTTCATGGAATCAGGTGATGAAATTTCTTCTTTTGCTTTGGTGTTGACACGTGGGGATCTCTGTGATGTCTGGATTCTTCAAATCTTCCTATGAGTCTTTGCCATTTATGATATACGATTCGATTCAATTTTATCGGCAGATTTTATTCTCGACATCTTGAATATCTCGATCTCCATACCTGAGCTAACTCTACACAATATCTCAATTCATAGTATTAGTAATATTTGTTATATTATATTTGAGATGTTCTCCTAACCATTAGTATGATACAATATTTTAAGAATATTGATTAGGATTATTTGATATGATATGCATATTTAAATTATCAAAATATCATATAAATATTATATCCATATATTTTCCTTCATAATGTTAAGTATAGTGTATAAAGATATGATAAAGAGTATTTTGCAGATATACCCACATATGTACTATAATTATCATAAACACCTTTAAGTACTTAATAAAAGTAAAGAAAATGTTCCATCAAATGTGCAATATTTTCGACTGAAAAAATACCCACAAACTTAACTTTGATCGTCCCGAGCAAACTAGTTATTCAAAAGTGGGAGAAGAAAAAGAAAAAAAAAACATAGCACAATTTCGTAGGCAATCACGATTGCACCAAGCACGTGCAACAAGCCTTTAAACCTCTAATTGTCCCTAATAGGAGGAGTGTGGTCTCCTGAGGGTCTTCAGCGGATTACACCCACAAAATCCCATAATAAAATAAAGAAGATGAAAGTTACAAACAAAGATAAGAACTTGAAAATAAGAGTTTCCAACTACACTAGGTTTTTGGTTGCCATGAGCCCTATCTTAATGGTCGTGAAAAGATGTCGGAAATCACATCATCCCTCAATAAAACATCGCCTTTAGTCTTCCTTCCTACCTTTCTTCCAAACATTAATCATATATCCCTACGTGTGTGTAAAAGGCATCCCTAGATTTAGAGAATTCAATTCAAGCTATCATACTCTTGTCCATCTTATTTAGTACTTTTTAGTCAGTGAATAGTTTAGATGGAATTGCTCACACATTCTTCATGCGACCGTTAATACTTCTTGAGGTACTAAGCGACCGATTACCAAATGTGTTTACTCATTTAGGCATAATATTCTCGTCTTGCAACACCTAGGGCTTAGCAGTGGCTCCCAAACCAGTTGGTCTAAGGCACTGGGTGATAAAGCATCCTCGCTATATTTTTTTTATGCTGCCTTAAGCAATTACAAAACCAGTGTTCATTTTTCTTCACTATTTTTTTAAAATTTTTTTTGTATATTTATTTTCCTTCATATTAAGGCTTTTAAACAAAAGCATTTCAAGGTATCCTCTACTATCCCAAGTTTCAAGATGTGTGCAAGTGTGTATAGTAGGATATCAACGTTCAAATGTTTGGACTCGAGAATAGGGACTGTTTTTCAGACTCAGATCTATCCTCAGATTAATAATTTCCTTCATCTTACTAACCCTTGGGACAACAGCTCATAACTACTTATTACTAGCTTCGTTTAAGAAAATATCTAACTTTCTTGCTTTTCTCAAAGTATTCATATCTTTCATATGTAATTTTTCACTTTCAAACTTTCATTATCAATAAAAAAAATTTGCTTATATTTATGATAATGCAAAAAAAAATGATGCGTGAATAAGCACAAACCTCCCCCAAAGCTGTTTGCAGCAGTGTCCTCACTGATATCATCTGTTAAGCTTAAAAAAACTTGTAGACTTAGGAGGAAAAGTTAGTAATGGGGACATGAATTAATGATAGTGAAATCCTCCCCCAAACTTATTTTTGGTTCATAATTTTGTAAAAATTTCATTTTCATTGAAGAGTCAAAATATTTTTCTCCCCCTCCCCAAACTTGAGTAAACAGTATTAATCATTTTAAAATTATAAAGAGGGGGGGTAAAGTTATTGTTCAATATAAAGGTTTACAAAGACCAAAAGTCAACACCAACCATTCAAATATTTTATCAGTGTACCACCAAGATTGGTAGAAGATCATGTCTATAGACATGAAGAAGTGGGGAGGAGATAAGAAGTGTAATAGAATGGGTTTACGTCTCGGTTTGTAGAGACGAAATAATGATGATGGATTACTCGTATTCTCATTCTTGATAAGAAGAAGGGGCGGCGGTTCAACTTCTTTGGGTTGGGGTTGATTCATCACAACTCCCATGTCTTCTAAGAATACAAGTTCTTCGGCGAAAATGTTTCAAAGCTTTCATCGATATTCCGAATGATAATCTCATCGGAAAGAAAAGTATGATTCTCGGACTCCATAAAAGGTTCGTATTTAGCGTTAGATGTTGACCCGGACAGCTCGACTAACTTATTCGACAAGTCAAAGGATTCGGACTTGGGTGTGGACTTTTCGATAGAAGGGTTCTCATGTGTATAATAAATAGCAGGATCAAACAACAACGCTCTGGTGTAGTCGAGATAAGTATCGTGAAGCTCTTCAAGTTCGCTGCTGTCGGAATCTATCGTTTCGACAGAACATACATAAGCATGGGGTTTGGAGGGTTCACTTCCCAACTTGTAAATGTTAAGCTCAATTGACATCTTCCCAAAGGATAGGGTGATAGAACCGTTTCGAAAATTGATTATTGCGTTGGAAGTCGCTAAAAAATGTCAACCTAGAATCACCGGGATTTGGTTTCGGGGGTTTGCTACAGGCTGTGTATCAATAACTATGAAGTCCACAGGGATTATAAATTCCCTGAGTTTGATTAACACGTCCTCTAGCTCACCCCCAGGTTCGGTGATAGATCGATCAGCCTTCTGAAGAGTGCAATGTGCCGGCTTTAACTCTCCGATGCCTAATTGCTCATAGACAAAATACGGAAGCAAGTTAACACTCGCACCTAAATCGAGTAGAGCACGATTGATATTCTTACCCCCAATAGCAATAGATATTGTAGGACTCTCGGGGTCCTTTCGTTTCTTAGTATTTATTGGGTAAAAGCAGTGCTCACATTACTCGCTAGGAAAAAAAATTTAGGCACTTGACTTTTCCTTTTCCTAGTGCATAAGTCCTTTAGAATTTTCGCATAGGATGGAACTTGTTGGATATCATCTAGGAGAGGAATGCTTATGTTAACTTGCTTAAAAATTTCCACAATCTTCTCCATTTGTGGACTTGGTCTATTGCCCCTTAACCTATGTGAATAAGAATCTTTATTAATAAGGGTTTGGTCCAACTTTTATGGAGAAGTTTGTGGAGATGGAATATGTCCCAGAATTGGACTTGGGATCGTTTGAAGTTGACTTGAGGAAGTGGGCTAAGGGTTCGAGCCTAGTGGAAAATGGAGAATAGGCTCGGAAGGAGTTGTTGGATTAGACGAAGAAGGATCAAAAGTAGAAGCCGGGGAATCGTCAATATCATCAACATCAACATGTTCACCTACTTGGTTATTCAGCACTCTTTCCGATCTCAACGTGGTTACGACACACATATTATGACTTTGTGAGTGGCCAGGATTCGGTAGAGATTGAGATGGAAGTTTCCCTTTCTCTCTCTCACTCATCGCGGCATTTAACTGTGCAAGTTGTGCTTCTATCGATTTTATGATTTCACCGTGGGAAGCGGTGTGCTGCAATAACGTTTAGATAAAAGATGTTAAATTAGCCGTCATTTTTGTAGATTGGTTAATGAACGTTTGTAATTTACGTTCGAGTGCAGAGGTTTTATCGGTATCGGCCGTTTGAAAAGAATTATTATAAGGTGCAAAATTGTTGGCCGGATTTTAAAAAGTTTGCGGCTGAAAGGGGTGCTGACTCGATTGTGGTGGTTGATGTTGCTGTGGGGGAGGCCTTTGATAGTTTCTTGAGAACTGGTTTTGATTTTGAGTTTGGTTTTGGTTCCAAGAAAAATTAGAATGATTCCTCCATCCCTGATTGTATGTGGAAGAATAAGGATCGTTTCTAGGTCTTTGCTGAAAAGTAGCATTAATTTGTTCTTGAACTTAAAACGGAGGATTCAAAAGACATTCTTCCGTTAAATGCGATGGGTTGGAACAGCAACCACACACGATTTTGGGAAGCGTAACCTGGTTTAGGGAGGCTGAAGAGACTTTGGTTTCTATAGCTTCGAGTTTCTTTTGCATCGCGGCCATTTCGTCTTTCACTGCGATGGAAACGTCGAGCTGATGGATACCTCCCCTAGACGATGTTGGTCTAACGCTTTCCCACTGCAAAGTTTGTTCGGCGAGATCTTCCAGAAATTGCCAAGCTTCACCATCGTCTTTAGACATGAAATGGTATTGACAAATGGTTTCAATCATCTGTTTTTTCGCTGGATTAACACCCTCATATATAATTCGGCAAAGTTTCTATTTATCAATTCCGTAATGGGGAAATTGTAGAAGAAGATCCTTGAACCGTTCAAAGCATTTCCAGAATGGTTCGTTGGGAAGTTGGGTAAACTGGTTAATCTCGCTTCGAACACGGGCGGTTTTGTGATTGGGATAAAATTTCTTAAGGAATTCTATAACGAATTCGTCCCATTTAGCGATAGAATGTGCGGCAGTGATATAAAGCCATTTTTCTGCTAGGTCGCACAAGATAAAAGAGAGAAGACGTAATCTCATAGCATCCATAGAAAGTTGTGTAGTGCCCATCATTGCACATACGTTTTCGAATTTGGTGATAAAAACGTATGCGTCTTCAGACTCAAGCCCGTGAAATTTGGGCAACAGGTTGATGAAGTAGGGTTTAATTTCAAAATTATCCCCATTGGCTGGTAGAATAGATAGACAAGTAGGATGGGGACCACGTATCGGGTAGTATCTTTCTTGGAGAGAGATGCGCGGTATATTCTGCGCACCTACGGGTGGTGGCAGGGGTGTGTTGGTAAAATCTGATGGAGAACCGTCCATCTTGGTCGATGTGGGGGGTGGAGGGGAAAAAGAAGATGAAGAAGTACCGACTTCGGAGTCGATAGCAGAAACGCGGACAAGACGTGTATTAGAATCCCGTGTCCAACCGATCATGCACTAAGCGGGTTTAGCGCACGTGGCAGCGTGTGAGAACAATTTTAAAATGGTTTGTTTTAAAAAAGTGTTGGACGTGAGGCTTGACTCGACAAATAAGAAAACGTACAATCAACCATTGAACTAAGGTTACTTAAGTCAAACACTAAACCACTCCTAGACTTCCAAAGGACAAGCCGCAGGATCAATCCTTTATCACCTCTTTATCACTCTTGTGGATAGGTAAGTGCCAGATAAGTGGGAGGTATCCACTATACGAATCACCGAAAATAGCAGGCCTAATTAAGTAACCACTTTCCTTAATCACACTTGCCTAGACACCATAAGAGAGATGCGGATAAGCGATAGATTACCCACGATCCTCCTCTGTCTTAATTGAGCGCGACGGTCCTTAGAGTCTTGGTCTATATATTTTTTAATTAATGTAGGGTTATGCAAATGCTTGTTTTGTAATTTGTGGGGCCTAGGAAGGGTGATGAAATCCACACCTAATCTGAATTTTGGTCTTGCCCCTTAAAGTCCGGTTAAAATATGCACAAATAATCCAATTATCAAAACACGCAAAAGATTTTTGAGCGGCGCTTTTTGCAAAGAATCCTGCAGGGAAATTAGATTATTGGATTTGAGAGGAGAGATAAATATCAGAGAAAGATACCAGAGGAGTTTTGGAGACCTAATTCCTCCACTAAGCCGCAGTTCCGCCGCACTTTGCACACAATTGCCGCGGTTCCGCGGCAGAAAGGAGAGTTCTTTTGATCGTTTTTCTTCAGTGCACCCTCTTGCTTCTCTGGGCTTTGATGAAAATTTCTGAATCTCTAATTCCTCAATCCAGTGACTCCAGATTCCCTCGCAAAAAGTCGCACAATAATCATTAAATACACAATATGCGGTTTTGGTTCTCTTTTATGGATCGGATAAGAATTCAACCCGAATAGCAAGAAAAAAAATTACAGCCGTTTCCCTGGCAACGACGCCATTTGATTGATGATGTTTTTGGAAAAGAAGTGTGTCGTAAATAAAGTTAACCGCGATCAATAACGGTGTCGCGAGTAGCTAACCGAGATGAGTACGGGTTGTCCTCAGGGAAACGTCGAATCTTTTATCTTGCTTTAAACGAGTTGATTGAAATTAGGGTGATTGGTTGTAGATCTATGTTGAACATGGATGTATATTTTATGAAGAAGAGGCTTGTAGGGTTCATAGAATTTAGTAGTAATGGATGATTAATTAAAGATGACCACTTTTATCTTTTAATAGAATTAAAACTAGATCGATAGTGATGAATGTGGATTAGGGTTCTTTTTGGAAGAAACTAGGGTTTCCCCATTCTTAACCCTTATCCTTGCATTGATCTCTATTCATGTCTAGCCTTTACCAAAACAATTCTTAATCTAATATCAAATCGCGGTCGAGACTATCAATAAATTGATAGCGCGCCCGATAAGAATATTAACAATTACTTTGCTAAAGTTTATAAAGTTTATAAGATATAAAAGAAGTTAAAAGATTTTATCATCCATTGATCTACCCTAATCCTACGAACCCTAGCAATTTAGGAATTACTCACGTATAGTTGAGATAGAAGAGAAGATGAAGAAGGAGATCATATTGTAAATGCAGAAAGTAAAATGCAAAAAATTAAACTAAAAATCTACCTTTTTATTAATCAACTATCATTTACAAATCCGTCAAATTTAGAGTACAAGAACCCTAGTTTATGCTCCCGATCTCTGTCTCGTAGGAAGTTGATGAACAGCTGATGATCAATCTGAATGCGTGGATCGTCTTGGATCTCTTAATCTCTTCGGTTTGATGATTTTTCAAGTGTAGCTCTCGGTCCTTTAAATATTCACAGAAGATACAAACACTAGATTCCATAGATGAGGATTTGTTGTTAAGATTGTACCAAAAAATCTCAAATCCTAATGCCCCAATACTGCCGCGGATATGCACAGAAATGGTAGTTTGGCCACGGTTGGGCGACGCTTTCACGGAATCAGGTGATGAAATTTCTTCTTCTGCTTGGTGTTGACACGTTGAGATCTCTGTGATGTCTGGATTCTTCATATCTTCCTATCAGTCTCTGTCATTCATGATATACGATTCAATTCAATTTTATTGGCAGATTTTATTCTCGACATCTTGAATATCTCGATCTCCAGACCTGAGCTAACTCTACACAATATCTCAATTCATAGTATTAGTAATATTTGTTATATTATATTTGAGATATTATCCTCACCCTTAGTATGATACAATATTTGAAGAATATTGATTAGGATTATTTGATATGATATGCATATTTAAATTATCAAAATATCTTATAAATATTATATGCATATATTTTCCTTCATAATGTTAAGTATAGTGTATAAATATATGATAAAGAGTATTGTGCAGATAAACCCACATATGTACCATAATTACCATAAACACCTTTAAGTACTTAACAAAAGTAAGGAAAATGTTCCATCAAATGTGCAATAATTTCGACTGAACAGTGACCCTAGTTCTAGAGATTGATTATGAATTTTGTGATTAGTTGAGTCAAGCCCCACGTCCGACATTTTTTCAAAACAAGCCTACTTAAAATCATTCTCACACATATCACATGCTGCCACGTACACTAAACCCGCTTAGTGCATGATCGGCTGGACACAGGATTCTAGTGCCCCTCGAATCCGCATTTTTGCTGTCGACTCTGAAGTCGATACTTCTTCATCTTCTACACATCTCCCGAGATGAACGGTTCTCTATTGGGTTTTAACAATACCACCTTGTCACCACCCATAGGTGTGTAAACTCAGAATCCACCACGCATTACTCTTCAAGACCGATGCTACCCCGTACGCGAACCCCTTTCTACGTGTCTGTTTCTTCCATCATCCAATGGGGATAATTTCGAAATTAAACCCACCTCATCAACTTATTGCCCAAATTTCACGGGCTTGAATATGAAGATGCATACATTTTTATAACCAAATTCAAAAATGTATGTGTAATGATGAGCACCACCCAACTTTCAAGGGATACTCTGCGATTACGTCTTCTCCCTTTTACCTTGTGCAATATCGCACAAAAGTGGCTTTATAGTACCGCCGCACATTCTATCGCTAAATGGGATGAATTCATTAAAGCATTCCTTAAGAAATTTTATCCTCATCAAAAGACTGCCCGTATTCGAAGTAAGATTAATCAGTTTGCCTAACTTCCCAACGAACCCTTTTAGAAATGCTTTGAACGGTTGAAAGATCTTTTTGTCCAATGCCCTCATCACGGAATCGACAGATGGCAACTTTGCCGAATTATGTATGAAGGTATCAATCCAGCTCCAAAACAAATGCTAGAAACCATTTGTCAATGTCATTTCATGTCAAAATACGACGGCGAAGCGTGTCAATTTCTGGAAGATCTCGCCGAACAAACATTACTGGGGGAGAGCACTAGACCAACAACATCGCCTTCATCTAGGGCAGGTATCCATCAGCTCGATACTTCCATCGCAATGAAAGCCGAAATGGCTGCGATGCAAAAGAAACCCGAAGCTATGGAGAGCAAGTTCTCTTTAGCCTCCCTAAACCAAGTTATGCTCCCCAAATCTGTGTGTGGTTGATGTTTTGACTCATCACATTTAACGGAAGAATGTCCTTTGAATTCCCCGTCTCAAGGTCAAGAACAAACAAATGCTGCTTTTCAGCAACGACATAGAAACGATCCTTATTCATCCACATATAATCAGGGATGGAGGAATCATCCTAATTTTGCTTGGAACCAAAACCAATCTCAAAATCAAAATCTGTTCCCAAGCCAAAATAAATATTAAAGGTTTCTCCCACAACAACAGCAGCCACCATAACAAATTCAGCAGCCCTTTCAACTGTAATCTTTCCAAAATCCGGCCAACAACTTTGCCCTTTATAATAATTCTTTTCAACCACAGACTAATATTCCAACGGCCGGCACCGATAAAATCTCTGCACTCGAAAGAAGCTTAGAAACATTTATTAAACAATCCACACAAACGACGGCTAATTTAACGTCTTTTATCCAAACGCTAATGCAACACATTGCTTCCCACGGTGAAAGCATAAAATCGATTGAAGCACAAATTGCACAGTTAAATGCCGCAATGAGTGAGAGAGAGAAAGGAAAACTTCCATCTCAACCTCTACCAAATCCTGGCCACTCACAAAGCACAAATATCGTCCTTAACCAACGAAATCATAATGTGAGTGCCGTAACTACGTTGAGATCGGAAAGAGTGCTGAACAACCATGTTGGTGAACAAGTTGATGATTTAGATGATACCCCGGCTACTACTTCTACTCCTATTTCGTCTAATACAATGTCTTCTTCTGAGCCCATTCTCCGTTCTTCACTGGGTTCAAACCCTCGGTCCACTTCCTTGAATGAACACCATCTCAGACCATCCCAAATCCAATTTTAGGATCCATTCTATCCCCACAAACTTCTCCACAAGTGTTGGACCCAACCCATGTAGATAAAGCTCCTTTTCCAAACCGGTTGAGCCCTAACAAACCAAGTCCACAGATAGAGAAGATTGTGAAAATGTTTAAGTAAGTTAACATAAATATTCCTCTCATAGATATTATCCAACAAGTTCCGTCCTATGCGAAAATTCTTAAGAAATTGTGTACTAGGAAAAGGAAAAACTCAACTGCCTAAAAAGATTTTCTTAGCGAGTAATGTGAGCGATGCTCTTATCTAAAATTTGCCCAAGAAATATAAGGACCCCGGTTGTCCTACAATATCTATAACTATTAGGGGTAAAAACATCAATCACGCTCTACTCGATCTAGGTGCTAGTGTTAACTTGCTCCTGTATTCTGTTTATGAGCAATTAGGCATAAGAGAGCTGAAATCTACGCACTGCACTCTCCAGATGGCCGATCGATCTATCACCTACCCTAGGGGTAAGATAGAGGACGTGTTGATCAAAGTCAGGAAATTTATATTCCCTGTGGACTTTATAGTTTTAAATACACAGCCTTTGGCAAACCTACGGAACCAAATCCTAATGATTCTTGGTCGACCTTTTCTAGCAACTTCAAATGCGGTAATCAATTGTCGTAACGGGTCCATGAATCTATCCTTCGGAAGGATGATAATTGAGCTTAACATTTTCATGGTAGGAAGTCAACCCTCCGAACTTTCTGCTCATATAATTAATATATGTTCTGTCAATAAGATAACTTCCAACAGTTGCGAATTGGAGGAATTTTTGCTCCACAATAATGATCTCGACGCCACTGGTGTGCTGTTGTTTGATCCAGCTATTTATTATAAGAAAAAGGTAGATGAGCTTTTCGAGTCTCTACCTCCGTAATTTCTGACAAAACGAATGTTTTGAACCTTGATGCGCAAAAGATTGACCTTGAAACTTTCAATCGTCCTAGTGAATTTGCATATTCCACTAATATAGATATCGATTCCTTTCTTTCCGATAAGATTATCACTCGGACCATCGACGAAATTTTCGAAAATATTTTCGCCGAAGAAATCACGTTCCTTAACGACTTGGATGTTGTGATGAATCAATCTCCACCCGAAGAAGTTGAACCGCCATCCCTTCTTTGAGTCACATAGGAGAATGCAATTATTCCACTCATTCCTTATATATCACATTCTCATTTTCGTTCACACTCACTTTTTCGTCTCTACCAACCGAAACGTAAAACCGTTCGATTACACCTCTTATCTCCTCCCCAGTTCTTCACGTCTATCTATTACACGACCTTCTATCAACCATGGTGTTACCTAGATAAAATATTTGAATGGTTGGTGTTGACTTTTGGTCTTTGTAAAGTTTTGTGTAGACCGATAATATTTACCCCCTACTTATGTTGAATTTCAATGCTTAAGTAATGAAAACACCGTTTTACTCAAGTTTGGGAGGGGGGAAGAAGAAAAGTATTTTTAAATGGCTCTTGAAAAGAAATTTTTGCACAATTGTGAGTCAAGAACAAGTTTGGGGGAGAATTTCATGGTTATTCACTCTTGACCCTTTCTTTATACCATCTTATCGAACTGTTCCTCCTAGTATTCAGGTTTTGAGCTTACAGGAAAATATCAGTGAGGACACTGCTGCATACAAGTTTGGGGAGATGGTTTGTATGGATGGTTTGTATATATCTAAATATTGCATTGCAAAACCTGAAATTTCTTATGTAAATATTGCATTGCATAAATTTTAGAAAGTAAAAATTAGAAAGTGAAAAATACATATGAAAGAAAGGAAGAGATTTAAGAAATGCAAGAAAATTAGATGTTTTAAAAAGAAACTAGTAATAGGTAGTCTGTTGTCCCAAGGGTTAGTAAGATGAAGAAATTATTAATCTGTGGATAGAAATAAGTCTGAAAAATAGTCCTTATTCGTGGGTCCAAACTTCTGAATGTTGATACCCTAGTATACGCACTTGCACACATCTTGAAACTTGAGATAGTAGAGGATACCTTGAAATGCTCGTTTAAAAGCCTTAGTATGAAGGAAAAAATATAAATCAAAAAAAATATAAATGGCACTTAAAATAAAATTTAACAGAAAAATGAACACTGGGTTTGTAATTACTTAAGCTAGTATAAAAAAATATAGCGATGATACCTTTATCACCTAGTGCCTTATACCAACTGGTTCGGGAGTCACTGCTAAGTCTTAAGTGTTACAGGACCAGGATAATGCTAATTACGCCTTAATAAGTGAGCACATTTGGTAATCGGTTGGTTAGTATCTCAAGAAATATTAACAGTCGCATGAAAAATATGTGAGCAAATCCATCTAAAACATCACCGACTAAAAAGTACTAAGGTATATAGATAAAGGGTATGATAAGTTGAATTGAATTCTCCAAGTGTAGGGATGTCTTTTACACACACGTATGGGGTATATGATCGATGTTTGGAAGAAACGTATGGAGGAAGACTAAAAAAGATGTTTTATTGAGAGATGATGTGATTTCTGATATCTTTTTAAGACCATTAAGATAGGGCTCATGACGACTAAAAAGTTAGTGTTGTTTGAAACTCTTCTTTTCAAGTTTTTTTCTTTTATATGTTCCTTATTTTTGTATGTAATTTTCGTTTTCTTTTATTTTGGGATTTTGTGGGTGTAATCCGCTGAAAACCCTCAGGAGACAACACTCCTCCTACTAGGGACACCTAGAGATTTAAAGGCTTGTTGCACGAGCTAAGTGCAATCGTGTTGCCTACGAAAGTGTGTTAGATTTTTCTTTTTTTTTCTTTTTAATAAATGGTTTACTCGGAACGATCAAAGATAAGTTTGGGGGTATTTGATTAGTCAAAAATATTGTACATTTGTATGGACATTTTCCCTACTATTATTAAGTGTTAAAAGGTGTTAAATCTAAATTAAGAACATATGTGGGTTTTATTTGTCAAAACATTAATATCATATGTTTCTTCATTTATAATTAATATAATTAGGGAAAATATATGCATATAATATTTAAATGAAATATTAATAATTAAAATATCCATATCATATCAAATATTCCTAATCAATATTCTTAAGATATTATATCATATAAATGGTTGGAATAATATCTCAAAAATACCAAATGCTACTAATAATTTGATTTGAGATATTGTGCAGGTATTAGCTCAGGTTTGAAATCTATGTAGGAGATCCAAGTCAAATCGGAATATCAAATCGAATCTGCCAAATTTTAGAAGCAAATCGAGAAATTTAGCAACGGCAGTGACTATGGGCAATATTTTCAGAATCTGTATATCAAGAGAATCTCCAAATATCGAGAGGAAAAGCCAGAAAAAAACTCAAGTGCCAAACCCACAAGATGGCGGCGGATCCGCGGTCATGAGGGATAAATGCGGTGGTTTCGCTGTTAGTTCTGGGCCGTTGGATCTGAAATTTTGGGGGCATGATCGTAACTTCACCTACTCCAACATGGCATCTAGGGTTTATACTTTTAGAGACTATATAAAGGACCGAGAGCTGTGCATTCCAAAAATCATCTAATCGTTTAATCATCTATTCATCTACCCATTGATATAGAGAGAGATCTACGAGTGAAACTAGGGTTTTTGTAATCTACCTTTTTAAGAAGAAAAGTTGTAATGCAATAGTTGATAAATAAAGGTAGTATTTTGTTTTAAATCTTTTTGCATTTACTTTACGCATTTACTTTACGCACTTACTTTACGCATTGCTTTTCCGCATTACATTTCTGCATTATATTTATGCATTACATTCAGCATTATTTTCTGATTTCAAATATGGTTTTATTCATCTTCATTCTTTATTTTACTACGCTAATAACCATGAGCGAGTAATTTCTTACTTGCTAGGGTTTGTAGGATAGAGTAGAAAAATGGATGAAATATCGCTCAATTTCTTTTGACATTTTAATATTTATAAAGCTTAGCAAAATAAATGTTAACCCTCTTATCGGGCGCGCCATCAATTAATGATAATTACGACCACAATTTGAGATTAGTTAATACTTGTTTTGTTAAGGGCTTGAGATAAATAAAGATCAATGGAAGGACGAGGGGAAGTAGTGGAAAACCTTAATTCTCTCCAAGAACACCAATCCACATTCATTGCTATCTCTCCAGTTTTAAACAATTAAAAAATAAAAAGAATCATTTCTAAACCTTCATCCATTAACTATTAAGTCCTATAAACCCTACAAGCCTTTCTATTATAAAATTTTCTAACCGTCTTAGTTTAAAACGACAACAATCGCTCCTCTTTTTTATCAACCTGTCTACAACAAGAAAAGAAATTCACGTTTCCCTGCGGACGACCCGTACTCATCGCGGCTAGATATTTGCGACACCGTCTTGATTGCGGTTATTTAAAGAATACACATATACATACCATTTCGCATCCAATCACTCCTCATAGATGAAGGGACTTCCGTTCTGGATCGTAGTCCCGAATTAAGCGAAGACTTCATGATCAGTAGGTGCATCAGAAAAATCAGAACTAAGTTCTGTGATAACAAGTGAAGTTAAAACTTCAGAAAAATCCCCAAAGGAGTATGACCTGAAATAAAAAAATCAGAGCTAAGCTCGATGACCTCAAATGCAGTCAAAAAAAATTCAAGAAATTCCCAAGGGGATTATGCTAGAGCTAAGCTCTATGAAAAAAAATGGAGTTAATCATTCAAAATTTCTAAAGAACAATGTTCTAAAGATAAGAGCTAAGCTCTGCTTAAAAAGACTCTTACCAAGAAAATTTTAGCAGAGTGGGTCTACAATATAGATCTGTGAAAAGATGAAAAACTAAGCTTCAAGAACAGAGCTAAACTAATAAATTCTCAAAGAAGAAGAAAAGATGGAGGCACAGCTGTGGCCTAGGGATTACTGCCCTATTTATAGAATGATGGGGTCGGTTCAGATTCCCCATATCCCAAGACGAATCGGATGGCTAAAGGTCGAACACCGTTGCACTCACGTGCAAACCACGTGAGAACAATTGTGGGGGCATTTGTTCCCTTATAAAATGAGGCGGCGCCTCACGTGAGCGCCGGCGTGCAAAGAACGTATACGCCTATCTTGGATAGGATTAAATCCTAAGGCAGCGCCTCACGTGAAAGGCAAGTGAGCGCCGGCGTGCAAAGAACGTGGACACTTGTCTCTAGTAGGATTGAATCTTAGGACCAGCGCCTCACGTGAAACACACATGAGCGCCGGCGTACAAAAAACGTGGGTACTTATTTCAGTAAGAATTAATTTTTCAGATCTTATGAAAAAGGAACAGAAGAACTTAGTTCTCAAAAATCCGATTTCAGATCTTCAAAATTAAAGATCTTGGTGATCATTAATGGCCAAAACACCATTAACTGAAATTAAACTTCTCTATAAAATATAAACATAGATTAAATCACTAAGGGTTCAGCGCCTCACATGATACACGCGTTAGCGCTCAATAGAAGCAGATACTCAGCGCCTCATGTGCCTCACACGTGAGCGCCCGTAAATGAAAGCTCAGCGTCTCACGTGCCTCACACGTGAGCGCCCATAAATAAAAGTTCAGCACCTCACGTGCTCTACACGTGAGGGCTGTATAAAAAGTGCTTAGCACTATATAATCAAAGTGACTAAGTGCTTAGCATTGATTGGGCAACGCCTAAGTCTTTGCGCCTTATGTGATATACACGTGAGCGCCAGAGCAGCTATTGGATATCATATCCGTAGTCAAAAGAATAAGTACTTAACACTGCTGAATGATGGAAAAGCTCAAGACTAAGCCCAAAATTGGCTAAGTCTCTGAAATTTTCTTGCAGCCGAGCCCATATGCTCTGTTGATGAATCTTAATAAAATTTAATAATCCTTAAATATATTTCTAAGTTGATCTTAGTCTCATATAAGACTAAAGTATGCTTGATTAAAATAAATTGAACCTATATGCTCATATATTTAAGTCGATCTTAATCTAAAACTAGATTAACGGTTCTTAAATAAAATAAAATATTCTTGGAACTGACAGAACATACAACCTAGTTTCAAATCCCAAATCTAATATATGGATTTGGACTAATCTGTGCTCTATGGTCGACGAATAAACTTGTCTCCGTATACAATCCATGGGCAACCAAAATAAATAAAATACAACACGATATGAAGTGACCTACCAGAACAGGAGAAAGTTTTTACCGCAACGCGATAACATAATTAACTGCAGGGGCTTGCGCCTGCAGGGAAGAGCGTCCCCATAATCAAAAACTCCTCACAAATAAGAAGGAATCTGATAAAATCTGCTATATCGGTCGCATTTATCCAAACCTCCGATATATGATGCCATAAATCAACTTGGTATTTTTGAAGAGGTGGATGGATTTTTCCAAATAGCATTGGCCCCCAAATTCAGGCACGACGATCAATCCCAGTTCGTCCCCAGTTTTCGGCGTTAAACATCCCCATGTATTTTATTGTATAGTTCAAGTTTGCAGGTCTTGACCGATTCCATGAATATAAAAAGTACAAGTTCAAGTTGTGTTCATGTATTCATGTCAAGTCATATTCATGGTTCGGTTAATGTCAAGTTCAAGTTCAAATGTTCAAGTTAAAGTTTGGTTCGAGTTTGGGTTTGATTTCGAGTTCAAGTCGAGCTCGAATTTGAGTTCAGGTTCTAGACATATCTTATTAAATGATTTAACTTTTGAAATTATTAAGTTTGGAAATATCGGCAACCGCTGCACATGGATGGCAGGATTTGTGTCTTTTTCAAAGACGACTGCCATTGATAATTTCTTTAATGCTATCTATGCTAGATAGGCAAGCACCCACTTTCTCCGGCTTCCGAGACCTAGAGAATTGGTACCGCTTAAATCCATTATTAATATAAAATCTTTATAGATTTATTAATTTATTTAATGTATATTTTTACATGTTTGCATTTTTCGAGGGGGTTTATGTAAAATATTTTAATTTAAAAATAAACCTCGAGGGTGTTTTTGATAAAAATATACTAATTAAAAATTCAAGAGTTTTATAAAAATGTATTTTAGTTTTGGTTCTATTTTAGTGATAAAACTTAACTTTTAAAAGCTTATGGTATTTTTATGAAAAATCTATCTTTTGGAATTTTGAGGGTATTTTCTTAAAAACTTTAATCTTTCATTTAAAAATCTAATTTTCGCAATTTTTTTTATTTGGAAATACTAATATATGATTTTAATAATTTCCAATTAATTAACTTGTTTTAAAAAGTCGTATTTTCTTTAAAACTGTATTTTATTCCTTTCAAAATCGAATTCTCCGTGAGGAGTTTTGCATCTCATCTTACTATTCCAAGGATGTGCGATAATCCACACGATCTATAAACGGGTCCCCTAACTGGGTTGTAGAGGCGTATTTGTAAAGGATTTAAAATATCGATTTAAAAACGTATTTTAGAAAGTGAGGGTATTTTAATGTAATACGTTTCTTTAGCAAAATATAACTATAATCCGTGTATGATCTACAATCTTTTAACAATAAACTACCATAACGATTAATAAAAGAACATTGTGTTTATATGTTTGTTTATTTTCTTTTCAAACTATTTTAATAATTGTGGTATCAACAATGATGTTTTACGATATCACAGAAAATCATTTTAAGGTCATATAAGATTAACAAAGTTACGTGAGGCATAAAAACAAGAATAAAAGAGTGGTTTTACTTTTGTTATGTGAACTATATATAAAACATATAATGATATCATTTTAATTTTTTTCACACCTGTCCTAATATATAGCAATGGATGAGGAATGGAGAAAAGAGAGATATCAAAAGGGTTGGGACTTATGAATTGCGCTTGATCTAAATTTAAGAAATGAAAGAGGCTTGGTTTAAAGAATCGAGATTGATGATGCAAAAGAAAAGCGAGCTTGGGTTGGCTACTTGTCTTCTAAAGAATTTGAGGAACTAATTTGAGAGTAATTTTTAGGGTAATTTTAGGGGGGGAGCTAGAACAGCATAGTATTTATAGGGGAGGAATATGGGAGTATGTGAATTAAAAAATGAATTAAAATGGTGTTAATATGGTAGATGAAGAGACTGGCAGCTCTCTAGTTAATTTCAGAGAATGCAACGTGTAAAAAGAGTTAGTGGGGAGCTGAAAGGATACACGGGCGAAGCACGGGGAAAATGGACATCAACAAACCGCCAGGAGCGGTTTTCCAGCGGTCATCCTCAAGGAAATTGCCTCAGGGTTCGTGTCATGTATTAAATTGGTTTTAATTGTACCATTTATCCACTTTAAATTTGTTGCAACTCTTCATTTCTCCGTGTAATGCCCGTGCAAACTCTTGGGATTCCAAAAAGTTAAAAATAAAAATATTAAAATAATAGGGGCTGATGGGATTAGAACACACTAGATAAAGAAGAGTAGTGGAGAGTCTTAACCAGTGAGCTATAAGGAGTTTCTTATTTTTATTTAACAAACTTAACTTATAACTCATAGTCAGGGCTGAAATACACTTTTATATATACAATGAATATGATACAATTGTACAGGGATTTCAGGATCGTTATAGGAGTTTTGACGGCAATTTTGGGGTATGATCAGTGTTAGTGATATATGCCCTAGAGACCATTATTGTATCATACTCGATTGTATATTACTTAATGGAAGCTTGGGATATACACGGATATGTAACAGTTTTACTTGAAATGGTAGTATGCTATCTGGTTTGTTTCTACCTCAATATGTGCATGTGTTTCTTTTAGCATATCGCTTATACATATTGGTAAAGCCCTTAGGATCTTTTGCTTGATTATGAGCGTTGTGATGGCGGTCACACTAGTGGGGGCTGGGTAGTCTACAAGCACATCCTATACAGGCCCCTAGCCATAAGATTATCATGACGGGGCATCGATACTCCAGAGTAGACTAGTGTATACGCTTCTCATCCCAGCAGGGGAAATGGTCTGTCCCACAGCCATTAGTACGTCGTACTGGAGATAGTATGAAGGTGCTCATTAGGTTATGAGTACACTGGACATGACTCATCGGGAACTGTTGGTGGGTATTATACATATCATCGGATAGCAGTTCTCAGGTGTCATGAGTACAACTTAGTCCATCGACTTGACACCACTACTTCGTCTCGAGTGTGTTCCCACTGTACTTTGATTACTACCCTACCACGGCTTAAAGGAGTCATGGAAACAGGTAGTAGTTAGGTGCAGTCCCGAATCACTTGGAGGCAGTAGCGGTTAGATAGGATTCGTCTCTCGGGATGTTGGGGGTTGATATCGCGCTGTGTTCGGAAGGCCATTACACAAAGTCCTTAGACAAGGCAAGCGAGATTTACTGGTAAGTATTGCAGTAGTTTCTCAGGGTGTTTTGGGCTATACTCTGGCATGACTTATTGCGCTATTAGGGGTCTGACGATTACCGCCCCTAGGCCCGATATACGATACTCTTAGACGAACAGACCAGGCTGTACGGATATTGTCACATACAGGCTTAGTAGGAGTTCGGATGAGTTAGCTCATCGGCCTTCTTATTGACACATACCTGGATAGCCGTTATGTGCAGCTAGTACCACTTGCAGCTTGTGGTTAAACCCATTGCTAACATAGTGTCGAGTGTTTAGAGTCCCACACAGAGGATTTCCCTGCACCGGGTAAAAGATATAGAGGTCGTATGGTTTTACGACAGGGCTTCAATCACTTACGTGTACTTATGCACGTATTATGATTGGGTGGATAATACTAGTGGGCTTTGGTTTAAGCCGAATCCTAGTATTATATTGATGGATTATTTTCGTCTCTTTGTATTCGTGTTCTTCGGAATACGGATGCGGGTATGTATATACGGTTGAGGGGCGTTCTCGTAATTTCTCGAGAAAGCTTCTATAAGGAAATGCCAAATTAGGGTTTTGTTTTTCTTTTTGAAATAAAACCTAATTTGGGTAGAGAAATGAGGTGGAGATATTTCTTGGATGAGCTATGACTCATCACTTGAAAAAATAGATATTTTGTGAGCCATGGTTGATATTTGTGAGATATTTATTTATTTCATCAATTATCGCATAGTTCATTAATCATCACAAATGAGAAGTCATTCTTCATCCAAGCTCTCTTCTCCTCTCTCATTTTCTTCAAATGACCTTCTTCCTCATAGCCCTAAACCTCTCATGAGTTGAGAAACTTAAGGTTCCAAGAGAAAAATCACTCCATCTTCTCATTCTATACCACCTAGGACTTCTAGTTTATTGAACTAGAAGCCGTAGTTACCTCGAATTTGAAGTAGGAGCTCGGACTATAGACTCTCGGGTGGATCGTCTTTGACTCGAGGAGGCCGTCGAGGTTGCCCGATCCGTTTTTGATCCTTGGAGATGACGAAGAGGTGGAGGACAGCGAAGAAGACCCAAAGGACTTGGTATCATGAGGTATAACACTTCTTTCCGAGTAGTTTACCTCTTACAAGTTAGCTAGTTAGGGTTTAATATCGATCCTGGAGTTCAAGTCGGTGTTGAGAGCTTTGAAAATTCGGTTTTTTTTATATTCCGCCTCCCCGCGAACACGCGGGGTGCGCGACATCGACTTACACTGGTATCAGAGCCTAAAAAACTCTTTACTAGCTTATTAGCAAGTTATTACAACTTCGATCGTCGAAAAATCAAGAAAACTATACACCCGATCCCAATGTTTCTGTCAAATTTTAAAACTGTTCTAAAAATTATTTCAGAGGCATGAAAATTCATTGCAAGGAATTATAAGAAATCAGAAGAAAAACGAGACTCTAACTCGTCACAACCACCGCGGAACCGCGGTGAATCGTTCGATTTGCCGTCGTTCCGCGGCTGAGTTGTGGCCGAGTTGGTTCATTTTTACTCCGTACTTCTTATTTTGGGAGTACAATTCTCTGGTATATTTGGTTTCTACCCATGATGATCTGAGTGCTGGTTTGCATTTGGGGTAGACACGAAAAATCGTTTTCGATCGAGATTATAAGTTATTTTCTAATCGGGTTTTATCTGTGTTGTGATATATGTGCTGAACGTCCGCTAATCTCTATACGTCGATTATTGGGGGCTGTACATATCTGTGATCTATGATATTGGTTTGTGGATATGAACTTATTGGATCATCGTGGATGAATAGCCGAGGGATGTGAGATGAGGGTTTTTATTCTTTCATTCGATGTAAATATGTAAACTGATGTAATATTATTTTGCGGGGCACATCCGAGTTGAGGTTGTAGCCACCATTGTATTATTTCTTTTACTTTTTCTGCTCTTAGGATAGACCGAAGGTGGGGTGCACAAACTACCGGGTTCTTTGAAGTGCCGGGTGGCATACTCATTTTACTGAGGGAGATTGCTTCACTTCGGGAATTTGGCGGGTAGTTTGCCGCACCTGTAGGGGTCTGGGGTAAGGTTTGGCTATTCATCATGATCGTGGAATCCATCTTTCGTTACAGGCATAAACGAAACGCGAAATTCCTAGTATATCTAATATATTCATCTGTGATCTAGAATGCCTATTATTGCGTCAGACGAATGTTTATTATATATATTCTATATAGTAGATGTTGCTTATGTTTTTCACCCGCGCTAGTCCAGCCCCCGCCATGGCATTAGTTAAGTAACCTAACGGTGTTAGACGGGGCCCAGTGGCGAATGCGGATGGCATAAGTGGACATAGTATTTTCGTCTTTTTCTGTGATGATAGGTGTAAATGACAGGACTGCATTATATTAATGCAAAGCAAACAAGCTAAAGCTGAATAGTTGGAACAAATTTTAAAACCACTCGGTTTTTTCAAAGCAGGAGACTTTTAAATGCGGAGATTAAACCACTCCTTTTAAAAGCTATCAGGTTCCTTCGATTATATCAAGTTCACCACGTTCATGGTTTCGCCAAAACCACTCGTAGCCCTCCGTCATTTCAGTTGAATATCCAGTAGTATTCAAGCTATGTATTTTGACCTTCTCCAAGGAATAGTGATTGATAGCTGCTGGATATTCGTCTGTATCATAGATAGATGCGTTGGTTTGGGATAGTCGTACTACTATTTTGGCCTTCGTCAAGGGTATGTACGGGTGGGTTCAAATTAACCTGGACAATGACGGGTAGAACTTGACATGTGACTTATGATATGTTGGCCTTTGTCAAGGTCATGAGAGAATGGAGCAAAAATCCACATCAGGAGTTTCTAAAGAAACTGAAACTTGCTAGTGTTGCATACTATTTAGAGTATGATAATATTGGTAGGATTCCTTCAAGATTATCACACAGTGATATTTGGATCCCGATTCTACTGTGAGCATATGCTACTCCTCGGGAGATTTTTCACTTAACGATCAATGCTATAAACCAAGTAGATGTCTAGAACAGTGTTGGCGAGGCTATGCCTCTAAGGAAAAGAGGTTATTTAATTAAGAAACTTCGCGAAAGCGTCGTAAAACCTCCCTCGAAGTACTGACACTAGCCTGGCCGAACGGTTAAGCAAGAATTGTACAGTGAGATTAATCCTGACTTATTCTTCTTTTATGGTTTGAGGAAGGATTCGAGAAACAGTGGGAGCCATCCTGTTTAGATAAATTAAAAACCAATCTTAACTTGCAAGAGCATCATACTGAGTGTTTTCTTCTCTCTCTCCTAATTGCAGCGACCAGGTGACCAGATTAAGTTACAGTTAGATAATAAAATGACTGAGTTATATTATATTGATTGGAAAAAGTTTGTCCAGATGTCCATTACCTATGACAAGCTAGACCACCTCATTACTACTCAAGACCCCGCCGTCCCAGGTCCAGTTTCCACCGTCACGGATGTTGATATCCGTAAGACAAGGGAAAAAGGATTGTGTGAATGCCAAGTGCCTCGTGTTGTACTCAGTTGATGGTGTATACCAGAGGCAGCACGAGAAAATGGACTTAGTTTCCATCTTCATCCATAACAAAGATTTATATGGAGAGCAATCTCGTATCGCAAGATATGAGACCTCGAAAGAATTGCTTCAAGCAAGGTTAGCTATCGGGTCATCTGTAGGGGAATGCGTCCTTACAATGACGAGCTATATTTAAAAGCTCACGGACCTGGAGACCACGTTGGAAAACGAGTTATGTGCTGACTTAATTCTACAGTCCCTACCTTCTACTTACGCCCAGGAAAAGAAAGTTATACTTCTAGCTAAGGGCACCCTGAAGGAAACCAGAGAGACACCCGCTCTACTTATTGGGGAATCTTCCTCTTCTGAATCCAAGGCGAAAGCCATGGGTGAGAAGAAGAAGACCTCTACAAAGCAGATAGGCGATGTCAGTAAGGTAGAATGAAAGGGTAGGGAAAAAGTTTTAGGGTTAACAGTAGGGAAGGAGGGGTGTTCCTATTGTCATGGGAAAGGGCATTGGCAGAAGGGATGCAGGGCTTGGAAAGCCAGAATTCAAGATCGGAAGCACGTTGTGGTTTCGACTTCGGGTGTGTTTGTCATTGAAAACAGTTTGTCAATTAACTCTACTTCCTGGGTACAAGATATATCTGTAATTTATTACAGACTTTAATAAACCGTAGAGTTAGGGCAGGTGATATGACTCTCAGGGTTACTAACGGAATGAGCGTGGATGCTGTATCCGTAGGGGAATATCACCTAGAATTGACAAGTGGGCAGATATTGATTCTACGTAACTGTTTGTGTGTACCTAGTCTCGTTTGTAAGCGACGTGGTCCACATCCACCTTAATCAAAGTATGATTGGGTCAGGTACACAAGAGGACGGTATATACGTGTTAAATTAAGCTCGGGTTTTCAACGTCCAGAACACACTTAAAAGAAAGTCTCCAGAATTAAATAAGGCTTTCTTAAGACATTGTAGACAGGGTCACATCAATGAAACATGGTTGTCGAAGTTATATAGAGAGGGATATTTGGATCCATTCGAATATCAGTCTTATGCAACTTGTCAATCTTGTCTCATAGGAAAGATGAAAAAGACTCCATTCACTGGACATAGAGTAAGAGCGAGCGAGCTCTTAGGACTCATAAACAGCGACGTGTGTGGACCAATATCTACAGATGAATGAAGTGGTTATTCCTATTTCATTACTTTTACGGATGATTTCTCTTGGTAAGGACATGTCTTTTTGATGAAGCATAAATCCGAGACCCTTTGAAAAATTCCGAGAATATAAGAATGAAGTGGAAAAACAAACAGGCAAAAGTATCAAGACACTGAGATCTGATCGATGTGGTGAATACTTAATTGTCGAGTTCCTGGATTACCTAAAAGAGAATGGAATTTTCTTTCAGCTTACTCCTCCATACACATCTCAACACAACGGTGTATCGAAAAGACGGAATAGAACCCTATTGGATATGGTTCGTTCTATGATGAGTAACGCTGAGTTACCACGATCCTTCTGAGGTTATGCACTAGAATCAGCTGCATATCTTTTGAATAAGGTTCCTACCAAGACTATGCCTACCACACCATATCAGATGTGGAGTGGGAAGAAACCCTATCTTCAGTATCTGAAGATATAAGGATGTCCAGCTTTTGTCAAAAAGCAGTATGCGGACAAAATCAAGACACGCTCAGTACTGTGTAGGTTTGTAGGATACCCAAAGAACTCCATGGGGTATCTTTTCTATTATGCAAAGGAACAAAAGGTTTTTGTTTCTCATCATGTCCAATTTTTAGAAAATCAATTTTTTTTTAAAAAAGGACTAGTAGGAGCGCAATAGAACTGGAAGAAATTCCAGAACCACAAACTATTACTGAAAGTATGGTAGAACCAGAGATTTCAAAAGAACAGGACATCCCTGCGCCAATCCACAGGACTAGTAGGCAGTCTCATCCGTCTGAGATATACTACAGTTTTCTCATAGAGGGGGATCGAGAGGATTCATTGACAATGATGAGCCAACTAGCTTCCAGCAAGCAATTCAGAGCGTCGACTCGGTAAAATGGCTAGATGTAATGCGGACCGAGATGGAGTCCATGTACACCAACAAATTATGCACTTTGAACATTGCTCCAGAAACGGTAAAACCCATAGTCTGCAAATGGATCTTCAGAATGAAGATTGGTGTAGATGGACAGGTTGAAACCTATAAGGCTAGACTTGTTGCAAAAGTTTTTCGTCAAAGACCTGGTTTGGACTATGATGAAACATTTTCTCTAGTGTCTATGCTCAAATCCATTCGGATCCTTCTTTCCATTGCTGCCTTCCAAATTATGAGATCCGGCAGATGGATGTAAAGACGGCTTTTCTAAATGAACATTTGGAAGAGTGCATCTATATGGATCGGGCATAGGGTTTCAATCAGAGTTAGCGGGAAAGTGTGCAAGATGCTTAATTCCATTTATAGAATAAAGCAGGCATCACGGAGTTAGAACATCTGTTTTGATGAGACGGTCAAAGAATTTGACTTTATCAAAAATCCAGATGAACCATGCATTTATAGTAAGATTGTAGCGAGAACTGTGGGATTCCTCGTATGGTACATGGATGACATTCTCTTGATAGGAAATGACATTCCTATACTAAAATCAGTCAAAGGATTCTTGTCACTAAGGTTATCCATGAAAGACCTGGGTGATGCCAACTACATTCTGGGGATCCGGATCTATCGTGATAGATCAAAGAGGATGTTAGGACTTTCACAGTCAAGGTACATCAACACAATACTGAAAATATTTAGTATGGACGATTCAAAGCGCGGTAGTCTACCGGCTTGTCACAGAATCACCCTCTCCAAAGAGATGTCTCCCAAAGACTGATTTGGAAAGGGCTCGCATGTCAATTATACCCCGTGCTTCTGCGATAGGCTCTATAATGTATGCGATGTTGTGTACCAGACCAGATGTTGCTTACCAGACCAGATGTTGCTTACGCACTAGCATGGTAAGCCGGTATCAATCAAAACCAGGGGAGAAGCACTGGATAGCAGTAAAGAACGTTCTCAAAGTACCTGAGAAGGACTAATGAGATGTTCTTGGTGTATGACGGAAAAGACCTCCAAATCGAGTCCTTTGCTGACTCCAGCTTCCAGAGTGATAAGGATGACTCCAAGTCCATATCGGGTTATGTCTTTACCCTCAATGGAGGGGCGGTCTATTGGAAGAGCTCTAAGAAGGACACTATTGCAGACTCGACGATGGAACGGAGTAGTTCGCTGTATGAGACGCCGCAAAAGAGGCAGTCTGGATGAGGAAGTTCTTAACTGAACTTCAGATGGTTCCTTCCATTGTTGGTCCAATAATTTAGTATTGTGACAACAACGGTGCTATAGCTTTAGGGAAGGAACCCAGGTCCCATCAGAGATCCAGACATATCTTGAGGCGGTACCACCTGATCAGGGAGATCGTTGATCTCCAAGAGATCAAGCTGAGGAGAGTAGATACGGAGAACAACACTGCAGATCCACTCATAGAGGCCATCCCTCAGACATAGTTTGAGAGGCTATTCGAGATCTTAGATCTGCGATATGCCAATATATGGCCTTAGTGCAAGTGGAAGATTGTTAGTGATATATGCCCTAGAGGCCATTATTATATCATACTGGATTGTATATTACTTAATGGAAGCTTGGGATATACACGGATATAGTAACAGTCTTGCTCGAAATGGTAGTATGCTACCTAGTTTGTTTCTACCTCAATATGTGCATGTGTTTCTTTTAGCATATCGCTTATACATATTGGTAGAGCCCTTAAAATCTTTTGCTTGATTACCAGCGTTGTGATGGTAGTCATACTAGTGGGGGCTGGATGGTCTATAAGCACATCCTATACAGGTTCCTAGTCATAGGATTATCGAGACGGGTCATCAATACTCCAGAGTAGACTAGTGTATACACTTCTCATCCCAGCATGGGAGATGGTCTGTCCCACAACCATTAGTACGTCGTACTGGAGATAGTATGCAGGTGCTCATTAGGTTATGAGTACACTGGACAGGACTCATCTGGAACTGTTGGTAGGTATTATACCTATCGTCAGGTAGCAGTTCCCAGGTGACATGAGTACAGCTTAGTCCGTCGACTTGACTGCTACTTCGTCTCGAGTGTGTTCCCACTGTACTTTGATTACTACCCTGCCACGGCTCAAAGGAGTCGTGCAAACAGGTAGTAGTTGGGTGCAGTCTCGAAGCACTTGGAGGCAGTGGCGGTTAGATAGGATTCGTCTCTCCCGGTGTTGGGGGTTGATATCGCGATGTGTTCGGAAGACCATTACACAAAGTCCTTGGATAAGGCAAGCGAGATTTACTGGTAGGTATTCCAGTAGTTTCTCAGAGTGTTTTGGGCTATACTCCGACACAACTTATTGCGCTATTAGGGGTCTGACGATTACCGCCCCATAGGCCTGATATGCGATACTCTTAGACGAACAGACCGGACTGTACGGAGATTGTCATATACAGGCTCAGCAGGAGTTCGGATAAGTTAGCTCATCGGCCTTCTTATCGACACACCTGGGTAGTTGTTACGTGCAGCTAGCACCGCTTACGGCTTATGGTTAAACCCACTTCCAGTGTAGTGTCGAGTCTTTAGAGTCCCACACAGAGGGTTTCACTGCACCGGGAAAAAGGTGTAGAGGTCGTATAGTTTTACGACAGGGCTTTGATCACTTACAAGTACTTGTGCACGTATGATGATCGGAAGGATAATACTAGTGGGCTATGGTTTAAGCCGGATCCTAGTATTATATTGATGGATTATTTTCGTCTCTTTGTATTCGTATTCTTCGGAATACGGATGCGGGTATGTATATACGGTTGAGGGGCGTTCTCGTAATTTCTTGGGAAGCTTCTAGAAGGAAATGCCAAATTAGGGTTTTGTATTTCTTTTTGAAATAAAACTAATTTGGAGAAATGAGGTGGAGATATTTCTTGAATGAGCTATGACTCATCACTTGACAAAATAGATATTTTGTTAGCCATGGTTGATATTTGTGAGATATTTATTTATCTCATCAATTATCACATGGTTCATTATTCATCACAAATGAGAAGTCATTCTTCATCCAAGTTCTCTTCTCATCTCTTATTTTCTTCAAGTGACTTTCTTCTTCCTCATAACCCTAAACCTCTCATGAGTTAAGAAACCTAGGGTTCTAAGAAACAAATCACTCCATCTTCTCACTCTACACCACCTAGGACTTCTAGTTTAGCGAACTAGAAGCCGTAGTTACCTCGGATTTGAGGTAGGAGCTCAGACTGTAGACTCTCGGGTGGATCGTCTTTGACTCGAGGAGGCCGTCGAGGTTGCCCGATCCGTTTTCGATCCTTGGAGCTGACGACGAGGTGGAGGACAGCGAAGAAGACTCGAAGGACTTGGTATCGTGAAGTATAACACTTCTTTCTGAGCAGTTTACCTCTTACCAGTTAGCTAGTTAGGGTTTAGTATCGATCCTGGAGTTCAAGTCGGTGTTGCGAGCTTTGAAAAATCGTTTTTTTTTTTGCATATTCCGCCTCCCCATGAACACGTGGGGTGCGCGACATCGACTTACAATCAGTGCCCAGTTGTAGTATGCGGTCGAGAATTATTTGCAAATTTCAAAGTGCTGGACATACCAAATTTCGACGTTGTGTTAGGATTGGATTGGCTAGGAGTATTCTATACTACTATAGACTGCCGTCATAGGAGGGTAGGTTATGAGATACCAAATCACCCAGTCTTTCATTTCAAGAGTGGAGATAAGACCTTAGAGCCAAAAAGCTGCCAAGCCAGACTAAAGATAGTAGAAGTTTCCTCTCTACAAGATGAAGGAGAAAATCCTGAAATAGTTCGAGAGTTCGAAGATATTTTCTCTGATGATATATCGGGTTTGCCTTCCGATCGAGCTCTTGAATTTCGTATTGATTTACAACCCAGTGCGCAACCTATAATAAAAGCTCCATAACGATTAATTCTGGAAGGATTGAAAGAACTCCATATCCAATTAGACGAACTTCTAAAGAAAGTATGAATCAGACCCAGTACCTTAACTTTGGGATCCCCGGTATTGCTAGTGAAGAAGAAGGAAGGTACTTACCGGATGTGTGTTGACTATCGGGCATTGAACGAGGTTATTATTAAGAATAAGTATCCGCTACCTCGCATCGATGACCTTTTCGATCAGCTGAGTGGATCTTATGCCTTCTCCAAATTAGATCTTCATTCATGCTATCATCAAGTGAAAATCAAGGAGTCCGACATTTAGAAAAAGGCGCTCAGGACTTGATATTGACATTATGAATATCTTGTGATGTTATTCGGAGTAACCAATGCACCGACTATTTTTATGAACCAAGTATTTTGCGAATATCTAGACACGTTTGTTTTTATCTTAATAGACGACTTCTTAGTCTATTCAAAGACTCGGGAAGAACACACCAATCACCTAAGGATAGTTCTGGAGATGCTACAACAATATCAACTCTACGCCAAGTACAACAAGTGTGAGTTTTAGCTAGACAAAGTCGGTTTTCTCGGGCACATCGTATCAGGAGAAGGTATTTCGGTATACCTCGCTAAGGTGCCAGCTGCCAGGGAATGACCTATACTAAAGTCAGTCAAGGACATCAGAAGTTTCTTGGTCCTAGCCGAATACTACCGACGTTTCATTGAAAGATTCTCGAAGATTGCAGCACCTTTGACCAAGCTTACTCATAAGGATGAAGCTTTCGTGAGGTCGGAAACATGTGAAAAAGTTTTTATGGAGTAGGAAATAAGATTGACCTCTGCACCTGTCCTCACTATACCAGACAGATCTGGAAGATTTTGTTGGAGATAGTGCCCTCAGAGTCAATTATTGGATCACAGGTACGTGATTGCAATGATTGAGGGAGGACCTATCCCGGTAAGACAGTCTTACTCGAGATGATAGTATGCTATCTGGTTTATCTTTATCATCGTATACTGCTTTAGGTGACCTGGCATGTCGCTATTACACGTTGATAGAGCCTCTAGGATTCTTGCTTGACTGCCGGCAGTATGATGGCGATCATATACGTGGGAGCTGGTAGTCTATAAGCACATCCTTAAAAGGTCCCTAGTCGTAGGAATTTCGAGACAGGGCATCGATACTCCATTAGTAGACTAGTGTATACAGTCGAGACCCCGACGAGGGGCGGTGGCCGGTCTCACAAGCCACTGGTGTCAGTTGGTTCACCTAAGATGTATACAGGTGCTCATTGGGTTATGAGTACACCGGACAGGACTCGCCGGGAACCTGCTAGTTGGGATTATACCAGACGTCAGATAGCAGTTCCCTGGTGACATGTGTACAGGTTAGTTCATCGACCTGAGATCGTCATTTGTCTCGTGTGAGTTCCCACTGTGCTTTGATTACTACCCTACCACGGCTCAAAGGAGTCGTGCAAACAGGTTTTAGTTGGGTACAGTCCCGAGCCACATGGAGGCAGTGAGCGGATCTTCAGGGGTTCGTCTCTCCCGGTATTGGGGGTGAGGTCGCGCTGTGTCTAGGAGAGCCATTACGCAAAGCCCTCGGCCGAGGCAGGAGATTTACTGGTAGGTATTCCAGTAGTATCTCAGGGCGTTCTGGGCTACACTCCGACACGACTTGTACCGCTTTTGGGGGTCTGACTTTTACCAACCCCCTAGGCCCGACATGCGATGCTCATAGACGAACGGACCGGACTGTACGGATATTGTCACTGACAGGCTCAGTAGGGTGTCAGGATGAGTTCGCTCATCGACGTCCCTTTTGGTCAATAGCTGGTGGCCCGTCACGTATTGGCTAATACCTCTGACGTGCCAGTGGTTAAATCCACAGCCATAGTATTGACGAGTCTTTAGAGTCCACCACACTTTCAGTTACTCAAGCTTTCGGGCGAAACGCTGTAGAGGCCGTATGGAGATATGGCAGGGTCCGATCAGATACGTGCGGTATTGCACGGATCAGGATCGGGCGGTTTGTACTAGTGGCCGTATGGTTATATGGCAGGGTTCGATCAGATACGTGCGGTATTGTACGGATCAGGATCGGACGGATATTACTAGCCGGCTTTGGTTTAAGCCGGTCCTAGTTTAGTACAGTGTAGATTTTGTCTCTTTGCATTTGTATCCGGACGGAATACAGATGCGGGTGTGTATGCACAGTATCGGGGTTTTCCTGTAATTTATTACGGGACCAGTTTTCTGGAGTTGCCAGTTTGCATTCCGTTCCGGCCGGTTTTCCTTTGTTCTTTCCCGGACGGACTTTTCTGATGGAGGGGGTTATTTGCAGTTTTGCAAATAACACTTTGTGGAGGACTTATTTGCATAAGGTTTGATATGATAAGCATCTTTGCTTTTCATGCATTTATTATGATAAGAATGGATTTGAAATGGATTTGAGGTTTGATGTTGATTTAGTGATCATTGTGTTTAGGATGTGGTCACCACTTGCTTTACACTACACTCACCTCCCTTCTTGCTTCATATTGTTTTTCCTCCACCATTTCAAAGAGAGAGAGTTTTATTCATGGTTGAGAAAAAGAAAGAGAGAAAGAAAAGAGAAGAAGAGAGTTTCATCTTCATCCTTGAGAGTATTTCATTTTCTTGATCTCATTTCATGTTAAGAAAAATGCAAGCACCATTTTTCTTGTCTTGTTTCCTCCATCATCCACAAATGGCAAAAAACCCCAAAAGAGACTATGATTCTACACTACAATTCTACAGCAAATCTTGGACGCGTCGGCTAGCCTACTTCGCGCCCGAGTTGCCTCGGTATTGAGGTGGGAGCCCGTAAAAGTACCCGGCTTCGTGGTGCCCTTTCCGACGAGGAGGAGATGGACGGAGATCCCGCGAGGAGATCGGAGTGGAGATGAAGACCGGAGGACTCGGATCAGTTGGTATACTTCTCACCCCATCTCTTGATTGCTAGCATTAGGTTAATGGTTATGATCCGGGTTTTCTTTGTCCGCGGTAGCGCCGGTTTCCGAGTAAGGAAAAATTTTGATTCCGCATTTTGGCCTCGAGTACGAGGCCGGGGCGCTGCCGTGGCGCAACATGGTATCAAAGCCACGCCATTAACCTTACCTAGCTTGTTCTAATGTGTTTTTGCATTTCCGATCGACCAAAATCACAAAAACCACATTTTCCTTTGCATCAGTTTTCTGTTGGAATTTTTTGGTGTCTAAAATTTTTTCAGGTGGTCTCAGAATGATGTGCAGGGAGTTCTAAGATATCTGGGAAAATACGAGACAATGATACCTCAACCAGAGCGCGGAACCGCGGCAAGAACCCCCTTGTTGCCGCGGTTCCGCCGCAGATTGGTGGGGTCACTGCTTCGTATTTCGCCAGTGGTCTTGTGGGCTAATTTTAGGGTTTTTGGGATATTAAATTTGGGCCCAGATCTTCTGTGACTGCTACAGTTTTACTTGGGGCCCACTTGTTAATTGTTTGATCGATCGGATATTTTTTAAACACATTATTTCACAGTATTTACATTATATATGCGACCGTGAATGTCACTCGATCGGTAAATCCGGTCTAACTGCTATAGCCCGGTTAGACGGATTTGCGAACGTAACTTTCACGTTGATGTTCTATGTTTATGCTGTGTTGTTGCGGATCGGTCGTGGGGGATAGCCTGGATGCAATGCTAGTACAGTTTTGTTGTATTATGTACATTTGATATTGCGGGGCGAGCGTCCGACATGTGGACTGCCGTCACTGCCTGTTTGTATTATTCTTTTGGGGCACGACCTGGTTGCGGTCGATGTACCCGGTATATGTATATTTTACTTTCTGTACTAGGATTACCCCACGGAGGGGTGCACGGATAGCCGGGTTCTAGAGGGCAACGGGCCCGCATCTCATGGCATTGAGACGGAGGGGGCTTCACTCTAGGATTGGCGGGCTACTCGCCGCACTCGTAGGGGGTACAGGTTGACCCAGGAGGGGTGCCCAAGTTACCGGATTCCGTGAAGTGCTGGGTGGTCCATTCACGGTGCTGGAGGGGGCTGCCTCGCTTCAGGTTTTGGCGGGTGACTTGCTGCGCCCGTAGGGGTCTAGGATTTCATTGCACAGGCTATCTACACGACCAGGGAAACGTCCGGTTTCAGCAGCGGTTCTGTGAAACCCGGGGCTTCCAGATATCTGTATTGTTCTGTGATGCTGTACATTTCTGTGATGTTGCATTTTATCACGCCTTGAGCGAAATATAATATATTGGTATATATATTAGTAGATGTTGTATATGTTTTACATCCGCGCTAGTCCAGTCCCCGCTCTGCCGTTAGTTAGCTAACCTAACGGGTGATGACGGGACCCAGTGGCGAATGCGGATGGCATATACGTACGTCAGTATATTTTCGTTCTTTGTGGTGTGATTAATTGATGGGACTGCGTTGATTCGGATCAATGCAAGATAAACAAACCTAATCTGATGTTGTTGGAACACTTTTCAAAAAGCTGTTATTGCAAGGACGTTCACTTTTGTTTTGCATCGTGGTATTCATTTGGAATATCCTGCTCCTCAGTCGACGAGGCAAGGGCCGAGATCCCTTCACCGGGAGTGACCCCTTGGACAGAAGTTTGCGTCAGGGCATTAACTTCACTATAGCCGATTACTTTTGCTTTGCGCCGTGGTATTCATTTGGAATATCCTGCACCTCATTCTACGGGGAAAGAGCCGAGATCCCTTCACCGGGAGTGACTTCTTTAGTAAAGGTTTTCGTCACTATATTTTTATAAAAGGCTATGCAGTTCCTTCAACGATATCAAGTTCATTACGTTAAAGGTTTTTCGCCAAAAACCATTCGTAGCCCTCCGTCATTTCTTATGAGTATTATTTAGTATTCGTGCTGCGTTTGTTGACTCCGTCAAGGCGTAGTGTATGGTAGCTAAGTGGTGCTTGTTTGTTGCATAAATGGGATTGGTTAGGACAGTCGTGCGGCCTTGTTGACTCCGTCAAGGGCACGTACGGGTGGGTTTAATGCAATCCAGATAATGACGGGCTGAACTTGACTAGGACTCTTTGATTTGTTGACTCCGTCAAGGTCACTTGAGTCCTACGGGTAAAAACACACATCGGGAGTTTCAAAAGAACTGAAACTTGCCAGGCATTCGCATACCTTCTAGAGTGTGGTGACTTGAGTGGATTCCGTCAAGTTATCATGCGATGATAGTTGGATCCCGATTCCCACTGATGAGTTGGTTTACTCCTCGGGCGATCCCGACTAATTCTTCTTTCAGGTTTGGAGGAGAATTTGAGGTACAGTGGGAGGTTTCCAGATTAGACAAAGTGATAACCATTCTGATCTAGGTTAGAGTGCACGCTGAGTGTTTATTTTCTCTCTCTCTCTTTGGCAGCGACCATTGACCCGACCCTGGACTATGACTCAGTGACCAAGTTGACCGAACCTTCTTAACACTGGCTTTTGGATTGTCAGAGTTGCAGACCTCATTGTCACTCCTAATTTTACCCTTTTCTCCAGAACACCCCGTATTACTACAAACGTCCACTTCCATTGGAAAAAACCATCGTATGGTTAGATACGAACTCAAAGGAATTCGAGGATGGTTTCCGGTTCTGGAGAAAACGGATAGGATTATTCAGTTGTCTTTTCCCTTTTACCTTCTCTCAAGTTGTGAGTACTCCTTGGTTTAGGAGATAGTACACCTATTACGCAAATTGGATAGTCTTCTTCCAAACCTTAGGCTGGTGCTGACCGGTAGGGAATGAAGAAAACCAATTAGCATAACGATGGTGTGCAGAAGGTATTAAGTTAAGACAAAGCAAGGGATTAGTAGGAGGGCAAAGTAAATTGCAACTGATATTCACGACCAAACCAAGTATTTCCTCGCCAATCCTAAATCGCCGTTGTATTTCTCCAGGACACTCCGTATCACTACGAAGATCCACAGTTTATTTGGATACTCCATTGTATGGTTATATACGAACTCGAAAGGAACTTGTTCCAGTTCGGGGATGGATTCTGGTTCAGGAGAAATAGGAATAAAGTACATTCAGGTGTCTTTTATCTTCACCTTCTCTCGCGATGCGAGTGCTCCTAGGATTAGGACAGTACACCCTTTATGCTTTTTGGATAGTCTTCTTCCAAACCATAGGCTGGTGCCGAACGGTAGGGAAGGAAGAAAACCATTTGGCCTAAAGGGGTGTACAGAAGGTAATGACTAAAGACATAGAAAGGGATTTGGAGAAGTGGTAAAGAATTATACGGTTACAGTTGTGAATCTGGATAATGGAAGAGGCATTACTAGGAATACCAGGATACCCCGACGAAACATTTCAATGTTTCAGTTTCACTGTGTACTGTTAATGGAAAACTGATTTCCCAGTTAGACACTTGCTCCAGGGTATGTATTTACCAGGTATGATTCTCACATCTGTATGGTTTTACAGATGATGAGTGGGAGTAAGTTACTGGGAATTGGGTGATCATCCTCACTATATCGGGATTCGTAGTAATCGGTGATATTTGAGGAGATCGTCTGGGCTGTTTGCCGGTCGGCAAATATTTGGTTTAAAATATCCGCGGTTATGCACCAATTTCAAATTGATATATCTGTACGTCTATTTTCATAGAGTGAGATATACCTTTTGATATTATGTCGATGACATTTACCTATATCAGTGGATGGTTAGGTAAGGAGCATTAAACAGCGGTGTAATTCTTCTTAACCATAAGTACAGTTTTCAACCTACGACACACAGTGAAAGAGTTGTTAGACTCAACGGACTTATACAGAGTATTGTATGTTGTCCAGTGTCCATTAGGACAGAAGGGTTGGTCCTCATACTATATTCTGTTTACTTTTAACTTCTCTAGTTCTTAGACATGTGTTTCGTAGAAACACAGGGTCTAAGTTTTGAGGAGTTATAGGTATTTGAATAGAGTAGAGAACCAGGTGTAGCAAGTATCGGGATTCTTCAAAGAGATCGAAGATGTAGATACTTGTGTACGGTATTCAGTTGATAGTAATGATAAAGAGAAATTGCTTCTCTTTCAGGTTACTCATAATTGGAAGCATTCCTAAGTTGAGTAACGCTGATCGGCCTCCTTCCATTTAGTTGACATGCACTGGAGACAGCTGCATGATTTGAATCTGGTTCAATTTAAATCAGTGCCTCTGGTTCTATATTGGATATAGAACAGTTCATATCTTAACGATGTTAAGGTACGGGGAGTTGTCCGGCTTATGCTTAAAACCAGACACTGGACAACTCAAGGCACGTTTCTGTAATGGCTGTTTGTGGGTTGACCCAGGCTATGACGAGGGTTGACTTTCTACCATCTGGATGAACAATAGCAATATTGTTCTAGACTCGCCACAGTTTTTATTAAAAATGGATTTTTTCAGAAAAAGTAGTGGGAGTATGGTAGAACTGGAAGTGATTCCAGAACCGCAAACGATTACTGAAGATTTGATAAGCAACCTAAAGATTCAATCTGGTTTGACATTCCATTGGCCGCTCCGCAGATAAGATGGGTAACTTCAGGCACCCGAGAGGTACTCCGGTAGCCTCAAGGACGGTGACAGGGAAGTTCTTGTTTACCCACACTTGCCATTGCTGTTGTTCCAGGCTGCGAGACCCGGCAGGAGGATGAGTATAGCGTTGTTCTAAACTAGCTTTGGAAGTGCACGTCTATATGACTCTGCCAGAGGGTTGTCGTAGTCAGTGGGAGCAGCGGAAGCATTGATGGACATCAGGCTTATGTCTATTTATAGACTAAAGCAGATGTAGTGGAGATAGATCATCTATTTCTGATGTGACAGTCATAGGTTTGACGTCATCAGAATAAGGGGTGGATCTGTTGAGAAGGTAGTAGGAAGTGATATTCCTATACTACGATCGGTTATACTTTGGTCGTCACACAGTGTTTTCTCCACATAGGACTTGGATATTATATCAGACATACTGGTTACTAGATCTATGGTTTTAGATCTAGATTTGGGTGGTTTCCCAATCTGGGTACCTTGACAGCATTCTATGAGTATTTAGAATGGACGACTCCTGACACGGTAGTGTACCTGCAGTTGATGGAGTCACCCTCTCTAAAGGTGTCTTATAGACTAAAGGGGAGAGGGATACTCATGATTGGCAGATCACTTGCTTAGGAAATTGAGTCAATCATGAGATGTCAAGTACCACACCAGATGTTGTTCTTGCACTAGATGCAATAAGTTGATATTGATCCAATCCTGGAGAAACAGTCGGAAGCAGTCTTAGAACATAAGTGGATGTTCTAGGGATATGATAACGACAGCCTCATTTGGGAGACAGTTATCATTCCAGGCTTCCAAGGTGACATGGACGACAAGGAGGTTGTCAGAGTTATAGTTTTCCTTCTGACGAGGGGCAGTATTTTGGACAGGTGGTCCAAGGCAATACTGAGGGTGGCCTGGCGCAGGATACTGATTAAGTTCAGTTGACGATACAGTCTAAGAAGTTTGGATTTGGAGTTCATTTATGAGCTAGGTCCCATCAGACATCCAGACATTCTAAGACAGGTATTGCTCATTTCGGGAGATGGCTTTCTCTGCGAACTTGAGATATAGAGAGACATAGAAAGAAACATCACAGCGGATCCACTCACTGAGGCTATTCCTCGAACGCAATAGTTTCGCAAACGAGCTTTGTGAGACTGACTAGTAGAGGGGTTGGGTGTTCGGTATCACACGGGATGTGAGTATGCGGCATCGCAATAATTAGCCTTGAGTGCAAGTGGGAGATTGTTGGAGATAGTGCCCTCAGAGTCAATTATTGGATCACAGGTACGTGATTGCAATGATTGAGGGAGGACCTATCCCGGTAGGACAGTCTTACTCGAGATGATAGTATGCTATCTGGTTTATCTTTATCATCGTGTACTGCTTTAGGTGACCTGGCATGTCGCTATTACACGTTGATAGAGCCCCTAGGATTCTTGCTTGACTGCCGGCAGTATGATGGCGATCATATACGTGGGAGCTGGTAGTCTATAAGCACATCCTTAAAAGGTCCCTAGTCGTAGGAGTTTCGAGACAGGGCATCGATACTCCATTAGTAGACTAGTGTATACAGTCGAGACCCCGACGAGGGGCGGTGGCCGGTCTCACAAGCCACTGGTGTCAGTTGGTTCACCTAAGATGTATACAGGTGCTCATTGGGTTATGAGTACACCGGACAGGACTCGCCGGGAACCTGCTAGTTGGGATTATACCAGACGTCAGATAGCAGTTCCCTGGTGACATGTGTACAGGTTAGTTCATCGACCTGAGATCGTCATTTGTCTCGTGTGAGTTCCCACTGAGCTTTGATTACTACCCTACCACGGCTCAAAGGAGTCGTGCAAACAGGTTTTAGTTGGGTACAGTCCCGAGCCACATGGAGGCAGTGAGCGGATCTTCAGGGGTTCGTCTCTCCCGGTATTGGGGGTGAGGTCGCGCTGTGTCTAGGAGAGCCATTACGCAAAGCCCTCGGCCGAGGCAGGAGATTTACTGGTAGGTATTCCAGTAGTATCTCAGGGCGTTCTGGGCTACACTCCGACACGACTTGTACCGCTTTTGGGGGTCTGACTTTTACCAACCCCCTAGGCCCGACATGCGATGCTCATAGACGAACGGACCGGACTGTACGGATATTGTCACTGACAGGCTCAGTAGGGTGTCAGGATGAGTTCGCTCATCGACGTCCCTTTTGGTCAATAGCTGGTGGCCCGTCACGTATTGGCTAATACCTCTAACGTGCCAGTGGTTAAATCCACAGCCATAGTATTGACGAGTCTTTAGAGTCCACCACACTTTCAGTTACTCAAGCTTTCGGGCGAAACGCTGTAGAGGCCGTATGGAGATATGGCAGGGTCCGATCAGATACGTGCGGTATTGCACGGATCAGGATCGGGCGGTTTGTACTAGTGGCCGTATGGTTATATGGCAGGGTTCGATCAAATACGTGCGGTATTGTACGGATCAGGATCGGACGGATATTACTAGCCGGCTTTGGTTTAAGCCGGTCCTAGTTTAGTACAGTGTAGATTTTGTCTCTTTGCATTTGTATCCGGACGGAATACAGATGCGGGTGTGTATGCACAGTATCGGGGTTTTCCTGTAATTTATTACGGGACCAGTTTTCTGGAGTTGCCAGTTTGCATTCCGTTCCGGCCGGTTTTCCTTTGTTCTTTCCCGGACGGACTTTTCTGATGGAGGGGGTTATTTGCAGTTTTGCAAATAACACTTTGTGGAGGACTTATTTGCATAAGGTTTGATATGATAAGCATCTTTGCTTTTCATGCATTTATTATGATAAGAATGGATTTGAAATGGATTTGAGGTTTGATGTTGATTTAGTGATCATTGTGTTTAGGATGTGGTCACCACTTGCTTTACACTACACTCACCTCCCTTCTTGCTTCATATTGTTTTTCCTCCACCATTTCAAAGAGAGAGAGTTTTATTCATGGTTGAGAAAAAGAAAGAGAGAAAGAAAAGAGAAGAAGAGAGTTTCATCTTCATCCTTGAGAGTATTTCATTTTCTTGATCTCATTTCATGTTAAGAAAAATGCAAGCACCATTTTTCTTGTCTTGTTTCCTCCATCATCCACAAATGGCAACAAACCCCAAAAGAGACTATGATTCTACACTACAATTCTACAGCAAATCTTGGACGCGTCGGCTAGCCTACTTCGCGCCCGAGTTGCCTCGGTATTGAGGTGGGAGCCCGTAAAAGTACCCGGCTTCGTGGTGCCCTTTCCGACGAGGAGGAGATGGACGGAGATCCCGCGAGGAGATCGGAGTGGAGATGAAGACCGGAGGACTCGGATCAGTCGGTATACTTCTCACCCCATCTCTTGATTGCTAGCTTTAGGTTAATGGTTACGATCCGGGTTTTCTTTGTCCGCGGTAGCGCCGGTTTCCGAGTAAGGAAAAATTTTGATTCCGCATTTTGGCCTCGAGTACGAGGCCGGGGCGCTGCCGTGGCGCAACAGTTTTGAGGTTCATTGTGATGCGTCAGGGAAAGGTTTAGGATGTGTGCTATATCAGCGTGGCAAGGTTGTAGCTTTCGCATCAAGGCAACTAAAGACGCACAAAAGAAATTATCCCACATGATCTAGAGTTAGCGGCTGTTATTTTCGCTCTTAAGATCAGGCGCCACTATTTGCTGGTAGAAAAAGTTGATATCTACATCGACCATAAAAATCTGAAGTATGTTTTAACTCAGAAGGAGCTTAATATGTGACAAAGAAAATGGCTAGAACTCATGGCAGATATCGGCATCAACCTTCATTATCATCCAGGGAAGGTAAACGTGGTTCTAGATGCCTTGATTCGTCAGCCAATGGCTATGAATATCACAACATAGTGGAAGTTGCAACAGGAGCTTCATGGATTACAAATTGAAGTGCTGGTGTCATGAGTTACATCATCCATGATGACTCTGCATATCCAGTCCACACTTGTTGATCAAATCAAAGTAGCTCAAGCAGGCGACGCCAAGTTTCAGAAGATCAGAGAACAAGTAGAGAGTGGATTTCGAAGTGACTTCATAATTTATGAAGATGGATCCTTGCGGTATGGGAGTCATTTATGCATGCCAGCCGGCGCTTTTCGAGAAGAGTTGATGAAATAAACTCACAGCGCTCCGTATTCTGTACACCCCGGCGGCACGAAGATGTAAAAGGATCTAAAGCAACACTACTAGTGGTATGGAATGAAGCAAGAAGTTGCTCGAAGTTTAGCAAAGTGTTTAGTCTGTCGGCAAGTAAAGGCTGAACACCATAGGACAGCTGGTCTACTTCAACCGTTATCTATCCCAGAATGAAAATGGCAGCACATTACCATGGACTTCGTAACTACACTCCCTCGCAGCACGAAAGGTAACGACGCATTTTAGGTTATTATGGATCAACTCACTAAGTCGGCTCACTTTATTCCATTCCGAGCTGGCTAGTCAACTGAAGTTTTGGTAAGGAAGTACATGTAGGTAAATCAAATCTAAAGTAAGATTTAAACCTTCAGATTGTACCCCCATTTGTTTTGATACTCATCAATCATGCAGGAGATCGTGAGATTACATGGAGTATCTGTTTGCATCGTCTTCGACTGGGACACCAGATTTTGATCCCAGTTTTGGCAAAGTCTTCAAGCAAGGTTGGGCAAGAATCTGAATTTCAGCACATCTTATCATCCTCGGAAAGACGGACGGTATGAACGGACAATTCAGATACTGGAGGACATGCTAAGGGCTTATATGTTTGACTTCGGAGGATCGTGGGAAGATCATCTGCACTTCTTGGAGTTTGCATACAACAACAGTTACCAAGCTGACATTGGAATGACACCGTTTGCAAAACTTTACGATCGAAAGTTTCGTTCTCCTATGAGTTGGTATGATGTAGGAGATCGAGAACTACTTATGCCAGAGATGATCGTAGAAACAGTGGATGTAGTTCGCACGATCAGGGAAAAGATGCACATAGCCCAAGATAGACAGAAACATTAGGCAGATGCAAAGCGCCGATACTTGAAGTTTCAACCTGAAGATCACGTATTCCTCAAGATCTCTCCAAACAGAGGATTCATTCGCTTTGGACGATGAGGAAAGCTTAGCCCAAGATACATCGGTCTATTTGACATATTGGAAAGGGTAGGAGATGTGGCATATCGTTTAGCACTGCCACCATCATTAGAAGGAGTGCATAATGTATTCCATATATCTCAGCTACACCGTTATGCGAGTGACCCCAGCCATATACTCGACCACTCAGAGATAACTGTACAAACCAATCTGACTTGTGAACAGTAACCAGTCGAGATTTTGGATCAGAAGGAGAAGACGTTACGAAACAAGGTGGTGAAACTAATCCGAGTGATTTAGAGAAAGGATTCGCTAGGAGAATCAACTTGGGAACAAGAAGATGATATGCACACACGTTACCCTCAACTGTTTAATGATTAGTCCTTAAGTAAATTCTGAGGCCGAAATTTTTATAAGGAGGGTAGGATGTAATGATCCTAAAATCCCTGTACGTTTGTATCAAGTTCGTTGTAAATATGATGTTGTATTTCAGCTCTGAATATGAGTTATAAGTAATTATTGTTAAATAAAAGTAAGAAACAAATTATAACTCGCTGATTAATATTCTCCACCGTTGTTTTTTAGCCTGTGTGTTCGAATCCCATCATCCCCAATTATTTCAATATTTTTTATTTTTAACGTTTTGTAAGCTCAAGAGTTTGGCATTTCACGGAAAACGAAAAGCTGCAACAAAAACAAAGTGGATAAACGAGATATTTAAAACCAAATAAATATATGGCATAAACCCCAAGATTTTTTGCCCGCTCTAGGCCGCCCAAAAAACCTAAAAAGATGCTACTGGCAACTGATTGTTTTGTGATTTATGCTTATGCGTTTTTATGATCAAAGAATTAACCGCAATCAAGAACGGTGTCGCTTGGTAGCTAGCCGGTTGAGTACGGGTCGGTCCACAGGGATTACTTGTATTTCTTAGTTGTTCTAACGAGTCAATTCCTATTTGTGGTAGGTTTTGATTTTCAATAAAAACTAAAGTTGAGTTTGGTTAGGATTAAAACCTTGGTAGGGTTAGGATTAGGTTGGTTTGGAAAGTCAATTATTCTCTCCGCTTTCTTTTCCCTAATTAAGAACTTTTAGGTGTTAAGGTAATAGTTAACAAAGGGGATTAGCACGATCGGGAAGAAACTAGGTTTCTTCCCTTTTGTCCTTGTCCGTCCTTTCTTAACTCTTACCCTAACCTCCATGGAAATCATACACAACCGGTCTTTAACTATGGTATCACCGCTATCTCTTGGGATAGGGTGCCGTAGTGAGCGGTGTGTGTATGTATGCATAGAGTCCTACTTTAAAATGTATAACGGGTAAGAAAGGGGTGAGAGATTTTCATCTCTCAAACCTTCACCAAACCTAACCCTAACAAGTGAGGAACTACTCACTCATTAGGGAATTGATAAACGGGTTCATTTTTTATGGTTTTAATTTAACAACTACAGCAGATAAAAAATTTATAACTACGGCAGAGAAATAAAATTGCTAGAGAAATAACTAGGGCAGAAAAGAAACTTACTTTTTTATTTGATGCACTCTTCGACAATTACCGGGAATAAAAATTCTAAACTAGATAAATAAAAAGAGGCATGCCCCAAAAAGAGCTGTAGGATTCCTATTTATAGAGAATAGAAACCCTAGGGTTTACATCTGATCCATATCTAGAATTACAAAAATACCCCAAAAAAACCGGATCAACGCACCGACTCCACCGACACGCACCGTCATGTGCACAGCACGGCCGCGGATCCGCGGCCATAAGCATGGTTTGGCCGCAGTTCTGCGACCATATAGTGGAATCTCTTTCTCATTCTTCTAGTTTCTTCACTTGGTTTCTCAGAATGTCTTCTAGTTTCTTCCAGATTTCCACAGTGCAGAATGTTGTGGAGTTTTACCGTTCGCTTCGTGTTGAAGTCTTGAATCTTGCGCTGCCTTTGTACTTTGTGAAATTGTTCATTGAACTTCGTTTGTCCCTCAAACTGTAGGCGGCATGATAAAGATTCTTCTATTTGTTGGTCGTAGTCTCACTTTTGTAGCGTCTTTTCACCATTTTCACTGTATTGTTCCGAGAACCTGTAACCTGCAACTATTTAGCAGACATGGATCAAAAGCACCTATTTATTTGTAAAATGATTAAGAATGGGGAATATAATAATGCAAAATTATGATATGAACAAATACCCCCAAACTTATCTTTTGCTCGTCCCGAGCAAAACTAGTTTTATTCTCGAAAAAGCCTAACCTCACTTTCGCAAGGAAACGCGATTGCACTGAGCTTGTGCAACAAGCCGTTAAATCTCTAGGTGTCCCTAGTAGGAGGAATGCTGTCTCCTGAGGGTTTTCAGCGGATACTACCCACAAAATCCTATCAATTTGGCCTATTGACTTTTATTCTTCAATTCGGTGTTCTAGCAAGAAATTCTATTATTTTCAACTCAGAAATTATCAACCCATATTTTTCACGCTTCCTTATCATTTAACTTAAGATTGTATATGTTTTGTAAATTTATTTAGTTTTCAGTATCTTTTGAATTTTCCTTCTAAGGTTCCATCTCAACTAAGGAATTTTTCTTATCTCTACTAAAGATATAAGTCCTATTTTTCATTCCTATCTCTCATCCAAACCCCAATAATATACCCTTACGTGTGTGTATGTATCATCCCTACACTTGGAAATTCAATTCAATCAATTATACTCTTGTCCATCATCCAAAGTATTTTTAGTTGGTGAATTTTTAGATAAAATTGCTCACACATCCTTCATGCGACCGTTAATATTTCTTGAGGTACTAACGACTAATTACAAAATGTGTTTGCTCATTAAGGCGTAATTCCTCGTCTTGTAATACCTAAGGTTTTAGCAGTGACTCCCAAACCAGTTGGTCTAAGGCACTAGGGGATAAAGCATCCTCGCTATGTATTTTTATTTTACGCAACCTTAAGTAATTACAAAAACCAGTGTTCATTTTTTATATATATCTCTTTATTCACACTTTTATTTTTATTTTCCTTCATACTAAGGATTTTAGACAAGAGCATTTCAAGGTATCCTCTACTATTCCAAGTTTCAAGATTCGTGTTTGTGCAAGTTGTAGGGTATATATTTTCAGAATTTAGACTTAAGCTTAGAGATTATTTTTTAGACTTATACTCCAATAAAAATTTCAATACTCTTCTCTTATTTTAACTTAGCCCAAGAAGTGAACTCAAAATTTGCCTATTTCTAAGTAAACTAGAAGAACATATATTTTCTATCGTTAAATTTTAAGAAAGGTTAATTTTAGGGTTTTTAATTTACTAAGATTATGATCTAGTTTTTTCTAGCTAGTTAACCGTCTTATCGAACTTAAGTCAATTATGGCCAAAATTGAATTTTTCAATTTTTTATAATTTTTAAAAATTTTATTTTTATTTTTATGGGTTTTAAAATAAGTATGCAAATGCAAAAATATACACATGAATGCGAAGGAAGAAACCTTACCGAATACACCCCGAAACTTAAACTTAACAGTGTCCTCACTGTCAGGCTACACTAAAAGGGTCAAAATTGTCGGCACTCCCCTGTTTATTATTTTCTTTTTATTTTTATTAAAACTGGAAATTTACAAAAATACCCAAAAAAAATTATATTTACAAGTGGTAAACGTACTCCCAATCATACGGTTGGCTAAAAATCACTTTCTTTCTAGAGCCAACAAAATCTCCCTTAAATTTGAATTAAACAATGTTACAAGTCAATGCCAAGTTTTGCAAAGGCCAAAAGTCAATACCAACCATTCGAAGAATTTATCAGTGAAACACAGCGGTTGGTGGTTGTCTAGAATCACGAAAAAGTAGGGAAGAGATGAGTGGTGTAACAGAAATCGATTGCATCTCAATTTGAAGAGACGACAAAATGATTGTGACGATGGATTACTCGTATTTTTGTGATTGTTAAGAAGAAGGGGCGGAGGTTCAATTTCTTTTTAGAGTTGATTCATCTCAACACCCGAGTTTGCTAAAAATGCGAGCTCATCAACGAAAATTTTCTCAAAGCTTTCATCGATACCCCGAAGAATAATGTCATCAGAAAGAATGGAGCGATCTCTAGACTCCATGAAAAATTCATAATCAGTGTTAAATGCTGACTCGAACAACTTAATGGAAGAGTTCGTATGTGTATAATACATAGTTGGGTCAAACAACGTATGAATAGAATCTAGATCGACATCCTGAAGCGGATCAAATTCGCTGCTGTCGACATCTATTAATTCGACAGAACATGCATGAGCAGAAGATTCGGAGGGCAGACTTCCTATCTTGTAAATGTTGAACTCACTTGACATCTTCCCGAAGGATAGAGTCATAGAGCCGTTACAACAGTTGATTACAGTATTGGAAGTGGCTAAAAATGGTCGACCGAGGATCACCGGAATTTGGTTCCGTGGGTTAGCCACAGGCTGTGTCCATAACAATGAAATTAACGTGGAATATGAAGTCCCCTACTTTAATCAACACATCCTCTAACTCACCCCTAGGATGGGTTACGACAGTTGATTACAGCATTGGAAGTGGCCAAAAATGGTCGACCGAGGATCACCGGAATTTGGTTCCGTGGGTTAGACACAGGCTGTGTGTCCATAACAATGAAATTAACGGGGAATATGAAGTCCCCTACTTTAATCAACACATCATCTAACTCACCTCTAGGATGGGTGATGGATCGATCGGCCATTTGGAGAGTACAATGAGTGGGTTTCAACTCTCCAACGCCTAATTGCTCATAAACGGAATAGGGAAGCAGGTTAACACTGGAACCAAGATCTAAAAGTGCACGATTGATGTTCGTATCCCCAATTGTTATTGAAATTTTAGGACAGCCAGGGTCTTTTCGTTTTTGGGGCAAAGGTTGGGGTTGGGTAATAGCATTGCTCACGGCACTAGCTACGAATACTTTCTTGGGTACCCGAGACTTCCTCTTCTCGGTGCATAAGTCCTTCAAGATTTTAGCGTAAGAAGGGACTTGTTGGATTGCATCCAAGAGAGGTATGTTAATGCTAACCTATTTGAATAACTCCACAATCTTCTCCATTTGTGGAGTTTGTTTATTGGATCTCAACCTGTTTGGAAATGGAATATTTTGAAAATTTGTTGAGTCCAATGTTTGTGGAGTAGATTGCAGAGTTGGAACGGATCCCATTGTTGGTGTTATCGTGGAGTGAGATGTGGGTCCGTTCGAATTAGAAGCAGTAGAGCCTTGAAGAATGAAGAACAGGCTCTGACGAAGAAGAAGATGATGAAGAAGAAGAAGAAGCGGCGGCCGGGGTTTCGTTACTAATACCCATATTATTGTGCAACACTTTTCCAGATCTCAACGTAGTCACAGCATTTACATTATGATTTTGTTGTTCATAAGCAACATGTGCATTGTGTTTGTGACCGGGATTTGGCAATGGTTGAGACAGAAGCTTTCCCTTTTCTCGCTCGCTTAACGCGGCATTTAGTTTTGCAATTTGGGCCTCAATTGTTTTGATGCTCTGATCATGTGAAGCACTATGTTGCACCAAAGACTCAATGGAAGACTGGATGCTTGCTGAGGATTGTGTAGAATGTTTTAAAAACGCATCCAGACTTCCTTCTAGCGAGAAAACCTTATCGTTATTTGGCTGAACAAAATTGTTTTGAGGATAAGAGTTGTTGGGTACAAATTTATTCATTTGGTTTGGGTAAGGTTGGGGTTGGAAAGGTTGCTGATATTGAGTTTGTTGAGGGGCTTTTTGTTGTGGAGGAGGCCTCTGAAAGTTGTTATTACCTTGGAATTGTTGTTGATTTTGGTTCTAAGCAAAATTTGGGTGGCTCCTCCAACCAGGATTGTAAGTTGAAGAGTATGGATCATTTCTTTGTCTTTGCTGAAAGGAAGCATTGACTTGATCTTGTCCTTGAACAGGTGGATTGTAAGGACACTCTTCGGTTAGATGAGACGGATCCGAACAATAAGCGCAAACAGTGCGTGGGGGTAAAGCTGGGGCAAGAGAAGGCGATGGGAATTTGCTCTCAATTGCTTCTTGTTTTTTCGTGAGTGCAGCCATTTCGGCCTTCATTGCAATCGACATATCAAGTTGATGTATGACTGCCGTATACTGACCTGATGAAGTAGATGAGGTGGACTTAGTGATTTCCCACTGAAGTGTCTGTTCAGCAAGATCGTCGAGAAATTTCCAAGCTTCCTCGCTTGATTTTGTAAGAAAGTGATCTTGACAAATGGTTTCCAACAACTGCTTAGTTGCTGGGTTTAGTCCTTCGTATAAAGTTTGGAAAAGTTGCCAATTCTCGATACCGTGGTGAGGGCACTGAACAAGGAGGTCCTTAAATCTTTCAAAACACTTCCAAAAAGGTTCGGAAGAAAGCTGGGAAAATTGAATAATTTCGTTGCGAATTCTCGCGGTCTTGTGGTGTGGGTAAAACATTTTTAGAAAAGCCTTAACAAACTCTTCCCAATTTTTTATGAAATGTGATGTTGTGCTATATAACCATTTTTCGGCTAGGTCACATAAGGTGAATGGAATGACATGTAGCCTTATAGCATCATCAGAAAGTTGTGTGGTCTTCATCATTGCTCAAACATTCTGGAATTTGTTAATGAAGATGTAGGCATCTTAGGATTCCAGCCCGTGAAATTTGGGCAACATATTGATGAAGTGGGGTTTAATTTCAAAGTTATTCCCATTAGCCGGTGGAAGTGAAAGACAAGTGGGAAGTGCGGTGCGGATAGGATAGAAAAGATCCTGGAGCGCGATTCGTTGGGGCGCTTCAACAGGAGGGTGTGGTGGGTTATTCGCACCCAGTGGGGGTGGAATCAGTCCCGCAGGTAAGGGGTTGTTAGGATTGAATCCCGACATCTCCTTTGAAGATGATAAATATGAAGATGAAAGTAAAGAACTGGATGGAATTTCGACTTCGGAGTCGAAAGCGTCATCAGTCGGCACTAACGAGACACGGATTAAACGGGCTCTAGTGTCCCTATTCCAACTGGACATACATTAAAGAGGTGTAGTGTAGTCAAAAGGTAAAAATAGAAGGTGGGGGTAAGAAAACGTTAATGGAAGAAAATGGGTGCAAGTGGGGTGCAATGGATTTCTTAGCGACAAAATGGTAAGTTTTTGTAAAAATTTTGTTTTGTGTTTTTTTATGGAGTTTTAGCAAAAGATTTTTATAAGGAGCTTACACACACGTTCAAGCAATCACATTATGCACAATCAAGCCTAGAGCTAGGGTCTCCTAGATCAACTAGACTGCTCCTAACTGTTCCAAAGGGCAAATTGTGAGATCCTCAAATCGCCTCTTCACCGCCAATTATGGCCAGGTAAGTACAAGTAAAGAAATGAAGGATCCGCTCACGAATCACTGTGGGATAGGCCTTTTAAAACTACATTTCCCACTTGTCTAGCCCAGGCACCACAAAATCTGGTTTAGATAAACGACCGATGCCTACAACTATTCCTTTGTCCTAATGAGCACAACAGTCCTTATAGGCTGAGTCTAATCTTTTTTAATTAACTCGATGGTTGATGCGAATGCTTTTTATGATTTTCTGGGGTCCTAGGAAGGGTAATGAAATCCCCACCCAATCTGGATTGGTGTTATAGCCCCTTAAAGGTTCGTTTAAAAATGCAAAACAGTAAACACACAAAACACTTGCCAATTTTTTTTTTATTGCGGCGCAAGGAATCCTGCACAAGATCAAGTTATTGGAGAAAGGGGAGAAGTTTGTTTTTTGCGCAAAGAACCCTGCAGGAAAATTTTTCAGACGACTACAAAGGGCAGAGGGGAGGAAAAGAAATATTACAGAGATGTTTTCAGTTGCTGACGTCAGCAACAGGCCGCAGATCCGCCGCCAACTGCCTCTTTGTGCCGAGGTTCCGCGGTGGAATCGTCAGTTCAGATCCAAAAAAAATTATGTTCTGTTCTGTTCTGATTTTCTTCTGTCTGTTCAGATCTTCTATTTCTGGATTTGTTCACCGAGCTTGCTCCAGATCTGAATCAGTCCGTCTTTCCGATCCTGCACAATTCACACGAAAACCCTTCAAAAAATAACAAGATGATAATTTTTTATATCTTTTATATTTTTCAGTTTTTATGATTTTTCAATTTTTCAATTAACCTGAAATTACAAAAAGAAAATAACTACGCCATCCCCGGCAACAGCGCCATTTGATTGTTTTGTGATTTATGGTTATGCGTTTTTGTGATCAAAGAATTAACCGCAATCAAGAACGGTGTCGTTTGGTAACTAGCCGGTTGAGTATGGGTCGGTCCACAGGGATTACATGTATTTCCTAGTTGTTCTAATGAGTCAATTCCTATTTGTGGTAGGTTTTGATTTTCAATAAAAACTAATGTTGAGTTTGATTAGGATTAAAACCTTGCTAGGGTTAGGATTAGGTTGGTTTGGAAAGTCAATTATTCTCTCCACTTTCTTTACCCTAATTAAGAACTTTTAGGTGTTAAGGTAATAGTTAACGAAAGGGGATTAGCACGATCGGGAAGAAACGAGGTTTCTTCCCTTTTGTCCTTGTCCGTCCTTTCTTAACTCTTACCCTAACCTTCATGGAAATCATACACAACCGGTCTTTAACTATGGTATCACCGCTACCTCTTGGGATAGGGTGCCGTAGTGAGCGGTGTGTGTATGTATGCATAGAGTCCTACTTTAAAATGTATAACGGGCAAGAAAGGGGTGAGAGATTTTCATATCTCAAAACTTCACCAAACCTAACCTTAACAAGTGAGGAACTACTCACTCATTAGGGAATTGATAAACGGGTTCATTTTTTTATGGTTTTAATTTAACAACTACAGCAAATAAGAAATTTATAACTACGACAGAGAAATAAAATTGCTAGAGAAATAATTAGGGCAGAAAAGAAACTTACTTTTTTATTTAATGCACTCTTCGACAATTACAGGGAATAAAAATTCTAAACTAGATAAATAAAAAGAGGCATGCCCCAAAAAGAGCTGTAGGATTCCTATTTATAGAGAATAGAAATCCTAGGGTTTACATCTGATCCATATCTAGAATTACAAAAATACCCTAAGAAAACCGGGTCAACGCACCGACTCCACCGACACGCACCGTCACGTGCACAGCACGGCCGCGGATCCGCGGCCATAAGCATGGTTTGGCTGCGGTTCCGCGGCCATAGAGTGGAATCTCTTTCTCATTTTTCTAGGGCTGCTTCATGTTGCATTTGGCTTCTGGTTTCTTCACTTGGTTTCTCGGAATATCTTCTAGTTTCTTCCAGATTTCCACAGTGTAGAATGTTGTGGACTTTTACCGTTCGCTTCGTGTTGAAATCTTGAATCTTGCGCTGCCTTTGTACTTTGTGAAATTGTTCATTTATCTTCGTTTGTCCCTCAAACTGTAGGCGGCATGATAAAGATTCTTCTATTTGTTGGTCTTAGTCTCACTTTTGTAGCGTCTTTTCACCATTTTCACTGTATTGTTCCGAAAACCTATAACCTGCAACTATTTAGCAGACATGGATCAAAAGCACCTATTTATTTGTAAAATGATTAAGAATGGGGAATATAATAATGCAAAATTATGATATGAACAGCGACCTGAGTGTGTCCAAATTGTTCTGTGTCTTCCCCGTGCGATCTTTGAACTCCCCACAACCCCTTTTTACACTTTAAATCCTTTGAATTAATCCAGAGAATTGCCAAACCCTTCATCTCTACAATTAAACTTTTTAATTCTTTTTAATTCTTTTTTATTCATTTACATGCCTATCTCCCACTCCCTATAAATACATAAACCAGTCCTAACTCCATCCCTAAGCATCCTTTCTCTTAATTTCACTCTCAAATTTTCTCATAAAGTTGCTCAAGTCTCAAGGAAGTGCTCAAGCATCCGAAACCGGAAACTAAAGCTCGTTCTTCCTCTTCTTTATTAATCTCGATTCTTCAAACCGAGACATTTCCTCTACATTTATCGCTTGTATGGGTACAAGCGGAAAACAATAAGTCTCCCTCTATTTCACCTACCTTGAACCCAACCTTAACTCCTCTTCTTGACTCTACTCTCATAAACCTATATAAAATCAATACTAAACTAAACTTCTTAAAGATATTTTTGTATCACAAATATTGGATTTGTTAAACATATTTTCCTTGCTAAAAAGTTAGGAAAAATAAACTGCCAAGTTTAACTTTCTTACAAACCTTATGCTACACTCAATTTATCAAAATTTCCTTCTCTTTAAAAATATTTTTTTTGTGGCATATTAGTTTAACACTCAAATACCATAAACTTTATTTTCTTGTATCCATCATTCACTGGGTAACAACCTACCCCTCAGGTACACATAGAAAATATAGCACGATACTATAGATATATGTTTTTTCTTCTTTTGTCGAAAGAAACATATTACATTAAAATACCCTCAATTTCTAAAATACGATTTTTAAATCGTTATTTTTAAATCCTTTACATATACGCCTCTACAATTCTTGTTAGGGAAACCGTTTATGGTTGGTGTGGATTATCGCACATCCTGGGGATAGTAAAGTGAGATGCAGAACTTCTCAGAGAGAATTCGGTCTCGAAAGAAATAAAATACGGTTTAAAGAAAATACGACATTTTAAAACAATTTAAATAATTTGAAAATTTTTAAATCATATATTGGTATTTCCAAATAAAAAATTTTTGTAAAAATTATATTTTTTAAAAGAAAAGATTAAAGTTTTTAAGAAAATACCCTCAAGCTTCGAAAAAATAGATTTTTCATAAAAATACAATAAATTTTTAAAAATTAAGTTTTATCACTAAAATACCACCAAATCTAAAATGCATTTTTATAAAAATATTGACTTTTTAATTAATATGTTTTTATCTAAAATATTCTCAAGGTTTATTTTTTTGAATTAAAACATTTTACATATACCCTCTCGAGAAATGCAAATATGTAAAAACACACAATAAAAAAATTAATAAATCTTTAAGGACTTTAAATTAATAATGGGTTTAAGCGGTACCAATTCTCTAAGCCTCGGCGAGCCGGAGAAAGTCGGTTCTTACCTATCTAGCCTCGATAATATTAAAGGAGTTATCAATCGCAGTTGTCCTTGAAAAAAATACAAATTCTACAGTCCATGTGCAGCGGTTACCTGATTGTTCCCAAACTTAAGAATTTCAAAAGTTAATTTTTTTAATAAGATATGCTTAGAATCTGAACTCGAATTCGAAGTTGACTTGAATTCCAATCGAACTTAAACTCGAACACGAACCCAAACACGAACTCGAGTTGAACTTGAACATTTGGACTGGACTTGACTTGATCCAAACCATGAATATGAATTGACATGAACTTGACATAAATACTTAAACACAATCTGAACCTGAACTTGTACTCCTTATATTCATGGAATCGGTCAAGACCGGCAAACTTGAACTATACAATAAAATACACGGAGATAAGGGGTAGATTGGTAAGGAATGTATGACATTGTTGAGTTTCCTAGCTCCTTGGCTGCCTACCGCGGCCGTTACGGAATGAAAAACTTTCACTTTTAAAAATCCGGCTGTAGGGTGTTTTTCGTCCCCCATTGAGATGGGAATGCGCGCGCGCTTGTCAGGCGTATTACAGATTCCCCCCGCCTAAGGTAGGCTGGGGTTTATTGATTGTGGGGATCCGAATCTCCGGCAGCCGTGGACTAAGCTGCCGTTAATTACCCCTCGCTTTGGAGCGAGGGAACCTCCGATTGACGGGTTAAACTGGTCATGCAAACTCAACGTGCCGTGTTGTGTTTTAAAGGGGGGTTTGGATGTATCGAGGACCCCGCAGAGTTTTGACGGGGGCCCCGCTACCCGAGTAGCGGGCTGGAGGTCAAGGGGGCTAGCAGCCCCCTTGCGGGGTGCGGGGCAGCGCCCCGTTAGAAATTTTTTCTAACGGGGGAGACACATTTAGTGTGGAGTGCACAAAAAAAAGGGGAAAAGCGTCTTAAAGACGCGTGTGTAGCACGTGGGCGCGTGGTGCCCGGGGTCACGTGCGCACACGTGACCATTGGGCGCCTCAGCGCCCGGGGTCACTTGGCACACACGTGACCGTTTAGCGCCTCAGCGCCCCGGGGTCACATGGGCACACGTGACCGTTGGGCGCCTCAGCGCCCAGGGTCACGTGGCGCACACGACCATTGAGCGCCTCAGCGTCCGGGGTCACATGGCGCACACGTGACCGATGGGCGCCTCAGCACCCGGGGTCATGTGGGCACACGTGACCGTTTGGGCGCCTCAGCGCCCGGGATCACGTGGGCGCACGTGACCGTTGGGCGCCTCAGCGCCCTGGGGTCACGTGGCGTGCACGTGACCGTTGGGCGCCTCAACGCCCGGGGTCACGTGGGCGCACGTGACCACGGGAAAACACCCGCTGGAGGGGGGCCTAGCCCCCAGGTTGGGGAGTTGAACTCCCAAGGGATTTTTGGAGTTAAACTCCTGACAGAAAATTAATTTATGGAGTTAAACTCCAACAGATTTAGAAAGGAGTTAAACTCCTAGGAATCTTTGGCCCTTCTTCTGAGCCTTGGATCTGTCCAAAGTTAGATTCTTGGAGATGGGTCTCCTTCTTCTTTTTCTATTGGCCGGATCTCGAAGATCAAGAGTTGTGAGATTTTAAAGATCTTTCTTTTTCGAGATCTGGTGGGAGATCTGAGTTCCACTTTATGGGTTTTATGGTGAAAAACTATTTAGTTTTGGAAAAGGAAGAGTTAAAGTCTTGATTTAATTCAAAAGTGAAGAAGAAGGTTTTAGAACCTTGAGGAAGGAAAAAGATCTCAGATCTAGATTTGTTTTTGGAGAGAGAAAAAAGTTGTTGAGATATTTCATTATCTTTGCCTTTATAGGCCATACACTTTACATATAGCCCCTTGGGCTTTTCAAAATGGCATTTTGCCTATCTCATGGCTCATGTGCCATTTCTTTTTGCACATAAGCCATGGGCTTTACAAAAATTTGGTTTTATGCTCATTTTTCTTACATTTATTCATAAAATAAGATAAAAGAAATACAACAAAATTTTGGCATGGGGGGAGGCCGGCCACTTCATGTTCGGGCTAGCTCCGGGCATTGGCCCACTTGATCTGGGCTTGGGCCCACCTGGCTTGGGGTTGACTTTGATTTTGACTTGGTCAACCGGGGTATAAATTTTTACCCAAACAAATTGCCCCCCATCAATAAATGCACACAGCATATGTGGGTCGTGTGCATGAAATTGATGGATCTTCTTTCATATGGAGGCAACTTGATTCGGTTCCCACCTTTTGGGAAGCTGGCACTGCCCTTTTTACGATATGGACGGTCGATGCTTGACGTGTCTCCGAAATGTCTGGTTGACTTGATTCCGAGGCGGAGCATAATTCCGACGAGTAGGTCGTTGCTGCCCTTTCAGCGACGTGGACGGTCGGTTCTGCCCTTTTTGCGACTTGGACGGTCGATACTGCCCTTTTAGCGACTTGGACGGTCGGTGCTGCCCTTTTTGTGACTTGGATGGTAGGATCTAACCTATTTGCGACTTGGACGGTCCATACTGCCCTTTTTGCGACTTGGACGGTCGATGCTGCCCTTTTTGCGACTTGGACGGTCGGTTCTGCCATTTTTACGACTTGGACGGTCGGTGCTGCCCTTTTTGCGACGTGGACGGTCGATGCTGCCCTTTTAGCGACTTGGACGTTCGATGATCCCCTTTTTGCGACGTGGACGGTCGATGCTGCCCTTTTAGCGACTTGGACGGTCGATGCTGCCCTTTTAGCGAATTGGACGGTCGGTTCTGTCCTTTTTGCGACTTGGACGGTCGGTGCTGCCCTTTTAGCGACTTGGACGGTCGCTGCTGCCCTTTTTGCGACTTGGACGGTCGCTGCTGCCCTTTTAGCGACTTGGGCGGTCGGTTCTGCCCTTTTTGCGACTTGGACGGTCGGTGCTGCCCTTTTAGCGACTTGGATGATCGATGCTGCCCTTTTTACGACTTGGACGGTCGATGCTGCCCTTTTAGCGACTTGGACGGTCGGTTCTGCCCTTTTTGCGACTTGGACGGTCGATACTGCCCTTTTTGTGACTTGGACGGCCGGTACTGCCCTTTTAGCGACGTGGACGGTCGGTGCTTGTCTTTCTGATTTGATGTGAATCGGATTGACATCAGCATCGCTACACTGGAATATGGTACCAGGAGCGAATCATCATCTGTCATGATAGGATTTGGGGATTTTGGTTTTGGTTTGGCATCAGCATCACTACACAGGAATATGGTACCAGGAGCGACTCATCATTCGCCGTTTGGGATTTGAGTTTGGAATTTGGATGGCGCCTGCATCGCTGCACTGGAATATGGTACCAGGAGCGACTCATCATTCGCCATTTGGAATTTGGTTGGCGTCTGCATCGCTGCACTGGAATATGGTACCAGGAGCGACTCATCATTCACCACTTGGGATTTGAGTTTGGAATTTGGTTGGCGTTTGCATTGCTGCACTGGAATATGGTACCAGGAGCGACTCATCATTCGCCACTTGCTGATTGAGGAGCGATGGCTTAGAAGACAGGTTTAGATCCCTATCACCTAAGGCTTTTCAATTTATGGGTCGTAAGGGTCCCATAAAAGCATTTTCTCCCTATGAGTCGTAAGGATCCCGTAGGTGCATTTTCTCCTTAGGAGTCATGAGGAACCTCAAGTGTTTTTTTGAGTCGTAAGGATCCCACAAAGGTTTGTTCTCATCATATATCGTGAGGACACATGAGTGGGTCTTCCAAAATGGAGCATAAGTCCAAGGGCGAAGACCGGCCGCTGGACTGATGATTGCGGTGGGGTATGGGTATGATGAGAATTATTTGAGCCCGTGGATTGTATACGGTAGTCGATCTGGGGACTAACCGTAGGGCCGGGAGAATTTTGAGAAATTGGGCTTTGGTTGGCGTCTGCATCGCTGCATTGGCATATGATACCAGGAGCGACTCATCATTCGCCGTTTGGGATTTGAGTTTGGATCTTGTTTGGCATCAGTATTGCTGCACTGGAATAATGCCAGGAGCAACTCATCATTTGCCCCGGAAGGACTTGGGTTTGGTTTTTGGGTCAGCATCAGCACCGCTAACACTGAAGCGTAACGCCAGGAGCGACTCATCATTTTCCATTTCCCATTGGGAAGCGATGGCTTAGGAGACAGGTTTAGGTCCCTGTCACCTAAGACTTTTCAATTTTATGAGCCGTAAGGGTCTCATAAAAGCATTTTCTCCCTACGAGTCGAGAGGATCTCGCAGGTGTATGTTCTCCTTAGGAATCGTGAGGATTCCTAAGTGTGTTGCTCCTTTGTGAGTCGTAAGGATCTCACGCAGGTATTTTCTCCTCACAAGGTCGAGAGGACTTTGTGAGTGTGTTTTATCCTTTCTTTTTCACGAGTTTGCGCCCTTTCGGGTTTTCACAACTCGCCGACAGTCCTGATGTTTTTACTCACGGAGCCCTTTCGGGTTTTCGTCCGTGCCCGTTTTGCTTGTGGACATACCATATTTTTATTTATTTATTTATTTATTTTATATTATTTTTTTGGTCGCTGGTGGGATTTTAAAAGTAGTCTGACCGGCGGGACTTGGGAGAGATATGGGTTGTTTACGCCCGTGAATTGTATACGGTTTTGCAGGATGTATGATCCGAACCGTAGGGCTGGTGTGCTCAATTCTCCTGTGACTTGGAGCATTCACGCGTAGTACTTCTTGAGATATCGTCCATTGATGGGTGGCATGGTCCTTTCTCCCTCGGCACTTATTAGTTGGTAGGATCCTCCGTCGAACACTTTCTCGATGATGTATGGTCCTTCCCAGTTTGGCTCGAATTTTCTCTTGGCATGTCGATTGGGGATGATCAGTCTTTTGAGGACCAACACCAATTCACCTTTCTTGAAAGCGCGGAAACGAGTCATCTTGTCATAGGCTTGTGACATTTGGGCTCGGTACAGCTCCAAATTTTGCTGCACCGCAAGCCTCTTTTCTTCGAGGACGTCGAGCTCTTCAAGCCGAAGGAGCACGTTTTCCTCCTCCGTCAACTCGTGCTGAACGACCATTCTTAAGCTTGGAACTTCGACTTTAAGAGGGAGGACCGCCTCCACTCCGAAGAGCAATGAGTATGGAGTGGAATGAGTTGGAGTATGGTGCGTAGTACGATATGCCCACAACGCCTCGTGAACCTTAAGATTCCATTCTCTTGTTGGCTGAAGCATTTTTCCTCAGGAGCTTCCATAGAGTCTTATTGAAGGTTTCAGCTAGCCCATTGGCTCTTGGATTATAGATGGAGGAATATCTCCAGTGTATCTTGTGTTGAGTAGCGAATCTTGAGACTTTGAAGCTCTTGAAAGAAGGCTCGTTGTCAGAAATGATTCTTCTTGGTGTACCGAAGCGGTATAGAATATTATGCTGGAAGAATGTCAGAATATCTTTTGTCTTGACTTCTTTTAGCGGGACAGCTTCAGCCCATCTGGAGAAGTAGTCTATTGCAGCCAGTATGAACCGGTGGCCTTTGGATGACGGAGGATCAGTTGGACCAACTATGTCGGTTCCCCAGACTTCGAAGGGCCACGACGCCACCGTAGGATGCAACGGATTGGGGTGCCTGTGAATGAAATCACCGTGAATTTGGCAGATATAACATTTTTTGCATGCTCTCCGCAATCCTGTATCATGGTGGGCCAGTAATACCCAAGCCGTTTGATCTGAAGCCGCATTTTGGGGCCGGACTGGTGAGCCCCGCAGACGCCTGAGTGAACTTCTTTCATAACTTTTTGGGCTTCGGCCAATGACAGGCACCTAAGCCAGAGTTGTTCATATGACCTGCGGTATAGCGTGTCATTCACAAACACATATCGGAGAGCTCTCTTCTTCAGCTGAATCCTTGCAGATTTTCCTTCGGGCAGCTTGTCGTATCGGAGGTGCTCTATGAAGGGTTCCCTCCAATCGGACTCGTCTTGGATGATCGAAGTTTCTTCGGCAGGACTGCTCTTCTGCTCCACGCTTTCCTTTTCTCGTAGAGAGACTGGGGGTAGAATTTGCCGGCTCCTGACTGTGATCAGAATTTCTTCCATGTTAGGATCAGCTAGCTCCTTGGCTAAGCGAGCGAGTACGTCAGCATTTCCATTCAACGCTCTAGGGACTCTCATTAGTTCAATGTGAGTGAACTGTTTCATGAGTTCCACCACTCGGCTTCTATATCGAGCTAACTCAGGTTTATATATCTTATAGTCGCCGCTTACTTGGTTGACGACAAGCTGGGAGTCACCGTAAACCCGTAGCCGAAGGATTTCCATTTCTATGGCGAGCTCCAAACCAGTTATCAGAGCTTCATACTCAGTTTCATTGTTTGTTCGAGGCTCAGTGAGAGCAAAAAACGCCGTAGGGTTCCCATTGATGGCGTGATGAACACCAATCCTATCCCTGCTTTTATATCCGGGACGCTTGATTTACTGGAGGTCCTTATCGATGAGGCCCCATCGAAGTAGAGCTCCCAACATGGGTTGTCATTCTCAAGGTGCAACACTTGTTCGTCGGGTAACTCGCAATTGAGTGGTGACCCTTCTGGTATGGGATGAGCAGTGAGAAAGTCTGCAAGAGTTTGCCCTTTTACTGCTTTCTGAGGAGTATAAACCATGTCAAACTCAAGTAGCATGACGACCCATCTTTCCATTCTGCCGGCCAGGCTTGCTTTGGTCATCAAGTGTTTGAACGGGTCGACCTTGGAGATCAGCATAACCCGATGAGCGAGCAGATAGTGCCTCAGCTTCTTCACAGCAAATATCAGAGCCAGGCATTGCTTTTCGATCGGGAATAGTTGTGTTCAGCCCCGACTAAAGTTCGACTGAGGTGGTAGAGGGCATTCTCTTTTCCCTCCTCGTTGTTCTGAGCAAGGAGAGCACCGAGTGACTCATCCAACGCGGCAGTGTAGAGAATCAACGGTTTATTTGGAATAGGAGCGGCCATCACTGGAGGGTTCAGCAAGTATTGTTTGATACTTTCGAACGCTTCTTGACATTCGGCATCCCAGACAAAAGGAGCTCCTTTCTTCATGAGATTTGAGAAGGGCCTACATCTCCCTGATAAATTTGAGATAAACCTTCGTCTATAGGCAAGCTTGCTTTGAAAAGATCTTAACTGCGTCAGATTCTTCGGAGGGGGCATCTCCATGATGGCCTTTATCTTGGATGGATCAACTTTGATCCCTCGATGTCGGACTATGAAGCCCAGGAATTTTCCCGATGACACGCCAAAAGCGCACTTTAGAGGATTCATCTTCAGATCGTATTCCCTCAGTCTGGTGAGAACGGTCCTAAGATCTTGGATGTGATCGGCCTTGGCTTTAGTCTTGACGACCAGGTCATCAACATAACATTCGACGACCTTATGAATTAGGTCATCAAAGATATTGGTCATTGCCCTTTGATACGTAGCACCTGCGTTCTTCAGTCCGAACGGCATCACTTTGTAGCAGTATATTCCGATCGAGGTTCGAAATGCTGTGTGCTTCTCATCCTCGGGCGACATCTTAATTTGATTATATCCAGACGAGCCATCCATAAAGGTGAACAGCTCGTAATTTGAGGTGTCATCGACCATCATTTCCATGACCGGTAGCGAGAAGTCGTCTTTAGGACATGCCTTGTTGAGGTCCCTGAAATCGACACAAACTCGGATCTGCCCATTTTTCTTCTTCACTGGGACTATGCATGCGATCCAGTCCGCGTATTTCTCTTCCCTGACGAAACCGGCATCGATGAGATTCTTGGTTTCCTCGATGACCTTTTCTTCTAGTTCCCTTCTCATTCTTCGAGGAGCTTGTTTGACTGGCTTAGCATCAGGAGATATAGCCAGTTTATGCACGGCCACTTCAGGGGAAAGGCCAGGCATTTCTTTATATATCCACGCGAAGCAGTCGACGAACTCATGCAGCAGGGCAATTATCTGTTCTTTCATTTCCTCTGACAAGAGTGAGCTGATGTAGGTCGGCCTTGGATTGTTAAGCGTTCCTAAATCGATCTCAGTTAGCTCATCGAAGGTTGCTTGTCCGCCATCTTCGAGCTCTTAGGGAGCTTCTTCTGGCTCGGCTAGCTCGTCTTCATCATTTGACTCTTTACTGGCTTCCCCAATATGGATCATGTAGCATGCCTTAGAATCAGGCTGGATGAAACCTATGCCCCGTCTATCTGGGATTCGTCCACCGATGAGTGTTCGGACCTGAGGCGGATGCCATAGCCCTTCATAAAACTGTGCTTCGGACTCTGATTGATATAATCGGCATCAGCACCTTTTGAAGTATTCCCGCATCTCGGGAGCATAGTATCTGGGATTGAGGACGGCTCTTATGCCTCTCTCATAGGGAAGGCACGCGACAGAAAGATCGTCCGGGTGCGCAACGGGGTTTGACCCATAAAATAGGATGCCCTTCTGTCCATTTTTCCTCCCGAGAACGTAGAAAGTTTTCAGCTGGTCCATGGTAGGGACTGACAATGCATCAAGCTCTTTGCACATCCGTTCCGGCACCCTTGTGATGGCTAGGGACCCTTCTGCAATTTCGAAGGTCTCTCGTAGTTTCGCTTGCTGCATGGGGGTCCAATCTGCACAGCTGTTGCACGGCAGGTCCTCTTCATCCGACTCTTCAGTGTCGCTGCCAAGATAAGGGCGGACTTTGCTGCTAGATGGGATTTCAGTATCGGATTCGTCCGTATCGCTACCGAAACGAGGGCGAGTTTTACGAAAGGACGGACTTCCAGTGTCGGACTCATCAGTGTCACTGCCGAAACGCGGACGCACTTGGGGTTTTTTGCTTTTGAAAGTGACAGCCGGCTCAGATTTTCCTTTGAGTTTCGGGACCGTTCTGTCTTTGGTCAGCTGTGGCTCAGTACTTTGGGGCTTCATAAAGTACTGAGAATTCTCATATCGGACTTCATGCACACCGGACGGCTGGATGTCTCCGTCAATGCGTCTTTCTTCGCCATCTTTAGTATACTTCATGCATTGATGGAGAGTTGACGAAATGATGCCGTAATCGTGGAGCCACGGCCGTCCCAAGAGAATTTTATATGACGTGTCAGCGTCGATCACGTATATCTTAACTTCAGTTTGCAGATCCCCAAATTTGATTGGCAAAGCTATAGACCCCAGAACTTGCTGGCAGTTTTGATTGAAGTCTTGAATGACAATCCTTTTCCTTGACAGGTGTCGGACGTCCATTGACAAACTCTTCAGTGTCCGCAAGTTCATGATGTTCACTGAGGACCCCGGATCAATCAATATGCGATTAATCCGATCTCCGTCGCTGTACCCGGTCACGTAAAGTGGCCGATTATGCTCAGCCGTTCCCAGTAGCAAGTCTTCATCCTTAAACATGACTGCGGCAGCTTGCAAAGTGTACTGAGCTTCTTTCATATTAATTTCCACAAAGCGAGCCTGATACCGCTCAGGGTTTTGTAGAGCATGAATGAGAACATCTCTGAGCTCTTGAGATAGAACTAAGGCATCGTAGATGCTAAGGAGAGACGGAAGCTTTCGGAGGTGAGCCAAAACATTATAGTCTACTGGGGACGGACTCGAATCTTCCTGAGCAAGTTCTCTGACATCTTCTTCATTAGCAACTTGTTTTTCCTTCCCTTTTGGGGCGTTGCCCTGATTTGGCGGTAGAGCCCTGCCGCTTCTAAGTTGGATTTGGTTGCATTGTGGCGAGCTCCTCGTCCTCTTCGGGAAAACAGAGCTCCTCCTCGGAGTCACTTCCAAGATGGATGGTGTAGCAGGTCACTATAGGGACCTCTTCATCGGAGCCTTCTTCTAGCTCCTCCAAAATCTCAGCTGCTCCTACAGGGAAGAACTCTTTCAATTGAATTAGAGTCCTTTCCTTTTGTTCATAGTCTTCGAGATAATCAATATATTTTTGAATGGTCGATCTCCCTCCAGACTCTTTAGCTGCACTTTTCTTCTTCTTGAGCTTTTTGGACTTTGAGCCTGATGGAGCCGCATTGGCAGCTGGCATGGTAGGCTTCTTCTGCCTTTCCCATTCCGTCCTGGGCTCTTTCCGAAGTAGCTTTATCATCTTCTTCGTCTTATTAGATATGTGCGTACTCCACGAAGGCTGCGGTGGGTCCGTTTCATTTCTCAGGGTAGCGGGTTCGGCTGTCTGCTCCAAGAAGGCTTCAGCTTCTGTCTGTACAAAGTTGGTGGCTGCAATTTGATTGTTCACCAACACACTTTTGGACAGCTCGATCTCTCCAGCCTTGTACTGCTTCTCGACCCAGTCTTTGAAGATATAACAATCCTCGATCGCATGGCTCACTACTCGGTGGTATGGGCAATACAGGGGATTGTCGGTCATTTTTGCCTCTTGAGGTCTTTTCGACTCCGGCAATTGTAGACCGTTGTTCAAGGCATCTTTAAATATCTTTCGGACCTTATCCCTCCTGAAAGAGTAAACCTTGTTCTTTTTCTCCTTTAGGGAAGGCCCATCTCCTCCCAGCAATGGCTTTCGAGACCGGTTAGTTTTGGATTCGCCCGCCCTTCGCTTCTCTTCATTGTTGGATGCATTAAAGACATTGGGACTGCTGGAACTCACGCTTCTATGGTTGTCATCCCGCTTGCTTTTCCATGTCTTGTCTCTTTGAGAGTCTGGGGTGGACTCTTGCTTCGAGCGTTCCAGCATTTGGACTTTCTTGGTTAGCTCTTGAAACGTCTTGAGGCCTGCTGTACACAAGAATGGGACCATCCAATTGCTGAGGTTCCCAATGAGAAAGCTGACGGACTGGTCCTGCTCCAGCGGCGGTTCGCACTTGACTGTGAGATTACGCCATCGGGTGATAAAGTCGGTGTTGCTTTCATTCTTCCCCGGCTTGGTCCTCACAAGGTCGGCAATGGAGATTTTATTACTGACAATCATGAACCTTTGCCGAAACAGAGACTCCATTTGGGCGAAAGTGATGACGGACCCGTCTGGTATACTCGCGTACCAGTCGAAGGCGACACCGGTCAGGCTGTTGACAAACTGACGAAGAAGGAGCGTGTCATTGCCCCCTGTATTTCCGCCCGAGGCTTTGAAGTGGGCGACGTGCTGATTTGCATTCCCCATTCTGTCAAATCTTCCGAACTTAGGAAGACGTAGCCGCTCGGGAACTCGATCAGATCGTACTGTGCGGGATATGGCCGCCCACTACTGCCGATTTCTTTCTGAGCTTCAGCCCCCAATATTTTAACTTTGCAGTCCATTATCCGATCTTGTGTTAGTGGGATAGTGTTATCTGGGGCCAAGGCGTCCCCAGAAGCGGAATGTGGACGGCTTTCATGCGGCTCGACCAGTCTTGGGCCCAAAGGAACGGGCATTGGCTGCTTCGGATTGTCATCACCCGGCTGATTAGTAGCGACTTGTGCTTGATTGGGAGGCGCTCGAGCAATTTAAGCCGTAAGCTGCATCACAACTTTTGTTAAGTCGTCAATCTTCGAATAGATCTTGGACATCTCTCTATCTTTGCTCCTGAGTTGTTTTCGAAGCTCTTGAAGCAGCTCTTGCTCTGCGGTCCTGGGGCGGAAAGTCGGCTCTTCCTCGCTGTCTGAGCTTGACTCTGCATGGACCGAAGGGTCTTTCTGCCTGTCATCCTCATCGAGAGGGTTTTCTTCATCCAGCGGAGGCGGCTGTTCTTGGGAAACGGCAACCACATTCAAGCCAGATTGGGCTTGGGATGTGGTGGCCCCATCCCTGCTTTTTCTGCGAAGGTTGTCGCTGGGGCGCCCGCCCGCCATATAGACCATATGGATAATATATCCAGCCGTCTTTTTATCACCGGCGGCTGATTTCACAGATCGCTGTCTTGACCCCCCCTGTTTCGGTGGCGGGCAGTCGATTAAAGGCGGCTGGCCTGACCAGGTTCTTGAATGGTGATGGAGCTTCTTTTTTGGGTTTACCCCGCCGCTTTCGTGCGGCACAGAGTGCCTGATAAACTCTTGAAGAGACAGTGTCATACTTTTTCTGTTGGGGCCGGGACACGTCTTTTTGTAGCGACGTTCGGACCGCTGTCTTCTTGATTCTGGCGGTCATGACATTTTTCTGAACCCACCTCATAGGTTCGAAGGAATTGCTAATTTTTACGGCCGATTCAGCCGTTGTCGCAGGATGACTCTGCTCTTGGAATCTCACAAGATTCCACCTGGCCGGAGTCCTGGCCCTCTTTTTGGCTCGATACCTGAGCTGCTTCTGTCTCAGTTTTTCCGTTTTAAGCACTTGGCAGACTTCGGCTCTTCGAGAAGTCACCGTAGATCGATTGATAGAGAGGCCAGAGGAGATGCTCGATCGTGCATTTGTCGGAGTCATCACCTGAGCTCGTCCGCAACGTTTGATGTTGCCCTTCGTACCGGAAGTCTTGCCCCCAGCTGGAGCGCCAGGGAGTCGTTCAGACACCCTCTTAAGTTTCGATTGTGGTGCCTTGACGATCACGACATTCGGCCTCTTACCCCTTGAGACCGTCTTGGCCGCCTACTTTGTCGGGACCAGATGAGCGCTTCCGGCAGGGTAGATGACGACGGAACCGAACTGGCGGGGCAGTTCCTCCCACTGTCGACTGAGGCTTGCGGGGAGAACCACACGAGTGTTGATCTTGACCACGCACGGAATTGGGGTCGCGTTGGAAGCTGAATTCTTCTTAGGAGACATTGTCATCGAAAGTTGATTGCTACACAAAAAGAAAACATCATTTCAGTATAAGCAATCGATATGTATATTGATTGAGTTCGCATGAATGTTTAACCCGAAATATGGGAGGAGAGAAAGGTCCTACCGGGCGTGCCAGAATCTGTAGGGTGTTTTTCGTCAGCCCATTGAGATAGGAATGCGCGTGCGCTTGTCAGGCGCATTACAGATTCCACCTGCGTAGGGTAGGCTGGGGTTTATTGATTGTGGGGATTCGAATCTCCGGCAGCCGCGGACTAAGCTGCCGTTAATTACCCTTCGCTTTTGGAGCGAGGGAACCTACGATTGACGGATTAAACTGGTCATGCGAACTCAACATGCCGTGTTGTGTTTTAAAGGGGGGTTTGGATGTATCGGGGGCCCCGCAAAGTTTTTACGATGGTCTCGCTACCCGGATAGCGAGCTGGGGGTCAAGGGGGCTATCAGCCCCCTTACGGGGTGCGGGGCAGCGCCCCGTTAGAAATTTTTTCTAACGAGGGAGACACATTTAGTGTGGAGTGCACAAAAAAAATGGGAAAAGCGTCTTAAAGACGCGTGCGTAGCACGTGGGCGCGTGGTGCCCGGGGTCACGTGCGCACACGTGACCGTTGGGCACCTCAGCGCCCGGGGTCACGTGGCGCACACGTGACCGTTGGGAGCCTCAGCGCCCGGGGTCACGTGGGCACACGTGACCGTTTGGGCGCCTCAGCGCCCAGGGTCACGTGGGCGCACGTGACCGTTTGGGTGCCTTAGCGCCCCGGGGTCACGTGGCGCGCACGTGACCTTTAGGCGCCTCAGCGCCCAGGGTCATGTGGGCGCACGTGACCTTTTGGGCGCCTCAGCGTCCGGGGTCACGTGGGCACACGTGACCGTTGGGCGCCTCAGCGCCCCGGGGTCACGTAGCGCACACGTGACCATTGGGCACCTCAGCGCCCCGGGGTCACGTAGCGCACACGTGACCATTGGGCACCTCAGCGCCCGGGGTCACGTGGGCGCACGTGACCATTGGGCCCCTCAGCGCCCGGGGTCACGTGGGCGCACGTGACCACGGGAAAACACCCGTTGGAGGGAGGCATAGCCCCTAGGTTGGAGAGTTGAACTCCCAAGGGATTTTTGGAGTTAAACTCCTGACAGAAAATTAATTTATGGAGTTAAACTCCAACAGATCTAGAAAGGAGTTAAACTCCTAGGAATCGTTGGCCCTTCTTCTGAGCATTGGATCTGTCCAAAGTTAGATTCTTAGAGATGGGTCTCCTTCTTCTTTTTCTATTGGCCGGACCTCGAAGATCAAGAGTTGTGAGATTTTAAAGATCTCTCTTTTTCGAGATCTGGTGGGAGATCTGTGTTCCCCTTTGTGGGTTTTGTAGTGAAAAACTATTTAGTTTTGGAAAAGGAAGAGTTAAAGTCTTGATTTAATTCAAAAGAGAAGAAGAAGGTTTTAGAACCTTGAGGAAGGAGAAAGATCTCAGATCTAGATTTGTTTTTGGAGAGAGAAAAAAGTTGTTGAGATATTTCATTATCTTTGCCTTTATAGGCCATACACTTTACATATAGCCCCTTGGGCTTTTCAAAATGGCATTTTGCCTATCCCATGGCTCATGTGACATTTCTTTTTGCACATAAGCCACGGGCTTTACAAAAATTTGACTTTATGCCCATTTTTCTTACATTTATTCATAAAATAAGATAAAAGAAATACAACAAAATTTTGGCATGGGGGGAGGCCGGCCGCTTCATGTTTGGGCTAGCTCCGGGCATTGGCCCACTTGACCTGGGCTTGGGCCCACCTGGCTTGGGGTTGACTTTGATTTTGACTTGGTCAACCGGGGTATAAATTTTTACCCCAACACCGGCGTTAGAAAACTCGTCTTAGAGTCTAACCATAAACCGAAACTAGCTTAGCTATAAAGATCTATCTACTGTGAAAAGGTGTTATACCTAGAGACTCGTGTCCTTTGGGTCTATACTCCTCTTCCTATGCTCCTTAGGTGATCTCGATCGAACTTGATGGCCGGCCTTCTCGGTCCTAGATAATCCACCCGAGAGTTCTTGATTCAAGCTTGGCTTCACAAGTGAAGCAACTTAGTGACCTAGTTTGGTAGACTGGTTACAAAGGAGACGTAGTGATTTATCTAGTGTATTTCTATCACTTCCTCTCTTGATTCTCAACTCATATGATGGTAGGGAGGAAGATGAAGATGAGGGAAGAGGAGGAACTCAAAAAAGCTAAGCAAGTGAGGAGAGAAAACCTTGCTATGAGAATGAAAAACTTGTGTGTAGAAAATCATGAAGCATGGTTTTGTAAAAACCATTTTTCAATAAAGATAATACAATCATACTTGAATAGTTTGCATAAATGAATTTTCAATTCATTTGTCAACACTATTCAAGAATGGTTCACATGTGCTGGACCCGGCGTGATTCTCATGTTGGTTCATGTAGCCTACCCCATATGCTTGGGATAAAAGGCTCAGTTGTTTTGTATTCAAGAATGGTTCACACCATTCTCTCCTTTACACCTCATTTCCATTTTGCAAATAAAATGGAAAATACATGATAAAGTGTTCTCCTTCTAGAATGTCTTTCCGTATAAATACGAAATATATTATATTGTATATACATACCCGTATTCATATCAAAATACAAACACCCAAGAGATAGAATAATACAACTAAAATAATACTAGCATTACATCAATATTCGATTTAATGAATCGGCTCAACCCTAAGCCTGTCAGTATTTTCAACCGTCCGATCGAAAATCTGGATAACACTAGAATATACATATCGAAATATGTACACGTAAATTATTAAATCAATACCTAATTTAATAAGCAGGCTTAATCCTAAACCGGCTACTATTGTCATTCGATCGAAATCCTCCATGTATAAACATACGGCCACCACATCGTTTCACCTAAATCAGAGAAACCCTCCGTGTGGGACTCTAAAGACTCGATAGTACGCTGGCAGTAGGTTTAACTACAAACACGTCAGCAGCACTAGCTGTACGTAATGGCTACCCAGATATCTGTCGTAAAGAAGGACGACGAGCAAGCTCATCCTGACCCCTACTGAGCCAATCCGTGACAATCTCCGTACAGTCTGATCTCTTCGTCTAAGAGTATCGCATATCAGGTCTAGGGGGTGGTAAACGTCAGATTTCTACTGACCCGATAAGTCATGTCGATTTGACTCACGACCAATCCGAGAAACTACTGATCTAACCATCAGTAGTTTTCAACTGCCTTGGCCAAGGTCTTATGGTTCTAGCTAACCGGACACAGTGTGATATCGACTCCAAATACCGGGAGAGACAAATCCCTGACAATCACTCACTACCTCCATGTGGCTCGGGACTGTACCCAACCAAAACCTGTTTGCACGACTCTGTAGAGCCGTGATAAGCTAGTGATCAAAGCACAGTGGAAACTCACATGAGACAAATGATGATCTCAGATTCTAAGACTAATCTGTACTCATGTTACCTGAGAACCGCTATCTGATGATAGGTATAATACCATTTTGAGGTTCTCGACGAGTCCGTCCAGTGTACTCACCCCTAGTGAGCACCTGTATACAATCTTAGGTGATCATACTAATAGTTGTGGGACCAACCACCATCCCTTGTCGGGGTCTAGAAACGTATACACAAGTCTACTCTGAAGTATCGATACCCGATCTCGATACTCCTGCGACTTGGGACCTTTAAGGATGTGCTTATGGACTACCCAGCTCTCACAAGTATGATCGTAATCATAACGCTGGTAGTCAAGCAAAATCCTGCGGGCTTTATCAACATATAACCGCCATATGTTATATCGAGTATAACATATGCACATATTAAGATAAAGTTAAACCATAATAGTATACTACTGTATCGAGTCTTTATCAATATGTGCAAGCAATATAAATTATCACTAGAAAGAAATACACATATCAAGATAAAGACAACTTAAATAATATATTATATACAACTGAGCAAGATTGTCATGTACATATATATCCCTAGTATCCTATATAATACAGGCCTCTAGGGCATACTTATCCAACAGACGTGACACGAGAGTTAACTAAAAGGCGCCTCTTGAATATTCTTGTGTCGTTGTCCCATGGGTTTGACGAGGCCTTGTACTCTTTTATGCTGTGGGTTCGCGGGTTTGACGGACCACTCTACACGCTTATCTTCCTTATCAAACTACAAACAATCACGTTAGAATATTTAAACTTATACACATATATGTCATGCTTAAGATATCTTTACATACACTCTTACATGTTCATTACTACTTGGTTTTCTGTTAATTCTACATACCTTCAGTTATCGGTACTTTTTCTTTGGAGACTTACCGAGCGCTGATTCGCTAACGACGTTCCTTTCTGTTTCTTTTCCTAAGGATGCTTGTCAGGTGGACATGATTCTGAAGAGATCAAGTCTATCCAGGAGGATTTCGAGCAGCTTACCATTCAGCCAGACTACTAGCTCTTTTTCGTTAACTTTTATTTTCAGTATGTCATTGTTTAGGCACCTTTTCGCATTTGTACTTTTATTTCAGTTATCTTGTATCCAGACTATGAAAATAAATGTAAATAAAGTTACCGTTAAATTTTAATTACTCTTGTTAATTCTTGCATATAGTTATATTATTTTCATATGCTTATCGTATTTATTAAGAGAAATGACATTCTCATAGTAAATACGTTATGGGCCTTGTCACGTGCCGTTACCGTCTTCTGGGAAACGGGACGTGTCACTCTCTCTCATAGAACCCTAAAAGCCTTAACCGATCTCTTCTCTATTCTAGGGTTTTCTTTGCTATCGATAATGAATGGGGAAGCGAAAGGGAGAGAGGAGCAAGAATGGACCTTCAAGCAGCAGGTCCTTTCTTTTTTCTTCTCGAAATTGATTCTTTTCATCTATTATTCGTTGTTTTTTCTTTCTCCTCCTTTTTTTCATTCAAATCAAACCCAAACCCTAATCCCAATCCCAATCCCAAAGGGTATGAACTGGAATTGCTCCAAAGAAGGAGGCACCGCTTGTTCCCACCCCACGCGCGATGGTAACCGCTCCCCGAACGGGGAGCAGTAACGTAGCCTAAAACATCCAATACAGTTAAATGAGTATATTTCATATTCTAACAAGGAAATAAGTTGTAATTACGTGTTCTGTGCAAACAATCCTTATTCTCCCCTCCCCCCCCTCAAATAGGAAAAAAAATCACATGGGAACCTATCTATAAAACATTTATAGGGAGGAGGTGAAACCGTACACGTGGCAGATTGGGTGTGGATCTACCGTACACGCGGCAGATTGGGTATGAAAACCTATCTTCTTTTCTTCATTCACACCCAATCTGTCACGTGTACGGTAGATCCACACCCAATCTGCCACGTGTACGGTTTCACCTTCTCCCTATAAAAAGTTTTATAGATAGGTTCCCATATAATTTTTTCCCTCAAATAACATCGTATTTTATTTTTCCAAAATGGATATCTTTTACCGAAACCTTTTAAAGATTTTATCATGTAAAACATTTAATTAACATTAAAGTGTACTGACAGTAATTAGAATTTAGTTTACCACCTTTTGGAATAAGTTTGACTTTTCTTTTAACTCAATTCTATCTTTGAAAAAATATTTTTATATAGAATGTAGTTAAATTTAAAAACCCAAGATTTCTCTTCTAATTATCGTTTATCTACGAAGATTTCACTTTTTCATTTTCTCATTTTTAGGGCATTTGGTATATGGAAAGTGAAGAGTAAAATTGAAAAGTGTTGATTTCTTCCTAAAGTTTTTGTTGGCTTCACAAAAAATAAAGGGTTGAAATCATTTACTTGTCATGCCACTATTCACAGTTTCATTTCCTACTAAAAACGACTGAAAGTGCAGGGAAATCAAAGGAAAGAAGGCGCTGGCCCTAAATATTTTCTACTATTGAACCAATAAGCGTCCACAACCATAAATACGTATTTAAAATTAACACATGTATTCCTACATAATTAAGTAATCAAGGTTTTTAGGAGAAGAGGATAAGTTTTCTTAATGATTTACTACCCGTAAAGACTTAGCCTGTAACCAATTCTTTCAGCATTACACTGTGAGTATATATAAACATCGAAAGACTGTCGATATTCATTTAATTATCATTATTATACAAAGTTTCAGCCAACATGGCTGCCATATACAGTGATAACTGATAAGTACATATAAAACCAGGCTACCGAGGAATATACATCCATTCTTCGGCCATTTTACAGGGGTTGGTTTATGCGGATTTGCCGATATACAGCTCATTAAAGCTTTGTAGTGACCCGAGCCGAGAATGTGGCTCTCAAGCGCTTACTAGTGCGTTCGCATCCGAACCTTTCCCCTGCATTTATAAAGCACAACGGTGCAGTACGCCCCTGACCTTGCCTTGAAGCATGTATAAAGATGCAAGAAATATATACGTATGGGCGATGAGGGAGCGAGGTAAGGTAGCATGAGATCACGGTAAGTGTTGGTTGCCATGGAATTTTTTGATGGGGTCAGTTGTTGGTGGGGTGTTGTCGTCATTGGAGGTGGAGATGGTATGATGAGTTATCATTTGGTTTTGTTAATGGAAAACTAGCCTGATCTTCCATTGTAAGTTAAATGAGACCAAGTAATGGAGGCAGTGGATATAAAAAAGTTTTAAAAAGAAAAGTTTGTTTAAATTTTGCTATGAGGAGATTTTAATAGATTTTAGATACGGATGAAAGGATGTAAGGGTTGTAACAATATCTAGAGAGAATAGCGATTGATTTGGTTCTCACCATACATGTAAAAACATTCTTAATAAATTTCTAGCTTTCAATATACTCCAATATCCTATAAACATGAATTTCATTCTAAATAAAATCATTCCTTGGCATAATCAATATTTTTTCTTTTTATTTATTGTCATTATCAAATCACCATATACTTATGTAGGAGCATATGTATATGTGGTGGAAGAGCATTTCTTTTGTGTTCAGTATCCATGCAATTACTGTGCAGGACTGAGTACACTATAAATTATTATCTATAATTTCAAGATGCATGTCTTTATATTTTTCATTTATTTTTTGGGAAAGATGGAATTAGGCCCTAGCATCCAAAATCAATAGACATTAGTCCATGGGTTAAAGAAAAACCATGCAAAAAATCTCACTTTTAAATACTAGTCATTGGAAAAACTAAGAAAGATACATGGGTATAAGATATAAATAGGACACCCCACGAATGAGGCTTAAGTTTATTTAGATGAACCTCATCTATATTGAAAACCTATGTGCTCTCATATATAAAACCTAATATTTCTCATATGATATTCCGTCGATATCTTATACCCATGACCTTTCTTAGTTTTTCAATATGGGACTATTAATCCCACACATCTCAACATTAATAAAATACTACATTTATGCAGTAGGTTAAGACAACATTTTTTAAAAATGTAAAATGTATATTTTAAAAAAATTTCCTTGCCTTTTCTTCGTAGAACAAGAAAAAATAGCAATTATTGCCGTACTTGTGTTTTAGTTATAGTAATAGAGATTTTTTTTTGAATTTACATGTCAGGCCCAATCAAATACATTACTATTACTATTGCTCTTTATAAAATTCTCTACCCATACAGTAGAATCCATGTTGGATAGGGAAAGAGAGTTGACATACAGTACCTATAATTACGCCCTCTATTTTGTCTTGTATTCAATGAAAAGTTTTGTAGGTTATGGGGCATGGGTGGATAAAGTATTTCTCTTTCTATTAGCTGGCAGGGGTCTAAACAAACCGAATTTGAAGGAGCTAGAGTCACCTTAAGTTCAGCTCATTTATTTTCTTCTTGACTTGAGTTTGGATAGAGCTAAGCTTGGATGATTCAAGTTAATTTGGTGCGGCTTATTTATCTTAGCTCAAGTTTGGCTTGTTTACAGCTAGATTAGCAAACCAACCACGCTCATAAATGAATACTTAAGCTTGGCACACGTTTGTAAGTTTGGATAGATAATAGCTCATTAACCAATATTACTAAAATATCATCAAAATAATTATAAAAAATCCAATGCATCTTGGTACGGTTTCACTAAATGTAAGACATTTTTTCTTCGGTATTTATGGGATGAAAAGTTGACTATTATTTCAAACTATATGTTAGAATATAAGATTATTTTCTCAACCATCATCATAATTTCTGAGTTTTGTTACAATGAGAAAAAATTTGATATGGTAGCAAATGTTGATTTGTTATGCAAAATCATATAAGCCCAAGGCCAAGTTCTTGAACCCAAACCCAAGTTATAGAGTGTTTCTAGAAGAAGTTTAGAAGTTCTAGAGATCTTCTAGAAATTGTTTTAGAATGACTCTAAATATCTTCTAGAAGAACTTCTAGAAACAGTCTAGAAATTCTGAAGAGCTTCTAGAACCATTCATTAGATCCATATAAATATCTTAGGGCTTATTTGAGATGGGCATCAAGCAATCAAGCAAACACAAGCACTTGTGAGTTATAGTGAGCTTTTGTGAGAGATTGAAAGTTTGAGAGCTTTTGTATATTTTGTTGTCCTCAAATTCCTTTTATAAAATAGCTTTCTCCTCATTAGTGCAAAGTTTTCTTTCGCATGTCCTCTTCTCATTTCTCCCTTGTTTACTATATTTCTATCCAAAACCGGCGTTTTCGCCAACAAATTGTATCAGAGTTTAGTTCGGTTCTGGTTTTGATTCCGGAATATGGCATCAATGAATTTTAAGGCAGAGAAATTCGATGGCCGAAACAGCTTCAGCCTCTGGAGGATCAAGATGATCGCTCTCTTGAAGCAATAAGGCGTGTACAAGATCGTGTTCGAACCGGATAAACTCCCGAAGAAGACTATGCCGGAGGAGAAAGAGGAGATGGAGATGAAAGCACGTAGTGTGATCCAATTATCGCCAGCCGATGTAGTGCTCCTTAAGATTTCCGAAGAGGAGACGATGTCTAAACTATGGAAGAAGTTGGAGTCACTCTATTTGAAGAAGTCTCTCACAAATCGGTTATACCTGAAGCAGCGCCTATATATTTTTTGGATGAAAGAAGATGCGTCTATTAAAGACCATTCGGACAAGCTAAATAAGACCGTGATGGATTTGAAGAAAATCGATGTAAAAATTGAAGACGATGATCAAGCTATGATTCTCCTATACTCGCTTACTTCATCATATGACCAGTTCATCAAAAGCATGGTATATGGACGAGACATCCTTTCACTGTAAGATATGTAATCCGGGCTTCACTCAGAAGAGCTCAGAGAGAAGGTGTCATCGGATCGTAGAGAAAATCAAGAAGATGGATTGCTCGCTAGAGAATGCTCACTGATTGATCTCAAAAACTATCTATTAACCGCAATCAAGAACGGCGTCGCTTTACAGCTAGCCGGTGAGTAAGGTCGGTCCATAGGGATGTTGTGAATTTCCTATTCGCTCAAACGAGTTAATTCCGATTGTGGTCGGATTGATTATTAAATCTAAAAACTAAATTAATCTATATCTAAATCTTGCTAGGGTTAGGTCTAGGTTAAGTTTGGAAAGTCAATAAATCTCACCGCTTTCTATACCCATATGAAGATCTAATTAGGTGTTATGGTAATTATTAATAAAAAGGATTAGAATCATTTGGAAAGATATTTCTTCCTCTAAGTTCTTGTCCTTCCTTTATCAATCCTTACCCTAACCTCCATGGAAAACAATTACAACCGGGCCTTTATACTACGGTATCACCGCTACCTCGTGGGATAGGGTGCTGTAGGGAGCGGTATGTGCATGTATGCATAGAGTCCTATGAAAATATATGACGGGCAAGAAAGGGGATGAAAGATCTTCGTCTCTCAAACCTTCCCCAGATCTAACCCTAACAAGCGAGGAGACTACTCACTCATTAGGGAATTAAAATGAATTTATCTAAGGCAGAGAATAAAAGATTAACTAGGGTAAGGAATTAAATTTATCTAGGGCAAGAATAGAAAATTAACCTAGGGCTGAAAATAAAGAACTTACAAAAATGATTCTCTCCAAAAGAATGCTGAAATTTATTAATGAAGGGAGGCATAGCCTTTACAATGATTTAGAGTTCCTATTTAAAGAGGATAGGAAACCTTATGTTACAATTGATTTGCATGTCTACATTTACCAAAATATCCTTAGGAAGACCTAGTCAAAGTAGACTTCAAGATTTGGTAAAATTGTATGTCTCTGTCTCTTTAAAAGAAAGTATTGGGCCTTGAATCTTTGGGCTTCCTTATTATTTGGTTCTTTTATTAAAATAGCTTCTATTTTTCTTCCAGATCTCCAGTGAATAATTGCGGTGGACTTTTAACCGTTCGCTTTGTAATCTTGGACCTTGCATTGCCTTGTACTTTGTGAATTTTATCTTTGATGTAGGCTTGATCAAGAGTCTTCTGTTTGTTGGTCAAAGTCCACTTTTGCATCGTCTTTTCATCGTTTTCACTGTTTTCTGTCCAAGAACCTATAACCTGTAATATGTAGCAGACATGCGTCAAAAGCACCTGTTTATTTATAAAACGAATAAGAATGGGGAATATAATAATACAATATTATGGTGTGAACAAATACCCCCAAACTTATCTTTTGCTCGTCCTCGAGCAAACTTATTTTTTATTCTCTACAAAAAACCTAACCGCACTTTCGCAGGGAAACGCGATTGCACTAAGCTCGTGCAACAAGCCGTTAAACCTCTAGGTGTCCCTAGTAGGAGGAGTGTTGTCTCCTGAGGGTTTTCAGCGGATATTACCCACAAAATCCTATTAATTTGGCTCATTAACTTTAATTCTCCAATTAGGTCTTCTAACAAGGAATTCTATTATCGTCGACTCGTAAATTATCCATCCATATTCTTCACACTTCCTTATTATTTAACTTAAGATTATATATGTTCTATAAACTTACTTAGCTTTCGACATTTCTTAAGTTTTCCTTCTAGGGTTCCATCTCCACTTAGGAATTTTTATCAACTCTACTAAAGATACAAGTTCTATTCTTCATTCCTTTCTCTCATCTAAACTCCAATCACATATCCCTACGTGTGTGTATGAATCACCCCTACACTTGGAAATTCAAATCAAGCAATCATACCCTTGTCCGTTGTCCAAAGCACTTATTAGTTGGTGAATTTTTAAATGAATTTTGCTTACACATCCTTCATGCGACCAGTAATACTTCTTGAGGTACCAACAACCGATTACAAGATGCGTTTGCACATTAAAGCATACTTCCTAGTTTTGCAACACCCAAGACTTTAGCAGTGACTTCCAAACCAGTTGGTCTAAGGCACTAGCTGATGAAGCACCCTCGCTAAATATTTTTCTATTTTTGCAGCCTTAAGTAATCACAAAAACCAGTGTTCATTTTTTCTTTATTCACACATGAATTTTTTTCTTTTATTTTCATTGTACTAAGGACTTTAGACAAGAGCATTTCAAGGTCTCTTCTACTATTCCAAATTTCAAGGTGCGTGATTGTGCAAATTGTAGGGTATACATTTTCAGAATCTAGACTTAAGCTAGGAACCATTTTTCAAACTTATACTCTAATAAGAACATCAATACTTTTCCTTTGTTTCAACTTAGCCCAAGAACTGAACTCAAAATTTGCCTATTTCTAAATAAACTACAAATACATATACTTTTTACCGTTAAACTTTAAGGGAGGTTATTTTTAGGGCTTTTAATTTACTAAGTCTAAGATCTAGTTGTTCCTAACTAGTTAACCTTTTTGTCAAACTCAAGTCAATTAGCCAAAATTGAATACAATAATTTTTATAATTTTCCAAATTCTTTCAATTTTTATGGGTTTTAAAATAAGTATGCAAATGCAAAAATATACACAAATGAATGCGAAGGAAGAAGACGTACCGAGCATACCCCCAAACTTAAACTTGACAGTGTCCTCACTGTCATGCTACACCAAGAGGGTCAAAATGCCGGCACTCCCCTGTTTATTTATTTATAATAATTTTTTTTATTTTATTGTTTTGAAATTTTTTTGTTATTTTTTTATAGAAAAAGAAAACATAAAATATATATACATATATACAATAAGGTCCTCCCCAAACTAAGCAAGGCCTTACATAAGCCAAAGGTGAGCACCAACCATTCAAAAATCTTATCATGGTAATGGTAGGGTTGGTGAAAGAATGGAGTGGAAAGAAAAGAAATGAGAAGCACACGAGACCGAATGGGAAGAAGAGTGGAATATGGTCTCGGCGGAGGAGAAGAATGGCGGAAAAGAGAAAGAAGTGGAGTACGATCTTGAGGGTGTAACTCGAGTGAGTAAATTAGCGCAATTTGTGATGACCGAAGTGTTAAAAGTGATTGTGCTAATCTATCAACTCGTCATGAAATGGGGTCAAATCCCTCAAGATTCGCAAGAAGGAATGGGTACGCCGAACTTGGTATTGGAGATGAAAGCGTAACGGTCTCTTGTACGGTCGGAACGATAGGAAGGACGAAAGGGAGTGAATTAGGGATAGTGTTATTCTCACCTAAGTAATCTGTCGCGAACTTGAAGGATTCCATCAATGGTTCGAAACAACTGTAAGCAACCGAGTCTGATGGTTCGACTAACTCATCTAAAAATGTAAATGACTCAAACTCAGGCGGTGAGTCATCAACATCGTCCGAAAAAGTGAAACACTCGTACGTGTTATCGTCTGTGAGAACTGTATTAGATTCAAAGAGAAATTTTTCAAACTCACAGTCTTCAAGCGTGATATTAGGCGTGGTCGGAACGATGGAAAGGAGGGAGGGTGATTTAGGTAAAGGTTCAAGAGGATGAATTGGAAAATCCGACACATCAAACAAAAATGGTTCAACCTCAATATTATTCTCACTACTCTCCTCAATATTATCCTCATAATTCTCCTTAATACTTATCTCATCCATGCCATTATCATCAAAACCAAGACGCATATGAAGTTCGGGAGAAACAATTAATGACTCGGGATGATGAATTGGACATAAAATTTCAATCAAATCGAAGGTTCATCATCCGAAATATTCCCGGCGTCTATATCCTCAATCAAGTGAAAATCAATATTTTCTGACACCTCATCAAAAGTATGGATATTTATCGATTTAGGTTCTAGAGTGAAGGTGTAAAGGTAAAAAGGATTACGTGTGGTTTCACTCGAAAGGGGTTCTTCACAATCTGGCAAATCAAGCACTACAAAGTCGCACAACTCATCATTTTGGACACATGTTTGAAAATTGGAGTTGTTGGATTCAATTGGGTATGGGTAAGTTTGATTTGGAAAGCCTCTCGCATTCTCACTCTGTCCAACCGCCTCCTTATACATTGAAAAATTTGAAGCTAGTTGGAAACTAGCTGCCTGTTCACTAGGTTGCATAAGGGCGGCTACAGACGCTTCCACATTCCTAACCATTTTGTTTGTTTCTAAGATATAAGCCTCCAACGACTCTTCCAAACTAGACTTGGGTGGTAAGGGGGTTTCGGTAAAAGATTCGAAATTGTGTGGATATGTGAAACTTCCAAAAGGCTGTGTAGAAACAGTGTCTAGTAAAGGTGGAAAAGTCGGGTAGGACTGGTAGGAAGTGGATGGTTGGACAGGATTAGGGTCAACATGTGGATAAAAAGGTGGATGGACTTGTTGATTCCTAGAACTAGATGAGGGGAGAGGGGTAAAAGATCGGCTACGAGATTGAGCAATGTGCTCAGCAATGGACATCGGTTTAGGAGTTACAGCAGGACTTGAAAAGGTGGTGTCAACGTACGAAGGTGGTGAAGGTTGACATGGTTGACACAAAGTGGGTTGCAAAGTCAAACTGTTTCTCCTAGACGCTTCTATTTGATCTTTCAAAGAAATTTTGGGCACGGAGGGATCTTCCTTAAATCGACCGAAACAATTGACGAACGACGCAAAGTTAGGTTCGGGATACTAAAGTTCGGCAAGAGATTTGTGATGTGGGGTACCCATGATGTCAGAAGGAGAAGAGAAAGAAGGTGGATGTAAGTGGGGTGCAAGGATTTCTTAGCGACAAAATTTTGCAAGTTTTTATAAAAAAAATTCCTTTTTCTCTTTATTTAGAACTGTTTGCAAAAAGATTTTCGAAAAAAGAGCTAAGACACACTTTCGATCAACCAAAAATGCACAATCAGGCCTAGATCTAGGGTCACCTAGGTCAGCTAGACAACTCATAGAAATAGGACATCAAACCGTCTCTTCACCGCCAATTGCGGCCAGGTAAGTGCCAGGTAAGTGGGAGGCTCCCCGCTACAAGTAGCGGTCCTAATTAAGTAACCACTTGCCTTAGACACACTTGCCTAGACACCGCAAAGTCAGGTTAGGATAAACGGTCGGTGCCTATAACTAGTCCTCTGTCCTATTGAGCTCGAAGTCCTTAGGGCTGAGTCTAGTATTTTTTTAATTAAGAATGGTCAATGCAAATGCTTTATGTGATTTCTGGGGTCCTGGGAAGGGTGATGAAATCCCCACCCAATCTGAATTGGTCAAAAGCCCCTTAAAGTCCGATTAAAGATATGCAAAACAGTAAATCACTTGCACGCAAATCTTTTTGTGAATTTCAAAGTTTGCAAGTTTTCTAATTAAAATTTTCCTTTTTCCGCTTGCTCTTTATTTGGAAAATTATTTTTTTTTAGAAAAAAGATTAAGGATATGCAAATCAGAAAAGATCACTTGCAATCAATTATTATTTTAAGCATAGCGCAACGAATCCTGCATGAGATTTGTTATTTGGAAAGGAAAAGATTTTTTTTTAAAGCGCACAAAATTCTGCAGGAATCTTTCAGAGAAAAATATATCTAGATTTCCAGATCTAGAATAGAGGACCTTACAGAGGAATTTTCAGACGAAGATGCAATAGGAAAACTGCGTTGCCACGGTCTAAGAGTCCTCCCGCGGCGGAACGACGGAAAGGCGGCGGCGGCTCGGATCCCCAGAATTTTTCTGACGTTCTGTGTTGACCAGATGGCGGCGGTTCCGCGGTCCTAAGTGGGTTAGCGCGGCGGAAGGGCGGCGCAATGGAGGGCTCGGGTCTCGGGAAAAATTCTACTTCTATGATTTTGAAGTCCCCTTCTGTTTTGATATTTTGTTTTCTGTTTCTCTCTTCAGACTTTTCCAGATCCGAAATTGTTTGTAGATCCTGCAAAATTCAAACAACAAAGTATCCTTTCCAAAAATAACAGATGATATATTTTTATATTTTTGTGAATTTTTCAGATTTTTATGATTTTTAATTTTAGATTAACCCGAAATTGCAAAAAGGAAATAACACGCCATCCCCGGCAACGGCGCCATTTGATTGATCTCAAAAACTATCTATTAACCGCAATCAAGAACGGCGTCGCTTTGCAGCTAGTCGGTGAGTACGGGTCGGTCCACAGGGATGTTGTGAATTTCCTATTCGCTCAAACGAGTTAATTCCGATTGTGGTCGGATTGATTATTAAATCTAAAAACTAAATTAATCTATATCTAAATCTTGCTAGGGTTAGGTCTAGGTTAAGTTTGGAAAGTCAATAAATCTCACCGCTTTCTATACCCATATGAAGATCTAATTAGGTGTTATGGTAATTATTAATAAAAGGGATTAGAATCATTTGGAAAGATGTTTCTTCCTCTAGGTTCTTATCCTTCCTTTATCAATCCTTACCCTAACCTCCATGGAAAACAATCACAACCGGGCCTTTATACTACGGTATCACCGCTACCTCGTGGGATAGAGTGCCGTAGGGAGCGGTATGTGCACGTATGCATAGAGTCCTATGAAAATATATGACGGGCAAGAAAGGGGATGAGAGATCTTCGTCTCTCAAACCTTCCCCAGATCTAACCCTAACAAGCGAGGAGACTACTCACTCATTAGGGAATTAAAATGCATTTATCTAGGGCAGAGAATAAAATATTAACTAGGGCAAGGAATTAAATTTATCTAGGGCAAGAATAGAAAATTAACCTAGGGCTGAAAATAAAGAACTTACAAAATGATGCTCTCCAAAAGAATGCTGAAATTTATTAATGAAGGGAGGCATAGCCTTTACAATGATTTAGAGTTCCTATTTATAGAGGATAGGAGACCCTATGTTACAATTGATTTGCATGTCTACATTTACCAAAATATCCTTAGGAAGAGCTAGTCAAAGTAGACTTCAAGCTTTGGTAAAATTTTATGTCTCTGTCTCTTTAAAAGGAAGTATTGGGCCTTGAATCTTTGGGCTTCCTTATTATTTGGTTCTTTTATTAAAATAGCTTCTATGTTTCTTCCAGATCTCCAGTGAATAATTGCGGTGGACTTTTAACCATTCGCTTTGTAATCTTGGACCTTGCATTGCCTTGTACTTTGTGAATTTTATCTTTGATGTAGGCTTGATCAAGAGTCTTCTGTTTGTTGGTCAAAGTCCACTTTTGCATCGTCTTTTCATCGTTTTCACTGTTTTCTGTCCAAGAACCTGTAACCTGTAATATGTAGCAGACATGTGTCAAAAGCACATGTTTATTTATAAAACGAATAAGAATGGGGAATATAACAATACAATATTATGGTGTGAACACTCACTGAGGCGTGGCAGTAGAAGCTCCAGAGATAAGTCTTGGGGAAGATCAAAATCAAAGAACCCTAAAGTCGAAAAGTGCTATTATTGCAAGAAGAAGGGGTACTGAAAGAAGGACTTCTCTCAGCTGAAGGATAAGGAGAAGAAGAAGCCATCGAACATGGCAAGTGTTGCGGAGGAGACTTCAAATATAGGCAATGACGATTTAGTACAAGCTATTTGCACATCTACCGATGTGCAAAGCTCGTGGATCCTAGATTCAGGATGTTCTTATCATATGACCCTAAACTGGAGTCACTTTTCGACATATCGTGACATTTATGGTGGATCGGTTTTCATGTGCAATGATGTGGCTTGTAAAGTCATTAGGATAGGGAAGGTCCGAACTAGGATGCATGATGGGATTGAAAGGATATTGACAAACGTCAGGTACTTGCCGGATCTGAAGAAGAATCTCATTTCCTTGGGTGTTCTGGATTCGCTTAATTGGAAGATTGTGATCGATGGTGGTACTATGAAAATCCTTCGAGGATCTATGGTCATCATGAAAGAAAGGAAGGCTGGTAATTTATATCTACTTCAAGGGCACACTATCACAGCTGAGTCCGCATTTATATCTTCTGATACAGATCTAGATTCACCATAATTGTGGAATCTGCAACTTGGTCATTTGAGTGAACGAAATCTAGAGGTGCTCCACAAGAGACGTTTGATTGGGGGTGTAAATTTGAAAAGCTACACCTGTGAAGAAAGTGTATTGGGAAAGCAATATTGGGTGAAGTTCGGTACAAGTGTGTGTTTGACGTGAAAAATTCATCAACTAGCAATAAACATGCATTTAGATATTCATTTTAGTCAACAGGAAAAAGATCGCCAAACATGGGATCTGGACTATAAGGATTAACAAATCAGTACATAAAGTTCTCTAGCTCCCTCTCAGCCCTCTCTACCATGTCGTAACGGCAATTCTCACGAAAAGTCCATCCCCACCTATCAGCACCATGCTCGTCGGCAAAGAAAAACATGATAGCCCGCAGAGCCCGTTTGACTCAATATATGAATGGAGCGGTCCTTTAGAAGCTTCGTAATCAAGAATGCCTCGTGAATGCAGTTGATCTTGTCCTCCGCTGCGTCAAGCATCACTAAAGTCATTTCCACCGGATGAGCAGGAATATCGTCATGAATGGTAAGGAAGATCATTCAAAACCACATAGAGCCGGCGAGAAGAGGAGATCCCCTACAGGCTAAAGCTCGTGCATCACTGTGTCATACTGAACATCCGTAAGAACATGATTCGCTAGGCATGCAGCGAATCGAGGAATAATTTACCTAATGGGCACCTCCTATGGCTATCGAGGAGCATGTGGGCGACTGGAATCCATGGTTATTTCTCTGTGAAAGTGAAAGAAAAGGTGGACACTTTTTCAAATTATAAAGAGAAATATCCAAACCTTGGCACAAATTTTTTTGCACATAATTAAAGTTCGAACGATTCTCAAGTTTTAACCAAAAGAAAGTGTTGGAAAAGAGGACGACGGCTCAAAAAATCACAAGATCATTTGTTCGCACCTATTTAAGTGCGCATCAGTATGAAGTGCGCACTTGAATAAAGAGGTCAAGGATATTGCACAAGTGCGCACATGAAGAAGGCAACTTTGATGACATGCGCATCAATATACATTTGCATGTGTAAGAGCACAAGGCAGCTGCGATACGTGCTTACGTGCAAAGCACGTGCACACATACCAAATGTTCAAGATACGCATGCATCACCTTTGCAAGTGGAAAATGTCATTTCTGGGAAATGCAACTTGTGTGCGCATGCACACCCTGACCATAGCCAATCATATTATAGAAGAAAAAAATTTCTATAAATAATAAAAATAACAAATCAAATTTAGAGATCTAAATCCAACGGTGCGCATGCATCCAAATGATGATCCAACGGTGTGCATGGGTTCAATTGGTTAAAATCGAATAAAATCATACCTTAACAGGTGCAATAATAGATAAAAAATCTAACGGTGCGCATGCACTCATTCTCTAATCCAACGGTGCGCAAAAGCCCCAATCAAATAAAATCAATAAAGATCAATTAAAATCGAATAAAAATTGAATAAAATTAATTTACTCATAACAAACCTTAACAACCCATAATTTTTCCACTCTTATAAATAGAAGCCCCATTCACAGAAATTATAGAGAGTCAACCCTCCCATAAGCTCAAGAAAATCATCTTCTTCAACTTCAAAGCAGGTAAAAATAAAAAGAGAAGAAAATTTATCCTCTCCCAAAAAAGTTTTGCTTTAATATAGAAACCTTTGTTTCTTCTTTGAATCCATTAATTCACAAATAAAAGATCAAAAGATCTTAGGGTTGATCTTTTTTTTACAAAAGTTTCAACTTTTGTGAGAAATTAATCCTAAGTTTAAGAAAAACCCATCATGGATGTCTCCGCACCATAAAAAAATTAAGGCTTTTGCTTCTTAAAAAATAAAAGAAGAAGGAAAAGAACAGAAAATTAAAGAAACAAAAGTCATTGCTTCTTATTGAAAGCTTCTGCTTTCTTATCTAAACAAGTGCGCACCCAAATCAAGTTTGCACCTAATCAAAAATTGTCTATGGAAAATAAATTCCCTGGATATGTGCGCATCATGTGATATGCACGTATGCACACTTGATGGATGCCGCCTATGAAGACATGTAAGTCAGATGATATGCACATGCGCGCACTCGTTGAATATTGCTCACGGATATGCGAGCGTCACGTGACATGCTTGTTGACTTTTAAATACATGTGCATATATATACATGCGCACATATGATTCTGAACCGATAACAAGTGCGAGCCTATGTGATATACACGTATGTAACACCCTGACTTGAAATAAGTGTGTAACCACGTGCAAAGCACGTGCGCACACTTTTCAGATAAAACAAATTTGCATGTGCGTCCTATGCACACTTGCGCACTTGGACAACAAGCTATTTTTCGATTAAATTAAGTATTGAAGTTTTTACTTCTCATATTGATCAAAATATTAATAAATCTAAGTTGATCTCAGTCTCAAAAAAGACTAGCGGTCCTTAGTTTATACTTGTTAAGTTGATCTTAATCCAAAACATGATTAACTGTCCTTAACCATATTCCTGAATTGATTTTAGTCTCAAGGACGACTAACGGCGCTCAAATGACATATTTCGAATTGTTGGACCTCATTTACATGAGATATACGTCTTAGGTTCAATCCCAAATCCAATATATACGGATTTGGGTTAATCTGCGCCCTACGAGCGACAACAAAACTAGTCTCCATATACAATCCAAGGGCAACCTCAAAATAAATAATATACAACACTACACAAAGTGATCTACTTGGAGAAGGTGAAAGTTGTTATCGCAATGCGATAGAGTAATTAACTACAGGGGTTTGCGTCTGCAGGGAAAAGAGTCCCTACAATAAAAAAAAACCTCCTATAAGAGAGGGAATCTGATAAGTCATGCTACAACGGTCGCATCTATCCAAACTTCCAATATACGGTATCATAAATCAACTTGGTATTTTCGGAGAGGTGGATGGATATATTCCAAATAACATCTTCTCCCGTATTAAGGCTAGACATCCACCCGACGCCTCAGACCCGTCTCCGGCGGTAAACAGAATCTGACATGCTCGGTGGGACCTTTTCCTTTTTCCACTCCACACTTTGTTTGTCGTGTTTCGCCAACAAAATCGTGGTTTGCTATGTTTATGGTTGCTCTTGGAATTTGGGATACTAAAAGTTGTTGTTTCACCTCCATGCAGATTCAATGGCTTTCACTTGCACCAACTGCAACGATAACTCTCATGCTAACTTCACCCTATCTGTAGGAGTCATCTACGGGCCAAATGCGGCATCAATATTCTCCATGCCAGCAGAACAGGTCGTCTAAGTGACCACCGGGTTGTTCTTTAGGACCATACTCCCATCACTGAACTTTGACGTCCCAACGCCTAAGGAAGAAGCTCCACGGAATTCGTCCTTTGATCGGCTAACCACCGCGGTAGGCTCCGCTGACAAGTTGTCCAGCTCTAAAGTTTCAGTCTTCAATAGGCTGAAGAAAAGCTCAATGGGCCCCACGAAGAAGCCCATAATCCCTTAGAGGGATGTCCCTAAGCAGCTGGTCATCCCCGCTCCTGCTCCGCGTGAAGCAAATAATAGTGCTTCACCCCTAAGGCAGTCTGTCTTCAACAGACTGACCACCTCTACTCCAGCTCAACCGAGAACGTCGGTCTTTCACAAGCTGACACTGGGTGAAACTCCCAAATGACGCAAGGGCATGATAAGGAAGCCTGTGATGCTGAGAAGGTTCTCGCTGTAAGACATGCTCGACATTTCCAATGGCGCCGAGTAAGATAAGCTGGGGGCAATTCCCTTTTTGGACTTACCCCACCAGTTCTTGTGGTGGATGTTGATGATGTTGTTCCAACCAGGAACAGTTTCGAACCGCTTAGAAGGGTTCGCCAAAAATCTCTCATCGCTATATTGAAAAGATCACCGCCTCCTGCAGAGGCACCAAAACAGTCAAAGCCGGGGCACTCCCATAAGAGGCTCTCTTCAAAAATTCCTAGAGTTTAGAAGAAAGTCCAAGACTCTGTCATCGATGAAAACTACGCCCGTCAGCCGAAAAAGTTCAAGGGTCGACAAGAGAACGAAAATTCCTCTGCCATACAGCAAGGGAATTCTCAAAAAGCAGTTCCTCTCATATTGGTTCCTCCTACTGCGGCTTCCCGCAAAAGAGTTAGGCAAGAAAAGGTTCGAGTGCCTGAAGCAAAACCCAAAGGCCAGAGTTTCAAGCGCCCCAAGTCTGGGGGAATAATCATCTACACGGTCTATATGGATGGTAGTAAGGAAGAAAGTCGCACTTTTGTTAGTCATAAACCACATACTCGGTTACTAACGAAAGCCTAGATGCAACAAGAAAAGCTCCAAGTTATGCTCTCCAAGATGGAAGTACTCACCGGCTCTAAAGAAGGTCCGGACAAAGAAATAAAAGAGCGCCAAAAGCAGTAAACCGATACCGATTTCCTGAGGTGGGTGCTTGAAAAGAAAGACAAGGAGGCGGCTGAGCAAGTCGCTAATATAAAGTAGATGGCTCTACTGTTTCAATACATGGTTGAAATGCTGATCCAGTCATAACCGCCGGCCGAAAAACCACCGGTGGTTATTGAAAATGATAAGAGGGAGACGTCAAACCCTCCTCAGGCCCTATCAACGGTCAAAGTGGAAACGATATCAAAGGCGGCGTTGGATGACTACATCACCCAACAAATTAAGGCTTATCAAGAAAATGAAGCCGCAAATCAGCTGGTCAAGACGGGTCGACCATATCCGACATGGCACGACCAGATGAAATACCCTTCGGGATATACGATCTTGAAGTTCCATATATATAAAGGAACGGGTAACCCTCCTTAGCATGTTGCACAGTTCAAAGCCCTGTGTGGCAATACCAGGGGCGATGATAAATTGTTGCTCCGCCAATTCATCGGAAGTCTATCATAAACGGCTTTCGAATGGTACTCGGAGCTCCCGAATGACTCCGTCAAGAACTTTTCCGAGATGGAACTGCTGTTTATTCATAGGTGCACCAGCGCGAGTGAGCGCACTCCAATCACCGCGTTGATCAACTCAAGAGTCAATCTAGGCGAGACATGGGTCCATTGTGTGATCCGATGGTGGCGAACAACACATTGAAGAGTTCTCGGCTGTGGGGATGTTCATAGGGACCGTCGATCCTCAATCGACCATGTTTCAATTTATGACCTTCTTCAAGCCCACCACATTCCAGGCACTGATCGATAAACTGGACCAGATGGATCAGATAGGCCATAGTCCTTCCTCTTAGAGCAAAGATCCTCGAAATAATAAAGGCAAGGGAAAGGCGGCCTTTGTTGCTAATACTCAGCAGCAGCCGAACGACCCGAAAGCAGCCGCCCGACAAAACAACAGCCGCATGCGCCCTACCTTAGAAGAAAGAATGGGACGTGCGTATTCATTCCCTTGTGACAAAATAAGAAGATTGTTCGAGCTTGCCATGAGGAATTGAACATTGTCTGAATCACGGCGACCTGTACAAGCTGATAATGTCAACAACTCTAACTACTGCCCCTATCACCAAGTAGTAAGCTATCCAATTGAAGACTGCTGCGTCTTTAAAAATCGGGTCGAGAACCAGTATCAACAGGGCAAATTCACATTGTCAGATAATTGGAAGGTAAATCCACCTCAAAAGAATGCCCCCAAGAAAGTTGATACACAGGGGGCATCCTGCTCGATCATGGAAGAAGCTCCATGGGAAGTATTTCTTTCGGCAAAAACCAAAAGAATGCTGAAAAATCTGCAAACATGCCCGGCGATCAAGTAGAAAAGCTCGTTTGAGCCCGAGATTATAAAAGGGATTTTGAAGCCACGTCCCACACCAAAAATCGCCGACAAGGTGAAAAGACCCCAAGTCAAACTTTTGAAGTCTTCCAAGAAAAAGAAGACTAAGAAGATCAAGAAGCCCATACAGCCCGCTGAGTATGTTGATAGGCGCACAGACCTCAAAAAGTATATAGACACGCTGGAAGAGTACAATCAGAAAGCGTGAATACTGGTTACACTTAAATAGTTCCTCCAGCATATTCTCGAGGAAAAGGACAGTGATGACGATAACTCATCGGAGGAAGCGGAAGAACGTGTGGAAAGCTACCACATGGTCTTCCATTCATCCATATATGATGAAGAACCTTCGCCAGCGTCGGAAAGCGGCATGGATGAACTGGGGGCGGAATCGGCGCTAAATATCCTGAAACTTCTAGAAGAAGATCCAATTGAAAGGCTGCTGGAAGAAGATTTTCAAAAGAGCAAAGATGATCAGGAAAGCGATGTGACAATATATGAAAAGGCCAAACAACAGCATTTGGACAAAGAAGTTGTGGCAAGGATGAGTTATGAAGCTCTCCGACCGAACCAAAGCATGCCTGCAAAGAATAAGAGCAGGACCAAAGCCGAGAAGCGGTTTGCCAATGCTATATTAATGGGAATGAGGCTACCGCCTCTCATGATGTACACTCCTGGGATTCCTTACATCGATGGTGGAGAGGGATACCCGAAATACTACATGTATCATCGACGGGTCATCCATCCCATCGATGAATGAAACACCTTTAAGAAGTGGTGGCAAATTACGTTGCCACAGAAGACATTTTAAGAAGGAAAAGCGTGAAGCGTGCGCTCGTCGATACGAGAGCAGCAAGACTGTAGCGGACAAGGAAGAAACCATCATTTGCTATATGGTTAATACCGGCTCTAAAAAGGAAAGCTTTCGGTTTCTCACGTTCGGGAGTGACTTTGACGATGAAGTGCCCCTCAACCCTCTTTTCGAAAGCTCCACCTTGGAAAAAGAAGAGGAGGAAAAGGATTGCGGAAACATTCAGCTGCGCAACCGCATCCTGCCTAAATAGAACCTCAGAGCTGCAAACAAGGGTTCTAATAAAAAAGATAAAGGGAAAGGGAAAATACCCGAGGAGATCGAGGTCGATAGAGAGGTCGATAAAAAAAGTCGCCAGAGAACTCACTGCAAATGACCTACCTAAGAAAACTAAGGTGGATTATAATATCCTTGCGCATTTGAGGAAGATACAATCATAGCTGAGCATATTGGATGCCCTACTCTTGTCCAAAGAGGCACGAGACTCTTTGATCAAGGCCTTACAAGAACCTGATCAGTTTCAAGCCTTCCTCGCGGAAGAGAAAATGAAGAATGAACTTGAAGAAGTACACATGGCTGATATTAAATTCAGCGAGGAAGATCTCCTCGTTGGAACATACGAGCATAATCGACTGCTATATGTTACCGGATACTGCCATCACATCAAGATAGAGAAAATCTTTGTCGACAACGGATGTTCTGTCAACCTCCTCAATGTTAGAGTGTTGAAGGAGATATGTATAAATGTTTAGCATCTTGACCGGAACAAGATTAATATCTTGGGGTTCGACTCGCAATCATCACGAATGCTTGGGTCCGTAATATTGACGCTCTGCTTCGTGCAGCTCGTTACCGACATCGAATTTCATACCATTAACGCCAAAACATGTTATAATGCTCTACTTGGCAAGCCTTGGCTACGCGAGTACAATGTCATCTCTTCTTCACAATATCAGTGTATGAAGTATTTCAAGGATGGCTTAGAGTACACCGTCATGGGAGAACATAATCCTTTCTCGGTAAATGAGGTGCAAAATTATGAAGATGCAAAATACTTTCATCTAGATTTTGAAGATACCGAAAGGTGCTACAAACCAGAAAATAAGAAAAAATCAGTGGCCACAATATCGGTCTTCGGAAGTTATACTAAAGAAGATGAACATATAGTTTACACAGGACAACCTCAGAGGGAGAGCAATAAATCCGGACCGCCAGCCCCTATCCCGGTCTTTGGCAGCGACTCCGAAGACAAGACTAATGCGGTGTTCTCCATTCGTCCATCGACGCAGACTCTCGCCGAAGTGGACCAAAGTCTACATATTATGATGGCTCTGCCTCGACACTATAAGGAACTCGACGCTCTTAATAGTTATAGCGTACAAGAGTTGGAAACTTTCTATGTGCCTCCAAGGCGAAAGGTAAAAAGACGATTCTCTTTTATAAATCTAAAGAGACCAAGGTAGAAAAGGAAATATGGGATGGAGCCAATCCAACTCTTGACAAGTTCCAGTCCATCCGCATGCAAAGATATTATGCGAAAGAATTAAAGGAGCTATTAAAGAGTTAAGGTGTGCCTTTCGAACAAACTGTTCGATAAGCCCAGTTCTATAAAAAGGATTTGGGATATCTCCGAATGGGAGCAAAGTCTCGCTCGAATGACTCCAAGTCCATCACTTGAAGAGCAGATTGACAGAATAATAAGGATAGCTTGTCAAGAAAGCCAAGAAAAACACAGTCGTGAAATGGCCTTATATGAAAAGGCTAGAAAGCAGCGTTCCAGTGAGCAATCAGCGGAAGAAGTAGATCATAATACTCTTCATCCACAGCCCCTTGTGTACTTCCGTGAAGAAGGAAAATGCCGAAGCAGAGACAAGAATAAGGAAACGATCGCAGGCAATGTTCAAGGACAACAAAGCAGGTCCAAGACGACTTTTAAACGAGAAAAGTTCGGTTGGAGACCATCCCTCATAGAGAAGATGAGTCGGAGGTATTCTTTCCCTTGAGATAAAATGGAGAAGATATTCAGCCTTTTCATAAAATACCAGATGATGACACTTCCGGAGTCTCGGCATCCTAGACAGATAAATGAATTCAATCATACGGATTATTGCTCCTATCACTGAGCAATAAGTCACCCACTCGAAGACTGTTTCACGTTCAAGAATTGGGTGGAAGACCAATATCAATAAGGCAGGTTCATGCTGTCCGATAGCTGGAGGATAGGCTTGCCACAAAAGCACGAGCCGAAGAAGACTTAAGCCATCAGATTGGGACCGCTCGACCAAAGAAATGGAAGCGGACTCGTACCTGCCACATGATAACATTCTCAAAAGAGAGAGATGCCGAGAATATGATTGACCTCTTCAGATGCTTCATAAACGAAGACTATGATGAGGAGATTTCAGAATTTCCACTGGTACCAAAAGTGTTAGAGGATGGGATACATACCACGGCAGAAAACTAAAGGAAAATCGACTTGGGAATGGAGGATGATCCGAGACCGACGTTCGTCAATAAGCTGCTATCCAAAACAAGTAGCCACATTAAAAGATGTGCTTATGCAGTACAAAAATTGCTTCGCTTAGAATTACTCTGAAATGCCGGGTTTAGATCCAAATGTAGCGGTACACAAGCTGGCCATATCACCATAAATAAAGCCGGTCAAGAAAGCGCCAAAAAGGATGCGGTTTGAACTTGAGAAGAGTATCCATGCCGAAGTCAAGAAATTGATCGACTCTGGCTTCATCCAGGAAGTCCAATATCCCGACTGGATCGCCAACATCTTTCCAGTGATGAAGAAAAATGGGACGGTTTGGATCTGCGTGGAATTTCGGGACCTCAACAAGGCGTGCCCAAAAGATGACTTCCCAGTGCCCGTTACCGAGCTTATGATCGGCAACACTTCCACCCATGAAGTCTTCTTCTTCATGGATAGATCTTCAGGATACAACCAGATAAAGATGGATCCTGAAGACCAGAAGCATACCGCCTTCTGGACACCGTTGGGCGTATTTTTTTACAAGGTGATGCCCTTCGGTTTGAAAATGCCAGAGCCACATACCAAAGGGCCATGATGAAGATATTCGATGACCTCATACACGAGGTCATCGAATTCTATATCGATGATCTCGTGGTCAAAAGCAAATTTCATGAGGAGCACTGGGAATATCTAAGGATCGTGTTCGGGTGTCTTCAGAAATATAATCTGAAGACGAACCCTTTAAAGTGCACGTTTGGAGTCTCGTCGGGCAAATTCCTAGGCTTCATCGTCCTCCACCGGGGATCGAAATTGATCTCTCAAAGATCAGGGCAATTATGGAAATGCCCTCGCCAAGAACCCTCAAACAACTGCGATCTCTCCAAGGAAAGATCGCATATATCCGGCAGTTCATAACCAACCTCTCCGGAAAATGTCGGTCTTACAGCCATCTAATGAAGAAGGGGATCCCGTTCGTATGGGATCAAAAATGTCAAAAGGCATCGGAGGAAATCAAACAATACCTGCAAAATCCGCCAGTATTGATGCTCTGGTTAAGGGAAAGCCCCTTATCCTATATACAACAGCCCTTGAGGGTTCTCTAGACGCGTTATGGATACAGAAGAATGACCAAGGAAAAGAGAGAGCTCTTTACTATCTAAGTCAATTTCTTCTGGGCGCAGAAAGTAACTATTACCCTATTGAAAAGCACTGCCTGGCACTGATCTTTGTTATAATGAAGTTCGGACACTAAGCACTGGCGCATAAGGTCCATCTCATATCAAAGGTGGATCCCCTTAAGTATCTGATTTCAAAGTCCATACTGATGGGAAGGCTTGCCAAATAGGCCCTCCTACTGATGGAGTTCTCGATAACATATCGACCCCTCAAAGCGGTGAAAGGATAAGCAATCGCCGAATTTCTTGCGGAACAACCGATACCAGCCGATTCTCCCCTAAACTACGAATTGCAGGATGAACATGCGTTCGACGCGGTCAAAGAGGAGGAAGAAGAAAATGAATCTCGATGGGAGCTTTACTTCGATGGAGCATCTTTCATGAAGCGGAGAAAGAAGAACACCCCCATAATCAAAGCTGAGGTGGGCCTTATTTTCATGACCCAGCAAGGAAGAATATTGCGTTATGCTCTCTCCTTGATGGAGCCCAGGACTAATAATGAAGCTGAATACGCAGCTTTAATAGCCGGTCTTGAGATCGCTATCGATATGGGAATCAAGGACCTCCTAATATACGGAGATTCTCAGCTGATTGTCAGTGAGGTAAATGGTGACCACAAGACATGCAAGCCAGAACTAATAAGGTATGGCGAAAGAGTGCAGCAGCTGCTAACCCAAATCCCTTCATATACCCTAGAAAACGTGCCGCAAGCAAAAAACAGCAAGGCGGATGCGTTAGCCAAGTTAGGTAAAGAATTGGCCGATAAAGACCTCGATGACGTAAGGATCATTGTCCAAAGTCGCAGGATCCTAGTGCCAGAAGATATACCTTTGGAAGTTTTGATGGAGCTATCCGAAGAAAAAGGCATGATCGAAGAAGTTTCTCTCAAAATAGAAAATGAAGAAGAAGTCGAGGACTGGAGGCAAGTCTTTATAGGCTACTTTAAGTCCCAACGAACACCTGAAACTGCGTCATCTAAACATCAGCTTATGAAATGAGCTCTGTCGTTCGCCTTCGTCAACGATACTCTATACAAGAGATCCTTTGACTTTGTATCGTTAATATTCCTAGGGCCGAAGGAAGTAAAGAAATTCGTCCAAGAAGTACACGGTGGACTTTGCGGCTCCCATCAAGCATGACAAAAAATGATAATCAAGATAAAATGAATGGGCTATTACTGGCCCACGATGATCCAAGACTGCCTCGAATATGCGAAGCGGTGTCACTCGTGCCAAATACACGGGGACTTCATACATCAGCATCTGAATTCGCTGCATCCAATGGTAGCTAGTTGGCTATTTGAGATGTGAGGAACAGATATCATCGGCCCTATCGAACCAGCGTCATTCAGAAGACATTGGTTTATATTAGTATCAACCGATTATTTCTCTAAGTGAGCAGAAGTGGTACCGCTAAGGGAGGTGAAGACAGAGAATATCCTCCATTTTTTCAAAACTCATGTCATCTACCGGTTCGGAACTCCACGACAGATAATCTCGGATAATGGACCAGCGTATAGAAACCACAAAAGAAGCCGCTTCGCACAACAATACAAGATAGACTGGAGATACTCCTCGGTCTATAATCCTCGGACCAATGGTCTAGCTGAAGCATTAAACAAGTCCTTGACCGAGCTTATAAAGAAAATGGTGTCAAGGAATAAGAAAGACTGGCATGAGAGGCTGCATGAAACTCTTTGTACGTACCGAATGAAGTTCAAGATGGCCACAAATACAACATCGTATGCACTGGTGTTTGGCACTGAAGCATTACTCCCACTGAAAATAGAACTCCTTTCATTATGAGCGGCAGATCAATACGAGCCAACGGATGAAGAAAATGCTCATCTTCGGCTCGAAGAGCTCGATGCTCTCGATGAAACCCACCTTGTAGCACAGCAAAATCTGGAAGCATACAAGGCAAGAATGATATGATCGTATGAAAGACTAACAAGGTCGAGAACATTCCGCTAAGGCAAACTCGTGCTGGTTGTCAAAAGACCAATGATTTCTAATCGTGCAAAACAGGAGAAGTTCGAGGCAAACTATGAGGGCCCATACATCATAAATAAGGTCTACCAAGGTGGAGCTTACTTGCTCATGGATATCCATGGAGAAAGGCCATTTCGGCCAATAAACGGCCGATTCCTTAAAATGTACTACGCTTGAAGAATCGCGACTTAGGTCAATAATAAAGGACAAAGTTTGTGTCCGCTCGCTATCTTCTTGAGTCAAAACTCTGAAATTTGTATGTGCCCTGTTATACTATGTTGGACTGCTACGTCCTTAAACTAATGTTGGACCGCTACGTCCTTAAACTGGTATTGGACCGAAATATCCCAAAACTATTGTCGGACCACTACGTTCTTAAACTGGTAATGGACCGAAATGTACCTAACCTAATGTTGGACCATTACGTCCTTAAACTGGTACTGGACGAAAATGTCCCTAAACTAATGTTGGGCCACTACGTCCCTAAACTGGCATTGGACCGCTACGTCCTTAAACTGGCATTGGACCGCTACGTCCCTAAGCTAATATTGGACTGCGATGTCTGTAAACTAATATGTTTGGCCCTACAGTTTGGATCATATAACCAACCGTATACAATTCACGGGCATAAACAACCCATACCCTATCCAAGCCCCCATTGGACCGCTACGTTCTTAAATTGGTACTGGACCGAAATGTCCTTAAACTAATGTTGGACCGCGACGTCCTTAAACTGCCATTGGACCGCGATGTCCTTAAACTAATATGTTTGGCCCTACGGTTTGGATCATATAACCAATCGTATACAATCCACGGGAACAAACAATATATATCCCATGTTTTCCATTGGACCAAAATGTCCCTAAGCTAATGTTGGACCATGATGTCCTTAAATTAATATGTTTGGCCCTGCGGCTTGGATCATATAACCAACTGTATACAATCCATGGACATAAACAATCCATATCTCTCCTAGTTCCCATCGGCAAGCAATTTCGAGTCACCTGTAGCAAAACTACATTCGAGAGTTTACACAAAAATGGTACGTCCACAAGAAAAATGGGCATGGATGAAAATCCGAAAGCGCGCCGCGGGTAAAAACAGCAGGGTTGTCGACGAGCTTGTAAAAACCCAAAAGGGCGCAAATTGGTTGAAAAGAAAGACAAACACATTCACAAAGTCCTCTCGGCTTTGTAAGGAGAAAACACCTGCGTGAGATCCTTACGACTCATAAAGGAGTAGGAATACATATGATTCCTAAGGAGAAACTACACTTACGAGATCCTCACGACTCGTAAGGAGAATATACCCTATATAAGACCCTCATGTCTTATGGAATTCAAAAGCGTTAAGTTACAGGGATCTAAACCTGTTCTTAAGCCATCATAACCCCACAAATTTATTCCCTATAAGTGGTCCAATATAAACTCTTGTATACAATCCACGGGCATAAATAAATATGTTCCCAACCAAGTCCCACCAAAAGCGAGAGATATTTCTCGATATGGTGAACGACACTTATGAGTCCCCTCAACTGGCAAAGAGAAAATACTCCTGTAAGATCTTTACGACTTCCAAGAGGAAAACACACTTAGGTTCCTTCATGACTCCTAAGGAGAAAATACACCTATGAGATCCTCACGACTCATAGGGAGAAATACTTTTATAAGACCCTTACGGCTCATAAAGTCAAAAAGTCATAGTTGGCAAGGATCTAAACCTGTTATCTAAGCCACCATTGGCCGAAATAGGCAATGGCATATGATGAGTTGCTTTTGGCAATATTCCAGTCGTAGCAATACTGATGCCGAATAAGGTATCAGATACCAAGTCTCCAACTCACAACAAAACTGATGAGTATAAAAAAATAACTGAAATAATGCGGCAACTCGCAATAAAATGCGGCGAGTAAAAATAAAATAAAATAGCCGAAACGATTGGGCACCGCGAATAAATAGCCGAAATGATTGGACAATCACGACTTTTGCGATATGAAAAACTGAAAGGATAGAGAATCGCGGAAAAGAAAAATAAAGAGAAAAATGATAAAAATAAAAAATTTCTACCCTGCAGATAGTTCGAATCTCGACTCCTGTAAATAGTTCATGAATTAAAAGGAGCGATGTGTTTCCACACGCTCCGTCAAATGGATAACTGATTCTCGATGGCATAGCACAGAGACTACATGGACGCCCGATTCACTCCGGTGAAGTGCGATTGCGGCGTCGTTAAAGACCCAAGGGTCGAAATGAAGCGAGGTGATGGCATATTCTTAGCTTCGGGTCTTGATGGCAATACATACAAAGCCTAAAATACCGTTGGATGTCATCCCACCTCAGAAGGTTGCACTCATGACTCCTTGGGACTCCAAATCGAGTCTAACCTCAACTAAAGCGCCATGACAATACCTAACGCTGGATTTTTCGATGGTAGTGTGGATATTCTAACCTAAGAAGACTACTTGAAGACGTCGTGTCCAGCCTCAGAAGGGATCAGAGACACGACAAACGCGTAGCTACTCGAGCCGCAACCTAAGAGATTGCACGTCGAGAAGATATCAGACAACGCGAGGGTACGATGGAATTAACCCAGTACTACAAGCTAACGGACTCTTATGATAAAAGGGGTTATGTATGTTAACGTTAGGATGAGTTTATCCATAAGCTTAAGGAAAGGGTAAACTGAAAACTCCAAAACGAGTAAATAAACTAAGCTAAGCCTTTCCTTCACAAACAGCAAGAAAAAGAAGCCCCTTATGTGTACTTTCGACTCGTAAGGGGAAAATACTCTTATGAAATCCTTACGACTCACAAGGGGAAAATACACTTAGGGATCCTCATGATTCCTAAAGAGAAAATACTCCTACGAGATCCTCTCGACTTGTAGGAAAGAATTATTTTTATGAGACCCTCAAGGATTATAAAATTGAAAAGCCTTAGGTTATAGGGACCTAAACCTGTTTCTTAAGCCATCGCTGCCTTACGGCAAGTCTCCATATTGACTATCGTATACCATTCATAGGCTGCATATGATAAGATTGGCAGATGAAGGCACCATCATAAGGGGAGAGGTGCAGATCAATTGCTTCAAGGTGAAGAACTTTGTTTCTTAAGTATCATATTTTGAGTCAATGGTAGATGACGACACCTATGTCCGGTCACTACCTTCTCAGATTAAGATTCTAAAAGTTATGTATAATACGTTAGCTCGAGAGCAGTCGTGTACTCCACACTACTTCACCCACGCATATACCTCCGTGGGCAAAGAAGTAGGGGCATGTGTTTGACGTGAAAAATTCATCAAATAGTAATAAACATGCATTTAGATATTCATTTCAGTCCACAGGAAAAAGATCGCCTAACATGGGATCTGAACTACAAGGATTAACGAAAAAGTACACAAAGTTCTCTAGCTGCCTCTCGGCCCTCTCTACCATGTTGTAAGAACGATTCTCATGAAAATTCCCACCCCGCATATTAGCGCTGTGCTCGTCGGCAAAAGAAAATATGATAGCCCGCCGAGCCCGTATTTGACTCAACATATGAATGGAGCGGTCCCTTAAAGGCTTCGTAATTAAGCATGCCTTGTGAATGCAGTTGATCTTGTCCTTCGCTGCGTCAAGCATCACTAAAGTCATTTCCACCGGATGAGGAGGAATATCATCAAAAATGGTAAGGAAGATTATTCGAAGCCAAATAGAGCCGGCGGAAAGAGGAGATCCCCTACGGACCATAAGCTCATGCATCACCGTATTGCATCGAGCATCCATAAGAACATGATTCGCTAGGCGTGCAGCGCAACGAGAAATAATTTCACTAATGGGCACCTCTCATGGCTATCGAGGAGCATATGGACGATTGCAAACTATGGTTATTTTAAAGTGAAAGAGAAGATGGACACTTCTTCAAATTATAAAGAGAAATATCCAAGCCTTGGCACAAATTTTTTTGCACATGATTAAAGTTGGAATGATTCCCAAGCTCTAACCAAAAGAAAGTATTGGAAAAGAGGACGGCTCAGAAAATCATGAGATCATTTATCCGCACCTGTTTAAGTGTGCATCAGTATGAAGTGCGCACTTGAATAAAGAGGCCAAGGATATTGCATAAGTGCACACATGACGAAGGCAACTTTGATGACATGCGCATCAATATACATGTGCATGTGTAAGATGAAGCACAAAGCCGCGATACGTGCAAAGCACATGCACACATACCAAATGTTCAAGATGCGCATGCATCACCTTCGCAAGTGGCAAAATGCCATTTTGGGAAATGCGACACGTGCAAAGCATGTGCACATGCACACCTTAACCATAGTTGGTCATATTATAGAAGAAAAAATCTTCTATAAATAACAAAATAACAAATCAAATTTGGGGATCTAAATTCAATGGTGCGCATGCATCCAAATGGTGATCCAACGATGTGCATGGATTCAATTGGTTAAAATCGAATAAAATCATACCTTGACAAGTGAGATAATGGATCAAAAATCCAACAATGCACATGCACTCATTCTCTAATCCAACGGTGTGCATAACCCCGATCAAATAAAATCAATAAAGATCAATTAAAATCAAATAAAATCAATTTACTCATAACAAACCCTAATCTTTCCTCTCCTATAAATAGGAACCCCATTCACAGAAATCATAGAGAGCCGACCCCCCATAAACTCAAGAAAAATTCATCTTCTTCAACCTCAAAGCAGGTAAAAATAAAAAGAGAAGAAGATTTATCCTCTCCCATAAATATTTTGCTTTAATATATAAGCCTTTGTTTCTTCTTTGAATTCATTGATTCATAAATAAAAGTTCAAAAGATCTTAGGGTTGATTACTATTTTACAAAAGTTACAACTTTTGTGAGAAATTAATCCTAAGGTTTAAGAAAAAACCCATCATGGATGTCTCTGCATCATAAAAAATCAAAGTTTTTGCTTCTTGAAAAATAAAAGAAGGAAAAGAACAAAAAATAAAAGAAACAGAATCCATTGCTTCTCATTAAAAGCTTTTGCTTTCTGATCCAAACAATATCTAAACAAGTGCGCACCCAAACCGAGTGCGCACTTAATCAAAAATTGTCTATGGAAAATAAAGTCCCTGGATATTTGCGCATCACATGATATGCACGTGTGCGTACTTGTTGGATTCCGCCTATGGAGGCATGTGTGTCACGTGATATGCACGTATGCGCAATTGATGGATGTTGCCTATGAAGACATATGCGTCACGTGATATGCACACGTGCGCACTTGTTGAATATTGCCCACGGATGTGCGAGCGTCACGTGATATGCACGTTGACTTTTAAATACATACGCACATATATACATGCGCACATATGATTCTGAACTGATAACAAGTGCAAGCCCGTGTAATATACATGTGCGCAACACTCTGACTTGAAACAAGTGCGTAGCCACATGCAAAGCACATGCACACCCTTTTCAAATAACACAAATTTGCATGTGCATCCTATACGCACTTGCGGACTTAGCCAACAGGCTATTGTTTGATTATTTAATTAAAATTAAATTAAGTATTGAATTTTTTACTTCTCATATATGATCCATTGATCAAAATATTAATAAATCTATGTTGATCTTAGGCTCAAAAAAGGCTAACGGTTCTTAGTTTATACTTGTTAAGTTGATCTTAATCAAAAACAAGATTAACGGTTCTTAACCATATTCCTGAGTTGATCTTAATCTCAAGGACGACTAACGGTCCTCAGATGACACATTTCAAACTGATGGACCTTGTTTACACGAGATTTGCGTCTTAGGTTCGGTCCCAAATCCAATATATACGGATTTGGACTAATCGGTACCCTATATGCGACAAAAAACTAGTCCCCATATAAAATCCAAGAGTAACCCAAAAATAAACAATATATAACACAACACGAAGTGATCTACCTGGAGCAGATGAAAGTTGTTATTACAATGTGATAGTGTAATTAACTGCTGGGGCTTACGCCTGCAGGGAAGAGCGTCTCCATAATCAAAAACTCCTCCCCCTCCTCACACGAGGGGGAATCTGATAAGTCACGCTACAACGGTCGCATCTATCCAAATCTTCGATAAACAGTGCCATAAATCAACTTGGCATTTTCGGAGAGATGTATGGATATGTTCCAAATAGCATCTACCCCCGTATTTAGGCTAGATGACCTCCCGACGCCTCAGACCCATCTCCGGTGGTAAATAGTGTGCATGATACTTAAGGTACCTTGGATTATATTCACATCGATATGTGGGGACCGACGTCGATTCCTTCTCGTGGAGGAGCCTGGTACTTTGTATCTTTCATCGATGACCTCTCAAGAAAACTTTGGATATATTTAATAAAGGCCAAATCTGAAGTATTTAAGAAGTTCAAGCTTTGGAAATGTAACGACTCTGAAATCTTTGTACGAAAATTTTCCTGTTAATATACAAGAAAAGAGTATTACAGACTGAGTTTGAGTTATAAGTCACTTTTGTTAAATAAAAGCAAGAAGCTACTTGTAGCTCACTGGTAAAGCCTTTGCACTGCTGTGAAATAGCCTGTATGTTCGATTCCCATCAGACACAATTTTTTCTGAATTTTTCTTTTTAACTTTTTGGAAGCCCAAAAGATTACACGTGCAATACACGGGGAAATGAAAAGTTCAGAAAAATCAAACATGTGGAAGATGGTGTAAATACAGGATTTATCAGATGGCACGAATCTCGAGGTATTTGCCTCAAGATCGATCGGCGGATATGCCTATATGGCCGGCAGGGACGGCTAAGATGAGCCATTTTTTATCCGTGCTTTGCACACTCGTCTCTTCAGCTACCCTTAACTCCTCTACACTGTTTGATTTCCCTGCAATCAAACAGAGACCTTTCATTTCACCATTTAACATTATTTTAATGCTTTTTAATCCACATTTTTAATTCCCCAACCTTAATTCTCCACTATAAATACCACCCCATCCCCTAGCTCTTCACCATTCTGAAAATTGTAGCAAAAACTCTCTCAAAAGTTCCAAAGTGCAAGTGGAGTAAAGTGGAGTTAGCAAGCAAGCTTTTTCCATCGAAGATCGAAACCGATTCCGGAGCTCCCGCGACGCCACGATGACACTCTTCCCTTCCTCACCCTCTTCTTAAGTTTTTCAAACCGTATGTCCCTCCCAAACTCTTTTTCTCTTCATTGAAATTCAACTTTAGAACTTATATCGGTAAGTGGAGTTATTACCGGTATCTTTTTTCTAAACCCTAAAAACTCCTTCTCCTTTATATTTTGATCAACCTAATTTTTACATAATACTTGTAACCTTAAATACCGATATTTAGAATCAAGTTTAACCTAGAATCTCATGTGAAATATCCATAATTAAACTTTTTCATTAAAATACCTTGAACTTTAATATCATTCTTTTCATTTTCAATAAAACTATACCTTTAGGAAAAACTTCACGGGGTAACGACCTTCCCCACACGTACACTCTTGTTTCATAACACGATGCCTATTTTGTATGAATATTTGTTACGAAGAATAATCTTTACAATAAAATACCACATACTTTAAAACCAGGTTTCTTTTAAACTGTCACACCCCGCTTCCCAGAGTGCGCAAGATTTGGGCACGTGACATAGCCAACCATGCTACCTGTGGGTAGGAAGTGTCCATCCACAGTCACATTACGGTTGTAAAGATATCAAGAACAGTAAAAATAACTAAACTAATACATGTCCAAATCCATAATAACAAGAATCAATAAACATTAAATGCGGAAGCTAATGATCCAATACAATGAATAAACAGTACGTCCCATAATGCGGGCTCACATCTGGAAATGAAATGAAATAATTAAACTAAATACTAAGGACTCACTGTTCAGCCTGCTGGCTGAAGTACTCCTGCTCGGTCGACGACAAGGGGACGGAATCTGGGCCATGCAAAACCCAGACGTCAGCGCGTCATGATATCAAGTATATAGCATAAACATGATAATAAACAATGCAATCATGAACATGAATAAAGCAGCAATAAGAAGTAATAAACAGGGTAATGTGCAGTAGTGACTAAACTGTTCTATCAGGTTTTCTACTCTATAGTCTTTGAAACCAATTGATGAATCGTCGATGTAACTCAATAGTATCCCGTGCGTGCCCGGGACCATGGTCATGATTCTCGGGGCTGAATCCGAGACGTGCCGCTAAGCAGTAAAAGATAGTAGGATGGATGAGTGATGTCAGCATCAACACTCCGGAGCTGGCCAAGCCCGTAAGACTGATCAGAACAATGTATCGAACTGTTGAGTTACAAGTCGGTTTCACCTTTGATTTCCCCATACCCCCAAACTAAGTATGTCAGTCAGGTATTCAGTAGTCAAGGACTAATGCCAACACAAGTCAAGTAAAGGTAGGTCTGTCTGGATCGACAGCAGGAATGGTTAGGTTTGTCGGCATTAGGCATGAGATCAGGTGTATCAAGATCGGTCAACATGTAATGCAATCAGGTATATGATGATAACAGGTATAGTAACAAGTAATGAACAGTACCAGGAAACAGTAAATAGCAAATATTATTCTATGTGAACACAGTGATGTTTGTATTTTCATATTAATCCGGTTCACGCACCTTTGAGGTGCAAAAGCCACAAGACGAACAATATCGATAATATACGTAGTGGAGTTACATGAATCTGAACTAAGCACAATAATTGTCTCAGGAGTGATTTTAACCAATGAAGTGGGGATGATCTACTTAGTTTGAATAGTTAAGTATGAATTAATAGCAGACCAGTTAATACAAGCAATGATTTCATTGATTTAAAGTTACGGATGATCGTGACTAGCAATTCTAAGTTATAAAAGGTATCGATGTTATACTAGTTGTGTGGTTATAATATGATGATTAAGTTGTACCATATTAAGCAAGTATTCGGATACTTGCCTCGGCGGTTCCGCAAACCGAAACACGGATGCGATGTCGGCAGAAACTGCGATATGGAAGCACGGGCCACGGATCGAGTCCCAACAGAAATCAACGGGATCACACGGACCAGGGGACTTCGCTGGAGCGTCGGGTTCGTCAGACGGCGCGGTCGGATTCCGGCAAAATGTCAAAAGTAACGGAGTTAGCGACAAAACTACGCATTCACGATACGGACCAGCGGGGGGGGGGTGTTGTACCAAAAGGAAGGAGAAGGAAACACTTACAGGGAGATGTACCAGGTGACCCCGGCGAGCTCGACGGCGCTGGAACGCCGGCGAAGCGACGGCAGCGGCTGCAGCGAGGGTTGAAAGCTTCGGGGTACGCGGAAAAGTGTGCTGCAGCGAGCTGGAGGAGAGGGGTCGGCTCTGGTGGTCGTGGGAGAGAGGGAGGTGGTGTCGACGGGGTCGCCGGCACGTTTTTCCGGCGAACAGCGGGGGTAGGCGAAGGATGAAGGCTAGGGTTCACTGTTCCGGCGAGGGGAGGAGGCGGCTGATGCATGAGAATATATATAGAGGAAGAGAGAGAGAGTTGTTGATAGAGAGAGAGAGAGAGATTTGAGGGAAGAGAGAGATTTGAGAGAAGAGAGAGAGAGAGATGAGGAAGCAGGAGCGGGGCCCACGAGCTCAAATAAGAGCTCGTGATTGGCTGATCACGAATTTAAAAGGGATTTGAGAATGAATTGCGTAGGATCTGTGAGGGTCATTAGTTAAGGAAATTAGATTAGAATAAAAATATATATTTAGATATTAAAATGAAATGGGCCCTTTTTGGCGCGAAATGAAACATTTCCAAATCGCGTCCGGGTTGCGCCCAAATGCTCCAAATTCAAATTATAGGATTTTAAGCGGGTTCCAAATTTTGAAAAGAGGTGTTTAATGGTTAAAATGCATGCCCCCAAGTCGGACACTTGCACGCGCGCGTAGTCGCCCAATCTTGCCCGTTTAGCCAAACGGAACGGAATCTCGACACGCGGACGCTACCACGCGACTAGTGGCGACGAGTAGGACAACATGGACATCTTAAATTTCATTTTAGGAGATAAAATTTGTTATGTGCCAAAATGACTTAACCGGTAAAATTTAGCAATAAACACCAGAAAATCAGGAAAATTGGAATGAGCAATAAATAACCCTCACTAGTAATATACATAGCATTATTGGGCTCGGGTGTTACATCATACCCAACTACAAAAGAGTTTCATCCTCGAAATTCCAAGAATACAAGATAACTAACTACTGGAAAAGATGAGGGAATTTCTGCCGGATCTCGTCTTCTCGCTCCCAAGTAGATTCTCCATGCGATCGGTTACCCCAAGAAACTAGCACAAGAGGGATAACCTTGTTCTTAAGAACCTTTTCTCTTCGATCCTTGATCTCGACTGGTCGCTCCTCAAAAGTCAGGTCCTCCCGAACGGTCAACTCCGAATGATCCAAGACATGAGTCTCATCACGAACATACCTCCGTAGTTGAGACACATGAAACACATCGTGAACTCCTGCTAATGATGGTGGTAATGCCAACCGGTACGATACCTCTCCGACACGCTCCAATATCTCGAAGGGTCCAAGGAATCGGGGACTAAGCTTTCCCCGACTTCCAAAGCGAATCACCCCTCTAGTCGGTGATATCTTCAGGAATACCAAATCGCCCACGGCGAACTCTAGAGGTCTTCTTGACGTGTCGGCCCAACTCTTCTGTCTGTCTTGAGCTGCCTTCATATGCTTTCTGATTGTATTCACCTTCTCAACTGTCTGTACCACCAAATCTGGCCCTAGCAACCTTCGTTCACCCACATCATCCCAACATACAGGTGAACGGCACTTACGACCATACAATGCTTCGAACGGGGCCATCTGAATTGTCGCTTGGAAGCTATTGTTGTACGAAAACTCCACCAGGTGTAGATGATCCTCCCAAGAACCTTTGAAGTCTAACATGCAAGCCCTCAACATATCTTCAAGGGTCTGGATCGTTCTCTCTGATTGTCCATCAGTCTGGGGATGATAAGCTGTGCTGAACTTCAATCGAGTCCCCAAACTTTCTTGTAAACTCCTCCAAAAGTGTGACAAGAACCGAGTGTCCCGATCGGACACGATGCTTACCGGTACTCCATGCAATCTGACAATCTCCTGCATGTACCGCTCTGCCAAAGTCTCCGTCGATTGACCAACCCGAAAAGGAATAAAGTGAGCCGCCTTGGTCAACCGATCGACAATCACCCATACAGCATTGTTGCCCTTTGGACTCCGCGGTAAAGCCGTCACTAAATCCATGGTTATATGTTCCCACTTCCATTGAGGAATCGGAAGTGGTTGCAACAAACCAGCAACCCTTTGGTGTTCAGCCTTGACTTGCTGACATACCAAGCATTTAGCCACGAAGCGAGCAATTTTCCGTTTCATACCTTCCCACCAGAAATGCTGTCGAATATCTCGGTACATCTTTGTCCCTCCTGGATGTACAGAGTAAGCTGAACTGTGTGCCTCCTTCATAAGCTCTTCATGCACATCTCCTTTTGGCACACACACACGGCTACCATATCTCAACGAACCATCTTCATGGATCAGTAGATCGGTTCGTAGTCCGGCTCCAACCTGCTCTCGAAACTTTTGCAGTCTAGGATCCTGCGATTGCGCCGCTTTAATCTTCTCAACTAAGGACGATTGTACTTGCAACTGCATCAACTGTCCTGTAGCACGGGGTAGCACAACCTCCAAGCCAAATCTCCGAAACTCCTCAATGATCTCTCTCTGTGCCGTCAATAACTGAATTGCTGGTAACCGACTTAGCGCATCTGGCACGACGTTAACTTTTCCCGGGTGGTACTTAAGATCAAGGTCGTAGTCGGCCATCAGTTCCAACCATCTGCGTTGCCTCATGTTCAACTCCTTCTGAGTGAACACATATTTCAAACTCTTGTGATCCGTAAAGACTTCAACTCTCTCGCCCAGAAGGTAGTGTTTCCAAATCTTCAGGGCGAAGATCACGGCTGCAAGCTCCAAGTCGTGAGTCGGATAGTTCTGCTCATGAGTCTTCAGCTGTCTCGATGCGTAAGCGACGACTTTCCCGTTCTGCATCAAAACACATCCCAATCCCTTTCCAGATGCGTCGCTGTGAATCACCAGTCCTCCTGAATCATCCGGTACGGTTAGGATAGGGGCGGTTATCAGCTTCTGCTTCAACGTCTCGAAGGCCAATGCACATCCATCTGTCCAAACAAACGGTACCTCCTTACGCGTAAGCTTGGTTAACGGCTCAGCTAAACGAGCGAAGTTCTCCACAAATCTTCTGTAGTAACCGGCGAGTCCAAGAAAACTTCTTATCTCTGCAACATTCTTTGGAACAGGCCAATCTCGAACTGCAGCAATCTTCTCGGGATCAACGGCGATTCCATCGCCCGACACGACATGCCCCAGAAACTTCACTTCTTCCAACCAGAATTCGCACTTACTCATCTTCGCGAATAATTTCTCCTGTCTCAGCGTTTGCAGTGCGATCCTTAAGTGCTCAGCATGCTCCTCCGGACTCTTCGAATATACCAGAATGTCGTCAATGAATACCACAATAAACTGGTCCAAGAACGGTGAAAAGATCCTGTTCATCAAGTCCATAAATATTGCCGGCGCATTAGTCACTCCGAAGGGCATCACTAAATACTCGAAATGCCCATACCGAGTCCGAAACGCCGTCTTGCAAATGTCTTCTGCCTTCACTCTGACCTGATGATATCCTGATCGTAAGTCCAGTTTCGAGAATACCCTCGCGCCACTAAGCTGCTCAAAAAGTTCTCCAATGCGAGGGATCGGGTACTTGTTCTTAATAGTCACCCGGTTTAATTCTCGGTAATCGATGCACATTCTTCTCGTGCCATCCTTCTTCTTTACTAAAAGAACTGGAGCTCCCCAAGGTGAGTTGCTGCTTCGAATCCATCCCTTCTCGAGTAATTCACCCACTTGTTTCTTAACTTCTTCCAATTCTACCGGTGCCATCGGATAATAAGATTTTGATACTGGCGCTGCACCAGGAATGAGGTCAATCGCAAACTCCACATCACGCTTCGGCGGCAAGCCCGAAATATCTTCAAATACATCCATAAAGTCGCGGACAACTGCCGGCACTTCATTACTATCCGCAACCATAGCCGCAAGAACATTGTTCGTCGGCCTAGCCCTAAACTCGACTGGCCCGACAGAACTGCTTCCTCCGATGAAAGTAAACTCAGGGTGTCCGGGAATCTGGAAAATTACTTTCCTTGCCCTACAATCAATGTGTGCGTGGAAACTGCCAAGAAAATCCATTCCCAAGACTACATCATAACTGCCCGTATCAATCACCAAGAAATCCGCAAAAAGCTCCCGTCCACAAACAACAACAGCACAATCTCTACACTCCTTACTAGCTATGATTTTCCCATTCCCAGTGTGTATGTCCCAAAAACTAGACAGGGTCGTGCAGGTGATCGAGTGTGTAGTTATAAACTTTGATGACATAAAACAGTGGGATGCTCCGGAATCAAATAATGCCAAAGCAGAAAAACCACGAACGAGTACAGTACCTGAAACCACTTCTCCTGATGCCTTGGCTTCGTCAGCTGTCAAAGTGAAAGCTCGGCCCTGGTTCGGTCCTTGTGTCAGCTGCTTCTGCCCTTGGAATGGTCTCTGCGGAGGCTTCCGTATATCATCTCTCGTGCGAAGCTTCGACGGACAAGTACCAACTGCGTGATCGGCTGCCCCACAAACCAGACAAAGTCCCAGTCTCCTTCGACAATCCTTCTGCACGTGCCCAGGTAATCGGCAGTAATCACAAATCACGCTCTTCCTTCGATCAACGATCACAGGCTTCTTCATTGGCGCTACACCTCGACGGTCCACTGGAATACCTCTGCGCCCATGATCTCGGTTAGGTACAAATGCAGGCTTCCTGGCCGCAACTGCTGTCTGGTGAAGGTTCCCTTTCGATCCTGATAAACTCTGTTGCTCTCTGGCTGCCGTAAGAACCTGCGAGAAAGTGGTCAAACCCAGGGAGACAATCTGCCTCTGGATGTCCATATCCAAACTGCGCAAGAACCTTCGCGCCCTGTCTGCCTCCTTGGCGACTAAGGGTCCAGCGAAACGGCTAAGTCTCGTCCACTCCGCTGCATGCACATCCACAGCTGCTCCATTTTGTTTCAGTCCAATAAATCTCTCCTCCATTTCCTCCCGTGCAGTCCGCGGGAAGAACTTTTCCAAGAAACTTTTGGAGAAATCCGCCCAACTGATTGGCTTAGACAGGCGGGTCTCCTCCACAAGCCACCACTCTCGGGCGTAATCCACCAACTGAATGCGCACCACATCAACTCTCTTGTCTTCTGGAATCTGCGCCGCAATCAATAAATTCTCTGTGTCCACAAGCCACTGCTCGGCTGGCAACGGCTCCTCCAAGCCAGTGAAAGTAGTAGGACCCAACCGTCTGAAATCTGCCACGGTCCCTACTCGGTCGACTGGCTTCGCTACAGCGGTGTTTACAGACTGCTGCATAGCCTGCAAACCCTCCTGAAATGAATCGGCTTGCTGCTGGATCAGTTCAGTTTGCCTCTTCTGATTTTCCAACATCCCTCGTATCACTCCTAACATGGCGGCTTCATCCACACGCCTCTGATACGTCTTGAAATTCTTATCTGCCATGGTCCTGAAATCAAAACAAACAACATTAGCATGATGATAGATTCAATATATGTAAATCAAGGCTAGAACTCCAAGATACTTAAATAGAGTGCTGCATTGTAGCAATGCCGCGGTATCATAGCCGCAATTACTTAACTCCACCCAAGTCGCCTAAGTCCTAGAGATAACAAGAAGTTAGGTTTTCAAGTTTGACAATGCAAAGTAAGTTTGCATGTCGACATGATCCGGAAGAATGATTCAAGGACGGTAAAACGGTCAAGGTGGCAGGACATGTTTCCTAATCACGGGTATTCTGATTCGTGTATCGGATGCAATACCCAACTACAAGAATCAACCCAATTAACCTATGGCTCTGATACCACAAAACCATGTCACGCCCCGCTTCCCAGAGTGCGCAAGATTTGGGCACGTGACATAGCCAACCATGCTACCTGTGGGTAGGAAGTGTCCATCCACAGTCACATTACGGTTGTAAAGATATCAAGAACAGTAAAAATAACTAAACTAATACATGTCCAAATCCATAATAACAAGAATCAATAAACATTAAATGTGGAAGCTAATGATCCAATACAATGAATAAACAGTACGTCCCATAATGCGGGCTCACATCTGGAAATGAAATGAAATAATTAAACTAAATACTAAGGACTCACTGTTCAGCCTGCTGGCTGAAGTACTCCTGCTCGGTCGACGACAAGGGGACGGAATCTGGGCCATGCAAAACCCAGACGTCAGCGCGTCATGATATCAAGTATATAGCATAAACATGATAATAAACAATGCAATCATGAACATGAATAAATCAGCAATAAGAAGTAATAAACAGGGTAATGTGCAGTAGTGACTAAACTGTTCTATCAGGTTTTCTACTCTATAGTCTTTGAAACCAATTGATGAATCGTCGATGTAACTCAATAGTATCCCGTGCGTGCCCGGGACCACGGTCATGATTCTCGGGGCTGAATCCGAGACGTGCCGCTAAGCAGTAAAAGGTAGTAGGATGGATGAGTGATGTCAGCATCAACACTCCGGAGCTGGCCAAGCCCGTAAGACTGATCAGAACAATGTATCGAACTGTTGAGTTACAAGTCGGTTTCACCTTTGATTTCCCCATACCCCCAAACTAAGTATGTCAGTCAGGTATTCAGTAGTCAAGGACTAATGCCAACACAAGTCAAGTAAAGGTAGGTCTGTCTGGATCGACAGCAGGAATGGTTAGGTTTGTCGGCATTAGGCATGAGATCAGGTGTATCAAGATCGGTCAACATGTAATGCAATCAGGTATATGATGATAACAGGTATAGTAACAAGTAATGAACAGTACCAGGAAACAGTAAATAGCAAATATTATTCTATGTGAACACAGTGATGTTTGTATTTTCATATTAATCCGGTTCACGCACCTTTGAGGTGCAAAAGCCACAAGACGAACAATATCGATAATATACGTAGTGGAGTTACATGAATCTGAACTAAGCACAATAATTGTCTCAGGAGTGATTTTAACCAATGAAGTGGGGATGATCTACTTGGTTTGAATAGTTAAGTATGAATTAATAGCAGACCAGTTAATACAAGCAATGATTTCATTGATTTAAAGTTACGGATGATCGTGACTAGCAATTCTAAGTTATAAAAGGTATCGATGTTATACTAGTTGTGTGGTTATAATATGATGATTAAGTTGTACCATATTAAGCAAGTATTCGGATACTTGCCTCGGCGGTTCCGCAAACCGAAACACGGATGCGATGTCGGCAGAAACTGCGATATGGAAGCACGGGCCACGGATCGAGTCCCAACAGAAATCAACGGGATCACACGGACCAGGGGACTTCGCTGGAGCGTCGGGTTCGTCAGACGGCGCGGTCGGATTCCGGCAAAATGTCAAAAGTAACGGAGTTAGCGACAAAACTACGCATTCACGATACGGACCAGCGGGGGGGGGGGGGTGTTGTACCAAAAGGAAGGAGAAGGAAACACTTACAGGGAGATGTACCAGGTGACCCCGGCGAGCTCGACGGCGCTGGAACGCCGGCGAAGCGACGGCAGCGGCTGCAGCGATGGTTGAAAGCTTCGGGGTGCGCGGAAAAGTGTGCTGCAGCGAGCTGGAGGAGAGGGGTCGGCTCTGGTGGTCGTGGGAGAGAGGGAGGTGGTGTCGACGGGGTCGCCGGCACGTTTTTCCGGCGAACAGCGGGGGTAGGCGAAGGATGAAGGCTAGGGTTCACTGTTCCGGCGAGGGGAGGAGGCGGCTGATGCATGAGAATATATATAGAGGAAGAGAGAGAGAGTTGTTGATAGAGAGAGAGAGAGAGATTTGAGGGAAGAGAGAGATTTGAGAGAAGAGAGAGAGAGAGATGAGGAAGCAGGAGCGGGGCCCACGAGCTCAAATAAGAGCTCGTGATTGGCTGATCACGAATTTAAAAGGGATTTGAGAATGAATTGCGTAGGATCTGTGAGGGTCATTAGTTAAGGAAATTAGATTAGAATAAAAATATATATTTAGATATTAAAATGAAATGGGCCCTTTTTGGCGCGAAATGAAACATTTCCAAATCGCGTCCGGGTTGCGCCCAAATGCTCCAAATTCAAATTATAGGATTTTAAGCGGGTTCCAAATTTTGAAAAGAGGTGTTTAATGGTTAAAATGCATGCCCCCAAGTCGGACACTTGCACGCGCGCGTAGTCGCCCAATCTTGCCCGTTTAGCCAAACGGAACGGAATCTCGATACGCGGACGCTACCACGCGACTAGTGGCGACGAGTAGGCCAATATGGACATCTTAAATTTCATTTTAGGAGATAAAATTTGTTATGTGCCAAAATGACTTAACCGGTAAAATTTAGCAATAAACACCAGAAAATCAGGAAAATTGGAATGAGCAATAAATAACCCTCACTAGTAATATACATAGCATTATTGGGCTCGGGTGTTACATCATACCCAACTACAAAAGAGTTTCATCCTCGAAATTCCAAGAATACAAGATAACTAACTACTGGAAAAGATGAGGGAATTTCTGCCGGATCTCGTCTTCTCGCTCCCAAGTAGATTCTCCATGCGATCGGTTACCCCAAGAAACTAGCACAAGAGGGATAATCTTGTTCTTAAGAACCTTTTCTCTTCGATCCTTGATCTCGACTGGTCGCTCCTCAAAAGTCAGGTCCTCCCGAACGGTCAACTCCGAATGATCCAAGACATGAGTCTCATCACGAACATACCTCCGTAGTTGAGACACATGAAACACATCGTGAACTCCTGCTAATGATGGTGGTAATGCCAACCGGTACGATACCTCTCCGACACGCTCCAATATCTCGAAGGGTCCAAGGAATCGGGGACTAAGCTTTCCCCGACTTCCAAAGCGAATCACCCCTCTAGTCGGTGATATCTTCAGGAATACCAAATCGCCCACGGCGAACTCTAGAGGTCTTCTTGACGTGTCAGCCCAACTCTTCTGTCTGTCTTGAGCTGCCTTCATATGCTTTCTGATTGTATTCACCTTCTCAACTGTCTGTACCACCAAATCTGGCCCTAGCAACCTTCGTTCACCCACATCATCTCAACATACAGGTGAACGGCACTTACGACCATACAATGCTTCTAACGGGGCCATCTGAATTGTCGCTTGGAAGCTATTGTTGTACGAAAACTCCACCAGGTGTAGATGATCCTCCCAAGAACCTTTGAAGTCTAACATGCAAGCCCTCAACATATCTTCAAGGGTCTGGATCGTTCTCTCTGATTGTCCATCAGTCTGGGGATGATAAGCTGTGCTGAACTTCAATCGAGTCCCCAAACTTTCTTGTAAACTCCTCCAAAAGTGTGACAAGAACCGAGTGTCCCGATCGGACACGATGCTTACCGGTACTCCATGCAATCTGACAATCTCCTGCATGTACCGCTCTGCCAAAGTCTCCGTCGATTGACCAACCCGAAAAGGAATAAAGTGAGCCGCCTTGGTCAACCGATCGACAATCACCCATACAGCATTGTTGCCCTTTGGACTCCGCGGTAAAGCCGTCACGAAATCCATGGTTATATGTTCCCACTTCCATTGAGGAATCGGAAGTGGTTCCAACAAACCAGCAACCCTTTGGTGTTCAGCCTTGACTTGCTGACATACCAAGCATTTAGCCACGAAGCGAGCAATTTCCCGTTTCATACCTTCCCACCAGAAATGCTGTCGAATATCTCGGTACATCTTTGTCCCTCCTGGATGTACAGAGTAAGCTGAACTGTGTGCCTCCTTCATAAGCTCTTCATGCACATCTCCTTTTGGCACACACACACGGCTACCATATCTCAACGAACCATCTTCATGGATCAGTAGATCGGTTCGTAGTCCGGCTCCAACCTGCTCTCGAAACTTTTGCAGTCTAGGATCCTGCGATTGCGCCGCTTTAATCTTCTCAACTAAGGACGATTGTACTTGCAACTGCATCAACTGTCCTGTAGCACGGGGTAGCACAACCTCCAAGTCAAATCTCCGAAACTCCTCAATGATCTCTCTCTGTGCCGTCAATAACTGAATTGCTGGTAACCGACTTAGCGCATCTGGCACGACGTTAACTTTTCCCGGGTGGTACTTAAGATCAAGGTCGTAGTCGGCCATCAGTTCCAACCATCTGCGTTGCCTCATGTTCAACTCCTTCTGAGTGAACACATATTTCAAACTCTTGTGATCCGTAAAGACTTCAACTCTCTCGCCCAGAAGGTAGTGTTTCCAAATCTTCAGGGCGAAGATCACGGCTGCAAGCTCCAAGTCGTGAGTCGGATAGTTCTGCTCATGAGTCTTCAGCTGTCTCGATGCGTAAGCGACGACTTTCCCGTTCTGCATCAAAACACATCCCAATCCCTTTCCAGATGCGTCGCTGTGAATCACCAGTCCTCCTGAATCATCCGGTACGGTTAGGATAGGGGCGGTTATCAGCTTCTGCTTCAACGTCTCGAAGGCCAATGCACATCCATCTGTCCAAACAAACGGTACCTCCTTACGCGTAAGCTTGGTTAACGGCTCAGCTAAACGAGCGAAGTTCTCCACAAATCTTCTGTAGTAACCGGCGAGTCCAAGAAAACTTCTTATTTCTGCAACATTCTTTGGAACAGGCCAATCTCGAACTGCAGCAATCTTCTCGGGATCAACGGCGATTCCATCGCCCGACACGACATGCCCCAGAAACTTCACTTCTTCCAACCAGAATTCGCACTTACTCATCTTCGCGAATAATTTCTCCTGTCTCAGCGTTTGCAGTGCGATCCTTAAGTGCTCAGCATGCTCCTCCGGACTCTTCGAATATACCAGAATGTCGTCAATGAATACCACAATAAACTGGTCCAAGAACGGTGAAAAGATCCTGTTCATCAAGTCCATAAATATTGCCGGCGCATTAGTCACTCCGAAGGGCATCACTAAATACTCGAAATGCCCATACCGAGTCCGAAACGCCGTCTTGCAAATGTCTTCTGCCTTCACTCTGACCTGATGATATCCTGATCGTAAGTCCAGTTTCGAGAATACCCTCGCGCCACTAAGCTGCTCAAAAAGTTCTCCAATGCGAGGGATCGGGTACTTGTTCTTAATAGTCACCCGGTTTAATTCTCGGTAATCGATGCACATTCTTCTCGTGCCATCCTTCTTCTTTACTAAAAGAACTGGAGCTCCCCAAGGTGAGTTGCTGCTTCGAATCCATCCCTTCTCGAGTAATTCACCCACTTGTTTCTTAACTTCTTCCAATTCTACCGGTGCCATCGGATAATAAGATTTTGATACTGGCGCTGCACCAGGAATGAGGTCAATCGCAAACTCCACATCACGCTTCGGCGGCAAGCCCGAAATATCTTCAAATACATCCATAAAGTCGCGGACAACTGCCGGCACTTCATTACTATCCGCAACCATAGCCGCAAGAACATTGTTCGTCGGCCTAGCCCTAAACTCGACTGGCCCGACAGAACTGCTTCCTCCGATGAAAGTAAACTCAGGGTGTCCGGGAATCTGGAAAATTACTTTCCTTGCCCTACAATCAATGTGTGCGTGGAAACTGCCAAGAAAATCCATTCCCAAGACTACATCATAACTGCCCGTATCAATCACCAAGAAATCCGCAAAAAGCTCCCGTCCACAAACAACAACAGCACAATCTCTACACTCCTTACTAGCTATGATTTTCCCATTCCCAGTGTGTATGTCCCAAAAACTAGACAGGGTCGTGCAGGTGATCGAGTGTGTAGTTATAAACTTTGATGACATAAAACAGTGGGATGCTCCGGAATCAAATAATGCCAAAGCAGAAAAACCACGAACGAGTACAGTACCTGAAACCACTTCTCCTGATGCCTTGGCTTCGTCAGCTGTCAAAGTGAAAGCTCGGCCCTGGTTCGGTCCTTGTGTCAGCTGCTTCTGCCCTTGGAATGGTCTCTGCGGAGGCTTCCGTATATCATCTCTCGTGCGAAGCTTCGACGGACAAGTACCAACTGCGTGATCGGCTGCCCCACAAACCAGACAAAGTCCCAGTCTCCTTCGACAATCCTTCTGCACGTGCCCAGGTAATCGGCAGTAATCACAAATCACGCTCTTCCTTCGATCAACGATCACAGGCTTCTTCATTGGCGCTACACCTCGACGGTCCACTGGAATACCTCTGCGCCCATGATCTCGGTTAGGTACAAATGCAGGCTTCCTGGCCGCAACTGCTGTCTGGTGAAGGTTCCCTTTCGATCCTGATAAACTCTGTTGCTCTCTGGCTGCCGTAAGAACCTGCGAGAAAGTGGTCAAACCCAGGGAGACAATCTGCCTCTGGATGTCCACATCCAAACTGCGCAAGAACCTTCGCGCCCTGTCTGCCTCCTTGGCGACTAAGGGTCCAGCGAAACGGCTAAGTCTCGTCCACTCCGCTGCATGCACATCCACAGCTGCTCCATTTTGTTTCAGTCCAATAAATCTCTCCTCCATTTCCTCCCGTGCAGTCCGCGGGAAGAACTTTTCCAAGAAACTTTTGGAGAAATCCGCCCAACTGATTGGCTTAGACAGGCGGGTCTCCTCCACAAGCCACCACTCTCGGGCGTAATCCACCAACTGAATGCGCACCACATCAACTCTCTTGTCTTCTGGAATCTGCGCCGCAATCAATAAATTCTCTGTGTCCACAAGCCACTGCTCGGCTGGCAACGGCTCCTCCAAGCCAGTGAAAGTAGTAGGACCCAACCGTCTGAAATCTGCCACGGTCCCTACTCGGTCGACTGGCTTCGCTACAGCGGTGTTTACAGACTGCTGCATAGCCTGCAAACCCTCCTGAAATGAATCGGCTTGCTGCTGGATCAGTTCAGTTTGCCTCTTCTGATTTTCCAACATCCCTCGTATCACTCCTAACATGGCGGCTTCATCCACACGCCTCTGATACGTCTTGAAATTCTTATCTGCCATGGTCCTGAAATCAAAACAAACAACATTAGCATGATGATAGATTCAATATATGTAAATCAAGGCTAGAACTCCAAGATACTTAAATAGAGTGCTGCATTGTAGCAATGCCGCGGTATCATAGCCGCAATTACTTAACTCCACCCAAGTCGCCTAAGTCCTAGAGATAACAAGAAGTTAGGTTTTCAAGTTTGACAATGCAAAGTAAGTTTGCATGTCGACATGATCCGGAAGAATGATTCAAGGACGGTAAAACGGTCAAGGTGGCAGGACATGTTTCCTAATCACGGGTATTCTGATTCGTGTATCGGATGCAATACCCAACTACAAGAATCAACCCAATTAACCTATGGCTCTGATACCACAAAACCATGTCACGCCCCGCTTCCCAGAGTGCGCAAGATTTGGGCACGTGACATAGCCAACCATGCTACCTGTGGGTAGGAAGTGTCCATCCACAGTCACATTACGGTTGTAAAGATATCAAGAACAGTAAAAATAACTAAACTAATACATGTCCAAATCCATAATAACAAGAATCAATAAACATTAAATGCGGAAGCTAATGATCCAATACAATGAATAAACAGTACGTCCCATAATGCGGGCTCACATCTGGAAATGAAATGAAATAATTAAACTAAATACTAAGGACTCACTGTTCAGCCTGCTGGCTGAAGTACTCCTGCTCGGTCGACGACAAGGGGACGGAATCTGGGCCATGCAAAACCCAGACGTCAGCGCGTCATGATATCAAGTATATAGCATAAACATGATAATAAACAATGCAATCATGAACATGAATAAAGCAGCAATAAGAAGTAATAAACAGGGTAATGTGCAGTAGTGACTAAACTGTTCTATCAGGTTTTCTACTCTATAGTCTTTGAAACCAATTGATGAATCGTCGATGTAACTCAATAGTATCCCGTGCGTGCCCGGGACCACGGTCATGATTCTCGGGGCTGAATCCGAGACGTGCCGCTAAGCAGTAAAAGGTAGTAGGATGGATGAGTGATGTCAGCATCAACACTCCGGAGCTGGCCAAGCCCGTAAGACTGATCAGAACAATGTATCGAACTGTTGAGTTACAAGTCGGTTTCACCTTTGATTTCCCCATACCCCCAAACTAAGTATGTCAGTCAGGTATTCAGTAGTCAAGGACTAATGCCAACACAAGTCAAGTAAAGGTAGGTCTGTCTGGATCGACAGCAGGAATGGTTAGGTTTGTCGGCATTAGGCATGAGATCAGGTGTATCAAGATCGGTCAACATGTAATGCAATCAGGTATATGATGATAACAGGTATAGTAACAAGTAATGAACAGTACCAGGAAACAGTAAATAGCAAATATTATTTTATGTGAACACAGTGATGTTTGTATTTTCATATTAATCCGGTTCACGCACCTTTGAGGTGCAAAAGCCACAAGACGAACAATATCGATAATATACGTAGTGGAGTTACATGAATCTGAACTAAGCACAATAATTGTCTCAGGAGTGATTTTAACCAATGAAGTAGGGATGATCTACTTGGTTTGAATAGTTAAGTATGAATTAATAGCAGACCAGTTAATACAAGCAATGATTTCATTGATTTAAAGTTACGGATGATCGTGACCAGCAATTCTAAGTTATAAAAGGTATCGATGTTATACTAGTTGTGTGGTTATAATATGATGATTAAGTTGTAGCATGTTAAGCAAGTATTCGGATACTTGCCTCGGCGGTTCCGCAAACCGAAACACGGATGCGATGTCGGCAGAAACTGCGATATGGAAGCACGGGCCACGGATCGAGTCCCAACAGAAATCAACGGGATCACACGGACCAGGGGACTTCGCTGGAGCGTCGGGTTCGTCAGACGGCGCGGTCGGATTCCGGCAAAATGTCAAAAGTAACGGAGTTAGCGACAAAACTACGCATTCACGATACGGACCAGCGGGGGGGGTGTTGTACCAAAAGGAAGGAGAAGGAAACACTTACAGGGAGATGTACCAGGTGACCCCGGCGAGCTCGACGGCGCTGGAACGCCGGCGAAGCGACGGCAGCGGCTGCAGCGAGGGTTGAAAGCTTCGGGGTGCGCGGAAAAGTGTGCTGCAGCGAGCTGGAGGAGAGGGGTCGGCTCTGGTGGTCGTGGGAGAGAGGGAGGTGGTGTCGACGGGGTCGCCGGCACGTTTTTCCGGCGAACAGCGGGGGTAGGCGAAGGATGAAGGCTAGGGTTCACTGTTCCGGCGAGGGGAGGAGGCGGCTGATGCATGAGAATATATATAGAGGAAGAGAGAGAGAGTTGTTGATAGAGAGAGAGAGAGAGAGAGATTTGAGGGAAGAGAGAGATTTGAGAGAAGAGAGAAAGAGAGATGAGGAAGCAGGAGCGGGGCCCACGAGCTCAAATAAGAGCTCGTGATTGGCTGATCACGAATTTAAAAGGGATTTGAGAATGAATTGCGTAGGATCTGTGAGGGTCATTAGTTAAGGAAATTAGATTCGAATAAAAATATATATTTAGATATTAAAATGAAATGGGCCCTTTTTGGCGCGAAATGAAACATTTCTAAATCGCGTCCGGGTTGCGCCCAAATGCTCCAAATTCAAATTATAAGATTTTAAGCGGGTTCCAAATTTTGAAAAGAGGCGTTTAATGGTTAAAATGCATGCCCCCAAGTCGGACACTTGCACGCGCGCGTAGTCGCCCAATCTTGCCCGTTTAGCCAAACGGAACGGAATCTCGACACGCGGACGCTACCACGCGACTAGTGGCGACGAGTAGGCCAACATGGACATCTTAAATTTCATTTTAGGAGATAAAATTTGTTATGTGCCAAAATGACTTAACCGGTAAAATTTAGCAATAAACACCAGAAAATCAGGAAAATTGGAATGAGCAATAAATAACCCTCACTAGTAATATACATAGCATTATTGGGCCCGATAATCCACACCATCCATTAGCGGGTCCTCTAAAAAGGTCTGTAGATACATAATTGCAAAGGAAGGGGATAGTAGAATGAGATTCATCACTTCTAACGAAGTATTCGATCTCGAAAGGATATAAATACGGTTTTTATGAAAAACGAATATTCTATATAAAACTAATTTTTCTATAAAAAAAAATTAAAAATTATATAAAATTATAAATACATATTTTCATTATATTATGAAACTATAATTTTTTAAATGAAAGATTAAAAAATGTCAATAAAATACCATCAAGTTACTAGAAAGACTATTTTTTCACTAAAATGCCACAAACTTTTGAAAGCTAAGTATTTATCATGAAAATACCGCAATACTTAAAACACATGCTCATGAAAACCCTAAGTAATATAAATCACCCTCGAGATTTTACTTTTAATTATATTAAAATATTTTTCATAAAACCCTTTCGAGATATATAAAACACTATTTTAAGGACTTTAGTAAATATAGGTTTAAGCGGAATCAATTCTCTTGAGCTTCAGGGAACCGGAGAAAGTGAGTGCTTGCCTATTCAGGTTAGAAAACTTAACAGGAGTTATCAATGGAAATTGTCTTGGAAAAAGACACAAATCCTGCCGTCCATATACAGCAGTTGCCGATGACTCCTGAACCTAAGAATTCAAGAGTTAAATCAGTTTAAAAGTGTCTGACTCGGTCTGAGTCCAACCTAAAACATGAATCCAAAATCAAACACGAATACTTGATCATGAACATGAATACTCAAATTCAAACATCAATATCAAACATGTATACTTGACTTGATTTGACCGAACCATGGTTATAACTTGACTTGAACTTGACATGCCTACTTGAATACATGATTACATCCTGAACATGAATACTTGAACATTTTGTATCCATGGTTTCGGTCAAGACTTGTAAACATAATCTATACAATATATTACGTGGGGATAAAGGGGTAGATTGGTACGGAACGTATATCATAGCACGAGAGGTCATTTAAAGACACCTATATGAATTCTCGTGTCATTGTCTCGTGGGTCATTACGGGGCCTTGTACTACATATTACCATAGTCCATGGGGTAAGATGGACTCCTCTCGTATACATGAATACCTTCATTACCAAACTACAAACAACCACGTTATAATAATTATCATATACCGGTAATCAGTCATATACAATTTTACCTGTTCATCACACTTTATATGCTATCTTCTTTTTTTTGGACTTATCGAGCGCTAGTTCACCGATGACATTCCTTTCTGTTTCTTTCTTTGGAATGTTCGTCAGGAGGACCGGAGTCTGAGGAGATAGAGCCGAGCAAGGAGGAATTGGACCAGATTACAGTGCAGCCTGGTTACTAGCTCTTTCCAGCCTGTACTTACTTTCTATATGCCATTGTTTAGGTATTGCTTTATATCATTGTATCTTTTTATTTTAACAGTTGTATGTAAAGTTGAATGTAAATAAAGTTACTGTTCATTTTATTACTCTTGTCATTCTTGTTCATTTATATATTGCTTAATTACGATTAACGTATTTATTTCATAGTAAATATGTTGCGGCCTGCCACGTCGCCTTTTCCATCTACTGGGAAGCAGGGCGTGACAGATTTTGTTGGTGGCCCATGCAGGTCCGTTCTGCATGAAGTCTTAAGTAATATATCATAAGAATTATAAGAATCAGCAACAATACATTCCTTACATTTCTAATTTCTTGAATCTATCCTAACCATTCCTTTTCTATAAAGATAATGGATTCTCCAAACAACACCAGCACGTACGTCAACGGTAATACCCCCACCGCCTACTCTACCACCACTACCTACCATTGCAGCGCCTATCAATGAGCAAACGGTACTGCTTGAGGCTATCAAGAGCCTATTGGAAGGTCAGAAGCAGCAGACTGCTATCCTCGTGCACCGCCCCAAAGCTGAGGCGCCCGGAGTCAAGCAATTCCGGGCACTGCACACAAAACAATTCTCGGGAAAAGAGAGCCCACTTGAGACAGAAGAATGAGCTCATGCGATCGAAGATGATCTGGCAGCAGCTCAAGTTCCAGACAATTCCTGGGTGAGAGTTGCTAAGCTGCAACTGACAGACAATGCTAGAATCTGGTGGAAGGCTAAGGAAAACCATTTCATACAGCCAATAGAATGGAAGAAGTTTTGCTATCTGTTCGATGCGAAGTTCTTCCCTGAGACTGCCCGGTTCGAGATGGAAAAATAGTTCATCCACCTACAATAAGGTTCTATGTAGGTAAAATCGGTGGATGGATATGATGTCGAATTCATCATGCTCAGCAGGTAAAGAATTCGTATCAAATACTGTTCTGTTAAAACACATCACTATCCTGAGGAGTGGCATACAAGCCCAATGCGGCTTCCATCTTTTCAATGCCGGTGAGGCAGGTGACTCAGTCCACCACTGGATTATTCTTCGGGATCATGCTCCCGCCAGCGAGTTTCAGCGTCCCAGTACCACCACAAGAAGCTCCAAAGAAGTCGGTCTTCGATCGACTTTCAACCACCATGGCCTCTCTCAACGGGTCGTCCAAGTATGCCAGCTCAGTCTTCAACAGGCTGAGCCAAAGCTCAAGTGGGCCCGCAAAGAGACTCGCAATACCTGAAGGGGTTATCCCGAAACGGATAGTCATTCCAGCTCCGGCAGGTGTAGTCGTCAAAGGGGATTCTCCTATTAAAGGATCGGTCTTCGCAAGATTGGCCATTCCAACTCATGCTATAGGCGAAGTCATCAAAGGTGCTTCCCCTACCAGAAAATTTGCCTTAGAATGATTGGTCGTTCCCTCTCAACAGACGTCAGTTTTCGACAGGCTGACACTAGCAGTAGCCCCTCATCAAAGCAGGGGTCACGACGGAGCTGCTTCCACAACTGAGGTGGTCCTATCTGCAAGGCACGCTCGACGTCGCCACTGGCGCCTAGTGAGAAGAGCTGAGGGTAACTCCCCCTCTGGACTTACTCCACCAACTCCAACGGTGGAAATTGACACTGCTGTTCCAACCGGGAACAACTTCGATCTGCTTAGGAGAGTACGCAAGCACTCTCCAACCGCGGTGCTGAAGAAATCTCCACTTCCTACTTAAAATATGACGCAGGCAAAGCCGGAACAGCCCCCTCAGCGGCTGTCCTCCCAAATCCACAGGGTCTGGCGAAAAGTCCAAGATTCTGTGATCAACAAGAACTACTCTCATCAACCGGAGAAAATGAAGGTTCGACAAGAGAAAAGTCGTCCCTCCAGCATACAGCGAGGGACTTATTTCACACAGACGCCTGCTGCAATGGCTCCTTCAACTTTGATTCCCAGAAAAAGAGAAGGCCGGAGAATCTCCCACCACCGGCGGCAAATCCTAAAGGTGATGGATCCAAACGCCCCAAGTCTAGGGGCATGATTGTGCACATGGTTTACATGGCTTCCGGGAAAGAGGAAAGCCGTGCTTCCATAGGTCATCAACCGCAAACTCGGTCGTTAACAAAATCTCAGGAGTAACAACAAAAGCTCTAGGAGATGCTGACGAAAATGGCAGCACTCACCGGACAGAAAGAAATTCCGGAGTCGGTATCAGAATAGTGCCAGGAGCAGGAGAACGATACAGAGTTCCTGCGAAGGGTGATGGAAAGAAAGGATAAGGAGGCCGCGGAACAGACTGCTAATATAAAACAGATGGCGCTCATGTTCCAAGATATGGTTGGAATGATGATCCAGCTAGAACCTCCAGCTGAAGACCCGCCGATAATCATCGAGGACGAAAGAGGGGAAACATCAACCCCCCTTCCAGCTTTATCAACAGCCAGGGAGGAAACGATCTCCAAAACTGACTTTGATGATTACATAGCTCAACAAATACGAGCTCATCAGGCAAGCGAAGCAGCTGGCCAAGTCGTCAAAACCGGGCGACCGTACCCATGCTGGTACGACCAAAACAAATACCCGCCGGGATATACGATCCCAAAATTCCATGTGTAAAAAGGGACAGGCAATCCGCATCAGCACGTCGCTCGGTTCAGAGCTTTGTGCGGCAATACTGAAGGCGACGACAAATTGTTGCTTCGCCGGTTTGTTGGCAGCCTATTGGAAACAGCATTTGAATGGTACTCGGAGCTCCCAAATGACTCCGTCAAAACATTCATTGAAATGGAATTTCTTTTCACACGGCGGTTCGCCAGCGCAAGTGACCACACCCCGATCACGGCACTAATCAATGCCAGGGTAAAGCCAGGAGAGACATGGGTTCAATACGCAATCCGGTGGCGGAACCTATGGTCAAAATGCGAACAACGCGTCGAAGAAGCTCCGGCCATGGGCATATTCATAGGGACTCTACATCCTCAGGCGACTGTGTCCCAGTTTATGACGTTCTTTAAGCTGACTACCTTCCAGGCTCTGATCGACAAGTTAGCCCAAATGGATTAGATGGGCCACGGGCCTTCCTCTTCAAAAATAAACCCTCGGAATGCAAAAGGAAATGGGAAAGCGGCCTTCGTTGCCAACACTCAATAACAACCGAGTGACCCAAAATCGGTTGCTCGCCAAAACACGCGCCCGCGCCAATCCCAGGAAGAGAAGCTAGGACGAGCTTACTCGTTTCCCCATGATAAAACGAGGAGACTGTTCGAACTAGAAGTACGCAACAAACGCATCACTTTGCCGGACCCAAAACGTCTACCGCATCCCGGTGACGTAAAAAATCCCAACTATTGCTCCTATCACCGAATAGTGAGCCACCCCATTGAGAATTGCTACATCTTCAAGAACTGGGTTGAAGACCAGTACCGTCAAGGGAAATTCGCGCTGTCAAAGAACGGGAGGGTGAACCCGCCACAGAGGCACTCTCCTAAAAAGGTGGATACGTCGGGGGCATCATGTTCGTTTGTGGAAGAAGCTCTGTGGGAAGCTGTCCTTTCAGCTAAAACCAAAAGAATGCTGAAGGATCTTCAAGCATGTCCGGCGATCAGGTGGAAATGCCCGCTGGAGCCTGAGATCATTGAGGGGATGCTGAAACCGCGTCCCACACTGAAAACTGCTAATGATGGGCAAAACACCCAGGTCAAGCCTTCAAAGTCTTCGAAGGGAAAGAAGAAGACCAAGAAGCCCGTGCAGCCTGACAACAAGCGAACGGACCTGCAAAAATACATCGACGAGCTGGAGGAGTACAATCATAAGGCATGGACCCCAGTCACCCTCGAAGAGTTTCTCAATCATATACTTGAGAACGGAGATAGTGACGATGATGAGGGAAATGGCTCGTCGGGAGAAACCAAAGATTATGTAGCAAGTTGCCACAGGGTTTCTCATTCATCACTAAATAACGAAGAAACTCCCTCGGCGTTAGAAAACAACGTAGAGGAACTGGGGGCAGGACCGGTGCCGAAATCCCCGGAGCTGCCAGAAGACCCAATTGACAGGCTGCTAAATGAAGCTTTTCAAAAGAGTAGAGCTGACCGAGAACGTGAAACGACCATATACGAAAAGGTCAAGTATCGGCGTCAGGATGAAGAAGACGCAGCGAGGAAGAGTCACAAAGTACTCCAACCAGAGTGAAGCAGTGTCACTCGTGCCTGATTCATGGGGACTTCATCCACCAACATCCAAATCCGCTACACCCAACGGTACCTAGACGGCCGTTCGAAATGTGGGGAACCGACATAATCGGCCCCATTGAACCAGCGTCATCCAAAGGACATCGGTTCATACTGGAAACGACCGATTACTTCTCTAAGTAGGCAGAAGTAGTACCGCTAAGGAAAGTGAAGACAGAGAACATCCTCCATTTCTTCAAAACACATGTCATCTACCAGTTCGGCACTCCGCGACGGATAATCTCGGATAATGGACCAGCCTACAGGAGCCATAAAATCAGCCGCTTCGCACAACAGCTTTATATAGACTGGAGATACTCTTCAGTCTATAATCCCCGAGCTAACGGTCTAGCTGAGGCTTTCAACAAGACCTTGACGAAGATCATAAAGAAAACGGTGTGAGACTGCATGAAGTTCTCTGGGCGTACTGAACGACGTTCAAAATGGTTACGAATACAACACCATACGCGTTGGTATTCGGCACTGAAGCAGTCCTTCCTTTTGGAAATAGAACTCCTTTCTCTCCGAATAGAGGTTCGATACGAGCTAACAGATGACGAAAATGGCCATCTTCGGTTTGAGGAGCTCGACGCCCTCGATGAAACTCGCCTTATGGCACAAAAAACCTAGAAGTTTACAAGGCAAGGATGACGCGCTCATACGAAAAACTGACTATGCTGAGAACATTCCGCCAAGACGAACTTGTGCTAGTCGTCAAAAGACCTATGATCCCAATCATGCAAAATGGGGAAAATTCGAGCCAAACTATGAAGGCCCGTACATCATAGACAAGGTCTACCAAGATGGGGCCTATTTGCTCATGGATATGTATGGCGAAAGACCCTTCTGGCCAATAAATGGCCGATTCCTTAAGAAATATTACGCTTGACAAGTCACGACTTAGGTTAATGATAGATGATGACGCTCGTGTCCGCTCACTATCTTCTTGAGTCAAAACTCTAAAAGTAGTATCCAACAGAATTTCAGCCCCAAACATGGCGACAACGGACCGAAATGTCCTTAAACTAACCGTTGCCTCCAAAATAGCGACAATGGACTGAAATGTCCCTAAACTAACAATGGACCTGTTTATCACAGGAAACTGCATTTTAATACCACCCATTCATTATATGTTTTGTTATAGATTGGTACTATTAACCAGTGTCTGCTCAGTAAATACAGATTACAGGTATCCTTGACACAATACTGGAAACACACTCAAAATCACGGATATAACGTTTGTGAGCCGACACTGCAACCGAAACTGCAAACCGATCGATATCCAAAGAGTTATTTTGCAACAAATAAAGTGTACACAATTTTGGTCCAACACATAGCAATTGTGCTCTAGCTCTTTGATGTCTTGGACATAGGTGGTGGCTGCCAATGGCATATGGTGGGCACACATGGGGGACAAGAATGATAAATGTAAAAAGGTGTGATGTGATATAAAGTATCATGTTTCCCTCTAATCTACTGAGTACAACCCAGACTTCTATAAAGAAATCAAGCAATACCAGTGGAATTATGGAGAGCATACAACATCACAGAACAAGCACGAGCCCCAAACTCCTCTATAAAACCGACGACACCTTCAAAATACCCGGCCCCACCGGTCCCCCTAGCTCCTATGATCCTCAATTTTGTTCTGCCCTTCCCTTGCTGTCACATCATCTTATTTTCATTGCTTGTTTAATCTTATTTTGGGCCTATAGATACATATCAGTGAGCAAGGGATAGGGGGTCATACACTTGGATACAAAACACTTTTGTTTTCTTTTTGTTCTTGTACATAGCTAGTTTCCCTTGAGCTCTTTGCCTTCTCTTGATCTTGCAACCTCTTCATTGAGCTTGCAAGTTTAAGTTTTGGTTATTGAACTCAAGATTTGTATCACTTGGACATAATAAAGCTTTGATTTTGCACCTTGGGTTCTTAGTAATTTCTCTTGCTTTACTTACTAGCTATTTCATTACTTGCCATTTACTTACTTGTAATGTTGTTTTATTCTTTTCTTTTATCTTTTCCTTTGTTCTTTCTTTTTGTTGTTGTGATGGTTTGTGAATATGGTGTTGTTAGGAAAAAGAATGGTGTTGTAAGTTAAGGTTTCTTTTCTCATTTTTCTTTGCCTGATATTTTTCTATTTGAACTCTGCCCAAACCTTACGCAAGTGCTCCGTTAGGCACCCTACCCTACCAAGGTATCGGTGATCCTTAACCGTGACCGGTTGTGTTCGGTTTGGCCGGATGCGAAAGTCAAGAGACAAGAACGGACGGACAAGGGTCGATAGGCCGGAATTTACAAATACCGTGCTTAAGCACCCTAATCCATGTTGTTGCTGATTGCTCTAGCTTCAAGGGTTAAGGTCGGCACAAAGGATTGAGTACGGAAATCCTTAACTTACACTAACCTATCTATTCCTAACAAACTTATACTTGCATTTATATACTTAGGTTAGAAACGAACATCTCTGATCCGCGCTTTAACTCGTCATAACAAGAACGTAAAACGCACCGTCTCCCTAGGGACGACCCGTACTCATCGCGGCTAGCTTCAAGCGAAACCGTCCTGATTGCGGTTAACTTTAGAACTTTAAATACGATGCGCGCAAGTGCATTACAATGAGGACCGAAATGTCCCTAAACTAAAAACGGACTGTAATGCCCTCAAACTAAAGCTTCACCTCAAAAAAAATGGTGATAATGGACCACTACGTCCTTAAACTGGCAATGGACCGAAATGTCCCTAAACTAACAATGGACCGAGATGTCCCTAAACTAACAACGGACCGAGATGTCCCTAAACTAACAACGGACCGTAATGTCCTTAAACTAAAATCTCACCTCTAAAATGGTGATCAATGGACCGAGAAGTCCTTAAACTAAAGCCTCACCTCAAAAATGGTGATAGTTGACCATTACGTCCTTAAACTGGCAATGGACCGAAATGTTCCTAAACTAACAATAGACCGAAATGTCCCTAAACTAACAACGGACCGTAATGTCCTCAAACTAAAGTTTCACCTCAAAAAAATGGTGATAGTGGACTACTACGTCCTTAAACTGGTAATGGACCGAAATGTCCCTAAACTAACAATAGACCGTAATGTCCTTAAACTAACACTCCGCCTCAAAAATGGCGAAGACTGCAACTCAAGTCCCGCTGGCTACACGGCTACTCCAGCGGTGAAGTCACCCCTAAGTCCCATTGGCAAACAGATGGGTAAAAAAAAGGTATGTCCACAAGCAAAATGGGCACGGATGAAAACCTTAAAGGGCGCCGTGAGTAAAAACAACAGGGTTACCGGCGAATTTGTGAAAATCCGAAAGGGCGCAATCTCATTAAATAAAACGGTATGTCCAAAAGCAAGATGGGCACAGATGAAAATCTAAAAGGGCGCCATGAGTAAAAACAGAAGGGCGACCGGCGAGCTTGTGAAACCCGAAAGGGCGCAATCTCATAAAATTTTCACTTACGCGGTCCTCTCAACTCGTAAGGAGAACCCCCCTATGAGACTCTCACAGCTCATAGGATTCAAAGTCTTAAGTTACAGGTATCCAAACTTGCCCTTAAACCATCGTATTCCCCAAGTTGCCCTACAGGCGGTCCGATATTGGCCCTTGTATACAATCCACGGGCATAAATAAATGTTCCCCCACTAAGTTCCGCCAATCACGAGAAATGTCCTCATATGGTGAACGACACTTGTAAGTCCTCTCAACTTATAAGGAGAAAACACTCTTGTAAGATCCTTACGACTTATAAAAGAACACATACTTAGAAATCCCCATGATTCCTAAGGAGAAAATACACCTACAAGATCCTCATGACTCGCAGGGAGAAATAACTTTATGAGACCCTTACGGCTCATAAAGTTGAAAAGACTTAGTCGACAGGATCCTACCCCTGTCTACTAAGCCACCTTTGTTCAAATCAGCAAAGGCAAATGATGATTCTCTCCTGAAAATATCCCAGTTGCAGCGATACTGATGCCTGAACAGGTGTCAATTTTCAAGTCCTTTCGCGGAAAATAATGATTCACTCCGGGCAATATTCCAGTCGCAGCGATGCTGATGCCAGAATTGGTATCAGATCTCAAGTTCCATACTCGCAACAAAAATCGGCGATCAAAAGATGCTTATGAAATAGCCGAAATGATGGGGCAACTCACAATAAAAATCAGCAAGCAAAATATATGCATATAAAAACAACCGAAATGTTTGGGCAACTCGCAATAAAAAGCAGCGAGTAAAAAGAAAAGAATAGCCGAAATGATTAGGCACCGCGATAAAAGCATCATGTATTGCGTGCCCATCAAGGGGAACGGGCGTAGAATGAGCATTTCTCTATTGGGGAAGAGTCACATACGTACAAATATAGGGAACGCACACGAACAAGCACTATTCGCTTTCACTAACTTATTACCGGATTTTTCTTAGTCGAAAGAAGCTGCTGACTGCTGGCTTTCTTTACTTAATCTACTCAGATCCAAAATTAACGGGTTAGTGTGAGCTTATCCATGCAGTTATGCACTTTTCAAATAGGAATCCATTTTCTGAAAGATCCTGGTTATATAAAAAAAAATCTTCCCTTGCGGAAAAGAATGAAGTTATCTCTTTCTTTACAAAGTAGTTTACCACCTATGCGATTATGAAAAGGGAAGTGACCTCTTTGCCTCTTCTCTTATCCGAGAAAACCAAAATGATTAGGCAATCGTGACTTTCGCGATATAAAAAGCTGAAATGATGGAGCATCGCGGAAAGAAATAAAAAAATGATGAAACTTTTGTCCTGCAGGTGAGTCCACACCGAACCCTGTATACAATCCATGGGCACAAACGAAAGGGGAACCATATTCCCCCCAGGCTCCGTCACAAGGAGAGCCAAGTCTCGACGGTTCACAAATAACCTAGAGACCACCTCGACATTCCTCCCGTTACAGCAGACGCAGTGTCAACAACGACGTTTCTTCTCACTCCAGCGGGATGCAGACGCAACGTCAACAAACGACCCCAGGGTCGAAATGAAGCGGAGCCATGACAAAGTCCCTAGTTCTAAGTCTCGACGGTTCATAAACAACCTAAAGACCACCTCGACACTCGTCTCGTTACAGCAGACATAGTGTCAACAACGGCGTTTCTTCTCACTCCAGCAGGATGCAGACGCGACATCAACAAACGACCCCAGGGTCGAAATGAAGTGGAGCCATGGCAAAGTCCCTAGTTCCAAGTCTCAACGGTTTACAAACAACCTAGAGACCACCTCGACACTCGTCTCGTTACAGCAGACGTAGTGTCAACAACGGCATTTCTTCTCACTCTAGTAAGATGCAGAAGCGACGTTAACAAAAGACCCCAGGGTCGAAACAAAACGGAGCCATGGAAAAGTCCCTAGTTCCAAGTCTTGATGGTTCACAAAACAACCTAGAGATCACCTCGACATTTGTCTCATTACAGCTGACGCAGTGTCAAAAAAGGAAGCGAATGCCAAATTCCTAGCTTCAGGGTCTTGTCGGCAACTCAAATAAAACCCGAAAGACTATCGAAGATCATCCCACACCAGTGCAGAGTAGTTATGACTCATCAGGGCTCCCAAACTGAGCCTAATCTCAAGTAAAAAGAGGCATGGAAAAATTCCTAACGCTTGCCCTTTCGACGGTCAAATTGCCTAGGAAGATTACTTGAAGACGTCTTGTCCAGCCCCCGAAGGGATCAAATACACGACAGTCGCGGGGCTACTCGAACAGCGGTGTAAAGTCTGCATATCGGGGAATTCATCAGCCAACGCGACAGTATGACGGAAAAAAAACCCTAGTACCACAAAACCTAACAGACCTCTGTCGTAAAGAGCATGGGTTATCCATGCGTTAGGGAAAGTTTGCCTATAAACCCAAGGAAGGTAAACTAAACAAACTCTGAAATGAGTCTATAAACTAGAGACTCCGGGATGAGTGAATAAACTATAAACTCCGAAATGAGTCTATAAACTAGAGACTCTAGGATGAGTGAATAAACTAAAAACTCCGAAATGAGTATATAAACTACTTTACACCAAATCAAGATATCGAAGAAAAGAGAAATATCAATATGAAATAAAATATGTCTTTTATTCATGAATTTAACTGAATACAAGATACATTTCATTCATGAATCAAAATGAATACATGTTATTCAATAATCAGAATGTTTAAAAAATACAATCAGTACAAGAAGGGCGAAACAAAAACATTTATTAAGGAGGGGGAGTTTTCAAAAAACTGATGAACCGCTCGCACGCTCCCTTCAACTTCTCCTCGCGTTCAGCTATGGCGGCCAACTCCACTTCGATTTCAGCCCGTTGTTGCAAGCAGGATGAATGCTTCTCATCGATTTCCTGCTTGGCAGTTTCGCAATCCTGTATGACCCGCTCGGTGAAGTCAAGCTTCTGCCATAGCGCCAACCCGTCACAAATACATCGTTAGAGATTTTCAAAAATAGCTTTCAGCTGCGCAGCATTCGCTTCAACCTGGGCGTGCAATTGGATGGATTTGCCGGAAGACGCCTCATGCTCCTTTCGCCTCAGGGCCGCCTCTTGTTCAAAATATCGAATGAAATAGACACTCTTCTCGACCCATGCAGCCCGCTAAGAGTTCAAAGTCAATACCTCGGAAGCGAGACGCTTAAGCTCAATCTTATGCAGGCAAGCCTCGATCTTCCTGCAATAATCAACCCAAGAACCGACGAGATCTTCATTATGGAAATTCACGAGCGTCGCCAACATTGGATTGACTTCTTCGGCAAAATCCGTAGCAGAGGTGAGGGCATCAGCGTCGAGATCTTCAATAGCTCGCTTAACATTCGCCGGCTATTCACTGCGCCCCTGGAAGATGGACATTTAGCGAAGGGCCCCGCGGGCGTAGGAATGCGGGATTCAAAAGGAGCTGAAGCCGTTGTAATCGCTGCAAAATAAATCACGGTTCGATTTCAACTTGAAAGAAGACACCTGACGGACAAGATCTACCGTACCAGCTGTTGAAGGTGGCAAAACAGGGAGCACCGGAGGCGTGGATAATCTTTCGCTTCCTCCTCCGAGCCATGATACTGTGGTCAATATAAGGAAGGCTTAGAAACAAGAAGTCTACTCATGAAAAGGAGAAACCCTAGGTGAAGAATATACGGACCAATACCGGAACGTGGAACGACTTCCGATTAAAAGGTAAAATGCGGGTTTAGCACCTGGTATAAGTGGTCAAAAAGTACTCCTGCAGAGTCGTGAAAATATATAGTCAATGCAAAGAGAATTGTATCCACAGTAAAGCAACTAAGTGAGAAACCCTTACCTTCCAAAATTTGAGGAGGCACAGAAGAAAGCGAAGGAACCATGACCGTCAAAGTGGCGGCCGACGATAATTCTTCAGCCGTCACAGCTTCAGGGTTTACCGCGCCTTTGCTCAAGACAAACGAAATATCATTAGAGGGGCTTAACAGGATTAAAAAATCAAAGATAATAACCCGAGTACCTGATAGGTCAGAGACCAAAACCGTGCCGAAAGAAAGTGTAACGGCATCCTCATTTTCCCTTGGGGGAGTAGATTCCGCGCCCATAACTTCATCCCCTAACTCGACAAGGGCCTTCGTAATGCTTGCAACACCCGTCGATACCAAGGAGCCACAAGGAGAAAGAGCAGCAGTCTGGACAGTCCTGTATTCCCAAGAAAGAGTGGTCACTTCGGGCTCTGTAATCATCGACGTCTCACCTGCCATACCACCGTCAGGACTCGGCCCTGCTTAAAAGAAAATGTGTATGTCATGATTCGAGTACTAAGTTCTAATAAGGGACTGAGCGTTATGTTACCCTGAAGTAGCTGTTCAGTTTCCTCCCGAGCTGCACACGCAAGCTGACTATGGGCGGTAGAAAAAGCGGAAGGAGCGTCCACCAGGGGGATGTTAGAAGATGGGACATTGTTCGAACCTGCACCCGCGACTAAGACAGCTTCACATTCCCTCGCGGTGCGCTTTCTACGCTTCTTATCAACCTGAACCGTGTGAACCAACCTCTGTAACTCTTCCAACAGGGAGACGTCGTCGTCCAAATCGAGTTCAGTCTCCGGATCCGCTATGGCATCCATCATCGGCTTCTTTAGCAACGCCTCCTGTGGTGGCCTTGGGAGGGCCGCGGCCGTGATCAGTGGCTCTGGAAGCTTTGCTGCATCACTGCTTGGGATTGGCACTATACTTAAAACAATTTGGGTTTGGTAGTTCCTGCAATAAGGTGAAGAAAAGGGTCGGATCATGAATAAAAAGAGTAAAGGTGTAATGAAACGAATTATACCAAGACCAAAAGAAGCGCGGAGCCTCTATTCCTCCTCGAACGTCCTGAGGGAAGCCGCGAGAGCCTCTTTGGCAGAAATACCTGTTGAAGAAGAGAGCGTTAATAAAAGCATAATAAGAGGAGAAGGGATAGGTGCGGAAGAATGTAAATGAAGTATACCCGACTCAGCAATAGAGACCAACGCCGCTTTCTCGCGGGCCAGTCACTTGGAAGCTGCGATGGCAGCCTGAAGATCAGTATCGGTTGCAGGCGTGTCAAACAAACCCTCATTGGTGCCATATTCGCACAAGCCCTCACTATAGGGAGCATGGGGCTCCTGGATTAATACCACATGAATAGAGATTTCTTCTTCTTCTTCGAACGGACACCAAGAGCCGACGGTAAAAGCTTTCGCTTGACAGGAATCTTCGGATGGCGGGTCCCGATCTCCGAACCAATGCCCGATTCTGGGTACGCCATGGCTACCGCAGTCGCAGGAACATCCGGTCGAATCTTATCAGGGAAAGCTCATGGGACTATAGTCGTAGTGATTTCTCTTAAAGAAGGGCGAACGGCTGCTTTTCGCTTCAAAAGGACCGCTGGATTACCGGCCAGGACGACATCCTTATGGTCGAGTAGCAGCCGCCTATCTTACCTAACAACAGCATCGGTCGCATGCTGGTACCATGCCACGTAAGCGTTCGAAGCTTTCGGCACATAGCTCGGTTCGCTAACAAGGAAATAGGACCCCGTATTTAATCGCATAAAATGATGCGTTGCACTGCGAATACCCTCCTCATAGCAACCGGTTCAACCAAGAACGCCTCAAGAGGGACGCCCTGATTATAGCCTAACTATTGAGCGAAGCGTTGCGGGTTGTACCTCATAAATCGTACCGAGGCGTTCTGTCTAAATACTAGAAAGCCCGGCCTGATAGAATATAGGTGCATAGACTCCCAAGCCCTCAACATGGAAGCCCCGTCTTTGAAAGTGTCATACAACGGTTGCACCACTTTAGTAGATTCTTTGCCGATAGTTAAGGCTCTATCGACAAAGTTCTTACTGTCCCCAACCATGCGCGGGCGAAGGAGCAATCGCCGAGCCTCTCGCTGCGACGGGTCTAATGCAGAAGCGTCAACCAGATACATGACCCGGGAGAAGTTGTAGCTTTCATAGAAGCGGGGTCATTTGTGAACACCGAAGGCACCCAACAAGTGCATCTCGATCCATGACGTGAAATAGTGCAATGGGAGATACACGGGCTTTACCCTGGCTGAGTAGTGTCGGCCGCTAAGCTCAGGCCATGATATAGATGAGCCAGCCCCGCGATCCCAACGGCCACACACGTCCCCGCGACAATGCGATGGGCTGGATAAAAGATAAACGGCCTCTGATTGATCATGAAAAAGTGTTTGTAGAATAACCGCAATCAATAACGGTGTTGTGTGTAGCTAGCCGAGATGAGTACGGGTCGTCCTCAGGGATTCATGGAACTTTTAATCTTGCTTTAGACGTGTTGATTAGAAAAGAGGAAGGAGAATAAAGAATAGTGAAGAATAGATTCTAGATCTAGTTTAAATAAGGATATAGAATATATATAAGAAGAATGCTTGTAGGGTTCGTTAGAATTTAGTAGTCATGGATGACTAATAAAGATTACTCCTTTTATCTATTGATAGATTTAAAACTATATTGATAGTGATGAATGAGGATTAGGGTTCTTGGAAGAAACTAGGGTTTCCATACTATTGACCCTTGTCCTTTTATTGATCTCTATTCATGTCTAGCCCATAACATAACAATTGTTAATCTGATCTCAAATCGTGATCGAGACTAGCAATAAATTGATAGCGTGCCCGATTAGGATGTTAACGATTCTTTTCCTAAAGTTTATAAACTTCATAAGACTTAAAAGAAGTTAAAATATTTTCTCATCCATTATTCTACCATAATCCTACGAACCCTAGCAAGTTAGAAATTACTCACGCATGTTGTGAGAAGAAGAAGAAAGGATAGAGAATGAGATCATAATTAAAATGCAGAAAGTAAAAATTCATAAAATAAATAATTAAATAAAATGATTTACCTTTATTAATCAACTTCACAAGTACAAATCCTACGAATTTATATTACAAGAGGAAGAAGTTGCTCTCGATCTCTGCCTCGTAGGAAGTAGATGCTCCGTCGATTTTCACGTCGACCTATCACGTCGAATCGTGGACCTGTCGTGGATCTCTTTTTCTTTGACGGTGATTTTCTTAGTGTAAAGGTGATGAGTTTTAATTTTAGCCTTCGGTCCTTTATATAGCCCTCAAATCAGAAATCCTAGATCTCATAGGTTTAGACTTGCCATAAAAATCCACTTTCCAAGTTTTCAGATCCTACGATTTTATTGGCAGATTTTTTATCCCGGCATCTTGAATATCTTGATCTCTTGACCTGAGCTAAATCTGCACAAAATCTCCATGAATAATGTTAGTAATATTTTTTGAATTAAAGAGAGTATCCTAATTACTTTATATGGTAATAAATCTTTAACTTGATTAAGAATATTTGATATGCTATGCATCTTTTAATTACTAAAATATTATGCATATATTTTGAAATATTATTCTAACCATTTGTATGATATTATATCTTTTAAGAATTGTGATTAGAATATTTGATATGATATGCATATTTTAATTACCAAAATATTATATAAATATTATATGCATATATTTTCCTTCATAATTTTAATTATAATATATAAATATATGGTAAATAGTATTTTGCAGATAAACTCAAATATATTCTATATTTATAATAAAAACCTATAAATATTTAAGAAAAGTAAGGAAAATGTTATATCAAATGTGCAATATTTTCGACTGAGTGCGTCGGAAGCACAAACCAACTCAACCCAGGCCAATGAACCCCAGAAAGAACATCTCGTTATCAACGTCTGAGGCAGCAATTTATGCAAAAGGAACGACCGGAGTGTCTGGAATGAACAAATTCTTTAAATCCTCCTCCGTCGTCGGCAAGTTATCCAAACCAAACCTGAACGGGTCGTCAAGTTTGGCGAATTTCCCAGCTTGTTTCGACAAGACTTCTGGGCGAAGAAAGCGGGTGTTGAAATCTGCGAAGCCGACTCCGTGCCCTCCAGACTCCAAGAAAAAACTCCCGTACATGTTCAACACCTTGATTAGGCTCAGGAACACGTGTTGAACGGATTTCTCTGGAATGAGGCCCATCACCACTGATTTGGTGGCAAAGATATACTCATCAGGGGGAAGTATCTCCTCGTAATGTTCCCCTCTGACAGGTTAGATGGAAATCTCCGCAAACTCCTCCAAGGAAATCGAGACCTCCCAGTCCGATAAAAGAAATGTGTGGGTCGGGATGTTCCATTGTTCCAGAAAAGTCTTGACCTACCATACATGAGGCGCAGGATAGTGAAAAAGGGACGCGTAGATTGCGGGATATAGCCCAAGCTTCAACAACAGCGACTTCTTGGCTGACATGATATACCGAGTCCACTGTAGGTAGCCGGCCGAATGACAAGGAGTCAATCCTATCATATAAACTTACCGCCAAGAGCGCGACTTGCCTTGGCATATGCATCGCCCCAAAATGTCTAAGGCCATCGATAGCTGTACGGGTATCGATACCATGGAAGGCTGAAGATGACCTTCCGAGGTCCAGTTGACCTCTTCTACGGCATAAATCACTTGAGGCGGGTCAGCATAATGAATAGCTGGGATCGACTCCGAAGGCGCTGCACAAGAAAAACTGCGCCGACCCCGGATAATCTGACTATACCATGACCCCCACAGGTGAAGAGATTTTTGCTCTGGATCATGATCCTTATTAAGCGCAAAGACTTCCCGATCCACGGACGCGTCGGCAAAAGCGCTCTCTGAACATACGAAAGAAAATGAGGAATCGAAAGCCATAGTACCTGCACAAAAGGAGAAGGGTTACCTATCGACACTATGTTCAAGATAACACTTTTTGGTACTTAAAAATTGTACTGCACCACAGTTCAAAAGAAAGGGCCAAGGGGACCCACAAAATTAAGGTAGCGCCCCATCAATGATGGGGAAGTCACTTATTAAGAATAGAATCCAAAAGGATTCTCATTTAATGAGAAAACATCATTGGACTGGGGAGTGAAACTCCCTCGAGAACTGTGCTCTGCAAACAGATTTCAAATTTGTCAAGAAAATTAAGAAGGGAATAAAATTCCCTAAAATTTTTCAGAGCCAAGCTCTGTAGAACAATGGTTAATATCCCAAAACCTTCAAAAGCAAAGCTAAATCCTAAGATCTTCAAGATCTGCAAGAAAAATCTTAGAACTCTAAGAGATCTTTATAAAAGAAGAGCAAAGTTCTGATTAACGGGTTAAGAAATCCTAAACTTTTTTTAAGATCTACGATCTAATCACTACAAAAGAAGAGAAAAGCTCTATTAACGGGTTAAAACCCTAAAACATGAAGAGATTCCTTAAACATTAGAACATGGTCATGGTTCTTACCAAAACTTTGACAGAATTTTGACACTAAAAAGAGTTTCTTTGAACAGAGATCTGAGCTCTGAAAGGAGAATTAAATTCTCAAGATAGAAGAAGGTTTAAAAGAATATGAACAGCAGCCATCTCAAGGGCCAAAAGCCCTATTTATAAAACTTTAAGAAACGGTTCAACTCCCCAGGAGATCAAACGGTGGAAGAGATGCCACCGCTGCGCTCATGTGTGAGCTACGTGAGCGCAGCAGTGAGGGGGCATTTGTTTCTCCCAATAAAAGAGCAAATCTCTGTTCAAAATTTAAGAGGAAGCGCCCCACGTGCCTTCCACGAGGACGCCAGCGCCCTACGTGCCTTCCATGAGGGCGCCAGCGCCAGAGTTAAAAACTCTTATTGGCGCCGCACGTGCTCCTCACGTGGGTATCAATGTGCAAAGCACATGAAGGAATTAAACCTTAATTAGCGCCAACGTGCACAGCACGTGAGCGCCGACGCCTAGTAGAATTAAATTCTACTCTCTGTTAAACAGAACCGTTGGATCAAAGATCCAACGGAGATGATAAATCATCAGGATGCAGAATTAAATTCTGTTGAGGGGATATATTCCCTCAATCTTTCTAAACAAGAAAGATTGCCTTATGTAAAACAGAGTACCGTTGGATTAAAAATCCAATGGTGATTAAAGAATCACCATTCTGCAGAATAAATTCTGTATGGAAAAATATTTCCCTAATCTTGTTAAAAACAAGAAAATACTTTCTGTAAAAGAGAAGTCCTTGGATCAAAGATCCAACGGTGGATAAAATCCCCAAATCAATTGGGATATCTTGATGAGAGAATCCCTCAAAACTAATTAAAAAACTCGCATCTACTATATAAAGGACCCAAGACTTCAAGTCTAAAGAGGAGGAACCCTCCATAAGCTTTAGAAAGAATAGAGAATTAAATTCTCGAGGAAGAAGAACTCTCTTCTTGGAAAATTAAGTAAATAAAAATAAAGAAGCGCTCAGCGCTCAGTGACTGGCGCTCAGCGCCCAGCGCCCCACGTGCCTCTCATGTGGACGCTACAAAATAAAGGAGTGCTTAGCATTCAGTGACTGGCACTCAGCGCCCAGCGCCCTCACATGCCTCTTACGTAGGCGCTAGAAAATAAAGGAGTGCTTAGCACTCAGTGACTGGCGCTCAGCACCCAGTGCCTCGCGTGACCCTCACGTGGGTTCCATAAAGTAAAAAGCGCTCGACTCTCACTAGGCGGTGCCTAGTGCCCAACGCCCCACATTCCCCTCACGTGGGCGCTACAAAATAAATGAGTGCTTAGCATTCAATGAGCGGCGCTTAGCACCCAGCACCCCACGTGCCCCTCACGTGGGCGCCACAGAGTAAAAAGTGCTTGACACCCTCTAGGCAGCGCCTAGCGCCTAGCTCCTCACGTTCTTCGCACGTGGGCGCCATAAAGAGTGCTCAACACTCCATAAAGAGACAAAAAGGGTAAAATGTTTAACACTTATTGGGCAAATCCACAAGACTGAAAACCCCGCATGGTTAGGTGTGAGCGTCAGAACTTACATAAGTGCTCAGCACTTTTTGCACAAAAAAAGCGACTGGGCCCAAACAAGTGCTTAGCACTTAATTTCAAATAAAAAGAAAACTGAGTGGACCAAGCCCAAGTTGGCTAGGTCCCTAATTCAGATCAACTGAACCCATGGGTTCACTACTTCCCAAACTGATCTTAGTCCTAAATATGACTATCGATCTTCCAACTGATGATATCCCAAAATGATATTCGTACCACATTCCCTTGAGGAAGTCTTAGTCTCAAAATATGACTAATGATTTATGGGTTTACCACTGATTCCTTTTTCCCTCAAATACCGGAATTGGTTCAAGGGTATATCTCTCCATACCTCTGATCTACGTCGTTGTAATTGCTCAACGTCTTCAGAGAGGTGGCGGGTCCCGACAACCAACAGCTTTTTGGTGCACTGATGTGTACACCTCAAATCAGACCGCACCATAAACTGAGTGCATCCTATATCATCGTTATGCATCCCGTCACGTAACAAATACATGTGCGCGCAAGATGATCAACGGACCGAGACGTTCTTAAACTAAAATCTCACCTCCAAAATGGTGATCAACGGACCGAGACGTCCTTAAACTTGTAGGGTTCCTAGGCACTATAATAAGGTCTCATAAGGCATCAACCATGCCAATTTCAAATTTTACGGTGCCGAGAAACCCTAATACGGATCGTTAACTAGAATTTTAGGCGACAAATGCAACTAGTTAACAACTTAACTAAGTGAACGAACATACAACCTTTGTAGATCCGTTTCTCCACCTACATGGCTCCGTGATGAAGTCTCCTCGCTGTCCAAATCGGATCTTGGACTCTTGTGTCGGCTTCTTCGGAGAATGGGCGGGCTAGGTCATCGACTACGATGCCGAAGATGATCTACATCGAGGCATCACAAGATCAAGCTCCAACTTTACCAAGCCATGATAACTTGTGAAGGAAACACCCTTTACTACTTGGCAAGAGGTAGAGGATGAAGAAATAGGAGGTGGGTTCACTTTAGAATTGGATTTCTCACTCATTTCATCAAGTTGCCATTGATGAAGGCAAGCTTCTTCTTGAAGAAGAAGAAGAAGATGATGATATATATTATGATAAGTATATCTAAAATAGAAAAGAAAAAGAATACTTATCATAATGCAACCATGGTCAAGTGTAGAGAATGAACTAGGGTTAAGTGAATGGTTAGGGTAAAGCATGAAGACAAAAATGGTGACTTAGTCAAAGCTTCATGAAGCTTCAACATGCATCCAAAGAAAGCCACCATTTTTCTTTTCTTTTGCCAAAAAGAAATAAATAAATAAATGAATAAATAGATATGAAAAACAAAACCCTAACCATTTAAATAACCATGGTTTAATCTTTACACTTAACCAAATAAGCATGCATCATCAAACATGATACAATCATGTGCACAAAAGTATATCACATATACAACTTGCACAATCCAAGTGAGAATATCCATTTAAAGTGAACCAATACTAGTTAATGCAAAGTAATATATCAAATATATAATTATGCATTAAATCATTAAATCAACACTTGATTTAACGATTCGGTCATATCGCATGTGACCGACTAATATCCAATGTATCGGCTTATCGAATCAATCCTTGATTCGATAACTAGGTTATATCGCATACAACCTTTCGATACAACCATCGCGAGAATGGAATACGGTATCACATACACGTATTATTCTCGGTCCCGCACATATCTCATATGCGCTCCTATTTCGTTTCGCTTGAGCCAGGAAACCTCTGTGTAGGACTTTAAAGACTCGTCAATACGCCGGCAGCAGGTGATGATCATATCAAACACCCACAAGCCGCAAGCGGTCTGCTAAACGTAACGGCCACCCGGGTATTGAGCAATCAGAAGATCGACGAGCAAGCCCGCTCACACTCCTGTGAATCCAACCAGTAACACTTACCGTACAGTCCGGTTTGATCATCTGATATGTCGCATATCTCGCCTAGGGGTGGTAAACGTCAGACCCCAATAGCTCGATAAGTCGTGTCGATATGAGGTCTATAACTGTTCGAGAAACTACTGGTAACACTTACCAGTAAATCTCAGCAACCCTGGCCAGGGATTTCCGGTTATAACCAATCGAACACAGCGCAACATCAACTCCCTATACCGGGAGAGACGAATCCCCTCCTATCGCTCATTGCCTCCATGTGACTCGGGACTGTACCCAAAAACCACCGTTTTGCACGCCCTCTTGGACGTGGTAAGGTAGAAATCAAAGCACAGTAGGAATCACACAAGACTCTATGACGATCTCGGGTCAACAGACTACTCTGTACCAGTGTCACCAGAGAACTGCCATCTGACGTAAGGTATAATACCATCTGGGAGTTATCGGCGAGTCCGTCCAGTGTACCCAGTCTCTACTGAGCACCCGTATATCATCTCCGATGTCAAACACCAATGGATATGGGATCATCCATCGCCCATCTGTATGGGTCGAGAAGGTATACGCTAGTCTACTCTGGTATATCGATGCCCCGTCTTGATACACCCACGACTAGGGACCTTGAAGGATGTACTTATGGACTAACATGTCCCCACTAGTATGATCCGCATCATAGTCCAGGTAGTCAAGTACACATCCTAAGGGCTTTACCAACATGTAACAGAGAGACAATCAGTATACACGTTAAGGTAAAGAGTAACCAGATAGCATACTATTATGTCGAGCAAGAAAGTCCTCCCTATATATGTCCCAGCATCCACTACAATATACATCCTATGTACAGTAATGGCCTCTAGGGCATACATATAACTAACAAAACTAAAACCTCACCTCCAAAATAGTGATCAACGGACCGAGACGTCCTTAAACTAAAACCATCACCTCCAAAATGGTGATCAACGGACCGAGACGTCCTTAAACTAAAACCCTCACCTCCAAAATGGTGATCAACGGACCGAGATATTCTCAAACTAGAACTTCGCCTCCAAAATGGAGATAATGAACCGAAAAGTCCCTAAACTAAGACAACAGAGCCCAGAGGATCTCTTGTTGGACCTGAAACAAAAATGATCCTAAAACCTTGTTAAGTAGATCTTAGTCTCAAATTGGACTAACGTATCCTTAACAAAAAACCAACCGAGCCCACAAATGCTCGCATACATTTAATTCGATCTTGATCTCAAAACAGATCAACGATCCTTAAATCAACCCAAACCCAAATCTAAGATATACGGATTTGGACTAATCCATGCCCTACGGGCGACAACATAAATTAGTCTCCGTATACAATCCATGGGCAACCAAAAAAAATAAAAACACACACGACACGAAGTGAACTTCTGGAGCAGAAGAAAGTGGTTATCACAATGCGATAACGTAACTAAATGCGGGGGCTTGCGCCTACAGGGGTGAGCGTCCCCACAATCAATAACTCCTGGCAAATGAGGGGGAATCTGACGAAGTCTGCTACAATTGTTGCATCCGTCCAAACCTCCAGTACACGGTGCCATAAATCAACTTGGCATATTCGGAGAAGTGGATAGATAAATCCAAATAGTATCTGCCCCCAAAATTCAGGCCAGACGTCCCAACGTCCCGGTCGCATCTTTCGGCGGTGAACAAGAAAGAAGGTTCTTACAGGATGTGTGTAGATTATCGAGCTCTGAACGAAGTGACGATTAAGAACAAGTATCTACTACCGCGCGTCGATGATCTTTTCGATCAGCTAAGTGGGTCTTGTGTATTTTCAAAGCTAGATCTTCGTTCGGGTTATCTTCAGGTGAAGGTCAAAGATTCCAACATTCCGAAGATAGTGTTTAAGACTTGCTATGGTCATTATTAATATCTCGTAATGCTATTTGGAGTGACCAATGCACCTGTCATCTTTATGAACCTGATGAACCAAGTTTTCCAAGAGTACTTAGATAGGTTCGTTTTCATATCCATCGATGACATCCTAGTGTATTCAAAGAATCGGAAAGAACACGTCGAGCACTTACAGATTGTCCTAGAGACATTACGACAATATCAGCTCTACGCCCTACAGATTACCGCTGGACTTCTGAAAGAGTTTTGGGATGATGCCCTAACTACCGCCGCTTACCTCATCAACAGGTCACCATCATCAGCGATAACTTTGAAGACTCCCGAGGAAGTATGGACTGGTAAGACTGCTGATTACTCGATACTCCGAGTATTTGGATGCCCAGCTTACATTCATGAGAAGAATAGTAAGATTGATCCGAGAGCAAGGAAGTGTATCTTCCTTAGTTACGGAGATGGAGTAAAAGGTTACAAGTTGTGGTGTCTGATTGATGAATGAGGTTTTGTATGCACTTTCGCTTTTAAAAGATAAATCAAAGAATAGTTACCGCAATCAATAACGGTGTCGCTTGGTAGCTAACCGGTTGAGTACGGGTCGGTCCACAGGGATTTTGTGTATTTTCTAGTTGTTCTAACGAGTTAATTCCAATTGTGGTAGGATTGATTATCAGTAAAAACTGAAATGAGTTTGATTAGGATTAAAATCTTGCTAGGGTTAGGTTTAGATTAAGTTTGGAAAGTCAATATGTCTCACCGCTTTCTATGCCCTAATTAAGAACTATTTAGGTATTAAGGTAATAATTAACAAAGGGGATTAGCACGATTGGGAAGAAACTAGGTTTCTTCCTCTAGGTCATTGTCCGTCCTTTCTTAACTCTTACCCTAATCTTCATGGAAAACATACACAACCGGTCTTTAACTATGGTATCACCGCTACCTCGTAGGATAGGGTGCCATAGTGAGCGATGTGTGTATATATGCATAGAGTCCAATTTAAAATGTATAATGGGCAAGAAAGGGGTGAGAGATTTTCATCTCTCAAACATTTCCTATTCCTAACTATAACAAGTGAGGAACTACTCACTCATTAGGGAATTGATAAAAGATTTCATTTTTATGATTTTAATTCAATAACCTAATTAACTAAACTACGGCAGATAAATAAAATTTACAACTAGGGCAGATAATTAAAATTTATACTAGTGCAGAAAAAAATTAAACTACGGCATAAAAAAGAAAAACTTACTTTTTATTTGATGCACTATTCGAACATTTACAGCGAATAAAATTCTGAAATTAGGAATTAAAAAGAGGCATAGAAAGAGGCATGCTCCAAAAAGAGTTGTAGGGTTCCTATTTATAGATTATAGAAACCCTAGGGTTTACATCTGATCCCTAATTACATTTACAAAACTACCCTGAGAAGCCTAGTCAACGCACCGCCACCCACCGTCAAAAATGCACCGACACGTGTTTTATATGGCCGCGGATCCGCGGCCAGAAGGCATGTTTGGCCGCGGTTCCGCGGCCATATTGTGGGTTCTTGGGCTGAAATCTTCAGTGTAGCTTCAAGTTGCATTTTCCTTCTACTTTCCTCACTTGGTTCTTCAGAATGTCTTCTAGTTTCTTCCAGATTTCCACAGTGTAGAATGTTGTGGACTTTTACCGTTTGCTTCGTGTTGAAGTCTTGAATCTTGCGCTGCCTTTGTACTTTGTGAAATTGTTCATTGATCTTCGTTTGTCCCTCAAACTGTAGGCATGATCAAGATTCTTCTATTTGTTGGTCGTAGTCTCACTTTTGTAGCGTCTTTTCATCATTTTCACTGTTTTGTTCCGAGAACCTGTAACCTGCAACTATTCAACAGACATGGATCAAAAGCACCTATTTATTTGCAAAATGAATAAGAATGGAGAATATAATAATGCAAAATTATGATATGAACAGTGTCCTGAAAGCAGTAAAGTCTTAATCAGCAGACACGTGAGCTTTAATGAATCTGCGATGCTCAACAAGTAGGTTCAACGTGAAGATGGTGACAGGATGGAGAAATCACCTAATCAGGTGGTGACGAAGGTTCCGGTCCAGGGTATTAGAGATGAGGTACCAAGAACTCAAATTCAGGAGGAGCCAGTTCAACAGGTGAAGCCAGGGCCTTCACCAGTTCAGCAGGTGAAACAGAGACCATAGTGAGATAGGCGTCCACATGATCGGTATGGAGATTGGTTGACTTATGGTGTTGAAGATATGACAGCATATGTCTTGACTATTGAAAATGAAGAACCACTCTCTTACAAAGAGGCTACCCAGTCATTTGCAAAATGGAGACTCGCTATGGAGGAGGAGGAGGAATCTCTTCAAAAGAAAGTTATATGGAATCTTGTACTATTAGCAGAAGGAAAACATGCCATAGGATGCAAGTGGGTATTCATGCTAAAGAAAGGTTCTTCATAAGAGGGTGGTGTCCGATACAAAGCAAGACTTGTGGCTAAAGGGTATGCTCAAAAGAAAATGATAGCCTTTAATGAGATTTTCTCCTCATTGGTAAGGCACACTTTGATACATATTCTCTTAGCTATGATAGCCTTTTTCGACATGGAGTTAGAGCAGCTCGATATCAAGACCGCGTTCTTGCATGGAGATATGGAAGAAAATATCTATATGCACCAGCCCGAAGAATTTATAGTTGAAGGCAAAGAGGGTTGTTCACGGGAAATTCTCTAATGCCAACTCTGTGATTTTTTTATGTTTATTAATGTCATTTACTTTTGGTTTAAGTGTGCTTGACCCATTACTCGAAATGGAGAACAATGAAAATAGTGTTCTTTTATTCAGTAATGACCCAAACAATCCATGACCTTAAAAAAATAATTTTTAAATAAAATAATATAGCATGGGTGTAATTGATCCCATACTTGAAGAAAGAAAGAACCACAAAGATGGTTCTTTTCATTCAGTATTGAATCAATCAAGTCATATCCATCATGTTATTAATTAAAAATAATAATTTGATGGGAATCACACTTTTAAAGAGTAGAACATCAATCTCTTCAAGAAAACAGGTTTAGAAAACCAGCAATCAATAAGTAAGGATATCGATCCCTTTATTAATTACATATATTTAGAAAAAAATCTCGATTAAGAGAAAAGACAAAACATAAGCAACACATAGATTACATTTTTATAAATTTCACAAAACAAATTAATACATCTTACTAGGAAGAAAACAAAAATAAAATACGAAAAGGAAAGGAAATGATTCTTGGGTGTTTAGGCTTAGAGGCCTAATACCCTCACCTTCTGGATGTATCTTCAAAAGAGTCTCTGTTTTTTTTTCCTTCTTCCTTCGTTGAATGGCTTCCTTTTATAAGCGGAGAGAAGTGGTTGTGATGGATAGGTGTCATGCATGAGTTGATTAAGAAGCGAGTTGTTATCATGATAAGTTATTGAATCTTCTTATCATAAATTCCTTCTCATATATCCATTTATTATTGTATGTATCAAATGTACATATTATTTATTTGGTTATTATGCATATAAGTTGATAAGCCGTGATGCATGAGCCATGACATGAACAACCAAATTATTTGTCACGGTATATAAGCAATGACATGAACAAGTTGATAGGTCATGACCTTTGAACCATGATATGAACAAGTTGATATGTCATAACCCTTAAGCCATGATATGAACAAATAAAATATATGATCATGTATATATTATGAAATTTATATGTGAAATATGTCTATATAATGTTGGTTATCGAAGGACAATATAGAAGGTTGAAAGCATCTCAGCCTCCTATTGATATGATATATTCTTATATGCTTGTTATGTTAAATATGTCACATTAATTCACTACATGAAAAACCAATTTATTTCGTCAGGCGTCACCCGACGGAACAAATGGATGCCCGACAAAATAAACTTATTCCATTGGCTGATGTCCGTACTGGATATAGGTGCCCTCAAGACAATTATTGTAATTGCAGGAGGGAATATACAGAGAACAATCTTACTCAAGATGATAGTATGCTATCTGATTTGTCTTTATCATTCATGTGTACACATTTTACTCGTTATCACGTATCGCTAATATATAATGATAAAGCCCTTAGAATCTTTGCTTGATTATCAGTATTATGATAGGGATCATACTAGTGGGGCTTGGGTAGTCCATAAGCACATCCTTAAATTCCCCTAGTCATAGGAGTATCAAGAATGAGTATCGATATTCCAGAGTAGACTAGTGTACATGTCTCTTGACCCCGACCAGGGAAATGGTTGATCACATGGTCATTGGTGTTCCATACTGAAGATTGTATATAGATGCTTATTAGATGAATGAGTTTCACTAGACGAACTCACTTGAGAACTCCTAGATGGTATTATACCTATCGTCAGATAGTTGTTCTCTTGAGACATGAGTATAGGGTAGTCTGTAGACCCGAGATCGTCATATTATCTTGTGTGTGTTCCCACTGTACTTTGATTACTACCCTGCAATGGCTCTACTGATTCGTGCAAACAGGTTTTAAGTGGGTAAAATCCCTAAGCACATGGAGGCAGTGAGCGATCGAAGGGATTTCGTCTCTCCCGGTATAAGGAGTCGAGGTCGTGCTGTGCCAGATCGACTATAACCATAAGTCATTGTCCAAGGCAGATGAGATTTACCGATAAGTGTTATCAGTAGTTTCTCGGATGGTTATGAGTTCATGATCGGCACGAATTATCGAGTTAATGGGAGTCTAATGGTTTCCACCACCCAGATTTGGTGTGCGAAGCTCTCAGATGAAGAGACCAAATTGTATGGTGACTGTTACTGATAGACTTTGCAGGGTTTGGATGGGCTTGCTCGTTGACCTTCTTTCGATCAATACACGGGTAGCCGTTACATGCAGCTAGTACCGTTAGCATGCATGTGGGCAATGGATATGATCCTAATATACTGCCAGCGTATTGTAGAGTTTTTAGAGTCTTACACAGAGCTTTCCCAGCACAGGCGAAATGATATAGAGCGTGTATAGGGATATGTACAGGAGGTTGATTAAATACGAGTATATGATACTGTATTTTAATCAAGCGTTTAATGATATTAACCGGATTATATATGATATAACTGAATTATTAAATCAAGTGTTGATTTAATAATTATATATATATATAAAATATCATGCTCACTTTATATTTTCTTCTCTTTGATAATATTTATATTTGATATAAATATTATTATTTTAATTTGTCATGTGTGATTAGACATACAAGTTGTATGTATAAGAATCACAAAGGTGTGGGATAAGAATAAATGATTTATTATTTATATTTTGGGATAAAAGAAATGAGTCATTTCTTTAGAAGTGTTTAGATAAAATGACTCATTCTTGTTTTATTCAAAAAGATAAATATGCTTATTTTTTATTCTTATCTTGATCCTTAGCCATTCTTATCACTCCTCTCTCTCTCTCTCGCTCTCTCTCTCTCTCTCTCGGTTTTGAAAAATGAAGAGAAAGAAAAGAAATGCGAAGAAATTAGTGACCTTAAAATTACTACATCCTTACTTGATTATCCTAGAGAGATCATTGAGTGAGTAACTTCACAAATGATGTGATCAAGTGAGGCTAGAGCTTGTGTTGGAGGGATCTCAAGATGGATCTTCTTCGGTGAGAAGATCGTCGACTAAGCTCAATCTGGATAGTATAGGAGCGATGGTGGGATCTTCCGGGATTATCCGGACACTCTACAAAAGTTGTAGTCCAAAACCACTTAGCTAGTATCTTTTGTTTTATAATTGATGTAGTGAATGCAATCTTGGAAGTAATCGGTGCATGTCTTCACTAAAAAATTTGATTTGTTGCTTCTGCTCGGTCCGCAATTGTTGCAACCTTTGCACGTGATTACCAACATAGTATCAGAGCCAAACATTCACTTCACATTCCATTTTGGTGGAAAATTGATATCAAAATCAATTTTTTTAAAACCAATTGTTCACTGTTTTGAAAAACAGAGCAAAATTTGACTTGTTTTGCGTTTTTCCCGAGCTCCGGGGGTCTATGGTCTGAACCGAGACTTTCTGCAGCTCATAGGTGACCCTGGGGAAGTCCCCAGGGGCTACGGTAGGCCTACCCACCCATAGCCACACCATGGTGGCCATGGGAAGGTGGCTGGCCGAGATCAGCTCATAGGCTAATCTCGACCATGCCACCCCAATCCAAGGCCTCCAAGGTGTGGCCTTGGGTCGGAGGCCCCACCCATTCCCCCTCGTGACTCTGGTGGTCATTCACGACGTCCTCGATGTCGTCTTAGTCGATTTTCGAGTCAATTTGGAATTGAAATTTATGGAAACGAGTGATTTTTTGGGCTACGGGTGAATTCGAAATACATTTTTGGAATTTCAAGTTCACACTGACATGGGTTTTGAAATAGATTGCCACGGGTTACAAATTAGCTCGATGAAGTTTTCAATCAATTTAATTTGAGAGCATATGATGATATGTTGTGTTTAACGTCGATGAATTGATGCGATCAATTCGATGGGGTTGCATGTTTACTAGTTTGCAATATTATGATATTGTGATATCTTATTGTTGTTGTTATGGTTTGGCGGATCGTCGTGATGAATAGCCCCTCATGTGACATATACACTTGATGTTATATGGATTTCGGTTATTCAGGACGAGCGGACAAATTATGGCCGTCGTTGTCGGCGACTGTATTATTCTTTTATTGGGACGCGGTCAGGTTGTGATAGTCGTTACCGTTGTATAAACAATACATATTTTAGATTACCCCAAGGTGAAGCACTCGAATTGCCGGATTCTAGAATATAACGGGTGACCATCTTAAGAAGTTGAGATCCAGGTGATCTTATTCTAGGATTGGCAGGTGGTCCGCCGCGTTTGTAGGGGGTAGTTTAGATCCAAAGAGGAGTGCCCAAGTTACCGGGTTATATATAGCACTGGGTGGTCCACTCATTATATTTAGTGTGGGTTGCCTCACTACTAGGATTGGCGGGTGACTTGCCATGTTCGTAGGGGTCGTGGATCGATGATGTACGGGTTATTCACACGACCGTGAAATTTTGTGTTTCGTGATCGGCTCAATTGAAACATTGGCTTCTTAGTATATCCTCTTTGCCATATTCTGTGACGCTCATTGCATTTCTATAATATGATTATCTGCCTATGATGTGATGATGGTTATCGCTTACCTGTAATATTGATTATCTGTCTGCGATGATATATATGTTGATATATATGTTATATAAATAAATGTTGATATATGTTTTGCATCCGCGCTAGTCCAATCTCTGCTCTGCTGTAAGTTAAGTAACTTTACGGTGAAGATCCGAGACCTCATGGAGAATGTGAGATATTTTTCTTTTCATATCATACTTTTTCTGTAATGGTGTGAGAAGATGCTAGATAATATATGATTATCTAATTGATGGGATTACATTAATTTGGATTAATGCAAAGAAAACAAAACCTAAAATACGTTGTTGGAACCGAATATTTTTAAAAAGAGATTATAACCATATTCTTTTCTTTGCATCGAGCTATTCGGTTAAGAATATCGTGTACCTCATTCGATGAGGTAAGAGCCTCCCTTCACGGGGAATCCGTACTAAAGTAAAAGTCTACGTAACTATAAATTTAAAAAACTACTTGGTTCCTTCGATGATATCAAGATCTTTACGTTAAGGGTTTTCTTCAAAACCAGTCGTAGCCTCTATCATTTCAGGAAGTAGAGTAGTTAGTATTCGTGCTACGTTTGTTGACCTCATCAAGACGTAGTGAACGGTAGTTAAGTGATATCTTCCTATTTACATATTGATGCGATTAGATAGGACAGTTGCATAGCCTTATTGACCTCGTCAAGGGCTCATGCGAAAGGGTCTAAATTAATCATGAAATGACATGTTGAACTTAACTAGCGACTTATGATTTGTTGACCTCATCAAGGTTATAAGCCGCTAGGGGTAAAAACCATATCAGACGTTTCAAGTATTGAAACTTGCAATGGGATTGCATACTTTCTATGGAGTGGGTTGACTTGTTGACCTTATCAAGATTACCACGCCATGATAGTTTGGATCCCGGTTCCCATTGTAAGTAAGAGTTACTACCGGTTGATTTTCATATGACCCCGGCTAGTTCTCCTTTTAGGGTTTGAAGGAGGATTCGACGATATAGTGGGAAACTTAATTAGATATATTAATTAACTAATCTAATCTAGGATAAACTGCACGCTGAGTGTTTCTTTTTTCTCTCTCTCGCAGCAATCCATGGCTGACCTTAAAGTAAAACTCATTAACCAAGTTAACCGAACCTTTTTACAATCAACGGTTTTGAAATGTCATGATTGCTCTATGTCACGCTCCACTTCTCAAAATACAGTGACGGTATGTGACTAGGCCGGTGACATATTTATTTTGAAAAGGTCATTTCCCAGAGTAAATACGCTAAAGCGTAAAATAAGCAATATAAAAATAATAAGAATTTAACATGAGCTTTAAACTTCAACAACTTTAATTACATTCAAACTTGATACATTTATAGTTCACTGAAAAGGAAATACAAGAACAGAAATGCCTAAATAGGTGGCAAACAAAAACTGGAAGAAAAGATAAGCTAAGCTAAGCTAAGTTTGAGTAGTGATCTGGTCGTAATCCCCTGCAGTCTTTTCTATCTCCTTAGTCTCTAGACCACCTGATGAAAATCCAAAAGAAGAAAGAGATGGGTGGATGCCCATCAGCGAACTTTCGCTCAGTAAGTCCCCAAGGAAATGTGTGAAGTATAAAAATATAATGACAAATTGGAATTGGATATCAAGAAGCAATGGACTAGGAGATATGGTGTTTAAACATGTCATTTAATATAAGCATGGCAATTCTATGTAATATTGCATCTTTATATAACATGGCAAAGTAATATGAGCATAATATAGTATGTTCGTATAGTGTAGGTTGTCACGCCCCGCTTCCCAGTATACGGAAAAGTAGACGTGACGAGCCACAACGTATTTACTCAGAAGTAAACATGCTAAGCGTAAATAAGCAATATAAATGAATACACAAGAATAATAAGAGATGTAATAATAACAACAACTTTTATTAACATTCTTTCTTTATATACAACTAAAAAGAAAAGTACAATAATGGAAAGCAATGTCTAAACAATGGAATATGAACTAAAATAAGTACAAATGAAATCTAGAAGTCGTGTTGCTCGGTGATCTGCTCCAAGTACTCCTGGCTGGGCTCGGTCTCCTGAAGGTCGGGTCCTCCTGACGAACATTCCAAAGAAAAAAAAGAAACAAAAATGTCGTCGGCGAACTAGCGCTCGGTAAGTCCCAAAATTAAGATAGAATAGAACAAGTAAAGAGGAGAGTACCGGTAATATAAACATGTATATGTTTGCTATACTAACGTAGTTGTTTATAGCTTGGTACAGAAGGTATCAGTGTATACGAAAGGAGTCCAACTTTCCCCATGGACTATGGTAACCCGTAGTACAAGACCCCGTCAATACCCACGGGACAACAGCAATGGATGTTTATCTATGTCTTTTAGTGTCCATCATCGTGCCACTTTTAATACATTATGTACCAGTCTACCCCGTTAAACCCCGTAATGTATAATATATAGATTGTAGTTATCAGACTTGCCGAGACCATGGGTACAAGTTTTTCATGTAAACGGTTTCAGGATGTATCAAGTAGGTATGTAATCAATTCAAGATATAGCCATGGTTCGGTCAGGTCAAGTCATGTTTGCATATTGATATTGTTCTGGTATTCAGGTTCATGTTCAAGTATACGTGTTGGATATATTGGATTCAGGTTGAATTGGATTCAGGTTGAATTGGATTCAGACTTGAGTCAGACACTTAGAACAGAATTTGGATCCTGAATTAGGTTTAGGAGTTATCGGTAACTGCTGCACATGGACGGCAGGATTTGTGTTTTTTTCCAAGACAATTACCATTGATAACACCATTTTAGTTCTCTACCTTAAATAGGCAAGCACCCACTTTCTCTGGCTCCCTAAGGCTCAAGAGAATTGGTCCCGCTTAAACCTATATTTACTAGGGTCCTTAATGTAATTTTATATATCTCGTGGGGATCGTATGCTCTGTGAGGAGGTCTGCATCTCGCTCTACTAGCCCGAGAATGTGCGATAATCCAAACCATCCAATAGACGGTTTCCCAAAATAGATTGTAGAGGTATAATTGCAAAGAGTTTAATAATATTATTTAAAAGAAAACCGGGTTTTTATAGTTCAAGGTATTTTGATGAAAAAATCGTATTTTTCCATAAAATTTATGTCTCGAGAGGATCGTGCTATGTCAATATGTATGTATGTGAGAGGTAGGTCATTACCTTGTGAAGTTTTCTAAAGGTATGCTAAGCAAAATGTTTAAAAGATAACATATATAAACTTCATGGTATTTAAAAGTAAAAGTTTAATTAAAGTTAATTAACATGGAGTTTTAGAGTGAAAGTGTTTCTGAACCTTTATAATAGTGTTACAAATATTGTCTAAAAGTTTGTTGAACAAAATGTGAATGAAAAGTGAGATTATAGAGTTTAGAAGATTTACATCGGTAATAACTCCACTTACCGATGTTTTGTTTTGAAAAGAGAATTTAGCGAAGAGAGGAAGGAAATAGAAGGAACTTACAAGCTAAAAGGAGAGAGGAGAGGTAGAGAAAGATGTCGTATCCTTCGTGACGTCGTGGGGTTGCCGAAATCGCTTCTAATTCTCGCCGGAATTTGACCTTGGGCTAACTCCACTTGTACTCTTTTTGGAATTGAGAATTTTTTATAATTTTGACTAGGAATTTCAGAATGAGGAGGGGCTAGGGTATGAGATTGTATTTATAGGGTGAAATTAGGATTTTGGAATTGAAAGATTGAATTAAAAAGTATTAAAAATAAGATTAAAGATGAATTTTAATTCTCTGTTAAATTCAAAGAAAACAAACAAAATAGGGGTAATAGGGGTAGGCCAAGAGTCAGGTGTGCAGAGTTTGGGAACCATTCCCTATGGGGGACCCACTGTCGCCGGCCCATAGAGGCATCTCACCGGTCCAATTAGGGGTAGGGGACGGTGGATTGTGTACACGTGTCCCTCTCTTTATAAATATCATTTTACACATGTTTATTTTTTATTTCTTTTCATTTCTTACGTGTATTGCACGTGTAAACTTTTGGGCTTCCAAAAGTTTAAAAAGAAAAATTCCGAAAAAAATAATATGTGGCTGATGGGATTCGAACACGGGAGCTATGTCACAGCAGTGCAAGACTTTACCAATGAGCTACAAGTTATTTCTTACTATTCTTAAGCAAGTATAACTTTTAAATTGTGCTCAGGCTTGCAAACTCTTTTCTGTACTTTAAGAAGAAAACTTTTGTACAGAAAATTCAGGGTCGTTACATAGGTATAATGAACATGAAGTGTATGTAAATGTCCTAAAAGTTCTATGCAAGAGTAAACTAATCTAACGTAAATTCAAGGGTGAATGTCAACCAATCTCAAGAGTGTTCTCGAACCCAACAGGCTGTAATCCAAGGGTAAGGAACCACGTGCCCGAATCAAGTGTTAGTAACGGGACTTCAACCTAGTATTGAAGTATTCCAAACTCAACAGGCTATAATTCAGGAGTAAGGAAACACGGGCCCTCATGATAGATTGCTTGTGTTAGTAAATATGGATTCATGATCTAGGGGGACTTCTGAGATTTCATTGGATTCGCACTTGAACTACCCCAACACCCCATGTATTCTAGATTACAGTTCATGTTACCAGTCTTGCTCGAATCCATGAATACATCAAGTTGTAAGATTGAATTCATGTCAAGATAAAGTATTCGTTTCAAGTGTTCATATATTCATGTCAAGTTGTATTCATGATTCAAGTCAAGTCAGTTCAAGAGTAGGTATTGGGTTCAGGTATTCATATTGAATTCATCTATCATGTCAAGTTCATGTCAAGTTATATTCATGGTTCGGTCTAGTCAATTCATTTTCGAATATTCAAGTTCAAATTTCAAGTGATCGAGTTTAAGTTCAAATTCAAATCTAAGTCATGTTCGAGTTTGTATTCAGGTTATAGTCAATTCATATTATTAGATTAAAATCTTTTGAATATCTTTAATCTTGTAAATTCTTAAGTTCGTGAATAATCGGATAACCGCTGCATATGAGAGGCAAGATTTGTGTCTTTCTCTAAGACGATTGCCATTGATAATTCATTTAATTTGCAGTGTTATCAAACTTGGATAGGCTAGCAATCACTTTCTTCCACTCTCTGAGGCCCAAAAGAAATGATACCGCTTAAACCTATATTAATCTAAGATCCTTAAAAATTTATTCAAGTTATTTATCATGTATTTATATTGTTTGCATTTCACAAAAGGGTTTTATGTAAAATGTTTTAATATTGTTTTAAAAATAAATCTCGATGGTGTTTTAGAATATTAAGAGTTTTTATAAAAATGTATTTTAGTTTTAATGGTATTTTGGTGATAAAACCTAGCTTTTTAAAAGTTTATGGTATTTTTATGAAAACTATACTTTCGGAAACTTGATGGTATTTTCGTGTAACTTTAATTTTTCATTTAAAATATATAGTTCTCAACACTTGTTTTCAAAGAAAAAAAACGGATTTATGATTTATGAAAAGTTTTAAATGATTTAATTTGTTGAAAAAGTCGTATTCTTTAAAATCATATTGTTTATTTCCTTTCAAGACCGGTGTTCCCGCCAAAAATTAATGCGCAAAGAGCCTAAGGTATCAAATGGCAGCGATACGCTCAAAAAAATGCGAACCAGTATCTTCCGGGCTGTTTTTTTGATAAACTCCAGAATGAGAAACAGCTAAATTCTGATGATATTGGAAGCATCTCGAAAAACCCTTCGATTTGATATATTATGGGCTTCATAATTCATCCGGGATCAAAGGTTATGAGCAAATATGCTATGCACTGTTCCCTGATTAAAAAAAATCAGGAATTACCTCAATGAGGTATCACGTGCTCACACGAGATCAATGGTCACGTGTTGACACGTGATAGTTAAAACATGAATAAAAATAAAAGGCTGAAGAAGGACCCAATTGGGGGTCACGTGCTCACACGTGACCAATGGTCACGTGTTGACACGTGATAGTTAAAACAGAAATAAAAACAAATGACTGAAGGAAATACCTCAATAAGGTATCACGTGCTCACACGTGACCAATGGTCACGTGTTGACACGTGATGGTTAAAACTGAAGCATAAATAAACGCTGAGAAAAGGACTCAATTGGGGGTCACGTGCTCACACGTGACCAAGGGTCACGTGTCAGCACGTGACTAGCTTCGAAAGCCTTACAGTTTAATAGAATTAAAATTCTAAATTTCTCTAAATCTTTCCAAATAGAATTAAAATTCTAAATTTCTCTAAATCTTTCCAAATGGAAAAGGATTATGGGGACCGTTGGATTAAAAATCCAAGGGTGATTAAAAATCCCCAATTTATGGAAAGATTTTAGACAAGAAAAGATTTCCCTAAAAATCTCACCAGAAATAACAAACATAATATCTTTGGATTTAAAATCCAACGGTGAATAAAATTCACTGTGTAATCTAAAGGATCATATTAATTATGAAAACAAACAAAATTTTTCAATGAAAGAATTGTTAAACAAATTGATTCTTTTCTTTCTCCTATAAATAGGAGTCAAGAAGAGAAGAGAGGGGATCTACTTTTTTTGAGGAGAGAAAAAAAGAGAGGAGAATTTAATTCTCGAGAGAGAAAAGAAAATTTCTTCAGAAGAGAAAAGAAAACCCTAGGTGAGAAAAGAAAGGGGATCAAAACTTCAAAAAAGAGAATTTAATTATCAAATCTAAGAGTTTAACTCTTCTGCACAAAAGAACTTAGTTCTTCCTCTGGTTGAAGAACTGCAAAGAGCACATCTCCCCATAAGTTGAGAATTTAATTCTCATCGGGTTGAAATCCTGTCATGCAGATCCAAAACTTAGAGGGAGGATTGAGTTTAGAGAATTTAATTCTTCCAATTTACAGGAATTTAATTCCTTCAAGATAAAGTTAGAGTTTAACCCTATATGAGAATTTAATTCTCCCAAAATTACAGGAATTTAATTCCTTCAAGATGGACAGAACTAGGGTTTAACCCTAATTGAGAATTTAATTCTCTCAAATTCACAGTTTTATCCTATGCAAGAATTTAATTCTTTTACATGTATGGGAATTTAATTCCTCTAAAAGAAATTAGGGTTTAACCCTACATAAGAATTTAATTCTTTCATAACAGGAATTTAATTCCTCCAAAATCATGATTAGGGTTTAACCCTACAGAGAATTTAATTCTTAAAATAAAGAGACTTGAAAGATCTTCATGCACATAAAGAACATTGGTCACGTGATGACACGTGACCCCAATCCGCAGTGATCAGAAAAGAAGGAATAAAACTAGGTCACGTGTCCCCACGTGACCCCTAAAAAGATCCCTAAAAATAAAAAGGTAACAGCTTTGAGGCAATGCCTCACGTGCTCCCACGTGACTCCCAAAACGCAGAAAAAATAAGCAAAGGAAATGAAGGCTTTGGGCGCTCTCACGTGTTACCACGTGACCCCTTGGCAAACGCTTTAACAGTCAGCACATAAATCCCCATCACGTGTCAACACGTGACGCTCAAATTAAAAATAATAAAAAGTGTTTAACACTTAATTGCAGAACGAGATAAAAGGGGATCTGGTCCCACCTTTGGGCGCCCTCACGTGCTCCCACGTGACCCCTCTTTCTTTAGTGTTTAACACTAATTCAAGAACTTTGTACCCAGTGTTTAACACTGGTGTTTTCTAGTGTGTAACACTAATTTGACAACTTCATTTCCAGTGTTTAACACTGTTGTTTGCTAGTGTTTAACACTAATTTGGGGGATTATATTTCCAGTGTTTAACACTGATTATCTTTTAGTGTTTAACACTAATTTGAGAGTTTATCTCCAATGTTCAATACTGAGATTCTCCAGTGTTTAACACTACTTTTAGCCAAATTGGCTAATTTTCCAGAGGCAAAGCCTCCAATTCAAAATTGAGTAAAAATCAGAACTATAATGTCTACTGCTCAATCAAAGATAAAAAATTTTTCAGAGCCCTCAAACTCTGATTTAGCATTGCTAAATAATGTGGGCTTGAACCCAGACAAATGTTTAATGGTCCAACAAAAGGCCAACACTTCAAATCCAATTGGACTTAGCCCAAGTTGGCCATAAGTCCTCAATTCATATTTAACTGAGCCCATGTGCTCATAATTCTAATTAATTGATCTTAGTTCCAAATTGGAATACAGATCACTTAATCCACTTTGGTTCGAGGGTACATCTCTTCACTCCTCTGATATTTGTCGTTGTAATCCTTCAACGTCTTCAGAGAGGTGACGGGTCCCGACAACCATACATTTCATAGACTATGACGTCTTTAAACTGGACTGTGGGGTCCTTAAGCCCATGGACTATGATGTCCTTAACCTTGACTGTGAGGTCTTTAAACTCACGGACTATGATGTCCTTAACCTTGACTGTGAGGTCTTAAAACTCACGGACTATGATGTCCTTAACCTTGACCGGGATGTCTTAAAACTCACGGACTATGATGTCCTTAACCTTGACCGGGATGTCTTAAAACTAACAACGGACAATGATGTCCTTAACCTTGACTGTGAGGTCTTTAAACTCACGGACTATGATGTCCTTAACCTTGACTGTGATGTCTTTAAACTTACGGACTATGATGTCCTTAACCTTGGACCACCATGTCCTTAAACTGGTATTGGACCACCATGTCCTTAAATTGGTCATCGACCGCAATGTCCCTAAACTAAACAATTGAGTCCAAATGCTCTCTTGTTGGATCTAAATGATCCCATTAAGTTGATCTTAGTCTGAAATGAGGCTAACGTATCCTTAACAAACGTTTAAGTTGTTCTTAGTCTCAAATAAGACTAACGTATCCTTAAACCCAAACCTCCAAACCCAAATCTAAGAAAATACGGATTTGGACTAATCCACGTCCTACGGACGACGACATAAATTAGTCTCCGTATACAATCCACGGGCAACCAAAAACAAAACAAACACCCACGACACGAGGTGACCATCTGGAGAAGGAGAAAGTTGTTGCCGCGATGCGGTAGCGTAATTAACTGCAGGGGCTTGCGCCTGCAGGGAAGAGCGTCCCCACAATCAAAAACCCCTCAAGCGAGGGGGAATCTGACGAAGTCTGCTACATCGAACACATCCGTTTAGACCTTCGATACACGGTTCCATAAATCAACTTGGCATCTTCAGAGAGGTGGACGGATAGCACCAATTAGCATCTGCCCCGAATTTCAGGCAAGACGGCATGTCCTGCGCCGTCTTTCGGAGGGGAACAGATTCTGGCACGCCCGGTGGGACCTTTTCCTCTTTCCACTCCACACTTCGTGTGTCATGTTTTTCCCGCGATCAAATAATCGCGGAGTGTATGTTTTTGGTTGCCCTTACGGGAGTGGATATTGAAGCCGGCATTTCGTCTCTATGAAGAATGGCGTTTGCTCCCACCCTAGCAACTCAGGCTCTGTCATATCCGGCGGAGTCAAGTATGGGTCACTTGCAGCCTCAAATCTCTGCAATCTGGCTCTTCAAGAAATCAACGGGTTTTTTTTGGGTCAATGATCCCACCTCCCACCCTCGGTGCCTCAACGCCGATGGAGGAAGCCCAGAGGATGTCTGTCGTCCACAGGCAGGCTCCCCAAGCAGCAGCCTTGCCGACGGAATTGGTCCTCAAACAACTGGCACATGCCAAAGACCAAGGTCGATGCAGGGGGCAGAATATTCAAGCTCTTCAAGAAATCAATGGCTTCAAACTGCACTAACTGCAATAGCAACTCTCGCTCTGTCCCATCTGGAGGAGTAACCTACGGGCCTCAAGCGGCCTCCCTTTTCACTATGCCAGTGGAGCAGGTAACTCAAGCCACCACTGGGCTATTCTTCGGGACCATGCTCCCGCCAACGAGCTTCAGCGCTCCTGTACCATCGCAAGAAGCTCCCAAGAAGTCGTTTTTCAGCGCTCCTGTGCTTATTTACGCCCTACTTTGCATTATACTATATATAAGCATGCACAAAAATTGTGATAATAAAAGAGTAGAAAGTGAAAAATTATATTTAAAAGATAGGAATAGTTTAAGAAAAACAAGAAAGTTAGATGTTTTCTTAAATGAAACTAGTAATAAGTAGTTATGAGCTGTTGTCCCAAGGGTTAGTAAGATGAAGGAAATTACTAATCTGAGGATAAAAATAAGCCTGAAAAATAGTTCCTATTCTGGAAGCCAAACATTTGAACGTTGATACCCTACTATACGCACTTACACACATCTTGAAACTCGGGATAGTAGAGGATACCTTGAAATGCTCTTGTCTAAAAGCCGAAGTATGAAGAAAATAAAAGATAAAATGGTGAAAAGAAAAATGAACACTGGTTTTGTTATCACCGAGGCAGCAATAAAAAAATATAGCGATGGTGCTTTATCACCTAGTGCCTTAGACCAACTGGTTTGGGAGCCACTGCTAAGCCTTAGGTGTTGCAAGACGAGGAAAAACACCTAATTAGCAAGCACATGAGTAATCGGTTGGTTAGTACCTCAAGAAGTATTAACGGTCGCATGAAGAATGTGTGAGCAAATTCCATCTAAAAGTACTAAGGTAGATGGACAAGAGTGTGATTGCTTGAATTGAATTCTCTGAGTGTAGGGATGTCCAGTTCACACACGTAGGGGTATATGATCAATGTTTGGAAGAAAGGTAGGAATGAAAACTAAAGGCGATATTTTATTGAGGGATAATTTGATTTCTAACATTTTTTCATGACCATTAAGATAGGGCTCATAGCAACTGAAAAGCTGGTATAGTTGAAAACTCTTATTTTCAAGTTCTTTCTTTTATAGTTCTTATCTTTATATAACTTTCACCATCTCTCTTTTATTATAAGATTTTGTGGGTGTAATCCGCTGAAAACCCTCAGGAGAAAACACTCCTCCTACTAGGGATATGCCACTGGCGCCGAGTAAGGAAGGCTGGGGGCAACTCTCCTCCTGGATTGACTCCGCCGACTCCAACGGCGGAAATTGATGTTTTTGTTCTAATTGGAAACAGCTTTGAACCATTTAGGAAGGTTCGCAAGAACTCTCCGACCACTGTGCAGAAAAGATCTCCTCCACCTATGGAGAACGCTACAAAGGTGAAGCCAGAACAGCCCCCTCAACGGCTGTCCTCTAAAATCTACAAGGTCCGGCGTCAAGTCCAAGACTCGGTAATTGATCAAGATTATTCTCGCCGACAGAAAAAGGTGAAAGTTCAGCGGGAAGAGAACCGTCTTGTCAAGCCATAAAAGGCGACAGCTACAGGGGTGCTCACTGCAACGGCCCCCTCAACTTCGTCCGTTCACAAGAAAAGAAGGCCGGAGAAAATCCCTGAGTCTGCGATGAATCGCAAGACCACTGAACCTAAACGCCCCAAGTCTGGGGGCATGGTGGTGCACACTGTCTATATGGCTTCCGGAAAAGAAGAAAGCCGCACTTCGACGGGCCACCGACCGCTCACCCGGTCAATAACAAAGGATTAGGAACAACAGCAGCAGAAGCTTCAAGAGATACTGACTGCAATGGTCGCACTTACCGGGCCAAAAGAAAGCCCGAAGGCGTCATCGGAACAACGTCATGAACACGAGACTGATGTTGAATTCCTTCGGAGAATGCTCGAAAAGAAGGACAAGGAGGCTGCGGAATGAGCGGCCAATATAAAGAAAATGGCCTTTCTATTTCAGGATATGGTGGGCATGATGATCCAGCCGGACCCTCCAGCCGAAGATCCTCCAGTAATAATTGAAGATGATAGAGGAGAGACATCGAATCCTCCTCCGGCTCTTTCAGCAGCCAAGGAGGAAACCATCTCAAAAGCCATGATCGATGATTACATCGCTCAGCAGATACGAGTTCATCAGGCGAATGAAGCGGCTGGACAAATTGTTAAAACTGGACGATCCTATCCGGGTTGGTACGACCAAATAAAGTACCCGCCGGGATACACGATCCCCAAATTCCACGTATATAAGGGGACAGGAAATACGCATCAGCACGTCGCTCAATTCAGAGCCTTATGCGGCAACACTGGAGGTGACGATAAGCTACTGCTCCGCCAGTTTGTTGGCAGTTTGTCGGAGACAGCATTCGAGTGGTATTCCAAACTCCCAAATGACTCTGTCAAGACATTCGCAGAGATGGAGTTGCTATTCACCCAGCGTTTTGCAAGCGCTACCGAACGCACCCCAATCACGGCATTGATCAATGCCAGGGTGAAGCCTGGAGAAACTTGGGTCCAGTATGCGATACGGTGGCGTAATCTATGGTCAAAGTGCGAGCAGCGCATCGAAGAAGCTCCTGCCGTGGGCATGTTCGTGGGTACTCTCGACCCTCAAGCGACCATCTCCCAATTCATGATGTTCTTCAAGCCGACCACCTTCTAGGCCTTGATTGACAAGCTGGCCCAAATGGACCAGATGGGCCATAGGCCTTCCTCTTCAAAGACAGAGCCTTGGAATGAAAAGGGCAAAGGGAAAGCAACTTTCGTTGCCAATACTCAACAACAGCCGAGCAACTTAAAGCCGGTTATTCGCCAAGACAACTTGCGTCCACGCCCATCCCTCGAGGAGAGACTGAAACGACCTTACTCATTTCCCCGGGATGAAACAAAGAGGTTGTTCGAATTAGCAGTGCGCAACAGGCTTATCACTCTACCGGAGACGAAACACCAGCTACAACTGAATGATGTCAACAATTCTAATTATTGCCCTTACCACCAAGTATTGGGCCATCCGATCGAAAACTGCTACGTCTTCAAAAACTGGGTTGAAGACCAACACCAACAGGGCAAGTTCGCGCTGTCCGAAAACTGGAAGGTGAGCCCGCCATAACCACACGCTCCGAGAAAGATGGATATGCCGGGGGAATCATGCTCATTCATAGGGAAATCCCCATTGACCGAAAAGTCCGTAAGCTAGAAATTCGCCTCAAATACGGCAACGGTGGACCACTACGTCCTAAAACTGGCTAATGACCGAAAGGTCGTTAAACTACTCCCAACCCGCGGCATCTTTAGGCTGACGTAGTAAAAAAACGGTACGTCCACAAGCGAGATGGGCACGGATGAAAACCCGAAAGGACGCCGTGAGTAAAAACAGCAGGACTACCAGCGATGTTTGTGAAAACCCGAAAGGGCGCAGACTCGTAAAAATAAATAAAATAATAAAAAAAACGGTATGTCCATAAGCAAAATGGGCACGGATGAAAACCCGAGAGGGCTCCGTGAGTAAAAATAGCAGGGCTACCGGCGAGTGTTTGTGAAAACCCGAAAGAGCGCAATCTCGTTAAAGGACACTTGCAAGGTCCTCTCGACCTTGTGAGGATAACCCACCCGCGTGAGATCCTTACGACTCACAAGGGAGCAATACACTTAGGAATCCTCACGATTCCTAAGGAGAAATTACACTTGCGAGATCCTCACGACTCGTATTGAGAATTCTCTTATGGGACCCTCACGGCTCATAAGATTTGAAAGTCTTAAGTTACAGAGACCTGAACCTGTTCTTAAGCAACCCCCCACAACCTGTGACATTGCCCTACAAGCGGCTCATACTGACCCTTGTATACAATCCACGGGCGCGAATAAACATTTCCCTAACCGAGTCCCATCCGTGACTGGGGATATGCTCTCACGGTGAACAACCCTTGTGAGTCCTCTCGACTTATAAGGAGAAAACTCTCTTGTAAGATCCTTACGACTTACAGGGGAACACGCACTTAGGAATCCCCACGATTCCCAAGAAGAAAACACACCTACGAGATCCTCACGACTTGTAGGGAGAAATACCTTTGTGAGACCCTTACGGCTCATGAAGTCAAAAGCCTTAGTCGACAGGATCCTAACCATGTTCGCTAAGCCACCTTTGTTCGATATTGACAGAGGCAAATGATGGTTCGCTCCTGGCAATATCCCAGTTGTAGCAGTGCTGATGCCGAAATCGGTGTCTAATCCCAAGCTTGCGGCAAAAAGCTTGTGGGCCACACATGCATACGAAATAGCCGAAATGATGGGGCAACTTGCGACAAAATCAGCAAGTAAAAATGTATGCATGAAAAATAGCCGAAATGATTGGGCAACTCGCAATAAAAAGCAGCGAGTAAAAAATAAAATAAATAGCCGAAATGATTAGGCACCGCGAGAAATAGCCGAAATGATGGGGCAATCGCGACCTTCGCAGTATAAAAGCTGAAATGATAGAGCATCGCGGAAAGAAATAAAATAAAAATAAAAATGAAATTTATGCCCTACAGGTGATATCACTGCAGTCCCTGTATACAATCCAGGGACGCAAACAAAGAAGGAATCACACTCCTCCTCCCCAGGTTTCATCAGAAAAAGAAGCCAAATCTCGATGGTTCACAGACAACCTAGAGATCATCTCAACAGTCGTCTCATTACAACAGACACACCACCAAGCAAAGCGGAACCGCGGAAACTCCCAGTTCCATGACTCGGCAGTGTACGGACGACCGAAAGTCAAATTCCAACTCCGTGAAATGCGGATATAATCAGCAAAATTCCTAGTCACGTGGAACGCGGATAACGTCACTCTTTGACCCCATGGAAAACGTCCAGAGCGGAGCCTGGTCCTCGCCGAACACGGCAGTGAACCCGTGGGAAGCGTCCAGAGCAAAATTCCTGGTCACGTGGAACGCGGATAACGTCACTCTTTGACCCCGTGGAAAACGTCCAGAGCGGATCCTGGTCCTCGCAGAGCACGGCAGTGAACCCGTGTGAAGCATCCAGAGCGGAGCCTGGTCCTTGCCGAACACGACAGTGAACCCATGGGAAGCATCCAGAGAAAAATTCCTGGTCACGTGGGACGCGGATAACGTCACTCTTTGACCCCGTGAAAAACGTCCAGAGTGGATCCTGGTCCTCTCAGAGCACGGCAGTGAACCCGTGTAAAGCATCCAGAGCGGAGCCTGGTCCTCGCAGAGCACGGCAGTGAACCCGTGTGAAGCATCCAGAGCGGAGCCTGGTCCTCGTCGAACACGGCAGTGAACCCGTGGGAAGCATCCAGAGCAAAATTCCTGGTCATGTGGAACGCGGATAACGTCACTCTTTGACCCCGTGGAAAACGTCCAAAGCGGATCCTGGTCCTCGCAGAGCACGGTAGTGAACTTGTGTAAAGCATCCAGAGCGGAGCCTGGTCCTCGCCAAACACGGCAGTGAACCCGTGGAAAGCATCCAGAGCAAAATTCCTGGCCACGTGGAACGCGGATAACGTCACTCTTTGACCCCGTGTAAAACGTCCAGAGCGGAGCCTGGTCCTCGCCGAACACGGCAGTGAACCCGTGGGAAGCATCCAGAGAAAAATTCCTGGTCACGTGGAACACGGATAACGTCAATCTTTGACCCCGTGTAAAACGCCCAGAGCAGAGCCTGGTCCTCGCCGAACACGGCAGTGAACCTGTGGGAAGCATCCAGAGAAAAATTCCTGGTCACGTGGAACGCGGATAACGTCACTCTTTGACCCCGTGGAAAACGCCCAGAGCAGAGCCTGGTCCTCGCAGAGCACGGCAGTGAACCCGTGTGAAGCATCCAGAGCAAATATCGGACTATGGAGTCCTTAAAATCCATGGACTATGATGTCCTTAACCTCGACCGTAATGTCTTAAAACTAACGATCAACCATGATGATTCTAGACTAATTTTACCTTGGTTCAAGGGTACATCTCTTCACTCCTTTGATATTTGTCGTTGTAATTCCTCAACGTCTTCAAAGAGGTGACGGGTCCCAATAACCACACATTTCGTGGACTGTGGAGTCCTTAAATCCACAGACTATGATGTCCTTAACCTTGACCATAATGTCTTAAAACTAACATTGGACTGTGGAGTCCTTAAATCCACGGACTATGATGTCCTTAACCTTGACCATAATGTCTTAAAACTAACATTGGACTGTGGAGTCCTTAAATCCACGGACTATGATGTCCTTAACCTTGACCGTGATGTCTTAAAACTAACATTGGACTGTGGAGTCCTTAAATCCACGGACTATGATGTCCTTAACCTTGACCGTGATGTCTTAAAACTAACATTGGACTGTGGAGTCCTTAAACCTACGAACTATGATGTCCTTAACCTCGACCGCGATGTCTTTAAACTACGGTACCCCGGAAAACATCCAAAGCAACCCCTGACCCCGTGAAATACGGATAAAGGGCAACCGCACCCTGCACTTGCGGGTCCTCATGACCCGTAGGAAAGAAAATTCTCTTGTGAGATCCTTATGACTCTCAAGAGAAAACACACACTTAGGAGTCCTCACAACTCCTAGGGAGAAAATACACCTACGGGATCCTCTCGACTCGTAGGGAGAAAAATCTTTATGAGACCCTCACGGCTCATAAAGTTGAAAAGTCTTAGGTGGCAGATCCTAACCCTGTCTCCTAAGCCATCACTGCCCTACAAAGAGGTCAAGATGGACTATCTACGGGCCACACTCCCCGAAGTCAAACACCGACAAGGAGGGAAACAATCACTTATGAGTCCTCTCAGCTTGTAAGGAAGAAAATTCTCTTGTGAGATCCTTACGACTCTCAAGGGAAAACACACATAGGAGTCCTCACGACCCCTAAGGAGAAAATATACCTGCGGGATCCTCTCGACCTGTAGGGAGAAAAAACCTTCTTGAGACCCTTACGACTCATGAAGATGAAAAAAAAGTCTTAGGTTACAAGAACCCTAAACTTGTCTCCTAAGCCATCAATTCTATTGCCATGCGTAACTCTGCACTACTTCACCCACGTACATACTTACGTGGGCAAAGTAGTGGGGGGCATTTGTTCCCGCCAAAAAGTTCTGCGCAAAGAGCCTAAGGTATCAAATGGCAGCGATACGCTCAAGAAAATGCGAACCAGTATCTTCCGGACTGTTTTTTTTACAAACTCCCGAATGAGAAACAGCTAAATTCTGAAGATATTGGAAGCATCTCGAAAAACTCTTCAATTTGATATATTATGGGCTTCATAATTCATCCGAGATCAAAAGTTATGAGCAAATATGCTATGCACTGTTCCCTGATTAAAAAAAATCAGGAATTGCCTCAATGAGATATCATGTGCTCACACGTGATCAATGGTCACATGTTGACACGTGATAGTTAAAACATGAATAAAAATAAACGGCTGAAGAAGGACCCAATTGGGGGTCACGTGCTCACACGTGACCAATGGTCACGTGTTGACACGTGATAGTTAAAAAAGAAATAAAAACAAATGACTGAAGGAAATACCTCAATGAGGTATCACATGCTCACACGTGACCAATGGTCACGTGTTGACACGTGATGATTAAAACTGAAGCATAAATAAACGCTGAGAAAATGACTCAATTGGGGGTCACGTGCTCACACGTGACCAAGGGTCACGTGTCAGCACGTGACTGGCTTCGAAAGCCTTACAGTTTAATAGAATTAAAATTCTAAATTTCTCTAAATCTTCCCAAATAGAATAAAAATTCTAAATTTCTCTAAATCTTTCCAAATGGAAAAGGATTATGGGGACCGTTGGATTAAAAATCCAAGGGGGATTAAAAATCACCAATTTATGGAAAGATTTTAGACAAGGAAATATTTCCCTAAAAATCTCAGCAGAAATAATAAACATAATATCTTTGGATTTAAAATCCAACGGTGAATAAAATTCACTGTGTAATCTAAAGGATCATATTAATTATGAAAACAAACAAAATCTTTCAATGAAAGATTTGTTAAACAAATTGATTCTTTTCTTTCTCCTATAAATAGGAGTCAAGAAGAGAAGAGAGGGGATCTACTTTTTTTGAGGAGAGAAAAAAAGAGAGGAGAATTTAATTCTCAAGAGAGGAGAATTTAATTCTCGAGAGAGAAAAGAAAATTTCTTCAGAAGAGAAAAGAAAACCCTAGGTGAGAAAAGAAAGGGGATCAAAACTTCAAAAAAGAGAATTTAATTCTCAAATCTAAGAGTTTAACTCTTCTGCACAAAAGAACTTAGTTCTTCCTCTGGTTGAAGATCTGCAAAGAGCACATCTCCCCATAAGTTGAGAATTTAATTCTCATCGGGTTAAGATCCTGCCATGCAGATCCAAAACTTAGAGGGAGGATTGAGTTTAGAGAATTTAATTCTCCCAATTTACAGGAATTTAATTCCTTCAAGATAAAGTTAGGGTTTAACCCTATATGAGAATTTAATTCTCCCAAAATTACAGGAATTTAATTCCTTCAAGATGGACAGAACTAGGGTTTAACCCTAATTGAGAATTTAATTCTCTCAAATTCACAGTTTTACCCAATGCAAGAATTTAATTCTTTTACATGTATGGGAATTTAATTCCTCTAAAAGAAATTAGGGTTTAACCCAACATAAGAATTTAATTCTTTCATAACAGGAATTTAATTCCTCCAAAATCATGATTAGGGTTTAACCCTACAGAGAATTTAATTCTTAAAATAAAGAGACTTGAAAGATCTCCGTGCACATAAAGAACATTGGTCACGTGATGACACGTGACCCCAATCCGCAGTGATCAGAAAAGAAGGAATAAAACTAGGTCACGTGTCCCCACGTGACCCCTAAAAAGATCCCCAAAAATAAAAAGGAAACAGCTTTGAGGCAATGCCTCACATGCTCCCATGTGACTCCCAAAACGCAGAAAGAAAAAGCAAAGGAAATGAAGGCTTTGGGCGCTCTCACGTGTTACCACGTGACCCCTTGGCAAACGCTTTAATAGTCAGCGCATAAATCCCCATCACGTGTCAACACGTGACGCTCAAATTAAAAATAATAAAAAGTGTTTATCACTTAATTGCAGAACGAGATAAAAGGGGATCTGGTCCCACCTTTGGGCGCCCTCACGTGCTCCCACGTGACCCCTCTTTCTTTAGTGTTTAACACTAATTCGAGAACTTTGTACACAGTGTTTAACACTGGTGTTTTCTAGTGTGTAACACTAATTTGACAACTTCATTTCCAGTGTTTAACACTGTTGTTTGCTAGTGTTTAACACTAATTTGGGGGATTATATTTCCAGTGTTTAACACTGATTATCTTTTAGTGTTTAACACTAATTTGAGAGTTTATCTCCAATGTTCAATACTGAGGTTCTCCAGTGTTTAACACTACTTTTAGCCAAATTGGCTAATTTTCTATAGGCAAAGCCTCCCATTCAAAATTGAGTAAAAATCATAACTATAATGTCTACTGCTCAATCAAAGATAAAAATGTTCTCAGAGCCCTCAAACTCTGATTTAGCATTGCTAAATAATGTGGGCTTGAACCCAGACAAATGTTTAATGGTCCAACAAAAGGCCAACACTTCAAATCCAATTGGACTTAGCCCAAGTTGGCCATAAGTTCTCAATTCAGATTTAACTGAGCCCATGTGCTCATAATTCTAATTAATTGATCTTAGTTCCAAATTGGACTACAGATCACTTAATCCACTTTGGTTCGAGGGTACATATCTTCACTCCTCTGATATTTGTCGTTGTAATCTTTCAACGTCTTCAGAGAGGTGACGGGTCCCGACAACCATACATTTCATAGACTATGACATCTGTAAACTGGACTGTGGGGTCCTTAAGCCCATGGACTATGATGTCCTTAACCTTGACTGTGAGGTATTTAAACTCACGGACTATGATGTCCTTAACCTTGACTGTGAGGTCTTAAAACTCACGGACTATGATGTCTTTAACATTGACTGTGAGGTCTTAAAACTCACGGACTATGATGTCCTTAACCTTGACAGTGAGGTCTTAAAACTCACGGACTATGATGTCCTTAACCTTGACTGTGAGGTCTTAAAACTCACGGACTATGATGTCCTTAACCTTGACCGGGATGTCTTAAAACTAACAACGGACTATGATGTCCTTAACCTTGACTGTGAGGTCTTAAAACTCACGGACTATGATGTATTTAACCTTGACCGGGATGTCTTAAAACTAACAACGGACTATGATGTCCTTAACCTTGACTGTGAGGTCTTTAAACTCACGGACTATGATGTCCTTAACCTTAACTGTGATGTCTTTAAACTTACGGACTATGTTGTCCTTAACCTTGGACCACCATGTCCTTAAACTTGTCATCGACCGCAATGTCCCTAAACTAAACAATTGAGTCCAAATGCTCTCTTGTTGGATCTAAACGATCCCGTTAAGTTGATCTTAGTCTGAAATGACGCTAACGTATCCTTAACAAACGTTTAAGTTGATCTTAGTCTCAAATGAGACTAACGTATCCTAAACCCAAACCCCCAAACCCAAATCTAAGAAAATACGGATTTGAACTAATCCACGTCCTACGGGCGACGACATAAATTAGTCTCCGTATACAATCCACGGGCAACCAAAAACAAAACAAACACCCACGACACGAGGTGACCATCTGGAGAAGGAGAAAGTTGTTACCGCGATGCGGTAGCGTAATTAACTGCAGGGGCTTGCGCCTGCAGGGAAGAGCGTCCCCACAATCAAAAACCCCTCAAGCGAGGGGGAATCTGACGAAGTCTGCTAGATCGGCCGCATCCGTTTAGACCTTCGATACACGGTGCCATAAATCAACTTGGCATCTTCAGAGAGGTGGACGGATAGCACCAATTAGCATCTGCCCCGAATTTCAGGCAAGACGACATGTCCTGCGCCGTCTTTCGGAAGGGAACAACTGAATTCTCCGTGAGGAGTTCTGCATCTCGCTCTACTATCCCAAGGACGTGCGATAAGCCGCACCATCCACAAATAGGTCCCCTAATGAGGGTTGTAGAGACGTAATTGTAAAGGGTTGAAAATAGAGATAAAAAGCATTTTATAAAGTGAGGGTATTTTAATGAAAATTGTTTCATTTAGGATAAAATTTTGTAATCTAAAATATCGTGCTATGAAAACCATTGTGTACGTGATGGATTAGGTCATTACCCCGTTAGTTTTCTATAGTTTTAGTTCATGATAACGTAAAAAGGGTATATGTAAAGTTTATGATATTTATTCGTTATTTGTAATCTACATATTATTTAACATAACAAACATCATATAAAAATTGTGAGACATGGATAGAGTTGTAAATTCGTATTTTCTTGATATCATGGCATGAAAATTTATTGTGAACATGTCGAATTACAATGAATATATTTTTAAATTAAACTTATTTATAATACTGTATTCTTTCGCGTCGATGTAAGAGAAGAAACAAAAAAGAGAGAAGTAGAGATAGGATTTAGCGTGGTTATAAGTGATGCGGAGTGACGACGTAGAAAAATAGAAGAGAGTATACAAGAGGGAAAAGAAGAGAGAATGAGAGGACTTACGGTTTCCGCTTGTACTCGTATAAGTGAGAAAAGAAGAGAAGAAGTCTCGGTTGAGGAACCGAGACCTACGGTGCGTGGAGAATTGAGCTTGGGTCCAACTACGTGTACAAAAACAAACTCTAGATAGCTAACGTGCGGAGAACGAATTTGAGCGACGGAGTTGGCTTGGACTTATGCGCTTGACTTCCTTGGATAGAGTGAGGCTTGAGAGATAAGATTTTTGAGTGGTATTTTCAGAATAAATTAGGAGAAGAACTAAAGGGAAGGACTGGGTATTTATAGGGTGGAAATACAGGTGTGGAGAGAATTAAAAAGATAATTAAAATGTATTAAAAGTGAGGGTAAAGGGGTAGATGAAAGGTCTGGTGTTCTCTGTGTAATTGCAGGAAAATCAAATAGCAAAAAGGAGTAGAGAAGAGTCAAAAGGGCGCACGGGCGAAGCACGGGGACTTTTGGGCATGATCAAACCGCCGGTGTCGGTTTTCTGGCGGTCAAGAATGAGGCAATTGCCTCAGGGTTCATGCACTGTTTTCATCTGGATATTTATGTATCATTTATATTGTTTGATTTCTCTGAAACCTTTCGTTTCTCCGTGTATTGCACATGCAACTCTTGGGCTTCGGAAAAGTTAAAAAGAAAAATATTAAAAATAATTGTGGCTGATGGGATTCGAACTTGCAGGCTATGGAACATCAGTGGAAAGTCTTAACCAGTGAACTATAAGGAGTTTCTTACTCAAATTTAACCAGAATATCTTATAACTCATAGTCAAAATAGAAATACATCTTTATATTAATATTGAATTAACAAAAGTGTACAAGGATTTCAGGGTCGTTACACCCTAACTCATGACAAAGTCGCATATGTCCTTTCTACTCCTACTTCCACTTTGTTGCTTCAGAACCCTTTGTATCTTGTATAGAGATCCATATTGCTTGGAAGGCCATCGTATATTTTGATACGAACTCGAAGAAATTGTTTCAGTCCGAGGATAGTCACTGGTATTGGAACAAATGAACTGTTCATTTGTCTCTTCATTCTACCATATCTTATGTTTGAGAGCTCTTTAAATAAGGAGAATATACCAATTATACTTGTTGGATAGTCTTCTACCAAATCTTAGGCTGGTGCTGAAAGGTAGGGAAGGAAGAAAACCAACTAAGCGAAGTTCGGTATACATAAGGTAAGATGGATAGACATCAAAAGGGGTCGGAGTGAGCAGAAAAGGAAAATGCAACTACTATTATGACCTTGGGCAGTGAAAGAGGCATTACTGGTATACCCGGCCACCCCTTGAAACATTTGATGTTTCAGTTCTCCTATGCGACTTAATTGAGAGCTGCTTCTCAATTAACTCTGACTACTGAGTATATAGATATCGGATTAATATCCCATATTTATAAGTTAGTTACAGATACTGAGAAGGGGTAGAATATTGGAAAAGGTGATTTAATTCTCAACGTCGAAAATCGAGCAATTGTTTCTATTAAGCAAATCACCTGGTTTGCCTGTCGGCAAACTTTTGGTTTCAAATAACCGTTGTTATGCACCAATTTTTAAAACAGATTTATATGTCTTTTTATTGGATAAAGGAGGATATAATTTTTTGAAAAATATATTCTAAACATTTTCCTTTATCATTTGATGATTGGGTAAGGTGCATTAAATAATGGAATATACATTCTTAATCAAAATGCGGTTTTCAAATTACAACACACAGAGTATAAGTTAGTGAACTCATAGGACTTATACATATTGATGTATGTTGTCCGATGTCCATTCGGATTAAGGGTTGTTACTCATACTTCATTCTGTTCTCTTATGAGTTCTCTGGTTTTTGACATGCATTTTTGCTAAAATGCAATGTTCAAAGATTTTGAGAAGTTCATAGGATATAAGAATAAAGTAGAGAACCAAACATTGGAAGTATCGAAAATTCTTTAAAGTGTTCAAAAATTTAGATACTTATGATAGGTATTCCAAAATGAGAATTTAATTCTCTCAGATTACTCATCTGTGGATTCACTTCTTGATGAGCAATATTTTGTGACCTTTTTCATATAGAGATATGTACTGGAAACAGCTGCATACCAATTGAATATGGTTCTAACTAAACTTATGCCTGAGATTCTATATATGTGATATAGAATGTTAAAAAATCTTAAAGTTTTTAAGATATTGAGTTATCCGTCTTATGCTTAAAAATAGAATCTGGAAAAACTCTAGACACGCTTCAGTAATTAGCAGTTTATGGGTTATCCTAAAATTTCGCTAGGGTTTAACTTCTACAATTTCCGGAATCAAAAGTTGTTTTGTTCTCGACACGCTACCTTTTTAGAAAAGGAATTTCTTGTAAAAGAAATTAGTGGGAGTATGGTAGAGCTGGAAGTAATTCCAGAACCACAAACGATTACTGAAAATTTAGTAGAATCTGGAGATTCGATTGACCCTGACAAACTTTAGCTACTCTGCAGATTTAGTAGGTGATCTCAGCCATCTGAGAGATACTGTGGTTCCCTCATAAACGGTGATAAGGAGGTTTGCATCATGTAATGATGACCCTACTATATCAGCAGGCCATAGGAAGTAGTGACTTCCGACTGATGACTAGATGCCAAGTTATTCAAGTTGGACTCCATACACTGCAATAAAATATGGACTTTGTTAGGTGCTTCTGAAGGGGTAAAACCCATAAGGAGCAAGTAGATCGAGATCCGTGCAAATGGAAAGTTATTATCCTTATAAGGCTAGACTTATAGTATAATGTTTTCATCAAATACCTGATGTGGATTGTGATGTAACTTTTATTTTATTATCTGTGCTGAAGTTTATACGGATATAACTTGCCATTATTTTCTTCCATGACTATGATATCTGGCAGGTGGATAAATATAACGTCTTTCTAAATAGGGATTTAGAAGTGTACGTATATATGACTCTGCAAGAGAGTTATCGTGATCAATAAGAGCAGTGGAAGGCGTGTAAGTTTCTTAAGTCTATTTATAGACTAAAGCAGGCATTGCGGAGATAAGATCATCTGTTTTGATGTTACGATCAAAGTGTTTGACTTCATCAAAATGATAGAAGAATCTAATATTTATAAGAAGAATGTAGGATGTACTGTCATGTTCCACATATTGTATGTGGATGAAAAACGTAGGAAGTGATGTTCATATACTACAGTTCGATCAAACAATGGTTGTCATAAATGTTTCTTCATATAGGATTTGGATAATATATCATTCATTCTGGTGACTAGGTCTATAGAGATAGATCTAGTAGCAGTTTTTAGGATTGTCTCAACTCAGGTAAGATGACACTATTCTAAAAGGATTTTAGAATGGAAGTCTCAGAGCTCGGTAGTGTACCAGCATGTGGAAGAGTCATATTCTCTAAAGAGATGTCTTATAGACTAATGAGGAGAAGGACTCGCAAGAATGGTTTTCCAATTGCCTCGGCAATTTGGTTTATCATGCGATATCATGTACCAAACTAGACGTTGCTTTTGAACTTATTGTAGTAAGCAGATATTAGTGTCACGCCCCGCTTCCCAAAAAAAGGAGAAGGATGACGTGGCATGGTCTGCAACCTAACTGTATTGAAGATGGTCTATTCAATACAGTTACGTTAAGCGTATGAATATTTAACATGCAGGTTGTGTACCAAAACAAAAATAATAAAAGCGAAAGGCATTTTATTTCTATTAACCAAACTTTATTACATCCCAGAAGAAAGAGTAAAATAAACTAAGTAGTTTAATTACATCGAGAATAAACAAAAGCCCTAAACATGTGATCAAACGTCAAAAATTAAATCTAGCTAATATTCCATCGTCCAGTCTGCATAATCTTCATAAGTTGGCTTCACACCTTGATCTTCGCTATAATACTCATTCTTATCTGACGGAGATTCCAAAGATAGAGAAAGAAAAGGAAAGTCCGTCAGCGAATTATACTCGGGTAGGTTTGCCTCAAAAGAAAGTAAAGGTATAGAAACGAACAGGTGTATATAATGAATATGATGTACATGTGTGCAAACATAAGGTAAGGGGTGTAAATATTTGAAATGCACAAATTCAAGACGTTTTGAGGAGAGGTATATATGAGCATGAGTATGTTGTAAGTTATATGTAGATAAGTAGTAGGAAGCATAGGTGAAGGTAAAAATTCGTATTAGTTTGTTAAACAAGGGTCCGGATACTCGCGATTATTCCGTTGTGGCCACGGAACAACAACTGGGGAAGTGAAATGTACCGTTTCACTTTCCGAGATCATGATCGAGTAGTAGGGGAATCCGAGTTCCGAATTATCCTTGCCTAATCAAACTACCCATCCCCGTGGTTCAGTATAAAGGTTTTGACGAATTAGAGTTAGTGAGTATACCTCTAGGCATGGAATTTCCACATTGTATAGTTGCCCATATATTGGACTGTTCACCCGGAATATCGGGATCTTCATATTTGTATAGTCGTCCACACTTTGGAATGTTCACCCGGAATATCGGGATCTTCATATTTGTATTCCATACCTAGGTCCGCGCATTCTAACCCTAACCATAACATGTTTTGTATATATCATGTTGTCATAAACTGGAATTTAAAAGTATTGATCTCGTTTAATATGGCCTTCCACAACCACCCGTTTTATTTCCTAGAGTTTGTAAAGTACTTCGTGTCATCTTAGAGAAAGCTTAGTAAAAAATAGAAGAAGAATAGTGTTTAAATATCTTTTATTACTTCTAAAAAAACCATGATATTTGGGATATTTATTATTTTGGAAAAACATAATGTTTTACGGAAAATATCCTTCGATAAAGGTTGTGGTGTTTATTTGAAAATCTTTTGCAAGAGGTTTTATTTGAAAATCTTCACTGCTCCTAATATTCCAAAAGGACAAGTTATGAGGTCCTCAAATCGCCTCTTCACCGCCAATTGTGGCCAGGTAAGCACAAGTAAGGAAAGGAGGGATCCGCTCACAAATCACCGTGAGACGGGCCTTTTAAAGTTACCTTTCTCACTAGTCTAGCCTAAGCACCACAAAGTCTGGTTTAGATAAACGATCGATGCCTACAACCTTTCCTTTGTCCTAGATTGGTGTTATTTTAAAATTACCTTTTAAAAGATACTAAATATTCCCTTTTGAAAAGATATCGTTATTTAAATTTAATATTTTCTTCTTTATAAAGTTGAGGGGGTTTTAAAAATATTTTTAAGTAAAATATACGTATGCTGTATCTAAAATATTTATTTCACATATCTTTATTTCTTATAGTTATTTAAACAAATATAATATTTCAATTAAACGAGGGTATCTTGTGGAAGTAACCTATTTCGAGATCGTTTTTATAGTATGGGTATGACAGAGGTGAAATGAAAATTCATGGGTTATATCAGATTCCAGGTATTATGGGTGTGCAATATACTTTTGTGTACAGAGGAAATTAAACACCGTTTTAAAAATGGGTTAACGTTATTATTATTGAGGGTACAAGGAATAAGCATGCATGAATATTATAACACCATTTTAAATGGGGTTGATGATTAGAAGTTGGAACTAGGTTATTGAAATAGAAGAAGGTGACAGGAAAAGGGGAGAGAGGCGGATCCTACCTTTGTTTAGAGTTTGGACGTAGACGGTGGAAAACGTAGGCTGGTACAAAACTCCGCAAAAGCATCGCGTCACAATTTTTCCTCGGCGATTGGATGGAGCCGTAGCGTCGGCGTCGTTGATACGAAGGCACCGGTATTTTTTTCAGAATTTTTTGGAGTTCGGTGGTGTGAGAAATTTAGGTTTGAAGGTGTCTACTTATAGCGTTTTCCAAACAACAGAAAAATCCAAAATTCTGTTAAATCGCACTGAAAATCACGCCGGCCCATGACTGCCCATGATTTTCGAATCATGATCTCGTGATTGCGCCCGCCGCCACTAATTCGTGGCCGTTGGATCTGCATCCAACGGCCCAGATCGCCCAGCCGCAGACACCGTCGCCGCCACGTGTCGGGCGTGGGGAGACCACGCGTTTTCGCGTAGTCCCCACCACGTGGGCGCTGGCGGTGTGATCTGGGCTGTTGGATCTTGGATCCAACGGTCCAGATCGATAGGATTTTAAATTATATATATATTTTTTTATATATATAAAATATATTCTGTTTATTATTTAAAAATTGGATTTAGCTTTAAAAAAATTGTTAAAAATAGTTACAAATACGGGAAAATTATGGAAAAATTTCAGAAAATATATTTTATTATTATCTTTAGTATAAAAATAGTTTTGGGCTAAAACTAAGTAATATAACCGTTCCTATGGTCTGAGCTAGTTACTAAAGTTATATAAAATCTAGTTTATCCTTTAAAACATTTTTAATTACAAATTAATTACTTTGATTGATGATAGAAATATGTAGATTATTTTAAGGCGTTATAAAATTTTATTAAAACATTTTAAGCCTATAAAACAATAAATAGATTTTAGAAAAAATTCCTTTAATCATATTCAATGCTTTGAAAATTATTAACACTACTTTAAAAATTATTCTTCTATAAAAGAAACACGTAAACAATTATTTGATAGTAGAAATTTAAATAAAATATATTTTATTAGGTATTAAAAAACATGGTCGTTACAATCTACCCTCCTTAAAATAATTTCGTCCTCGAAATTTCAGAAGGTAGGTCAAGGAAAGGAAGAAATCACTAAGAAGAGATTATCGCGGTTAAATATTTTGGTCTCGCACTCTCATCCCGTTTCCTCGCTTCCATGTATGTCTGCCTAGTAGTTCTTTCTTTATACAGCTCTAGCCAGCTGGATTGTCTTGTCGCTCAAGGTTTCATCCTTCTAGTATTCCGACCGGTTGCTGCTCGTAGGTTATGCTAACCTTTTCATGATCTCGAAACGTTCAAAAGTATGGCTAGGGTTTCCAGCATACCCTCCAACGAAAGTAGCAAAAGTAGGCTATACAAAAACTCATCGTCTCCTTCCAAGATGTTAGACGGAAAATGAGTCGTGGGCTGAGCTTTCCGTGCTCGCTGCATTGTATCACCATCTCCACCCTTTTTTTCCCTACAATTATGTCAATCTTACAATTCTCCATCTTCAGGGTCGTCCCAATCGATCGGCACTTCTCCCATATAAAACTTGACCCCTCTCATTTGCTTCATGTGTTTCAACCCTCCGAGTCCTCGCGTTTTCCTTAGAGTAGTGTTCCTATGTCTTCAAGATGAACATTACCATCGTCGGTTCTAGATCTGGACAAGATAGTTGCGTCCACAAGTCGTTAGTTGTCTTGATGCATATGCAACTATATCGCCGCGCTGATACATCACATCACCAATTCCCTTCTCCGAAAAATCGTTGTGAATGTTTAAAACTTCTGGGTTTGCTATGAATGGCAAGAATGGTTGTGATAATTACGATCTACCCTCCTTAGAATAATTTCATATTTGAAATTTTCAAAGGAGTAGCCACTACTAGGCACGGAAATCAGTAACGCTACCAGGAATCCTCTTTGCTACATGTGTCGCTCCCGCGAGTTGGTGTATCATTTGATGCATGGAAGGTCTTGAAGGGTTAAGTATAAGGAATTGGAAAATATAAAATTGGTAGTTGCTTCCGGATGGAAAATTTTGGAAGTTGAAAGAAAGATGTGAATTGATGGAAAACACGAGAGCTATAACATAAAGGCAACTAGTCGAAATTACGGAAACTAGGGAAATTATGGTGAGTCCAACTAAGATTTTGCGTCGAAAGATAAATAAGAATGGTATCGGAAGAAGGGTTGCGAAAAGAAAGAGTACCTCTGTTGTATTTCCACGTGGCATCAGCCTTCTTGGCCGTCATGGTGAAGGTCTGACGTTTGGGTCCCTTCCTTTGCGCTTGCTGAAAGACACGCTCCTGTGATGGCAAGGGTGGTCCCTTTAGTGATGTCCCTTGGCCGGTTGGTTGAGTGGCGGAAGGTGGCTGGTTTCCCTGTCGTGGTGTCACATAATTAGCTGGCTTGTTGACGGGGCCTGATTGTCTCCCTCTCTGAGGACAGTCCCCAATAGTATAATCCGGAGACCCACAGACTATGCAAAGTTTGTTCAAGATGCGACAGTCTCTCCTGTAGTGTCCGGTCCTACCACAATGGTTGCATGTAACGTCTGGTTTTCCGAAGATAGTTGGTCCTGCTGGTCTCTGGGGTTGTGATCTCCCGTTGAATCTGGAAGATGATCCCTCAAGAATTTGATTGGCTGGTCGCTTAATGCCAGATATACGGTCATCCTTCCTCATCCGTCTCTGAAGGTCTCCGAAGTTCTGTGCCGCCTCTAAGATTTCATCATAAGTTGTTAAGGTAGTAGAAGATATAGAGGACTGCGTCTTCAGGTCCAATCCTTGCCTGAATCTCTTAGCATAAAGTTCTGGAGTTGCCACCAGGTGATGCGCGAACCGACTTAATCTCGCGAACTCCGAAGCGTACTTGTCCACCGATTTATCCCACATACTTCCATGTTGGAACTGTATAAACTCCCGTTCCATTTTTAGGTGTGCTACGGCGGGAAAGTATTGAGTATCGAACCGTCGTTTGAATGTTTCCCCGTCGACGGGCTCTTTCAGCCTGCTTTCCTCGGCCTCCCACCATATTTGGGCATTATTAGTGAGTTGTAGTTTGGCAATGTTCACCCACGCGTCCTTCGGAATTTGGGCGGCACCGAGGTCGTTGATTGTTCCCTTGAGCCATTCCTCAGCTTCTAAGGGAGTTTCCTTTCCTGAAAAAGTCTTAGGGTGGAGTGATCTGAACTGTTTCACTCCCGTCGATGCTTGAGGAACTGGGACCAGTGCCTGCTTTAAAACATCTGCTTGTTGCTGCCTACTCTCGCGCAGCTCTTGATGCAGGGCAGCCGTCTGCTGCTGCTGTTGCTCCAGTAGTCCTTGCAGCATTTGTAGCATCGCTGCGTGTTGAGCGGTGGCTTCATTGTCTCCGTTTCCCCTTCGGTTGTGGTGATGGTGTCGTCCAGCCATTGATGATCTGAATCAGAATAGGTTAGGTTACAAACAGGCTGAGGTGAGACAAGATAATAACTTGCATGGAAGAACAATTTATGCAAGGGAGAGACTAATAAGAAGAGTAAGAGACACAAGAGAGATTATTACTCGAAACTAAGATTTTTATTTTCCAACTTCAATATGGAGAGTACAACCGAAAAGTAAGGTCATGCACCTACTATTCTTACATCGTTTTATTCGGCCAAAGAAAAGGAAAAAGACTTATTAGTCTCGATTATGGGAGTTCAACAAGTGGTGATAGGTCCTCGCACTAAGAAAGGTACGACCATTCCAACCGGGTCTTGTGGGGGAGAAAACTGCTTGAGTTTCTTCGGCCTCGAGTTCCTCCTCACTCGAAGCTTCGTCCTTCGACTCATCCTCGGCAGGGGCCTCGCTCTCTGATTCCACCTCTATAGGGTCTTGTTCTTTTGCAGGGGCCTCCTCATCCGGATCATAGTCCATAGGATTCTCTTCCGCCGCAGGAGCCTCTTTTTCAGGCCCATCCTCTATATGCTCTTCTTCGACAGGATCTTCTTCTTCATCTTCGGAGTCATTGGACACCATAGACTCCGGAGTTGCAGCATCGACTTCTTCGTCTTCCGAGTCGCTGTCGGAAATAACCGCCTGAGAGTCTATGATTTCGTCGTCTGAATCTCTATATGTAACTTCAAAAGTAATATTGGATATGTCATCCTCGTTGGAAAGATTTTCCATAACCAGAAGGGAAGGTCATGGACAGGGTACAGAATGTCAAGGAAGGGACAAGGGACATAGGAAAACTATGATATCGGTATAGATGGATGAGATTCACAAATATAATAAGTCAGTTAACGGTTTCATTTTAGTACACAAGAGGACCTGCATGGGCCACCACAAAAACCTGTCACGTCCCGCTTCCCAAAAAAAGGAGAAGGATGACGTGGCATGGTCCGCAACCAAACTGTATTTAAGGTGGTCTATTCAATACAGTTACGTTAAGCGTATGAATATTTAACATGCAGGATGTGTACCAAAACAAAAATAATAAAAGCGAAAGGCGTTTTATTTCTATTAACCAAACTTTATTACATCCTGAAGAAAAAAATAAACTAAGTAGTTTAATTACATCGAGAATAAACAAAAGCCCTAAACATGTGGGCAAACGGCAAAAATTAAATCTAGCTAATCTTCCATCGTCCAGTCTGCATAATCTTCATAAGTTGGCTTCACACCTTGATCTTCGCTATAATCCTCATTCTTATCTGACGGACATTCCAAAGATAGAGAAAGAAAAGGAAAGTCCGTCAGCGAGTTATACTCGGGTAGGATTGCCTCATAAGAAAGTAAAGGTATAGAAACGAACAGGTGTATATAATGAATATGATGTACATGTGTGCAGACATAAGGTAAGGGGTGTAAATGTTTGAAATGCACAAATTCAAGACGTTTTGAGGAGAGGTATATATGAGCATGAGTATGTTGTAAGTTATATGTAGACAAGTAGTAGGAAATATAAGTGAAGATAAAAGTTCGTATTAGTTTGTTAAATAAGGGTCCGGATACTCGCGATTATTCCGTTGTGGCCACGGAACAACAACTGGGGAAGTGAAATGTACCGTTTCACTTCCCGGGATCATGATCGAGTAGTAGGGGAATCCGAGTTCCGAATTATTTTTGCCTAATCAAACTACCCATCCTCGTGGTTCAGTATAAAGGTTTTGACGAATTAGAGTTAGTGCGTATACCTCTAGGTATGGAATTTCCACATTGTATAGTCGCTCATATATTGGACTGTTCGCCCGGAATATCGGGATCTTCATATTTGTATAGTCGTCCACACTTTGGACTGTTCACCCGGAATATCGGGATCTTCATATTTGTATAGTCGTCCACACTTTGTACTGTTCACCCGGAATATCGGGATATTCATATTTGTATAGTCGTCCACACTTTGGACTGTTCACCCGGAATATCGGGATCTTCATATTTGTATTCCATACCTAGGACCGCACATTCTAACCGTAACATGTTTTGTATATATCATGTTGTCATAAACTGGAATTTTAAAGTATTGATCTCGTTTAATATGGCCTTCCACAACCACCCGTTTTATTTCCTAGAGTTTGTAAAGTACTTCGTGTCATCTTAGAGAAAGCTTAGTAAAAAAAGAAGAAGATTGGTGTTTAAATATCTTTTATTACTTCTAAAAAAACCATGATATTTGGGATATTTATTATTTTGGAAAAACATAATGTTTTACGGAAAATATCCTTTCGATAAAGGTTGTGGTGTTTATTTGAAAATCTTTTGCAAGAGGTTTTATTTGAAAATCTTCACTGCTCCTAATATTCCAAAAGGACAAGTTATGAGGTCCTCAAATCGCCTCTTCACCGCCAATTGTGGCCAGGTAAGCACAAGTAAGGAAAGGAGGGATCCGCTCACGAATCACCGTGAGACGGGCCTTTTAAAGTTACCTTTCTCACTTGTCTAGCCTAGGCACCACAAAGTCTGGTTTAGATAAACGATCGATGCCTACAACCTTTCATTTGTCCTAAATTGGTGTTATTTTAAAATTACCTTTTAAAAGATACTAAATATTCCCATTTGAAAAGATATCGTTATTTAAATTTAATATTTTCTTCTTTAAAAAGTTGAGGGGTTTTAAAAATATTTGTAAGTAAAATATACGTATGCTATATCTAAAATATTTATTTCACATATCTTTATTTCTTATAGTTATTTAAACAAATATAATAATTCAATTAAACGAGGGTATCTTGTGGAAGTAACCAATTTCGAGATCGTTTTTATAGTATGGGTATGACAGAGATGAAATGAAAATTCATGGGTTATATCAGATTCCAGGTATTATGGGTGTGCAATATACTTTTGTTTACAGAGGAAATTAAACACCGTTTTAAAAATGGGTTAACGTTGTTATTATTATTGAGGGTACAAGGAATAAGCATGCACGAATATTATAACACCATTTTAAATGGGGGTTGATGATTAGAAGTTGGAACTAGGTTATTGAGATAGAAGAAGGTGACAGGAAAAAGGGAGAGAGGCGGATCCTACATTTGTTTAGAGTTTGGACGTAGACGGTGGAAGACGTAGGCTGGTACAAAACTCCGCAAAAGCATCGCGTCCCGATTTTTCCTCGGCAATTGGATGGAGCCGTAGCGTCGGCGTCGTCGATACGAAGGCACCGGTATTTTTTTCAGAATTTTTTGGAGTTCGGTGGTATGAGAAATTTCGGTTTGAAGGTGTCTACTTATAGCATTTTCCAAACAACAGAAAAATCCAAAATTCTGTTAAATTGCACTGAAAATCACGCTGGCCCATGATTGCCCATGATTTTCGAATCATGATCTCGTGATTGCGCCCGCCACCACTAATTCGTGGCCGTTGGATCTGCATCCAACGGCACAGATTGCTCAACCGTAGACACCGCCGCCGCCACGTGTCGGGCGTGGGGCAACCACTCGTTTTCACGTGGTCCCCACCACGTAGGCGCTGGCGGTGTGATCTGGGCCGTTGGATCATGGATCCAACGGTCCAGATCAATGGGATTTTAAATTATATATATATATATATATATATATATATATATATATATATATATATATATATTTTTTATATAAAATATATTCTGTTTATTATTTAAAAATTGGATTTGGCTTTAAAAAAATTGTTAAAAATAGTTACAAACACGGGAAAATTATGGAAAAATTTCAGAAAATATATTTTATTATTATCTTTAGTATAAAAATAGTTTTGGGCTAAAACTAAGTAATATAACTGTTCCTATGGTTTGAGCTAGTTTCTAAAGTTATATAAAATCTAGTTTATCCTTTAAAACATTTTTAATTACAAATTAATTACTTTGATTGATGATAGAAATATGTAGATTATTTTAAGGCGTTATAAAATTTTATTAAAACATTTTAAGCCTATAAAACAATAAATAGATTTTAGAAAAAAAATCCTTTAATCATATTCAATGCTTTGAAAATTATTAACACTCCTTTAAAAATTATTCTTCTATAAAAGAAACACGTAAACAATTATTTGATAGTAGAAATTTAAATAAAATATATTTTATTAGTTATTAGAAAACATGGTCGTTACAATTAGTCCAATTCTGGAGAATCCAAAGGAACCAGTGAAGAACATATGATGATGTTCTTGGTGTATGGTAATGGCAGCTTCCATAGGGAGGCGGTTACTGATTCAAGTTTCCAAGATGACATGAAAGACAGAGTGTCTGTTATGAGTTATTAGTTTACCTTCCTTTGGAGGAGCAGTATATTATAAAGAGTTCCAAGCGGGATACTGGGGTAGTCGTGACGAAAGGTGCTGATTATAAATCAGCAGAGGATACAGCTCAAGAAGTTGCTGATAAAATTGTTCATTTATGAATTTCTTCCTATCGTCTGTCCAGAAAAATTCTAAGGCAGGTATTACTCAGTTCGGGAGATAGCCGATCTCCGTGAAGGTGAGATACAGAGAGATGAAGATAGATTCATTACAGCCGATCCACTCACTGAGGCTGTTTCTCGAATATGGTTTGTGAAACTGTTAGTAGAGAAGTTGGGTATGCGATACCGCAATAATTGGCCTTAAGTGCAATTGGGAGATTGTTGGATATAGGGGCTCTCAAGGCAATTATTGTAATTGTAAGAAGACTTATACAGAGAACAATCTTACTCAAGATGATAGTATAGTATAGCATTTTTCTTTATCATTCATGTGTATAAGTTTTATTCATTATCATGTATCGCTAATACATAATGATAAAGCCCTTAGGATATTTTCTTAACTACCAAGATTATGATAGGGATCATACTAGTGGAGCATGGGTAGTCTATAAGCACATCCTTAAATGTCCCTAATCGTAGGAGTATCGAGACTAGACTTCAATATTCCAGAGTACGAGCAGAAGATAAGTTTGGGGGTATTTGTTCATACCATAATTCTGCATTATTATATTCCTCAGTCCTAGTCATTTTACAAATAAACAGGTGCTTTTGACCCATATCTGCTACATAGTTGCAGGTTACAGATTTTCGGGACAAAAACAGTGAAAACAATGAAAAGACGATGCAAAAGTGAGATTTCGACCAACAAACAGAGAATCTTGATAAAGCCTACACGAAGATCAGTTCACAAAATACAAGGCAGCGCAACGTTCAAGACTTCGTCACGAAGCAACGGTAAAAGTCCACTACAATTATTCACTGTGGAAATCTGGAAGAAACATAGAAGCCAATCTGAGAAAAGAACAAAAGAAAATTGAAGAAAACATGCAACAGAACAACCCCAGGAAAAATGAGCCCACAAGGACCATAAACGGCCGTGGAACCGCGGCCAAACATGGGCTTTGGCCGTGGATCCGCGGCCACGTGGCCCACGTGGAGATGCAAAATTCTATTGACGGCTGCGAGCGTTGACTAGGTCTTTTTGTTAGGGGGTATTTTTGTAAAAGCAGATATGAGTCAATTGTAACCCTAGGGTTTCTATGATCTATAAATAGAACCCTATACCTCTTTTGGAGGTATGCCTCCTTTCATTAATAAAATTCAGATTTCTTTTGGAGAGCATCGATGCCTCTTTTCATTTCATCTATTCATATCTGACAAGTCTTGTGTAAATGTTTGAAGAGAGCCATCTGTAAAGTAAGTAATTTTATTTAATTGCCCCTAGTTTAGATCTTTAATCCCTTGCTCTAGATAGATAGATAGCATGTTCTTCAATTCCCTAATGAGCGAGTAGTCTCTTCGCTTGTTAGGGTTAGCTTTGGGGAAGGCTTTTGAGAGATGAGATCTCTCATCCCTTTCTTGCCCATCACATATAATCAATAGGACTCCATGCATACATGCACACACCGCTCCCTACGGCACCCTATCCCACGAGGTAGCGGTGATACCGTAGTATAAAGACCCGGTTGAGCGTGTTTTCCATGGAGGTTAAGGTAAGGATTGATAAAGGAAGGACAAGAACCTAGAGGAAGAAATATCTTCCCGAATGGTTCTAATCCCCTTTATTAATAATTACCATAACACCTCATAGATCTTAATTTGGGTATAGAAAGCGGTGAGATTTATTTACATTTCCAAACCTACCCTAAACCTAACCCTAGCAAGATTTAGATCTAGATTAATTTAGTTTTTAGATTTAAATCAATCCGTTCACACCGTTCAGAATTAACTCGTTAGAGCGATTAGGAAATTCACAGCATCCCTGTGTACCGACCCGTACTCACCAGCTAGCTACCAAGCGACGTCGTTCTTGATTGCGGTTTAGAAATATTTTTGACATACGAATCAAATGGCGCCGTTGCCGGGGATCGAACCCGGGTCACCCGCGTGACAGACAGGAATACTCACCACTATACTACAAATATAAAAATTTATCATTTTGTTATTTTGTAAAAATCTCTAAATCAAATGGCGCCGTTGCCAGGGATGGCGTGTTATTTTCTTTTTGCAATTTCGGGTTAATCTAAAATTAAAAAATCATAAAAACTGAAAAATCAAAAAAATATAAAAATTTATCATTTTGTTATTTTGTGAAGGGTATCTTTGTTTGAATTTTGCAGGATCTACAATCAAGTTCGGATCTGGAAATCTCTAGAGATCAAAACCGCAAACATCAAATCTGAACAAACAGAGAAATATCACAACAGACAACAGAAGAAATTTGGAGGACCGAGTCAACAAGTCAACCGCGGCGATCTGGTGACAAAAAAAACGGCCAACCGGCCGCGGAACCGCCGCGCGACCCCCCTTCAGGCCGCGGAACCGCCGCGCCCTGGTCGATTCAGTGCTTGAAAAAAAAATCTGTAAGTCTTCTGATCTCCTCCTCTGCAAATCTATGATATCTCTTCTGAAAAAAATCTCCTGTAGAATTCTTTGCGCTTAAAAAATCTTCACTCTTCCAATAACAAATCTTGTGCAGGATTCTTTGCGCCGCGCTTAAATAAATTTTTTTTATTGCAAGTGGTTGTTACTGTTTTGCATATTTTTAATCGGACTTTAAGGGGTTTGAGACCAATTCAGATTGGGTGGGGATTTCATCACCCTTCCCAGGACCCCAGAAATCACATAAGGCATTTGCATTGACCAATCTTTAATTAAAAAAATACTATACTCGGCCCTAAGGACGTCGCGCTCAATAGGATAGAGGACTAGTTATAGGCATCGACCGTTTATCCTAACCTGACTTTGCGGTGTCTAGGCAAGTGTGTCCAAGACGAGTGGTTACTTAATTAGGACCACTACTTGTAGTGGGGAGCCTCCCACTCACCTGGCACTTACCTGGATGCAATTGGCGGTGAAGAGGCGGTTTGAGGTCCTATTTCTAGCCCTTTGGAACAGTTAGGAGCTGTCTAGCTGACCTAGGTGACCCTAGATCTAGGCTTGATTGTGCATTTGTAGTTAATTGAAAGTGTGTCTAAGCCCTTTATCGAAAATTTTTGCAAAACGTTCCAAATAAAAAAAAAGAAAAAAGGATAAATTTTTATAAAAACTTGCAAAAATTTTGTCGCTAAGAAATCCCTGCACCCCACTACATCCACCTTCTTTCTCTTCTCTTCTCTTTCTTACATCATGGGTACCCCACCTCACAAATCTCTTGCCAAACTTTGTTATCCTGAACCTAAGTTTGCCTCCTACGCGAATTGTTTCAGTCGATTTAAGGACGACCCCTCCATGCCTAAAATTTCTTTGAAAGATCAAATAGAAGCGTCTAGGAGAAACAGTTCGACTTTGCAATCCACTTTGTATCAACCTTCACCACCTTCCTACGTTGATACCACTTTTTCGAGTCCTGTTGTAACTCCTAAACCCATGTCTATCGCTGAGCATATTGCACAATCTCGTAGCCGATCTTTCACTCCTCTCCACACATCCAATTCTAGGGATCAACAAGTCCATTCACCTTATTATCCAAATGTTGATCTTACTCCTGTTCAACCATCCAATTCCTACCAGTCCTACCCGACTTTCCCACCTTTCCTAGACATTGCTTCTACACAACAATTGGGAGTTTCAAGTATCCAATCAATTTTGAATCTTTTACCGAAACCCCTTCACAACTCATGTCTAGTTTGGAACAGTCGTTGGAAGCTTATATTTTAGCAACAAACAAAATGATTAGGAATGTGGATGCGTCCATTGCCGCCCTTATGCAACCTAATGAACCGGTAGCTAGTTTCCAACTAGCTCCAAATTTTCCAATGTATGATGGGGCGGTTGGACAGAGTGAGAATTTGAGAGGATTACCAAATCAAACCTACCTATACCCAATTGAATCCCACAACTCCGATTTTTAAAACAAGTGCTCCAAATAATGAGTTGTGCGACTTTGTAGTGCTTGATTTTCCAGATTGTGAAGAGTCCCTTTCGAGTGAAACCATACCTAATCCTTTTGAACTTTACACCTCCACTTTAGAGCCTAAATCAATTGATATCCATGCTTTTGATGAGGTGTCCCAAAAAATTGATTGTCACTTGATTGAGGATATAGACGCCGGGAATATTTTGGATGATGAACCCTTAAGTTTGAGTGAAATTTTATCTCCAATTCATCATCCCGAGTCATTAAATGTTTCTCCCGAACCTCATATGCGTCTTGATTTTGATGATAACTTCATGGATGAAATAACTTTTGAGGAGAATTATGAGGAGAGTATTGAGGAGAGTATTGAGAATAATATTAAGGATGAACCATTTTTGTTTGATGTGTCGGATTTTCCAATTCATCCTCTTGAACCTTTAACTAAATCACCCTCCCTCCTTTCCATCGTTCTGACCACGCAAAAGATCATGCTGGAGGACTGTGAGCTTGAAAAATTTCTCTTTGAATCTGACACAGTTCTCATAGACGATAACGATTACGAGTGTTTCACTTTTTCGGACGATGTTGAAAACTCACCTCCCGAGTTTGAGTCTTTTATATTTTCAGATGAGTTCGTTGAACCATCAGACTCGGTTGCTTATAGGCATTTCGAACCATTGATGGAATCCTTCAAGTTTGAGACAGATTACTTAGGTGAGATTAAGACTATCCCTAAATCACTCCCTTTCGTCCTTCCTATCGCTTCGACCACGCAAGACTCCGTCGCGTTGCCATTTTCAATAGAGGGTTTACCAAGTTCTACGTACACATGTTTTCTCGCGAATCTTGAGGGATTTGACCCCATTTCTTGACGGGTTGATAGATTAGCACAATCTCTTTTAACACATCGGTCTTCACATATTGCGCTAATTTATTCACTCGATTTACACCCTCAAGATCGTACTACACTTCTTTCTCTTTTCCGCTATTCTCCTCCTCCACCGAGACCGTATACCGTTTCTATCTCCACACGGTCTCGTGTGCTTCTCATTTCTTTTCTTTCCACTCCATTCTTTCACCAACTCTACCATTACCACGATAAGATTTTTGAGTGGTTGGTGCTAACCTTTGGCCTGTGTAAGGCCTTGTTTAGTTTGGGGAGGACCTTGTTGTATATATGTATATATTTTTTTTTGTTTTCTTTTTCTATTAACAAAAAAAATCAATTTTTTTTATATAAATAAATAAACAGGGGAGTGCCGACATTTTGACCATCTAGGTGTAGCATGACAGTGAGGACACTGTCAAAGTTAAGTTTGGGGGTATGCTCGGTAAGCCTTCTTCCTTCGCATTCATGTGTATATTTTTGCATTTGCATACTTATTTTAAAACCCATAAAAATTAAAAAATTTCAAAAATTATAAAAATTAAAGTATTCAATTTTGGCCATAATTGACTTGAGTTTGACAAAAAGGTTGACTAGCTATGAACAACTAGATCCTAGACTTAGGAAATTAAAAACCCTAAAAATAACCTTTCTTAAAATTAAACGGTAGAAAGTATATGTCTTTGTAGTTTATTTAGAAATAGACAAATTTTGAGTTCACTTCTTGGGCTAAGTCGAAACAAAGGAAAAGTATTGATATTTTTATTAGAGTATAAGTTTGAAAAATAATTCCTAGCTTAAGTCTAGATTCTGAAAATGTGTACCCTACAAATTGCACAATCACGTACCTTGAAACTTGGAATAGTAGAAGAGACCTTGAAATGCTCTTGTCTAAAGTCCTTAGTAATATATATATATATATATATATATATATATATATATACACAAGTGTGAATAAAGAAAAAAAAATGAACACTGGTTTTTGTGATTACTTAAGGCTGCAAAAATAGAAAAATATTTAGCGAGAGTGCTTCATCACCTAGTGCCTTAGACAAACTGGTTTGGGAGTCACTGCTAAAAAGCCTTAGGTGTTACAAGACTAGGAAGTACGCTTTAAAGTGCAAACGCATTTTGTAATCGGTTGTTGGTACCTCAAGAAGTATTAACGGTCGCATGAAGGATGTGTAAGAAAAATTCATTTAAAATTCACTAATTAAGAAGTACTTTGGACAACGGACAAGAGTATGATTGCTTGATTTGAATTTCCAAGTGTAGGGGTGATTTATACACACACGTAGGGGTATGTGATTGGGGTTTAGATAAGAGATAGGAATGAAGAATAGGACTTGTATCTTTAATAGAGATGATAAAAATTCCTATGTTGAGATGGAACCCTAGAAGGAAAACTTACGAGATGCCAAACGCTAAGTAGGTCTGCAGAACATATATAATCTTAAGTTAAATGATAAGGAAGCGTGAAGAATACGGGTGGATAATTTATGAGTCAAAGATAATTGTTGCACGAGCTCAGTGCAATCGCGTTTCCCTGCGAAAGTGAGGTTAGGATTTTGTCGAGAATAAAAACTAGGTTTTCTCGAGGACGAGCAAAAGATAAGTTTGGGGGTATTTTTTCATACCATAATTCTGCATTATTATATTCCCCAGTCCTAGTCATTTTACAAATAAACAGGTGCTTTTGACCCATGTCTGCTACATAGTTGCAGGTTACAGATTCTCGGGACAAAAACAGTGAAAACAATGAAAAGACGATGCAAAAGTGAGACTTCGACCAACAAACAGAGAATCTTGATAAAGCCTACACGAAGATCAGTTCACAAAATACAAGGCAGCGCAAGGTTCAAGATTTCGTCACGAAGCAACGGTAAAAGTCCACTACAATTATTCACTGTGGAAATCTGGAAGAAACATAGAAGCCAATCTGAGAAAAGAACAGAAGAAAATTGAAGAAAACATGCAACTGAACAACCCCAGGAAAAATGAGCCCACAAGGCCCAAATACGGCCGTAGAACCGCGGGCAAACATGGGCTTTGGCCGCGGATCCGCGGCCACGTGGCCCATGTGGAGATGCAAAATTCTATTGACGGCTGCGAGCGTTGACTAAGTCTTTTTCTTATGGGATATTTTTGTAAAAGCATATATGAGTCAATTGTAACCCTAAGGTTTCTATGATCTATAAATAGAACCTTATACCTCTTTTGGAGGTATGCCTCCTTTCATTAATAAAATTCAGATTTCTTTTGGAGAGCATCGATGCCTATTCATATCAGATTTTTGCATTTTTATACCGCCCAATTTTGATCACATTGCTTATCGGTAGGTACTCTTGAGCCGTGTTTGCTAGTCAATTGCAGGATACAGGTTCTCTGCTCTGAATAGTGAAATTGATGGAAAAGCACGACAAATTCCGGATTACTGCCAACCACAGATAAAACACGTGTCTCCGCTCTCTATCCGTATGTTGCCGCACACCAGTTTAAGGGACAAAATGGCAAATCGATGTCATTTTCATGCACAAAGCTCAATGTCAACACAAGATCCAACATATCTACGCGGAGCTCAAGGAAATCATGGCAAAAGATCCACATCAAATCACCTTTTGATCTGCTGAAATTCTGGAAAAATTGTGAAGAGATTCTGAGAAATAACATATACCACTCTGAAGGGTACTGCAAACCAAGGGAAATCACCAAAATTGAAGGCCTAAGCCTCCTAAATGGCCGCGGTTCCGCGGCATAAGCACGCTTAGGCCGCGGAACCGCGGCCGTACGGTGTCGGCAGTTGACCTATTTTCAGGGGCGTTTTGGTCATTTCATTTTTGTTTTGAATGTTGCCCTAGAATTTCTGTTGCCTGCCTATAAATAGTCCAGAACTTGCCAAAGCCAAGGGTGCTTATTCTTGTATTTAGATTTTAGAATACATGTTGTTGTTCTTCTTCCTCTTCTCATCTCTTCTCCATTAAAACCTTGTAGTGAGCTTTTGTGAGTGAAGTGATGAATAAAGAGTTCTTGTTGTTACCATGCTTGTCTTATTGTTAATTACAATTTCTTGTAATTTTAATTTTGTTAATCTAGTTGTTGTTATTTGTTGTTTGTTTATTTCTTCTTCTAGTTTTTTATTTATCCTTAACAACAATGATGCTTAAGCTTGATCCTTGCCAATGTGAGGTCTCAAATAGCTAGTTGTAATCTTCTAACCTCTTTCTTTCTATCTTCCTCATTTTGTTTTATTTTCTTTTTCTTATAATGGGTGAGTAGTTTTCATACTTATTAGGGTAGGATAAGGAAAGTTTGAGAGAAGGAAATCTCTCTCACTCTTTTCTTGCCCAACATCTTAATTCGGACTCCCGTTAATTGAACCACAATCCGCTCCCTACGGCACCCTATCCTACATGATAGCGGTGATTCCTTAGTGAGACCGGTTGTGGTTAAATTAACCGGAGGTTAAGGCTAAGATCCAAGAACGTACGGACAAGCACCAAAAGGAAGAACTTATGCGTTGAAAAGCCTAGTTTATACTCGCAAGTTCCTTCCTAGTCGTGCTAATCCCCGTTGTCGCCGATTACCGTAACACCGATATTAAGAGTGGCAACGAAAGAAGTGAGCGACCCCTAACTCAAACTAATTTAATCCTAACCCTAACAAGCTCTCTTTATATATCATTTCAGCACATAGTTAATCTAAAAACAAACCTGGACATTTGGACTTAACTCGTTAAAGCACATAGAAAAAGATTCCCATCTCCCTGCGGACGACCCGTACTCAACCGGCTAACTACATGCGAAACCGTCTTGATTGCGGTAATTAACTAAGCACGCAAAAACTCTACCAATCAATGCCTCTTTTCATTTCATCTATTCAGATCTGACAAGTCTTGTGTAAATGTTTGGAGAGAGCCATCTGTAAAGTAAGTAATTTTATTTAATTGCCCTAATTTAGATCTTTAATTCCTTGCCCTAGATAGATAGATAGCATGTTCTTCAATTTCCTAATGAGTGAGTAGTCTCCTCGCTTGTTAGGGTTAGCTTTGGGGAAGGCTTTTGAGATATGAGATCTCTCATCCCTTTCTTGCCCATCACATATAATCAATAGGACTCCATGCATACATGCACACACCGCTCCCTACGGCACCCTATCCCACGAGGTAGCGGTGATACCGTAGTATAAAGGCCCGGTTGAGCGTGTTTTCCATGGAGATTAGGGTAAGGATTGATAAAGGAAGGACAAGAACCTAGAGGAAGAAATATCTTCCCGAATGGTTCTAATCCCCTTTATTAATAATTACCATAACACCTCATAGATCTTAATTTGGGTATAGAAAGCGGTGAGATTTATTTACATTTCCAAACCTACTCTAAACCTAACCCTAGCAAGATTTAGATCTAGATTAATTTAGTTTTTAGATTTAAATCAATCCGTTCACACCGTTCGGAATTAACTCGTTAGAGCGATTAGAAAAATCACAACATCCATGTGGACCGACCCATACTCACCGGCTAGCTACCAAGCGACGCCGTTCTTGATTGCGGTTTAGAAATATTTTTGACATACGAATCACATACTCACTTTATATTTTCTTCTCTTTAGTAATATTTATATTTGATATAAATATTATTATTTTACTTTGTCATGTGTGTTTACATATACAAGTTGTATGTATAAGAATCACAAAGGTGTAGGACGAGAACAAATGATTTATTATTTATATTTTTGGATAAAAGAAATGAGTCGTTTTCTTTAGAAGTGTTTAGATAAAATGACTCATTCTTGTTTTATTCAAAAAGATAAATATGCTTATCTTTGATTCTCATCTTGATCCTTAGCCATTCTTGGTTTGAAAAATGAAGAGAAAGAAAGAAATGAGAAGAAATTAACGAGCTTAAAATTCCTACATCCTTACTTGAATATCCTAGCAAGATTATTGATTGAGTAGCTTCACAAATGATGTGATCGATTGAGGCTAGAACTTGTGTTGGAGGGATCTCAAGATGGATTATTTTCGGCTTAGAGATCGTCGACCAAGCTCGATCAGATGGCGTAAGAGCAATGGTAGGGTCTTTCGGTATTAGCCAGACACGGTACAAAGGTTGTAGTCCCAAACCCCTTAGCTAGTATCTTTTTTTTTTTTGCAATTGATGTAGTGAATGTGGTCCTGGAAGTAATAGGTGCATCTTTTCACTAAAAACCTTGATTTGTTGCTTCCGATCGGTCCGCAATTGTTGCGATCTTTGCACGCGATTACCAACAGTCTGACGGAATAAAATGCGACAATTTTTTTTCCGTCGGGTACATGATTTATTTTGTCGGGCACTTTATTACGTCGTACATTGGCCAACAGAATAAGGTCGAAAATTTTGGGGCATATTTTCCTGTTTTAAGCTTATTTCATTGGGTAATAGCCGACGGAATAAGTTATTTCGTCGGATATCACCCGACGAAATAAGCTACAGACAGAAAACAAAATAGAGCAAATTTTGGGACTTTTTCAAGCATTCGAAACAAATTCAAATCAATTACTAATATAAAAACAACCATAACACAATTCAATTCAATTCAATATTGATATACAAACAACCACAAATGCAATTCAACATTGAATTGAATTCAATTCAATTACAAATTCAATTCAATTTATCGTTTTCTCTCTCTCTCTAAGCAAGACTCATACTTCTTCGAGCTCACTCCATCTCGAGCTCACTTGGCACAGCCGTCGTTGACCGGATAGTCAGGGAAATCGAGCAAGTGCTTTAGTGTTATGAATAGAAAATTATTAGTACACAATATTCTCGATAACTATATGAAAATTATATTGAAACAAAGGATTATCAAAATTACACCGGTACGCTCCTTTCTTGAGAAATGAAGCTCCGGATCATCACTCTCCTCGCCTCAATATCGGCGTGGACTTCTGCTGCAGAAAAACTCTTTTGTGAACCCGAAGCCGACGTGGTTCAGATGCAGAAGGAGACGAGAAGAAGCATGCTCGAGAACTCGCAGGAGTATGAGGAGACGAGCCTTCTGGATAGTATACCGGAGTAGACGGAGATGCAGATAGGTCTGTATGGGGCACGGGTGTCGCAGGGAGCTCGGGTGTCGCAGGGGGCACGGGCTCCTGAACGAATAACCCTCCGCGTATCCGAGGAGGATGCAACTCCGGACCATAATGGGCATGATATACCGTAGGCGAAATGCCTTTGCCGTCCAGATGAGCTCTCTTGTGCCAGTTTGTGTTGTATTGCTGAATGACATCCTCATTGATCCCATAAAGCTCCACGGGAGTAGGATCTTGGACGTGCTTCTTGACAAACGCCGCCACCTGCATCTCAATCTCTCTGCTCATCTGTTATTGCATAAAATTACAGTATGAACCAAGTTAAGTCAATTATTGAAAAAAAATTAAGTAATTTAAATAACTACAAGAAACTCGTATATGAGCATACTTACATAATACTCAGTCTCCTCCTGTAAGCTGGGGCACCTGGAGTCACACGCAAACTCCATATGATAAATGTCCACGCGACTGGGCATTTCTCTCCTCTGTCTTGTCTGCACTACAAGAAAAATAGACTTATTTCATCGGGCATCACCCGAAGGAATAAATTTCTGTAGGGTGTTTTTCGTCACCCCATTGAGATGGAAAATACGCGTCGCTTGTCAGGCTTATTACAGATTCCCCTGCCTGGGATATGCTGGGGTTTATTGATTGTGGGGATCCGAATCTCCGACGGCCGCGGACTAAACTTCTGTTAATTACCCCTCGTTTTTTGAGTGAAGGAACCTCAATGTGCAGTGTGCGTGTATTTTCTTTTGAAGAGGATTTAGACGTATTGAGGGCCTCGCGGAGTTTACGGGGATGGTGTGTTCCTAGTGTGGAGCGTGAGGGAAAAGGAGGGGTGAAGAGCGTCCTAAGGGCGCCCACGGGTCACGTGGGCGCTGGGCGCCCGCGGGTCACATGCCCCGCGCGTGGGCGCTGGGTGCCCGCGGGTCACGTGCCCTGCGCGTGGGCACTGGGCATTAGCGGATCATGTGCGCGGCACGCGACCGCTGGACGCCAGCGGGTCACGTGCGCAGCACACGACAGCTGGAAACACCTGCGGAGAAAGGGGCTTAGCCCCTGGGCTGGGAGTTGAACTCTTTGAAGATCTTCGGAGATGATCAAAGAGAACTCATTTCTTCTCCCTGGAGTCTCGGATCCTCCCAAAGTGGGATTTTTGAAGGTAGGTCTTCTTCCTCCTCCTCTCCTTTCACTAGATTTTGGAGAAAAGGTGAGGTGAGATTAAAAATCTCCCTTTTAGGTATTTGATAGGAGATCTGAACTCCCCTTCGAGGGTTTTATGGTGAAAAATTATTTCTTTTTGGAAAAAGAAGAGATAAACTCTTGATTTAATTGGAAATGAAAAGAAAATGGAGAACTTGAGAAAAAGGAGATGGAGGCACAAACCCTAGTGTTTTTTTTAGAAAAGGAAAGTTGTTATTGATTTTCTCATCATATTTGCCTTTTATAGGCTACACTCTTTATATAAATCCCCTTGGGCTTTTCCAAATGGCACTTGCACCTCCCCATGCCTCATGTGCTTATTTCATAAGCCATGGGGCTTACAAAATTTTAGCTTTCTACCCATTTTTCATACATTTATTTCTAAAAAAATTACATTAAACTAATTTATTGCCTCCTTTTTGATATGGAGCCAGCCCCTTCTATGCTCGGTCTTAACTTGGGCTTGGGCCCACTTGGCTTGGGCTTGGGCCCGCTTGACTTAGGATTGACTTTGACTTTGACTTGGTCAGCCGGGGTGTAATTTTTTACCCCAACAATTGGTACCCGACGAAAAAAATATATTCCGTCGGGTAATGGCCGACGTAATAAAATACAACGAAAAAAATTATTCTGTCGGGTCTCATATTTATTTCATCGGTTACGAACCGACGAAACAAGTTAAAAAAACCTGGGCTGTTTTTCTATATTTTTTCCAGATTTTACACTTATTCCGTCGGCTGTAAACCGACGTAATAAGTTATTTCGTCGGGTATAGCCCGACGAAATAAGTTAGGACAGAAAAAAAAATTGGGTAGATTTTGGTCGTTTCGAGCAATCGATACATATTCAATTCAATAAACCGATATACAAGATACATATTCACCACAAACTCAATTCAATTCACCACAAACTCAATTCAATTGAATTCAATTCAAATTTAATTACAAATCCATTCAAATAATCATAATTTACATCTTCTTAAAACGAAACAAAGGGTTATTAACTTACGTTCGGTATAGCCTCAAGCTCACTCCATCTTGAGCTCACTAGGCGCCGCCGCCGCCGTGGGCCGGAGGATAGTCATGGAAATCGAGCAGATGCTGCAGTGTTATCAATAGATAAGTATTAGCATACAATATTCACGATAACTATATGAAAATTTTATTGAAAATAAGGATTATCAATTAAACTTACATCCGGTATTTCCCTTCCTTGAAGCATTAACCTCTGGATCAGGAGTTTCCTCACCTCGATATCGCTGTGGATTTCTGCTGCAGTCAAACTCCTTTATGAACCAGAAACCGACGCGGGTTCAGATGCAGAAGGTGACAATAAGATGCGTGCTCAATCACCCATGGGAATATGATGAGAGTCTCATGGATAGTGTATCGGAGTGGAAGGAGAGGCAGATGGAGCCGCAGGGGGCGCAGGGGGCACAAGATCCTAAATGAATATCCCTTGGCGTACGCTAGGAAGATGAAATTCTTGACCGTGATGGGCATGATATATCGTAGGCGAAATTCCTTGGCCGCCCAAGTGAACTCTCACATGTCGTTCTGGGTTGTGTCGCTGAAATACGTTCTCTTTGATCACATGAAGCTCCTCGTCTGTATGATCTCAGCCGTGCTCCTCAACAAACGCAATCGCCTGCTCATCATCCATTGCTACAAGAAATTACAGTATGAACCAAGTTAGGTTAATTAATGAAAAAGAAATTAAGTAATTTAAATAAATACAAGAAATCGTGTAGGAGCATACTTATATAATGCTCAGTCACCTCCTGTGAGCTAGTTGAAGTCATGCGCAAACCCTATATGATAAAGACCCATACGACTGGCATTTCTCCCGTCTGTCTCGCCTACCATTTAGACAAAATTTTGATTTAGATCAAGTTTAGAATGTTAAAAAATTCAGAATATTTGATTTTTTCTTACATGAGCAGCTCCATATTAGGAGGAGTTCATCCCTCCGCCCAACCAATGATCAGTGTTGCAACTCTGCACCACTGATCCCCGCTCGCTCCTCGCCTGCCATTTAGATATGATATAACATCTCATAATAATAAAAGATTAATGTCATGCTATTATTGTTCTCGGTGACATACGTACCCTAAATTCAAGCGATTTGAAGTGATCAATCATGGCGGCCCAATATTCGTCCGTCCAATTCACGGGCTTCGTCGCCAATTTCTCCACATCGGTGGCAGCGACCCTCCATTTCTTATGGATGGTGTGTTTATGATCACGCCAACTCCCTGACAAGTATATGAACAGTCGGCCTCGGACGACGTGCAGATTTACGGGAGAGCTGTCAATCCACCAGAATATAGAAAAGTGCGCATACAAAGAAACACCGAAAATGTATTTAGTGCAATCATATATATATATACGAAAATAATAAATGAATGCTTAATTAACTAAGATTACCAAAATCTCATCTAAGGCCGTTTGTTTCTTGGCCTTTAAAGCTCTCGACGTCCAGTCCACCGGCACGTAACTGGAATCGTCTTTCACGAATGCGGCATGCGTTTCTCGTATTGCAAATTGAGCAACAGAATTTCTTTTGCTTTTTTGCCCCGGGATCAACGAAATCCCTAGTCGCCGACATATGCACCTCGATTTTTGAGCCGTCTCGATCGCGGTCCCATATATCATTTATCTGTGTAGGGCCCCTTTTCACAGGACCCCGACCATGGCCACGGACCGCGGAACTAGAGGAACTGGATGCCACGTCCCCCTCAGTCCGTCCACAACGTCGCGAACTGGATGCCATATCCTAAAAAAATAGCTAATGCAACATACATATACAATAACAATTTCAAGAAATAGTTAAGCAAAATTACATAGCTGTAGATGATATTAAATTTATCACAGTCAAGATATTTAATACATTATTTAAATTCTGCATATCTAAAAGCCGCATGTATATAAAGGAGACGAACAAGAAAAATGCGATAAAAATTTAGTGTTAATCATCATTCTCTGTAGCACTACTCTCATACGCTGAATTTTGCTCGGAGTCATCGATGAATTGGTCTGGTTCGCGCGTTGTTCGTTTTCGTATATGGGCAGCTGATCTTGATGATCCGTCTTCTACAACAATCTCCGGATTGATGCCAGCCCTTGAAAGGCTAACGTTGTCGATATCCATAGTCAGGTCTTATAATGGTGTGACCGGCGTTCTTGGGCAGCTAATTTCAAGATTTTTATCAAGATTTCCCATGTTAAAATAGTCTCACGGATTTATGCTGATAGCGACATGCCAGATAGCATTCCTAGGGTTCTCTACATAAAAACACCGACGTGCTTGACTTACTAATATGTAAGGCTCATTCATGAACGCGAGTTTTGATGAATTTAATAGGAGCATCCCATTTTCTACTTTGTATTCTCGTCCTTCTGTCTTGATATTATACCAAAGGCACTTGAATAAGACAACTCTATGTGCACGATAATGTACTTGCACTATATCTTGTAGCACATTGTAGTAGTCAAGTTGTCCCATGGTTGGATTGATATCTCTAGACGATGCATAACCTCTTGTGGTTGATGTCAAAAAAACACCGCAGTTTTGAAACTTTCTACATGCATCTCCATCTTGTGTATGAAATCTTTATCCATTAATGACATAACCAGTGAGACGCTCAACTAGTGGATCTAGTTTAGAGGCATGCATCTTTATATTTTCTATTATGTTGGCATCTATGGCTGTATGAACCTAATAAGTCACGATAAGATTTCAAAAAATCGCATTTAGTTTAAGAGATGAGACATGAATTATATAGTTGAGTATATTTTAGTATTAAACTTACAAAATGGTTAATCCATGTCGCAAATTCTCGATTTCGAGTATTATCGATATGCCTCGGTAGTGATGACTCCTTGGTGGTCTGTACCGAGCTCTCTATAATCTAAGTATGAAACAATGCAATTAGGTATTTTCATATTTATGTGTTGAGAAAAATATCAGGCTGTATACATACTCTTGAAATATGTTGATCTCGTCAGAGTTAAATAATACATATATATGTATTGTATCAAGCTCCTAAGTACGAAGTGCGACATGTTTCAGGAACCTATTATATTCCCGCCTCTACAAAAGACGATTATTAATCCTTTTCCCTCATCACCCATGACGTCCTCATTACGGCGTGGCCTGTTGAATGCAGTCTCGGTCTCCTCGAGGTACATAGAACAAAATGTCATGCATTTCTCGGCGAGAAACCTTTCGGCAATCGACCCCTCGGGTCTAGCTTTATTACGGATATATTGTGTTATCTTAAACATAAACCTGTAGATTTTATTTTGGTAAGTTTAATTGATGAAATTGATAAATATTATTCAAAATTTAAATTCAACTATTAAATACGTAACCATTACTTACCTCTCGAATGGATACATCCACTGATAAGTAATGGGTCCACCTAAACACCCCTCTCTTGCAAGATGAACTGTAAGATGTAACATGATTTTGAAAAGCGTAAGCGGAAACAATATCTCCAATCTACAGAGAATGATAGGAAATTTGTTCTCCAGATTTCTAAAATTATCTGCCCTATATTTCTTAGCGCTCAAATCTCGGAAGCGATGACAAAAATTCGTCACAACTGAGATAACATCCTTATCCTTTAATGCCCTAATTGCAATGGGGAGTAACTGTTGCATGATCACGTGGCAGTCGTGACTTTTAAGATGAGAAAGTTTTTTATATTTCATGCACACACACTTTGAGAGATTTGATGATTAACAGTCAGGAACCCTTACTTACGAGGCGACAGGGGCTCAACCACGGAGGCAGGCAGTGGGGGAGGTGAGGTGGCGGGGGCTCGACTATGGAGGCACGAAGGAGGAGGCTCGAGCTAAGGCTAAGGAAAATTTGGGGGGGAAAGAAGAGGGCTCGGTAAATTTTGGGGAGAATAGATGTTTTATCTCGACAGAGTTTGTGGGACCTGCTATATATTGGCATTGGTAGCGGCTTCAACTGCTACCAATACTTCTATAATCGTTAAAAGTAATTGGTAGCATTTGGAACCGCTACCAATGTCCCATTGTTGTTGGGCACATTTGTAGTAGTGATTGAAGGAGAATTCCTAACAATTGATATCAGAGCTCTGTCAAATTGCCCAAGCGAAAGATATTTAAGAAGATGACAAAAGATCTCACAACCAAGTTCGTGGTGGAGAAGTTTGATGGTAAGGGGAATTTTCCCTTATGGAAGAGGAAGGTTCAGAATCTATTGACAAAAGAGAGAACTCTTTTAGCATTACGATGCAAGGCCATGAAACCGGCGGACATGTCAGCTTAAGATTGGAAAGATATTGATTCGAACGGATAAATATCTATCGAGTTTTTTCTTGCGGCTGAAGTTGTGTATAATATTATGAAAGAGACCACGGAAGCCAGAGTTTGGTTGAAGTTAGAGCAAGTTTATATGACGAACAGTCATATGAACAAGCTTATTGTCAAACAAAGGCTCTATAAGTTTCGAATGAAGGAAGGTGCTTTCTTTTCCATTCATCTCAATATTTTTAATGAATTGATCAACAATTTGCTTGCACTTGACATCAAAATGAAAGGATGGGATAAGGCGTTGCTGCTTCTTATGTCTCTTCCGGATTTTTATGATAACTTGGTGCATACAATCATGTACGGAAAAAAGAACTTGAGTTCGGCGATATTGTCTCATCACTTTTAAGTCATAAGAAAAGGCACAAGGAAAAAGTTGGCTCATATTCAAGTTCGACAGGATTGATCGCTAAGGAAAGGGGAAGATCTAAAAGCAGAGGATCAGGTGAAAGAAATTGATCCAAGTCCAGCTAGAAAGGTACAGAAGATGAATGTTATTTTTGTAAGAAACTGGGTCACTTTAAAAGAAATTGCATATCATACAAAAAGTATAATGAGAAGAAGGTAGGAAAGGTATCAATAAAAGACAATGATTTGGCTAGTGTTGTCACGGAATCGAAGGGTGAACATAGATGTGAGATTTTTTCTAGCATTGTTTATGTGCCATGTGACTTGTTGACAATACACAGTGACAAGGAAGATTCTTCCGTTTTTTGGATCTTGGATTCATGTTGTTCATATCATATGTGTCCCAATAGGAGATGTTCAGCACCTATAAAAATTATTGCGGTGGTAAAGTTATGATGTGGAATAATTCAGAATGTAAGACCGTAGGGATCGGTAACATTAAGTTAAAGATGTACGATGGAATGGTGCGAACTCTAATAAACGTCAGACATGTTCCAGATTAAGAAAGAACTTAATTTCTCTCGGAGCTTTAGAAGTAGCAGGATACAAATTAATGACGCAAGGTGGAGTTTTGAAGGTCTCCAAAGGGTCTTTGGTATTACTCAAAGGTTAGTGGCATGAAAATTTGTATCGGATGATAGGCAGCACATCGAATGGTGGTGCAACCATTGGAGAGGTGAAAGATGAAGTTCAAGAAAGGCAGAATAAGGAGGATACTTCAAGACTTTGGTGTTTACCGCCGAAGAATGGACTGAGATGTGGAGGCGTCTGGCCTGAATACAGGGGCAGATACTATTTGGAACATATCCATCCATCTCTCCGAAATTGCCAAGTTGATTTATGATACCGTATATCGGAGGTTTGGACAGATGCGAACGTTGTAGAGTGACTAATCAGATTCCCCCTCGTATAGGAGGGGTTTTGATTAAGGGGTCACTCTTCCCATCAGGCGCAAGGCCCTGCAGTTAATTACACTATCGCATTGCGATAACAACTTTCACCTTCTCTAGGTAAATCACTTCGTGTCGTATTATATATTGTTTATTTTGGTTGCCCTTGTATTGTGTAAAGAATCCACATCCGTATATTAGATTTGGGGTTTTAAACTTAGGACGCAGATCTCATATAAATAAGGTCCATCAGTTCATAAGATATATGGGTTTAATCTAAGAACGTTAGTCATATATCGGATTAAGATCGACTTAAGAACAGTGATCATATGGGATCAACTGATCATCAGATCATATACCATGAATAGTATACGGTAATAAATATGGAGACAGTTCGCAGGGCAAAACATATTATTTTAAGGACATCGCGGTCCAATATTAGTTTAGGATCATTTCGGTCCAACATTCTCGTGTTCGAAACGAAGTATTAGTTTAAGAATGTTTCGGTCTATCTTTCATCTTACACACGTGTATATCAAGTTGCAAAGTGAACGATGGTAACATAGAGTGCGCCCAATATTGGGGTGTGATTCACTTTGAAGGCATTTATATTTCCTTCAAAGATATACATATGCATATATGTATATAGCTGGGGCTCAATATGGGATGCGCATATATATGGGATGTGCATCGATATGAAAGATAGGACATTCCCTGTCTTGATGAAATTTCATATCTTTCATCAAGTTGGGACGAGAAAAAAGTTGTTTGTTGTTGAGACTCGCCACCTCTCTGAAGACGTTGAGGAATTATAATGACGTATATCAAAGGTGTGGAAAGATATACACTTGAACCATATCCCATATATGAAGGAAAAGATCATGTTGGAACTGAGGATCGTTAGTCTTATATAAGACTAAGATAAAGATCATTTAGTCGTATATAGGACTAAGATCAATTTGAGTGGTTGATCATTAGTCGTATATGAGACTAAAATCAAATGGATGAAAAATCGATGAACGATAATTAGTCGTATATGGGACTAAGATCATCATGGATGAAAGATCATTAATCATCTATCTGACTAAGATCAGCTTGGAAAAATGATTGATGATCATTAATCTTGTTTTAGATTAAGATCAACTTAAACATGTGAGCATATGGGCTCAAAGAAGTTTCACTTCACATACTTAGCCAATTTGGGGCAAAAATGGGTTTCTATGTTACCTAGCAGTGCTAAGCACTCAAACATATAGCGCTCGCATATGCATCACGTGAGGCGCTCACACTCAGACGCTCACGTGTATGGCACATGAAGCGTTAAGTCTGCAACATCTGAGCGCTCACACGGATATCACGTGAGGCGCTGTCTTTATGGCTTTTGAGTACTCACATGCGTATCACATGAGGCGCTGTCTTCATGACTTTTGAGTACTCACGTGCGTATCACGTGAGGCGCTCAATCTCAGGTACTCACGTGGACATCACGTGAGACGCTGAGTCTTTAATTTAATTTTTTGTGAGCGCTCACGTGAATGCCACGTAAAGCGCTGAGTCCTTAGAGATTTAATCTTTGTTCATATTTTTAGAGAAATTAAAATTCTGTTAATGGCATTTTGACCATTAACGATCACCAAGATCACTATTTTGAGGATCTGGGGCCAGGTTTCTTTAAGAACTGAATTCTTGTCATGTTTGGGAACTGAGTTCTTCTTTCATGTTTGGGAACTGAGTTCCTGGAGTATAAACTCCATCTTCTTCATGTTCTTCTTTCATCACTGTTCTTTTCATCCTTATTCTCCCATGAATCAAGAACAAGATCTTCCCTATGAGAATTAAATTCTTTTTATGGCAGATCTGTCTTGTGGAGCTCAGATCCAAAGGAAGAACTCAGTTCTTTTGGAAGGGTTAAACCCTTATATATGTAAGTGATGGGTAAAGAAGTGATAGTTTTATCTCTGTCTTTTCTTTACCTAGGGTTTGAGAGTAGGAAAATCTTTTTCTTTATTGAGAATTAAATTCTCTATTTTCTGTGGAAGCATATGGGGGGTCTCCTTCATCTGGGATTTAATCTCTTTGCTCTTATTATAGAAAGAGAAAAATCAATCTGTTTAAGAAAATCTATATTTTGGGAGATCAGGATTGATTTCATAATCAATCGAAATGATCTTAAAGATCAACCGGTGAATTTTATTCACAGTTGGATTTTTAATCCAAAAGCTCTCTGTTTAACAGAAAAGATTATTCTTGTTTGTTTAACAAGATTAGAAAAATATTTTCCTAAGATAGAATTTAATTCTATCAGATGATTAATTGGTGATTTTATAATCACCGTTGGATTTTTGATCCAAGGGTTCTCTGCTTAACAGAGAAGATCTTCCTAGTTTAAGAAAGATCAGAGAAATATTTCCCACATAGAATTTAATTCTATACAGAATTTAATTCCATCAAAAAGAACACTCACGTGCGTTGCATATGAGGCATTGGCCTATAGTGCTCATATAGATATCACGTAAGAGCTGCCAAGAAGCTAGCAAGTGGATTCACATGGATATCACGTGAGACGCTGTCAAGAGACTTCATGTGCGCTCACGTAGATATCATGTGAGACGCTGCCAAGATGACTGGCATGTGCGCTTACATGGATATCACATGAGACGCTACCAAGATTTCAGCATGTGTGTTCATGTGGATATCACATGACGCGCACTGCCAAGAGTTTGTACTAGCTCTCATGCGGATATTACATGAGACGCTCACATGTTTAAACATGAGGCGCACGCACTGCCAAGAGGCTGCACTAGCGCTCACGTAGATATCACGTGAGACGCTCACGTGTTTAACATGTGGGAACCAATATAGGATTTGATCCTATCTGAAGTGGCACTTACATGCTTTGTATGTGGGTGCGCACGTGTTAAACACGTGGGGGGCTTCCCTTTATTTTTATAAGGGAACAGCAAACTCTGGGCCAAAAATTTTGGCGGGAACATTTAGCATATGGGTCTAGGCCATATGAGTAAAAAGGGATTAATGGTGTTGAATGCTAAAGGGTTGCTAAATGGTGTAAAGGAGTGTCATTTGGATTTTTGTAAATTTTGCATTATGGAAAAGCAACATAAAATGAGTTTCAAGCTGGCAATACACAAGATTCAAGGCGTTATATATTACATCCATTCGGATGTATGAGGGCCATCTCCGACTCGATCAAAGAGAGTTGCAATGTATTTTGTGTCATTCATTGATGATTTCTCCCGCAAAGTATGGGTTTATTTCATGAAACACAAGTCAGAGGTGTTCGAGCGTTTCAAGGAGTGGAAAGAAGCGATTGAAAAAGAGAAGGGTCGGCAGATACAGTTCATAAGGTCAGATAATGGTGCAGAGTTTACTTTCATAGAGTTTCTACAGTTCTGCAAAGATCAGGGCATACAAAGACAGTTTATGGTGCCGGGAAGGCCCGAACAGAATGGGTTAGTAATGCGCATGAACATGACACTATTGGAGAGGGTGTATGAGGTTACAATCCGGATTGAAAGAGGATTTTTGGGCAGAGGCAATTTATCATGCATGCTATTTGGTGACTTGATTGATGTCTTCTTATGTGTTCTATGATGTTTTACTTACCGCAATGAAGACGATATCGCTTGTAGCTAGCCGCGATGAGTACGAGTCATTCATGGAGAGAAGGTATGTTTTTCGTTCTTGTTTTAGACGAGTTAAGTCCAAAATGTCCAAGGGTGTTTGTTATATCCTATATGAGATGTATTATGTCCAAAGAGAGCTTGCTAGGGTTTCGGATTAGGTAGTCAAGTAGAAATTAGGTATTCTTTCTTTTGTACCAATTTTAGAGTTGATGCTAAAGTAATCGGAAACAATGTGGGTTAGTGTTCTTTAAAAGTGTACTTGCGAGTTTAGGCTATGCCTTCCAAGCGCTAAGTCCGTTCTAATTGATCATTATTCTTCCGTTCTTTGCTTTTAGTTCTAGCTTTCGATCAAGCAAACGTAACGAGTATTCGATTAGGATTACAACTATCATGTAGGATAGAGTGCCTAAAAGAGGGGGTTATGTTTCCTTAGGATGAAATTCAATCTAAATATGTTGGGCAAAGTGGAAAATAAGGGATTTTTCTGTCCCTAGAACTACCCTCTCCTTAACCCCTAACAAATGAGAAATTACTCACCCATTAAAAATAAAACAAACAACAAAAAGAGAAATAGAAGAGAAGATCGATGAAAATATCGAAAGCTCACTACTTGGGTCCTCACGATAGCAAGGAACAACCGTTTAGCATTATCGCTTTAAAAATTAAATTAAGGAGATGAGGATAAAAATAAAATCAATAAAAATCAACACTAAATTATCACATCAAACACAAATTTATCTAAGGAATTTAAATAACAAGACATGAAATAAAAATGACAAGATAATAAAAATGAAGAAGAACAAACCTTTTATTTCAAACTTCAAACTTCCACAAATTTTTAATGGCTAACTAAAGATACAAACTTCTAATTAAATTCTTAATTTTACAAAATTTAACATAAGGTATGAGCTCCCATCTTTGCTTTTGATCTGGTGTATTTATAGGATCTGGAAGAGGAAACCCTGGAGGTATTCTGGAAGCACACAAAAATACCAAACTACTCCTGAAAAATTATTTGTTGCAACTCCAGGATGGCAGCGGAAACGCGGCCAAATGCCTTGTCTTAGACGCGTTTCCACGGCCAAAATTTGGAATTGGAGCTCCGGATTTCTTCTGTGTTCTTTTGTTGCTCCATTATTCTCCTTTTCATGGTCGCATTTGATAAATCCTTTGGAATTGATCTCGATTGAACAGAAGTCCAAAATGACGACTATTTTTGTCTTCTTCTCACTTCACATCTCCTTTAAACCTCTTCTTGAAATTCGTGTACGCCTCCCTCGTACTCCGCGCTGCCTCCCTCATATCCTGTGCTGTCTGAGACACGAATGACCGCTGCTTTTTTCTTGTCTCTTATACTGGTAGACGACACCTGACGGATTTGAATGACCGAAATCCGTATTTTGTCTGTTTGTCAGCAGTTCGTCCAGAAATCGTCATAACTACAGAGAATGTGCATGAATTGCATTTTTCTAGACATAATGCTCCGTAGAACCTGTAACCTGTACTCATATGGCAAATACGGATCAAAAGCACCTATCTACATGCAAATGTGATTAAGAATGAGCGGTATCGAAATGCAATATTCTAATATAAACATGAATCGATCGCCGTTTACAGCCATAGATTTTCAGATCCCAGAAGAGTTATGGACAGGAGATCCGGTACGTTATGATTTTTTTAGAGTGTTTGGGTGCCCTGCGTATTCACTCGTGGACGCGAATCGGAGAAATGAATTGGAGTCAAAATCGAAATCGTGAATTTTTATTGGGTACCAAAAGGAAAAGTTAAAGGCTACAAAATATGGGACCTAGATAATAGAACATCGTTCATTTCAAGAGACGTCATTTTTGACGAAGGGTCTATATTGAAAGATGTAGACAAATCTGCGAGTGCAGAAAAGAACGGTTGACAGATAAATATCAAGGAGACTTCAATTGAGGTGGAGTTGCAGGATTCTCAAAGATAAGATAAGGACATCAATACGCCTACAGTGCCTGTGGGTATTGAGGTGAGCCATGTGTTGGATATAGATGCCTCAAGGCAATTATTATAATTGAAGGAGGACTTATACAGAGAACAATTTTACTCGATATAATAGTATGTTATCTGGTTTGACTTTATTTGTCATGTGTATACGTTATCGCGTATCGCTAATACATGAGATAAAGCCCTCAAGATTTTGCTTGATGTAACGACACTGAAATCACTGTACAGAAATTTCTTGTTATTGTACAGAAAAGGATATTACAGCCTGTGTAAGAGTTAAAAGTTATTTTTGTTAAATAAAAGCAAGAAGGAAATTGTAGCTCGTTGGTAAAGCTTCTGCACTGCTGTGATATAGCCTGTGTGTTCGAATCCCATCAGACCCAATTATTTTTTAGATTTTTTTCTTTTTAATTTTTAGAAGCCCAAGAGTTGCACGTGCAATTCACGGTGAAATGAAAAGTTTCAGAAAAATCAAACATGCGCAATGGGGTATACACACCCAACTTGACACGTGGCACAAATCTCGAGACAGATCGACAAAATCTGACCACCCGTTTCATTGATTTGGCTGGCCTCGACGGTCCAAAGTGCTCCAAATCACCCCGTGCTTTGCACACTTGTCCCTTCGACTCCCCTTAACTTCCCTGCACCGTTTGATTTTCCTGCAAGCAAACAGATACTTTTCAATTCACCATTTAATACCTTTTTAATGCATTTTAATTCCCAAACCCTAATTCTTCACTATAAATACCACCTCATGCTCTAGCTCTTCACCATTCTGAAATTTCTAACAAAAATTCTCTCAAACTCTCTAAGTGCCAAGTGGAGTTAAGCCCCTCAAGTGAATTAGCGAGCCAAACTCGAAGACCGGAGTATCTTCGACAAAACCACGACCCCGAGAGCTTCTTCAATCTCTTCTTAACCACCTAAAACCGTAAGTTCCTTCACCTCTATCCTTTTCCATCTCAAAACAACTTTTTAAAACAAACCGACAAAAGAGGAGTTATCTTCGATATAAGTTTCTTTTTATATTTGTAATACATGTGATAAGAAAATTAAAGCAAACTAACATACTACATCAATCTTAACATAATTTCACATCATTTAGTTTTTAGTTTTAACAAAATTTCATAGAAAACAAACATATAACAAACTTTTTCAGTAAAATACCATGAACTTTAGTATAACACTTCTCGATAATTAGTTTAAATACCTTTAGAAAAATTTCACGGGGTCACGACCTACCCCACACGCACACTATGGTTCCATAGCACGGTATTCTAGAACTATAGATGATTTAAAGAAGAAATTTTTCAGTAAAATACCACACCGTTTCAAAACGGGTTTCTTCAAATTGGTATTTTGAAATTCTTGGCAATTACGCCTCTACAACCCTCGTTAAGGGACCCGTTAATATATGGTGCGTATTATCTCATATCCTTGGGATGGTAGAGCAAGATGCAGAACTTCTCACGGAGTATTCGGTCTAGAAAGGAATAAAAAATACGGTTTTTAAGAAACGCGACTTTTCTAAACAAAACTAATTTTTGAAAAATTATATAAAAAATCATAAATCCGTATTTTCAATAAAAAAAAATTAAGAAACTATATTTTTAAAAAGAAAGATTAAAAATTGTTAATAAAATACCACCAAGTTTCCAAAAGTAGTAGTTTTCATAAAAATACCATAAATATTCAAAAAGCTAGGTTTTATCACCAAAACACCACAACAATTAAAATACATGTTCTTGAAAATCCTAAATATTATAAATCACCCTCGAGGTTTATTTTTTTAAATTATTAATATATATTTTTCATAAAACCCCTCGAGATATGCAAACAATATTTTAAAGACTCTAGATTAATATAGATTTAAGCGGTATCAATTCTTTTGCGACCTAGGAAGCCGGAGAAAATGAGTGCTTACCTGTTCAGGTTAGAAAACTTAACGGAGTTATCAATGGCAATTGTCTTGGAAAAAACACAAATCATGTCGTCCATATGCAGCAGTTGCCGATTTCTCCCGAACATAAGATTTTTAACAATTTACATCAATTCACATGAAAAGACATGAACTCGAATCCAAACTCGAACCTAAACTTGAACTCAAACTCGAACACAAACTCAAAATCTAACCTAACTCGAATCTAAACTCGAATATGAACTCGAACCCAACTACTCGAACCAACTTGACTCGAACCATGATTGCAATTGTCATGACTCGCATATTACTTGTCTCACTCGAATACATTCTACACCTTTTACAATCTATGGTTTCGATCAAGACATGTTAATCAATCAATCAAATCAATTAACTATATTAACCAGTTATATATAGTATACTCGGGATGCTTGGGATAGTTTCTTGTGTGAATCCAACGGAGCTTCAAGAGTCTCGTATTAACCACTTTTTATTTTACTTGAATATCAGTCGGGTTGACTCATCCACAGCCTAGAACCCTGATGCTAACACATGAAACGAGCCCGTATTTCCTTGCTCCTGGGGCCCCACTTTTGAGCTTGTGAATAATTCTACGTCTGCGTTGACATTCACACTTGAAACTTAATGTTAACATAGTGACCATATAGAGACCTATAGAATATATTTATCCATGATCATATACTCTTACTTGTCATATATATTCTACACATGTCATTTTCTTTACTCTTACCTATCTTTGGGACTTACCGAGCGCTAGTTCGCTGACGGGCATTCCACCCACTTTTCTTCTCTTGAAATGTTCGTCAGATACGGTCGAGACGGAGGAGGTTGAAGCCACAGAGGAGGACTACAATGAGATCGCTACTCAGGGCTAGCTCAGCTTCATTTTTTATTCAGTTTATGTATGCCACCTATTTTGGCATTTTCCCTATTGTATTTACTTTCCAGCATAAACTCTTGTATTTGTAAATATTGGAAGTTGAATGTAAATAAAGATATTTGTTGAAAAAATTTACAGTTTCAATTTATTCTTGCATTGTGTATTATTGATTCAATACGCTTAGTATATTTATTTAGGGAATGACTTTCTCTAGATAAATATGCTGCGGGCTTGCCACATCACCGTTTCCGTCTAATGGGAAGCGGGGCGTGACAAATTTTGTTGGTGGCCCATGCAAGTCAGCTCTGCATGAAGTCGTAAACAATATACCACAAAAATTAATGAGTTCGAAAAACATTTACATTCCTTTCATTTTAAATTCCTTGAATCTATCCTAACCTATCTTTTATATCAAAGTGATGGACTCTCCGAACAATACCAGTACAAACGTCAACGGTAACACTCCACCGCCTACACTACCACCTCCACCTACCGTTGCAGCTCCTATCAATGATCAAACGGTACTACTGAGGCTATCAAAAGCCTATTAGAGGGTCGACAGCAGCAGACTGTAAACAGAGGAATCCGTTTTCATCTCCCTTATCCTCATGCACCACCCCGAAGTCGAAGCACCCGGAGTTAAGCAATTTCAGGCCTTACACCTAAAGAATTTCTCAGGTAAGAAGAGCCCGCTTGAAGCAGAAGAATGGGCTCAAGCGATCGAGGATGACCTGGCAGCAGCTTAAGTACCAGATATTGCCTGGGTGCGAGTTGCTAAGTTGCAACTGACCGATAACGACAGGGTATGGTGAAAGGCTTAAGAGAGCCATCTCGCACAACCGATAGAATGGAAAACATTCTGAGACCTCTTTGACGCCAAGTACTTTCCAAAGACTGCCCGCTTTGACATGGAGCAGAAATTCATCCATTTACAACAAGGCTCGATCTGGGTCAAGTCAGTGGATGAATATGATGCTGAGGTTACCATTCTCAGCGGGTAAGATATTGTCTCAAATTGAATTTTCTGATATCACTTACTATACTGCTAACACAAGGTTGTAACAGGTTCGCTGCACACTTTATTCCCACTGCTGAGATTCGGGCACGACGATTTCAGCAAGGGTTGGACCCTGAAATCCAAGCTGCACTCGCTACAGGGGATTTCCCAACCCATGAGCTTGCTTTGAAGGCTCCCCGACGCTATGAAGCAGTTGTGAAGAAGAAGGGCAGGCCGAAAACTGTCGGTGTGAAACGTCCTGTGCACCAGATCACAAGAGGGGCCTCTTCCAGGCCAGCTTTTAACAGACCATTTCGGAGGCCAATCGGTTCATTCGCCAATAGCAGGCCAGACTTTTGCATCTACTGCAAAAGAAAGGGCATATTGTGAAGAACTTTCGCAGAGCGAACAACTTATGCCTGATCTGTGGGTCTTCTACTCACATAATCGGAGCATGCCCCCAGAACCGAGGACCTAACAACCCTTCATCTAGACCGGCGATCCAAGATCCTCCTACCCGGTTAGCCCTACCAGCTCCAGCTCTCTGCACCCAGACCACTCAACCCCAACCCCGAGTGTTTAACCAGGCACAAAGGAAAGTACCGCGAGGCCAAGCATTCACCATGTCGGTCGAAGAGGCTGAAGCTACGGGTCAGGTTATCACTGGTAATCTCTTCCATATTCTCTTTCAAGTCCTTTCAATTCATAGGCATATTATATCTGTTATACCTAAATCTATCCCACGCGACTTAGGTACAATCTTAGTAGCCTCCCTCCCTAAACTCGCGCTCTTCGATACTGGGGTATCACATTGCTTTATGTCACAACGGTTTGTCTGCACTCATGCGATCCCAGTTTAACCGCTCATATCCAGCTGGAATACTAGTTCAGGGAATGGCATTCTAAAATCAACTTTGGGATACGATCTGTGTCCAGTGGTCATCTGCAGTCGAGAATTCTATGCGGATTTCAAGGTGCTGGACATACCAAACTTCGACGTAGTCTTGGGAATAGACTGGCTGGGAACTTTATTCACTACCATCGAATGTCGCCAAAGGAGGGTAGTATTCGAAATACCAGATCATCCAGTATTCTATTTCAAGAGTGGAGACCAAATCTTGGAGCCTAGCATCTACTGAGCAAAACCAAAGAAGGCAGAGGTTGTAGCATTGCAAGCAAAAGAATCGAATCCAGAGGTAGTTTGAGAGTTCGAGGATGTATTTCCGGAAGATATATCAGGTTTGTCTCCCGATCGAGCTCTTGAATTCAGCATCGATTTACAACCCAGCGCACAATGATTGTAATGAATTTACGTATGCACTTTTTAAAAGATGAATCAAAGAATAATTTTACCGCAATCAAGAACGGCGTCGCTTGGTAGCTAGCCGGTGAGTACGGGTCGGTCCACAGGGATTTTGTGTATTCTCAAATTGTTCTAACGAGTTAATTCCAAACGGTGTTGGGATGATTATCACTAAAATCTATGTTGATTTAGACTAGGACTAGAATCTTGCTAGGGTTAGGTTTAGGTTAAGTTTGGAAATTTAAGATTTCCCACCGCTTTCAATGCCCTAATTTAGATTTCTTTAGGTGTTATGGTAATAATTAATAAAGTGGATTAGTACCATCGGGAAGAAACGATGTTTCTTCCTCTAGGTTCTTGTCCTTCCTTTCTTAATTCTTACCCTAACCTCCATGGAAAACATATACAACCGGTCTTTTAAACTACGGTATCACCGCTACCTCGTTGGTTAGGGTGCCGTAGGGAACGGTGTGTGTATGTATGCATGGAGTCCTATGAATTAATATGTGATGGGCAAAAAAAAGGGGTGAGAGATTTTCATCTCTCAAGCCTTCCTTATTCCTAACCCTAACAAGTGAAGAACTACTCACTCATTATGGAATTGATAAACATGTTCTAAACTAATTAACTAGGGCAGATCATAAAAATTATACTAAGACAGAAATAAAATTAAGAACTAGGGCAGATAATAAAAATCTTACTTTATTTGATGGCTCTCTCCAAACATTTACACCGAATTAAAATTCTGAATAGATGAAATAAAAAGAGGCATACCCCAAAAAGAGGTTTTAGGGTTTCTATTTATAGATCATAGAAACCCTAGGGTTACATTTTACTCACATCTGCATTTACAAATATACCCTAAAGAAGACTAGTCAACACACCGCCACACCGACACGAAATTGCACCGACACGGGCTTCATATGGCCACGGATCCGTGGCCAGAAAGCATGTTTGGCCGCGGTTCCGCGGCCATGTTGAGGGCTTGTTGGCTGTATTTTTCTGGGTTTCTTCTGGTTGCCTTTGGTTTCTTGTTTTTTCACTTGGTTTCTCAGATTGTCTTCTAGCTTTCTTCCAGATTTCCAAAGTGAATGATATTGTGGACTTTACCGTTTGCTTCGTGTCGAAGTCTTGAACCTTGCGCTGCCTTTGTACTTTGTGAACTTGTTCATTGATCTTCATTGTCCCTCAAACTGTAGGCATGATCAAGATTCTTCCATTTGTCGGTCGTAATCTCACTTTTGTATCATCTTTCCATCATTTTCACTATTTTGTTCTGAGAACCTGTAACCTGCAACTATGTAGCAGACATGGATCAAAAGCACCTGTTTATTTGTAAAATGAATAAGAATGAGGAATATAATAATGCAAAATTATGATATGAACAAATACCCCCAAATTTATCTTTTGCTCGTCCTCGAGCAAACCTAGTTTTATTCTCGAAAAAGACATAGCCTCACTTTCGCAGGGAAACGCGATTGTACTGAGCTCGTGCAACAAGCCGTTAAACCTATAGATGTCCCTAGTAGGAGGAGTGTTGTCTCCTGAGGGTTTTCAGCGGATACTACCCACAAAATCCTATCAATTCGGCATGTTGACTTTTATTCTCCAATTAGATTTTCCAACAAGGAATTCTATTATCTTCGACACAGAAATTATCCACCCGTATTTTTCACGCTTCCTTATTATTTAACTTAAGATTATATATGTTCTTGTAAATTTACTTAGTTTTTAGCATCTTCTATGTTTTCCTTCTAGGGTTCTATCTCAACTTAGGAATTTTTATCATCTCTACTAAAGATATAAGTCATATTTTTCATTCCTACCTCTTATCTAAACCCCAATCACATACCCATACGTGTGTGTATATATCACCCCTACACTTGGAAATTCAAATCAAGCTATTATACTCTTGTCCATCGTCCAAAGTAGTTTTAGTTGGTGAATTTTCAGATGAAATTGCTCACACATCCTTCATGCGACCTTTAATATTTCTTGAGGTACTAACGACCGATTATAAAATGTGGTTGCACATTAAGGCGTAATTCCTAGTCTTGCAATACCTAAGGTTTTAGCAGTGACTCCCAAACCAGTTGGTCTAAGGCACTAGGTGATAAATCACCCTCGCTAAATATTTTTTCTATTTATGCAGCCTTAAGTGATTACAAAAACCAGTGTTCATTTATTTTTTATTCACACTTGTATTTTTATTTTATTTTCCTTCATACTAAGGACTTTAGACAAGAGCATTTCAAGGTCTCTTCTACTTTTTCAAGTTTAAAGGTTCGTGTTTGTGCAATTTGTAGGGTATATATTTTCAGAATTTAGACTTAAGCTTAAGAATTATTTTTCAGACTTATACTTTAATAAAAATATCAATACTCTTCCTTTATCTTGACTTAGCCCAAGAAATGAACTCAAAATTTGCCTATTTCTAAGTAAACTACAAAGACATATATTTTCTACCGTTAAATTTTAAGAAAGGTTATTTTTTAGGGTTTTTAATTTACTAAGTTTTGGATCTAGTTTTTCCTAGCTAGTCAACTGTCATGTCAAACTTAAGTCAAATATGACCAAAATTGAACTTTTCAATTTTTATAATTTTTGAAATTTTTCAATTTTTATGGGATTTAAAATAAATATGCAAATGCAAAAATATACATATGAATACGAAGGAAGAAAGCTTACCGAGCACACACCCAAACTTAAACTTGACAGTGTCCTCACTGTCATACTACACCAAGAGGGCCAAAATTGTCGGCATTCCCCTGTTTATTTTTTATTTTTTTTATTGTTAACTGAAAAAGAAAACAAAAAATATATACAAAAAGGTCCCCCCCCCCAACTTGAGTTAAACGATGTTACAAGTCAATGCCAAACTTTGCAAAGACCAAAAGTCAACACCAACCAGTTGAAAATTTTATCTGTGTAAAGTATCAGTCGGTGGAAGAACATGTTGTACAGAACCAAGAAGAAGTGAGAAAGAGATAAGTGGTGGTATGGAAAGTGTTTGCATGTACGTGGAAGTGAAGAGATAGGAGTTGATGATGAATAAAAACGAGAATGTGAATGATCAGAAATCAGTGGAATATTGGCATTCTAGTATTTTATTAGAAGAAAAGGGGGTGGTTCAACTTCTATAGGGTGAGGTTGATTAACCACAAAATCCCCGAGATGTTTCTGTGGATCCTTTACTGGCTTGGCATCATCTATCATATGCATATGATATTTAATTATGAGGGAACTAATCTCCTCGATATCTGTCATAGTCCAGCCGAAAGCTTGCCGGCTATTTTGTAAGACCATTAAAAGGGCTTTCTCTTGCTCGAGAGCTAGAGATGTCGATATGATAACGGGAAAGGTCTCATTCTCACCTAGGTAAGCGTATTTAAGGTGAGACGGCAGAAGCTTGAGTTCGAGTTTCGGAGGCGAAACAATTGAAGGCAAAATTGGTGAAACTCTCTCGAACTCGAAGGATTCCAACAATGGTTCGAAATCACTGCAAGCAACCGAGTCGGATGGTTCAACTAACTCATCCAAAAATTCAAAGGACTCATACTCGGGCGGTGAGTCGTCAAAATCGTCCAGAAAAGTGAAACACTCGTAATCGTTATCGGTTGTGCAAACTGTGTCAGATCCAAGGAGGGACGCACTAATAGCATCAAAACTGCTGTTATCGAACAGAAATTTTTCAAGCTCGCAGTCCTCCTGCGTGATTTCGTGGATCGAGCAAACTTCACGTATACTAGCTTTAGGCATGGAGGGCAGACTTCCTATCTTGTAAATGTTGAACTCACTTGATATCTTCCCGAAGGATAGAGTCATAAAGCCATTGCGACAATTGATAACAGCATTGGAAGTGGCCAAAAATGGTCGATCGAGGATCACCGGAATTTGGTTCCGTGGGTTAGCCACAGGTTGTGTGTCCATAACAATAAAATCAACGGGGAATATGAAGTCCCCTACTTTGATCAACACATCCTCTAACTCACCCCTAGGACGGGTGATTGATCGATCAGCCATTTGGAGAGTACAATGAGTGGGTTTCAACTCTCCAACACCTAATTGCTCATACACGGAGTAGGGAAGCAGGTTAACACTAGAACCAAGATCTAAAAGTGCTCGATTGATGTTCTTATCCCCAATTGTTATTGAAATTGTAGGACAACCAGGGTCCTTTCGTTTTTGGGGTAAGGGTTGAGGTTGGTTAATAACATTGCTCACGGCACTAACTACTAGCACTTTCTTGGGTATCTAAGACTTTCTCTTCGAGGTGCATAAGCCCTTTAAGATTTTCGCGTAAGAAGGGACTTGTTGGATTGCATCCAAGAAAGGTATATTTATGCTAACCTGTTTGAATAACTACACAATCTTCTCCATTTGTGGAGTTGGTTTATTGGATCTCAACCTGTTTGGAAAAGGAATATTTTGAAAATTTGTTAAGTCCAATATCTGGAGTAGAATGTGGAGTTGGAACGGATCCCAGTGTTGGTGTGTTCGTAACGTGAGATGTGGGTCCATTCGGATTAGAAGAAGAAGAGCCTTTTGAAGAATGAAGAACAGGCTCTGACGAAGAAGATGAAGATGAAGAAGAATCACCGGCAGGGGTATCATTACTATTACCCACATTATTGTGCAACACTTTTCCAGATCTCAACGTGGTCACAACATTTACATTATGATTTTGCTGTTCATATACAACATGTGCATTGTGTGCGTGACCGGGATTTGGCAATGGTTGAGATGGAAGCTTTCCCTTTTCTCGCTCGCTCAACGCAGCATTTAGTTGTGCAATTTGGACCTCAATTGATTTGATGCTTTGATCGTGTGAGGCACTGTTTTTCACCAAAGATTGAATGGAAGTCTTCAACCTTGCTGCGGATTGTGTAGATTGTTGTAGAAACGCATCTAGACTTCTTTCTAGCGAGGTAACCTTTTCATCATTTGGTTGAACAAAATTGTTTGGAGGGTAAGCGTTGTTGGGCACAAAATTGTTCATTTGGTAAGGTTGTAGTTGGAAAGGTTGATGGTATTGAGTTTGTTGGGGTGCTTGTTGTTGTGGAGGAGGAGGCCTTTGAAAGTTGTTGTTTTCTTGGAATTGTTGATTTTGATTCCAAGCAAAATTTGGGTGACTCCTCCAACCCGGATTATAAGTCGAAGAGTATGGATCATTTCTTTGTCTTTGCTGAAAGGCAGCATTGACTTGATCTTGTCCTTGAACAGGTGGATTGTAAGGACACTCTTCGATAAGATGTGATGGATCCGAACAAAAAGCGCAAACAGTTCGTGGGGGTAAAGCAGGGGCAGGAGAAGGCGATGAGATTTTGGTCTCAATTGCTTCTAGCTTTTTCGTAAGTGCGGCCATCTCGACCTTCATTGCAATCGACATATCTAATTGATGTATGCCTGCCCTAGACTGACCAACCGAAGAAGATGAGGTGGTCTTGGTGCTTTCCCACTGAAGTGTTTATTCAGCAAGATCATCGAGAAACTGCCAAGCTTCCTCGCTTGATTTTGTTAGAAAGTGACCTTGACAAATGATTTCCAATAACTGCTTCGTTGCTGGGTTCAATCCTTCGTATAAAGTTTGGCAAAGTTGCCAATTTTCGATACCGTGGTGAGGGCATTGAACAAGTAGGTCTTTAAATCTTTCAAAACACTTCCAAAAAGGTTCGGAAGAAAGCTGGGAAAATTGAATAATCTCATTGCGAATTCTCGCGGTCTTATGATGGAGATAAAACTTTTTAAGAAAAGCTTTAACAAACTCTTCCCAATTTTTAATTGAGTGTGATGTTGTGCTATATAACCATTTCTCGGCTAAGTCACATAAGGTGAAAAGAATGACCCGTAGCCTAATAGCATCATCAGACAGTTGTGTTGTCTTCATCATTGCGCAAACGTTTTGGAATTTGTTTATGAAGATATAGGCATCTTCAGATTCCAGTCCGTGAAATTTTGGCAACATGTTGATGAAGTGGGGTTTGATCTCAAAGTTGTCCCCATTTGCCAGTGGGAGTGAAAGACAAGTAGGTAAGGCGGTGCGAATAGGGTAGAAAAGATCCTGGAGCACGATTCGTTGTGGCGCTTCAATAGGCGGGTGTTGTGGGTTATTCGCACCTAACGGAGGTGAAATCAGTCCAGTGGGTAAGGTTTTGTTAAGATTAAATCCCGACATCTCCTTAGAAGACGAAGAATGTGAAGGTGAAGGTAAGGAAGTGGAAGGAATTTCGACTTCGGAGTCGAAAGCGTCGTCGGTCAGTACCAACGAGACACGGACTAATCGGGCACTAGTGTCCCTAGTCCAACCGGACATACACTAAAGATGTAGTGTAGTCAAAAAGGTGAAAAACAGAAGGTGGGGGTAAGAAAACGTCAATGGAAAGAAAGTGGGTGTAAGTGGGGTGCACGGATTTCTTAGCGACAAGTTGCAAGTTTTTGTATAAAAAAATTCCTTTTTTTTTCTTTTTGTGTTTTTTTTTATGTGGAGCTTTTTGCAAAAAAGATTTTCGATAAAAGGCTTAGACACACGTTCAATCAATCATAAATGCACAATCAAGCCTAGATCTAGGGTCACCTAGGTCAGCTAGACGGCTCCTAACTGTTCCAAAGGGCAAGAAGTAGGACCTCAAACCGCTTCTTCACCGCCAATTGTGGCCAGGTAAGCACAAGTAGAGAAAGGAGGGATCCGCTCACGAATCACCGTGAGACGGGCCTTTTAAAGTTACCTTTCCCTACCTGTCTAGCCTAGGCACCACAAAGTCAGGTTAGGATCAACGGTCGATGCCTACAACTATTCCTTTGTCCTATTGAGCGCGAAGTCCTTAGGTGTTATGGTAATAATTAATAAAGTGGATTAATACCATCGGGAAGAAACGATGTTTCTTTCTCTAGGTTCTTGTCCTTCCTTTCTTAATTCTTACCCTAACTTCCATGGAAAACATATACAACCGGAACTACGGTATCACCGCTACCTCGTTGGTTAGGGTGCCGTAGGGAACGGTGTGTGTATGTATGCATGGAGTCCTATGAATTAATATGTGATGGGCAAAAAAAGGGGTAAGAGATTTTCATCTCTCAAGCATTCCCTATTCCTAACTCTAACAAGTGAGGAACTACTCACTCATTAGGGAATTGATAAACATGTTCTAAACTAATTAACTAGGGCAGATCATAAAAATTATACTAAGGCAGAAATAAAATTAAGAACTAGGGCAGATAATAAAAATCTTACTTTATTTGATGGCTCTCTCCAAACATTTACACCGAATTAAAATTCTGAATAGATGAAATAAAAAGATGCATACCCCAAAAAGAGGTTTTAGGGTTTCTATTTATAGATCATAGAAACCCTAGGGTTACATTTTACTCACATCTGCATTTACAAATATACCCTAAAGAAGACTAGTCAACGCACTGCCGCACCGACACGAAATTGCACCGACACGGGCTTCATATGGCCGCGGATCCGCAGCCAGAAGGCATGTTTGGCCGCGGTTCCGCGGCCATGTTGAGGGCTTGTTGGCTGCATTTTTCTGGGTTTCTTCTGGTTGCCTTTGGTTTCTTGTTTCTTCACTTGGTTTCTCGGATTGTCTTCTAGTTTTCTTCCAGATTTCCAAAGTGAATGATGTTGTGGACTTTACTGTTTGCTTCGTGTCGAAGTCTTGAACCTTGCGCTGCCTTTGTACTTTGTGAACTTGTTCATTGATCTTCATTGTCCCTCAAACTGTAGGCATGATCAAGATTCTTCCATTTGTCGGTCGTAGTCTCACTTTTGTATCATATTTCCATCATTTTCACTGTTTTGTTCCGAGAACCTGTAACCTGCAACTATGTAGCAGACATGGATCAAAAGCACCTGTTTATTTGTAAAATGAATAAGAATGGGGAATATAATAATGCAAAATTATGATATGAACACACAACCAGTAATAAAAGCTCCGTACTGATTAAGTCCGGAGGGATTGAAGGAGATCCGCATTTAGTTGGACGAACTCCTGAATAAAGGTTGGATTCGTCCCGGTACTTCAAGCTGGGGATCTCTGGTGCTATTGGTGAAGAAGAAGGAAGGTACATACAGGATGTGTGTGGCTTATCGAGCACTAAATGAGGTGACAATTAAGAACAAGTATCCACTACCATGTATCGATAACCTTTTCGATCAGTTAAGTGGATCTTGTGTCTTTTCAAAACTAGATCATCGTTCAGGATATCATCAGGTGAAGGTCAAGGAGTCCAGCATTCCGAAGATAGCATTTAGGACTCGTTATGGTCATTATGAATATCTCATAATGCCATTTGGAGGGACTAATGCACCTACCAACTTTATGAACCTGATGAACCAAGTTTTCCGAGAGTATTTAGACAGGTTTGTTGTTATATTCATCGACGACATCCTGGTATATTCAAAGAATCGGAAAGAACACGCCGAGTACTTACGGATTGTCCTGGAGATATTACGAAAACATCAGCTCTACGCCAAGTATAGCAAGTGTGAGTTTTGGATAGATCAATTCGGATTTCTCGGACACCAAAGACGGTGAAAGATATACGAAGTTTCTTGGGCTTGCCAGGATACTACCGACCATTCATCGAAGAATTCTCAAAATCGCAGCACCCCTGACCAAGCTCACATGTAAAGACGAAGCATTCGTGTAGTCAGAAGCATGTGAAAAGGCTTTTGTAGAAATCAAGTCGAGATTAACCTCTGCACCTATTCTTGTAATACCGGATCAATCTGGAGGATTCGTTCTGCATTGTGATGCGTCTGGTAAAGGATTAGGATGTGTTCTACACCAGCATGGAAAAGTTATGGCTTTTGCATCAAGGCAATTAAAAGTTCATGAACGCAACTATCCAACACATGATCTGGAGCTAGCAGCAGTAGTCTTCGCACTCAAGATTTGGCGCCACTATATTTTAAGAGAACGAGTGGATATATACACTAACCACAAAAGTCTGAAGTATGTATTTACTCGGAAGGAACTAAACATGCGGCAGAGAAGATGTCTAGAAATTATGGAGGACTTCAACATCAACCTACAGTATCATCCTAGGAAGGTGATGTAGTTCCTGATGCACTTGTCACCAACCATTAGCAATGAACCTCACCGCTCGGTGGAAACTACAACAAGAACTGCATGGATTAAAGATCGAAGTAGCTATGCCAGATAACGCTTCATATTTGATAAACTTATAAGTCCGGTCTACTCTTGTAAATCAGATCAAAGCAGCTCAAGCAAATGATGCCAAGCTACAAAATATCCGATAACAAGTAGAAAGTGGACTACGAACCGACTTCATCATCCACGAAGATGGATCCTTGCGATATAGAAGCCGTTTATGCGTACCAGTCGCCTCTATTCGAGAAGAGTTGATGAAAGAAGCTCACAGCTCTCCGTATTCGGTACACCCCGGTAGTACGAAGATGTACAAGCATCTACGGCATAGGAGTAGTATGGGGACTTCGTCTCTTACTAACTCCACTTGTACAACTTGGGACTTGGAAATTTTAAAGAGTTTTTGTAATGAAATTCTGAATGAGGAGAGGTGAAATATGGTGTGGTATTTATAGGGAAAATTAGGGTTTAGGGTAATGAAGAATAGAATTAAAATGTGCATTAAAATCTGGATTAATGCCCATTTTTAATTCTCTGGAAATGTGCAGAGAAAACAAACAGCATAGGAGTAGTGTGGGGAGTCCAAGGGTTCTGGGGTAAAAATTTGGGGAGCATCCCCTACGGGGGGCTCGGCGGTGCCAGTCCCAAGCCTATATCTCGCCGGCCAACTCAGTGAGGTGGGGTATGGGATTTGTGATACGTGTCCAAGGTTGCTTAAATAAAAATTTCCACATGTTTGTTTAGTCTGTGACTTTTTATTTTACGTGTAGTGCACGTGTAAACCTTTGAATTTCTAAAAGATTAAAAAAATCAATTAAAAATATATGTGGCATGGGAAATTCGATCACAGGGGCTACGTCACAGCAGTGCAAGGCTTTACCAATGAGCTACAAGTGCTTTCTTGTTGTTCAAAAGAAAATCAAATTTATAACTTGTGCTTAGGCTTAGGTGTTCCTTTCTTTATTTTTTGAAAAATTCTGTACAGAAAGTTTAGGGTTGTTACACAAACTGACCTAACCTGCAATCAACAACCGATTGAGATTCTGGACCGAAAAGTGAAGGCATTGCGAAACAAGAAAGTAAACTTGGTCCGAGAGATGTGGAGAAAGGATTCGCCAGAAGAATCAACTTGGGAAAGAGAAGAAGATATGCGTACACGATACCCTTACATTTTTGAAAATTAATCCCTATGTAATTGTAAATTTCGAGGATGAAATTTTTATAAGGAGGGTAGAATGTAACGACTCTGAAATCACTGTAAAGAAATTTCTTGTTATTTTACAGAAAAGGGTATTACAGCCTGTGTAAGAGTTAAAAGTTATTTTTGTTAAATAAAAACAAGAAGCAACTTGTAGCTCACTGGTAAAGGCTCTGCGCTGCTGTGACATAGCCTGTGCGTTCGAATCCCATCATACTTAATTGTTTTTTAGATTTTTCTTTTTAATTTTTGGAAGCCCAAGAGTTGCACGTGCAATTCACGGAGAAATGAAAAGTTTTAGAAAAATTAAACATGCGCAATGAGGTGTACATACCCAACTTGACACGTAGCACAAATCTCGAGACAGATCGACAAGATCCGACCGCTCGTTTCCTTGATTTGGCCGGCCCCGATGGTCCAAAGTGCTCTAAATCACCCCGTGCTTTGCACACTTATCCCTTCGACTCCCCTTAACTCCCCTGCACTGTTTGATTTTCCTGCAATCAAACAGAGACTCTTCAATTCACCATTTAACACCTTTTTAATGCATTTTAATCCATAATTTTAATTCTCAAACCTTAATTCTTCACTATAAATACCATCCCATGCCGTAGCTCTTCCCCATTCTGAAATTTCAAGCAAAAATTCTCTCAAACTCTCTAATTGCCAAGTGGAGTTAAGCCTCTCAAGAGGAGTAGCGAGCTAAACTTGACGACCGGAGCATCTCCGACGAAATCACGACCCCGAGAGCTTCTTCAATCTCTTCTTAACCACCTAAAACCGTAAGTCCCTTCATTTCTATCCTTTTTCATCTCAAAATAACTTTTTAAAACAAACCGACAAAAGAGAAGTTATCTCCGATATAAGTTTCTTTTTATATTTGTAATACATGTGTGATAAGAAAATTAAAGCAAACTAAAATGCTACATCAATCTTAACATAATTTCACATCATTTAGTTTTTAGTTTTAACAAAATTTCATAGGAAACAAATATATAACAAACATTTTCAGTAAAATACCATGAACTTTAGTATAACACTTCTCGATAATTAGTTTAAATACCTTTAGAAAAACTTCACGGGATAACGGCATACCCCACACGCACACTATGGTTCCATAGCACGGTATTCTAGAACTATAGATAATTTAAAGAAGAACTTTTTCATTAAAATACCATATCGTTTCAAAACGGGTTTCTTTAAATCGGTATTTCGAAATCCTTGGCAATTACGCCTCTACAACCCTCGTTAGGGAACCCGTAAATAGATGGTGCAGATTATCGCATATCTTGGTTTAGTAGAGAAAGATGCAGAACTTCTCACGGAGTATTCGGTCTCGAAAGGAATAAAAATACGGTTTTTAAGAAACGCGACTTTTCTAAACAAAATTAATTTTTGAAAAATTATATAAAAAATCATAAATCCGTATTTTTAATAAACATAAATTAAGATACTATATTTTTAAAAAGAAAGATTAAAAATTGTTAATAAATATCACCAAGTTTTCAAAAGTAGTAGTTTTCATAAAAATACCACAAACTTTCAAAAGGCTAGATTTTATCACCAAAACACCACAACAATTAAAATACATGTTCATGAAAACCCTAAATACTATAAATCACCCTCGAGGTTTATTTTTTAACAATATTAATATATATTTTTCATAAAACCCTCTCGAGATATGCAAAAAATATTTTAAGTATTCTAGATTAATATAGATTTAAGCGGTATCAATTCTCTTGAGCCCGAGGGAACCGGAGAAAGTGAATGCTTGCCTATTCAGGTTAGACAACTTAACGGAGTTATCAATGACAATTGTCTTAAAAAAGGACACAAATTCTGTCGTCCATGTGCGGCAGTTGCCGATTTCTCCCGAACATAAGATTTTTAACAATTTACATCAATTCACATGAAAAGACATGAACTCGAATCCAAACTCGAACCTAAACTTGAACTCATAGTCGAACACAAACTCGAACTCTAACCTAACTCAAATCTAAACTCGAATATGAACTCTAACTCAACTACTCAAACCAACTTGACTCGAACCAAGATTGTAATTGTCATAACTCGCATATTACTCGTCTCACTCGAATATATTCTACACATTTTGGAATCTATGGTTTCGATCAAGACATGTTAATCAATCAATCAAATCAATTAAGTATATTAACCAGTTATATATATTATACTCGAGGTGTTTTGGATAGTTTCTTGTGTGAATCCAACGGAGCTTCAGAAGTCTCGTATTAACCACTTTTTTTTATTTTACTCGAATATCAGTCGGGTTGACTCATCCACAGCCTAGAGCCCCAATGCGAACACATGAAACGGGCCTGTATTTCCTTACTCCTAAGGGGCCACTCTTAAGCTTGTGAATACTTCTACGGCTGAGTTGACATTCACACTTAGAACTTAACGTTAACATAGTAACTATATAGATACCTATAGAATATATTTACCCATGATCATATACTCTTAATTGTTATATATATTCTACACTTGCTATTTTCTTTACTCTTACCTATCTTTAGGACTTACCGAGTGCTAGTTCGCTGAGGCCATTCCACCCACTTTTCTTCTCTTGGAATGTTCATCAAATACGGTTGAGACGGAGGAGGTTGAAGCCACAGAGGAGGACTACAACCAGATCTCTATTCAGGGCTAGCTCGGCTTCTTTTTTTTCTTCAGTTTATGTATGCCACATGTTTAAGCATTTTCTTTATTGTATTTACTTTCCAGCATAAATTCTTGTATTTGTAAATATTAGAAGTTGAATATAAATAAAGATGTTTGTTGAAAATTTTTACAGTCTTAATTTATTCTTGCATTATGTATTATTGTTTCAATACGCTTAGTATATTTATTTTGGGAATGACCTTCTTTGGATAAATATGCCGCGAGCTTGCCACGTCACCGTTTCCGTCTATTGGGAAGCGGGGTGTGACACTTGATTACCGGGATTATGATAGGGATCATATTAGTGGGGCCTAGTAGTCTATATGCACATCCTTAAATGTCCCTAGTCATAGTAGTATCGACACTAGGCATCGGTATTCCAGTTTAGACTAGTGTATATGTTTCATGACCATGTACGGGGCAGTGGTCGATCCTATGGACATTGTTATTTAACATCAATGATTGTATACAGGTGTTCATTAGAGAATGAGTTACACTGGAAGAACTCATCTGAGAACTCCTGAGTGGTATTATATCTATCATCAGAAAGCAGTTCTCATGTGACATGAGTACAGCGCAGTCTGTAGACCTGAGATCGTCATAGTGTCTTGTATGTGTTCCTACTGTACTTAGATTACTCCCTACCACGGCTCTACTGAGTCGTGCAAACAGGTTTTAGTTGGGTGCAGTCCCAAGCACATGGTGACATTGAACGATCAAAGGGATTTTATCTCTCCCGTTATAGGGAGTCAAGGTCGTTATGTGCCTGATCAACTGTAACTATAAGTCCATGGCCAGGGCGAATGAGATAAACTGATAAGTGTTATCAGTTATATCTATTATGGTTACAGGTTATAAATTAGCACGACTTATCAGGTTATTGGGGGTCTGAAGGATACCACCCTACAGACTTGATATGCGACACTCTCAGACGAAGACACCGGACAGTATAGAGACTGTCACTTTTAGGCTCTGTTGGATTTCGGACGAGCTAGCCTGTTGATCTTCCTATTTGTTTAATACTTGGGTAGTTGTTACTGTTAATTATATGTATGCCCTAGAGGCCATTAATGTACATGTGATGTATATTGTAGTGGATGTTTGGACATATATAGGGAGGACTTTCTTGCTCGACATGATAGTATGCTATCTGGTTGCTCTTTATTTTAACATGTGCACTTATTGTCTCTCTATTACATGTTGATAAAGCCTTTAGGATGAGAACTTGACTACCAGAATTATGACACGGATCATACTAGTGGGGCGGAGGTAGTCGCTAAGTGCATCCTTCAAATGTTCCTAGTCGTGGGAGTATCGAGACAAGGCATCGATACTCCAGAGTAGACTAGCGTATACGTTTCTTGACCCATATGATGGGCGATGGATGATCTCATATCCATTGGTGTTTGACATCAGAGAAGGTATACGGGTGCTCAATGGAGACTGGGCACACTGGACGGACTCGCCGAGAACTCCTAGATGGTATTATACCTATCGTCAGATAGCAATTCTCTGGTGACACTGGTACAGGTTAGTCTGTCGACCCGAGATCGTCATAGAGTCTTGTGTGATTCCCACCGTGTTTTGATTTCCACCATACCACGGTCAAGAGATCATGAAAAAAGGTGGTTTTTGGGTATATTCCCAAGTCATATGGAGGCAATGAGCGATAGGAGGGTATTTCGTCTCTCCCGGTATTGGGAGTTGATGTTGCGCTATGCTCGATTGGCCATAACAGGAAATCCCTGGCCATGGTTGCTAAGATCTACTGGTAAGTGTTATCAGTAGTTTCTCGAACCGTTATGGACCTTGCATCGGCATAACTTATCAGGCTATTGAGGTCTGACGTTATACCACCCCCAGGCTGTGATATGCGACATATCTGACGAAGAGATCGGACTGTACGGTAGTGTTACTGATTGGATTCGCAGGAGTATGAGTAGGCTTGCTTGTTGATCTTCTGATCTCTCAATACCCGGGTGGCTGTTACGTTTATCAGACCGCTTGCGGCTTGTGGGTGTTTGATATAATCATCACCTACTGCCGGCGTATTGACGAGTCTTTAGAGTCCTACACAGAGGTTTCCTGGTTCATGCGAAACGAAGTAGGAGCACATATGTGATATGTGCGGGACCGAGATTAATACGAGTATGTGATACCGTATTCTATTCTCACGATATATGATATCGATCGGTTATATGTGATATAACTGGATTATCAGATCAAGTGTTGATTCGATAAGTTGTTACATTTGATATTAGTCGGTTGTATGTGATATAGCCGGATTATTAAATCAAGTGTTGATTTGATAATTTAATGTATATTTGCTCACTAAGTATTCTTTTTCTCACTTATGTGCATATAGTATATATGTGATATATATTAATGTACATTTTCTTTGTGTCATGCTTGATGCCACATGCTATATGGGTGTATGAGACTTACACCATGCTTGATATAATATAGGGTTTATATTTATATAAGTAATTCAAAAATGGATGGATATTTGGCATGGCTACAAGCTTGTAAAAGCTTGTAGAAATATTGGCCAAGTCCACCATTTTTGTTTCACTTGTAGATATTTATTAAACCAACCATTATACTAACCATAGTCAAGTCTCTACAAGGGTTAATGTATGACACTAACTCATCCATGGTTCATATTCTCACATCATGAGTTTCATTTGTTCATCACTCCATCTTCTTCTTCCTCATGAAAAGCTTGCTAGCTTTTTCTGAGATGAGAAAATATTTTAAAAAAAATAAAACTAAAAAGATCCAATTTCCTATTTCATCATCCTCTACTATTAGCCATTTAGTTTAGGGTGTTTGCTTCACTAAACCTTATTTAGTGAAGAGGTAGCATGAGCTTGAATCTCCTCGACGTAGATCATCTTCGGCCTCAAAGACTTAGAGCAAGTTTGCATCTTTCACCTTGTGGAGCCTCTTAAGAGTTCGGGAGATCATTACTCGCAGCGAAGGGACTTCTACATGAAGCATTTGAAGTGAAGGACCAGTCTATAAAGGTTGTATTCCGCATTCACTTAGTTGTAAAGTTGTTTACATATCGTTTTGTCTAAATCTCTAGTTAAGTTTCTAAGGCTAGGGTTCTTAGAACGGCAAAAATTTGAAAACGGCATGGACGATACCTCCCGAAACCTTGTTGTCGCGCTAGATTACCCTACAGTGGTATCAGAGCCAAGTTAGAGATTTAAATGATGTTTGTTAGATTACGAAACCGAAACAGCTCCGAAACTTGAAACACCTTGACTTAGTTTCTGTCGATTTTTATTTGGTCTCTAAAATTTTTTTAGCAACTGCAGAATGTTGTATGAGATGCAAGATGAACACAGTAGAAAATTGAACCCCTTTCCTCGGATTTTGGCAGGCCAGAGAGCAATGAAAAATGGTGTGCTCGGTTTAGTGAGGGGGTCCAGGGTTGAATTTTGTAGTGTGTTCCAGTTTCTGGGTTTTGGTGTTTCAGATATTGCTAGTTTTTGCTAAATTTGCATGTGATGTTAACTTTCTGCAAAGGAAATTCGGAGTGTTTCGTAATCGTAATTTTGACATCTTTTCGGGTTATTTAGACGATGTTAAAAAGTTCGAACGGATATCAATAACCCAATTTTTCCCCGCTGGAAATTTTCCAAGAGTTGGTATTTTTTTCGAGTTTAAAATCTTCAGAAAATCATGCAAGCGATTATGTGGACCCTCTAGAAGAACGATACCCAAACTCGACTTTTTGGATCGCGGAACTGCGGTCAAACCCTAGGGTTTACGGCAGTTCCGTGGCGACATGAGTGAGGCATGGGTCGGCCCTTCTACGGATGGTTCATAGGAGCTGTGGCATGTTCTGGGTACTTTTTGAACTCCGCTCAAGTGTTGAGCTCTTTGGGAAAGTTTGAGTGTTTGTTTATTCGATCGAAAAGTTTAATATCGTCTAGCTATCTGTGATTGTGATACAATATTTGGAATCCACAAAAATAGTTATGAGATAACTAGTTTGAATTTTATAAATCTAGCAGTTTAGTCTCATTTGATCGGTTGCCACGGAATTTTGATATGGAAGGTCAGATTTTTCATAGTCAAACCAAGCATATAGAGGTTCGTTAGCATAAGATTCGAAAGTGGAGAACACGCAAGCAGGTGGAGTTGATCAAGATCAGCACCAAAGAAAATCTGGCAGATATAATGACTAAGACGGTTCCCATAGCGAAGTTTAAGGAAGTCTTGACCTTCGCACAGATTCTTCGTCATTAAGGCGAAGGGTGGCCCCGAGGGAGGAGGCCGCGTATGGAAGAGAAAATGTATTTTAGATAGAGGATGTTGAAGATGTGTGAAGGCTTATGCAAACAATTTCAAGGTTCGACGTGTTGAATGCATACCAAGATGGAGATTGTTGAGACTTGTCATGCATTCAAATGTTTTAAGAGAGAAAGTTACGGATTTAGATTTAGATTTAGATTAGATCTGAATTTAAATTGTTAGTTGCAAAAGATAAATTAGGAATCATTTTAAAATTTAGTAGTGATTTGATAAAATCTTATTTAATTTAAATGGATTCCTAATTGGATTAAGATTAGGAAAAATCTTAATAAGGTTAAAACGTTTTCATCTATTTATGGGACGTAATAGAGAGGGTTAGTACGAGAACTTCAAAAGTTGTAAATCTCTTCCTTTCTCAAATTAATAAAATTCTTTCTCTTTTTGTGGACTGGGCGATTTCGCTAAATCACGTAAGTCATTGTGTTTGATTTAGTTTTTGGTGTGATTTTATTTATCATCAAGGAGGAATTTTAATTGTTGCTATACTTCTGCAAAGTTGCGCATATTGAAGGAGAATTCCTAACAATGGGCACGAGTTCGGATTTGGCTCTGGCATGGGAAAGGGATTTGGTGAAGGTATGGGCACGGCTCCAGCTCCGGCTCAGGTAATGGATACAGTGAAGGATATGGGAGAGGGTATGGTTCCAGGTCTGGCTCAGGCAATGGGTATGGCGAAGGATATGGACATGAGTACGGGTCTGGATTCGGTAACGATGGTAGGCACTAATGGCTCTTGTGGTGCATGTGGATGCATTTCTATCCTTGATCACTATTCTCCCAAGTATCAAAGTGGTCGGTCTTTGTAGTTGAATAAATTGGGAACTTGTTGTCCCTAGGGTTTCCTTTCTTTCTTTTTTATTCCTTCGTTTTTTCTTAATTTCGTTTCATGCTTTTATTTGCAAATAAATGCATGAGACTTAAGGTTGATGTAATTCATGCTGCATTGTGCATTAATTATGTTGCATGCATGTATTTTTTTTTCACTGCTCGTGTTACTTGCAAAACTTGTGTTAAGCATCTATCCATCAAGTACGAAATTCTAATAAAAATCATCTTTTTTGAAGTTTGGAGGCTAAACTCATGGAAAATTGTTGCGATAATCTTTAGGCAACAAAAATAGAAATTTCAAACCGTCATTTCAAAAGCTCCAAAGTTCATTTTTTAAACAAAAAAAAGGGCCTGTAAATTGCTCCCCGTAAATTCCTCTATCTGAATAGAGACCAAACAGGCCAGTTCCGAGATGTGTCAGCAGGACCCGGCTCTCCTGTTTTACCTGCGTTTCAGAGAAGGATTTATAAGGGCAGTAAGCAGATCCTTTAACCTCTTTTCAAACTATAAAAAGATTGGAGTTTTCAAAAAGTTTTAAAGCACTCTTTCTTTCTTGAACCTTGTTGTTAAACGAAATCTTCGTTTCAAGACTCTGTACTAAAACTTTTCGAAACCCCCATTTTATGAAAACCATGGTTCGCATACAGTAGTTTCATGTTAACTGAAACAAACTAAGCAAAACTCTTGTTGTCAAACAATTCCTCAGCATGAAGTTCTGTAAGATGTCTCGCACACTATATTCTCAAGGGTAAGTTGTCAAAAAGCCTCCGATCCATTTCAAACTTGGTGAAAACCCCCGGGCCTTTTGCTCTTATTTAAAAACTCTTGCTCAATTAAAACCCCATTTATACGGGTTGTGACGCGACCTGGATCGCACCAAGATGTTACTGTCCGTTGATCTGCTGATGGTGGCGATGGATGACTAAGATTGGATCTGGAGGCCGTCGCTCCTGAAGCGTGTGGATCTCAATAGGTTTGAGGTTATGGTTGCCGAGCTACCTGCAAGGAAGTCCCGGGGTGGTTGTACCACCGAGGACCCTCCGACGGTCAAGTTAGACTAGAGATCCGAGCAGAGTAACGGCTTAGTGGAGTAAAAATGGCTTACTTGAACCGTCTGAAGAAGAGGTTTATATAGCGGTGGCAGCAGGCAGGGTAGGCACGAGAATCACGCCGGCAGTTACACTCCCGACGTCACGCCCGCGTGATGAGCGGGATCTCCCATTAATGGCGAGACAGGCTCGTTAATGTGGGATCGTGATGGCGTGGAATGTGGGATGTGGCCGGCGGATATCTCGCGCATGGCGAGATTCGCGGGATAACGAGATTCGCGGGATGGCGGTTGCGCCTGTGAGCGGTGCCGTTGGTCGGTCGATGAGACAGAGGAAGATGACCTCGGCGGGAGAGCTCGCGGACGAGCGGGAGATCCGAGGTATCTTGGTTCTGTGGTAGCCTGGAGACGAGCTGGTAGGCCTAGGAGACCAATTGTGCAGGGGCTCGGAGGTGAGCCAGCGTTTGCTTGTAGGACGGGCACAGGAGTGGTCCGATCGGCCACTGTAAGTCCTTTTTTATGAGCCCTGGGACACGTCATCTGCCACGTGTCATGATCTGGGAGATCACCGATATCGAGCATCATCATTAGCCTCCCACTCTCGTCCCAACCAGCGGACGGGTCGGGTCGAGAGTGGTCTGCCGGCTCACCCGAGGTGAGCTTCCTTTCGAAGATATCGTCAGGCGTGCTCCCGAGTAATCTGTTGTATTTTCCGGATGATGTCAGCGAATCAGGAAGAGATCTCTGCATTAAAAAGGGTGCGCCGGATCGCGCGTACTTTTGCTGAAGCGACAGACCACATACCGGGTGCTGGTTGGCTGACGCGACAGACCGCAGACCTCTGGCGTCTGATGGGATCCGGCCAATGTGCGTGCGACGGGTGGAGCGATCGTGGTTGTCGAATGCGAAGAGTTGTTTTGGCGAGAGTCGACTGTCGCCGTGGAATGAGAACGCTGGTGGCCATAAATAGAGGTGGGGTCCGCTTCAGGGCCCATCTCTCTTCATATTTCCCTCACTCTTGATCCTGTAAGCTCTGCGCTCTCCTCTTAGGTCGGATTTCTGCGTTGCCGAGGACTTCTCTATCAGGTTAGATGGTTCCTTTAAGGAGTCTGTAGATGACGTCAGGGTAGATTCCAGGGATCCCTCCGCCGAGTCGGAGCCTTCCCGGGGAGTTAGGGTCAGATCTTCTTTCCGGGGCCGCGCGTCAGGGGCGAATCCCCGAGCGGAGGTGCCGGATGATCCTGGCGTGCCATCCTTGGTGAGGTACGAGAACGAGCTTTCCACCGCTCGGGCTCGTTTCCATATCCCGTCCGGCTACACTCTACGTTTGGCCGAGGAAGGAGAGAGGACGGATCAGGTACGGGGTAAAGAGATTGCCTTGTACTTGGAATCCTTTTGGGCCGGAATGCGCCTGCCCTTCTCTCCCGAGATTATTAGGACGCTAAATTACTTTGGGCTAGTCCCGGGCCAGCTAGTGCCGAACTCATGAAGGATTCTCCTTGGGTTCCTGGTCCTCTTGAAGTTGCAGATGATTCCTTTTGGTCTGTACATCCTTGTCTCCTCTCTTGTTTACAAAGGCCACCCCGGCACCCGTGCGAGCGACCCAAGGTGGGTTTATCTCTCCTTTAGGAAATGACGGGGGAGTGTGCCAGGGTCGGGTGTCGTCGCCCTGCCTTCTTCCATCCACGATTGGAAGAAGAAATTTTTCTTCGTTGGGCCGCCGGAAGGTGAGGACTGGCCCGTGCCCACCCAGTGGTCTAGGGATAGGTTCCGGCGGGGAAGCCCGTCCAATGACCCCGACGCGGTGAGAGTGGCGGAGTGGGAGCCCATTCCCCAGGCTGACATGCTGCTTTCCGAGCGGGACCTTAATTGGGTCGGGCTAAGCCCTACCCAGTTCATCGGTAAGTTAGGAGCTCGTAGGCGTTCTGTTAAGCTTGCGTCTATTTTCATTTTTGTTTGTGTTGCTAACTTTATTGTACCTTGCCTTGTGCAGAACCCATGGACCTGAGCTACCTTCGAGCGGCCATGCGCAAGCCGAAGAAGGGTCGAAGGCTGGAGGGGCCAGCTCTTCTCTTCGGACGACGATCCTGGCTCCTCCAGCAGCCGCCCCGCCTCCGCGCTCGAGTGCGGATCATGCCCCGGAGTCCAGCAAGGCGCCGAGCCGAAAGCGGGTTCGGGGGCAGGAGGCCCCGGCTTCGGAGGTAAAGACCAGCCCTCCGCCGTCGGGCCTCAAGAGGTTCCCCGCGCAGTCCCGCGGACCTCGGCCTCCCCGATCTTGGTGGACGAGGGGGAGTGTCACGCCCCGCTTCCCAGAGTACGCAAGATGAGGCACGTGACATAGCCAACCATGCTACCTGTGGGTAGGAATTATCCATCCACAGTCACATTACGATTGTGGAGATATCAAGAACAAAATAATAAACTAATCTAATACATGTCCAGATCCATAATAACGAGAATCAATAAACAATAAGTGCGGAAGCAAATGATCCAATACAATGAATAAACAGTACGTCCCATAATGCGGGCTCACATCTGGAAATGAAATGAAATAAATAAACTAAACCCTAAGGAACTCACAGTTCAGCCTGCTGGCTGAAGTACTCCTGCTCGGTCGTCGACAGTAGTACGGAATCTGGGCCATGCAAAACCCAGACGTCGGCGCGTCATGACATCAAGTATATAATATAAACATGGTAATAAGCAATGCAAGTATGAACATGAATAAAGCAGTACTAAGAAATAACAGAGCAGGGTAATGTGCAATGGTGACTAAACTGTCCTATCAGGTTTCTACTCTGTAGTCTTTGAAATCAATTGATGAATAGTCGATGTAACTCAATAGTATCCCGTGCGTGCCCGGGACCACGGTCAAGGTCCTCGGGGCTGAATCCGAGACGTGCCGCTAAGCAGTAATAGGTAGTAGGATGGATGAGTGATGTCGGCATCATCACTCCCGGACTGGCCAAGCCCGTAAGACTGATCAGAACAAGTATCGAACTGTTGAGTTACAAGTCGGTTTCACCTTTGATTTCCCCATACCCCCAAGTTATGTATGTCAGGTCAGGTATTCAATAGTCAAGGACTAATGCCAACACAAAATCAGGTAAAGTAGGCCTGTCTGGATAGACAGCAGGAATGGTCAGGTTCGTCGGCATTAGGCATGAAATCAGGTAACAGGTCAGGTTGAGTTGATATGTACAGGGTGTCATGTCCGGTGTATCAGTACATGTGTCAGGTGTATCAAGGTCGGTCAATATGTAATGTAATCAAATGTATGCTGATAACAGGTATAGTAACGAATAAAGAACAACAGCAGGAACGGCAATACAATATTATTCCATGTAAACACAGTGATGCTTTGTGTTCTCTTATTAACAGGTTCAAGCACCCTTGGGGTGCAATAATCACAGTGTAGCGCAATATTAATAACAGCAGGCAATAAATATTTAAGTGTGCGACTATTATCCTCTAAATATTAAAATGATTAGCAGGTAGTTGTTATTAAGGTTAAGTGGTGCACATCATATTTCGTCCGATGAGAACAAGTAACAATACTTAATTAAAACAGGACGTTTTATGAATCAAATATTTAATTAGTTAACTTAGCATGTAGCAAGAAATCTTGCCTCGACGGTTTCGCAAACCGGAAAGCACGGATGCGGTGTCGGCAGGAAACACGAGACGGGTGCACGGGCCACGGATCGAGTCCCAACGGCGAACAACGGGACCACACGGACCAGGGTACTTCGCTGGAGCGTCGGGTCCAAAAGACGGCACGGTCGGAAACCGGCAAAAGTCAAAAGTAACGAAGTTAGCAAACGCGATAAACATGAGCAACCGACCAGCGAGGGGTTTCACACAAAAGGAAGGATAAGGAATGCTTACAGGGAGACACCAGGGGCAACCACGGCGGGCTCGACGGCGCTGGAACGCCGGCGAGGCAGCGACGGCGGCTGTGAAGGCTGGACAGCCTCTGAGTTCGCTGGAGAGGGTGGTGCGACGAGTAGAGGAGGGTGGTGGTCGGCTCTGGTGATCGAGGGGGAAAGGAGGTGGTCAGAGGTGGCGCGGGTGACGTCGACGAGAGTCGACGGCACGTTTTCCGGCGACCCGGGGATTGGTGCTAGGGTCGGGCTCGGGTCTGGTGGTGGTCCTGCGAGGGGAGGAGGAAGGCGACGACGAGGTCGGGACGAGGAGGAAGAGAGGGAGTCTCGGGCGTCGTTGGCGACGGGAGGCGGCGGCGACGGCGAGCTCTGCGGTGCAGGAGGTGGCGTCGGGGTTGGGTGCAGGCGCGGAAAGAGGCGGAGGAAGGAGGTAGGAGGGTGCGGCTAGGCTGAGGAGGTGTTGACGGCGACGGCGAGGTCGCGGGGAGGTCGGCGGTGCGAGTACGAGGAGCTAGGGTTAGGGTTGCGAGATGTTTCTCGTGGTGGAGGAGGCGGCTGCGTAAGGGAGATATATATATAGGAAGAGAGAGAGAGAGATTGGTTAGAGAGAGAGAGATAGAGAATAGAGAGAGAGAGGAGGCGGGCCCACGAAGATTGGAGCCACGCGATTGGCTGGGGATGTGTACGGGAGGTTTAAAAAATCAAATTTAAAAGATTTAATAGGGACTTTACGTTAAAGATTAGCAACAGAATAATTATATAGCTTAAAATATTAAATTAAAATGGGTATTTTCGGCGCTAAATGAAACATTTCCAAATCGCGCCCGGGTTGCGCCCAAATGTTCCAAATTCAAATTATAGGATTTTAAGCGAGTTCCAAATTTCGAAAAGAGCTGTTTAATGATTAAAATGCATGCCCCCAAGTCGGACACTTGCACGCGCGCGTAGTCGTCCAAACTTGCCCGTTTAGCCGAACGGGACGGAATCTCGACACGCGGACGCTACCACGCGACTAGTGGCGACGAGTAGGCCAACATGGACATTTTTAATTTCATTTTAGGAGTTAAAATTTGTTATGTGCCAAAATGACTTAACCGGTTAAAATTTGCAAAAAGACACCAAACAATCAGGATAACTGGAATGAGCAATATAAAACCCTCAACTAGTAATATAAATAGTATTATTGGGCTCGGGTGTTACATCATACCCAACTACAAAAGAATTTCGTTCTCGAAATTCCAAGAATACAAGATAGCTAACTAATGGAAAAGGTGAGGGAATTTCTGACGGATCTCGTCTTCTCGCTCCCAAGTGGATTCTCCATGCGATCGATTACCCCAAGAAACTAGCACAAGAGGGATAACCTTGTTCTTAAGAACCTTTTCTCTTCGATCCTTGATTTCAACTGGTCGCTCCTCAAAAGTTAGGTCCTCCCGTACAGTCAACTCCGAATGATCCAAGACATGAGTCTCATCGCGAACATACCTCCGTAGTTGAGACACATGAAACACATCGTGTACTCCTGCCAATGACTGTGGTAACGCCAAACGGTACGCTACCTCTCCAACACGCTCCAATATCTCGAAAGGTCCAACGAATCGAGGACTAAGCTTTCCCCGACTTCCAAAGCGAATCAACCCTCTAGTCGGTGATATCTTCAGGAATACCAAATCACCCACGGCGAACTCTAAAGGTCTTCTTGACGTGTCGGCCCAACTTTTCTGTCTGTCTTGAGCTGCCTTCATATGCTTCCTGATTGTATTCACCTTCTCGACTGTCTGTACCACCAAATCTGGCCCTAGTAACCTTCGTTCACCAACATCATCCCAACAAACCGGCGAACGGCACTTACGACCATACAACGCTTCAAACGGAGCCATCTGAATAGTCGCTTGGAAGCTATTGTTGTACGAAAACTCCACCAGGTGTAGATGATCCTCCCAAGAACCTTTGAAGTCTAACATGCAAGCCCTCAACATATCTTCAAGGGTCTGGATCGTTCTCTCCGATTGTCCATTAGTTTGAGGATGATAAGCTGTGCTAAACTTCAATCGAGTCCCCAAACTTTCTTGTAAACTCCTCCAAAAGTGCGACAAGAACCGAGTGTCCCGATCGGACACGATGCTTACCGGCACTCCATGCAATCTGACAATCTCCTGCATGTATCGCTCTGCCAAATTCTCTGTCGATTGACCAACCCGAAAAGGAATAAAGTGAGCTGCTTTGGTCAACCGATCGACAATCACCCATACTGCATTGTTGCCCTTTGGACTCCGCGGTAAAGCCGTCACGAAATCCATGGTTATATGTTCCCACTTCCACTGAGGAATCGGAAGTGGTTGCAACAAACCAGCAACCCTTTGGTGTTCAGCCTTGACTTGCTGACACACCAAGCACTTAGCCACGAAGCGAGCAATCTCCCGTTTCATGCCTTCCCACCAGAAATGCTGTCGAATATCTCGGTACATCTTTGTCCCTCCTGGATGTACAGAGTAAGCTGAACTGTGTGCCTCCTTCATAAGCTCTTCACGCACATCCCCTTTTGGCACACACACACGGCTACCATATCTCAACAAACCATCTTCGTGGATCCGTAAATCGGTTCGTAGTCCGGCTTCAACCTGCTCCCGAAACTTTTGTAGTCTAGGATCCTGCGATTGTGCCGTTTTAATCTTCTCAACCAAGGACGACTGTACTTGCAATTGCGTCAACTGTCCCAGAGCATGTGGTAGCACAACCTCCAAGTCGAATCTCCGAAAATCCGCAATGATCTCCCTCTGTGCAGTCAATATCTGAATTGCTGGTAACCGACTTAGCGCATCTGGCACGACGTTAACTTTTTCCGGATGGTACTTAAGATCAAGGTCGTAGTCGGCCATCAGCTCCAACCATCTGCGTTGCCTCATGTTCAACTCCTTCTGAGTGAACACATATTTCAAACTCTTGTGATCCGGAAAGACTTCGACTCTCTCGCCCAAAAGGTAGTGTCTCCAAATCTTCAGGGCGAAGATCACGGCTGCAAGCTCTAAGTCATGAGTCGGATAATTCTTCTCATGAGTCTTCAGTTGTCTCGATGCGTAAGCGACGACCTTCCCATTCTGCATCAGAACACATCCCAATCCTTTTCCGGATGCGTCGCTGTGTATCACTAGTCCTCCTGAATTATCTGGTACGGTCAGGATCGGGGCGGTTATCAACTTTTGCTTCAACGTCTCGAAGGCCAATGCACATCCATCCGTCCAAACGAACTGTACCTCCTTGCGCGTGAGCTTGGTTAACGGCTCAGCTACACGAGCGAAGTTCTCCACGAACCTCCTGTAGTATCCAGCGAGTCCAAGAAAACTTCTTATCTCAGCCACATTTCTTGGAATAGGCCAATCTCGAACTGCTGTAATCTTCTCGGGATCAACGGCGATTCCATTGCCCGACACAACATGCCCCAGAAACTTCACTTCTTCCAGCCAGAATTCGCACTTACTCATCTTCGCGAATAACTTCTCTTGTCTCAGCGTCTGCAATGCGATCCTTAAATGCTCAGCATGCTCCTCCGGACTCTTCGAGTACACCAGAATATCGTCAATGAATACCACAATAAACTGGTCTAAGAATGGTGAAAAGATCCTGTTCATCAAATCCATGAATATTGCTGGCGCATTAGTCACTCCGAAGGGCATCACTAGATACTCGAAATGTCCATATCGAGTTCGAAACGCCGTCTTGCAAATGTCTTCTGCTTTCACTCGGACCTGATGATATCCTGATCGCAGGTCCAGTTTCGAGAATACCCTCGCACCACTAAGCTGCTCAAAAAGTTCTCCAATGCGAGGGATCGGGTACTTGTTCTTAATAGTCACCCGGTTCAATTCTCGATAATCAATGCACATCCTTCTCGTGCCATCCTTCTTCTTTACTAAAAGAACTGGAGCTCCCCAAGGCGAGTTGCTGCTTCGAATCCAACCTTTCTCGAGTAATTCACCAACTTGTTTCTTAACTTCTTCCAATTCCACTGGTGCCATCGGATAATAAGATTTTGATACTGGCGCTGCACCAGGAATAAGGTCAATCGCAAACTCCACATCTCGCTTTGGCGGTAAGCCCGAAATATCTGCAAATACATCCATGAAGTCGCGAACAATTGCCGGCTCCTTATTACTATCCACTTCCATTGTCGCAAGAACACTGTCTGTCGGCCTAGCCCTAAACTCGACTGGCCCGACAGAGCGGCTTCCTCCAGTGAAGGTAAACTCAGGGTGTCCGGGAATCTGGAGAATTACTTTCCTTGCCCTACAGTCAATGTGGGCGTGGAAAGTGCCAAGAAAATCCATCCCCAAGACAACCTCATAACTGCCCGTATCTATCACCAAGAAATCTGCAAAAAGCTCCCGTCCACAAACAACAACTGAACAATCTCTACATTCCTTACTAGCTATGATTTTCCCATTCCCAGTGTGTATGTCCCAGAAACTAGACAGGGTCGTACAGATAATCGAGTGTGTAGTTACAAATTTGGATGACATAAAACAGTGGGATGCTCCGGAATCAAATAATGCCAATGCAGGAAAACCATGAACGAGCAAAGTACCTGAAACCACTTCTCCTGATGCCTTAGCTTCCTCAGCTGTCAACGTGAAAGCTCGAGCCTGATTTGGTCCTTGAGTCAGCTGTTTCTGCCCTTGGAACGGTCTCTGCGGACTAATGCCAACACAAAATCAGGTAAAGTAGGTCTGTCTGGATAGACAGCAGGAATGGTCAGGTTCGTCGGCATTAAGCATGAAATCAGGTAACAGGTCAGGTCACGTTTCAACAGGTTGAGTTGATATGTACAAGGTGTCATGTCCGGTGTATCAGTACATGTGTCAGGTGTATCAAGGTCGGTCAATATGTAATGTAATCAAATGTATGCTGATAACAGGTATAGTAACGAATAAAGAACAACAGCAGGAACGGCAATACAATATTATTCCATGTAAACACAGTGATGCTTTGTGTTCTCTTATTAACTGGTTCAAGCACCCTTGGGGTGCAATAATCACAGTGTAGCGCAATATTAATAACAGCAGGCAATAAATATTTAAGTGTGCGACTATTATCCTCTAAATATTAAAATGATTAGCAGGTAGTTGTTATTAAGGTTAGGTGGTGCACATCATATTTCGTCCGATGAGAACAAGTAACAATACTTAGTTAAAACAGCACGTTTTATGAATCAAATATTTAATTAGTTAACTTAGCATGTAGCAAGAAATCTTGCCTCGACGGTTTCGCAAACCGGAAAGCACGGATGCGGTGTCGGCAGGAAACACGAGACGGGTGCACGGGCCACGGATCGAGTCCCAACGGCGAACAACGGGACCATACGGACCAGGGTACTTCGCTGGAGCGTCGGGTCCAAAAGACGGCACGGTCGGAAACCGGCAAAAGTCAAAAGTAACGAAGTTAGCAAACGCGATAAACATGAGCAACCGACCAGCGAGGGGTTTCGCACAAAAGGAAGGATAAGGAATGCTTACAGGGAGACACCAGGGGCAACCACGGCGGGCTCGACGGCGCTGGAACGCCGGCGAGGCAGCGACGGCGGCTGTGAAGGCTGGACAGCCTCTGAGTTCGCTGGAGAGGGTGGTGCGACGAGGAGACGAGGGTGGTGGTCGGCTCTGGTGATCGAGGGGGAAAGGAGGTGGTCGGAGGTGGCGCGGGTGACGTCGACGGGAGTCGACGGCACGTTTTCCGGCGACCCGGGGATTGGTGCTAGGGTCGGGCTCGGGTCTGGTGGTGGTCCGGCGAGGGGAGGAGGAAGGCGAAGACGAGGTCGGGACGAGGAGGAAGAGAGGGAGTCTCGGGCGTCGTTGGCGACGGGAGGCGGCGGCGACGGCGAGGTCTGCGGTGCAGGAGGTGGCGTCGGGGTTGGGTGCAGGCGCGGAAAGAGGCGGAGGAAGGAGGTAGGAGGGTGCGGCTAGGCTGAGGAGGTGTTGACGGCGACGGCGAGGTCGCGGGGAGGTCGGCGGCGCGAGTACGAGGAGCTAGGGTTAGGGTTGCGAGATGTTTCTCGTGGTGGAGGAGGCGGCTGCGTAAGGGAAATATATATATATAGGAAGAGAAAGAGAGAGATTGGTTAGAGAGAGAGAGAGATAGAGAATAGAGAGAGAGAGGAGGCGGGCCCACGAAGATTGGAGCCACGCGATTGGCTGGGGATGTGTACGGGAGGTTTAAAAAATCAAATTTAAAAGATTTAATAGGGATTTTACGTTAAAGATTAGCAACAGAATAATTATATAGTTTAAAATATTAAATTAAAATGGGTATTTTCGGCGCTAAATGAAACATTTCCAAATCGCGTCCGGGTTGCGCCCAAATGTTCCAAATTCAAATTATAGGATTTTAAGCAAGTTTCAAATTTCGAAAAGAGGTGTTTAATGATTAAAATGCATGCCCCCAAGTCGGACACTTGCACGCGCGCGTAGTCGTCCAAACTTGCCCGTTTAGCCGAACGGGACGGAATCTCGACACGCGGACGCTACCACGCGACTAGTGGCGACGAGTAGGCCAACATGGACATTTTTAATTTCATTTTAGGAGTTAAAATTTGTTATGTGCCAAAATGACTTAACCGGTTAAAATTTGCAAAAAGACACCAAACAATCAGGATAACTGGAATGAGCAATATAAAACCCTCAACTAGTAATATAAATAGTATTATTGGGCTCGGGTGTTACAAGGAGCTCCGCTTTGAGGTGCCCTCGGAGATTTCCGTCGCTGACAACTTGCTGTCCGACATGGAGAGGTCGGCCGGGGGCAAGGTCCCTGGGAGGGCTCTGAAGGCGCAAATGGCGTCCATCGCCCAAGAGGTCTTGCAGGTCAGTGCTTGTACTTCACTCAATTTTTTACTTTAGCGTCTCTTCATTCGCGAGATTTGGTGCTCCTTTTTCTTTCTGACCCCCTTCTGATTTCTTCAGGTCCTCCAGCACATCGCTCTCGTCATCCGGATGGAAGAGGACGAAATAGCCCTGGTGATGTGGGCCGCGGGCGAGCTCTCTTTGCTGGAGGAGAGCTCGAAGCGGGAGCTGGAGGCGGCGAGGGCGAGGTGGCGGCAGGGAAGCAGGAGACGGCGGCCGCGAAGGAGGAGGCGGCGACCGCGAAGCAGGAAGTTGCCAGGTTCCGCGAGGCCGCCCAGGCTGTCAAGGCCAAGCTTCAGGACTCCAGGGTGCTCGTCGGCACCATGAAGAAGTCCGTGAGCACCCTCCAGAAGAAGTTGGAGGCTGCGATAGAGGCGGCGAAGCAAGACGACCTCAGAGCGGCGAAGGCGGTGGAGAACTTCCAGAAGTCGGAACAGTTCTACACCGTCCTAGCCTTGGCCACCACCGCCATCTGGCACGATGCCCTCGACTCCGTCAAGGCTCGGTTGCTGGAGTTCGCTGACAAGGAGCTCCAGGCCGAATATCCTCGCGAGGATGACGAGTAGGGGGGCAGCCCCGGGGACGAGGTTGGGGAAGAGATACCCGACGAAGGCGACGCCGAGGCTCCTATGGTGGGCGTTGAGCTTCCCGGTGTTACGCCTGGCCCTGTGGCCTGAAGCCCCTTGTCTTCTTTTTTTTCTTCTTCTTTTTGTTGCCTCAGGAATTTTGTAGGCCTCTGGGCATTTTGTAAGGCTGGGGAACCCACAATACCCTTGTAAAGACTTTTTGCTTTGTGAATAAAGATTTTTGTTTTTACAGTAGTGTTTGTGCTTGTATTTTCCTTTGTCGGTAAACACTCGTATTTGTGCAGTACTGCCTTCGTTTTATGTCGGTTCTTTGTCTAGCGATCACACATCGAGTTGAATCTGTTCGTTTGCCGAGTGTGCAAAGACCAGCGGGGGACGGTATCTCCATAGCCCCGAAGTCGAGTTGGAGATCGCTTACACGTAGAACCGGATGCCTCTTGGTGAGGTCATGTTCCTTAGTGTGGAAGACTCGGAGAGGTATGTTGATGATAGACCAAGTAGGGTAGCTGCCCAGGGCTTCTAGGCGAGGGCTTCAATCCCTGGAGCTGTAAGGTAGTGAATTGGCAGCCGGGGATAGCCGAGCAGGATAGCTGCCCGGGACCTCTAGGCGAGGGCTTCGATCCCTGGAGTCGTAAGGTAGTGAATTGGCAGCCGGGAATAGCCGAGCAGGGTAGCCGCTCAGATCCCTCTTGCAAGGGCTTTTGTTCCTTAGTGCGGGAAGTGTCGTGAGAGGCCTACTAAGGACGTAGCCGAGCAGGGTAGCTGCTCGATGCCTCTTGGCGAGGGCTTTGATCCTTGGGGTGTTGGGGTAGGGATCCACCAGTCAGGAATAACTGAGCAAGGGTGGGCTCGGTTGCCTTTTGCGAGGGCTTTTGATCCTTAGTGTGGGAGGGGCCGTAAGTGGCCTACTTAGGATGGCCAAGCAGGGTTACCGCCCGGTGCCTCTTGACGAGGGCTTTGATCCTTAGCCCGGGAGGGGCCGTGGGTGGCCTACTAAGGACGGAGCCGAGCAGGGTAGCTGCTCGGTGCCTCTTGGCGAGGGCTTTGATCCTTAGTGTGTTGGGATAGGGAGCTACCAGCCAGGGATAACCGAGCAAGGGCGGGCCTGGTTGCCTCTTGCGAGGGTTTTGATCCCTGGTTTGTTAGGGTAGGGAGCTACCAGCCAGGGATAACCGAGCAAGGGTGGGCCCGGTTGCCTCTTGGCAAGGGCTTTGATCCCTGGTTTGTTGGGGTAGGGAGATACAGCCAAGGAAAATCGAGCAAGGGCGGGCCCGGTTGCCTCTTTCGAGGGCTTTTCATCCTTAGCGCGGGTGGGGCCGTAAGTGGCCTACTAAGGATGGTCGAGCAGAGTTACTGCCCGGTGCCTCTTAGCGAGGGCTTTTTGTCCTTATGGATGGTCGAGCAGGGTTGCTGCCCGGTGCCTCTTAGCGAGGGCTTTGATCCCTGGCGTTGTGGGGTAGGGAAGCTACCAGCCAGGGATAGCCGAGCAGGATAGCTGCAGGGCTGCCTCTTGGTGAGGGCTTCGATCCCTGGCATTGTGGGGTAGAGAAGCTACCAGTCAGGGATAGCCGAGCAGGATAGCTGCAGGGCTGCCTCTTAGTGAGGGCTTCGATCCTTGGCGCTAGAGGGGCCGTGGGAGGCCTGCGAAGGATGAGCCAAGCAGTGAAGCTGCTCGGTTTCCTCTTAGTGAGGGCTTAGATCCCTGGGTAGGCGAGCTACCGGCCAGGGATAGCCGAGTAGGGTAGCTGCAGGGCTGCCTCTTGGTGAGGGCTTAGATCCTTAGTGCTCGAGGGGCCGTGGAAGGCCTACCAAGGATGAACCAAGTAGTGAAGCTGCTCGGTTGCCTTTTAGTGAGGGCTTAGATCCCTGACATTGTGGGGTAGGCGAGCTACCGGCCAGGGATAGCCGAGCAGGGTAGCTGCAGGGCTGCCTCTTGGTGAGGGCTTCGATCCTTGACGCTGGAGGGGGCCGTGGGAGGCATGCCAAGGATGAACCAAGCAGTGAAGCTGCTCGATTGCCTCTTAGTGAGGGCTCAGATCCCTGGCGTTGTAGGGTAGGTGAGCTACTGGCCAAGGATAGCCGAGCAGGGAAGCTGCTGGGCTGCCTCTTCATGAGGGCTTTGGGAAGGTGGACGGTCGTGAGTGACACGTGCCACGAACGCGTGGAGGAGGCGAAGCGCCAGAGCCGTATCGTTTCGATTTCGCATCGAGCGGCGCGATGTCTGTCGCGTGGCGGCACAGTTGCGGGCGACCGTTGAACTCCGGGGGCATTGTGGGCTATAAAATAGAGAGATTGTTGATAACTCCTTTCCTCACACCCAAAACACAAGAATGGAGGACTTCCCTTTCACCATCCCGGATATCATAAGCTTCGAGGACGTGTATCTCTACGATCAGTACTGCATTGATGACACGGTGCAGTTGGTGATAGGCCAGATTGAGGATCATTTCGGTCGATTGCTCCTCCGGCGCTCCTCCATACTTCAGGTGTTGATGTACTCCATCTGGAGGGCGTCGCCGGGGCTCTACAACCCCTTATCCGAGCAGCTGAAAGACGAGGCCATTGGCAAGCTGAGGTCTCTGAGGCATTTCAGCCTGATCTCTGCGAGCCGGCTAAATCGCTCGGAGGCGCTTGTCCTTAAGTGCTACCACTTGAGGCTCGATGCCGACGCTAGCGGGGTCATCGAAGGGAGAGGTTAGACGCCGTGAGGGTTCGGCTGGCGGAAATATCCTCAAGGTACCACGAACAGTGCTCTCTGTACCCCATTCCCTCGCTGTTGTAATATATTTTTTTACGTACGGCTGAGGAGCCTATAGTACCTCTTGAATGAATGCGATTCTTTTTCTTTTCTGCAATGCTTTATTGATCCCTTTATTATATAAACAAAAGATCTCAAGAAAGATGTACATTGCTCTGAAAAGAAAATACATGCTAGTGTATGTTCTTATTCGTGCAGCTTGAGCCCCCCGGATGTTTGTTGGCATCTATGCCCGGCATAGGGTACCGAGCTTCGTGGGTACTAGACGTATCCTCTGCTGACACTACCATGATCTGGCCGATGGTCAGCTCGGCTGGAGGGGGACGCTGCTCCTGCTCGCGGTCAGCTTGCCGCTTGTCCCTCAAGTATGCTGTTAGGTGCCCTGAATGGATGAGCTCCTCGATATAGTCTCGGAGCTGCTTACAACTCTCCGTGGAGTGGCCTAGCGACCTGTGGAACCCGCAGTAGGGGCCCCGGGTTCGCTTTGAGGCCATTCGCGGGATAGGGGGAGCTTGAAGAACCCCTCGCCCTTAGCCTCTTCTAGTAGCACTGCCTGGGAGACATTGAGCAGTGTGTACTCCTGGAACTTTGGGAGATAGGGCTTTTGCCGTTCAGGTCCCCTTCTCTCTTCTCTTGCCCTCTTCTTTTGATCGATTTGCTCTGCGCCCGGGGGAGATTTGCGCTTACCTCGGATTCGAGCTGGACCTCGCGCTCGGTCCAGGCCTTTACCTCGGCCATGGTCTTAGATTGTGCTAGTGCAAAGGAGCGTAACCACTACTTGTGCCTAAGACCAGACCTTAATGTCGTGATGATCGTCTCGTCCCGGTGCTCGGGGACCTCGAGAAGGGCGTTGTAGAAGCGGGTGACGTATACTTTGAACGTCTCTTTGTCCCTGCTCTTGATCGTGAAGAGGTGGTCGACGGTGCGTTTTTGCCGCCTGTTCCTAACGAAGTGGCCAAGGAATTGGGTGGCCGGCTCGTCAAAAGTTGAGAATGAGCACGGCTCGAGTCCTCGGAACCAGTCTCGCCCAGAGCGGATGAGAGTGGCCGGGAAAGCCCGACACTGGGCGGCGTCGGAGTTGTCTTGGAAACTCATCCTTGCGGTGAACGCATCCAAATGGTCCTTCGGGTCAGACTTGCCGTCGAAGAGGGAGACCTTTGGGGGCTTGTTGCGAGAGGAGACGTGGACAGCGAGCAGCTCCTCGGTGAATGGTTTGGTAAGCGAATCGGCGGCGTACTTATCCCCGTCGCTCGAATGGTGACCCTCCCGATGCAGACCCTCGATTTTCTTCTCGAGGGCGTCGAGACGGCCGTGGTACCCTGACGACTCGGCACATTCTGATCCCAGGCCTCTGCTGTTGGAGGCCTGCGTCTGGCCTCGGCCCCGGTTCCTCTCAATGAGGTTCCTTAGATCCCCCGGCGAGGTAGTCTTCGAGCCGCCGTGGTGAGTCCCGTCCGCGCGACCCCGTCGAGGGAGGGGGTGTCGGTCAGGCCTGGTAACAGACGAGCTGACAGACATCTCCTCGGGAGGGACAGGTGCGCGAAGGATCTCGGGACGAGGCGCTCTGGCGACGGACCTCGACGTTGAACTGTAAGGCACCCAGCGGGCCTCAGAACGTATTGGCCCGAGAGATCTGCGGCCGTGGGAGGTAGCGACGCGGTGGTCGGCAGTGCCGACGCGGACGGAGTCTTCTCTTCCCCTGTAGGGGTCCCGGTCCTGAGGCGGGGGAGCGGCGACCTGGGGATCTTGCCCTACCGTTTGGACACGGATGAGCGCCTCCACGAAGGACGCGAGTCGGTCTATTCGGCCGGCAAGGGCGCTAATGGCATTCGGCGGAGGAGGTTCGTCCGCGCCTCTGTTGAGGGGGAGGCGGCGGCTAGTGCTTGGATCTTCGTGATGATCGCTCGCCATTGGATTAAGATCGAAAAATGAACTTTTGTTTTTGTGGAATCAAAGAGTTCCCACAGACGACACCAGCTGACACGACCTGGATCGCGCCAAGATGTTACTTTCCGTTGATCTGCTGATGGCGGCGATGGGTGGCTGAGATTGGATCTGGAGGCCGTCGCTCCTGAAGCGTGTGAATCTCAATGGGTTTGAGGTTGTGGTTGCCGAGCTACCTGTAAGGAAGTCCCGGGGTGGTTGTACTACCGAGGACCTTCCGACGGTCAAGTTAGACTAGAGATCCGAGCAAAGTAACGGCTTAGTGGAGTAAAAATGGCTTACTTGAACCGTCTGAAGAAGGGTTTTATATAGCGGTGGCAGCAGGCAGGGCAGGCGTGAGAATCACGCCGGCAGTTACGCTCCCGACGTCACGCCTGCGTGATGAGCGGGATCTCCCATTAATGGCGAGACAGGCTCGTTAATGGGGGATCATGATGGCGTAGAACGTGGGATGTGGCCGACGGATATCTCGCGCATGGCGAGATTCGCGGGATGGCGGTTGCGCCTGTGAGCGGTGTCGTTGGTCGGTCGATGAGACCGAGAAAGATGACCTCGGCAGGAGAGCTCACGGACGAGCGGGAGAGCTGAGGTATCTTGGTTTTGTGGTAGCCCGGAGACGAGCTGGTAGGCCAAGAAAACCAATTGTGCAGGGGCTCGGAGGTGAGCCAGCGTTTGCTTGTAGGACGGGCACATGGATGGTCTGGTCGGCCACTGTAGGTTCTTTCTTGTGAGCCCTGGGACACGTCATCTGCCACGTGTCATGATCTGGGAGATCACCGATATCGAGCATCATCAAGTTAACGGTAATATCTTAAACGTTGCTCGTAATATTTAAGTAGTTGGATTTAATATCTAAGCAGTTGGAGGGAATAATGGCCTAAATAAAATGCGGCCGAGGGTTTTTTCCCATAAAGATTTTGAACACTTGGCCCTTTCCTATAATTTTGAAAACATTAGGAGTTTTTAGACAACTCCGGAGGGGGCCGGGGGCTTTTTGACAATTTACCCTATTCTCAAAGAAATAAATGATTTTTGTAATGACTAATACCCAATAGCCTAATAACCCAAAACCTAAGCCCGTGTGCAATGAAGACAATGGCACACAAAACCCAAAAGAGGCCCACAGTGGGCGATCATCGCGATGGTCAAAAACCAAACAAATTCTGTTTCTCTCTCAATCGAAATTGGATCGTTTTCGTTTCATTCGCTTTGGCGATTTTCCAATGGCTGAGGTATTGCTACTCTATGATCCGAACCATTATTATTTTTTTTGTTTTCAATTATATATCATTTTGCTGATATTTTTATTAATTGCGTGAGGAATTTTGTTTTTGATTACGAACGTTTAGCTTTAGGGTTGTGAGACAATTTCGATCTGTGTATTTCTGAGGCACCGATTATCTTGTTTGCTTGAATTCGTGTAGAGCTCTAATATTTTTTGTAAAATTTCCTTATTTTGAAATTAGGGTTTTTAATTTGTTGTGAATACAATAGGGATCTATTCTATGTGGTTAGTTAATTTTTAGGGATTTTCGTGTTAGGATATATTTGGCTTGGCAAAATTTTAAAAAACTGTGTGAAAATCGCTATTTTTGACTAGAAAATCCCCCAAATCTGTATAAAAGGTCATTTTTAAAATAAAAAAAGAGTATTTGTATCTCATATAAATTAAATGGTTCAAACGCCTAAACCTCAAAAATAAAAATTTAAGAAGCAAGCTTGCAATTTTGTTCTACCATTGTTGATTTTATTTTCTTTCGGTGCCAGTCTTTTTTCTGTAACATTTTCTACTTCTTTGTTTTTATCAGATTGAGATAAAAACTGCACCAGCTGATTTCCGCTTCCCCACGACAAATCAAACAAGGCATTGTTTCACTCGTTATATTGAATATCACAAGTAAGATTTGTTTTAGTGCCGTACAAGTATTTATGGTTAGCGCTGATTGTTGAAAATTATCATATTTTGTTCTATGTTACATATTTTGTTTAATTAATTTATACTGTCCACTGGAAATGAAGGTGTGTGTCTGCCAAAGGTGATGATTCTGGTGACTGCGGAAAATTTGCCAAATACTACCGATCCCTTTGTCCTGGTGAATGGGTGAGCAACAATAAGCCTTGTTAAATTTATAATTTGTGTTTCTTTTCTTGATAATTTTTATCCTTCATTCATCTTCCGTAACTTTCATTTATGATTTAATAACATATAGTGCATAAGTATATTGTTTTTTAATCTTCATTAGCATATATGCTTCCAAAGCTTTTAGTTTCTGTAGAAATTTATCAGTATAAAATGTTGACCATTTCATTAATGTGTTAACTAATGATACTTTGGCGTTGAAATTTCTTTCCCAGCATATTGGCACTTGGAACATTTTATGATCGCTTTATATGCCACACGTAAACTGCACATAAAGGCATCATCTGTAGATCATGTTGCACGTGAACTTTATTTTTTGATGAAAGTACTGGGCTCAAGCGAGTCTGTTCCATGAATTTTATTAATCAAACCAAAATATACAAGTGGGGAAAATGAAACTGTACAGTAACAATTACAAATAAACCTGTGCACATCTGCACATACTGTATCTATAACAGAAAAAAGAAATATGAAACGATAGGGTAAAGGGAGCAGTGTAAGAAGAGTGTAGAAGAGCAAACATCCTAATGTGTAACGGACTTATAATGTTGCCTCACTGGATCATTTCCTTTTTGCTATTTTTTCTTAGTTGCTTTTTGGTGAGAGTCTGCATTTTCAACCCACCCTTGTTCCTGTCAGGTTTTATCTCCAAGCATTTGCTGCTACCTAAAAATTCCACAGAAAATCTCGATAGTAACTGCACTTATATATAATTTTGTTTGTTAAATGTAAGCAGAATTTGAAAATGCAAGATAAAAAAGTGAAGAAACTGCAATCCTCAAATTTAAGATAGAAAGGGTTCCACCAAGTAACATGTTCACTTAATCTCACAAGTGAATGAAAGAATATCCAAGATGTCCACTAAGTCCATATAACTAAGTTATCTTTGTATCCAAGACATGAACCATGTCTTAAAATGACAAAAGGATAAAAGAATTATATGTAAAAAATGGGAAACTTTATATTCATACCGATCAAACTTAACAATATAGTGAATAGTATCCAACACCCTTTCCTCCCAAATGAGTAAGCCAACCCCAAAGACTAGAAGATAAAAGGGTAAATTGTTGAAAAGCCCCCGGCCCAAGAAAAAGGGGTCAAAAAGTCTCCGGTATTTTCGAAATAGGGAGAAAGGGCCTACTGTTCAAAATCTTGGTCTAAAAACTCCTGGCCTAAGGTCTGAGTATTTTATATGGTGCAGGGACCAAAATACCCCTATTCATTCACAGCCGCTCAAAATTTCTCTCGTTCCCATCTTCTTAAATCCCCAAGCCTTCTCTCTCCTCTCCGGCAAGCCCCAGATTTTCCGGCAAACCACCGTCTTCGATTGCCCCTCCGCCCTTGATGTCACCGTCGTCTTCCTCATCGCAACCTTGCTTCCACAAGTCAACATCCCAATATCTTTTTTAGAGCTCATGCTCTTCTCTTTTAATTCCATTCTTCTTTTTTGCATTCTTCTTCCACACATTTATTCTCTTTCACACATACACACGTATCTTCTCAACACCAACTCAACAATTAAGAAGCTTAATGGGTTGTGTTGGAAAATATTAATAGGTTTTGTTAGAAAATGATGATGATGAGGGGAACAAAATATTGATGGGTTGTGTTGGAATTGTAAGGAGAAAAGAAAAAAGAAAAGAAAACAATTAAGCTTTTTATGTCTTTCTTACATACACATATCTTCTCAACACCAACAACAAAACAATTAAGAATCTTGAGGGGTAAAAATGGGAAGATACTTTTGCTGCTACAAGCAGAAATACTTGCCAGGAACTTCTGATAAGTTGTCTGCAACTTGTAAGTAGTTTCTTATAACTTCTGATTAGTTGTCAGACGTCTAGGAGAGATGTCTCCTTAAAAAAAAATTGAACTGCAGACGCCTACCCCAAACGTCTGGCAACTAATTAGAAGTTACATACAACTGCTTATAAATTACAGGTAAGTTATCAGAAATTATAGGCAAGTGCTTCTGCTTGTAGCAACAAGAGTGTCTTACCATTTTTCCCCCATAAGCTTCTTAATTGTTGAGTTGTTGGTGTTGAGAAGATGTGTGTGTGAGAGACGGAGAATGAATGTGTGGGAAAACAATGCAGAGAAGAGGAATGGAATTAAGTTTTGAGTTGCTTGTAACTCTTTTTCCTTTTCTCCTTGCAATTCCAACACAACTCATCAATATTTTGCTCCCATCATCATCATTTTCTAACACAACCCATTAAAAACTTGCAAAATTAGATCTTTCATTTTCTTCACTAACCAGTTTCTTATAACTTCTAATAACTTGCATGTAATTTCTAAGCACTTACCTGTAAGAAATTTTTGAACTGCAGACGTCTACTAAAGGAAATTTTTCATATGTCAGTTTTTGTTTTTAAAAGGAGACGTCTGTACCAGACGTCTTCTTAAGAAATTTTTGAACTGCAGATGTCTCCCCCACACGTATGGAAACTAATTAGAAGTTACAGGCAACTTATCAGAAATTATAAGCAAATATTTCTGCTTGTAACAACAAGAATGTCTTCCCATTTTTTTCTTTTAAGCTTTTTAATTGTTGAGTTGTTAGTGTTGATGAGATATGTGTGCGTGTGAGAGAGAATGACAGAGAAAGCTTAATTGCTTTCTTTTCTTTTTTCTTTTCTCCTTGTAATTCCAACACAATCCATCAATATTTTGCTTCCCTCATCACCATCCTTTTCCAACAAAACCTATTAATATTTTTCAACACAACCCATTAAGCTTCTTAATTGATGAGTTGGTGTTGAAGATATGTGTGAGAGAGAGAATGAATGTGTGGGAAAATGATGCTGAGAAAAAGAATGGAATTAAAAAGAGAAGAGCATGAGCTCTAAAAAAGAGACACTGGGATGTCGACTTGAGCAGGCAGGTTGCGACGAGGGAGACGACGGAGATATGAAGGGCGGAGAGGCCATCGAAGACGGTGGCTCTCCGGAGAATTTGGGGCTCGCCGGAGAGGAGAGAAGGCTTGGGGATTCGAGGATTTTTTTTTATAAAAATGACAGCTCTCTTCTTGTACTTGCGCATATGGGTCATAAGGGACAGTTTTGGAATATACCAAAATACACAAAGCTTAGAGTATTTCAGGAAAAAATTGATGGGCTTAGGGGGTTTTCAACAAGTTCAAAAAGCCCAGGGATTGGTTGATCCCTTTTTCTTGGACCGGGGGTTTTCCAACAATTTATCCAAGATAAAAGCATTTTGAAGTTTTTCGTAAGGTAAAAACAGGAAAAAATAATTCAGGAGCACATGAAAACCAAAATCTTTACAAGCCAACTGAAGGTAGCTACAGATTTTGCAAGATAAATGATGAGAGAATCAAAATTAACTAACAGCTCCGACCTTAATTCTATTACAAGACATCAATAATAGAGAGAGTGAGCCTAAAAGAAACAAAGTTCCATTTTAAGTTCATATCAAAGTATTTTTGCTTAAGATAATTCCTCAGGAAACAGAAAACATATCATAATCATACTCAAAGAGGTTTAAACATAAGAATGCCAGAAAATGCACAAGCTCAATTTTTAAAAGTAGACACCTATTATTAATAACCTTAAATTTGTAACCAACATCTATGACTGTCAAAAGTTAAATAGGCAAAGATCTTCAGGCAAAACTTGTAATTTTTATGGAAAAGTTACGTGTGAACTTTAGTTTGATACTTGCATATGAAATATGTTGGCTTCTTAAGCAAAATATCTAAGGATATTTTATCAAACTATTGGCTAATTTGTGATCTGGTTTTTTCTACATGCATGATTATAGATAACTACGGCACATTTTTTTTTAAGAAAAAAAGATTTCTTCAAAAGAAGAAGAAGAAAAGATAATGATGGCATCTCGTAAATGTATGGTTGATTTTCCACGTCCAATTTTTTCACGTGTACCATTTTGGACAGATACTAGACACTCAGGACGCTTTAGACCCTTATCTCATCCTAACCTGAGCTTTGGTGAGAGTAGTTTATTGAGTTGGTTCATTTTTACAAAAAAATTTGCAGCAAATTGCGTATGATATTTATGGTACCTAGATTGGTGGCTTATGGAACGCATTATTGATAAATTTCAGCATCTGATACATATAAAATAGTAACGTGTGGCATTCTCAACCAAATTTTTGAAGTTGAAAATTTTATATATATGCCTTCCACATCTATGCTTTGCTCATAGTTCAGTTATCGTTGTCCCTCAGAGAGGAAACACATCCTGTCATCCTCACTTCGTCACTCATCTGAACTATTTTGTTATGTTCACGTATGAATGATATTATTATTAGAAGCATTGCAAATTTCATTGTCAAACTATGGGTGCAATTTATGCTCTCTCAGCAGGTCCTTTTTATTCGGGAATTGGTGGACGCAACTTCTGACAAAATTACACATGTACCATATTTAGGTTGTTGCATCCCACAATTTCGATATAGCCAACCAACTTCAAAATTTTTACCATATCTGCTATGCGCAAGGGTAAACTTTAGTAAACCAGATACAAAAATAATGCAACCCACAACAAGAGCACATTATGACATTAGAAGAGAAGTGGCTACAGAGTATGTAAGTTTCCTGTTGAAAGTTCAAAAAATGAAAAATAAATAAATAAATATGACAGCTTCATGAACAAGTGAGGTACCAGAATCACAGAAGTTCTTGAGATAAACTATCTCCCCTCATACGGTTTCTTAGGAGCATGAACCTGCTCTAATGGCCCAATACCTGACCTGAGTATGAGTGTCATGCAACTCTCTGGGATGTACATGCATATTAGACAGAACAATGAAATAAAATGAATTAAAAATAAAAAATAAAATATATATATATATATATATATATATATATATATATATATATATATATATAAAGCTTGTTAATTGAAGTTGGATAGATAAGTTTCATAACTAGTTCACAGTTACCTTTCTGAGATTTGAGGGCTATGCATGTTTTTGATAGAGAGTCCAGCATGATTGCTGGCCCTGAAGGAGTTAATAAATTTTTTACTGGTGGCAGTGGGTGTGCAATGAACTGCAATGTAGCCAGAATCAATTAACCAGGAAGAGAGTGCAGTAAAGTACCCAGTAGAACAGATATGGAGTATTCACACTAGGCCAGTGAGGATATTAACTGTAGCTTGTGAAGTGAGGAAGTGCTGTAGGTGCTTGAATTACCTCATCATTGAAGAGTTGGTCTGGACCATAATATATAGCTGCAGTTAATTTGTTGTCATTCTCTTCAGTTTGTTTATGCATCCTTTTTTGTGGACCTTGTTGTGACAACCAAAAATACCTAGGAGAATTAGGGTGCTAAGAGAGATCCTATAGTGGTTGCTGAGACTCGTGAATGGTCCATGAAAAGTTTGAGGGGGCCCCTCCCCAAAAAAAACACACCCCATTTTAACATTATGTCTTTGGTAGAAAGCTTAAGGAGCATCTAGTTTCAATTGAACATGAAAGATTTCACAGTTTTATGAATGACCATTGACTTGATTGTAACCCTCTCTAAGCCTTTTCCCCATTTAACATGAAAGATTTGACAGTTTTACGAACAGCCATCAACTTTATTTTAACCCTCTCTAAATTAGGAAACTATTAACAAAAGAGGAGCTTGCCCTTAATCCTAATTGACAATATGTCCGTTGACCACAGAAAAGGTTAAAAAGAAGAAAGGTGATAGATGTACTACTCCCTCCGTTTCACAATACATGTCTTTTTTTTTTCCTTATTTTCTTCATCAAATTATTTGTCCTTTTACACTTTCAAGAAGATACTTCAATTACTAATGCATTTTAAATACTAAACTTCCTAAACTAACCCTAAACTTTCTCTTTATTTTATGCAAGTACCATGAATTCTCTCCATGCTTCTTCAAACACCAAGAAATTAATGAAAAAGTAATAGGGTTAAAGTAGAAATTTAGCATCTATAGAATCTTAGATTTTAGAAAGATCATTCTTTTCTTAATAGGTGTGCAAGAGCAAAAAAAAACGTGTATTTTGAAACAGAGGGAGTATATAACAATATGCAACATTCCCAGATTTCTGTTGCAAGCTGGATGCATTAACAAATTCGTCATGAGATTTATTTACCTCGAATCTGCTTCCACAGTATTTCAAAATTACTCATGATTCGTGAATATTTCTTAGTGTGATATCAAACACGAAGTTTGTTTTTCCTTTTGCGGCTCTATTTCATTCTATTATATATGAGATTTTAAGAAGATTTCCGTGTTGATATTTCAAAATTCTAGCTAATCAGGTTTTGGCATGCAGATGTTCTGGTCATATATCATGATTCAGCATTTTTGTCTATGAAACTAATATTTAAAATTTCAAAGAATTTATTACTAACTGAAGGAATACTTTCTAGTTCTAGCTTGTGACACACATGCAACTTGACCTTTGGCGAGCTTTTCTTCGGCCTTATAGATTCAAACTTCAAAGCCAAATATTTCTTAAGCTGGCATGGTCTTATCTGATTGCAACTTATTGTTGAACTTATACTGCTGTAGATTATATGATGGGGAATAGAATGCATCATCTCATAATGAAGTGAACTCCTGCATCGTTCAAAGACAAAGCACTAACTAGATTAGCAACTTATCTATTTTTATTTTTTTTGGAAGATAAGAGCTGAACTTGATAGAGTCCATCCCATGAATTTTATAGCACTTATTTAAATTTAAATAGCAGAAAAACTGTGATATGTGAATCATTCCAGTCCTGTTAATGATGATAGAGATACTGTCTTGTAAAGTTTATACCCACATTGGGTTTTACTCTTGTGAACTTCAATCTTTCGAAGTTAAGGAAATATATTTTATATGTAATTTTTTTTATTATAGGATAAGAAAAATAAGGAAAAATATCCACCTTTAATATGGTGCAAATTCCCTTATGTTTTTGAATCTGATTCTCAATTGTCGTTTGTCAAACTTGCCGGTTGAACAAAACAAGCGAGCACATTATTAACGCTCTATATTTCATTTGCGATCAAACGCGCTTTTAGTTATTGCCTATTGGTTCCTTGCATCTTTCCAGTTCTACAAGTTTGCTGTTGGTAAAAATTTACTATATGATAATAAACACCCCATTTAGTGTGTTTCTACCAAGCATTCTTTTCACTGTTAAAATGTTGTAACAAAACTTTACCGTTCTTTCTTTCTATGCTTCCAGGTTGAGAGGTGGAATGAACAGAGGGACAACGGTAATTTTCCAGGACCACTGTAATTGTCAGCGCTCTTGTTCAGAACTCAAACTCATGGTTTGGTTTCTATTAGTTTGTTAATTTCTGTTTCAATATTGCTATTGGTGTTTGTTTCAGCATGTTTGCTTCCAATAAAAGGATAATTCATGTGTGAACCATGAAAACTTTCCTATGTTAGTGTTTCATTTGAGGTCCCATGTATGCTTTTGATTGCAACTGTGAAGCATCTGTGTGTGTCGTTTTGATACTATGTGACAAATGGTAAATTGTTGTGATGCTTTGAAGAATGGGGCCTCATCTTGATGGTAACATGTGAACAAACACTTGAAGCTTATGTGCAGTTCACAGAAGGAATTATCAGCAGAGGCGATCCAACGTCATCATTACAGAAAATGGTGGAGGCTTCTACTAACTTAAGTATATGTACTCCATGCAAGGAAAATGAAAAATAAGTTGAAGATGCTGTTGTTATGAGCTGCTGTATAATTACTTGATATTGATAGTGGACCAATGGTATTTTCTAGGGTTAGCATCTTATATATTTGCTGCTTATTATTTCTTCTACTAGTAAGGCGTGTCTGAAATTTTCTCCGTAAACCTCAAATTGTAATCCGTTTGTAACAATTCTCATGCTTGGGCAACTCTTTTTACCATCATCTTGTGACTTAACAAGCTCTTTTGGTCTTGCCGGAAAGGAATGGAGGGGTGTGTTTTTTGGAATCGACCCTTGTGTAGGAATCAAAGCGGCGACTTCTCATTTGAACTGCAGGGACATGTTCCTTTCTGGTTTGGTGCAGTTGGAGATGGATATGGTCTCCATCATGTGTTGAAATGCTATATACATGGACTTAAAACTTGCCTCGTCATCTCAAAATCCTCTATTAACTTAAAATTTTAAAATTCGAATTTAAAACCAAAAGTCAACACAGAAGTTAAATTTATATTTTAGAATTTTCTATACAACCAATAGACTAAGTTTAAATGAACCGACAATGGTAATTATAAATGAAAAATTCTCAAAGTTCTTAAAATTATTTTTATGGTAGTCGGCATTTAAAATCTTTACAAAAAAAAAATCCTTCAAAAACCTATATTATTTGGATCAACTAATTTAAAGATCTTTTTAAATGTCTGTTCATGATGTCAAAAATATATGCTCGATCGTGTAAAATGCTAGTAGAGATAATGTAATGCATATAAAACAGTTCCCGAAGTTGAGTAATGGAGTTGTTAAAGCATAGGCCCAATAAGTTTGGTAACTGGGCTGTATTAAAATTGCCCATAAGTCAATGTTGATAAGGAGAAATAATTTTGGGGTTAAAAAGAGGGAGATACAGATTTTTCCATGGTCGTCTTTCTTTCTTATGAGCGAGCACATCTCATCGGTTCGTTGTTAGTTTCTTTACTAAAGGTTGTTTCAGCGGACATGGTTTGACCTCCTTTCATACGGCTCTTCCTAAGTTTCAGTTTAAAATCATGTATGCATCTGGGAATTTCTCAAATGTTCCGGCTTAAGCATAGAAAATCAAGTGTTGCCCGATGTAAATGCTACAACAACTGCACGGGTATATATAAAACAGAGCTAAAACTGCATTTCAAACCAAAATGGCTTCAACCAGTACAATTATATAGATGTGATCTGTATGTGTTTGCAAAGGCATTGCGTCTCATAAACACGAAACACCATGGAAAGGGAAAGTAAAACACAACACGAAGACGCAAGAAATGTCAATGGATTAGATATACACAGCGGCCCTTATCCCTTTCAGATTACATTTTAGGTGACGGAGCCAAATATACATGTCACAAAATTAGTGACTCATTCTCTACATGATTCCAAAATACATTTACAGACAACCCATCCTTTTTGGTTTTTTCTGTGTTTTTTCTCCCACCAATTACCCTTTTGATGAGTCCAATTGCAAAATTACTATTATTCCATCTCTAATGTAATTCTTATTAAAATATTGTAGATGAGTTGCTTAAATTGATTAGCCACCGCGTGAGCCAAGAGTTGAATCGCGTCACAATCACGAAAACTTACGACTTACCAAATATTAATCACAAGCGGCTTTTTGTTTATTAAAAGACAAGCATAAAGAGTGTCACTTTTTCATGACTATGCTTCACGTTTTCTCTACCACCTTATTCGAGGGGAAAAGGTGGGCTGAGTAAAAGTCGATCAAAAAAATCTATAATTTCAAAAATAAACATCTATATTGCGTAAATTACATTATCAAAAGAATAGGATTACAATAATATACTCGGTCGAAAGTTAAACTCTAAACTCAAAATCCGTCCGAAACCGACAGGATTACAACCAACATATCCAAGCATTCAATTTTGGGTTCGAGCGAGTTTCAGGTTTCCACCGGACGGCTCGGATTCTATCGGGTTTTGGGTCTACCCATTTATAAACATACTTCTAAAACATCAAATCACAAAATATTCATAATATATTACAAAATAGCCAACAAAGATTAAAAGATTTAAACTTTTCTACTATAGCCGTAAAAAAAATCTGAAGTAAATGTATCTGGAAAGAAAATATGCTCATCAATTGGGGAATTAAAATTAGGTTTATAAAAATTGTATTAGTTTTAGAAGTGCGGGGAGGTTCAGCTTTGGGTGCCGGCCGTTCGGGAGGACATGCCCAAACCCGAATCCCGAAATTTTGAAAACCCACAAGCATTTTATATGAAATAACCTAAATTTTTGAATAGGTCCATCAGGTTCAAACCCATCCAACTTTCACCCCTAATCAAGAACATAATGTTTTACAAATAAATACCATGAGTTCTCAGTAATTTTCAGCTCACTACTGTCGATGGAAACTCATTAGTTTTTGTTTTTGTTTAAAAATTGCACATCAGGCAAGTTTGAAATCAAACCTCTGATAAGCTTCAGTTTTAAAGTGCTTTTGCATTTAGGACATAAAACATCAAAAACATACTGATCTTTACTGTACATGGAAATGTATTCTGCTCAGATCAAACATAATTGAATTAATATTTTACCATTTTGGATTTTGAGTCTTTTGTCATATGTCTGTAAAATTAGAAAGAAAGCAAAATAGAAGGCTTCTAAACACAAATCTTTACTCCCAAATCCAAAATTTTCATTAGGGCAATAACTTATACAATACATATTTTAAAACTTATTCAATCATTTTATTACTAATTCCAATAGGCTTATTTTACCCAAAAAAACACTAGCACTTGGAATATAGAATGTATCATCTGAATGAGAATTAAGTTCTCTTGATTTGAGGACATCTCATTCGCATGAGGAACCTAACTTTTTTGGAATATTATTTTTGTAAAAACAAGATGTTAATATTTGATGATAATCTAAGTATCGTAAACTTCAGTTAAACAGTAATTTTTGAACGTTACTATCCTTTATTTCTTAAATGCCTGCCACAGCAGGAAGAGACATGGTCTTAAAGCCGAAAGCAATTTAGGTTTTAGCCAAGACAACTTTTTTTAAAGAAATAATAACAATAAAATTTTTATTTAGGAAAATATTTTGTAATGAACGAAAAAATAAATCAGTGAGTAAGAAAAGGAAAATAAAAACACGTTCTTTGACAGAATATTCCCCTTAAAATAAAATAAAAAATTCCAAAACTCACAAGCCCTAATAAAAATTTGCTGAAAAAATCAAGCAAACCCCATAAGAAAAGCAAAAAGAAGAGGAAAAAAATCCCCATCTCATCATCATCATCTTCACAGAAAACACCCACTATGTTTAGCCTCAGCAACAACCTCGTTGGGATCCTCAACTTCGTGACGTTCCTCCTCTCGATCCCGATCCTCGCCGGCGGCGTGTGGCTCTCCCACCGCGCCTCCACCGACTGCGAGAAGTTCCTTCAGGGTCCCATTATCGCCATCGGCGTCTTTCTCCTCGTCGTCTCCCTCTGCGGCCTCGTCGGCGCCTGCTGCAAGAACTCCCTCCTCCTATGGATCTACCTCTTCGTCATGTTCTTCCTCATCATCCTCCTCTTCTGCTTCACCATCTTCGCCTTCGTCGTCACCAACAAGGGCGCCGGCGAGGTCGTCTCCGAGAGAGGCTACAAGGAGTACAAGCTCGGCGATTACTCCAATTGGCTCCAGAAACGAGTCGATAACTCCAAGAACTGGAGGAAGATCAGGAGCTGCTTGGTTGATAGCAAGGTGTGCCAAAAGTTTGCGGAGAGTGGGACCAATAAGCCCTTGGATCAGTTCATCAAAGAGAATCTTTCGCCGCTTCAGGTATAAATTTTTAATTTTGATGATTTGGGTTTGTTCTAATTGTCGTTTTAGGATCTGGGTATGTCTTGGATTTTTCAGGGATCGAAGAATTTTTGAGATCTGGGTCTGTTTTTATTTTGTAATTTGAGGAATTTTTGGGGGGATTGAAGAATTTTAAGATGTGGTTCGGTTGGTTTTTGGATTATGAAGAAAGGGTTTCAAGATTATTTTTGGTTGTTTTTTTTCAAAAATAAAATTCGGATTTTGGTATAGTAAAATAGGGGTCTTGTTCTTCAATTTATTATATATAAGAAGAATTTTGGTTTCATGTTTGATTCAATTTTATGAGATCATAATTGATGCGCATTCTCATCAAAATAATGTTTATGCATCCAAAGATGAAGACGAGCATTAAACTTATATAAATTAGCTAGAAAATGCAGTTTAAAATGACAGTGGCTCTTAGGAAGGAATAAAATTGATAGGTGCCATTAAAATATGGACCCCAAGACAAGTTTCCCTTTACAATATCTTTTTGCTTTATTAAATCTAATGTAATAATGCTTTAAAGTTGCTCTCCTTTTACATCTGATACTATATTTTGTCCATGAGCCACTAAAAAATGCATATGGTCCATCCATCTTAGTATAATATGTGTATTTGGACTGTTGTTGTAATTCATTTGTAAATTGATTGTTAAAGATTAGATTGCTCTTTACCTTGATCTCCATGGCCTAAAACATAGCTACATTCATCATCATGTGATTCCATACCTTTTTTCTTTACATCCTATGGTTGCTAAACTAATGTTTTCATTTTCTCTAATAGAACAGTTTGCACCCATAGAATGGGTAAAAGATCATCCCAACACCTTGATATTGATGGGCAAAGTTATCCCAACACCTTGATATTGATGGGCAAAGATTATCCTAACATTTGATATTGATGTTTTGGGCCATTAATATCGAGTTATCAACTATGTTGTACGGATTTGTTGTCGAGGCTACGGGTCCATATCGGATTCATATCCCTATTGGATTCATTAGATTTGTCAACAATAGTTGAGGGTCTCTTTATGATGGATCCTAAATTTTATTCTGTATTCAAAATGTATAGAGCATCCATAAATAACTAAAACGCTGACACTCAATTTTTGTTGCTCAACCATTACTTTTGATACCATGTATATACACATAAATAGTAAAAAATAATAAAATAAAAAATTTGTGTAACCCTACGATTCAGTTCTAGGAAAATTGCAAATAGACGAATTTTAAGCATTTCATGTCTTATATCCCTTAGGATATCAAGACAGGCAGTGCATTACTGACAATCCTAAATAGACCGCGGATTCACTCTTTGACCTTCATCGTAGAGAATTTCCATGGTGGTACTGTTCATTATGGACAATACTTTTGTTAACTGAGCAATCTGAGGAATTCCATGTTTATGCTTTAATTGTAGTATGGTTTCCTTTGGGTTTGCATAAAATCAATATTTATTTACTTGGTTTTGTTATTGTAAGTATAGTCTGGATGCTGCAAGCCCCCCACTGAATGCGGCTTCAACTACTCGAGCGCGACCGTGTGGAACAAACCCGCCACGTTCACCTCCACCAACCCAGACTGCCCTGCATGGCAAAACGACCCAAATGTCCTTTGCTACGATTGCCAATCGTGCAAAGCAGGTGTCCTCGCCAATGTCAAGAATGACTGGAAAAAAGTCGCCATCGTCAACATCGTCTTCCTCGTTTTCCTGGTCATCGTCTACTCCGTTGGGTGCTGTGCCTTCAGAAACAATAGAGGATAATGCCTACCCTAGATGGAAAGGATACCCCTGAGAGTTTGTTGCATGCGATATTTTGTTTTGTACATCCTAGGTCCTTGGTTTTCGTATTATATTAGTTTTGTACATCCTAGGTCCTTGGTTTTCGTATTATATTAGTTGTGCGGTATTTTGTTTTGTACATCCTAGGTCCTTGGTTTTCGTATTAAATTAGTTGTGTCGAGCGTATTATTTTCAACTGTACTGATGTTATGATATGTGGTTAGAATTGTGGCTTTGGGTAATTTGCACTGTGATGGCCTCTTTGTTTGTAGAAATCTTGACCCCATTATGTGCATCGTTTGCCTGGTTCGAATACTTAATTTCTTCAATATTTTCTGTGCTCCCGAGCAACTTATAATTTGTGGTAAATCTTGCGCCGTTGCATGCAAGCAATTTTAATCACCCAGTAACAGAGAATTTGGAGAGCCGAACATCTATAGTTCTGCTGGGTCATCGTGTGTCTAGAACAGTTTTGATGGCCATTTTTAACTTTGTGATTACCAATTTCCTTCATCTGGGTATTTTGTTTAATAAAATTTTGTCACAGGTTTTATATCTTAATGCTAGTAGTTTCAGTGACAATGTTCTTGTTGAAACAAATGAATGTGATTGCATTACATAGGTAATCGAAATGGCTCCTCGACAAGTTCTTCATCAAGCTCTCTGCATCATGCCAAGCTTGAACTCAACAATGGCTCTTTTGTACCATTCTCATAGTCTCCTCTTTCAACGTCTCTTCTGTTTGCAGGACCATCTTCTTGTTTGCTTTCGGCCTCGAGATCTTCGGCTTTACCCCAAAGCACAACGTGAAGACCGCAAGCTACCCGGATGGCACCAACCAAGCTGGAATTTTCAAAGCATATATGAATGAATTATTATTGGAATGAATAATACCACCCGAATCAGAATTGCATATAAATACCTTCCAACGTGAAGCTCTTCATGAAGTAGAGAAACTGATACAATGGTGGCGATGACAGTACATATGTAATATCCCAGGTGGAGTTGGGGATGAATACCAGCTACCCCGTAAGAAGTGAGATGTTATCCGGTATTAAAGTGGGGATGTAACCGATACGGATACACATAGGGACCCACTGTAGAACAATGGGGAGTATCGAATTCCATTCCGAAAGAGGACATGATCTGAACTATAAATGTAATCATACCACTCTTATAACACAGAGTCGTCTTTTGGATGAATCGGAACTCCAGAGTTTGAAGAACTCCGTAGTTAAGCGTGCTTGAGCCAGAGAAATTCTGGGATGGGTGACTACTGTGGGAAGTATAGCCCTTTTCTTGAGTCTGGTTCATTCAAAGGGACAAAACCGTACGGTTTCGGTCAGAGCGGACAATACCATCTGTGTTTGGGGGATGGGTCATGACAAATAAGTGGAGTAAACAGTGATGAGAACAGAGGTCCCCAAAATTTATTTATTTATTTATTCTTTATTTGCAGGGAATTTATAGCCCTTTTCTTGAGTCTGGTTCATTCAAAGGGACAAAACCGTACGGTTTCGGTCAGAGCGGACAATACCATCTGTGTTTGGGGGATGGGTCATGACAAATAAGTGGAGTAAACAGTGATGAGTACAGAGGTCCCCAAAATTTATTTATTTATTTATTCTTTATTTGCAGGGAATTTATAGCCCTTTTCTTGAGTCTGGTTCATTCAAAGGGACAAAACCGTACGGTTTCGGTTAGAGCGGACAATACCATCTGTGTTTGGGGGATGGGTCATGACAAATAAGTGGAGTAAACAGTGATGAGAACAGAGGTGCCCTCGCTGATATTGTCCATGGTTGCAGGTAGGATGCAACACCTGAACCAAAAATTCCCTGCAAATAAAGAATAAATAAATAAATAAATTTTGAAGTCTTTCATAGAGGAATTAAGAAGAATAACGAACAGAGAATGAAAAATGTGTTTGTTAACCAAAAACACATGCAACAAATAGACATGAGAGAAGCTCCAAGATGGAGCTAATCTTCCAAGTTCCAAGATGGAGCTAATCTTCCAAGCTCCAAAGTCTGGTACCAGGAAAAATGCAAGGATTGCAGTTTGGCAAGTTGATAGGAAGCACATCCAAGCTGATAGTTGTAGTGGGTCAAGATGCGTCTTGCAAATTTGCACCTGTGAAGAAGTTTAGTAATCACACACATAAAAAAAAAGCTTTAAACACCCTAAATAAATGTTTTGTGCATTTTTTGTTATTTACTGTTTGACTTGTGATTGGTGTTTGGACAGTATGTGTGTTTATTGGATCCGGTCCGTTTGCATGATATCTGTTATGTTGCTAGAGTATCTTTTATTAATAGTTATCCGTATACTAAATTTATATATATATATATATATATATATATATATATATATATATATAATTTAAATTATATGTATATATTTTTCTGGTGGCCATACATTATCGATATTTACATATATCAATTTTCAGTATATCTTATTTTATTTGAACACCTCATGTTATTTTATTGACTATTATCTATTACACTTAAATCCTAGCATTCTAAGATATTGTGTGTGATATTAGATTAGAATATTTTCTTTTAACTCTTAGATTTATGGTTTAAGAAGGTTACATATGTATAAATATTTTCCAATATATTTTCGTTGAGATTGGATAGAGACGGATCAGAGATTTGTAATATCTTTTATAATATTCTTAGTTATATATTAAACTATACATACACATACTATATAAACATATTATATATATTTTTACTATTTTAACAAAACTCTCTCTCTCTCTCTCACCCATCTTTCTCTTTCCTCTCTCTCTCCGCCTCAACCCTCTCTTTCTCACCCATCTCTTCTGCTTCCTCTCGTCCTCACCTTCGTCGTCTCGAACCCTTGCCCAGACTCTGCTCTTGCCTCCGACCACCCACATCCTTCCCGAGACCTTGACATGAGATCACTCGCACCCATCTCCCCTTTGAACACCAAAGTCACCATCTCGCCTTCACCCCACCGTAGTCATCTTCATCTTCATCGACTTCTTCTTCAAGCTTCTTCTCGTCACCGTCGCTTGAACCTATCACCCTCACCTAGACCCCCGTTCTCTTCTTCTTGTGACGTCAACCTAGAACTCCATCACCTACATCGCTACCTCCTCTTCATCGCCAGAGCTTTGACCTCGCAGCATACCCAAACCCGACCAGCAATCTGCTCTTCCTCGTTTCTTCAAGCCCGCTATACCATCGCCGAGCAATACAACCATCACCCATCAACCCCATCACCATCATCTTCTTGATCTCCCCTCCAACCGGCAACTCCGACCACCATGGCCATCTCCATCACCTTCTTCAACCCTTCACCCAACTCGACAGCACTCAACACCTCATCGCCATCATTGATCCGTTTCCGCCATCGTCGTTGAGCTTCTTCTTGCACGCCTGCATCCCAACAACCGTCGGTGCTTCATCCGAGCACAACTCCAGCCACGCCCTCATTGACATATCATCAATAGCCGAGCACCTAGTCGAGACCGGGCATCGTGTCGTGTTTTGCATCTCCGTGTATCCGTCGTTCCGTTCGTCGGGTTTCAGGCAACTTACAACTTGCTACATACTATAATTATATCTATATATTGTAATATTACTTATTATTATTATACCGTTTATACATATAATCCGTATGTCGTAATTAGTTAACGATAACAAGTTTTATAAATTGCAGTTTATAATGCAATGTAGGAATTAATATGGTTTATTTTTCGTTACACTATTTATCACACCTAGATAACGGTTACAACCGTATTTCATCACGACCCGTTTGCACCCTATTATTACAAATAAACACTTTATCTAATTTAATACACTATCTTGATATGCTTATAACATGTTATCTTATTACTGATATTGCTATCTTGCTTGTACCTATTTACCTGTAATATTTACCGATACCAACAATCTTGGCTTGTAGTCCTGATGGATGTGACCTATTGTCTAGATAGACATAATCTGTACATGTCTGTTCTTGTGTTGGTATTAGGTAGATATTATATTCATACCTGACTTGGAAAACGAAATCCGGGAAAATCAAAAGTGTAATTGAAGTGTAAGTTAAAAGGATATTACATGTTTCCGTGGTTCCGGAGGTAACGAAACAGAATCATTCTTAATTTATACATCTTGATTCGTGGTTCCGGGGGTAACGGGATATATCTTGGTCTGTGGTCCCGGGGAATAACGGGATATATACTTTTGAGTTATATGGAGGAGTACATTCATTGGTTTTAAATACCTGTAGGATAGTTAACCTAGAAACACAGACCTTAAGATATACATGACTTGTTTGACTATTTATAGCTTGCTTGTTATATCTCAAGTGATTGTTGTTGTTTATACTATATCACCTATTATTTAAATTAGTATTATTATGATATTTATGATGCACTGACGGCTGGATTTTGCACGGCCCAGATACATGACTTTTAGCACGTGAGTAATTCAACAAGATTGCCGATCTATGTGGACAATTTCATCGATATAGTTCTTATTGATGGTTTAGGAATTCTTTTCCCTTGGATCTTTATTGCTTCCATCACTTTTTACTGTTATCGTTCTTGTGGCTTTTGGATATATTTAGAGATAGATAATTATATACTATTCTTGATATCTGATTGACAACCGTAATATGACTATGGAAGGATATTTTCTCACCATAAGTTGCATGGTTAGTTTTGTCATGTACCGTATTTATGTATTTTGGGAAACGGGGCTGTTTACCGCCGAAAACGGGGACGAACTGGGATAAGATCGTTTTGCCTGAATCTGGGGGCGGATGCTATTTGGATTTATCCGTCCACCTCTCCGAAAATGCCAAGTTGATTTATGGTACCGTATATCGGAGGTTTGGATGGATACAGCCGTTGTAGCAGACTTCGTCAGATTCTCCCTCGTTTGCGAGGTGTTTTTGATTGTGGGGACGCTCTTCCCTGCAGGCGCAAGCCCCTGCAGTTAATTAAATTATCACATCGCGATAACCACTTTCTCCTGCTCCGGAAGTTCACTTCGTGTCGTGTGTGCTTTTGTTTGTTTAGATTGCCCGTGGATTGTATACGGAGACTAATTTATGTCGTCTCCCGTACGGCGTGGATTAGTCCAAATCCGTATATTTTTAGATTTGGGTTTGGGTTGATTTAAGGATCGTTAATCTGGTTTGAGATTAAGATCGACTTAAATGTATGTGAGCATTTGGGGCTCGATTTGTTTTTTTTTGTTAAGGATACATTAGTCCAATTTAAGACTAAGATCCACTTAACAAGGTTTTAGGATTATTTTTATTTCAGATCCAACAGAAGAGCGTTTGGGCTCTACTATTTTAGTTTAAGCAAGTTTCGGTCCATTATTGCTGTTTTGGAGGCAAATATTAGTTTAAGGACATTTCGGTCCATTATCGCCGTTTTGGAGGCGAATATTAGTTTAAGGACATTTCGGTCCATTGCCATTTTAAGGACGTAGTGGTCCAGTGTGTTCATCTTGCACGCACGTGTATTTGTTACGTGACGGAATGAACATGGGTGATATGGAATGCACCCAGTATGGGATGCGGTCTGATTTGAGGTGTGCACGTCGGTTTGGACGGTTTGGGAATGCATTGAAGAATTGTTGGTTGTTGGGATCCGCCACCTCTCTGAAGACATTGAAGAATTACAACGACGTATATCAGAGGTATGGAGAGATGTACCCTTAAACCAAATCCCGTATTTAAGAGAAACGGGTTATGGTGACCCTAGGAATCGTTAGTCATGTTTTAGACTAAAATTATCTTAGGAGATATAAGATGAATATCATTTGGGATATCATCAATTGAAAGATCAATAGTCATATGTGAGACTGAGATTATTTTGGGCAATCATGAGCATATGGGCTCGGTTTATTTGAATCAAGAAGGTTCTTTCCTCAGAGGGCCTAGCCAAAATCGGGCTTCATCTGCTCAGTGGTCCTTTTTTATTGAAAAGTGCTAAGCACTTGCTTGGGCTCTGTTTAATCAGTCCCCCTTTTATGCAAACAGTGTTGAGCACTTATGTAAGTTCTGACGCCCACATATGATCATGTGAAGCTTTCAATCATGGGGAATTACCCATTAAGTGTAAAACACTTTACTCCTTTTGTCTTTATATGGAGTGTCAGGCGCTCTTTATGGCGTCCACGTAGGGAGCGCGTGAGATGCTGCCCAATGAGTGCTAAGCACTCTTTTCTTCTGTGGCGCCCACGTGAGGGACACGTGAGGCGCTGGGCACTAGGCACTGCCCAATGAGTGCTAAGCACTCCTTTCTTCTATGGCGCCCATGTGAGGGACATGTAAGACGCTGGGCGCTGCCCAATGAGTGTTGAGCACTCCTTTTTTCTGTGGCGCCCACGTGAGGGACACGTGAGGCGCTGGGCGCTAGGTTTTTTCTTATATGCTTTGTTTTGAAGAATTCGATTCCTAATTCTTTGATTCACAAGAACAAGTTCTTCCCGATGAGAATTAAATTCTCAACTTGTGGGAGACTTATCTTCTGGATCTCAGATCCAGAGAAAGAACTAAATTCTTTGAAAAGGGTTAAACCCTTCAATAGGTAAATGAGATGTTTTGATCTTTTTTTTTATTTACCTAGAGTTTCTTGAGGAGGGAGATCTTCTTATCTGTTCCTTTCTGAAGTTTTCTGCTTTAGTTTTTTTAGAAGCTTACGGGGGGGGGGGGGGGGTTCCTCCCTCTCAGACTTGAAATCTTGGGTCCTTTATATAGTAGAGACAAGTTTGTTAATTAGTTTTTGAAGAAATCTCTCATTAAGATATCCTAATTGATTTGGGGATTTTTACCCTCCATTGGATATTTGATCTAAGAGTTTCTGTTTTACAGAACATATTTTCTTGTTTCTAACAAGATTGAGGAAATATTTTCCCTTGCACAGAATTTATTCTGTAAAACGGTGATTTTTTAATCACCGTTGGATTTTTAATCCACCGGTTCTTTGTTTTACAGAGTGCAATCTTCCTTATTTAGAAAGATTGAGGGAATATATCCCAAAATAGAATTTTATTCTATAATCCAATTTGGGGGATATTTTCTCCCGACAGAATTTAATTCTGTATTTTTGATGATTTATCATCTCCGTTGGATCTATAATCCAACGGCTCTGTTTAACAGAGAGTAGAATTTAATTCTACCTGGGCGTCGACGCTCACGTGTTGTGCACGTGGGCGCTACTCAAGGTTTTAATTCTTATAATGGGTATTCATATGCTTTGCATATTGGCGTCCGCGTGAGGAGCACGTAAAGCACCACCATAGGATTAATTCCTATCAGATTGGTCTTGGCGCTGGAGCCCTCGTGGGAAACACGTGAGGTGCTCAAGGATTTAATCCTATCCGAAGCAGTACCTACATGTTTTGCATGTGGGTGCATGTGTTTAACACGTGGGGTTTCCCTTTATTTTTATAAGGGAACAACAAGTTTTGAGCTAAAATGTTTGGCGGGAACAAATTCCCCCCACTACTTTGCCCACGTAAGTATGCGTGTGGGTGAAGTAGTGCAAAGTTATGCCTGGCCATGGAATTGATGGCTTAGGAGGCAAGTTTACGATCCTTTTAGCCTAAGGCTTTTTTTTATCTTCATGAGCCGTAAGGGTCCCGAGAAGGTTTTTCTCCCTATGAGTCGTAAGGATCTCATAGGTGCATATTCTCCATAGAAATTGTGAGGATTCCTAAATGTTCATCTTCTCCGTGAGTTGTAAGGATCTCACTCGGGTATTTTTCCCTTACGAGTCGTGAGGACCCGTAAATAGTCTCTTCATTTCATTGGCATGTAACTTTGGCGAATGTGGCCCATGGATAGTATACAAGAGACCATCTTGACCTACTTGTAGGGCAGCGATGGCTTAGGAAACAGGTTTTAGATCTGTCGCCTAAGGCTTTTCAACTTTATGAGCCGTGAGGATCTTATAAAGAATTTTCTCCCTATGAGTCGAGAGGATCTTGTAGGTGTCTTTTCTTCTTAGAAGTCATGAGGACTACTAAATGCGTTCTCTCTTAAGAGTCGTAAGGATCTCACAAGAGAATTTTCTCCTTACGAGTCGAGAGGACTCGCATGTGGTTTTTCCTCCTTGTCGGTATGTGACTTTGGAAAATGTGGCCCGTGGATAGGATACAAGAGTCAGTTTGGACTTGCATGCGGGGCAGCGATGATGGCTTAGGAAACAGGTTTTAGATCTGTCGCCTAAGGCTTTTCAACTTTATAAGCCGTGATGGTCTCATAAAGACTTTTCTCCCTACGAGTCGAGAGGATCTCGTAGGTGTCTTTTCTCCTTAGAAGTCGTGAGGACTCCTAAGTGCGTTTTCTCTTGAAATTCGTAAGGATCTCACAAGAGAATTTTCCGCTTACGAGTCGAGAGGATTCGCAAGTGGTTTTTCCTCCTCTTCAGTATGCGAATTTGGAGAATGTGGCCCGTGGATAGTATACAAGAGTCGGTTTGGACTTGCTTGTAGGGCCACAGTGCTTAGGAAACAGGTTGATATCCCCGTCGTCTAAGGCTTTTCACATTCATGAGCCGTGAGGGTCTCATAAAGATGTTTTCCCTACGAGTCAAGGTGAGTCGAGAAGATCTCGCAGGTATATCCTAATGTGAAATATAGATAACCCCTGCTATTTGCGACAGAGGTCCGTTAGGTTTTATGGTACTAGGGTTTTAGCCCGTGGTACCATCGTGTTGGCTGATGTATTCCTCGATATACAGTCTTTAAGCTGTTGTTTGAGTAGCGCCACGACTGTCGTGTTTCTGATCTCTTCGGGGGTTGGACAAGACGTCTTCAAGTAATCTCCTTAAGCTATATGACCGTCGGAAGAGCAAATGTTAGGAATTTTCCATGTCGCTTTTTACTTGAGGTTAGGCTCAGTTTGGAGCCCTGATGAGTCATGACCACTCCGCGCTGGTGTGGGATGATCTCCGATAGTCTCTTAGGCTTTATATGACTTGCCGTCGAGACCCTGAAACTAGGAATTTGCCGTCACTTTAATTTGATTTGGCTGTTTGGAGCCTTTGTTGATATGGCGTCTGCTGTAACGAGAAGAATGTTGAGCTGGAGCTAGGATTTTGCCGTCACTCCTTTTTGGTTTGGCTATTTGGAGCCTTTGTTGACATTGCGTCTGCTGTAACGAGAAGAATGTCGAGCTGGAGCTGGGATTTTGTCGTCACTCCTTTTTGGTTTGGCTATTTGGAGCCGTCATTGATATTGCGTCTGCTGTAACGAGAAGAATGTCGAGCTGGAGCTGGGATTTTGCCGTCACTCCTTTTTGGTTTGCCTATTTGGAGCCTTTGTTGAAATTGCGTCTGCTGTAACGAGAAGAATGTCGAGCTGGAGCTGGGATTTTGCCGTCACTCCTTTTTGGTTTGGCTATTTGGAGCCGTCATTGACATTGCGTCTGCTATAACGAGAAGAATGTCGAGCTGGAGCTTGGATTTTGCCTTCACTCCTTTTTGGTTTGGCTATTTGGAGCCTTTGTTGACATTGCGTCTGCTGTAACGAGAAGAATGTCGAGCTGGAGCTGGTATTTTGCCGTCACTCCTTTTTGGTTTGGCTATTTGGAACCTTTGTTAACATTGCATCTGCTGTAACAAGAAGAATGTCGAGCTGGAGCTGGGATTTTGCCATCACTCCTTTTTGGTTTGGCCATTTGGAGCCGTCATTGACATTGCGTCTGCTGTAATGAGAAGAATGTCGAGCTGGAGCTGGGATTCTGTCTTCACTCCTCTTTATTTCGACCCTTGGGCCTTTTGTTGATGTTGCGTCTGCATCCTGTTGGAATGAGAAGGTACGCCGGGGTTGTATCTAGGTTGTCTATGAACCGTCAAGACTTGGAGCTAGGAATTTTCCATGGCTCCGCTTTGTTTCGACCCTTGGGCCTTTTGTTGATGTTTCGTCTGCACTCTGATGGAATGAGAATGAACGCCAAACGGATCTCTAGAGTGTGGATATTGCCATCGAGATCTGGCTTTCCCTTTGACGGAGCCTGGTGGGAAAATATGGTTCCCTTTTTCATTTGTGCCTATGGATTGTATACAGGGGTCGGTGTAGACTGACCTGCAGGGCAAAGGAAATTTTATTTTATTTTATTTTATTTTTTATTTCCGCGATGCTCTTGTTCTCCACCGAATACCGGGAAGACAAACGTCTTGCCTGAATTTGGGGGCAGATACTATTTGGTTTTATCCGTCCACCTCTCTGAAAATGCCAAGTTGATTTATGACACTGTATATCGGAGGTTTAGACGGATGCGGCCGTTGTAGCAGACTTCGTCAGATTCCCCCTCGTTTGAGGGGTTTTTGATTGTGGGGACGCTCTTCCCTGCAGACGCAAGCCCCTGCAATTAATTACGCTACCGCATCGTGGCAACAATTTTCTCTTTCTCCAGATGGTCACTTCGTGTCGTGTGTGTTTGTTTTATTTTTGGTTGCCCGTGGATTGTATATGGAGACTAATTTATATTGTCGCCCATAGGGCGTGGATTAGTCCAAATCCGTATTTTCTTAGATTTGGGTTTCGGGTTGGGTTTAAGGATCGTTAATCTCATTTGAGACTAAGATAAACTTAAACGTTTGTTAAGGATGCGTTAGTCTAATTTTAGACTAAGATCAACTCAACAGGATCATTTAGATCCAACAAAAGAGCATTTAAGCTCTATTGTTTTAGTTTAGGGATATTACGGTCCATTAATTTAAGGATGTTTCGGTCCAATGTTAGTTTAAGGACATCTCCGTCCAAGTTTAAGGACATCATAGTCCATGGGTTTAAAGACCCCACAGTCCGAGGTTAAGGACATCATAGTCCATGGGTTTAAGGACCCCACAGTCCAGTTTAAAGAGGTCATGGTCTATGAAATGTATGGTTGTCGGGACCCGTCATCTCTCTGAAGACGTTGAAGGATTACAACGTCAAATATCAAAGGAGTGAAGAGATATACCCTTGAACCGATTTTGGTTGAAAGATCTGTAGTACCATTTGGGACTAAGATCAAAAGATTTATGAGCATATGGGCTCAATTAATCTGAGTTGAGGACTTATGGCCAATCTTGGGCTAAGTCCAATCAAGTTAAAATGTTTAACATTTTATTTTGGGCTGTTTGAGCATTTATTTGGGCTTGTCCCTTTTAACAATGCTGAGCATCGATTTGGATTCTGATAATATTTTTGTCTTTTAATGAATGCTGAGCATTCATCATAGCTTCGGGGCTTATTAAAGAACAATTTATGTTCTATCAGCGCATCACATGGTACGCTTGGCGCTTTGCGCCAGTCAAAGAGCGTAGTGCGCTTCTGCCAAATAGCGCACACATGAGGGACACGTGTTGCGCTTGGCGCTAGCGCCAGTTAATGAGCGCAGAGTGCTAATTTATGAGCGCAGAGTGCTAATTTATGAGCGCATTGCGCTAACTGCTAAATGGCGCACACGTGAGGGACACGTGGTGCGCTTGGCGCTGAGCGCCAGTCCAAAAGCGCAAAGCGCTAGTTCAAAAGCGCAAAGCGCTAGCTGTTAAGTGGCGCACACGTGAGGGACACGTGGTGCGCTTGGCGCTGAGCGCTAGATCAGGAGCGCTGAGATATTTCTTTTTAATATGGAGCGCTAAGGCTCTTTTATGCAGCGCTATGCGCTGAGAATTAAATTCTCTTTTAAGAGACTTTGTCTCGTGGATCTAAGAACAAAGTTCTTAGTTTTACAGGAGATGTTTCAATCTCTTCTATTGATTGAAAGGCTTTGCCTTTACGGATCTATGATCCTTAAGAGAATTGAATTATTCTCCCCCCTTTTTATAATAAGATATTCATGATCTCTTTGTGTAAAAGATCTTAGTCTTGTAGATCTATAATCTGTGAGAAGAATTATGTTCTTCTTTTTGTTTTATGATGAGATCTCTTGATCTTTTTGTGAAAGACCTTGGTCTTTTTAGATCTATGATCTTTAAAGAAGTGAATTCTTCTTTTTAATTATGAGATGATTTCATCTCTCAGTTCATTTTTTACCTCGAAGAAACTCTTCTTTTTCTGAGAGCTTGGCCCTTCTTCCCGAGATCTCTCAAAGCTTATAGGGGGTTTCTTTTCTTTTACTTTTTTCCTTTTTCTTTTTTTTAGACTTGAAGTCTTGGGGCCTTTATATAGGGCAAGCTGATCAGTTCAATCAGTTAAGGAGATCTTTTCTCCAATTGATTTGGGGATTTCCCCACCGTTGGATTTTTGATCCAAGGGCTTCTGATTTACAGAAGGCAATCTTCTTGTTATTAACAAGATTGGGAAATTTTTCCATACAAAATTTATTCTGTATTTTGGTGATTTTTAATCACCATTGGATCATTGATCCAACGGTGCTCTGATTTGCAGAGCACAATCTTGTTGTTTGGAAAGATTTCGAGGAATCTTTTCTTAACAGAATTTAATTCTGATTAATTAATAATTTATCATCATTATTATTGGATCTTTGATCTGACGGTGGGGATCTTTTAGTTCCAGCGCAAGCACACCCGTGCTTTGCACGTGGTGCACTGCTTAGAGGGCAGAGCACTTAGCGCTAGCGCATCCGTGCTTTGCACCTTACGCTAGCGCACACGTGCTTTGCACGTAGTGCGCTGCTTAGGGCGCAACGCACTTGGCGTTGTTTCTGAAGCGTTGCTTCATTTCAAAATTTGAATTTTGAACAGAGCTTTGCTCTGATTGGGGGAAACAAATGCCCTTCCACCGTTGCGCTCAAGTGGCCCATATGTGAGTGCAGCGTTGGCAGCATCTGCGCCTTGGATCAACTCAGAAGTTGAAACGGCATCTCAGCGCCTATAAATAGGACTCTTGGTCCTTGAGATGATTTCTTTTCATCTTCTTCCTTCTAAGAATTTTTATTCTCTTGCAGAGCATAGCTCTTTGTCTTAAGAACTTCTTTTAAGGATAGAACTCTGTCAAAACTTAGGTAAATCTTTTAAAGGATTATTTAAGAATCTAGGGTTTCACCCATTAATAGAGCTTTGCTCTTCATACATCTTTGATCTTAAAGAAAACCTTTTTTAGGGTTTTGTTGACAGGGCTTTGCTCTCTTGAACCTATAGATCTAAAGAGATCTTTCTTAACCCATTAACAGAGGTTTGCTCATGAAGAACTCTTAGAGTTTGTTCATAGATCTTGAAGATCTCAGAATTTTAATTTATTAAGAATTTTATTTTAATTTTTCTGATAATTATTTCATCATTTTTACAGAGCGGGGCTCTTAGAATTCCCGGAGACTTTTCAATTCCCCTCATAATTGACTTTCACAGGTGTCATTCCCATCTGCAGAGCATTGCTCTCGAGGAGTTTAACTCCTTGGCCCGAGGCACTTTTTTATTAAATGTGAAATCCTTTTTAGGTTCCCTTTCTTAATTGCACAGAATTAAATTCATTGGGTGATTTAATTAGCACTTATTTCTTCCTTGGGGATATCAAGAGTTGTTTAAATCCCGTGTCTGTTTCAGTAAAAATTTTCTTAATCAGTTTGTCCACTAACTCCCACTGATTTTCCTTTTCAGACGTTGTGGACACTCATATGTATGATCTCGACGAGATTATTTCTTATGGAGACATTCGCGCACTCAGCCGTTCCCAAAACCAAGAATTCACAAACTCCCAGTGTGCTGAAATTATGGGTCGCTTTGATGCATACAATGGTCGAATGCTTTCTCGTCGTTCCTCTCTCTTGAAGCTTATTGTAGGAGCGATCTGGGGAGCACTTCCTTTATTTTATGCCAGCATGCCGCTTAAGGCATTGGACGACGCCGACGATAAGGTGCACTCGGTGTATCTGATGAGCTTAATCTCAAAGAAAAGGCGAGACAACCTTATTGACATCCTGCATCAAGCTTTTCAGCAGGTGACGATACTTGCTGCCTATGGAAGGGTAGAGGACATCAGTGGGGATCCTGACGCTTGTGATCGTGAAAGGATGCACACGAAGATGGTCCGAGAGGCCCAAAAATTTTTGGACGGCTTCACCTTTGAATTTCTCAATCCATATCCTGGATTTGATGTTGTGCCTTTGTAAACATTTTAATTATGTTTTTGTTTACCGTTTTTCTCAATGTATGAATTTTCTGAAGTATGTATAGCAAGCTTTTCCATTTCCATGTGTTTATTTTATGCATTAAACCTTTTCGCACATGCATGAATGGGTATGCTTTGAACGTTTAACCGAATGCGAATCAAATGTTCTCCTTACTGTCGCTTTCTTCTCTTTTCTTTGTTGCCGGCATGTTACTTCGGTAAGCGTAGCCTGTAGATGATAGAGAACATTCCGTCTTGAACTCTTCGAGAGGTAGCGATGGCTTAGGAAGCAGGTTCAGATCTGCTGCCTAAGGCTTTTCAACTTTATGAGACGTGAGGGTCTCATAAAGACTTTTCTCCCTACGAGTCGAAAGGATCTCGTAGGTGTATTTTCTCCTTAGGAATCGTGAGGATTCCTAAGTGCGTTTTCTCTTGGGAGTCGTAAGGATCTCACAAGAGAGTTTTCTTCCTTACGAATCGAGAGGACCCGTAAGTGATTGATGGGGTTGACATTATCCGCATTTCACGGAGTCAGGGGTTGCTCTGGGCGTTTCCCATGGGGTCAGGATTGACTTTAGCCGTATTCTACGGAACCAGGATTCGCTCTGGCTATTTCCCACGGGGTCAGGATTGACATTAGCCGTGTTCCATGGGACCGAGATTTGCTCTGGATGCTTCCCACGGGGTCAGGATTGACATTAGCCGTGTTCCACTATACCAGGATTTGCTCTGGATGCTTCCCACGGGGTCAGAATTGACATTAGCCGTGTTCCGCAAGAACCAAGATCCGCTCTGGACGCTTCCCACAGTGTCAGGATTGACATTAGCCGTGTTCCACTAAACCAGGATTTGCTCTGGATGCTTCCCACGGGGTTAGGATTGACATTAGCCATGTTCCGCAAGGACCAGGATCCGCTCTGGATACTTCCCACGGGGTCAGGATTGACATTAGCCGTGTTCCACTAGACCGGGATTTGCTCTGGATGCTTCCCATGAGGTCAGGATTGACATTAGCCGTGTTCCGCAAGGACCGTGTTCCGCAAGGATGAGGTTCCGCTCTGGACGCTTCCCACGGGGTCAGGATTGACATTAGCTGTGTTCCGCAAGGACCAGGTTCCGCTCTGGACGCTTCCCACAGGGTCAGGATTGACATTAGCCGTGTTCCGCAAGGACCAGGTTCCGCTCTAGACGCTTCCCACGGGGTCAGGATTGACATTAACCGTGTTCCGCAAGGACCGGGATTTGCTCTGGACGCTTCCCACGGGGTCAGGATTGACATTAGCCGTGCTCTACGAGACCAGGATTTGCTCTGGACGCTTCCCACGGGGTCAGGATTGACATTAGCCGTGTTCCACAGGACTACGATCCGCTCTGGACGCTTCCCACGGGGTCAGGATTGACATTAGCCGTGTTCCACTAGACCAGAATTTGCTCTGGATGCTTCCCATTGGGTCAGGATTGACATTAGCCGTGTTCCGTAAGGACCAGCTTCCGCTCTGGACGCTTCCCACGGGGTCAGGATTGACATTAGCCGTGTTCCGCAAGGACCAGGTTCCGCTCTGGACGCTTCCCACGGGATCAGAATTGACATTAGCCGTGTTCCGCAAGGACCAGGATTTTCTCTGGACGCTTCCCACGGGGTCAGGATTGACATTAGCTGTGTTCCACGAGACTAGGATTTGCTCTGGACGCTTCCCACGGGGTCAGGATTGACATTAGCCGTGTTCCACAGGACCAGGATCCGCTCTGGATGCTTCCCACGGGGTCAGGATTAACATTAGCCGTGTTCCACGAGACCAGGATTTGCTCTGGATGCTTCCCACGGGGTCAGGATTGATATTAGCCATGTTCCGCAAGGACCAAAATCCGCTCTGGACGCTTCCCACGGGGTCAGGAATGACATTAGCCGTGTTCCACTAGACCAGGATTTGCTCTGGATGCTTCCCACGGGGTCAGGATTGACATTAGCCGTGTTCCGCAAGGACCAGTATCCGCTCTGGACGCTTCCCACGGGGTCAGGATTGACATTAACCGTGTTCCCCTAGACCAGGATAGGTTGACTTTATCCGCATTTCATGGAGTCGGGAGTTGACTCTCGGTTGTCTGTGCAACGTCGAGTCATGGAACTGGGAATTGCCGTGGTTCCTCTTTGTTGATGTTGCGTCTGTTGTAATGAGACGGATGTTGAAATGATCTCCAGGCTGTTTGTGAACCGCCGAGACTTGGCTCTCTTTCGGATGGAGCCTGAGGGGAAGGTATGGTTCCTTCTTTGTTTGTGCCCTTGGATTGTATACAGGGATCGCTGTGATCTCACCTGTAGGGCAAAAGTTTCATTTTATATATTTTTCTTTCCACGATGCTCTGTCATTTCAGCTTTTTATATCGCGAAAGTCGTGATTTCCCAATCATTTCGGTTATTTTTCGCGGTGCCCAATCATTTCGGTTATTTGCTTTATTTACTCGCTACTTTTTATTGCGAGTTGCCCAACAATTTCGGCTATTTTGCATGCCTACATTTTTACAGGCTGATTTACAAGTTGCCCAATCATTTCGGCTATTTTATATGCATTTGTGGCTCGCTGACTTTTCGCTGCGAGTTTGGGATTTGATACCGATTTAGGCATCAGCATCGCTAAAACTGGGATATTGCCAGGAGCGAATCATCATTTGCCTTCGTCGATATCGAACAAAGGTTGCTTAGTAAACAGGGTTAGGATCCTGTCGACTAAGGCTTTTGACTTCATGAGCCGTAAGGGTCTCACAAAGGTATTTCTCCCCACGATTCGTGATGATCTCGTAGGTGCGTTTTCTCCTTAAGAATCGTGAGGAGTCTTAAGTGTATGGTTTCTTATAAGTCGTAAGGATCTTACAAGAGTGTTTTCTCCTTATAAGTCGAGAGGACTTAAAAGTGTCTTTCGCCATACGAGCATATCCCCAGTCTCTGGTGGGACTCTTGTTGGGGGAAATATTTATTCGCGCCCGTGGATTGTATACAAGGGTCAATATCGAGATGCTTGTAGGGCCAAATCAGGGTGTATGACTGCTTAAGAACAGGTTCAAATCCCTGTAGTTTAAGGCTTTTGAATCTTATAAGCCGTGAGGGTCTCATAAGAGGGTTCTCCTTACGAGTCGTGAGGATCTCGTAAGTGTAATTTCTCCTAAGGAATCGTGGGGATTCCTAAGTGTGTTGCTCTCTTGTGAGTCGTAAGGATCTCACGCAGGTATTTTCTCCTTACAAGATCGAGAGGATCTTGCAAGTGTCTTTTCACGAGATTGCGCCCTTTCGGGTTTTCACAAAACTCGCCGGTAGCCCTGCTGTTTTTACTCATGGAGCCCTTTCGGGTTTTCATTCGTGCCCATTTTGCTTATGGACATACCGTTTTCTTTTTTTTATTATTTTATTTTATTTTACTTTTTTTGTGTCAGCCTTGGGATGCTGCGGTCTGCAGTAGTTTATCGACGTCTCGATCAATAGCCAGTTTTAGGACATAGTGGTCCATCGTTAGTTTAAAGACGTTTCGGTCCGGTTTTAGTTTTAGGACATTTCGGTCCGTTATTAGTTTTAAGACATTTCGGTCCGTCGTTAGTTTTAAGGATGTTTCGGTCCGATATCGGCTACTACTTATAGAGTTTGGGCTTTGGAAGATAGCGAGCGGACATAGGTGTCGTCGTCTATCGTTGACCTAGGCCGTGACTCGTTAGGCATAGTATTTTTTTAGGAAGCGACCGTTTATTGGCCTGAAAGGTCTTTCACCATGCATGTTCATGAGTAGATAGGCTCCACCCTGGTAAACTTTGTCTATGATGTACGGGCCTTCATAGTTCGGCTCGAATTTCCCCCGGTTGGCACGATTGGGGATCATAGGTCTCTTGACCACTAGCATGAGTTCGCCTTTGCGGAATGTTCTCGGCCTAGTCAATCTCTCATATGAGCACGTCATCTTTGCTTTGTAAGCCTCCAGATTTTGTTGCACCATGAGACGGGTTTCATCAAGGGCGTCGAGCTCCTCGAGCCGAAGGTGAGCATTTTCTTCGTCTGTTAGCTCGTAGTGAACCGCCACTCGTAAAGAGAGTAACTCTATCTCGATAGGGAGTACCGCTTCTGTGCCGAATACCAATGCATACGGCGTTGTATTCGTGGCTGTTTTGAACGTAGTTCGATACGCCCAGAGAGCTTCATGCAGTCTCTCGTGCCAGTCCATCTTATTTTGAGACACCGTCTTTTTCACGATCTTCATCAAGGTCTTGTTAAAAGCCTCAGCTAGGCCGTTAGCTCGGGGATTATAGACCGAAGAGTATCTCCAGTCTATATTATGCTGTTGTGCGAAGCGGCTGATCTTGTGGCTTCTATAGGCTGGCCCGTTATCGGAAATAATCTGTCGCGGAGTGCCGAACCGGTAAATGACGTGTGTCTTGAAGAAATGGAGGATATTCTCCGTCTTCACTTCCCTCAGCGGTACTGCTTCTGCCCATTTGGAGAAGTAATCAGTTGTCGCCAAAATGAATCGATGTCCTCTGGACGATGCTGGTTCGATGGGCCCGATTATGTCAGTTCCGAACATTTCGAACGGCCAGCTAGCCACCGTAGGATGTAATGGATTTGGATGCTGGTGGATAAAATCCCCTTGAATTTGGCATGAGTGGCACTGCTTTGCGTATTCTAGGCAGTCTTGGACCATCGTGGGCCAATAGTAGCCCATCATTTTGATCTTTAGTTTCATCTTCGGCCCGGCTTGGTGAGAACCGCAGAGTCCGTCGTGATTTTCTTGGACGACTCTCCTTGCCTCTTCAGGCCCTAGGCATCTTAGCCACAGAGAATCAAATGATCTCTTATACAGAGTATCATTGATGAAGGCAAAAGATAGAGCTCATTTCATGAGCTGATGTCTTGACGACGTATCTTCAGGTGTTCGACGGGATTTGAAGTAGTCTATAAAGACTTCTCTCCAATCTCTAGCCTTTTCCTGGTCCTTTATTTGTAGGGCCATTTGCTCGGTAGCTCCCTTTTCTTCGGACGAATCCGGAGATATTTCTACCGGTGCAAGAACCCGACGGCTTTGCACAACGATCCTTACGTCATCGAGGTTCTCGTCGGCCAGTTCTTTAGAGAGCTTGGCTAATGCATCCGCCTTGCTATTTTTCGCACGCGGTATGCTTTCCAGGGCATAGCCAGGGATTTGAGTCAGCAGTTGTTGCACTCTCTCGCCGTATTTCACCAACTCTGGTTTGCACGTTTGATAGTCGCCATTTACTTGACTAACGACCAGTTGGGAGTCTTCGTATATAAGGAGATTTTCAATTCCCATGTCGACAGCGATCTCAAGACCTGCTATCAAAGCTTCATATTCGGCTTTGTTGTTTGTCCTCGGCTCTGTTAAGGAGAAGGCGAAGCGCATTATTCCTCCTTGTGGAGTCACGAAGATGAGGCCCACCCCGGATTTAATTATGGGGGTGCTTTGTTTGCACTGCTTCATGGAAGATGCTCCATCGAAGTAGAGTTCCCATCGGGTGTCACTCTCTCTTCTCTCACCGTCGATCGTGTCAAACGCGTGCTCGTCGGGCAATTCGCAGTTCAAAGGAGAATCGGCGGGTATCGGATGTTCAGCGAGGAAGTCGATGATGGCCTGGCCTTTCATTGCCTTGAGGGGTCTGTATGTCATCGAGAATTCCATTAAGAGCAGGGCCCATTTAGCGAGCCGTCCCGTTAATATAGCCTTTGACATCAAATATTTGAGAGGATCCACCTTCGATATGAGATGGACCTCATGTGCCAACGCGTAGTGTCTGAGCTTCGTTATCGCGAAGATCAACGCCAGGCAGTGTTTTTCAATGGGGGGGTAGTTGCTTTCTGCCCTCGGTAGAACTCGACTCAAGTAGTAGAGGGCTCTCTCTTTCCCTTGGTCGTTTTCTTGTGCCCACAGCGCGCCTAAAGAACCTTTGAGGGCAGTTGTATACAGAATGAGGGGTTTTCCCTTAAATGGAGCGGTTAGCATTGGAGGATTCTGTAGGTATTGGTTGATTTCATCCAGTGCACCTTGGCATCTGCGATCCCAGATGAACGGGGTTCCCTTCTTCATCAAGTGACAATAGGGGCGGTATTTTCCGGAGAGGTTAGGTATGAACCGCCTGATATACACGAGCTTTCCTTAGAGAGACCGCAGTTGCTTGAGAGTCCTTGGCGAAGGCATTTCCCTGATCGCCTTGATCTTCGACGGGTTTATCTCGGTGCCTCGGTGTCGGACGACGAATCCTAGAAACTTTCCTGAGGAAACTCCGAATGCGCATTTGAGAGGGTTCATCTTCAAGTTGTATTTCCGAAGGCGCTGAAACACGATCTTCAGATGCTCTAAATATTCCCTGTATGATTTGCTTTTAACTACGAGGTCGCCGATATAGCATTCGATGATTTCATGTATGAGGTCATCGAAAATCTTCGTCATGGCCCTCTGATAGGTGGCACCGGCGTTATTTAGACCGAAGGGCATTAGCTTGTAGCAGAATATGTCCAAAGGAGTCCGGAAAGCGGTATGTTTCTGGTCTACGGGATGCATCTTTATCTGATTGTATCCCGATGAGCCATCCATAAAGGAGAAAACTTCATGAGTGGACGTATTATTTATCATCAGCTCGGTGACCGGTACTGGAAAGTCATCCTTCAGACAAGCTTTGTTGAGATCCCGGAAGTCTACGCATATACGCACCGTCCCATTTTTCTTCAGCACCGGGACGATGTTGGCGATCCAGTCAGGATACTGAACCTCTTGGAATAAGCCGGAGTCGATTAGCTTCTTGACCTCGGCATTGATGCTCATCTCAAGCTCGAGCCGCATTCTTCTCGGTGCTTGTTTGATCGGCTTAACGTCCGGGGATATCGCCAATTTGTGGACGGCTATTTCTGGATCCAATCCGGGCATCTCGGAATAGTTCCATGCGAAACAATCTTTATACTGCAAGAGCACGTCTTTTAGCGTAGCCACCCTTTCTTCAGACAACAACTCACTGACGAATGTCGGCCGCGGGTCACTTACCGTTCCCAAGTCAGTTTTCTTGAGGTTATCTGCAGCAGTATGTATCCCATCTTCTAGCTCTTTTGGCGCCGGTGGAAACTCTGAGATCACCTCGTCATCATCATTTTTGAAGCACCAGGGGAGGTCATCCACATTCTCACATACTCCTTCTCCTGACATTGTTATCACATGACAGGTACGAGATCGCTTCCAAGACCGATGTTGATCCGGCTCTACTCTCATGGCTTTAGGTTCATGCTTCTACGGCGGGGTTATCCTCCAACTACTGGATAGAGCGAACCTGCCTTGTCGATATTGGTCTTCGACCCAGTTCTTTAAGGTGAAGCAGTCTTTGAGAGGATGTCCTATTGCTCGGTGATAGGAGCAATAGCCTGGGTGAGAGACCCCGTTTGATTGCTCGGGGTGCTTGGACTCCGGGAGTGTCATCATCTGATATTTTATGACAAGATTGAATATCTTCTTTTGTCTTGTCTTGGGAAAAAGAATACGCTCGACCCATCTTCTTTATGAGAGACGAATTCTGGTTGCTCGATTCTCGATCGCGTGGCTTCTTGGTCCCGCTTTGTTGCTGTCGAACGCTTTTTTCGTTCTTGGGTTTATTTCTGCCTATGTGTCGGGTCTTTTGTATGACGGGCTGGCGACGAAGGGCATCGTCACTTTCTGCAGCTTGCTGAAGGAGGCGTTGCGTTCTGGCTTTCTCGTAGATGTCCATTTCACGATTATGGTTGTCTCGAACCTTTTGACCCGCTTCCCTTATAAGCTTGTCCATTTGTTCTTCGAACGACGGGCTTGGAATTTTCACGACGGGAGCTCATTTTGGTTCAGGGTTAGCATCTTCCCACAAAGCATCTCCTTCTTCATCAAAGTCATGTACGACGTAGCAGCCGCGGAATCACTCCCGTTTCTTGGATTGAACATATCCAAGCCCGATCGTTTCCATTCTCCCGTTGGGCAACTTTCGTTGAGTTCCGGAGACGTTCCAGATCCTGTTATAGAAATGGGCTTGTCGAGCAGTCTGTTTGAAGGGCATGCCTTGGCGCCTCAACAGTCTTTTTAATCCGTCTGTGTAGTATCTGGGCAAACGGATGGGCTGGAGCCTATCAAGTGTAGAATCTGCATCATACCAAATTTCTTTCTCCACTTTGGTTTCCCCGGATCGGTAGAATAGGATCGCCTTTTTACCCTTTCGCCTGGGGGGACATAGAATGTCTGCAGTTCTTGCACATTATAAGTTTCAAGTGCATTGAGCTCTTTGTAGTGCTCTTGCGGAACCATGGCGACTTGCAAACTTTGATCTTCGTCGGCGGAGGCTTGTATCGATGGCCGAACAGAGAATACGACATTGACCCCATCTTCCGAATCGCTGCCGAAGACCAGAATAGGGGTGGACGGTCCTGACTTGTTGCATTGGGGCGGCCCTGAATAAACTATTTCTTCTTCCTCCTCGGTATCACTCCCGAAGACCGGAATAGTGGTGATAGCTTTGTTCTTGTCCTCCGGTTTGCGACATCTTTCTGTGTCTTCGATGTCTGGCAGGAAGTACTTGGCATCCTCATATTTGCGGACCTCATTCACGGAGAATGGGTTTAGTTCCCCTATCACAGTGTACTCGAGACCATTTTTGAAGTACTTCATACACTGATGTTGTGTAGAAGGGATAATGTTGTACTCGTGTAACCAAGGCTGGCCGAGCAAAGCGTTATAGCAGGTCTTAGCGTCAATGACGTGAAACTTGATGTCGGTGACTAGCAGCCCAAAGCGCAGCGTCAGTATCACAGACCCGAGCGTCCGTGATGAATGGGAGTCAAATCGGAGATCGTGATTTTATCACGAGCGAGGTGCTGAACGCTCATGCAGATTTCCTTCAACACTCTTACATTGAGGAGATTGACGGAGAACCCATTGTCAACCAGGATTTTGCTTATCTTGATATCATGACAGTATCCGGAGACATAAAGGGGACGGTTATGCTCGCACGTCCCGAGGAGGAGACCTTCATCGCCGAAGGTGATATCGGCCGTGTGTACTTATTCCAACTCGTCCTTCATCTTTTCTTCAGCGAGGAAAGCTTGGAACTGTTCGGGCTCTTGTAACGCCTTGATCAGAGAATCTCTTGCTTCTTTTGATAACAAGAGTGCATCGAGAATGTTTAGCTGCGAAGGTAGCTTCCTCAAGTGTACCAGAACGTTGTAGTCCACCTTACTTTTCTTTGGCAGGTCCTTGGCTGTCAGCTTTTTAACGACTCGATCATCAAGGGCGATATCATCGGGGACCTTTTCTTTCCCCTTATCCTTTTTGTTCGATCCCTTATTTGCTGGTCCGAGATTCTTTTCCGGTAGCGTGCGATTGCGCAGCTGAATGTTTTCACAGGTCTTCATTTCTTTCGTTTCGAATGTGGGTTCTTTGAAGAGAGGGCCAAGGGCTATTTCTTCATCGGAATCGCTCCCAAAGGTGAGAACTTGCGATCCCCCAGCGTTGACCATGTGACAGTTGCCAGTAGTTCTTTTGCACTCCTTGGTCGTATTTCTTTGCTCCCGACGAGTTTTGCGTTTCATCCGCTTGAAATGTTGTCGGTGAGCAACATATCCCTGCCACCAGTTTTTAAAAGCGTTGCACTCTTCGGTGGAGTGTGCAATCTTTCGATGATATAAGCAGTAGTTAGGATGTTTATCCGCTTCATCAGAAGTGTTTCCTTCGGAGGGTGGCAGCTTCATTCCCATCGATATGGCTTTGGCGAACCTTTTCCTCGTCTTGAATCTGCTTTTATTTGCGGCGGATGTACTTTGATTTGGTGGGAGTGTTTCAACCCTTTCGTCCAGTCGCCAGTGTTTGGCCTTTTCAAATATGGTCATCTCGTGCTCTCGATCAACTTTGCTTTTAAGAAGAGCTTCGTTCAGGAATGCATCAATCATTTCTTCTGATGGTCCTAAAAGTCCCGGCTCAGGATTTGCCCCCAGTTCCTCTGCGTAAGGAGCTTCTTCATTGTCTATCGACGAGTGAGAGATCACATGGCAGCTTGCCACATAATCTTCAGGCTCATCCAACGAGTCTTCCCCATTGTCATCATCGCTGTCGCTATCCCCGTCTTCAAGGATGTGGTTGAGAAACTCCTGAAGCGTGACCGGGGTTCGCGCCTTCTGGTTATATTCTTCCAGCGCGTCGATATATCTTTGCAGACCCGTATGCTTGTCACCAGGCTTCACGGGATTTTTGGCCTTCTTCTTCTTCTTCGAAGACTTTGACGGCTGGGTGTGAGCGCTTTGACTATCACCACCAATTTTTGGAGTTGGGCGCGGTTTCAACATTCCCTCGATGATCTCGGGCTCCAGTGGATTTTTCCACCTGATTGCTGAGCATGTTTGGAGATCCTTCAGCATTCTTTTCGTTTTGGATGAAAGAGCGACCTCCCATGGAGCTTCTTGAACAAAAGAGCACGATGCCCCCAGTGTGTCCTCCCTTTTAGGAGCGTGTGGCTGAGGCGGGTTTACTTTCCAATTCTCGGACAGTGCGAACTTGCCCTGTTGGTATTGGTCTTCGATCCAGCCTTTAAAGACGAAGCAATCTTCAATTGGATGGCCTGTCGTTTGGTGATAGGGGCAATAATTGGGATTATTAACCTCACCGGGTTGTAATGGGCATTTTGGATTCGGCAAATTAATGAGCCTGTTGCGCACCGCCAGCTCGAACAATCTCCTCGTTTTGTCCCGGGGAAATGAATAAGGGCGTTTCATTTTCTCATTATAAAATCTTCGTCTCTCGTCTAAGCGATCAGTTAATTTTGGGCTACTGGGCTGTTGTTGAGTATTAGCGACGAAGGTCGTTTTCCCTTTCCCTTTTTCATTCCGCGGCTCCGTCTTCGAAGAGGAAGGCATGTGGCCCATCTGGTCTATTTGGGCCAGCTTATTAATCAAGAACTGGAAAGTGGTTGGCTTGAAAAACATCATAAATTGGGAGATGGTCGCTTGAGGGTCGAGAGTACACATGAACATGCTCACCGCAGGCGCTTCTTCAACGCGCTGCTCGCACTTTGACCATAAATTCCGCCATCGTATTGCGTATTGCACCCATGTTTCGCCTGGCATTACCCTGGCGTTAATCAATGCGGTGATCGGGATGCGCTCGCTAGCGCTTGCGAATCTCTTTGTAAACAGCAGCTCCATCTCCGCAAATGTCTTAATAGAGTCATTTGGAAGTTCAGAATACCACTCGAACGCCGTCTCCGACAAGCCGCCAACAAATTGGCGGAGCAGAAGTTTATCATCACCTCCAGTGTTGCCGCACAAGGCTCTGAATTGAGAGACGTGCTGATGCGGATTTCCCGTCCCCTTATATACGTGGAATTTGGGGATCGTATATCCCGACGGGTACCTTATTTGGTCATACCAGCCCGGATAGGGTCGTCCAGTCTTAACGATCTGCCCAACCGCTTCATTTGCCTGGTGAGATCGTATTTGCTTAGCAATGTAATCATCCAGAGCAGCCTCGGAGATGGTCTCCTCCTTGGCTGCTGAAAGAGCTGGAGGAGGGTTCGATGTCTCTCCTTTGTCGTCTTCAATGATAATCGGGGGGTCTTCAGCTGGAGGTTCCGGCTGTGTCACGTCCCGCTTCCCAGAGTACACTCAGATGGGCACGTGACATAGCCAACCATGCTACCTTTGGGTAGGAAGCATCCATCCACAGTCACATTACGGCTGTAGAGATATCAAGAACAAAATAAAACTATCTAGCATATGTCCATAAGCCAAAATAAAATGAGTCAAGAATAAATAATGCGGAAGCAAAAGATCCAATACAGGAATAACTGGAATGTATGTCCCATAATGCGGGCTCACATCAAGAAAATAAATACTGAAAAGTAAAAGAACTATCTACTAAGAGTCCTCACTGCTCAGCCTGCTGATTGAAGTACTCCTGCTCGGACTGCAGCAAGGGTAAGGAATCTGGGCCATGCAAAACCCAGATGTCGGCGCGTCATAACATCAAGCAATAATATACAAACAAAATAGCAAGACATGCAAGTATGATCATAAATGGTAAGCAGGTGTAACAGCAATATAAATCAGGGCAGTGGAAGGTAGTGTGCAGTGAGTAATCTAAACTATTCTATTGGGTTAACTACTCTCAAGTCTCTGAAATCAACCTGATGAATCATCGATGTAACTCAATAGTATCCCGTGCGTGCCCGGGATCATGGTGAAGATTCTCAGGCTGAAACCGAGACATGCCGCTAGGCACTAAAGTAAAAGGGTAATGATGAATGATGTCTGCAGCATCATCCCAAGGCTGGCCTAGCCTCTGAAAAGGTAGTGGATAAAGATGGATGATGTTAGCAGCATCATCCCAAGGCTGGCCCAGCCTCTAAAACTGATCAGTAAAGGTAGCGAACTGTCGAGTTACAAGTCAGGTTTCATCATTGATTTCCCCATACCCCCCAGGTTGTGTATTCAAGTCAAGTATTTGAATAATGTGGAGCTAATGCCAACACATGATCAGGCAGGTACAGGTTTGTCTGGATAGACAACCGGAACGGTCCGTAAGGACAATAGGTCAGGTTTGTTGGCATTAGACACAAGATCAGGTAACAGGTAATACCATGGTACATCAAGTCAAGCCAGGTAATGTATAAAGGTGTCATGTCATGTCAAGAGGTGCACGGTACCATGTCGGGTCAGGTAGTAGGTGTAATAAGTCATGTCAGGGTATACAAGATATCATGTGGGTGCTCATAATCGACTAGCATAAGTATGGGTATACAAAACAAGCATGGGTACTAATAGTACAATAAACTGGAATATGTAATATGATATGCAAATAGATACAGATTAAACTATATGGATGTACGGTTATCGATTAGAGTTAGGGTTATGGTTCCAACATTAAGTATCTTACACTTAAATGAATATGGAATATTAAAATCACATTAACATGTATTAAATGGCCTAGTGAGGCAATCATATATAAAACAGGTTAGATGGATACGGGTGTCCAATAGGGTAAAACTATAAAAGGGTAGCATAGACTATGCAAATAGTTATTATGTGATTTTAAATATAGATGTGGTTACTAGGTATAGTAAGACAGAATGCAACATGATAGAGTTCAGTCGTAAATCTAAAATGATATAACCGGACATCGAAATGTAAATTGTAATATAGGGCACTAGACTCAAACTTCATGATTACTATGTATCTAAATGAATATAGAATAACAAAAAATAGCATGTAGCAAGTTTTACATGCCTCGACGGATTGCGATACGGTATACGGAACGTCACCCGTCGGCGAGAAAAGTCGCGACGCGCGCACGGTACACGGAATGAGTCCAAACAACGCACGATGGGATCACACGGGTCAGATATCCTCACTGGGTCGTCGGGATCGTCGACGTCGCGGCCGGATTCCGGCGATCACAGAAAATAGTGAACAACTAAATAAAAGAAATGCATGAAAGAAGAAGAAGAGAAGAAGAGAAGGAGGATGGAGGAGAGGAGGCTCACTGTGGTCTGTGGAGGGGTCGTGAGGGTCGACGGCGTCGACGGAGCTCCGGCGAGATACCTGCAGAGGCCATCGGCGATTAACTGAAAAGAACAGAAAAGAAGGGAGAGGGAAAGAAAGAAGAAGATGAGAGGGTGTGTAGTGCTCACGGTGGTGTGGGATGATCTGGGATCAAGGGAGAGATCGGCGGCGATCGACTCCGGTGAAGAGGGTTGGTTGTTAGGGTTTGGGTCGGCTGACGTTGGCTGGGCGATGTGCAGGGTTTCTGGGTTTGGAGGGAAAGCCGAGAAGAGGAAGGAGATGAGGTCGAGGAAGAAGGTAGAGATGAGGGCTGACGAGCGAGGTCGAGGGAGGAGGAAGCAGAGGAGTAAGGGTTAGGGTTTTCTTTTGGTGGGTTCTCGTGGCGAGGGATGCATAGGATTTAAACAGAAGGAGAAGGAGATAGAAGGGAGGTGACGGGATCGCGGGGGCGGTGACGGGATCTTCGTTCACCGCGAGAGGAGAGAGAGAGGGACGCGAGATGAGAGAGATAGAGAGAAAGCGAGAGGAGAGAGAAAGAAGAGGAGAGATAGAATTGTTTGTTAGCGGGAGTGAGAGAGAAAGAGAAAGAGAGAGAAGGAGAAAGGAAAGGAGAGTGGGGATTGGTGGGGCCCGGTAAAATAAAAAGGGGGTTCTGATTGGTTGATGGGAAAATAAAGGGAGAGAGGAAAATCTGCGTAGTTAAAAGAAAATCGTAAAAGATTTAAAATTTAGTTTTAGAAAATCTTATGGACCGATAAAAAAATATTTAGAAGTTAAATTTAAAATTCAAACAATTGAATTTTAGCGGGATGTAAAATAATCCAGAAAAGCGCCCGGGTCGGATCCAAAATTTTGGATTTGAAATACGAAATTTATTGGCAAGCTCCAAAATTTAAAATGAATGATTATTTAACAGAAATGCATACCCTCAAGAACGGACGCACGCATGCGCGCGTAGCCAACCAAATACGTCCGTTTCACTGAACGGGACGAGAACACGATGCAAGGACGCTACCACGGGGTTAGGGGTATCATGCAGGCCATGTCATGTATTTTTAAATTATTTTAAAGTGGCTTAAATTGTTATATGCAAAATATGTGATGTTAGGGTATTCTATAACTATGAAACAACAAGCTCAAGCAAGCGGGTCGAATATAAAGTAAACTACCATTCGCATCCAAACACGGTAAATGAAATAAACACCACAAACAACACATACGGCAATAGAAATTGGTATAACTGAAATCGGTTGTTACATTATACCCAACTACAAAAAGAATTTCGTCCTCGAAATTCCAAGAACAAAAAAAGGATAAACGACCAACAAACTACAAGAAAAGATGGGGAAACTTCTGCCGCATTTCATCTTCTCGTTCCCAAGTTGACTCTCCATGTGAGCGATTACCCCAAGAAACAAGTACAAGAGGGATAACCTTATTCTTAAGAACCTTTTCCCTTCGATCCACGATCGCAATCGGTCGCTCCTCAAAAGTCAAGTCTTCTCGTACAGTCAGCTCCGAATGATCCAACACATGTGTTTCATCTCGAACATACTTACGGAGTTGAGATACGTGAAACACGTCATAAACATTCGCCAAGGATTGCGGTAACGCCACTCGATACGCTACCTCACCAACACGCTCCAAAATCTCAAAAGGTCCTACGAATCGAGGACTGAGCTTTCCTCGACTTCCAAAACGAATCATCCCTCTAGTCGGTGATATCTTCAAGAATACCAAATCACCCACGGCGAACTCTAGAGGCCTTCTTGATGTATCTGCCCAACTCTTCTGTCGGTCTTGTGCTGCTTTCATATGATTCCAGATAGCGTTAACTTTCTCAACTGTCTGCACCACCAAATCCGGTCCCAACAATCTTCGTTCACCGACATCGTCCCCACAAACAGGTGAATGACACTTGCGACCATATAAAGCTTCGAATGGAGCCATCTGAATAGTCGCCTGGAAGCTGTTGTTGTAAGAAAACTCCACCAAATGTAGATGATCCTCCCATGAACCCTTGAAGTCCAACATGCACGCTCTCAACATGTCTACAAGAGTTTGGATCGTTCTCTCCGACTGGCCATCTGTTTGAGGATGATAAGCGGTGCTAAACTTCAATCGAGTCCCCAAACTTTCCTGTAAACTCCTCCAAAAGTGTGATAAGAAATGAGTGTCCCGGTCGGACACGATGCTCACTGGTACTCCAAGCAATCGTACAATCTCCTGCATGTACCGTTCTGCCAAAGTTTCTGTTGATTGACCAACCCGAAAAGGAATGAAATGAGCTGCCTTGGTCAAACGATCAACAATCACCCAAACTGCATTATTGCCTTTTGGACTCCACGGTAGAGCTGTCACGAAATCTATGGTTATATGTTCCCACTTCCACTGAGGAATCGGAAGTGGTTGCAATAAACCAGCAACCTTTTGATGTTCAGCCTTAACTTGTTGACACACCAAGCACTTTACCACAAAGCGGGCAATCTCCCGTTTCATGCCTTCCCACCAAAAATGTTGTCGTATGTCTCGGTACATTTTCGTGCCTCCTGGATGTACGGAATATGCTGAACTGTGTGCCTCCTTCATAAGTTCTTCGCGAATATCTCCCTTTGGCACACACAACCGGCTACCATATCTCAACGAACCATCTTCATGGATCAATAAATCTGTTCGAAGTCCAGCTTCAACCTGTTCTCGAAACTTTTGCAATCTAAGGTCCTGCGACTGCGCTGCTTTAATGTTCTCGATCAACGACAAATGTACCTGCAGTTGCATCAACTGTCCCGAAGAATGCAGTGGTACAACCTCCAAATCAAATCTTCGAAAATCTTCAACGAGTTCCTTCTGCATAGTCAACATCTGAATGGCTGGTAACCGACTGAGCGCATCCGACACGACATTAACTTTTCCCGTATAGTACTTAAGATCAAGATCGTAGTCAGCCATCAGCTCCAACCATCTATGTTGCCTCATATTAAGCTCCTTCTACATGAACACATACTTCAAGCTTTTATGATCAGTGAAAACCTCGACCCTTTCGCCCAAAAGGTAGTGTCTCCAAATCTTCAAAGCGAATATTACAACCGCAAGCTCCAAGTCATGAGTAGGGTAATTCTTTTCATGGGTCTTCAATTGTCTCGATGCGTACGCTATAACCTTCCCATGCTGCGTCAATATACATCCCAATCCTTTCCCAGATGCGTCGCTGTGAATCACTAATCCTCCGGAACGGTCTGGCACGGTCAGAATAGGAGCAGTTATCAATTTCTGCTTTAATGTCTCAAAAGCTGACGCACACCTATCCGTTCACACAAAAGGTAGCTCTTTGTGCGTAAGCTTGGTCAATGACTCCGCCAGAGGAGCAAAGTTCTCCACAAACCGTCTGTAATACCCGGCGAGTCCAAGGAAGCTTCTTATCTCCGCAACATTCTTCGGAATCGGCCAATCTCGAACTGTTGCAATCTTTTTGGGATCGACGGCGATTCCATCGCCAGACACGACATGCCCCAAAAACTTTACTTCTTTCAGCCAAAACTCGCACTTGCTCATCTTTGCATATAATTTTTCCTGCCTCAGCGTCTGCAGTGCGATCTTCAAATGTTCTGCATGCTCTTCAATACCCATTGAGTAGACCAGAATATCGTCAATGAACACCACAATAAACTGGTCAAAGAATGGTGAAAAGATTCGGTTCATCAAGTCCATGAATATCGCCGGTGCATTCGTTACTCCGAAGGGCATCACTAAGTACCCGTAATGTCCATACCGAGTTCGGAACGCCGTCTTGCAAATATCTTCTGTTTTCACTTGGACCTGATGATATCCGGATCGCAAATCCAGCTTCGAGAATACCCTCGCGCCACTAAGCTGCTCAAATAATTCGCCAATGCGAGGGATCGGATACTTGTTCTTAATAGTCACCCGGTTTAATTCTCGATAATCGATGCACATCCTTCTTGTGCCATCTTTCTTCTTGACTAGAAGAACTGGAGCTCCCCAAGGCGAGTTACTGCTTCGAATCCAACCCTTCTCAAGTAATTCAGTAACTTGCTTCTTAACTTCTTCCAACTTCACTGGTGCCATTGGATAGTACGCTTTAGAGACTGGCGCTGCACCAGGAACAAGATCAATCGCGAACTCTACGTCTCGCTTCGGCGGTAAACCTGATATGTCTTCAAACACATCCATGAAATCTCGAACAACAGCTGGCGTTTCATCTTGAGCAACCTCCATCGACGAAAGAACATTAGTTGTCGGCCTAGCCCTAAATTCGACTGGCCCGACCGAACTGCTTCCTCCAGTGAAGATAAACTCGGGATGTTCGGGAATCTGGAAAATTAGTTTCTTTGCCCTACAATCAATGTGAGGATGGAAAGTGCCGAGAAAATCCATTCCCAAAACGACTTCATAGCTGCCCGTATCAATCACCAAGAAATCTGCAAAAAGCTCCCGTCCGCAAACAACAACTGCACAATCCTTACACTCTCTACTAAATATGATTTTCCCATTCCCAGTGTGTATGTCCCAGAAACTAGACAGGGTCGTGCAAGTGATCGAGTGTGTAGCAATGAACTTGGACGACATAAAACAGTGGGATGCACCAGAATCAAATAACGCTAATGCGGGAAAACCATGAACAAGTAGAATACATGAAACAACTTCTCCTGAAGCCTTAGCTTCCTCATCCGTCAAGGTAAAAGCTCGAGCCTGATTGGGTCCTTGAGTCAGCTGCTTCTGTCCCGGAAACAGTTTCTGCGGCGGCTTCTGAAGATCATCCTTTGTGCGAAGTTTCGACGGACAAGAGTTAATAGTATGATCCGCCGATCCACAAACCAAACAAAGTCCCTGCCTCCTTCGACAATCTCTTTGCACATGTCTGGGTAAATGGCAGTAGTTACAAATCACGCTCTTTCTCTGATCAACGACAGCAGGCCTCTTTATAAGTGTTACACTACGACGGTTCACTGGAATACCTCTGTGTCCATGTGCTCGGTTCGGTGCAAAAGCCGGCTTCCGTACTGTGATTGTTGTCTGCTGTGAACTCCCAGTCTTCCCAAATAAGCTCTGCTGTTCTCGGGTCGCCGTAAGTACCTGTGAGAAAGTGGTCAAACCCAGGAAGACAATCTGCCTCTGGATGTCCACATCCAAACTGCGCATAAACCTCCTTGCCCTATCAGCATCGTTGGCAACTAAAGGTCCAGCGAACCTACTGAGCCGCGTCCACTCAGCTGCATGTACATCTACAAGTGCACCATTCTGCCTTAGACTGATGAACTTCTCTTCCATTTCCTCCCGTGCAGTCCGCGGGAAGAACTTCTCCAGCAAAACTCTTTGAAAAATCCGCCCACTTGATCAGGTTGGGCAAGCGGGTCTCTTCCATAAGCCACCATTCACGGGCGTAATCCACCAACTGGATGCGTACCATATCCACTCTCTTATCTTCGGGGATCTGCGCCGCAATGAGTAAATTCTCCGTGTCAACCAACCACTGCTCCGCTGGAAATGGTTCCTCCAAACCAGTAAAGACAGACGGACCCAGCCTTCTGAAATCCACTACGGTTCCCACACGATCCACTGGTCTGGCCACAACATTGTTCTCGGACTGCTGAACGGTCCGTAAACCTTCCTATAAGGAGTCAGCTTGCTGCTGGTTCAGCTCGGTCTGCCGCCTTTGGTTCTCCAACATCCCACGTATTACCCCAAGTATAGCGGCTTCGTCAACACGCCTTTGGCACGTCTTCAGATTCTTGTCTGCCATATTCCTGAAATCAAAACACCCAAGGATTAGCATGATAACAGATTCAAAATGTAGATCAAGGCTAGAACTCCAAGTTACTTAAATAGAGTACCGCATTGTAACCATGCCGCGGTATCATAGCTACAATTACATAACTCCACCCAAGTCGCCTAAGTTCTAGAGATAAACAAGGAACCAGGTTTCGAGTCGATATGCAAAAGAGGTTTGCATATCGTAAAAGTATAATCAGGAGGAGGTTAGATTCAAGAACAGTAAAACGGTAAGGTGACAGGACATGTCTCCTAATCACGAGTATTCTGATCCGTGTATTGGGTCCAATACCCAACTACAAAAGAATCAAACCCGATTAACCTATGGCTCTGATACCAAAAGAACCATTTCACGCCCCGCTTCCCAGAATACGCTAAAATGGGCACGTGACATAGCCAACCATGCTACCTGTAGGTAGGAAGCATCCATCCACAGTCACATTACGGCTGTATAGATACCAAGAACAAAATAAAACTATCTAGCACATGTCCATAAGCCAAAATAAAATGAGTCAAGAATAAATAATGCGGAAGCAAAAGATCCAATACAGGAATAACTAGAATGTATGTCCCATAATGCGGGCTCACATCAAGAAAATAAATACTGAAAAGTAAAAGAACTATCTACTAAGAGTCCTCACTGCTCAGCCTGCTGACTGAAGTACTCCTGCTCGGACTGCAGCAAGGGTAAGAAATATGGGCCATGCAAAACCCAGATGACAACGCGTCATAACATCAAGCAATAATATACAAACAGAATAGCAAGACATGCAAGTATGATCATAAATGGTAAGCAGGTGCAACAGCAATATAAATCAGGGCAGTGGAAGGTAGTGTGCAGTGAGTAATCTAAACTATTCTATTGGGTTAACTACTCTCAAGTCTTTGAAATCAACCTGATGAATCATCGATGTAACTCAATAGTATCCCGTGCGTGCCCGGGATCACGGTGAGGATTCTGGGGCTGAAACCGAGACATGCCGCTAGGCACTAAAGGAAAAGGGTAATGATGAATGATGTCTGCAGCATCATCCCAAGGTTGGCCTAGCCTCTGAAAAGGTAGTGGATAACGATGGATGATGTCAGCAGCATCATCCCAAGGCTGGCCCAGCCTCTAAAACTGATCAGTAAAGGTAGCGAACTGTCGAGTTACAAGTCAGGTTTCATCATTGATTTCCCCATAACCCCCAGGTTGTGTATTCAAGTCAAGTATTTGAATAATCTGGAGCTAATGCCAACATATGATCAGGCAGGTACAGGTTTGTCTGGATAGACAAGAGGAACAGTCCGTAAGGACAACAGGTCAGGTTTATTGGCATTAGACATAAGATCAGGTAACAGGTAATACCATGGTACATCAAGTCAAGCCAGGTAATGTATAAAGGTGTCATGTCATGTCAAGAGGTGCACGGTACCATGTCGGGTCAGGTAGTAGGTGTAACAAGTCATGTCAGGGTATACAAGACATCATGTGGGTGCTCATAATCGACTAGCATAAGCATGGGTATACAAAACAAGCATGGGTACTAATAGTACAATAAACTGGAACATGTACTATGATATACAAATAGGTACAGATTAAACTATATGGATGTACGGTTATCGATTAGAGTTAGGGTTATGGTTCCAACATTAAGTATCTTACACTTAAATGAATATGGAATATTAAAATCACATTAACATGTATTAAATGGCCTAGTGAGGCAATCATATATAAAACAGGTTAGTTGGATACGGGTGTCCAATAGGGTAAAACTATAAAAGGGTAGCATAGACTATGCAAATAGTTATTATGTGATTTTAAATATAGATGTGGTTACTAGGTATAGTAAGACAGAATGCAACATGATAGAGTTCAGTCGTAAATCTAAAATGATATAACCGGACATCGAAATGTAAATTGTAATATAGGGCACTAGATTCAAACTTCATGATTACTATGTATCTAAATGAATATGGAATAACAAAAAATAGCATGTAGCAAGTTTTACTTGCCTCGACGGATCGCGATACGGTATACGGAACGTCACCCGTCGGCGAGAAAAGTCACGACGCGCGCACGGTACACGGAATGAGTTCAAACAACGCACGAAGGGATCACATGGGTCAGATATCCTCGCTGGGTCGTCGACGTCGCGGCCGGATTTCGGCGATCACAGAAAACAGTGAACAACTAAATAAAAGAAATGCATGAAAGAAAAAGAAGAGAAGAAGAGTAGGAGGATGGAGGAGAGGAGGCTCACTGTAGTCTGTGGAGGGGTCGTGAGGGTCGACGGTGTCGACGGAGCTCCGGCGAGATACCTGCAGAGGCCATCGGCGATTAACTGAAAAGAACAGAAAAGAAGGGAGAGGGAAAGAAAGAAGAAGAGGAGAGGGTGTGTAGTGCTCACGGTGGTGTAGGATGATCTGGGATCAAGGACGAGATCGGCGGCGATCGACTCCGGTGAAGAGGGTTGGTTGTTAGGGTTTGGGTCGGCTGACGTTGGCTGGGCGATGTGCAGGGTTTCTGGGTTTGGAGGGGAAGCTGAGAAGAAGAAGGCGATGAGGTCGAGGAAGAAGGTAGAGATGAGGGCTGACGAGCGAGGTCAAGGGAGGAGGAAGCATAGGAGTAAGGGTTAGGGTTTTCTTTTGGTGGGTTCTCGTGGCGAGGGATGCATGGGATTTAAACAGAAGAAGAAGGAGATAGAAGGGAGGTGACGGGATCGCGGGGGCGGTGATGGGATCTTCGTTCACCGCGAGAGGAGAGAGAGAGGGACGCGAGATGAGAGAGATAGAGAGAAAGCGAGAGGAGAGAGAAAGAAGAGGAGAGATAGAATTGTTTGTTAGCGGGGGTGAGAGAGAAAGAGAAAGAGAGAGAAGGAGAAATGAAAGGAGAGAGGGGATTGGTGGGGCCCGGTAAAATAAAAAGGGGGGTTCTGATTGGTTGATGGGAAAATAAAGGGAGAGAGGAAAATCTGCGTAGTTAAAAGAAAATTGTAAAAGATTTAAAATTTAGATTTAGGAAATCTTATGGGCTGAGAAAAAATATTTAGAAGTTAAATTTAAAATTCAAACAATTGAATTTTAGTGGGATGTAAAATAATCCAGAAAAGCGCCCGGGTCGGGTCCAAAATTTTGGATTTGAAATACGAAATTTATTGGCAAGCTCCAAAATTTAAAATGAAAGATTATTTAACAGAAATGCATATCCTCAAGAACGGACGCACGCACACGCGCGTAGCCAACCAAACACGTCCGTTTCACTGAACGGGACGAGAACACGATGCAAGGACGCTACTACGGGGTTAGGAGTATCATGCATACCATGTCATATATTTTTAAATTATTTTAAAGTGGCTTAAATTATTATATGCAAAATATATGATGTTAGGGTATTCTATAACTATGAAACAACAAGCTCAAGCAAGCGGGTCGAATATAAAGTAAACTACTATTCGCATCCAAACACGGTAAATGAAATAAACACCACAAACAACACATACGGCAACAGAAATTGGTATAACTGAACTCGGTTGTTACAGGCTGTAACATCATCCCAGCCATGTCTTGGAACAAAAGAGCCATTCGTTTTATGTTGGCCGCCTGTTCCGCGGCTCTTTTTCTTTCCTCTCGAGCATTCTTCGGAGGAATTCAGCATCAGTTTCTTGTTCCTGACGCTGCTCTGTGGTCTCTGGATTTTCTTTCGGCCCAGTGAGTGCGGCCATTGCAGTCAGCATCTCCTGAAGTTTTTGCTGCTGTTGCTCCTGAGCCTTTGTTATCGATCGGGTAAGCGGTCGATGACCCGTAGAAGCACTGCTTTCCTCTTTTCCGGAAGCCGTATAAACGGTATGTGTTAGCTTGCCCCCAGACTTGGGGCGTTTAGATTCAGCGTCCTTGCGGTTCGCTGCGGTCATATGGGCTTTCTCCGGCCTCCTTCTCTTGTGGGCGGTTGAAGTTGAGGGAGCTATTGCAGCGGGCACCCAGACGGATGACATCTTCTGTGGTACCACGGGATGGCTCTTTTCTTGCCGAGCTTTAATCTTCTTTGGTCGACGAGAGTAGTCGTGGTCAATCACCGATTCCTGGACCTGTCGCCAGACTTTGTAAATTTTAGAGGACAGCCGCTGAGGTGGCTGCTCTGGCTTCTTTCCTGTAGCATTCTCCGCAGGTGGAGGAGATCTTTTCAGTATGACAGTTGGAGAGTTCTTGCGAACCCTCCTAAGCGGTTCAAAGTTGTTCCCAGCAGCATCGATTTCCACCGTTGGAGCCGGCGGAGTCAGTACAGAAGGGGAGCTGCCCTCAGCCTTCCTTACTCGGCGCCAGTAACGACGGCGAGCATGTTGTGCAGATGGAGTTGGTTCAGTTATGGGGGTGGCTTCATCATTCCCCCTGTTTTGGCGAAGGGTTGTCGCCGGCGTCAGCCTCTTGAAGACCGATGTCCGTTGAAAAGCAATGTCCAATCTATCAAAGACAGACCTCTGGGCAGGGGAAGCAGCTTTGAGGACTTCGCCTGGAGCGGGAGCCGGAATGGCCAGCCTTGTGAAGACTGACTTCTTGGCAGAAGAAGCCTCTTTGATGATTTCTTCCGCTTGATCCGGGATGGATATCCGCTTTGGGATGGCTGCTTCAGGTATCGTGGGATTGTTGGCGTTCTGGCCCAATCTGTTGAAAACTGAGATATTGATGTTGGGCGACCCGTTGAGAGGGGCCGCGGCAGTGGTAAGTTGATCAAAGACCGACTTCTTTGGGGCTTCTTGCGACAACAGCGGGTCATTGAAGCTCATCGGTGGGATCATTGTCACGCCCCGCTTCCCAGTATACGGTGAAGGGGACACAACTGGTCCGCTACGTATATACTCAGAAGTACATACGCTAAGCGTATCTAAGCAATATAAAAATAAATACACAAGAGATAAGATATAATAAAAACAACAACTTTTATTTATTAACATTCTTTTGTACAATACATGAAAAGGAAATACAACTGAAATAAAAACGATGCCTAAACAGTGGCATAACAGGAAATGAAAAGTACTGAATGGAAAAGTGTACAATGAAACTAAAGTGCTGGATCTTCGGCAAACTGCTCTAAGTCTTCTACAGATGGCTCGATCTCTGCCGGGTCCAAACCACCTGACGACATTCAAAGAAGAAAGAAATAGAATGTCGTCAGCGAACAGGTCGCTCGGTAAGTCCCAAAAATAAGAGGAAAGTAGAATAGACATAATAAGAAGATATCTTTTAAAGTTGTATAATATTGTTGTAATGTTGTGTTAACGGTGTTGTTTGTAGGTTAGTACAGAAGGATGCCAGTGTATACGAGAGGGGTCTCTATATGCTAGAGACCAGGGCAAACAGAATGTACAAGGAACCGTTAAGCCACGGTACAACAGCAACGGAATATAGGTTAGGTGTCTTAATCTTACCCCTCGTGCCACTTTTAACACCTTCCGTACCAATCTACCTCTTAAACCCCGTAGTGTTTTGATTGTATTGTTTGTCTTGTAAATTGTATTGATTGTATAATTGATTGACTGACCGAAACCATGATATCGGTAAACGGATATGACCGTAGAATCATGTAAATGGAATAACTGGAGAACCATGTAAGTGGAATGTATATCCATGGTTCGGTTCAGTCAAGTTGTATAGATTGATAATTGGACTTGTGGACTCATGTTGAAGATTGTAGATTGACCTGAACCATGTTCAAGTCAGATCATAATCAGACTCAAACCCGAGTCAGAAAATTTGAAATGTAATCGAAGTCTTGATTATTTCTTAAATCTATAATTGCTAGGGTCCTTAGGGTAATTTATAAACTTGAGGGGGTTTTATGTAAAAAATACTTTTATATACTTTTCAAAATACTCCCCAAGCATTTATTATTCGTCTTTAGAGTTGTAATGAGTGTGGATTTTACATTGTGATATTTCTAGTGAAAATATCCTAGTTTCATACATAAAGGTATTTATCTGTAATATTGGTTTATGTGGAATTTATGGTATTTTAATGTAAAATTGATTCTTGTGATTGTTAGAAAAAGGTGGAATATTTATATCATAATAAAATAGGTATTTTAATGATAAATATACATATATTTATACAAAAATAATTTTAATAAATATTTTATATTCTAGAAAATCTCATTTTCTTAAGATGTCGTATTTTAAATCTTTTGAGACTGAATGCTCATTGCGGAGGTCTGAATCTCGCACTACTAAGCCCGAAAATGTGCGATAATCCGCACCATCCCGAACGGGTTCCCCAAAGTGGGTTGTAGCGGCGCTCTGCAAAGATTGTAAAATACTAAATCCTTTAGAAAACGGTTTTATAAAGTAATTGGTATTTATTTGTAAAAATGTTAATTTTCCGTATTTTAGGTTCTAGGGTTTCCTAAGTCAACTAGACTATTTCTAAATGGTCTAAACGACAAGTTGTTAGATGCTTCAAATCGCCCCTTCACCGCCAATTGTGGCCGGTAAGTACAAGTGAGGAAAGGAGGGATCCGCTCACGAATCACCGTGAGACGGGCTTTTTAAAGTTACCTTTCTCACTTGCCTAGCCTAGACACCATAAAGTCAGGTTTAGATAAACGACCGATGTTCTCAAATTATCGTATTTTCATAATAAGATGTATTTATTTAAAAGTGTATCAACTCTAAATCTTTTAGAAATAGTTTTATTAAGTATATGGTATTTAAATGAAAAATGTTGTTTTCTCGTATTCTTAGTTTTCGATGATATCGTGTTAGGTTGTTTATGAGTGTGTGAGGAGGTAGGTCGTTATCTCGTGATTCACTTAAGGTACAGCAAGGTTAATGGGATTAAATGTGGAATCGAAACATTGTGGTATTTAAGTGAAAAATACGATAAATTGAGAAAGTTATCATTTCATGTGATGAAACTTGTTCAAATTATTTGATTAGTGTTTAATAGTCAACATGAGGAAGTTTAAGGATGATTGTATTGGTGAGAAGTGGAATTTTATAGAAAACCGAATCGGAAATCGGATTTGTTCCGATTCCGTCGGGTTTTGTAATTTCGTATTTTTGAGAATAGGAAAGAGAGATAGAACGGGACTTAAGGGTTTTGATTATACAAAGGAGTGAGGGGGAACTAAAGGGATTGCTGATGCGTTGCGTCGTCGCCGGTAGTTCCTAAAAACGGTCGTCGGAATTTCCGCCGGAATTTCGTCGGAGCTTCGCCTCGAGCTTGTTTTCAAAGTACACAACTCTTGAAAATTTTTTGAGAGAGTGGGCTCAGGATTTTGGGATGAGAGGGTAGGGGGTGTATTTATAGGGTAGGCTAGGGGTAGGGTAGGTGAAGGGTTTTTAATAAAAAATTGTAAAAATGTGTGAAAACCATTAAAAATTGTAGTAAATGGGGGATATTTAAGTATCAGGAACCAATCCAATAAATTAGAGTATGCAGGGGGGTTAGGAATATGAAAAGGAACATCTATGGTGTTGACGACTCGGCCGTCCGGCCGAGTCAGGCAGGCGGCGCCGGCCGACTCGGCCCGAGTCGGAGTGTCGGGAGATGAGGGGTCTCGTGGGGTAAGCACTGGTATATTTAGATTTTAAAGTTCAGTTCAATTTTTGGGAGTTATGGTGTGTGGACTGTTGGGCTTCCAAGAATTTTAAACAAAATAAATACAAAAAAATAATGTGGGGTATGGGATTTGAACTCTGGTGGCTTGGTTCAACAGTGCAAGGTATTACCAATGAGCTACAAGCTCTTTCTTGTAATTATTTGTGTGAAATAATTACTTAAAGTGGTAACAGCAACATTAAATATCCCAAATATACTTTGAATTTAAATCAATTCTTTGTACATTAAAAATGGAGTTGTTACAGTCTACCCTCCTTACAAAAATTTCGTTCTCGAAATTTACAACTTTTATTTGAGGACTGGTTTACAAAGAGGTGAGGATATCTTGCACGCATTTCATCTTCCCTTTCCCAAGTGGATTCTCCTGGAGTGTCTTTCCTCCGCATTACTCGGACCAAGTTAACTTTCTTGTTCCGAAGTGTCTTCACTTTCCTGTCTAGGATCTCCACAGGCTGTTGCTCACAAGACAAGTCGGGCTGTATAGTGAGCTCGGAATGACCAAGAACATGGCTGGGGTCACTCACATACTTTCTGAGTTGGGATATGTGGAACACATTATGCACTCCTTCCAATAAGGGTGGAAGCGCTAAGCGGTATGCCACTTCACCGACTCGTTCGAGTATGTCGAACGGTCCAATATATCTCGGACTTAATTTACCCCGTCTTCCAAATCGGATCACTCCGCAGTTCGGATATATCTTCAAGAATATGTGATATCCTGGCTGGAACTCCAAGTGTCGTCTCTTCGCATCAGCGCAGTGTTTCTGTCGATCTTGGGCTATGCGCATTCTTTCCCTGATAGTACGAACCACATCAACGGTCGCTACTATCATCTCTGGTCCAAGAAGTTCCCTATCTCCGATGTCGTCCCAACTTAATGGTGATCGACACTTCCTTCCATACAATGCTGCAAAAGGTGCCATTCATATGCTTGCTTGGTATCTGTTATTGTATGCGAACTCCACAAGATGCAGGTGATCTTCCCACGATCCTTTGAAGTCTAGCATACACGCTTTGATCATAACCTCCAAGATCTGAATAGTTAGTTCCGACTGACCATCTGTTTGTGGATGATAAGCCGTGCTGAAGTTCAGATTTGTTCCCAAGCTTGCTTGCAGACTCTGCCAAAATTGCGATCGGAACCTGGTGTCACAATCGGAGACAATGCAGACCGGTACTCCATGAAGTCTCATAATTTCCTGTATGAGTTCATGGGTGTCAGAGATAGTACATTATGAAGAGTTTAAATCTTAATTAGATTATTACCTCCATGTACTTTTTTGCTAGTGTCTCAGTTGATTGGCCAACTCGAAATGGGATGAAGTGAGCCGACTTTGTGAGTCGATCCACAATGACCCATATAGCATCGTTACCCTTTGTGCTGCGAAAAAGAGCAGTCACAAAATCCATCGTGATGTGTTGCCACTTCCACTTTGGGATTAGTAACGGTTGAAGTAGTCCAGCTGTCCTGTGATGTTCAGCCTTTACTTGCTGACACACCAAGTATTTTGCGACACTTCTGGCTACTTCACGCTTCATTCCATGCCACCAATAATTTTGACGTAGATCTTTGTACATTTTGGTACTTCCTGGGTGTACTGAGTAGGGAGAGCTGTGAGCTTCTTTCATTAATTCTTCCCGTACAGGACATTTTGGTACACACAATCTGCTGCCGTATCTTAAAGATCCGTCTTCATGGATGATGAAGTATGTTCTGAGTCTATTCTCCACTTATTCTCTGATCCTTTGCAACTTAGCATCACTTGCTTGAGCTGCTTTGATCTGATTGACAATGGTTGATTGAACTTGTAGATTCATCAAACTTGAAGCATTACCTGGCATGACTACCTCAATCTCCATCTGATGCAAGTCTTGCTGAAGCTTCCACTGAGCGGTGAGATTCATCGATAATGGTTGGCGACTAAGAGCATCAGGTACTACATTCACCTTCCCTGGGTGATATTGCAAGTTGATGTCAAAGTCCGCCATGAGTTCTAACCATCTTCTCTGCCGCATATTCAACTCCTTTTGAGTAAACACGTATTTCAAACTTTTATGATCTGTGTAGATGTTCACTCGTTCACCAAGTAGATAATGGCGCCAAATCTTGAGAGCAAAGATGACGGCTGCCAACTCCAGATCATGCGTCGGATAATTGCGCTCATGAGTCTTCAGTTGTCTTGAAGCATAAGCCACAACTTTATCGTGCTGATATAGAACACATCATAATCCCTTACTGGATGCATCACAATGCACTTCGAATCCTCCAGATTGATCTGGTATTACGAGAATAGGCGCTGATGTCAACCTTGACTTGAGTTCTATGAAAGCTTGTTCGCATGCTTCTGACCACACAAATTCTTCATCTTTACGTGTGAGCTTGGTCAGGGGTGTTGCTATCTTCGAAAATCCCTCAATGAACCTTCTGTAATATCCAGCTAAACCCAAGAAACTCCGAATATCCTTCACTGACTTTGGTGTAGGCCATTCGCTCACTGCTGCAACTTTTGCTGGGTCCACAGAAATTCCTTCTCCTGATACGATGTGTCCAAGAAAACCAACTTGCTTTAGCCAAAACTCGCACTTGCTGTACTTGGCATAGAGGTTATGTTGTCGAAGAGTTTCCAGGACAATTCGTAGGTGCTCTGCATGCTCTTTCCGACTTTTAGAATACACCAGGATGTCGTTGATGAAGATGACAACAAACCTGTCTAAGTACTCCCGGAAAACTTGATTCATTAGGTTCATGAATATTGCTGGTGCATTGGTCACTCCAAATGGCATCACTAGAAATTCGTAATGTCCATAGCGAGTTCTGAAAGCTGTTTTGTGAATATCAGCGTCTTTGACCTTCACCTGATGATAACCTGAACGAAAATCCAATTTAGAGAAAACACAAGATCCACTTAGTTGATCGAATAAGTCATTGATGCGCGGAAGTGGATACTTGTTCTTTATAGTGACTTCGTTCAAGGCTCTATAATCGATGCACATTCTGTATGAACCTTCCTTCTTCTTCACAAGTAATACAGGTGCTCCCCAACTTGAAGTGCTGGGACGAATCCATCCTTTCGCCAATAATTCGTCCAACTGTGTTCGAACTTTCTTCAACCTTTCAGACTTAATCTATAAGGTGCTTTGATCACCGGTTGTGCTCCTGGTACTAAATCAATGCTGAATTCAAGAGCTCGATCGGGAGGCAAACCTAATATATCGTCAGGAAATACATCGTTGAACTCTCGAACTACCTCTGGTCTTGATTCTTCTTCCGCTTGAGCTGCTGCAACTACTGCTTCCCTTGGCTTACTTAGCTCCAGGGTACGGTCTCCGCTTTTGAAATAGAAGACCGGATGGTCTGGAATCTCGAATACTACCCTCCTTTGACGACAGTCGATGGTAGCATAAAAAGTTCCAAGCCAATCCGTTCCTAGAACCACATCGAAGTTCGGTATGTCCAGTACTTTGAAGTCAGCATAAAACTCTCTGCTGCAGACGACGACTGGACACAAGATGTATCCCATGATTTCCTTTAGAACGCCATTTCCTGAACTGACATTCCAGCTGGATACAAGCGGAGAGACTGGAATCGCATGGGTTCGGACGAACCATTGCGACATAAAGCAGTGCGATGCTCTAGTATCAAACAGTACTAGTGCAGGTAGTGAGGCTACTAAGATTGTACCTAAAGTATGTGGGATATGTTTTAGGTATATGGAAAGTGTGTAGATAAACAAGACTAAAAGAAAAGTTTGAGAAGAAAAGTTTACTAGTGATGACTTGGCCAGTGGCCTCAGCTTCTTCCACGGACATCGTGAAAGCCTAGCGCTTTGGTACATTCCTCCTGGTCTGAGGAGCATTCCTCGGAACGTTCCTTTGAGCTTGAAGGAACTGACGAGGAGGTGGTGCAGCTTGTAGTCCTCTGGGTGGTGCAGGTAGTGCAGGTCTTGGAGCAGGGGCTTGGATAGCCGGGCGCTGTGGGTAATTGTTTGCTGGCCTGAGTGCAGCAACTGGGTTTTGCCTTTGGGGGCAAGACCCAATATCATGAGTAGCTGAGCCACAGACTAAGCAAAGACGGTTGGCTCGCCGGCAGTCTTTCATCATATGTCCGGCTCTCTTGCAGTAGGTGCAAAAGGCTGGGCTGGGACGATGGTTCGGTACTCCGTGTCACCTTGGCACAAAAGGTGGCCCGGACGAGGCTCCTCCTGCCATCTGGTTGGCAGGGCGCTTAACTCCTGCAGACTGAGGTCTGCCCCTTACTTTTATCACTGCCTCATAACTGCGGGCAGCTTCAAGAGCTTCCTCATGAGTCGGAAATTTCCCTGTGGCTAGTGCGGCCTGAATTTCCGTGTCCAAACCTTGTTGAAAGCGACGGGCTCTGATCTCGTCCGTCGGTATCAAATGTGCCGCGAATCTGTTTAAAGGATTGTGTTAGTTGTGTATTATGTGATATTTAAAAATTGAACTATTGTGACATATCTTACCGGCTTAGCATGGTGAATTCAGCGTCATATTCATCCACTGACTTGTCCCACATCGAATCTTGTTGTAGATGAATGAACTGCTGCTCCATGGCAAACCTGGCAGTCACAGGGAAGTACTTCGCGTCGAACTTCTCGCGAAAATTCTTCCATTCAATAGGCTGTACAAGACAGATTTCTTCCGCCTTCCACCAGTTGCGAGCATTGTCCGTGAGCTGCAGTTTCGCCACACGGACCCAAGCTATGTCTGGCACTTGTGCTGCCGCCAGATCATCCTCTATACTCTGTGCCCATTCCTCAGCTTCAAGTGGGCTTCCCTTTCCAGAGAACGGCTTGGGATGTAAAGCCCTGAATTGCTTTACCCCAGGAGCGTCAGTCTCGGGACGGCTCAGGAGTTGTTGCTGTCCCTCAAGAAGGCTGCGGATCGCTTCAAGTAGCACTGTTTGCTCGGTGGGTGGCACAGGAACAGTAGGAACGATTGGTAGTGGAGGTGGATGTGTGTTGTTGACGTTGGTGCCGGTGTTGTTCGGGGAATCCATAACCTTGAAGAAAAATTTGGGTTAGGACAGATTCAAGTACATGAAATAATAAGATTCAAGGAATATGAAATTGTAAGATTCAAGGAACATGAATTGTAAAGAATGTTTTAGTTGCTGGTTCTTGTGTTATATTGCTTAGGTTGTTCACGCAGAACAGAACTGCATGATAGGGTTTCATACAGTTATGACCTGCATGGGCCGCCAACAAAACCTGTCACGCTCCGCTTCCCAGTATACGGTGAAGGGGACGCAACTGGTCCGCTACGTATATACTCAGAAGTACATACGCTAAGCGTATCTAAGCAATATAAAAATAAATACACAAGAGACAAGATAAAATAAAAACAACAACTTTTATTTATTAACATTCTTTTGTACAATGCATGAAAATGAAATACAACTGAAATAAAAACGATGCCTAAACAGTGGCATAACAGGAAATGAAAAGTACTGAATGGAAAAGTGTACAATGAAACTAAAGTGCTGGATCTTCGGCAAACTGCTCCAAGTCTTCTGCAGATGGCTCGATCTCTGCCGGGTCCAAACCACCTGACGACATGCAAAGAAGAAACAAATAGAATGTCATCAGCGAACAGGTCGCTCGGTAAGTCCCAAAGATAAGAGGAAAGTAGAATAGACGGAATAAGAAGATATCTTTTAAAGTTGTATGTAATGTTGTGTTAACGGTGTTGTTTGTAGCTTGGTACAGAAGGATACCAGTGTATACGAGAGGGGTCTCTATATGCTAGAGATCAGGGCAAACGGAATGTACAAGGAACCGTTAAGCCACGGTACAACAGCAACGGAATATAGATTAGGTGTCTTAATCTTACCGCCTCGTGCCACTTTTAACACCTTCCGTACCAATCTACCTCTTAAACCCCTTAGTGTTTTGATTGTATTGTTTGTCTTGTAAATTGTATTGATTGTATAATTGATTGACTGACCGAAACCATGATATCGGTAAACGGATATGACCGTAGAATCATGTAAATGAAATAACTGGAGAACCATGTAAGTGGATTGTATATTCATGGTTCGGTTCGGTCAAGTTATATAGATTGATAATTGGATTTGTGGATTCATGTTGAAGATTGTAGATTGACCTGAACCATGTTCAAGTCAGATCATAATCAGACTCAAATCCGAGTCAGAAAATTTGAAATGTAATCGAAGTCTTGATTATTTTTTAAATCTATAATTGCTAAGGTCCTTAGAGTAATTTATAAACTTGAGGGGGTTTTATGAAAAAATACTTTTATATACTTTTCAAAATACTCCCCAAGCATTTATTATTTGTCTATAGAGTTGTAATGAGTGTGGATTTTACATTGTGATATTTCTAGTGAAAATATCCTAGTTTCATACATAAAGGTATTTATCTGTAATATTGGTTTATGTGGAATTTATGGTATTTTAATGTAAAATTGATTCTTGTGATTCTTAGAAAAAGGTGGAATATTTATATCATAATAAAATAGGTATTTTAATGATAAATATACATATATTTATACAAAAATAATTTTAATAAATATTTTATATTCTAGAAAATCTCATTTTCTTAAGATGTCGTATTTTAAATCTTTCGAGACCGAATGCTTCTTGCGGAGGTCTGAATCTCGCACCACTAAGCCCGATGATGTGCGATAATCCGCACCATCCCGAACGGGTTCCCCAAAATGGGTTGTAGCGGCGCTTTGCAAAAATTGTAAAATACTAAATCCTTTAGAAAACGGTTTTATAAAGTAATTGGTATTTATTTGTAAAAATGTTAATTTTCCGTATTTTAGGTTCTAGGGCTTCCTAATCAACTAGACTATTTCTAAATGGTCTAAACGACAAGTTGTTAGATGCCTCAAATCACCTCTTCACCGCCAATTGTGGCCAGGTAAGTACAAGTGAAAAAAGGAGGGATCCGTTCACGAATCACCGTGAGACGGGCCTTTTAAAGTTACCTTTCTCACTTGCCTAGCCTAGACACCACAAAGTCAGGTTTAGATAAATGTCCGATGTTCACAACTTATCGTATTTTCATAATAAAATGTATTTATTTAAAAGTGTATCAACTCTAAATCTTTTAGAAATAGTTTTATTAAATATATGGTATTTAAATGAAAAATGTTGTTTTCTCGTATTCTTAGTTTTCGATGGTATCGTGCTGGGTTGTTTATGAGTGTGTGAGGAGCTAGGTCGTTACCTCTTGATTCACTTAAGGTATAGCAAGGTTAATAGGATTAAATATGGAATCGAAACATTGTGGTATTTAAGTGAAAATACGATAAATTGATAAAGCTATCATTTCATGTGATGAAACTTGTTCAAATTGTTTGATTAGTGTTTAATAGTCAACATGAGGAAGTTTAAGGATGATTGTATTGGTGAGAAGTGGAATTTTATAGAAAACCGAATCGGAAATCGGATTTGTTCCGATTCCGTCGGGTTTTGTAATTTCGTATTTTTGAGAATAGGAAAGAGAGATAGAACGGGACTTACGGGTTTTGATTATACAAAGGAGTGTGGGGGGAACTAAAGAGATTGTCGATGCGTTGCGTCGTCGTTGGTAGTTCCTAAAAACGGTCACCGGAATTTCCGCCGGAATTTCGTCGGAGCTTCGTCTCGAGCTTGTTTTCAAAGTACACAACTCTTAGAAAATTTTTGAGAGAGTGGGCTCAGGATTTTGGGATGAGAGGGTAGAGAGTAGGGGGTGTATTTATAGGGTAGGCTAGGGGTAGGGTAGGTGAAGGGTTTTAAATAAAAAATGTGTGAAAATCATTAAAAATTGTAGTAAATGGGGGATATTTAAGTATCGGGAACCGATCCAATAAATTAGAGTATGCAGGGAGGTTAGGAATACGAAAAGGCATATCTTTGGTGTTGACGACTCGGCCGTCCGGCCGAGTCCCGAGTCGGGCCGAGTCGGAGTGTCGGGAGAGGGGGGGTCTCGTGGGGTAAGCACTGGTATATTTAGATTTTAAAGTTCAGTTCAAGTTTTGGGAGTTATGGTGTGTGGACTGTTGGGCTTCCAAAGAATTTTAAACAAAATAAATACAAAAAAATAATGTGGGGCATGAGATTTGAACTCTGGTGGCTTGGTTCAGCAGTACAAGGTATTACCATTGAGCTACAAGCTCCTTCTTGTAATTATTTGTGTGAAATAATTACTTAAAGTGGTAACAGCAACATTAAATACCCCAAATATACTTTGAATTTAATTCAATTCTTTGTACATTAAAAATGGAGTTGTTACAATTATAGTCCCAAAGAACAGCCCAGTAGTGGCATGAGTTACTTGCTCCACTGGCATCTTGAACAGGGAGGCCGCTTGGGGCCCTTAGGTTACACCTCCAGATGAGGCGGAACGGGAGTTGCAGTTGGAGCTGGAGCAGTTAGAGGCCATTGATGTTATGTTTTCTGCACGGGAGCAAAACCAAATCTTAGTACCTCGAAGCAAGGGCAACCATATCAAACCGCGATTGGTTCGCGAACACGACACACGGAGTGTGGAGTGGAAAGAGGAAAAGGTCCCACCGGACGTGCCAGAATCTGTTCTCCGCCGAATACCGGGAAGACAAACGTCTTGCCTAAATTTGGGACAGATGCTATTTGGTTTTATCCGTCCACCTCTCTGAAGATGCCAAGTTGATTTATGACACCGTATATCGGAGGTTTAGACGGATGCGGCCGTTGTAGCAGACTCCGTCAAATTCCCCCTCGTTTGAGGGGTTTTTGATTGTGGGGACGCTCTTCCCTGCAGGCGCAAGCCCCTACAGTTAATTACGCTACCGCATCACGGCAACAACTTTCTCCTTCTCCAGATGGTCACTTCGTGTCGTGTGTGTTTGTTTTATTTTTGGTTGCCCGTGGATTGTATACGGAGACTAATTTATGTTGTCGCCCATAGGGCATGGATTAGTCCAAATCCGTATTTTCTTAGATTTGGGTTTTGGGTTGGGTTTAAGGATCGTTAATCTCATTTGAGACTAAGATCAACTTAAACGTTTGTTAAGGATACGCTAGTCTAATTTTAGACTAAGATCAACTCAATAGGATCATTTAGATCCAACAAAAGAGCATTTGGGCTCTATTGTTTTAGTTTAGGGACATTACGGTCCATTAGTTTAAGGATGTTTCGGTCCAATGTTAGTTTAAGGACATCTCGGTCCAAGGTTAAGGACATCATAGTCCATGGGTTTAAAGACCCCACAGTCCGAGGTTAAGGATATCATAGTCCATGGGTTTAAGGACCCCACAGTCTAGTTTAAAGACGTCATAGTCTATAAATATATGGTTGTCGGGACCCGTCACCTCTTTGAAGACGTTGAAGGATTACAACGACAAATATCAAAGGAGTGAAGAGATGTACCCTTGAACCGATTTTGGTTGAAAGATCTGTAGTCCCATTTGGGACTAAGATCAAAAGATTTATGAGCATATGGGCTCAATTAATCTGAGTTGAGAACTTATGGCCAATCTTGGGCTAAGTCCAATCAAGTTAAAACGTTTAACATTTTATTTTGGGCTATTTGAGCATTTATTTGTGCTTGGCCCTTTTAACAATACTGAGCATTGATTTGGATTCTGACAATATTTTTGTCTTTTATTGAATGCTGAGCATTCATCATAACTCTGGGGTTTATTAAAGAACAATTTATGTTCTATCAACGCAGTGCATGGTGCACTTGGCGCTTTGCGCCAGTCAGAGAGCGCAGTGCGCTTCTGCCAAATAGCGCACACATGAGGGACACGTGTTGCGCTTGGCGCTAGCGCCAGTTAATGAGCGCAGAGCGCTAGTTTATGAGCGCATTGCGCTAATTGCTAAGTAGCGCACACGTGAAGGACACGTGGTGCGCTTGGCGCTGAGCGCCAGTCCAAGAGCGCAAAGCGCTAGTTCAAAAGCGCAAAGCGCTAGCTATTAAGTGGTGCACACGTGAGGGATACGTGGTGCGCTTGGCGCTGAGCGCCAGATCAGGAGCGCTGAGATGCTTCTTTTTAATATGGAGCACTAAGGCTCTTTTATGCAGCGCTATGCGCTGAGAATTAAATTCTCCTTTAAGAAACTTTGTCTTGTGGATCTAAGAACAAAGTTCTTAGTTTTACAGGCGATATTTCAATCTCTTCTATTGATTGAAAGGCTTTGCCTTTACGGATCTATGATCCTTAAGAGAATTGAATTATTCTCCCTCCTTTTTATAATGAGATATTCATGATCTCTTTGTGTAAAAGACCTTAGTCTTGTAGATCTATGATCTGTGAGAAGAATTATGTTTTTCTTTTTCTTTTATGATAAGATCTCTTAATCTTTTTGTGAAAGACCTTGGCCTTTTTAGATCTATAATTTTTAAAGAAGCGAATTCCTTTTTTTAATTATGAGATGATTTCATCTCTCTGTTCATTTTTTACCTCGAAAAAACTCTTCTTTTTCTGAGAGCTTGGCTCTTCTTCCTGAGATCTCTCAAAGCTTATGGGGGGTTTTCTTTTCTCTCTTTTTTTTTCCTTTTCCTGTTTTTTTTAGACTTGAAGTCTTGGGGCCTTTATATAGGGCAAGCTGATCAGTTCAATCAGGTAAGAAGATCTTTTCTCCAATTGATTTGGGGATTTCCCCACCGTTGGATCTTTGATCCAAGAGCTTCTGATTTACAGAAGGCAATCTTCTTGTTATTAACAAGATTGGGAAATCTTTTCCATACAGAATTTATTCTGTATTTTGGTGATTTTTAATCACCATTGGATCATTGATCCAACGGTGCTCTGATTTGCAGAGCACAATCTTGTTGTTTGGAAAGATTTCGAGGAATATTTTCTTAACAGAATTTAATTCTGATTAATTAATGATTTATCATTATTATTGGATCTTTGATCTGACGGTGGAGAGCTTTTAGTTCCAGCGCTAGCGCACCCGTGCTTTGCACGTGGTGCACTGCTTAGAGGGCAGCGCACTTAGCACTAGCGCATCCGTAATTTGCACGTGGTGCGCTGCTTAGAGCGCAGCGTACCTAGCGCTAGCGCACACGTGCTTTGCACGTGGTGCACTGCTTAGGGCGCAACGCACTGAGCGCTAGCGCATCCGTGCTTTACACGTGGTGCGCTGCTTAGAGCACAGCGCACCTAGCGCTAGCGCACACGTGCTCTACACGTGGTGCACTACTTAGGGCGCAGTGCACACTTGGCGCTGTTTCTGAAGCGTTGCTTCATTTCAAAATTTTAATTTTGAACAGAGCTTTGCTCTGATTGGGAGAAATAGCTCTATCTTTTCAGTTTTTCATATCCCGAAAGTCGCGATTGCCCAACCATTTCGGCTATTTATTGCGGTGCCCAATCATTTCAGCTATTTTTATATTTTTACTCGCTGCTTTTTATTGCGAGTTGCCCAAACATTTCGGCTGTTTCATATGCATATTTTTTGCTCGCTGATTTTTATTGCGAGTTACCCCATCATTTCAGCTATTTTATATGATTTTGTTGCGAGTATGGAACTTAAGATCTGGTACCGATCTTGGCTTCAGCATCGCTGCGACCGGAATATTGCCAGGAGCGAATCATCATTTGCCTTGAAGGGACTTGGAGCTTGACACCTGTTTAGGCATCAGCATCGCTACCACTGGAATATTGCCAAGAGCGAATCATCATTTGCCTTTGTCGATTTGAACAAAGATGACTTAGTAAACAGGGTTAGGATCCTGTCGACTAAGCTTTTTTGACTTTATGAGCCGTAAGGGTCTCATAAAGGTTTTTCTTCATACGAGTCGTGAAGATCTCGTAGGTGTATGTTCTTCTTAGAAGTCGTGATGACTTCTAAGCGATGTTTTCCCTTGCAAGTCGTAAGGATCTTATAAGAGTGTTTTCTCCTTATAAATCGAGAGGACTTATAAATGTCATTCACCGTATGGGATATTTCTCGCCATTGGTAGAACTTGGTAACGGAGTATTTATTCGTGCCCGTGGATTGTATACAAGGGTCAATATCGGACCGCTTTTAGTGCAACTCGGGGAATGTGGTGGCTTAAGAACGGGTTTGGATCCCTGTAGCTTAAGGCTTTTGAATTCTATGAGCCGTGATGGTTTCATAGGGGGAGTTTTCCTTACGAGTTGAGATCTCGTAAGTGAAAGTTTTACGAGATTGCGCTCTTCCGGTTTTCACAAACTCGCCGGTAGCCCTGCTGTTTTTACTCACGGCGCCCTTTTGGGTTTTCATCCGTACCCATTTTTCTTGTGGACATACCGTTTTTTTATCATCGGTTTGCCAATGGGACTTGAGTTGCAGTCTTCGCCGTTGGAGTTTTGATTGCAATATCGATTTCAAGAGAGGATATTGCCGTATTTGGGGCGATGCACCATGTTTGAGGCGGCACCCTAGTTTAAGGACATTCCGGTCCATTGTTAGTTTATGGACATCTCAGTCCATGGCCAGTTTAAGGACGTAGTGATCCATTGTTACCATTTTCGAGGCAACGGATCTTCTGGATACTAATTTCAGGGTTCTGACTCAAGAAGATAGCAAGAGGACACGGACGTCGTCATCTATCATTGACCTGAATCGTAACCCATTAGGCGTATGATCTTTTGAGGAATCGGCCATTTATTGGTCGGAAGGGTCTTTCGCCATGCATATCCATGCGCAGGTAGGCCCCATTTTGGTAGACCTTGTCTATGATGTACGGGCCCTCATAATTCGGCTCGAATTTCCCCAGTTTTTCACGATTGGGAATCATAGGTCGTTTGGCAACTAGCACGAGCTCGCCTTGGCGGAATGTTCTCGGCCTAGTCAGTCTTTCGTATGAGCGCGTCATCCTTGCCTTGTAAGCTTCTAGATTTTGTTGCGCCATGAGGCGAGTTTCATCGAGGGCGTCGAGCTCCTCAAGCCGAAGATGGGCATTTTCTTCATCCGTCAGCTCGTATCGAACTGCTACCCGTAGAGAAGGGAGTTCTATTTTCAAAGGAAGGACTGCTTCCGTGCCGAATACCAACGCGTATGGGGTCGTATTCGTGGTTGTTTTGAATGTCGTCCGGTACGCCCAGAGAGCTTCGTGCGGCCTTTCGTGCCAATCGTTTTTGCTTTTGGACACCATTTTCTTTATAATCTTGGTCAAGGTCTTGTTGCAAGCTTCATCTAGACCGTTAGATCGGGGATTATAGATGGAAGAGTATCTCCAGTCTATTCTATACAGTTCTGCGAAGCGGCTGATTTTATGGCTCCTGTAGGCTGGTCCATTATCCGAGATTATCCGTCGCGGAGTGCCGAACCGGTAGATGACATGTGTCTTGAAGAAATGAAGAATATTCTCCGTCTTCCCCTCCCTTAGTGGTACTGCTTCTGCCCACTTTGAAAAGTAGTCAGTCGTTACCAATATGAACCGGTGTTCTTTGGATGATGCTGGCTCAATGGGGCCGATTATATCAGTTTCCCATATTTCGAGCGGCCAGCTAGCTACCGTTGGATGTATTTACATTATATTAAAAATAATTAATAAATTTATATGTTGATGCAATTTACATTATATTAAAAATAAAAATAGATGCCCTTTCAATAATTTGGAATCGGGCTGTCCCCTTTCCTTGTAAATGATTACACACATCTATCAATCTTGGAATTCGATTTCTGCACCGTGGAGTTCTCCATTGCCGCATATTTTGTCGGTTCATAATATCTCCACCTTATCGGGTCTACATACATGTCGGATCCATTTCGTGCTTTATTTGTTCTTTTAATTTTTAAAGAAATTGAACTGGTGATGTCTCTTAGGAAAAAAAAATAACCATTTTACCTATTGACAAACTAGTTTTTGCACGTGAGATTCATGTATCCGATTTAACTAAGCACCATGTTATTTAAATGCTGAGGTTTTAGAATAAAATTTTAGAGACGATTTCCTGGTCCGTTTTCATTTTAATGCCCGCATATATACACACATGTGTGTGTGTGTTTTTTAATATAATTTTGTGATTTAGGGAAAATTACAAACTTTACTAACTGCAAATGAGATGTATGTCCTTCAAAGAATGATATATCAAAGTTGTATGCTATGCACTTTTTATGCTTTTTATGCATATATTAAGCAGCTAGCCTATCGATGGTTTAATTATTTTTTTGGATCCTATAGTTGGTTTAATTAGATGTGTTGTGGTTTCGATTGTATCTCATATATAGGCGCTATTATTGAATAAATAGAATACTATGCCAAGTTTTCTAGGCTCAAGGGGAAACCCTCTCAATATTTGGCCCAAAAAGAAACTCCCTTAACATTTGGAAACCAGTATTTTGCCTTGCGTTAAATTTGTTATTCTAAATTTTCGCGACTTGACGAAAATACCCGCGGCTTCCTCTAAATTTCTTTTACTAAATGGTCTCTCAAAGCTTAGCTAATTATAGAAAACCCTCCCAATATTTGATAATTACTATTTACTTTCCAAAACCTTTAAGTTGTTACATTTTACCATCTCCAAGATTTTCATCCAAAAATAACATTGTCATTAGGAATTTTTTTAATACCTTCTCGATTTCATTTGAGAATCCGTATTTTTTTTCTATTACAAAGCTCTCTCCCCCAATTACCCTCGATTTCATTTGAGAATCCATATTTTTTTTCTATTACAAAGCTCTCTCCCCCAATTACCCTCGATTTCATTTGAGAATCCATATTTTTTTTCTATTACAAAGCTCTCTCCCCCAATTACCCTCGACTCATCCTCATTCAATATAGGTTTTCAACTTACCCTGAACTTGTGAATCTGACCACATTCGCATTCCACTAGTACACGGGAAGAGAAATTGAGATTGAATATCCTACTTCCATGACGCATTTAGATTTGATAAAGTAAATCTTTAGTCCTAATTTTGATTTAGGGGCGAACTTGAGGATTTTAGATTTAAAAGAGGGGTTTAGGGTTTAAGCCCTTGCCCTGAGCTATATGCCCAACGAAATGAAAGAAAGGGAAATTTTTTTGGCAAGTCGAGGGAACTTTTAGAAACCATTTAAAGTTTTGAAGGAGTAAGGTAATTATCAAGTATTGGGGGGTTTTCGGTTTTTAGCCAAGTTTTGAGGCACCATTTAATAAAAAAATCCAATTTTTATTTTTATTTTTTGTTTTGTAGTGGCATATTTGTCAAGCCATGTAATTTTTGGAGGAAAAACTTGACGGCACTTAAGTGAGGGAGGAAAAGTGGAAGTTTTCAAATGTTAGATGGTTTTCTGCTTTTAGACCAAACATGAGGTGGGTTCTGCATTTAAGTCCATGTTTTTAAATATAAGTAATGAGGTCCAATCTCTTCATTTCAAGAGGGCTCTTACAACTGTGGTCCATATATGCACCCAACAGGCCAACAACTTCCATTTAATTACTATATGTTTTGTTTTTTTAAAAGAAAAATCTCAATGCACTTATATATGCTATTTAATAATTATCCAAGAGTTTAATTAAAACATCTTATGGTTGATTGATTTTCCTAGTTTGAATCAATTTGCAAAATTTAACCGTCCAGCCCAAATTACATGTCCAAATTTTATAATTTGGCCATATACCTACAAATTAAAATAATTTCAATAAGCAATCATCATGCCCTTTAACAAAATCGAATTATTGAAAGGTCGAGCGAGAAAAGTCTACCATCCATTTCCACAAAGTTTATTTGAGTACTTAAGCCCTTTATTTAACACATTTTGAAGATATTGTAAATCTTTTAATTGGAGCCCTAATAGCGATAAGTGTAGCTTTCGATTCGTCTATGGCTGCGAAGAAATTGTAGAGCGAAGACATGTGAATGCAAAAACAATGTCCAATCAAGAGTAGGATCCAAACACCTTTGTGTGTGTGTGTGTGTATTCCTTTTTTAGAATATAAAATTTAGATTTCTCAATTCTTATCATAACTTTAGACTCGCCATTTAGAAATTATATCAATTCACATATTACACTAAATCCATGAAATTCTACAAAGAAAATAAGGTTCTCACTGTAAGGGACCTATGCCTAGCTCTTTTTATTGGATGCGAACCGATCAAAAATCAAATCAGTAACCTTTCATCTTGAAAAAGGAAAAGTTGAACCGCATGAAGAGTATCCAATTGGTCTACTCGTATGTCTTATGACCAACGGTCGAGGGGTGTTTATATCTCACCTTCAACCTTTCATTATTGTATTATTATTACTTTGTAGTTGGCTTGATTGATTTCCAATCTGTCCACAACCAACTACAGAGAAAGGGAAACATAAAAGGTATCATCCCCAATGTTCACTTTTCCACATTTATTATTTGGGTAAATTGTTGAAAAACTCCGGACCCAAGAAAAACCTGTCAAAAAGTCCTTGAGCTTTTTGAGCATGTTAAAAAACCCTAGTCCAGTCACTTTTTCCCTCATATACTCACAGTAGTGAGTACTTTAGTATATCCCAAAAATGCCCTTACCCCCATACATTCACAACCGTTCAAGATTTCTCCTCATTCTCTCTCTCTCTCTCGCTCGATCAAAGAGAACCCAATTCGCCTCTCGTTGTCGTCATCTTTACCATCGTTGTCCTCATTCTCTCGCTCGATCTTAAAGAACTCAATTTGCATCTCGTCGTCACTGCCTTTGCCATCGTCGTCACCGTCTTTGCCTTCGTCGTCGTCGTCGTCGCAACCTAGCCTCCTTAAGAAGCAATACAGCATAACACCAGAGACGACCGTTTGATCTTCGTCGATGGCAAGATAAAAATCTCCTTTTTGTGGGAAAAAAATAAAAGGGTGATTTTTATGAGATTAATTCTTTATCTGTATCAAAATTTCTTTCTTTTATTAATGGACTATGTTGATGGGTCTTTTAGATAGATCTTACAGTTTAATTTCTCTTTCGTTTCTATCTTCCCCTGTTTTAGTCTTTCTTTCTGTCTAATGAATAGTTTGGCCTATCTTCCTTTGCTGCTTACGCCTAAAAAACTAGCTATTTCATAGTTGCCACTGTTCACCGTCAGAGACGAAGACGAACCGGGATGGATCGTCTTGTCTGAATCTGGGGGTAGATGCTATTTGGACATATCCATCAATCTCTCCGAAAATACCAAGTTGATTTATGGCACCATATATCGGATGTTTGGACATACGCGACCGTTGTAACGGTCTTCATCAGATTCCCCCTCATTTTATGAGGTTTTTTTTTATTGTGGGGACGCTCTTCTCTACAGACGCAAGCCCCTACAGTTAATTACGTTACCGCATTACGATAACCAGTTTCTCCTGTTCCGGCAGTTCAATTCGTGTCGTGTGTGTTTGTATTTGTTTAGGTTGCCCGTGGATTGTATACGGAGTCTAGTTTATGTCGTCACCCGTAGGGCGCGAATTAGTCCAAATCTGTATATTTTAGATTTGGACATGGGTCAAGAATTTGCTTAACGTGGTTTTAAACTTAAGTTGTATATTCCTACAGTTCAGAAATATTTTGTTTTATTTAAGGACCATTAATTTAGTTTAAAATTAAGGTCAACTTAAATATATAAGTGAGCATTTGGGCTCAGTTTGTTTTCGCTGAGGATACGTTAGTCTTATTTGAGGCTAAGATCAACACAATAATATTTTAGAATTATTTTTACTTAAAATCCAGCAAATGAGCATTTGGGCTCAGCTGCAAAAAAACTTCAGAGATTTAGTCAATTTGGGTTTAGTCTACTTATTCTTTTTCTTTTTCATTCAAAAGTGCTAAGTACTTATTTGGGCTCTATTTGTTTAGCCCTTTTCTTTTTATGAAAAAGTGCTAAGCACTTATTTGAGCTCTGATGCTCACATATATGTCATGTGAAGCATTCAGTCATGGGCGCTGCCTAATGAATGTCGAACACTTTAATCCTTTTGACTAAATGTGAAGTGCTGAGTATTTCCTATGGCGTTCACGTGAGGTGCACGTGCGACACTAGGCGTTGCCCAATTAGTGCTAAGCACTCAGCCGTTTTGATTGTATATGGAGTGTAACAACTCAAACTTTCTGTACGATTTTTTTTCAAAATACAGAAAGGGACACCTAAGTCTGAACACGAGTTATAAGCTTGTTTTGCTTTTGAACAACAAGAAAGAGCTTTTAGCTCACTGGTAAAGTCTTGCACTGCTTAGACAAAGAATCTGAGTTCAAATCCCATCAGCCACATTATCTTTTTATTTTAATTTTTTAATCTTTTTAGAAGCCCAAGAGTTTACACGTGCACAACACGTAAAACCAAGGATCACAGATCATTTAAACATGTACACTGAAGTATACCAATCGACCCCGACATGTGGCCTAAACCCTAGCCCCACCCGACAGTACAAAACCGGCGACACACAAACAAAGACCCGGCACCGCCGGTTTAAACCGACGGTATTGCCCCCATCTCTTCATTTCTGCAACCTTTCCTCTACCCCACTCCTTTCACACTGCTTGTTTTCTCTGCATTCACACAGAGAACTTTAAATCACCCATTTAATTCCTTTTAAATGTATTTTTAATTCTCAAATTCATCACCCCTAAACCCTAATTTTCTCTATAAATACCCACTCCATTTTACACCCCTCTCACTCAGAATTTCTATTACAAAAACTATGCCAAATTCCCAAGTTTTTTAGTGTACAAGTGGAGTTAGCGAAAGGCGAAACTCCGAGAAGATTCCGGAGACGAAACGACGCCCTGAAGTTTTCTTTAGGATCCCCTCTCTCTCCTCTTGACCCCAAGCCAGTAAGTCCCATTTCCCCCTCTCATTTTCATCTTTAAAATGTTCCATTTCTAAAATCCGACGGAAGCGGAGTTAGTCCGACTTCCAATTCGGTTTTATTTAAAAACTTCACTTTTCTTTAACAAGATAAAACCATATTCTCATATGTTAATTAATAAAAATTAACAAACTCAATAAAACCATTTTCATATCAAAATAATCATTTTGTGACATTTATCGCATTTTTACATAAAAATACCACAAACTATCCATTTCGACATTATAATCTTTATTCCTTACTATACCTATAGATAGTTCACGAGGTAATGACCTACCTCATCACAACACACATCTCGATCATAGCACGATTGATTTTAGGACAATAGAATACGAGAAATACAACTTTACAAATAAATACCCTAAACTTACAAACCCGTTTTCTATAAAAAGATGTATTAAACATTTCCATACAATTGCGCCCCTACAACCCATTTTGGGGACCCCGTTCGGGATGGTGCGGATTATCGCACATTCTCGGGCTTAGTAGATCGAGATGCAGACCTCCGCAAGGAGCATTCGATTTCGATGGAATTTTTATGCATTTTTATTTAGAAAATGAGGTTTCTACAAGAAAATAAATAAATTATTTTCATTAAATATATATATAAATATATTAGTAAAATATATATTTTAATTATATAAATATTCCAAGTTTTCTAAATCAAAAGAATCACCATTACATGAAAATACCATCCAAATACAAAACAAGTACAACATTTCAAGAAAATACCATATACTATGAAACTAGGTTCTATTCATTAGAAATTTCACATTTATAAAATATATATTTATGAAAACCCTAAAGACCATAATTAAACACTTGAGGTGTATTTTAAAATTATGCCAAAACTATTTTTATATAAAACTCCCTCAAGTTATATTAAATTACAATAAGGACCCTAGTAAACATAGATTTAAGCGGGACCAGTCTCGTGAGCCTCAGGGAGCCGGAGATATGAGTACTTGCCTATTTAAGGTAGACAATCTAACAAACGGTGTTATCAACACGGTAATTGTCTTGGAAAAAGACACAAATCCTGCCGTTCATATGCAGCAGTTACCGATAACATCAAAACAATCAGGATTTCAAGTTCTTTTTAAAAAGTGTCTGACTCGGATTGAGTCTCAATATAATCAATCCGACTTGAATGCGATTCAAGTATAAAACCACAATTCAATATGAATCCATATACTCAATCTATTCAATCTATACCACTTGACTGAACCGAATCATGGATATACTCCATATACATGTTCATCCATTATATCCGTTCCATTTACTAATATCATGGTTTCGGCAAATTATCCATCTATACCATTTACTGTACGGTAGTGTTACATTCGTAGGAGTGTGAGCAGGCTTGCTTGTTGATCTTCTGATCGCTCAATACCCGGGTGGCCGTTACGTTTAGCAGGCCGCTTGCGGCTTGTGGGTGTTTGATATAATCATCACCTACTGCCGGCGTATTGACGAGTCTTTAGAAACCTACACAGAGATTTCCTGGTTCATGCGAAACGAAGTAGGAGCACATATGTGATATGTGCGTGACCGAAATTAATGCGTGTATGTGATACCGCATTCAATTCTCGCGATATGTGATATCGGTCAGTTATACGTTATATAGCCGAGTTATCGGATCAAGTGTTGATTCGATAAGTTGTTAAATTTGATATTAGTCGGTTGTATGTGATATAGTCGGATTATTAAATCAGGTGTTGATTTAATGATTTAATGTATAATTATATATATTTGATATATTAACTTATATTAACTAATATTAGCCCACTTAAGAATTCTTTTTCTCACTTGTGTATACTTAGTATATATGTGATATATATTAATGTACAACTATTGTGTCATGCTTGATGCCACATGCAACATGAATGTATGAGACTTATACCATGGTTATGATAATGCTAAGGTTTTTATTTATCTTGGTAATTCACAAATTAGTGGTTATTAGTCACATGGTTGAACCTTGTAGAAGCTTGTAAAACCATTGACCAAGTCCACTCATTTTGTTTTACTTGAATATATTTATTAACCCAACCATTATTGTTAACCCATGGTTTATTCTCTACATGGGTTAGTGTATGACACTATCTCACCCATGGTTGCTATTCTCACCTCAAGAGTTCATTCTCATTCTTCACTTGAGCTTTTTCTTCCTCATGAGAAAGCTCACTAGCTTTTCTAAAGGTGAGAAAATATTGTGAGAAAAAGAAAACTAAAGAGAGCTCATTTCCTACTTCATCATTTCCTACTATTAGCCATTTAGTTTAGGGTGTTTGCTTCATTAATTCACATATTAGTGAAGAGGTAGCATGAGCTTGAGTCTTCTCGACATAGATCATGTTCGTCCTCGAAGACTTCTTGCAAGCTTGTTCATTTCTCCAAAGAAACCCATACTAGAGTTCGGTAGATCACTACTCGTAGCGAAGGTACTACTACACGGAGCTTTAGAAGTGAAGCACCGGTCTACAAAGGTTATATTTCTCATTCACTATACCTGCAAAGTCGTTTGCATGCTTATTGTTTATATCTCTAGTTAAAGATTCTAGGTTAGGGTTCTTTAGAACGGCAAAAATTTGAAAACGGCATGGACAATGCCTCCCGAAACCTTGCTGCCGCGCTAGGGAACCCTACATGATCTGCATCATAGTCCTGATAGTCAAGCCGACATCCTAAGGCCTTTATCAACATGCATATGAGAGACGGTATAATAATACCAGTGAACATGTTAAGATAAAGGCAACCAGATAGCATCCTATCATGCCGAGCAAGAAAGTCCTCTATATATATGTCCAAGCATCCACTATATCATACAATAATGGCCTCCAGGGCATACATATTCCTAACACGGTCTCCCATAGGGCAATTGAGGTTTGGGTTTACAAAGACGGATGTTAAGAATGGATGAAATAGTAGATGTAGGTAACTTTTGAGGTGTTTGATGTTGATTCTAGTAGATTGAAGAGGACTATTGGGCTTATCCTCCTATCTTGGATTTTGATGATTTGAGAAGCTATTAGGGTTGCTGCCGTGGGTTTTGTAGAGTTGAGGAGGCTTGGTAGGTTTGAGGAGGCTATTTGAGGTTGCCACCGTCAAGTTTGGTGCATTGAGGAAGCTATTAAGAGGCTGTCGCCATGGATTTATAGAAGTGGGGCCCACTAAGGGCGCCGCCACATAAGTTTTAAAGGGGAGCAGAGGCTTCTGGTGTCACCGCCATAGGTTTGACTGGCGTGGGACCCGTCAGAGGGGGTAACGCCTCATGTAGGGCGTGGAGACCTCTAAGGAGGGTCTCTGCTATGGATTCGACTGGCGTGGGACCCGCTAGGAATGGTGCCACGTGTAGGGCGCGGAGACCTCTAAGGAGGGTCCCCGCCATAGATTCGACGCAGAGGGTCTCCTCCAAGGCCTTGCTGCAAAGAAGGGTACTGCGCCGAGGCTTTGGCGCTGGAAAAGGCCTCTGCCAGTGCGTTGACAGGCACGGGGCCCTATAAGGGTCTCCGCCATCGGTTGATTGGCGCGGGAACCTACTGGGGGTCACCGCCATGGGGCTTGATGGAGCTTCGCGGACTTTTTTGGCCATCATAAACTCAAAATCTGGAAATCCCATAAACATGAAGGTTTTATATATTGACGAGATCTTTCCATAGAGTCTAAGAATATTGAAATCGGACTATCGAATAGAAAGTTATGGTCATTTTACTATGGACTGGTTTGTTTAACCGATTCAAGATTTTGTGACGAATCTCGACGTCGGGGACCTTTTTAGCCATCATAAACCCAGAATTTAGAGATCTCGTCAACATGAAAGTTTTATATCTCGAATAGTTCTTTCCATAGAGTTTAAGAACATCGAAATCGGACCATCGGACAGAAAGTTTTGATCATTTTACTGTGGACTGATTTGTTTAATGTTATGTATGTGCATTCGTTAATTCGTTCATCATCAACTCTTGTATACGTCCACGGAGTCTGTTACAGGGACAATCTTGTGGGGAGGATAGCTCGAACGAGCATCCGTATATATGGAGATAACTCCGAAGAGTATCCGAAAGAGTATAGCTTTTGCAAGCATCCTATAATATCAATTTTGCAGCTGTATGTGTAACATTGTTATAGAGGAGTTGTCGATGGAGAAGTCGTCTTCTTCTTCTTCTTTGTCTTTTGCTTTGTCTTGTTTCTACTTTTCTCTTCTTCTTCTTCTTTGTCTCCATTGCATGAAGTCGAGAGAGGCAAATACTTGTACTTGGTTGGCTCTTTATAGTGAGGGAAATGTGGGAAGTTATTAAAGCATAGGGAGAGAAAATGAGGGGATGGGTATTTGAGAATGAGTGAGGCTTGTTTATTTATCTATTTGTTTTCTTTTACTGTGCTGGTGGAGTATGCAATCGAGGTGTCGGGACCCCTTCCTGGTATGGCATGACTAGCCTCTTTTGGGATGGCGGAGCCTCCTTTTCGCATGGCGGAGACCTCCCTTTAACAAGGTATCCTATGCATTTGAAACTTGTATGATGGCTCAGGTAGATTTATCAAGTGGGTGTATTTCTTCTGAGACTGCAAGTTTAATAGCGGACATAAGCGTCGTTATCTAAATGGAACCAGTCTCATCCAAAATGGGCCCACTCGATAAAACGATTATAGTAGATTTGCTGGGTAATTTTATAGAGCTCAACAAATAGAATAAATGTCCGTTGGCGAATTTTTCGTACAATGGGCTTTAGATTAATAATACAGAGAGCTTTGGTTTTCAATGACTTGTGTAATTAAGCTTTTCACCGGTGCATATGCAGTAAGCCATACTTTGCTCACACAATAATTTTGAAGCTTTTATCAATCCGATTTAATCACCAAGATCCAAAGTAAAACAAAATAAATGACTAAAATATTCTTAAGTTTGTAGATTAAATTAAAATAATCTAACTTGCGTGCATGGATTAAGGGATTACGGGGCCAGTGTTAAAAAAAAATGATGCATGTGGATTTCTTAAGAGATACAGTAACAAGTAAGTTGAGAATAATGGAGAAAAGAGACCAATGGAAGGAATTTCCTTCTGTGGCGTCTAAAAAATACGCCCCCATCGTGTTTTCCGACGATCGGAATCCATCATCTTCATCTTTATCATCTAAAATGTGGATACGCCAAATTTCATGTGATTCTACAACTTTTTCACCGTTGATTTAACAATGTAAAAAGTTCTATTGTCGGTAAACCGTTAATTTTGAACCCACTAATTCAACGGTGGAAAGGCTGTAGAATCACATGAAATTTGGCGTACCCACATCTTAGATGATAACGATGAACATGATGGGTTCCGATCGTCGGAAAACACGACGGAGGGCGTATTTTTTCGACGTCATAGGAGGAAATTCCCTCCTATGGCATCTTTTCTTCTCTTTATATATATATATATATATATATAGAGAGAGAGAGAGAGAGAGAAAAAAGATGCATTATGAGAGAATTTTCTCCTATGGCGTCGAAAAAATACAATCTCCATAATTTTTTTTCCGACGATCGGCATCCACAATCTTCATTGTTATCATCTAAGATGTGGGTATACCAAATTTCATGTGATTCTACAACTTTTCACCGTTGATTTAGCAATGTAAAAAGTTCTATTGTCGGAAAACCGTTAATTTTGAAACCAATAAATCAACGGTGAAAAAGTTATAGAATCACATAAAATTTGGTGTACCCACATCTTAGATGATAACGATGAAGATGGTGGGTGCCGATCGTCTGAAAAAATAAGGTTGGGTGTATTTTCTCGACGGCATAGGAGAAAATTCCCTCCTATGGCCTCTCTCCTCTATTAACCTCATATATATATATATATATATATATATATATATATATATAAGGTTAACGAAGGAAATGGGCCATAGGAGGAAATTTCCTCTTATGTCGTCGGAAAAATGTACCCTCCATGATTTTTTTGGACGATCGTCATACATCATGTCCATCTTTATTATCTAAGATGTGGATACACCAAATTTCATGTGATTATACCATTTTCTCACTGTTGATTTAGTTGGTGCAAAATTAACGGTTTACTGACAATTGAACTTTTTACATTGCTAATTCAACGGTGAAAAAGTGGTGGAATCACATGAAATTTGGTGTATGCACATCTTAAATGATAACGATGATGATGATGGATGCCGATTGTCACACCCCGCTTCCCAAAATACAGAATACAAGGGTGACAAGGCCAGCCATGCTCCTACGATTGAGGAAAGATACTGTCGTAGTCACATTTCGGCTTCTAGCATTATATGGTAATCAGTCAAATACAGTACGGGTAAAGAGAAAGCAGTCACTAAAACTATCGGATATAAAGAAATCTAGTTCAATGGAAGAAAGCAAAATGGCAACTAACGAGGAATATCAATGGAGAAATGTAACTGGTTCACTAATCTGGATCTTCACGGTCTTCTCGAAATCAGACGAATCCACCTCTATTGCTGAGCATGCATACTCAGGTCGTCAGAGCGACATAATAGCAACATTATAATAATAACAAACGACAAGAAAATGAAAGTAATGACGGTGAAGATAAAATGCTGGTAAGCAATAAATCACTAACTGATGCAATGTATGATCCATGTTCCTATCAGTTTCTAAGTCACTTTTGAAATCGAGTTGTAGAAAGGAGGATCATGTTTAACGAGAGTCTCGTACATACCCGAGACTACGGCCCGCTATCGCCCGGGACATAACCCTGTCAGCCGGACTGTTAGGCCCAACCTAATATATATAAGAGTCGTTGTTTGAATGATCATCCTCTAAATCACTGTTCTCGCTAAATACAATTCGTTTTCCACTTCGATTTTCCCCTTTTTACCCAGGTTTCACTATCCATGAGTATAGGCTAGTTGTGTACAAGTACGCATCAATAACATTGTTTTATTCACTGTTCACTGTATGCTTCATTGTCACGAATCACTCACTATTCGTTGGCGTACTTGACACAACCACACCAATACTACACACGTTCGACAATGCAATATACACTGAGAATTAACACGAATGTTCACTATCACTAAAGCTCTTGTAGTCGGGTAGAACTATGAATCATGCCGCTAAACAGTTCATGTGCAGTATAAGTCGTATGCATCTTATGAACATAGAAAATTTGTATTAAATCATGCATTCAGAATTTAGCAAAAAGATACAAAACCGGTAATAAGTAAACTCAATCAGCAGTTCAACAAAATTAATTTCCAGTCAATCGGGTTTCGGGTTCGCAAGTTACAGTCATTTCATTTTAAGTGTTCGCTGCTGGAAATTCAGTTCCTGAACTGAATGCCCATTTCGCAACACAGTTTTCACCCTGTTGGGATCAAAATTAGGCAACGATATAGTTGAACAAAATTTAGGTTTATCAGTTAGGTTTCCAACGCACCAGACGGATCGATAATATCCATAGTGTACTAGATGGTATGCACTGTAAAATAAAGGGGTATACGTTCTGTCCCCGTTTGGGACTGCTATACGTTCTGTTAATTTAAAATACAATTTAAATAGTAAACGACATTAGAAAGGGATGAAATCACCTTCATTAGTTAGCTAACTGTTTCATATTCTCTTTGGTATAGGGTTCCGCATTATAACATGTTCATACAGCAGAGTGAAAGCATTACAAAATGAGAATCAACAGCCAGTGCTGCTCTAGACTGCAGTCCAGAGCCGCACTCCGAACCAGTTTCTGTCATCTTTTTAGCATAGAATCAGATTAACAATCTTATGGGGTTCTAGGTCGTCGAGTCGGCTTCGATTTGAGCCCTCGAACGCAACATTCCAATTTATAATCAATTAAATGTGATTTTTACGAGTTTCAGATACGGGAAAAATTCAGTTTTACGGGTCTAAATGGGAAAGACCTATCACGTCATTAGAGACCGCATTTTCCAGCCAAATCGTAACACGATGTTCATTATTACACGGGCCAACCTATGAGATCAGTTTACGTCAATTTAACGGGGGTTTTACTCTCGGGTTTTGCATCGAACACGTGCATATTAATTCGCACGAAGTGTATATACGGAATTTAACGGTAATTCTAATTGTAACAGATAAAATTAAAATGAAGCAAGTGGTATACTTGCCTGATGACGTGTTGACGATGTACGGAAGTGGAAATGGTAACGGCGCGATCGCGACACACGCGCGGCTGGGGTTCGCAGCCTCGGCTCGAGCTTGGAGATAGGGCTGCTGCGGCTACGAGCTTGGTTCGAGGGAAAGGGTGGTGTTGCGTCGGCCAGTGCTTAAAGTCGAGGCTTGGGGTTGCGATGGCCGGAGCTGCAGTGGTAGAGGGTGGTCGGGAGTTCGGGTTGTGGGTTATGGAGGAAGTGGAAGAGCTTGGGATAGAGGGGTGATGGCGAGGGTGGCGCTGGGGTGACGCCGGTGACAAGGGTGACCGACGGTGCCGAGGAGGTTGGCAGGAGGAGCTCGTGGGTTCGTCGTTGGAGTTGGCTGGGGATGGGGACAAAGGAGCTTGGAGTGGGGGCTCCGGAAGGAGGTTAAGCTCACGTGGGTTGCAGGAGGAGACGGCGAGGTAGGAGGTCGTCGGAGGCAAGAGGAGTCGGTGTGCAGGGGAGGTGGTGCTGCTGTTGAGGTGGAAGGGATGATGACCGGCGAGGTGGGTTTTGGAGGCCGGAGCTCGGAGGTTGGAGGCAATGGGGAGCTCAGCCACGGCTGTAGGGGGTGGAGCTTCGAGTGAGGCTCTGTTGGCGTCGAGGTCGGTGGTGTAAGTCCATGTCACTCACCCCACGTGCTCGCGGGGAGGCGGAATATATGAAAAACAATTATCAAAGCTTCGTAACACGGACTTGAGCACACGGATCGTGTTTAAACCATTACTAGCAAACTACGAGAGGTTTAACTACTCAGATTCGAAGTTATACCTCACGTTACTTGTCCTTCGGGTCTTCATCGCTTACCTCCACACCTCGTAGGCTCTATGGAACATGGGCGCCTCAACGGCCTCCTCGAGTCAAAGACGATCACCTGAGAGTCTATAGTCCGAGCTTCTACCTCGAATCTGAGATAACTACAGATTCTAGTTTGCTAATCTAGAAGTTCTAGAGGGTGTAGAGTATTTAGATGAATTACTTAGTCACTTAAACCCTAGGATTCTCAACTCATGAGAGCTTTTAGGGTTTGAGGAAGAAGATGAAGACTTGAGGAGAGAGAAAGCTTTTGTGATAATAATAATGAATAATACTCATGAAAGAATATATAATGAAGCATACAAATATCTCTTGATAAATATCTAGAAATATCCTGTGAGCTTCATTTAATCCTAAGGGTGAATCACCTCATGAGTCATTAAGCATTTAATGAAAACTTACACCTCATCTCTCCACCTCATTTGTGTTTAATCTAAAAGAAATAAATACATATGAGTCACCTTCTTCTAGAAGCTTCCCGACAAATTACGAGACTGCCCGTCCCATTCGTATTTCCGAAAAACACGGATAATCTTTGACTGAATAAATCCATCTGTATAATACTAGAATTGTTAGTGTATATGCCTTAGGGGCCATTATTGTATCATACTGGCTTGTATATTACTTAATGGAAGCTTGGGATATTCACAGTTATATTAACAGTCTTGCTAAACATGGTAGTATGCTACTTGGTTTATATCTATCTTAATATGTGTGTACATATTGATAGAGCCCTTAGGATCTTGCTTGAATACCAGCGTTGCGATGGCAGTCACACTAGTGGGGGCCGAGCAGTCTACAAGCACATCCTTTTTCAGGTCCCTAGTCGTAGGATTATCGAGACAGGGCATCGATACTCCGGAGTAGACTAATGTGTATGCTTCTTATCCCAGTTGGGGAGATGGTCTGTTCCAAAGTGATCAGTATGTCGTATTGGAGATAGTATACAGGTGCTCGTTGGGTTACGGGTACACCTGACATGACTCGCAGGGAACTGTTGGTTGGTATTATACCCGTCGTCAGTTAACAGTTCCCAGGTGACATGAGTACAGCATAGTCCGTAGACTTGACACTACTGTTTCGCCTCGAGTGTGTTCCCACTGTTCTTAGATTGCTACCCTACCACGGCTCAAAGGAGTCGTGCAAACAGGTAGCAGTTGGGTGCAGTCCCGAAGCACTTGGAGGCAGTGGTGGTTAGACAGGATTCGTCTCTCTCGGTATTGGGAGTTGATATCGCGCTGTGTCTGGAGAGCCATTACGCAAAGTCCCTGGCCAGGGCAAGCGAGATTTACTGGTAGGTTTTCCAGTAGTTTCTCAAGGTGTAATGGGCTTCGCTCCGACATGACTTATACCACTTTTAGGGGACCGACGCTTGCCGCCCCCTAGGCCCGATATGCGATAGTCCTAGACGAACAGACCGGCCTGTACGGAGATTGTCACATCAGGCTCAGTAGGAGTTCGGATGGGTTTCCTCATCGGCCTTCTTATCGACATCTACCTGGGGACCGTTACGTACAGCTAGTGCCGCTTGCGGTCTGTGGTTAAACCCACTGCCAGCGTAGTAGTCGAGTCTTTAGAGTCCTACACAGAGAGTTTCCCTGCTTCGGGCGAAACGATATAGAGGTCGTATGGTTTTACGATAGGGTTCGGACATGCAAGTACATTTATGCACGTACAATGTTCGGACAGTTTTTACTAGCGGGCTTTGGTTTAAGCCAGATTTTAGTATCGGATTATTGGATTTATACAGTCTAAAGTATTTCCGTGTTTACACGGATAGGAGGGGCGTTCTCGTAATTTGTCGAGAAGCTTCTAGAAGTTTGATGACATGGAGGCTAAGGTGGCATTTGCATTAATTGGTTTAATGAGTCATGGTGTGATTCATCTATGGAGTTAATGATGCATTTATGATTTAAATGACTCATGAGATGAATCACTATGTGAGTTAATGAAGCATGATGACATATTATTATTTGTTATTCATTTAATAATATGATATGCTTCATATATTCACAATGATTTCATTATTCCAAAAGGATTCTCACTCTCACCTTCTCTCTCCTCAAGCTCTTTCTCTTCAAACCCTAACCCTAACCTCTCATGTGTTGAGATCAAGGGTTAGCAAGACTTATTGATCCATAATCCCACTCTATATTTCCTAGGTTGCTTTGATTAGCACTTTGAGTAACCTAGTTATCTCAAATTGGAGGTCGAGCTTGGAGTAGTAGCTCTCGGGTGGATCTTCTATCACAAAGAGGAGGCCGACGAGGAGGTGTTCATCGAGAAGAAGAAGGACTTGGTTCATCAGGTATAATCTTCTTTCATAGTAGCTAATCCCTCCTGTGATATTGTTAGTTAAGCTTTGGCAAAGATCCGTAAGTTAGTTGATGTTTGTTTTAAACAAAATGATTGTTTTACCTATTCCGCCTCCCCGCCATACGTGGGGTGTCTAACGTCGACTTACAGTGGTATCAGAGCCTCGCTAAACCATAACTAACTTGTTAGAAAAGTCGTTAGAAATTCGATCGCGAAACGAACCGGAAAAATCATCATTTTCACACAGTTTCTGTCGATTTTAAAACGGGGTCTAAAAATTTTTCAGGGACCCTTAAAATTACAAGCAGGAAATTATAAGAATACTGGAGAAATTTGGGTTCCTGGCTCGGCCAAACAGCCGCGGAACCGCGGACAATCCAAACGATCCACCGAGGATCCGCGACCGAGTCACCCCAAAATTCCCCAGTAACTCTTCTGTGTTAATTTTGGTATTTCTGGGATATTTTGTTTCTGCTCAAGTCTCAGGTGCACAGAGAAGTTTTTGGAGTAGAATCATTTGCGTTTGCTCGATCGAAATTCTACGATGTTTGGCTAAATAGATTATATCTATGATTTGTATAATGTGCTCGTAAACCTCTCCTAACTGCTAGTATGTCGGTTGGCAGGGGGCTGCACATTTCTGTAATGTTTTTACTGTTTGTGTTTGTGGACTTGTTGGATTGTCGTGAATGGATAGCCGGGGATGTGAGACGAGTGTTTCTTTCATTCAAATGTAATTTGTAAATTGTTGTAATATTCTTTTGCGGGGAACATCCAGGTTGCGGTTGTAGCCACCGTTGTATTATTTCATTTACTGTTTTTTGCTCCTAGGATATACCCAAGGTGGGGTGCACAAACTACCGGGTACTTTGAAGTGTTTAGTGGCTACTCACATTGTTGAGGGAGACCGCTTCACTTCGGGTACTTGGCGGGTAGTTTGCCATACCCGTAGGGGTCTAGGGTGGGGTTTTGGCTATTCATCACGACTGTATAATCCGTCTTTCTTTGCAGGCTCAAAAGAATGCGGATTCGTAGAAAATCCAATGTGTTCATCTGTGATCTGGAATGCCTATTATTGCGTCTAATGAATGTACAATATCTATATATGATAGCTATTAGACGTCACTTATGTTTTACACCCGCGCTAGCCCAGCCCCCGCTCTGTCGTTAGTTAAGTAACCTAACGGGTGATGACGGGACCCAGTGGCGAATGCGGATGGCATAAGAGGACGTTGTATTTTCGTTGTTTTCTGCAATGATAGGTTAATTAATGGGACGCATTATATTAATGCAAAGAAAATAAACCAAAGTTGAATCGTTGGAACAGTTTAAAAGAAACCACTCGGTTATTTTAAAACAGAGGATATTTTTTAAATTGCGGAGCTTTAACTACTCCTTTTGAAAGCTATCAGGTTCCTTCGGTCATATCAAGTTCACTACGTTCACGGTTTCGCCAAAACCATTCGTAGCCCTCCGTCATTTCATTTGGGTATTCAGTAGTAGTCAAGCTATGTATTTTGACCAAAGCGAAGGCATAGTGTTTGGTAGCTGCTGGGTATTCATTTGTTGCATAAATAGATGAGTTAGTTTGGGGCAGTCGTATTATCATTTGACCAAAGTCAGGGGTATGTACGGATGTGTTCAAATTAACAAGATAATGATGGGTAGAACTTGACATGTGACTTATGATATTTTGACCAAAGCTAAGGTCATAAGAGCATAGGGCAAAAATTTATATCGGGAATTTCTAAAGAAACTGAAATTTGCAAAGAGATGCATACCATTTGGAGTTTGATGAATGTTGGTAGGATTCCTTCAGCATTATCACACGATGATATTTGGATCCCGATCCTGCTGTGAGTATCCGCTACTCATCAGGAGATTCGTCACTTAACGATCAATACTATAAACCAAGTAGGTGCCGAGAAAGGTGTCAGCGGGTCTACGTCCTCAGATAAAAGAGGTTATTTAATTAAGGAACTTCGCGAAAGCGTTGGAAAACCTCTCTCGAAGTACCGACACCGGCCTGGCTGAACGGTTAAGCAAGTATTGTACGGTGAGAATAGTCCTGGCTAGTTCTTCCTTTTTGGTTTGAGGAGGGATTCGAGAAACAATGGGAGCCATCCAGTTTAGATAAACTAAAAACCACTCTAAACTTGCAAGAGCATCATGCTTAAGTGTTCCCTCTCTCTCTCATTGCAGCGACCCAAAACATGACAGGCCTTAAGTTACTATTAGAGAAAAATATATTGACAGGACCAAACTATAAAGATTGGCTGCGGAATGTCAAAATGGCTTTGACTTATGACAAATTGGGGTATGTCCTTACTGCTAAGGCACCTGCTGTGCCTGGTCCAAAATCCAGTATTGCGGATAAGAAAATCCATAAGACCTGGGAGTTAGATTGCACGAAGGCCAAGTGCATCATGCTTGCCTCTATGAATAATGAACATCAGAGGAGGCACGAGGATATGGATCTTGAATCCATATTTCTCCATACAAAGGATTTGTATGGGGAGCAATCTCGTATAGCAAGATAAGAGACCTCGAAGAACTTGTTTCAGTCGAGGTTGGCCGTCAGATCGTCTGTAGGAGAACATGTCCTAAAGATGATTGGCTATATAGAAGAGCGCGCAGACCTCGGGACGACTTTGGAGAACGAACTCTATACAGACTTGATTCTCCAGTCCCTTCCTTCCACCTACGCCCAGTTTATTCTGAATTTCAACATTCAAAGAAAAGAAGTTGAACTTCCAGAACTCCTTAATATGTTGAGGAGTGCAGAGAGCACCTTGCAGAAGGCAAGGGAAACACCCGCTATGTTTGTTCGCGGTGCTTCTTCTTCCGGGTCCAAGGCTAGGGCCAAAGGAAGGAAGAATAAGGCCGCTACCAAACCTAGAGGAGGTGTTAGTAAGGTGGGAGTCAAGGGAAAGAAAAAGGTTGCAGTGCCAGTAGTGGCAAAGGACGAGTGCTTCCACTGTCGTAGGAAAGGGCACCAGAAGAAAAATTGCAAAGTATGGAATGCCAAGAACCAGGAACCGAAGCAGGATGTGGCTTCGACTTCAAGTGTGTTTGTAATTGAAAAATGTCTGTCAATCAACTCTACTTCCTGGGTATTGGATACCGGATCAGGATCTCATATATGCAATTCATTGCAGGCACTGAGAGACCGTAGAGAGCTGAAGGTTGGTGATATGACCCTCCAGGTTGCTAGCGGAGCTAGCGTGGGTGCTGTGTCCGTAGGGGATTATCACCTAGGATTGACGAGTGGACATATTTTGGTTTTGCATAACTGTTTTTGTGTACCCAGTTTAACGTGTAATATTATATCGGTTTCGTTGTTATCAAAAGAAGGTTATGATTTCACGTTTGTAAGCGATGTTGTTAACATCCACCTTAATCATGGTTTGATTGGGTCCGGTACACTAAATAACGGTATATATGTCTTAAACCAATTACAGATTTTCAATTTCCAGAACACACTAAAAAGAAAGTCTCCAGATTTAAATAAGGCTTTCTTATGGCATTGTAGACTGGGTCACATCATTGAGACAAGGTTAACTAAGTTACATAGAGAATGATATTTGGATTCGTTCGAACATCAAAATTATGCCACTTGTCAATCATTTCTCAAAGGAAAGATAACAAAGACTCCATTCACTGGATATAGAGTAAGAGCGAGCGAGCTCTTATGACTCATACATAGCGATGTATGTGGTCCAATGTCTACACATGCAAGAGGTGGTTTTTCCTATTTCATTACTTTTACGGATGATTACTCTAGGTACGGATTCATTTTCTTGATGAAACATAAATCCGAGGCTTTTGAGAAATTCCAAGAGTATAAGAATGAAGTAGAAAACCAAACCGGCAAAAGTATCAAGACACTGAGATCTGCTTGAGGTGGTGAATACTTAAGTGCCGAGTTCCTAGGTTACCTAAAAGAGAAAGGAATTCTCTCTCAACTTACTCCTCCATACACTCCACAGCATAACGGTGTATCGGAGAGATGGAATCGAACGCTATTGGATATAGTACGTTCCATGATGAGTAATGCTGAGTTACCGCGATCTTTCTGGAGTTATGCGCTAGAATCAGCGGCATATCTTTTGAATAGGGCTCCAACCAAAACTGTGCCTACCACGCCATATTAGATGTAGAGTGGGAAGAAATCCTATCTTCAGCATTTGAAGATATGGGGATGTCCAGCTTTTGTTAAAAAGCAGCATGTGGACAAACTCGAGACACGATCAGTACAGTGTAAGTTTGTGGGATATCCAAAGAACTCCAAGAGGTATTTCTTCTATTACGCAGAGGAACAAAAGGTTTTTGTTTCTTGTCATGCCCATTTTCTAGAACAGCAGGTTTTAGAAAAGGAAACAAGTCGGAGCGAAATAGAACTGGAAGAAATTCCATAACCATAAACTACTACTAAAAGTTTGGTAGAACCAGTAGTTCAAGAAGAACAGGACATTCCCGCACCCCTCCGCAGGAGTAGTAGGCCGTCTCATCCGCCTGAGAGATACTACGGTTTTCTCATAAATGGGGATAGAGAGGATTGCATCATTGATGATGATGAACCTACTAGCTTCCAGCAGGCCATCCAGAGCGGCGACTCGGTACGATGGCTAGATGCAATGCGGACCGAGATGGAGTCCATATACACCAACAAAGTATGGACTTTGGACTTTGCTCCAGATGGGGTAAAACCCATCGGATGCAAATGGATCTTCAAGAAAAAGATTGGTGTAGATGGACAGGTGGAAACCTATAAGGCTAGACTTGTTGCAAAGGGTTTTCGTCATAGACCTGGTTTGGACTATGACAAAACTTTTTCTCCAGTGGCTATGCTCAAATCCATTCGGGTCCTTCTTGCTATTGCCGCCTTCCATGATTATGAGATCTGGCAGATGGACGTAAAGACGGCTTTTCTAAATGGTAATTTAGAAGAGTGCGTTTATATGGATCAACCAGAAGGCTTCAATCAGAGTGGGAGTAGCAAGAAAGTGTGCAAGTTGCTTAAGTCCATTTATGGACTAAAACAGGCATCGCGGAGTTGGAACATTTGTTTTGATGAAACGGTCAAAGAATATGAATTTATCAAAAATCCAGATGAACCATGTACATATAGTAAAATTGTAGAACTAACTGTCGTATTCCTCGTCTTGTACGTGGATGACATTCTATTAATAGGAAATGACATTCTTATGCTACAATCTGTCAAAGGATTCATGTCACACAGGTTCTCCATGAAAGACCTGGGTGATGCCTCTTACATTCTGAGGATCCGGATCTATCGTGATAGATCCAAGAGTATGTTGGGACTTTCGCAGTCCAGGTATATCAACACTGTACTGAAAAGATTCAGTATGGAAGATTCTAAGCGCGTTAATTTACCTGCTTGTCACGGAATCACCCTATCCAAAGAGATGTCTCCCAAGAATGATTTGGAAAGGGATCGCATGTCAGTTATACCCTACGCTTCTGCGGTAGGCTCTATAATGTATGCGATGTTGTTCACCAGACCAGATGTAGCTTACGCACTGAGCGTGGTAAGCAGGTATCTGTCAGACCCAGGGGAGAAGCATTGGATAGCAGTAAAGAACATTCTCAAGTACCTGAGAAGAACTAAGAAGATGTTCTTGGTTTACGGCGGAAAAGACCTCAAGATAGAGGCCTTTGCTGATTCCAGCTTCCAGAGTGATAAGGATGACTCCAAGTCCATGTCAGGTTATGTCTTTACCCTCAATGGAGGGGCGGTGTGCTGGAAGAGTTCCAAGCAGGACACCGTTGCTGACTCGACGATGGAAGCGGAGTATATTGCTGCTTGCGATGCCGCAAAAGAAGCGGTCTGGATGAAGAAGTTCCTAACAGAACTTCAAGTGGTTCCTACCATTGTTGATCCAATACCGCTGTATTGCGACAACAATGAAGCTATAGCTTTAGCGAAGGAACCCAGGTCCTATCAGAAGTCCAGACACATCTTAAGGCGGTATCACCTGATCAGGGAGATCATAGATCGCCGGGAGATCGAGGTCCGGAGAGTTGCTACAGAAGAGAACACTCCTGATCCATTCACAAAGGCCTTACCTCAGATTCAGTTCGAGAGGCTACTCGAGATGATCGGTCTTCGATATGCCAGTACTTGGCCCTAGTGCAAGTGGGAGATTGTTAATGTATATGCCCTAGGGGCCATTATTGTATCATACTGGCTTGTATATTACTTAATGGAAGTTTGGGATATTCACAGTTATATTAACAGTCTTGCTAAACATGGTAGTATGCTACTTGGTTTATATCTATCTTAATATGTGTGTACGTATTGATAGAGACCTTAGGATCTTACTTGACTACCAGCGTTGTGATGGCAGTCACGCTAGTGGGGGCTGGGTAGTCTACAAGCACATCTTTTTCAGGTTCCTAGTCGTAGGATTATCGAGACAGGGCATCGATACTCCGGAGTAGACTAGTGTGTACGCTTCTCATCCCAGTTGGGGAGATGGTCTATCCCACAGCCATCAGTACGTCGTACTGGAGATAGTATACAGGTGCTCGTTGGGTTACGGGTACACCGGACAGGACTCGCAGGGAACTGTTGGTTGGTATTATACCCATCGTCAGTTAGCAGTTCCCAAGTGACATGAGTACAGCATAGTCCGCAGACTTGACACTGCTGCTTCGCCTTGAGTGTGTTCCCACTGTTATTAGATTGCTACCCTACCACAGTTCAAAGGAGTCGTGCAAACAGGTAGCAGTTGGGTGCAGTCCCGAAGCACTTGGAGGAAGTGGCGGTTAGACAGGATTCGTCTCTCCCGGTATTGGGATTTGATATCGCGCTGTGTCTGGAGAGCCATTACACAAAGTCCCTGGCCAGGGCAAGCGAGATTTACTGGTAGGTTTTCCAGTAGTTTCTCAAGGTGTAATGGGCTTCGCTCCGACACGACTTATACCGCTTTTAGGGGATTGACGCTTGCTGCCCCCTAGGCCCGATATGCGATAGTCCTAGACGAACAGACCGGACTGTACGGAGATTGTCATATCAGGCTCAGTAGGTGTTCGGATGGGTTTCCTCATCGGTCTTCTTATCGACATCTACCTGGGGACCGTTACGTACAGCTAGTGCCGCTTGCGGTCTGTGGTTAAACCCACTGCCAGCGTAGTAGTCGAGTCTTTAGAGTCCCACACAGAAAGTTTCCCTGCTTCGGGCGAAACGATATAGAGGTCGTATGGTTTTACGATAGGGTTCGGACATGCACGTGCATTTATGCACGTACAATGTTCGGACGGTTTTTACTACCGGGCTTTGGCTTAAGCCAGATTCTAGTATCGGATTATTGGATTTATACAGTCTAAAGTATTTCCGTGTTTACACTGATAGGAGGGGCGTTCTCGTAATTTGTCGAGAAGCTTCTAGAAGTTTGATGACATGGAGGCTAAGGTGGCTTTTGCATTAATTGGTTTAATGAGTCATGGTGTGATTCATCCATGGAGTTAATGATGCATTTATGATTTAAATGACTCATGAGATGGATCACTATGTGAGTTAATGAAGCATGATGGCATATTATTATTTGTTATTCATTTAATAATAAGATATGCTTCATATATTCACAATGATTTCATTATTCCAAAAGGATTCCCACTCTCACATTCTCTCTCCTCAAGCTCTCTCTCTTCAAACCCTAACCCCAACCTCTCATGTGTAGAGATCAAGGGTTAGCAATACTTATTGATCCATAATCCCACTCTATATTCCCTAGGTTGCTTTGATTAGCACTTTGAGTAACCTAGTTACCTCAAATTGGAGGTCAAGCTTGGAGTAGTAGCTCTCGGGTGGATCTTCTACCATAAAGAGGAGGCCGACGAGGAGGTGGTCATCGAGAATAAGAAGGACTTGGTTCATCAGGTATAATCTTCTTTCATAGTAGCTAATCCCTCCTATGAAGTTGTTAGTTAAGGTTTGGCAAAGATCCGTAAGTTAGTCGATGTTTGGTTTAAACAAAATGATTGTTTTACCTATTCCGCCTCCCCGCCATACGTGGGGTGTCTAACGTCGACTTACAAGAATCTGGCTTAAACCAAAACCCGATAGTATTATCTACCCGATCATAATACGTGCACAAGTGTACGTAAGTGATCGCGGCCCTGCCATAAAACCATACGGCCTCTACACATTTTGCCCGGTGCAGGGAAACTCTCTGTGTGGGACTCTAAAAACTCGACACTACGCTGGCAGTGGGTTTAACCACAGGCCGCAAGCGGTACTAGCTGTACGTAACGGTCCCCAGGTAGATGTCGATAAGAAGGACGATGAGGAAACCCATCTGAACTCCTACTAAGCCTAATGTGACAATCTCCGTACAGTACGGTATGTTTGTCTAGGACTATCGCATATCGGGCCTATGGGGGCGGTAAACGTCAGACCCTTAATAGCGGTATAAGTCGTGTCGGAGTGAAGCCCATTACACCTTGAGAAACTACTGGAAGCCTACCAGTAAATCTCGTTTGCCCTGGCCAGGGACTTTGCGTAATGGCTCTCCATACACCGCGCGATATTAACCCCCAATACCGGGAGAAACGAATCATGTCTAACCGCCACTGCCTCCAAGTGTTTCGGGACTGCACCCAACTACTGCCTGTTTGCACGACTCCTTTGAGCCATGGTAGGGTAGTAATCTAAGTACAGTGGGAACACACTCGAGGCGACGTAGCAGTGTCAAGTCGACGGAATAAGCTGTACTTATGTCACCTGGGAACTGCTATCTGACGATGGGTATAAAACCAACCTGCAGTTCCCGGCGAGTCCTGTCCGGTGTACCCGTAACCTAACGAGCACCTGCATACTATCTCCAGTACGACGTACTGATGGTTGTGGGACAGACCATCTCCCTATGCTGGGATGAGAAGCGTATACACCAGTCTACTCCGGAGTATCGATGCCCTGTCTCGATAATCCTACGACCAAGGACCTGTATAGGATGTGCTTATAGACTATCCAGCCCCCACTAGTGTGACTGCCATCACAACGCTGGTAATCAAGCAAAGATCCTAAGGGCTCTACTAATATGTATAAGCGATACGTTAAAAGAAACATATGCACATATTAAAGTAGACACAGACCAAGTAGCATACTACCATTTTTAGCAAGACTGTCAATACAACTGTGAATATCCCAAGCTTCCATTAAGTAATATACAAACTAGTATGATACAGTAATGGCCTCTAGGGCATAAACACTAACAATCTCCCACTTGCACTAGGGCCATGTACTGGCATATCGCAGACCTATCATCTCGAATAACCTCTCGAACTGCGTCTGAGGAATGTCCTTTGTGAATGGATCAGCAGTATTATTCTCCGTATCTACTCTCTTTACCTCGATCTCCCGGCGATCTATGATCTCCCTGATCAGGTGATACCGCCTTAAGATATGTCTGGACTTCTGATGGGACCTGGGTTCCTTCGCTAAAGCTATAGCGCCGTTGTTGTCGCAATACAAAGGTATTGGATCAACACTGGTAGGAACCACCTGAAGTTCTGTGAGGAACTTCTTCATCCATACAGCTTCTTTTGCGGCATCGCAAGCAGCTATGTACTCCGATTCCATCGTTGAGTCAGCAACGGTGTCCTGCTTGGAACTCTTCCAACAGACCGCCCCTCCATTGAGGGTAAAGACATAACCCGACATGGACTTGGAGTCATCCTTGTCACTCTGGAAGCTGGAGTCGGCAAAGGCCTCGATCTGGAGGTCTTTTCCGCCATACACCAAGAACATCTCCTTAGTCCTCTTCAGGTACTTGAGAATGTTCTTTACTGCTATCCAGGGCTTCTCCCCTGGGTTTGCTTGATACCAGCTTACAACGCTCAATGTGTATGCTACATCTGGTCTGGTACATAATATCGCATACATTATAGAGCCTACCGCAGAAGCCTGGGGTATAATCGACATGCGATCCCTTTCCAAATCAGTCTTGGGAGACATCTCTTTGGAGAGGTTGATTCCGTGACAAGCCGATAGGTTACCGCGCTTAGAATCTTCCATACTGAATCTTTTCAATATGGTGTATATGTACCTGGACTTCGAAAGTCCCAACATCCTCTTTGATCTATCACGATAGATCTGGATCCCCAGAATATAGGTGGCATCACCCAGGTCCTTCATGGAGAACTTCTGTGACAAGAATCTTTTGACTGACTGTAGTATATGAATATAATTTCCTATTAGGAGAATGTCATCCACGTACAAGACGAGAAATACAGCAGCTCTCCCTACAATCTTACTGTATATGCATGGTTCATCTGGACTCTTGATAAAGTCGAATTCTTTGACAGTATCATCAAAAAAGATGTTCCAACTCCGCGATGCCTGCTTTAGTCCATAAATGGACTTAAGAAACTTGCACACTTTACCGCTGCTCCTACTCTGAATGAATCCCTCTGGCTGATCCATATAGACGCACTCTTCCAAATTACCATTTAGAAAGGCCATCTTTACGTCCATTTACCAGATCTCATAATCGTGGAAGGCAGCAATGGCAAGAAGGACCCGAATGGATTTGAGCATAGCCACTGGAGAAAAGGTTTCGTCATAGTCCAAACCAGGTCTTTGAAGAAAACCCTTTACAACAAGTCTAGCCTTATAGGTTTCAACCTGTCCATCCACACCAATCTTCTTTCTGAAGATCCATTTGCATCCTACGGGTTTTACCCCATCTGGAGCAATGTCCAAAGTCCAAACTTTGTTAGTGTACATGGACTCCATTTCGGTCCACATTGCATCCAGCCATTTTACCGAGTCGCCGCTCTGAATGGCTTGCTGGAAGCTAGTAGGGTCATCATTATCAATGATGCAATCTTCTCGATCCCCGTCTATGAGAAAACCGTAGTATCTCTCGGGCGGATGAGACTGCCTACTACTTCTACGGATAGGTGTTGGGATGTCCCTTTCTTCTGAACCTTCTTGTTCTACCAAACTTTCAGTAACAGCTTGTGGTTCTGGAATTTCTTCCGGTTCTATTGCTCTCCCACTCTTCTGATTTTCTAAAAATTCAGCTTCCAAGAAGTGGGCATGACGAGAAATAAAAACCTTTTGTTCCTCTGCGTAATAGAAACAATACCCCTTGGAGTTCTTTGGATATCCCACAAACTTACACTGTATTGAGCGTGCCTCGAGCTTGTCCGCATGCTGCTTTTTAACAAAAGCTGGACATCCCCATGTCCTAAAATGTTTAAGACAGGGTTTCTTCCCACTCCACATCTGATATGGTGTGGTAGACACAGTCTTGGTTGGAACCTGGTTCAAAAGATATGCAGCTGATTCTAGTGCATAACCCCAGAAAGATCGCGGTAACTCAGCCTTACTCATCATGGAACGTACCATATCCAATAGGGTTCGATTCCGCCTTTCCGATACACCATTGTGTTGTGGTGTGTATGAAGGAGTAAGCTGAGAGAGAATTCCATTCTCTTTTAAGTATCCCAGGAACTCGGCACTTAAGTATTCACCACCTCGATCAGATCTCAGTGTCTTGATACTTTTTCCTGTTTGGTTTTCCACTTCATTCTTGTATTCCCGGAATTTCTCAAAGGCCTCGGATTAATGCTTCATCAAGTAGATATGTCCATACCTAGAGAAATCATCCGTAAAAGTAATGAAGTAGGAATAACCACCTCGCGCATGTGTAGACATTGGACCACACACATTGCTGTGTATGAGTCCCAAGAGCTCGCTCGCTCTTACTCCATGTCCAGTAAACGGAGTCTTTGTCATCTTTCCCATGAGACAAGATTCATAAATAGCATAAGATTGATATTCGAACGGATTCAAATATCCTTCTCTATGTAACTCAGTCAACCGTGTTTCATTGATGTGACCTAGTCTACAATGCCATAAGAAAGCCTGATTTATTTCCGGAGACTTTCTTTTAAGTGTGTTCTGGACATTGAAAACCTGAGCTTGATTCAATACGTATATGCCGTCATCTAATGTAACAGACCCAATCAGAACTTGATTTAGGTGGATGTGAACCACATCGCTTACGAATGTAAAATCATATCCCTCTCTCGAAAGTGAGGACACTGATATGATATTACAAGTCAAACTAGGTACATACAAACAGTTACGTGCGATATTCTCCTACGGATTCAGCGTCCACGCTCATTCCGTTTGCAACTCTGAGAGACAAATCACCTACCCTGATAACTCTACGGTTTCTCAAAGCATGGAATGAATTACAGATATGATATCTTGCTCCGGTATCTAGTACCCAGGAAGTAGATTTAATTGACAAACAGTTCTCAATTACATACACACTCGAGGCCGAAGTCACAACATGCTTCGTATCCTGGCTACTGGCTTCCAAAGCCCTGCAATCCTTCTGCCAATGCCCGTTCCCATGACAATAGGAACATCCCTCCTTATCTAAACCAAGTCCCGAAACTTTTGCTCTTCCCTTTCCTTTTACTTTACTGACACCGTATATCGGCTTTGTGGAGGTTTTCCTCTTTTCACCCTTTGCTTTCGCCCTGGATACAGAAGAAGAAGGTCCCCCATTAAGCAGAGCGGGTGTCTCCCTGGTTTATTTCAGGGTGTAAGTAGAGGGTAGGGATAGTGGAAATAAATCAGTACATCACCCGTTTCCCAACGTGGTCTCCAGGTCCGTGAGCTCATCAATATAGCTAGTCATCGTAAGGACGTCGTCCCCTACAGATGACCCGACAGCCAATATCGCTTGAAGCAATTCGTTCGAGGTCTCATATCTTGCGATATGAGATTGCTCTCCATATAAATCTTTGTTATGGAGAAAGATGGAAACTAAGTCCATCTTCTCATGCTGCTTCTGGTATATACCATCAACTGAAGCCAACACGAGGCACTTGGCATTCACACTATCCTTTTCCCTTGTCTGACGGATATCCATATCCGTGACGGTGGAAACTGGACCTGGGATGGTAGGGGCTTGAGTAGTAATAGGGTGGTCTAGCTTGTCATAGGAAATGGACATCTGGACAGACCTTTACCAATCATATAAGTCAGATTCAGTCGACTTGTTATCTAGATGTAATCTAGTCATGGTCACAAGGTCGCTGCAAAGAGAGAGAGAGAGGGAACACTTTAGCATGATGCTCTTGCAAGTTTAGAGTTGTTTTTAATTTATCTAAACAGGATGGCTCCCACTGTTTCTCGAATCCCACCTTAAACCAAAAAGGAAGAACTAGTCAGGACTATTCTCACCGTACAATACTTGCTTAACCGTTCAGCAAGGCGGGTGTCGGTACTTCGAGAGAGGTTTTACGACGTTTTCACGAAGTTACTTGATTAAATAACCTCTTTTCTCTGGAGGCGTAGCCCCGCTGACACCTTTCTCGACACCTACTTGGTTTATAGCATTAATTGTTAAGTGACGAATCTCCCGATAAGTAGCGTATACTCACAGTAGGATCGGGATTCAAATATCATCGTGTGATAATGCTGAAGGAATCCTACCAACATTATCAAACTCCAAATGGTATGCAACACTAGCAAGTTTCAGTTTCTTTAGAAACTCCCGATGTGGATTTTTGCCCCATGCTCTTATGACCTTGACTAAGGGCCAACAAATCATAAGTCACATGTCAAGTTCTACCCATCATTATCTTGTTAATTTGAACCCACCCGTATATACTCTTGACTAAGGGCCAAACAAAGTAATACGACTGTCCCAAACCAACGCATCTATCTATGCTATATATGAACACCCCAGCAGCTATCAATCACTATGTCTTGACTAAGGGCCAAACAAACATAGCTTGAATACTACTGACCATTCATATGAAATGACGGAGGGCTACGACTGGTTTTGGCGAAACTGTGAACGTAGTGAACTTGATATAACCGAAGAAACCTGATAGCTTTTTTAAAAGGCGTGGTTAAAGCTCCGCAATTAAAAATTCTGCTCTTTTTAAAATAACCGAGTGGTTTCTTTTAGACTGTTCCAACGATTCAACTTTGGTTTATTTTCTTTGCATTAATATAATGCGTCCCATCAATTAACCTATCATTGCAGAAAACAACGAAAATACGTCCTTTTATGCCATCTGCATTCGCCACTGGGTCCCGTCATACACCCGTTAGGTTATTTAACTAACAACAGAGCGGGGGCTAGGCTAGCGCGGGTGTAAAACATAAGTAACGCCTAATAAATATCATATATAGATATTGTACATTCGTCAGACGCAATAATAGGCATTCCAGATCACAGATGAACATTATTGGATATACAAGCAATCCACGTTTCCTTTGAGCCTGCAAAGAAAGACGGATTACACAGTTGTAATGAATAGCCATTACCCCATCCTAGACCCCTACGGGTACGGCAAACTACCTGCTAAGTACCCGAAGTGAAGCGGTCTCCCTCAACAACGTGAGTAGGCCACTAAACACTTCAAAGTACCCGGTAGTTTGTGCACCCTACCTTGGGTCTATCCTAGGAGCAGAAAACAGTAAATGAAATAATACAACGGTGGCTACAACCTCACCCCGGATGTGCCCCGCAAAAGAATATTACATCATATTACAATTTAAATCGAATGAAAGAATATAGAAACTCATCTCAAACCCCGGCTAACCATCACAACGATCCAATGAAGTTCATATACACAAACCGTTCCCCTCCGAAAGACGCGCAAGATGGACGTCTTGCATGAGATTCGGGGCAGATGATAATTGGTGCTATCCGTCCACCTCTCCAAAAATGCCAAGTTGATTTATGGCACCGTATATCGAAAGTTTAAACGGATGCGTCCGATGTAGCAGACTTCGTCAGATTCCCCCTCGCTTGAGGGGTTTTTGATTTTGGGGACGCTCTTCCCTGCAGGCGCAAGCCCCTGCAGTTAATTACGCTACCGCATCGCGGTAACAACTTTCTCCTTCTCCAAATGGTCACTCCGTGTCGTGGGTGTTTGTTTTGTGTTTGGTTGCCCGTGGATTGTATACGGAGACTAAGTTATGTTGTCGCCCGTAGGGCGTGGACTAGTCCAAATCCGTATTATCTTAGATTTGGGTTTGGGGGTTTGGGGTTTAAGGATACATTAGCCTCATTTGAGACTAAGATCAACTTAAACGTTTGTTAAGGATACGTTAGTCTCATTTTAGACTAAGATCGACTTAACGGGATCATTTAGATCCGACAAGAGAGCAATTGGGGGGCTCTATTGTTTTGTTTAGTGACATTGCGGTCGATAGGTAGTTTAAGAACATTGCGGTCCAATGTTAGTTTTAAGACATCGCGGTCAAGGTTAAGGACATCATAGTCCATGGGTTTAAGGACTCCACAGTCCGGCATTAGTTTAAGACATCACGGTCAAGGTTAAGGACGTCATAGTCCGTTGTTAGTTTTAAGACATCCCGGTCAAGGTTAAGGACATCATAGTCCATGAGTTTAAGGACCCCACAGTCCGTTGTTAGTTTTAAGACATCACGGTCAAGGTTAAGGACATCATAGTCCGTCGTTAGTTTTAAGACATCCCGGTCAAGGTTAAGGACATCATAGTCCATGAGTTTAAGGACCCCACAGTCCGTGAAATGTATGGTTGTTGGGACCCGTCACCTCTTTGAAGACGTTGAGGAATTACAACGACAGATATCAAAGGAGTGAAGAGATGTACCCTTGAACCAAGGTAGATTAAATGATCCGTAGCCCAATTTGGAACCAAGATCGATTAATTATATTATGAGCTCATTGGCTCAGTTAAGTCTGAATTGAGGACTTATGGCCTTCTTGGGCTAAGTCCAATCATGTTTGGAATATTGGCCCTCTGTTGGTCCAATGAAGGGGAGGCTTTGCCTCTAGAAAATTAGCCGATTGGGCTATAGGTAGTGTTAAACACTAAAGACCAATAGTGTTGAACACTGGAAATAAGATTAGTGTTAAACACTAAAAATTATGATTCTCAAATTAGTGTTAAACACTAACAGATAATAGTGTTAAACACTGGCAGTGAAATTATCAGATTAGTGTTAAACACTAAATGGGGGGGGAGATCACGTGGGAGCACGTGATGGCATCCAAAAGGTGGGGCCAGATCCCCTTCAGTTTGTTCTATAGGTAAGTGTTTAACACTTTTAAATCTTACAGCCATCACGTGTGGGCACGTGATGGGTGCTCATGCCCTGGTTTATTAGAATACTCATTAGGGGTCACGTGGTGACACGTGAGGGCGCCCCAGAGTTTTTGTTCTGTGGATCTTTTACAGGGGTCACGTGGGGACACGTGACCCTAGTTCTTTCCTGTTTAAAGATTTGTTTGTCTTTTTAAGAATTAAATTCTTCATAGGGTTAAATCCTAGTTTTAATTTTGGAGGAATTAAATTCCTATTTTCGAAGAATTATATTCTTAGGTAGGGTTAAACCCTAATTTTCTTTCTGTAAGAATTAGATTCTCATATATATAAAGAAACAAGTTCTGATATAGGGTAAAACCCTAATTTTATTTTAAGGGGAATTAAATCCCTGTGAGTTTGAGAGAATCAAATTCTCAATTAGGGTTAAACCCCAGCTCTGTCCATTTTGAAGGAAATAAATTCCTATAATTTTGGAGAATTAAATTCTCATATAGGGTTAAACCCTAATTTTATCTTGGAGGAATTAAATTCCTATAACTTTGTGAGAATTAAATTCTCAAAATTCAATTCCTTCTCTATATTTTAGATCTGCATGTCAGGATCTCGACCCGATGAGAATTAAATTCTCAACCTATGGGGAGATGTGCACTTTGCAGGTCTTCCATCAGAGAAAGAACTAAGTTCTTTTCTTTTTATATAAGAGTTAAACTCTTGGATTGAGAATTAAATTCTCTTTTTGAAGCCTTTATCCCCTTTTTTCTTACCTAGAGTTTTTCTTTGTAGAGAATCAAATTCTTCTTTCTTTTCTTTCTGAATTTTTAAGATTCCAAGGCTCTATATCTCTTCAACTCTCTCCTTTGGCTCCTATTTATAGGAGAAGAAAAAGAATCAATCTGTTTGGTAAATCTTTCATTGAAAGATTTGATTTGTTTTTATCATTGATCCGGGCCTTTAGATTATTAGGTGAATTTTATTCACCGTTGGATTTTAAATCCAAAGATATTCTTTCTGTTATTTTGGTGAGATTTAGGGGAAATCTTTCCATGTCCAAGATTTTTCCATAAATTGGTGATATTTAATCACCCTCGGATTCTTAATCCAACGGTTTTACACAATTCTTCTCCATTTTGGAAAGATTTAAATGATCTTATTCAGAATTTAATTCTGTTGAACAGCAGGGCTTTTAAAACCAGTCGCGTGTTGCCACGTGACCATTGGTCACGTGTGAGCACGTGACCCCCGGTCACGTGTGCCTGAAGGGACTCCTCTTCTGCGCTCTGCTCTTCGCCGCTGCTTTACCATCACGTGCCAACACGTGATCACTGATCACGTGTGTGCACGTGATGCTTCCTCTGAAACTTTTTTTCTGATTTTTTAATCAGGGAACAAATGCCCCCACAGCGTTGCTCTCACGTGTCTGCACGTGAGTGCAACGCTGTCACTTTTATGACCGTCGGATCTGTCTTGGGAGTAGGGTAGATGAAACGTTTTCCATCCCATCCTATAAATGCCAATGTCCTTTCAGAAGAGCCTTCACTTTGCTCATCTTCCTCCTTTGAGAACTTTTTCTTTTGAGAATTTATTTCTTTTTTTCCAGAGCTTAGTTTTCTGCCTTGAAATTTTTTCAGAGTTTAACTCTTTTTGTCACGCCCCGCTTCCCAAAATACGGAATACGAGGGGTTGACAAGGCCAGCCATGCTCCTACGGTCAAGGAAACATCCTGCCGTAGTCACACTTCAGCTTCTAGCTTTACATGGTAATCAGTAAATAATGCGCAGGCAATGAGAAATGCAGTAACTGAAACGAAACAATATAAAGAACTGACCTGATGGAAACAAAAGAGTATAAATCTGGATAGAAAATCAAGATGTCCGTGGTGTACGTCTAGTCCTGGTCCAGGCTAAATCCTCTCCTCACACTGAGCATGCATACTCAGGTCGTCAGAGCGACACAATAGCAATATAATATATAAATCCAAGGGACAACTCCAACAGTGATAATAGATATATATAACAGTAAATCAATGACGGTATAGGTATGAACATGCAGTAATCAATGCAGTGGAACAGTAAAAGCAGTAAGATAATATGCCCAGTATGTCAACACAGTAAGCAATGTATATCGATGCTATCATCCCTATCAGTCTCTAAGTCTCACTGTACAGGTCACTAAGCCTATCGCCAGTCCAAGTGTGAGAATCAACCACTCGCGAGTGTCCTCCACCCAAGGGTAGGACCCAAGGGTAAGGGACCACGTGCCCAACATGTAACTCACGGTAATAATCATGTACCCTGTAAATCTCCATATATATAAGCCGGCAAGGGACTCCCGAGATTCTGTTGAACTCACACTCAAACTACCCCACACCCCGTAGTCTACATCAAACGCTAACCATAACCCTAAATACCAGTCGGTCTGTGACAAGTCTGCGCGAGAATTGGAGGCAGGACCTCCATCAAGCACGTCCCGACTAATACCTAAGATAAATGGCAGAGTCTGATGTCTTATCTGTGACACCCATGCAAGAGTTTCCATAAGTGTCCCATACCACTTATAGTTACACGTACACGCGTCCCACAGACGTCGACAATGCAATAGAATCATAAGGTTCACTGATTGTGTACAAGTACGCATCACTTTCACTTATTCACTGATACACGAACACTAACGTACTTGCCACAATCATCACTAATACCTAACACTGGGTAATTCACATTATCACTAAGTTATCAATGCAGTGACATATGTATGATATAATGCGTAAACAGTATGTAAAGCACGATTAGGATGTCATGAATCGGTAATCTACCGCTTGCAATAATTTTATCATAAATCATATGTTTACAGTTTAGTGAAACAATGAATGGGGAATAAATAGTATGCTCAATTATCTATCCAGCGAATTTAATTTCACGCCAATCGGGTTTCAGGATCACTAATTATGGCTATTTCATTTTAAGCGTTCACGGCTGGAAATCGGGTTTCAGAATCGGAAGTCCGTTTCGTAACGCATCTTAATCCCAATTGGGATCAGAATTTAGCGATGCTACAGTTGAGTGAAATCTAGGGTTTCCAGTAAGGTTTTCAACGTAATAGACGGTTTCTCGATCGCATCTGTACGTTAGGAGTTATACACTGTTCAATACAAATATGTCAGTTCTGATTCTGTTGGGACTGTTATACGTCCCGATCTTTTAAATTACAGGTTAAATAGTAATTGATGACGAAACAGAATGAAACCACTTGCATTATCTAGCCAGCTGTTTCACCTTTAATAAACTGCGGAGTTCCGCAGCCTACGAGTTAAGGAAATAGGGTGGTGCTCATTACGGGACAGCACACAGTAAACAGAGTCGCTTTGGACTGCAGTCCAGAGTCGCACTCCGATCTAAATATTGTCACAGTTTAAGTACAGAAACTAATAGAAACTTGTATAGGGTTATAGTTCATCAAGTCATCTTCGATTTAAGCCCTCTAACGCATCATTCCAGTATGTATATGATTTATGGTGATTTTAACGGTTTTCAGGTACAAGAAATTTCCAGTTTTACAGGTATACTTGGGGGTAGTCGTTTTAGTCGTTAATAGTCGTATTTTCCAGCAAAATTTGTACAAGGTATTTATCACTACACGGGCCAAGACAGACAATCTAATTCCGTCAAAATAGACAAGTATTTTCATTGGGATCACACATCGAACAGGTATGGCACATAATCGATCTGAAATTGTAACTTTATGATCTATGTAATTTAAGTTTGTAACTTGAGTATATAGCATGTAGCAAGTAAATTACTTGCCTGGAAACGTCTCGGGGATGCACGGCAGCGACGCGGTCTATTGCAATGGCACGACGCGATCATAACGCAAATACGACAAAGATTGGCCTCGGCTCGAGCTTCGCTTGGTAGCTCAGCGGTTGCGACGAAGGGGGTCTGGTGGCTCACAGGTTCAGCGGCGGTGGCCCGATGCTCCGGCAGTGGCTGGCGGCGCAGAGAGCTCGGTGAGGAGGTGAGGTGGAGAGAGAGAGAGAGAGTTGTAGAGAGAGTGGGGACAGTGAGAGAGAAAGTGATATATAGAGAGAGAGAGTGAGAAAAAGAGACAGGGAGAGCTGGAGTGACAGTGGGAGAGAACTGGAGAGGGAGAGGAAGAGAGTGCCAGAGAGAGAGAACGAGAGATCAAGAGGGGGAGAGAGAAAACACACACACAGAGAGAGAGAGATCAGGGAGTGAGAGATCCGAGAGAGTGAGGGAGAGAGAGACAGAGAGATTGAGAGGATGATGGCGACGGTGATGATGATGATGATGGGGTCGACGATGGTGCGGGGGTGTCGACGAGATGCAGTGGGGAGCTCGTCGACGTCGTGGGTGCCGGTGAAGGGCACGAGGGTTCGAGCTTGGGTGTGCAGGGGTCGTCACGAGCTCAAGCTCCGGTGATGGAGTGTATGCCGGCAAGGGAGGAGGTGGATGAAGAGATGAGGTGGTCGGTGATGGTGGTTGCTGCCGACGACGATGGTGGCTGAGCTCGGTTGCGGGGATGGGTGTGCAGTGGGTTTCGTGATGGGTTGAGAGAGTGAGGAATGAGGGAAAGTGATGGGAGTGAGGGAGAGAGAAAGAGAGACGAGGCGCGCGTCGTGGGTAACGCTCGCGAGCGTTGGCGCGAGGAGAGGCGACGATGGTGGATCGAGGGAACAGTGGAGCGGGAAAATGGGAGTAGCCGTTGGAGGAAGAGGAAGGGGCGAAGCGGGTTGGGTCGGGGAAGCGGGTGCGGGCAGAAGAGGAAAGGCCGGGCCAGTGGTTGTGCCGAGAAATATAAATAAGGGAAATTTGAGGAGGAAAAAGGGAGTGGGCTGACTCGGTTGGGGATTTAAAAATGGGGTTTAAATAAAAGAAGATGGGCTGAGGAACTGGGCCGCAGGAAGGGAAAATAGGAAAAATGATTGTGAAGAAGGAGGGAAAAATAGTGGGCCTGGTTTAGAGGAAAAATAGGAAAAGTAAGAAAATAAATGGGGCTAGGGTTGGTTTGGGCTGGGGCAAATTATTTGCTAATTCTAAATAAATTTTGTGTTGGGTTTGAGGAAAAGGAAACTATAAAAGAAATAGGTAATCGGGTTCTGGTCTAGCTTAGGGAAAAGTAGTGAAGGGAAAAATGAGAGTGTGATTAGGTTTTATTTTCTTTTGAAGACTACCAGGTAGAAAATGAAAAGGGTTTTAGAATTCTAAAAAAACAATAATAATAAACTAAATAACTTTTGAGGGGAACAAAATACGAGTATTGGTATAATAAGAAGCTGGGTATTATATTATACCACCCTTACAAAAATTTCGTCCTCGAAATTTAAAATAAACGATAAGTTATACAAACATAAGCGAAAGCTATTATATTGCAAACTAACACATAAAAATTTACTAGAAATACGTGGACGAAGAAATTTGAAGGTATAAATATTTAAGAACAACATACAAAAAGATAGGTCTAAATAGGTATAAGGCAGGAATAACTATAGGGGCAACTACATGTATACGAGAATAGCAATAACAACAATAACGAACAATAATATTCGAGGCGTGCTCGATAAATTCGAAACTCAAATATGTGCACGTATAAGTATATCAAAGGTAGCACGGCAGAAATAATATGCATAAGGCACAATCATTTATAATAGTAAACATAGGCACAATACCCGGAAATAAAGTAACTACAATAAAGTAGTGAAAGATTTGTCGGTAGATTAAAACACTTTAGGATAATGTATCGATCGAGTAGTTTTAAAATAACTTAGAAAACTCACATAGTGAAAATAAGAAACATGAAACGAAAATATGCGCGATGTAAGGTTGCGCTACTGAAAATAGTGGAAAGCTAGTAGTGAAGTACTGGAAATGCGTAAAACGGGGATAGTCGATAAGACACACTCTTCGATAAATACAAAATAATGAAAACCAAATTTCGAATAATAATGTCTCTAAATATATTTAGGGTAATAGGAAAAACACAAAATGTATAAGGCTAGCTAGGGTAAGGATTACAAGGAAGTGTGGCTCATTCAAAGGTCGGAGTGTGGCGGCTTTAGGCTGAAGGTCAAAGAGATATTGGGGTCAGGTTAGTACAGGGAGTAAGGGTGGGCAGCAAAGGATGACCAGGGGAAAAAGAATGTATGGGAAAAATGACGATCGATACATCAAGCGAATCCAAAAATTTGAACGGTTAGCGAACTCGAAAACTTCACTATGAATTTCTTCTCCAAGAAGGATCTCAAACGAGGCACATACGATGGATGAAGGGTGGACTTACTAAAAGATCGGATGCGGTACTTGTTAATCTCAGTGAGGGTTAAAACAATGTAAAGAGTAGGGGTGGACAGATCTCCGTAGGGAAAAATAATTGTATAGAAGAAATAATCAAGCATCAAGTGAACTAAGAAGATCGAAAGATTAGCGAACTCAGCAATTTATTTTATTCTAGAAGATTTTAAACAATGCATTCTCAAAGACGAAAGGTGGCCCTAAACTGTACACAGATTTATTTGGCCAGATAAGACAACATCTAAAAAGAAATCCCGTCAGTCGCGGTTGTGGAGATTCATCAGGTTGTGGTAGGCTCGCGCGCTCAGGTAGAGACGTCCATTTCCATAGCGCCTCGCGGGGATCGCCATTGGGAGTTCTTCTACAGCAGGGTCTTGTTCTTCTGGTCCTTCTTCCTCGGCTGGAGCTTCTTCATCGAGGTCTGATTCCATGTGATTCTCTTCTTCTGGATTCTCTTCCACGGGATTTTCCTCGACTGGATTTTCTTCTATCGGGTCTTCCTCGGGATCTTCCTCTATCGGGTTCTCTTCAGGGTCTCCTTCCTCTTCGTCGGAATCGTCTATCATGTCAAACTCTGGGGCGGCTGCTCCTTCGTCCTCGGAATCGCTGTTTCCGAAAATGACCTAAGGACCGTTGATCTCATCGTCAGAACTCATCAGTGTGCGGTCTAAGGAAACGCATGACTGTGCATCCTCATCTAGATGCGGCGCTGCTCCAGGGTGGGCCATGGCCTGAAAGGAAGGAGTCATGATTAGACAGTGAAATACATTAAGAAAATAGCTAAGGGTACGAAGTATAGGAAAATATGCGGTGGCAGGAACTGAAAAAACAGGATTAAAATGCTGTGATAATGAATAGTATAAATAAGGAGAAAGTAAGAGAATGATACATATATTACGATTCAAAGTTTTAAAAAGTTTGACGGATACAAGATTTCAAACGAATAAAATATTTATAAGGGGTGACAACATTACTACTGAAAGTAGAAAACATAAAAATTCTTTTTTGACTACTAGACCGCTGCATTCTCGTCACGCGAGTTGAATCCTGGGTTGGGTCCTCCTTATCCTCGCGGTTCGAACTACGCAATAATTATCACTTGGCAGAAGTGGAGAGTGTGGATGAGTCTCCTCCTTGTATCTCCTTCCTTTTTGGGCAACCGTTGATAAGATGTTTGCTGGATCCGCAAATCAGACATTTCCCTTGGGCGCGGCGACAATTCCTCTGAAGATGTCCTGGCCTCTTACAGTACCCACAACATTGGGTCTTTTGCTGCTTCTGTCGCGGGGAAACAAATTGGCGCTTCATCTTCTTCACTTTTCCTCGCCAAACAGGGATCCCTTTACAATTTGAGACTCCCGCTGGTGCCTGATTCACCTGCCTTCTCAGTCCTTCAGCTAACAAGTCATTTGTTCGCTCCTGGGCTTCCTTCAAACCTTGCAGTACACTCAGGATCTCAACGGTCTGATTCTGGGGAATGGAGATAGAGGAAGAGTCGTTGGAAGACATGATCCTGAAACAATAATTTTGAGGATGATATAAGGCACAAGCTATAAGAATCAAAATATAATACGGATTGGGCAAGGATTCAAGAATATCAAATGTGATGAAATTCAATACAAGTGGAAATCAATTGTATGACTCTTCTAAGTCACTTAAACAGAGTATGGTAGTGTAACCGTGATGTAGTTCACAATTACAACCACGTAACTTTGCCAAGTCATCTGAAACCCTAGCGAATGATAGCTGAACACACAATGTGAATATGGATCAATAATAACAAGTTTACAACCTAGACCGAGGGATGTCTTAGATTGCCAGGCTCTACACGGAAAACTGCAATACCAATTGAAGAAAAACCTGGCTCTGATACCAACTAAACCATGTCACGCCCCACTTCCCAAAATACGGAATACGAGGGGTTGACAAGGCCATCCATGCTCCTACGGTCAAGGAAACATCCTGCCGTAGTCACACTTCGGCTTCTAGCTTTACATGGTAATCAGTAAATAATGCGCAGGCAATGAGAAATGCAGTAACTGAAACGAAACAATATAAATAACCGACCTGATGAAAACAAAAGAGTATAACTCTGGATAGCAAATCAAGATGTCCGTGGTGTACGTCTAGTCCTGGTCCAGGCTAAATCCTCTCCCCACACTAAGCATGCATACTCAGGTCGTCAGAGCGACACAATAGCAATATAATATATAAATCCAAGGGACAACTCCAACAGTGATAATAGATGTATATAACAGTAAATCAATGACGGTATAGGTATGAACATGCAGTAATCAATGCAGTGGAACAGTAAAAGCAGTAAGATAATATGCCCAGTATGTCAACACAGTAAGCAATGTATATCGATGCTATCATCCCTATCAGTCTCTAAGTCTCACTGTACAGGTCACTAAGCCTATCGCCGGTCCAAGTGTGAGAATCAACCACTCGCGAGTGTCCTCCACCTAAGGGTAGGACCCAAGGGCAAGGGACCACGGGCCCAACATGTAACTCACGGTAATAATCATGTACCCTGTAAATCTCCATATATCTCCATATATATAAGCCGGCAAGGGACTCCCGAGATTCTGTTAAACTCACACTCAAACTACCCCACACCCCATGGTCTACATCAAACGCTAACCATAACCCTAAATACCAGTCGGTCTGTGACAAGTCTGCGCGAGAATTGGAGGCAGGACCTCCATCAAGTACGTCCCGACTAATACCTAAGATAAATGGCAGAGTCTGATATCTTATCTGTGACACCCATGCAAGAGTTTCCATAAGTGTCCCATACCACTTATAGTTACACGTACACGCGTCCCACAGACGTCGACAATGCAATAGAATCATAAGGTTCACTGATTGTGTACAAGTACGCATCACTTTCACTTATTCACTGATACACGAACAATAACGTACTTGCCACAATCATCACTAATACCTAACACTGGGTAATGCACATTATCACTAAGTTATCAATGCAGTGACATATGTATGATATGATGCGTAAACAGTATGTAAAGCACGATTAGGATGTCATGAATCGGTAATCTACCACTTGCAATAATTTTATCATAAATCATATGTTTATAGTTTAGTGAAACAATGAATGGGGAATAAATAGTATGCTCAATTATCTATCCAGCGAATTTGATTTCACGCCAATCGGGTGTCAGGATCACTAATTATGGCTATTTCATTTTAAGCGTTCACGGCTGGAAATCCGGTTTCAGAATCGGAAGTCCGTTTCGTAACGCATCTTAATCCCAATTGGGATCATAATTTAGCGACGCTACAGTTGAGTGAAATCTAGGGTTTCCAGTAAGGTTTTCAACGTAACATACGTTTTCTCGATCGCGTCTGTACGTTAGGAGTTATACACTGTTCAATACAAATATGTCAGTTCTGATTCTGTTGGGACTGTTATACGTCCCGATCTTTTAAATTACAGGTTAAATAGCAATTGATGACGAAACAGAATGAAACCACTTGCATTATCTAGCCAGCTGTTTCACCTTTAATAAACTGCGGAGTTCCGCAGCCTACGAGTTAAGGAAACAAGGTGGTGCTCATTACGGGACAGCACACAGTAAACAGAGTCGCTCTGGACTGCAGTCCAGAGTCGCACTCCGATCCAAATATTGTCACAGTTTAAGTACAGAAACTAATAGAAACTTGCATAGGGTTATAGTTCATCGAGTCATCTTCGATTTAAGCCTTCGAACGCATCATTCTAGTATGTATATGATTTATGGTGATTTTAACGGTTTTCAGGTACAAGAAATTTCCAGTTTTACAGGTATACTTGGGGGTAGTCGTTTTAGTCGTTAATAGTCGTATTTTCCAGCGAAATTTGTACAAGATATTTATCACTACACGGGCCAAGACAGACAATCTAATTCCGTCAAAATAGACAAGTATTTTCATTGGGATCACACATCGAACATGTATGGCATATAATCGATCTGAAATTGTAACTTTATGATCTATGTAATTTAAGTTTGTAACTTGAGTATATAGCATGTAGCAAGTAAATTACTTGCCTGGAAACGTCTTGGAGATGCACGGCAGCGACGCGGTCTATTGCAATGGCACGACACGATCATGACGCAAATACGAAAAAGATTGGCCTCGGCTCGAGCTTCGCTTGGTAGCTCAGCGGTTGCGACGAAGGGGGTCTGGTGGCTCACAGGTTCAGCGGCGGTGGCCCGTTGCTCCGGCAGTGGCTGGCGGCGCAGAGAGCTCGGTGAGGAGGTGAGGTGGAGAGAGAGAGAGAGTTGTAGCGAGAGTGGGGGCAGTGAGAGAGAAAGTGATATATAGAGAGAGAGAGTATGAGAAAAAGAGACAGGGAGAGCTGGAGTGAGAATGGGAGAGAACTGGAGAGGGAGAGGAAGAGAGTGCCAGAGAGAGAGAACGAGAGATTAAGAGGGGGAGAGAGAAAACAAAGAGAGAGAGAGAGATCAGGGAGTGAGAGATCCGAGAGAGTGAGGGAGAGAGAGACAGAGAGATTGAGAGGATGATGACGACGGTGATGATGATGATGATGGGGTCGACGATGGTGCGGGGGTGTCGACGAGATGCAGTGGGGAGCTCGTCGACGTCGTGGGTGCCGATGAAGGGCGCGGGGGTTCGAGCTTGGGTGTGCAGCGGTCGTCACGAGCTCGAGCTCCTGTGATGTAGTGTATGCCGGCGAGGGAGGAGGAGGATGAAGAGATGAGGTGGTCGGTGATAGTGGTTGCTGCCGACGACGATGGTGGCTGAGCTCGGTTGCGGGGATGGGTGTGCAGTGGGTTTCGTGATGGGTTGAGAGAGTGAGGAATGAAGGAAAGTGATGGGAGTGAGGGAGAGAGAAAGAGAGACGAGGCGCGCGTCGTGGGTAACGCTCGCGAGCGTTGGCGCGAGGAGCGGCGACGATGGTGGATCGAGGGAACAGTGGAGCGAGAAAATGGGAGTAGCAGTTGGAGGAAGTGGAAAGGGGGAAGCGGGTCGGGTCGGGGAAGCGGGTGCGGGCAGAAGAGGAAAGGCCGGGCCAGTGGTTGGGCCGAGAAATATAAATAAGGGAAATTTGAGGAGAAAAAAGTGAGTGGGCCGGCTCGGTTGGGGATTTAAAAATGGGGTTTAAATAAAAGAAGATGGGCTGAGGAACTAGGCCGCAGGAAGGGAAAATAGGAAAAATGATTGTGAAGAAGGAGGGAAAAATAGTGGGCCTGGTTTAGAGGAAAAATAGGAAAAGTAAGAAAATAAATGGGGCTAGGGTTGGTTTGGGTTGGGGAAAATTATTTGCTAATTCTAAATAAATTTTGTGTTGGGTTTGAGGAAAAGGAAACTATAAAAGAAATAGGTAATCGGGTTCTGGTCTAGCTTAGGGAAAAGTTGTGAATGGAAAAATGAGAGTGTGATTAGGTTTTATTTTCTTTGGAAGACTACCAGGTAGAAAATGAAAAGGGTTTTAGAATTCTAAAAAGACAATAATAATAAACTAAATAACTTTTTAGGGGAACAAAATATGAGTATTGGTATAATAAGAAGCTGGGTATTACACTTTTTAAGAAAGACTCTTTCCTTCAGGTAATGATGTTGAACGATCGCAAAACCTTCATTTTTTTTAAAAAAAAACTCTCTGGATTTTAAATCCACATCAAGGGTTTCACCCTTTTAACATGAATCCATTTTTTCTTCAAGTTCTTCAACAGAAATATAAAACCATTTAATCGTAGATCTCTTAGGGTTCATCTGATCTTTTAGGGAGATGATGATGTCGGTTGTTTTCCCTGGAATTTAATTCCATCCCCAAGGAGCTCTGGCTCTGGAACAAAATTTTCTGGGAATTTAATTCCCTTTTTCAAAAAGGAATTTAATTCCTATGAAGAACTAAGTTCTTCCTAGAGAACTTCATGGGTTTTCTTGCTCTGAGTCATCTTCTTCACAATCCAGAAGAAGTTTGCACTGTTGGTCTTTGGGAATTTAATTCCCCTGATTCTGTTTGATTTATCATAGAGTCCAAGATGGGTCTGTCTTTTAGGGGAATGTGTAGGGTCACTTGAAATCCATTGTCTATTTAATGAGAATATTCCCTTTGTTTCATTATAATTGATGTGCCTTATCATTAGCCAGCCGCCATCTTGATTTCGTGGGACCCTCATGTTTTGTAACTAATGGTCCCACCAAACAAGTCCTCTGTCACTTTCTTCCACTGTCTTTTTATGTATACGCATTCATAACCATATATATATATACACACACACACACACACATTGTCGGCCTCGCTTTAACAGTTCCCCTTACTTTATTTCAGGTGCGATGACTTCCGTTCCGTATTTCCCTTTTACTCGCTCGGAGGCCGCTTTTCCCCAGTCACCATCTGATGAGGAAGCGATGGCGATGATCAGGGCTCATGACCCGAACTGCACCAACTTACTTTTGGAGGGACCTGGTACGGTCATATCATCCGAGGGCGCCGAAGCTTCCTTTGCGAAGTACCAACGGAGCCCACCTTTCCGTTTCTGCCAATGGACCCACCAAGGACAGTTTTTGCCATGGTGATGCCGAATTGGACTCCGATGGGGCGGCTCGAGCCTTCGACGACTGGTATCCCGAACCATCCGATCCCAGCTATAGATATTCTGGGACGGCGTATTTGTCAGGGTTAGGCGCAACCATGGGGATAAATCTACAAGATAAGGCTCACCCCTCGACACCCTACGGGCTACCTCCTCTGGGCTCGTTACATCCTGTCCGTCCATCGCGCACGGCTGCAGAAGGTCGGGCTTTACCAGGCGATGTATGCGTCGCTCTTCCACTACTAATCCCCGCATGTCTGGTGGGTTAAGGCGTTCTTGAACCAGTGGAATCTCCCCACCAACACTTTTCTTTTAGGGGACCGCGAGGTTTCAATCTCTCTGGAAAAATTTCATGAAATCTTGGGGCTGCCAATTCGGGGGGCACTTTATGAGGAGTTGCTGCCTCCCGATGAGTACGTCTTTGAGGTGGAGCCAGCAATCCCTGACGGCTTGTCGAGCGATAATGCCGTGCGCCACAAGCATCCGAGTCTGATCAAGGCGTTGGGTATCTTTGACCGGCTGTTCACCGAATCCGAGAAGCAATGCGTCACTTTTAAGAGCTTCATCGCTTGCTTCCTTCACGAGGATGTTCTGTCGAAGACGGCTCCCAAGTTCGCGAATATTAATGACCCCTTCAGGTTTTGTCCAAAGAGGCTGCCGACCAATGAATCAGATCTACCACAGTACTACATATCCATTATGTCGCCGATGTCTTTCGAATCCATTGCAGCTCCTGGCATGGATGAGGAGATGTTCTTCATGGGGTTTGTCAGTGTCTGGCTCAGCTGGTTTGTCATCCACATGCATCGCCGCTTTATGAGGGTTTCAGTTATCTATCCGGCTCATCGCATCGCTGAGGGAACGCGGCTGGCTGTCGGCATCCCGGCTTTGGCACATCTCTATCACGGGTTGGACGCTGCGGCTAATAGCTCTACTCCTGGCGTAGAAGTAGTAAACTTTTCACTTCATTACTTCACGTCTTGGATTGAAATGCACGTGTTGGGTGCTTTCGCTATGCATCAGAGGCCCACATTTTACGACGCCTACACCTTCCCGCGACTTATGCGATTGGTGAATGCTTCTGCCTCCGATCCGACTCAATTTGGGGCCATTCGGGCGTTGATTGCCCCTTATGCTACTGCTGGCGCATTGGTGTTTACCGACCGGGTTTTATCTTCTCCCTCAGGTCCAGCTCAACAACTCTGGGAGCGGCCAAAAGACAACGTACCTTCTTTGAGGCCCCGGGAGGCCGTGCACTTGAATGCAATTAGACCAGGCTACTTGGTATTTCGCCAGGATAGTGCGGCTCTTTTCATGCGGTACAACCCACATCGCTTCGCCCGGCAGCTTGGATACGACCAGGGCGTCCCTTTCGAGGCTTTCATAGTTGCGCCGGTCCCTTCACCCGACGCCATTCGCGATGCCGCTCATCATTTCGTGAGGTTGAACACCGGCTCACACTTCATGGTCCGTGAAGCTGACCATCTTCCCCGGTGCGTGGGGTCGTTTACGAGTTGGTACCTTCATCGGGTCAACCTGATTATTGTTGAGGAGAGAAGGGTACTCCTTAGCCATGGTGCTCCTACTCAGGTTCCGGCCACAGGAGCTACGCTGCGACCGCGCGCCCCGGTTTGTTTTCCCCTGAGGGATACCGGTGTTGCACTTATTCCGGGAGAGTCGGGAGTAAACCTCACTCCTACAGTTGGTATGCAATTGAGCACCCGGTCGCGAGCTAATCGGGCTCCGGTAGCAGCACCACCACCCGCGACGTCGACAATGGCGGTGTCGTCCTCGGTAGCTCCGCTAAACGAGGGTGTCGGTAACGAGGGTGTTGACGGTGAGATGGGTCGGCGTCGTGCCAAGGCTCCACGGGAAAAGAAGCGAGCGTCTTCTGGCTTTAGTTCCGGGCCAAAGAGGAGGAAGAAAACGGTCGCCCGTCTGCTCGATCTTTCAGAAGGATCCGAACCTGCCGTTCAAGATGAACCCATATCCATGATATCGCCGGACGATGGTCTTCTTTTCCCAGGTTCATCTGCCGAGGAAGCCGCTCAATTGGCTGAGGCTATAAGACGCTCGCAGCTTGAAGCTGAGAAGGTAAGGATCCCGAAGAGGCCTTATCCTGCTGTCATCTTCTATGAAGATCCTTCGTGGATACGGCGGCGGTTCATCGGCCCTTTGGAGGAGTGGGGAGAAAGGGCCCTTAAGCAGGCTGCTTCGGAGGATGTCGCGGACGCGCTCTCCTTGTGGACGGGCGGCCACGAGTCCACTCTTAAACCCCGGCGAGCACATCTCCTTGAGAAGGAGCATCGTCTTGAAGAAGCCATATTGAAGGCTTCCCTACGCATTGGTATGTTTCTATATTTCTTTACGGTACTTCATGTTTCCTGCTTTTATATATATGTATTCTTATTCTTATGTGAATTGTGCAGAGACTTCGGCGATGGGGGAGGTTCCTACGGGCTTGTTGAAGATAGAGCCTGTTGATGTTCCCAATGACACATTGCTCGATGTGGAGGGGGTTGACGATGCTGTTCCTCTCACAATAGAACCTCCGGTGGCGGTTCTTGATTCCAGAGCACTCGCTCCTTTGGGAGAGGCTCTCTTGGTGGTCGCCGCCTCGACGACTCTTCCTGAAGGCGGCCCAGAGGCTGGGATGGAGGTAGTCGGGACCACCCTTCCTTTGTTGGAGTCCGAGGTCACGGCGGAGGCCGTTGAAGCTGCTATTCCCCCAACTCAGAATGGGAGGAGTGTCGAAGGTAACCCTCCACATTTTAAGCTAGTAATCTTTCTGTTACCTGAACTCTTTTGTCTTTTCAGAATTGCGCGGACTGGAGGCCTCTATTGCCGATCTGTCTCCCCGGCCATCCTTTCAGCGTCTACTGGAGATGGCCGCTCCGCAGGCGATATCTCCTCAACGCATCGTCCTCTCGTCTGGGCAAGGTTAGTGTCGTTCACCATCTTTTCATATCATTGTTATTATTTTGCGGAATGACATTGACGTCCTTTACAGTTCTGGAGGCCGATGACAAGGTTGAGATTCTCAAGGGGCCAGGGGAGCCTTCAGGACCTTCTTGCATGACTGTGGGTAAGTGACGTCTCAATATAGTCCCACTTGTTCCTTTGATTAAGAGTTTCTCTGATCTTTTATAAATCTGAGCAGCCCTTCCAGTTCTCATAATGCTGGAGTCGCGCATCGCCATGCCGCCCGGTCCTTATGCTTTGCGAGCCTCAGACCGTCTGGAGAAATTAAGCCTTGACTCTTTGTCATCCCTGATCGAGGAGCTTCGTGCGGGCAGTGTAATCACAGCCGAAGCATTTGCTGCCGAAGCTAACGGTTCTCTTCCCTTTCTTGCTGTCTATCATAGCGAGGCCGTGGTGTAAGTCTGGGTTGAGTTTTGCCATCAGGTGGAGGTTTGTCTGCACGTGCTTGAGTGTACCCGCCTTTCCTCGGAAGCTGTGGCTGCGAAAGCGGGCTTATGAGGTTTGATTGAGCAGTGCGCGGCGAACATGGTGTCGTGCGAGAAGAGGCTCGGTCGCAAGTTGTCGGAGAGGGAACTGGCTTCTAAGGCGCTGAATGAGCTTCAAGCCAATCTTACCGCCAAGGCCAACAAAGCGTATGAACTCTGGCGAGTGCTTCAAGAGGCCATCAAGAAGGTAGTGGCCATTGATAAAGCTGCCGCGTTCACTCGCGAAAGGGTTGGGGCTCACAAGGCTACCGAGAAATAGCTCGAAGGCCAGCTTGTCTCATATCAGGCCCAGCAGGCTCAGGCAGAGGCCCGTCTTCTGGCGATACTGAATCACGAAGGCGTGGCCTAGCGAAAGAAGGATGAGCTGGCCAAGCTGCTAAATCGCCCGCCGGCCTGAAGACTTATATATCCCTTTTCTTCTTCTTTTGTACATACTCCTGAATGAGAGTATATATTTTTTGTTCTTTCATGAATTGTATTTTGTATCCATTTTGGTTTATGAATAAAAGACATATTTTCCTTCTCGATGGCGTGTCCCTTTTTATTGAATGTATTCTGCAGATAATCTATCTTGATCTCCTTGCAGGGCAACGATGGATTAGGATTCAGGGTTAAGATCTGCCTCCTAAGACTTTTCAACTTTATGAGCCGTGAGGGTCTCATAAAGAGTTTTTCTCTCTATAGGTCGAGAGGATCCCATAGGTGTAATTTCTCCTTGAGAATCATGAGGATTCTTAAGCGGATTTTCTCTTGGGAGTCGTAAGGATCTCGCAAGCGAGTTTTCTTCTCTATAGGTCGTGAGGACCCGCAAGTGCTGGGTGCGGTCGCCCTTATCCGTATCTCACGGGATCAGGGGTTGCTTTGGGATGTTTTCCAGGGTACCGTAATTTAAAGACATTGCGATCGAGGTTAAGGACATCATAGTCCGTGGGTTTAAGGACTCCACAGTCCAATGCTAGTTTTAAGACATCACGGTCGAGGTTAAGGACATCATAGTTCGTGGGTTTAAGGACTCCATAATCCAATGCTAGTTTTAAGACATCACGGTCGAGGTTAAGGACATCATAGTCCATGGATTTAAGGACTCCACAGTCCGATGTTAGTTTTAAGACATCACGGTCAAGGTTAAGGACATCATAGTCCGTGGATTTAAGGACTCCACAGTCCAATATTAGTTTTAAGACATCACGGTCAAGGTTAAGGACATCATAGTCCGTGGATTTAAGGACACCACAGTCCGATGTGTGGTTACTGGGACCCATCACCTCTTTGAAGACGTTGAGGAATTACAACGACAAATATCGAAGGAGTGACGAGATGTACCCTTGAACCAAGGTAAAATCAGTCTAGAGTCATCATGGTTGATCGTTAGTTTTAAGACATTACGGTCGAGGTTAAGGACATCATAGTCCGTGGATTTTAAGGACTCCACAGTCCGATGTTTGCTCTGGATGCTTCGCACGGGTTCACTGCCGTGCTCTGCGAGGACAAGGCTCCGCTCTGGGTGTTTTCCGCGGGGTCAAAGAGTGACGTTATCCGCGATCCACGTGACCAGGAATTTTGCACTAGATGCTTCACACGGGTTCACTGCCGTGTTCGGAGAGGACTAGGCTCTGCTCTGGATGCTTCACACTGGTTCACTGCCGTGCTCTGTGAGGACCAGGATCCGCTCTGGACGTTTTCCACGGGGTCAAAGAGTGACGTTATTCGCGTTCCACGTGACCAGGAATTTTGCTCTGGATGCTTTCCACGGGTTCACTGTCGTGTTCTGCGAGGACCAGGCTCCGCTCTGGACGTTTTCCACGGGGTCAAAGAGTGACGTTATCAGCGTTCCATGTGACCAGGAATTTTGCTCAGGATGCTTCCCACGGGTTTACTGCCGTGTTCTGCGAGGACCAGGCTCCGCTCTGGACGTTTTCCACGGTGTCAAAGAGTGACGTTATCCGCGTTCCACGTGACCAGGAATTTCGCTCTGGATGCTTTCCACGGGTTCACTGCCGTGTTCTGCGAGGACCAGGCTCCGCTCTGGACATTTTCCACGGGGTCAAAGAGTGACGTTATCCGCGTTCCACGTGACCAGGAATTTTGCTCTGGATGCTTTCCACGGGTTCACTGCCGTGTTCTGCGAGGACCAGGCTCCGCTCTGGACGTTTTCCACGGGGTCAAAGAGTGACGTTATCCACGTTCCATGTGACCAGGAATTTTGCTCTGGATGCTTCCCACGGGTTCACTGCCGTGTTCTGCGAGGACCAGACTCCGCTCTGGACGTTTTCCACGGGGTCAAAGAGTGACGTTATCCGCGTTCCACGTGACCAGGAATTTTGGTCTGGATGCTTTCCATGGGTTCACTGCCGTGTTCTGCGAGGACCAGGCTCCGTTCTGGACGTTTTCCACGGGGTCAAAGAGTGACGTTATCCGCGTTCCACGTGACCAGGAATTTTGTTGATTATATCCACATTTCACGGAGTTGGGATTTGACTCTCAGTGATTTGTACACCGCCGAGTCGTAGAACTGGGAATTGTCGCTGTTCCGCTTTGTTTGATATTGTGTCTACTGCAATGAGACCAACGTCGAGATGATCTCTAGGCTATCTGTGACTCATCGAGATTTGGCTTCTTCTTCTGATGAAACCTGGAAGAGGAGGAGTGCGATTCCTTCTTTGTTTGCGCCCCTGGATTGTATACAGGGATTGATGTAATATCACCTGTAGGGCATAAATTTCCTTTTTTGTTTTATTTCTTTTTCCGCGATACTCTATCATTTCAGCTTTTACATTGCGAAGGTCGCGGTTGCCCCATCATTTCGGCTATTTTTCGCGGCGCCCAATCATTTCGGCTATATTTTTTTCGCTGCTTTTTATTACGAGTTGCCCAATCATTTCGGATATTTTTCATGCATACATTTTTACTTGCTGCTTTTTATTGCAACTTGCCCCATCATTTCGGCTATTTCATATGCATTTTTAGCTCGCTGATTTTTTTATCGCGAGTGTAGAACTTGGAATCTGGTGCCAATCTCAGCATCAGCATCGCTACAACTGGAATATGGCCAGGAGCGAATCATCATTTGTCTCTGTCGATGTCGAACAAAGGTGGCTTAGTAAACAGGGTTAGGGTCCTGTCGACTAAGGCTTTTGATTTCATGAGCCGTAAGGGTCTCACAAAGGTATTTCTCCCTACAAGTCGTAAGGATCTCGTAGGTGTGTTTTCTCCTTGGGAATCGTGAGGATTCCTAAGTGCGTGTTCCCCTGTAAGCCGTAAGGATCTTACAAAAGGATTTTCTCCTTATAAGTCGAGAGGACTCATAAGGGTCGTTCACCATATGGACATATCCCTAGTCACGGGTGGGACTTTGCTGGGAAAATGTTTATTCGCGCCCGTGGATTGTATATAAGGGTCGGTATGAGCCGCTTGTAGGGCAATATCAAAGTTTGTGGGGGTTGCTTAAGAACGGGTTCAGATCTCTGTAACTTAAGACTTTCAAGTCTTATGAGCCGTGAGGGTCTCATAAGAGAGTTCTCCTTATGAGTCGTGAGGATCTCGCAAGTGTAATTTCTCCTTAGGAATCGTGAGGATACCTAAGTGTGTTGCTCTCTTGTGAGTCGTAAGGATCTCACGCGGGTGGTTTCTCCTTACAAGGTCGAGAGGACCCTGCAAGTGTCTTTTAAGGAGGTTGCGCCCTTTTGGGTTTTCACAAACACTCGCCGGTAGCCCTGCTGTTTTTACTCATGGAGCCCTTTCGGGTTTTCATCCGTGCCCATTTTGTTTATGGACATACCGTTTTTTTGTTTTTTTTGTTTTTTTTTATTCTTCTTTTTTTGTATCGGTTTTGGGATGCCGCGATCCATCGTAGTTTGTCGACATCTCGATCAACAGCTAGTTTTAGGACGTAGTGGTCCGTCATTAGTTTAAGGACGTTTCGGTCCGTCGTTAGTTTAAGGACGTCTCGGTCCGTTGTTGAAGAAGGCCTGTCACTACTTTAGGCTTAGGAAGATAGCGAGCGGACATAGCCGTCGTCATCTATTATTGACCCGGGCCATAACTCGTTAGGAGTAGTATTTCTTCAGGAAGCGACCGTTTATTGGCCTGAAAGGTCTTTCACCGTGCATATCCATGAGTAAATAGGCCCCACCCTGGTAAACCTTGTCTATGACGTACGTGCCTTCATAGTTCGGCTCGAATTTTCCCCGCTTGGCGCGATTGGGGATCATAGGTATTTTGACCACTAGCATGAGTTCGCATTGGCGGAATGTCCTCGGCCTGGTCAATCTTTCATATGAGCGCGTCATCTTTGCTTTATAAGCCTCCAGATTTTGTTGCGCTATGAGGCGGGTTTCATCAAGGGCATCAAGCTCTTCAAGCCGAAGGTGAGCGTTCTCTTCGTCCGTTAGCTCATAATGGACTGCCACTCGTAGAGAGGGTAACTCTATCTCGAGGGGAAGTACTTCTTCTGTACCGAATACTAACGCGTATGGCGTTGTGTTCGTGTCCGTTTTTAACGTAATTCGATACGCCCAGAGAGCTTCATGCAGTCTCTCGTGCCAGTCCTTCTTATTTCGGGACACCGTCTTTTTCACGATCTTCGTCAATGTCTTGTTGAAAGCCTCAGCTAGACCGTTAGCTCGGGGATTATAAACTGAGGAATATCTCCAGTCTATGTTGTGTTGTTGTGCGAAGCGGCTAATCTTGTGGCTTCTGTAGGCTGGCCTATTATCGGAGATGATTCGTCGCGGAGTTCCAAACCGATAAATGACGTGCGTCTTGAAGAAGTGGAGGATATTCTCCGTCTTCACTTCCCTCAGCGGTATTGCTTCTGCCCATTTGGAGAAGTAGTCAGTCGTCGCCAAGATGAAACGATGTCCTCTAGACGATGCTGGTTCGATGGGGCCGACTATGTCAGTTCCCCACATTTCGAATGGCCAGCTAGCCATTGTTGGATGTAGAGGATTTGGGTGCTTATAGATAAATTCCCCATGAATTTGGCATGAGTGGCATTGCTTCGCATATTCGAGGCAGTCCTGGATCATCGTTGGCCAATAGTAGCCCATCCGTTTAATCTTCAACTTCATCTTTGGGCCTGCTTGGTGAGAACCGCAGAGTCCGTCGTGAACTTCCTGAACGACTCTTTTCGCTTCGTCGGGTCCCAGACATCTCAATCACAGAGAATCAAACGACCTCTTGTACAGAGTATCATTGACGAAGGCGAAAGACAGAGCTTGTTTCATGAGCTGATGTCTTGAGGACGCATCTTCAGGCGTTTGATTGGATTTGAAGTAGTCTACAAAGACTTCTCTCCAATCCTCTGCCATTCCCTGATCTTTTATTTGCATAGCCATTTGCCCAGTCAGTCCCTTTTCTCCGGATGATTTCGGATCCGGAGATATTTCTGCGGGGGCAAGCACCCGACGGCTTTGTACCACGATTCTTACGTCATCGAGGTTCTCGTCAGCCAATTCTTTAGCGAGCTTAGCTAGTGCATCTGCTTTGCTATTTTCCGCACGCGGTACGCTTTCCAGCATATAGGAGGGAATTTGGGTCAGTAATTGCTGTACTCTCTCGCCATATTTCACCAGTTCGGGTTTGCACGTTTGGTAGTCGCCATTTACTTGACTGACGACCAGTTGAGAATCTCCATATATGAGGAGGTTTTCAATTCCCATATCGATGGCGATCTCGAGGCCTGCTATCAAAGCTTCGTATTCAGCCTCATTATTCGTCCTCGGCTCTGTCAAGGAGAAGGCAAAGCGCATTATCCTTCCTTGTGGGGTCACGAAGATGAGGCCTACCCCTGATTTGATTATAATGGTGTTCTGTTTGCGCTTCTTCATGGAGGACGCTCCGTCAAAGTAAAGTTCCCACCGGGTACCACTTCCGTCAATCGCGTCAAACGCATGTTCATCTGGAAGTTTGCAATTCAAAGGAGAATCGGCCGGTATCGGATGCTCAGCGAGGAAGTCGGCGATGGCTTGGCCTTTCACTGCCTTAAGAGGCTGATAGGTTATCGAAAATTCCATTAAGAGCAAGGCCCATTTAGCGAGTCTCCCTGTCAATATGGCCTTCGACATTAAATATTTAAGGGGGTCCACCTTCGAAATGAGACGGACTTCATGCGCCAACACATAGTGCCTGAGCTTCGTTATTGCGAAGATCAACGCCGGGCAATGTTTTTCGATAGGAGAATAATTGCTTTCTGCCCCCAGTAGGACTCGACTCAGATAGTAGAGCGCTCTCTCCTTCCCTTGGTCGTTCTCCTGTGCCCACAATGCGCCTGAGGAACCTTCAAGAGCGGTTGTATACAGAATGAGAGGTTTTCCCCTGACCGGAACGGCCAGTACTGGCGGGTTCTGCAGATACTGCTTGATCTCGTCCAGCGCGCCTTGGCATTTATGATCCCAGACGAACGGGATTCCCTTCTTCATCAGATGACTATAAGGGCGACACTTGCCAGAGAGATTGACTATAAATCGCCGGATATACACGAGCTTCCCTTGGAGAGACCGCAATTGTTTGAGAGTCCTCGACGGGGGCATTTCCATGATCTCTTTGATTTTTGACGGATCTATCTCGATACCTCGGTGTCGGACAATGAATCCTAGGAATTTGCCTGAAGAAACTCCGAACGCGCATTTGAGAGGGTTCATCTTCAAGTTGTATTGCCGAAGACGTTGAAATACGATCTTTAGATGCTCGAGATGTTCCTCGTACGATTTGCTTTTCACCACGAGGTCGTCGATATAGCATTCGACGATTTCATGTATGAGGTCATCGAAGATCTTCGTCATGGCCCTCTGATAGGTGGCACCGGCGTTCTTTAAACCGAAGGGCATCACTTTGTAGTAGAATATACCCAAAGGGGTCCAGAAAGCGGTGTGCTTCTGGTCTTCGGGATGCATCTTTATCTGATTATATCCTGATGAGCCGTCCATGAAGGAGAAGACCTCGTGGGTGGACGTGTTATCGATCATCAGCTCGGTGACTGGCACCGGGAAATCGTTCTTCGAGCAGGCTTTATTGAGATCCCGGAAGTCTACACATATGCGCACCGTCCCATTCTTCTTCATCACTGGGATGATGTTGGCGAACCAATCAGGGTATTGAACCTCTTGGATGAAGCCGGAGTCGATTAGCTTTTTGACCTCAGCGTTAACGCTCATCTCAAGCTCAAGCCGCATTCTTCTCGGTACTTGTTTGATTGGATTGATGTCCGGGGATACTGCCAACTTGTGCACAACAATCTCTGGATCTAATCACGGCATCTCGGAGTAGTTCCATGCGAAGCAATCCTTGTGCTGTATGAGCACGTCCTTGAGTGTCGCCGCCTGTTCTCCGGACAGAAACTCGCTGACAAACGTAGGCCTTGAGTCGCTTGTCGTTCCCAAATCAATCTTCTTGAGGTTATCTGCAGTAGTGTGTATTCCATCTTCCAGCTCTTTGGGTGCCGGTGGAAACTCTGAGATCACCTCATCACCATTGTTTTCAAAGCACCAAAGGAGGTCATCCACATTCTTGGGTTCTTATTTTGATATTGTTATCATATGACAAGTACGAGCCCGCTTCCAAGACCGATGTGGATCTGGTTCTGCTCTCGTGGCTTTGGCTTCATGCTTCTGTGGCGGCGTTACCCTCCAGCTGTCAGATAGAGAAAACTTGCCGAGCTGATACTGAGCTTCGACCCAGTTCTTGAAGGTGAAGCAGTCTTCGAGAGGATGCCCTATTACCCTGTGATAAGAGCCATAGTTCGGGTGTGAGACTTCGCCTGCTTGCTTAGGGTGTTTAGACTCCGGCAGTGTAAGCATTTGATGCCTTATGGCGAGATCAAGAATCTTCTTTGTCTTATCTTGCGGAAAGGAGTATGCTCGACTCATCTTCTTAATAAGGGACGAATCCAGACCGCTTGATTCTCGACAGCATGACTTTTTAGTCCCGCTTTGTCGCTGTCGAACGCCTTTTCCGCTCTTTGACTTATTTCTGCCTCTGCGTCGGGCCTTTTGCACAACAGGTTGACAGGGAGGAGCATTTTCGTCATTTGCAGCCTGTTGAAGAAGACATTGCATCCTGGCTTTCTCGTAGATGGCCATTTCGCGGTTATGGTCGTCCCGAGATTTTTGACCCGTTTTCCTGATGAGCTTGTCCATTCGTTCTTCAAATGACGGACTCGGCACTTTGATTGCGGGATCTAGTTTTGGTACGGGGTCGGCATTTTCTGACAGGGCATCCTCTTCTTCATCGAAGTTATATATGGTGTAGCTACTATGGACTCGTTCCCGTTTCCCGGATCTCACATATCCAAGCCCAAGCGTTTCCATTCTTCCGTTGGGCAACTTGCGCTGAGTCCCAGGGACATCCCAAATCCTGTTGTAGAACCGAGCTTGTCGAATAGTCTGTTTTAAAGGTACCCCTTGGCGCTTCAATACCCTTTTTAGTCCGTTCGTGTAGTATCTGGGCAAACGGATGGGTTGGAGCCTGTCAAGCGTAGAATCTGCGCCGTGCCAGATTTCTTTCTCCACTCTTGTTTCCATGGACTGATAGAATAGGATCGCCTTTTCACCTTTTCGCCTGGGAGGGACGTAAAATGTTTGCAGGTCCTGCACATTGTAAGCTTCAAGTGCGTCAAGGTCTTTGTAGTGCTCCCGCGGAATCATGGTAATTTGCAAACTCTGATCATCACCAGGGAATGCTTGTATTGACGGCCGACTGGAGAACACAGCATTAACCTCATCTTCTGAGTCGCGTCCGAAGATCAATATGGGGGCGAACGGCCCCGGGTTGTTGCATCGAGACGGCCCAGCATAAACTATCTCTTCTTCTTCTTCGGTATCACTCCCGAAAACAGGAATGACGGCGGCTTTGTTCTCCGGTTTGCGGCACCTCTCTGTGTCCTCGAAATCTGGCAAAAAGTATTTTGCATCTTCGTACTTGCGGACTTCGTTCACGGAGAACGGGTTCAGCTCTCTTGTTACGGTATACTCGAGACCATCCTTGAAATACTTCATACACTGATGTTGCGTAGAAGGGATGATGTTGTACTCGTGTAACCAAGGACGACCGAGCAGAGCATTGTAGCAGGTCTTGGCGTCAATGACGTGAAACTTAATATCCGTGACGAGTAGCTCGAAGCGTAATGTGAGTATCACCGATCCGAGGGTCCGTGATGACTGAGAATCGAAACCGGAGATGGTAATTTTATCACGAGCGAGGTGCTGAACGCTCATGCAGATTTCTTTCAACACCCGAACATTAAGGAGATTGACGGAGGATCCATTGTCGACCAAGATTTTGCCTATCTTTATATCGTGGCAGTATCCTGAAACATAGAGGGGATGGTTGTGGTCGCACGTCCCAAGGAGAAGGTCTTCATCACCGAACGTGACATCGGCTGTGTGTACTTCTTCTAGTTCATCCTTCATCCTTTCTTCGGCGAGGAAGGCCTGGAATTGCTCGGGCTCTTGCAACGCCTTGATTAACGAATCTCTCGCTTCTTGTGATAATAAGAGGGTGTCGAGAATGCTGAGCTGAGAGGGTAGCTTCCTCAGGTGCGCTAGGACGTTGTAGTCCACTTTGTTCTTTTTTGGCGGGTTTTTGGCAGTCAGCTCTTTAATGACTTGGTCATCCAGAGCGATATCCTCAGCGTCGCTCCCAAAGGTGAGAACCTGTGATCCTCCGGCGTTGACCGTGCGACAATTGCCAGTAATTCCTTTATGCTCCTCGGTCGTACTTCGTCGCTCCCGACGAGTCTTGCGTTTCATCCGCTTAACATGTTGTCGGTGAGCAACATACCCCTGCCACCATCTTTTAAAAGCGTCGCATTCTTCGGTGGGGTGCGAAATCTTTCAATGATATGAGCAGTAGCTAGGATGCATCTCTGCTTCACCGGGGGTGTTTCCTTCGGAGGGTTGCAGCTTCATCCCCATTGATATGGCTTTAGCAAACCTTTTCCTCGACTTGAATCTGTTTTTATCCGCATCGGATGTCTTTTGATTTGGCGGGAGTGCCTCAACTCTTTCGTCTAGTCGCCGGCGTTTGGCTCCTTCTAATATGGCCATCTCACGCTCCCGATCGGCTTTACTTTTCAGACGAATCTCATTCAGAAAGGCGTCGATCATTTCATCTGACGACCACACAAGTTCCGGCTCAGGTTCTGCCCCCAGTCTTTCTGTGCAGGGCGCTTCTTTATTGTCTAACGATGAATGAGAGATCACATGGCAACTTGCTACGTAATCCTCAGATCCGTCTGACGAGTCTTCCCCATCATTTTCGTCCTCAAGGACGTGGCTGAGGAACTCTTGGAGCGTGATGGGGGTCCGCGCTTTCTGATTATATTCTTCCAGCGCGTCGATCTGTTTCTGCAAATCCGTGCGCTTGTCACCAGGCTTCATGGGCTTCTTGGATTTCTTCTTGTTTTTCTTTGAAGATTTTAACGGCTGGGTGTGAGTGCTTGGGCCATCACCGCCAATCTTCGGAGTTGGGTGTGGCTTCAGCATCCCTTCGATGATCTGAGGTTCCAGCGGGTTCTTCCACCTGATCGCTGGGCATGTCTGGAGATCATTCAGCATCCTTTTGGTCTTGGCCGAAAGAGCCACCTCCCATAGAGCTTCTTCAATAAAAGAACAAGTTGCCCCCGGTGTGTCTGTCTTCTTAGGAGCGTGCGGTTGTGGTGGGTTTACCTTCCACTTCTCGGACAGCGCAAACTTGCCTTGAAGGTACTGATCTTCGATCCATCCTTTAAAGACGAAGCAATCCTCGATCGGATGGCTTACCGTTTGATGGTAAGGGCAATAACTGGGGTTACTCACCTAGCTGGGTTGCGGGGGTCGCCTTGCATTTGGTAAGTTGATAAGCCTGTTGTGTACCGCCAGCTCGAACAACCTCTTTGTTTTATCCTGCGGGAATGAGTAAGGTCGTTTCATTTTCTCATTGTAATAACGTCGTCTCTCCTCCAATTGATCCGCCAGTCTTGGAGCACTGGGTTGCTATTGAGCGTTCGCAACGAAGGTCGCCTTCCTTTTACCCTTGTCGTTCCGAGGTTCCGGTTTCGGGGGAGACGGTCTGTGACTCATCTGGTCCATCTGGGAAAGCTTGTCGATCAAAGCCTGGAACGTGGTTGGTTTGAAGAACATCATGAACTGTGAAATAGTTGCATGAGGGTCTAGGGTGCCCACGAACATGCCCACCGCTGGTGCTTCTTCGATGCGCTGTTCGCACTTCGACCACAGATTTCACCATCGGATTGCATATTGGACCCAAGTTTCACCCGGCTTCACTCTTGCATTGATCGGAGCCGTTATTGGAGTACGCTCGCTGGTGCTTGTGAAACGTTGGGTAAACAACAATTCTATTTCAGCAAATGTCTTGACGGAGTCGTTCGGAAGCTCGGAGTACCATTCGAACGCCGTCTCCGACAAGCTGCCGACGAACTGGCGGAGCAGGAGCTTATCATCGCCACCGGTATTACCACAAAGAGCCCTGAACTGGGCAACATGTTGATGGGGATTGCCAGTCCCCTTATAGACATGGATTTTCGGTATTGTATAGCCCGGCGGGTACTTGATCTGATCATACCAGCTCGGATACGGTCGTCCCGTTTTAACGACTTGACCGGCTGCCTCAGTTGCCTGGTGAACCCGTATCTGCTGAGCTATATATTCGTCCAGGTCAGCTTTAGAAATAGTCTCCTCCTTGGCTGTTGACAGCGCCGGTGGTGGATTCGACGTTTCTCCTCTGTCATCTTCAAGGACAATCGGAGGATCTTCGGCTGGGGGATCTTGCTAGATCATCATACCCACCATGTCCTGAAATAGAATGGCCATTCGTTTTATATTGGCTGCTTGTTCCGTAGCCTCTTTGTCCTTCTTTTCCAATATTCTCCGAAGAAATTCGGCGTCGGTTTCTTGCTCCTAGCGTTGATCCGAGGACGCTTCAGGACTTTCTTTTGGCCCTGTGAGTGTGGCCATCGCATTCATCATTTCTTGGAGCTTCTGTTGCTGCTCCTGAGCTTTAGTCACCGATCGCGTAAGCGGTCTATGCCCTGTAGATGTACGGCTATCCTTTTTCCCGGACGCCATGTAGACGGTGTGTACCACAATGCCCCTAGACTTAGGGCGTTTGGGCTCACTACCTTTGACATTCGCCGCAGGCGTGGGGACTTTCTCTGGCCTTCTTCTCCTGTGGGCCGTTGAAGCTGAGGGGGCCGTTGCTTTGGGCACCCAGGTGGCCATCGTCTTCTGTTGCTTAACGGGGAGGTCTTCCTCCTGTCGGACCTTCGACTTCTTATGCTGGTGAGAGAAATTCGGATCAATCACCGATTCTCGGACTCGTCGCCAAGTCTTGTAGATCCTGGAAGACAGCCATTGAGGAGACTGCTCCGGATTTTCTGATTTTGCTTCTACGATGGTCTCTACCGGTGGAGGAGATCTTTTGAGTACCGCAGTTGGTGAATTCCTGCGTACCCTGTTCAGCAGCTCAAAGCTGTTCCCAATTGGAACAACAGCATTAACTTCCACCGTTGGAGCTGGTGGGGTTATCCCAGAGGGGGAGTTGCCCCCGGTCTTCCTTATCCGGCGCCAGTGGTGACGTCGGGCGTGACGGGTTGTTGGGATTGGTTCAGCGACGGCTTCGTCTTTCCCCCTGTTCAGGTGAGGGGCTGCTGCCGGAGTCAGCCTCCTGAAGACTGACGTTCGTTGAGAAGCTACGTTCAACAGGTCAAAAACAGATTTCTGAGCGGGAGCGGGAACGGGAGCAGTCAGTCTCGCGAAGACCGACCCTCTGGGAGGAGAAGCCTCCTTGACGACTTCAGGAGCAGCTATCTTTTTTTGGATGGCCACTTCAGGTATTATGGGCTTCTTGGCGGGCCCATCAGAGTTCAGGCTCAGTTTGGTGAAGACCGAGGAGTTGGGATTGGACGACCCGTTCAGAGGAGCCATGGGAATAGCAAGTCGGTCGAAGACCGACTTCCTTGAAGCTTCCGGTACGGGCATTGGGATGTTAACGTTCACCGGCGGGAGCATGGTCCCAAAGAACAGACTGGTGGTAGCCTGAGTTACTTTTTCCACAGGCATAGTGAACAGGGAAACAGCCTGCGGTCCATAGGATACACCTCCAGATGTGGCGGAGCGTCGGTTGCACTTGCAGTTTGAGCAGTTTGAGCCGTTGAACGCCATTGCTATTTGATTTTGCACCATGCAGGAGACTAAATCTTAGTAACTTGAAACCGAAGGGCAACCATTAACAAACCGCGATTCGTTCGCGAAGACGACACACGAAGTGTGGAGTGGAAAGAGGAAAAGGTCCCACCGGGCGTACCAGAATCTGTTCCCCTCCGAAAGACGAGCAAGACGGACGCCTTGCCTGAGATTCGGGGCAGATGCTAATTGGTGCTATCCGTCCATCTCTCCAAAAATGCCAAGTTGATTTATGGTACCGTATATCGAAGGTTTAAACGGATGCGTCCGATGTAGCAGACTTCGTCAGATTTCCCCTCGCTTGAGGGGTTTTTGATTGTGGGGACTCTCTTCCCTGCAGGCGCAAGCCCCTGCAGTTAATTACGCTACCGCATTGTGGTAACAACTTTCTCCTTCTCCAAATGGTCACTCCGTGTCGTGGGTGTTTGTTTTGTGTTTGGTTGCCCGTGGATTGTACACGGAGACTAAATTATGTTGTCGCCCGTAGGGCGTGGACTAGTCCAAATCCGTATTATCTTAGATTTGGGTTTGGGGGTTTGGGTTTAAGGATACATTAGCCTCATTTGAGACTAAGATCAACTTAAATATTTGTTAAGGATACGTTAGTCTCATTTTAGACTAAGATCGACTTAACGGGATCATTTAGATCCGACAAGAGAGCAATTGGGGGGCTCTATTGTTTAGTTTAGTGACATTGCGGTCGATAGGTAGTTTAAGGACATTGCGGTCCAATGTTAGTTTTAAGACATCGCGGTCAAGGTTAAGGAAATCATAGTCCATGGGTTTAAGGACTCCACAGTCCGGCGTTAGTTTTAAGACATCACGGTCAAGGTTAAGGACGTCATAGTCCGTTGTTAGTTTTAAGACATCCCGGTCAAGGTTAAGGACATCTTAGTCCATGAGTTTAAGGACCCCACAGTCCGTTGTTAGTTTTAAGACATCACGGTCAAGGTTAAGGACATCATAGTCCGTCGTTAGTTTTAAGACATCCCGGTCAAGGTTAAGGACATCATAGTCCATGAGTTTAAGGACCCCACAGTCCGTGAAATGTATGGTTGTTGGGACCCGTCACCTCTTTGAAGACGTTGAGGAATTACAACGACAGATATCAAAGGAGTGAAGAGATGTACCCTTGAACCAAGGTAGATTAAATGATCCGTAGCCCAATTTGGAACCAAAATCAATTAATTATATTATGAGCCCATTGGCTCAGTTAAGTCTGAATTGAGGACTTATGGCCTTCTTGGGCTAAGTCCAATCATGTTTGGAATATCGGCCCTCTATTGGTCCATTGAAAGGGAGGCTTTGCCTCTAGAAAATTAGCCGATTGGGCTACAGCTAGTGTTAAACACTAAAGACCAACAGTGTTGAACACTGGAAATAAGATTAGTGTTAAACACTAAAAATTATGATTCTCAAATTAGTGTTAAAAACACTAACAGATAACAGTGTTAAACACTGGCAGTGAAATTATCAGATTAGTGTTAAACACTAAAAGGGGGGAGATCACGTTGGAGCACGTGATGGCATCCAAAAGGTGGGGCCAGATCCCCTTCAGTTTGTTCTATAGGTAAGTGTTTAACACTTTTAAATCTGACAGCCATCACGTGTGGGCACGTGATGGGTGCTCATGCCCTGGTTTATTAGAATACTCATTAGGGGTCACGTGGTGACACGTGAGGGCGCCCCAGAGTTTCTGTTCTGTGGATCTTTTACAGGGGTCACGTAGGGACACGTGACCCTGGTTCTTTCCTGTTTAAAGATTTGTTTGTCTTTTTAAGAATTAAATTCTTCATAGGGTTAAACCCTAGTTTTGACTTTGGAGGAATTAAATTCCTATTTTCGAAGAATTATATTCTTAGGTAGGGTTAAACCCTAATTTTCTTTCTGTAAGAATTAGATTCTCATATATGTAAAGAAACAAGTTCTGATATAGGGTGAAACCCTAATTTTATTTTAAGGGGAATTAAATCCCTGTGAGTTTGTGAGAATCAAATTCTCAATTAGGGTTAAACCCTAGCTCTGTCCATTTTGAAGGAATTAAATTCCTATAATTTTGGAGAATTAAATTCTCATATAGGGTTAAACCCTAATTTTATCTTGGAGGAATTAAATTCCTATAACTTTGTGAGAATTAAATTCTCAAAACTCAATTCCTCCTCTATATTTTAGATCTGCATGGCAGGATCTCGACCCGATGAGAATTAAATTCTCAACCTATGGAGAGATGTGCACTTTGCAGGTCTTCTACCAGAGAAAGAACTAAGTTCTTTTCTTTTTATATAAGAGTTAAACTCTTGGATTGAGAATTAAATTCTCTTTTTGAAGCCTTTACCCCCTTTTTTCTTACCTAGGGTTTTTCTTTGTAGAGAATCAAATTCTTCTTTCTTTTCTTTGTGAATTTTTAAGATTCCAAGGCTCTATATCTCTTCAACTCTCTCCTTTGGCTCCTATTTATAGGAGAAGGAAAAGAATCAATCTGTTTGGTAAATCTTTCATTGAAAGATTTGATTTGTTTTCATCATTGATCCGGGCCTTTAGATTATTAGGTGAATTTTATTCACCGTTGGATTTTAAATCCAAAGATATTCTTTCTGTTATTTCGGTGAGATTTAGGGGAAATCTTTCCATGTCCAAGATTTTTCCATAAATTGGTGATATTTAATCACCCTCGGATTCTTAATCCAACGGTTTTACACAATTCTTCTCCATTTTAGAAAGATTTAAATGATCTTATTCAGATTTTAATTATGTTGAACAGCAGGGCTTTTAAAGCCAGTCACGTGTTGCCACGTGACCATTGGTCACGTGTGAGCACGTGACCCCCGGTCACGTGTGAGCACGCGACCCCTGAAGGGACTCCTCTTCTGCGTTCTGCTCATTGCCGCTGCTTTACCATCACGTGCCAACACATGATCACTGATCACGTGTGTGCACGTGATGCTTCCTCTGAAACTTTTTTTTTCTTATTTTTTAATCAGGGAACACAAACCAGTAAAAACCATTACAGAAATGTGCAACCCCCTACTAACCGACATACTAGCAATTAGGGGAGGTTTATGAACACATTAAATATCACAGATAATACTTGATTAGCAAATAACTTAGAATTTCGATCGACAGCCTTTTCCGTCTCTACCCCAAATGCAAGCCAACACTGAAATAACCTGGGCAGAAACAAAATATACAGAATAACAGAACAGCCAAAACTAAGAGTTACTGTGTAAATACGAGTCAACTCGGAGTTGACTCGGCCGCGGATCCGCGGCGGATTGCACTAATCCGCCGCGGATCCGCGGCGGATTGCACTAATCCGCCGCGCTTCCGGGGCAGTCTCACCGAGTTGGGATCTCGTATTTCTCCAGTATTCTTAGAATTCCCTCCTGTGAATTTTCATACCTATCAAATAATTTTTTCGACACGTTTAAAATTGACAGAAACTTGAGGGGTTCAGGGTTAAGTTTTCGTGTTTTTCTGACGATCGAAGTTCTAATTAGTTGCTAACAAGGTAGTAAAGGTTTAGTAGGCTCTGATACCACTGTAAGTCCATGTCACGCACCCCACGTGCTCGCGGAGAGGCGGAATATATGAAAAACAATTATCAAAGCTTCGTAACACGGACTTGAGCACACGGATCGTGTCTGACCCATTACTAGCAAACTACGAGAGGTTTAACTACTCGGATTCGAAGTTATACCTCACGTTACTTGTCCTTCGGGTCTTCATCGCTATCCTCCACACCTCGTAGGCTCTATGGAACATGCGCGCCTCAACGGCCTCCTCGAGTCAAAGACGATCCACCCGAGAGTCTATAGTCCGAGCTTCTATCTCGAATCTGAGATAACTACGGCTTCTAATTTGCTAATCTAAAAGTCCTAGAGGGTGTAGAGTATTTAAATGAATTACTTAGTCACTTAAACCCTAAGATTCTCAACTCATGAGAGCTTTTAGGGTTTGAGGAAGAAGATGAAGACTTGAGGAGAGAGAAAGCTTTTGTGATAATGATAATGAATAATACTCATGAAGGAATATATAATGAAGCATACAAATATCTCTTGATAAATATCTAGAAATATCTTGTGAGCTTCATTTAATCCTAAGGGTGAATCATCTCATGAGTCATTAAGCATTTAATGAAAACTTACACTTCATCTCTCCACCTCATTTGTGTTTAATCCAAAATAAATAAATACATATGAGTCACCTTCTTCTAGAAGCTTCCCGACAAATTACGAGACTGCCCCTCCCATCCGTATTTCCGAAAAACACGAATAATCTTTGACTGAATAAATCCATCTGTATAATACTAGAATCTGGCTTAAACCAAAGCCCGCTAGTATTATCTGCCCGATCATAATACGTGCACAAGTGTACGTAAGTGATCGCAGCCCTGCCTTAAAACCATACGGCCTTTACACTTTTTGCCCGGTGCAGGGAAACTCTATGTGTGGGACTCTAAGACTCGACACTACGCTGGCAGTGGGTTTAACCACAGGCCGCAAGCGGTACTAGCTGTACGTAACGGTCCCCAGGTAGATGTCGATAAGAAGGACGATGAGGAAACCCATCCGAACTCCTACTGAGCCTAATGTGACAATCTCCGTACAGTCCGGTCTGTTCGTCTAGGACTATCGCATATCGGGCCTAGGGGGGCGGTAAACGTCAGAACCCTAATAGCGGTATAAGTCGTGTCGGAGTGAAGCCCATTACACCTTGAGAAACTACTGGAAGCCTACCGGTAAATCTCGTTTGCCCTGGCCAGGGACTTTGCGTAATGGCTCTCCATACACATCGCGATATCAACCCCCAATACCGGGAGAGACGAATCATGTCTAACCGCCACTGCCTCCAAGTGCTTCGGGACTGCACCCAACTACTACCTGTTTGCACGACTCTTTTGAGCCGTGGTAGGGTAGTAATCTAAGTACAGTGGGAACACACCCGAGGCGAAGTAGTAGTGTCAAGTCGACGGACTAAACTGTACTCATGTCACCTGGGAACTGCTATCTGACGATGGGTATAAAACCAACCTGCAGTTCCCGGTGAGTCATGTCCGGTGTACCCGTAACCTAACGAGCACCTGCATACTATCTCCAGTACGACGTACTGATGGCTGTGGGACAGACTATCTCCCTTTGCTGGGATGAGAAGCGTATACACCAGTCTACTCCGGAGTATCGATGCCCTGTCTCGATAATCCTACGACCAGGGACCTGTATAGGATGTTGCTTATAGACTACCCAGCCCCCACTAGTGTGACTGCCATCACAACGCTGGTAATCAAGTAAAGATCCTAAGGGCTCTACTAATATTTATAAGCGATACGTTAAAAGAAACATATGCACATATTAAAGTAGACACAAACCAAGTAACATACTACCATTCTTAGCAAGACTATCAATACAACTGTGAATATCCCAAGCTTCCATTAAGTAATATACAAACTAGTATGATACAGTAATGGCCTCTAGGGCATAAACACTAACATGTGGTGGAGTGAGTTGGTGAGGGGAGGAGAGGAGCGGAGCTTTTGTGGTGCTGGGAGTCGAGGGTCGGCGATGGAGGTTAGTGGAGCTGGGCTCGGCGAGGGGTTGCGGTGTCTCTGAGGAGTGGAGCTCGGTGAGGGGATGGGTTGAGTAGGGATGGTGTTGGGTGTTCGGAGGGAGGAGAGGAGAAAGGGAGGAAGGCGAGGGGAGATCGCGGGCAAGGGCGTGGGTGTGGATGTGGGTGTCGATTCGAGAGAGGGGAGCGAGAAGGATATGGGGAAGGAGAGAGGGAGACGAGGTCGAGGGGGGGGGGGGGAGAGCGTGCGCGTGGTCGTGGGTCAAGGAGCGGGGACGTGGGGCGACGAGGAACGGGGGCGTGGGGTGAGCGGCGAGGACGTGGGGAGTGTCACGCCCCGCTTCCCATTCTACGGAGAAGGGGACGCGACTGGCCCGCTACGTATATACTCAGAAGTAAATACGCTAAGCGTATCTAAGCAATATAAAAGAAAATGTACACAAGAGACAAGGTATGATAAAAACAGCAACTTTTATTTATTAACATTCTTTTGTGCAATGGATGAAAAGGAAATACAACTGAAATAAAAAGATGCCTAAACAGTGGCATAACAGGAATGAAAAGTACTGAATGAAAAAGTGTACAATGAAACTACAGTGCTCGATCTTCGGCAAACTGCTCCAAGTCTTCTGTACATGGCTCGATCTCTGCCGGGTCCAAACCACCTGACGACATTCAAAGAAGAAAAAAAGAGAATGTCGTCAGCGAACATGTCGCTCGGTAATTCCCAATGATAAGAGGAGAAATAGAATAGACAGGGAGTAAGAGAGAGAGAGAGGCTTTTACAGTTGTATTATATTGTTTTAGTGTTAATGCTGTTATTATCGTAAGTTCAAGGGTGAATGTCAACTAATCTCAAGAGTGTTCTCAAACCGAACAGGCTGTAATCCAGGGGTAGGGAACCACGGGCCCAAATGATATGTTAGTAGCGGAACTTCGACCGTCGCCGAAGTATTCCAAACTCAACATGCCATAGTCCAGGAGCATGGAAACACGGGCCCTCATGATTGCTTGCTTGTGTTAGTAGACATGGATTCATGATCTAGGGGGACTCTTGAGATTATGTTGGATTCACGAATGAACTACCCCAATACCCCGTGTAGTTATGTTATTGATAGTACTGTATTGCATTGTATTGTCTTGTAAATTGAATTGTGTAATTGGATGACTGACCAAAACCATGATATCAGTAAACGGATGTAACTGCATAATCATGTAAATGGAATAACTGGATAATGGATGTATATCCATGGTTTGATTCAGTCAAGTTGTATAGATTGATAACTGGATTCACGGATTCATGTGTTCATATTGAATTGGAATATTGTAGATTGTAGATTGCACTTGAATCATATTCAAGTCAGATATAATCAGACTCAAATCCGAGTCAGACAATCAGGAATGTAAATCGAAGTCTTATAATTGCTATGGTCCTTAGGGTAATTTATAAAACTTGAGGGGGTTTTATGTAAAAACACTTTTATATACTTTTCAAAATACACCTCAAGTATTTGTTGCTCGTCTTTAGAGTTGTAATGAGGGTGGATTTTATATTGTGACAATACTAGTAAAAATATCCTAGTTTTTATAAATAAAGGTATTTATCTATAATATTGATTTATTTAAAGTTCATGGTATTTTAGTGTAAAATTTATTCTTGTGATTTTTAGAAAAAGGTGGAATATTTATATTATAATAAAATAGATATTTAAATGATAAATATACATATATTTATACAAAAATAATTTTAATAAATATTTTATATTCCAAAAATCTCATTTTCTTAAAATATTGTATTTTAAATCTTTCGAGACCGAATGCTCCTTGCGGAGGTCTGAATCTCGTACTACTAAGCCTGAGGATGTGCAATAATCCGCACCATCCCGAACGGATTCCCTAAAAATGGGTTGTAGCGGCGCGTTGCAAAGATTGTAAAATACTAAATCCTTTAGAAAACGGTTTTATAAAGTAAAAGGTGTTTATTTGTAAAAATGTCAATTTTCCGTATTTTAAATTCTAGGGTTTCCTAAGTCAACTAGCCTATTTCTAAATGGTCTAAACGACAAGTTGTTAGATGCCTCAAATCGCCTCTTCACCGCCAATTGTGGCCAGGTAAGTACAAATGAGGAAAGGAGGGATCCGCTCACGAATCACCGTGAGACGGGCCTTTTAAAGTTATCTTTCTCACTTGCCTAGCCCAGACACCACAAAGTCAGGTTTAGATAAACGATCGATGTCCACAACTTATCGTGTTTTCCTACTAAGAGGTATTTATTTAAAAGTGTATCAAAACTAAAACTTTTAGAAATGGTTTTATTAAGAATATGGTATTTAAATGAAAGTATTTTTTTATCGTATTCTAAGTTTTGATAATATCGTTTAGGGTTGTATTTGCGTGTGTGGGGAGGTCGGTCATTACCTCGTGCTCTACTTTTAATGTATAGCAAAGTTAAGGGGATTAAATGTGAAATTGAAACATTGTGGTATTTAAGTGAAAAATACGATAATTTGAAAACGCTGTCATTTCATGTGATGAAACTTGTTCAAATTGTTTTATAAATGTTTAATAGTCAACATAAAGATGTTTAAGCATGAATGTATTGGTGAGAAGTGAAATTTTATAGAAAACCGAATCGGAAATCGGATTTGTTCCGATTCCGTCGGGTTCTGTAATTTCGTATTTTAGAGAATAAGAAAGAGGGATAGAACGGGGCTTACGGGTTTCGATTAAGCAAGGGAGTGAGGGGGGACTAAAGGAGTTGCCGAGGCGTTGCTTCGTCGCCGTTTGTTCCTAAAATCGTCGCCAGAATTTCCGCCGGAATTTCGTCGGAGCTTCGCCGCGAGCTTGTTTTCAAAGTACACAACTCTTGGAAAATTTTGAGAGAGTGAGCTTAGGATTTTTGGGATGAGAGGGTAGAGGGGAGGGGGTGTATTTATAGGATAGGCTAGGGGTAGGGTAGGTGAAGGGTTTTTAAATAAAAAAAATGTAAAAATGTATAAAATCATTAAAAATTGGAGTAAATAGGGTATATGAAAGGTTTTAATGTAAAAATGTATTAAAAATCATTAAAATGGAGTAAATGGGGATTTCAAAGGTCTCTGAAACCGATCTAAGAATTTGAAATGTACAGGGGGGTTTAGAAGATGAAGAGACACAATATTGAAGAAGGGAACTCGGCCGTCCGGACGAGTCCGGCCGGCGGCGCCGGCCCGAGTCGGGCTGAGTCAAGGCATGGGGAGGTGGGGGGTCGTCTAGTGTAGCCTATGGTATATTTAATTTTTTAAAGTATAGTGGGAAAATATGGAGTTATCTTGTGTGGACTGTTGGGCTTCCATAAAATTTAAAACAAAATAAATATTAAAAATAATGTGGGGGCATAGGATTTGAACTCTTGTGGCTTGGTTCAGCAGTGCAAGATATTACCAATGAGCTACAAGCTCCTTCTTGTAATTAAATTGCTAATCAATTACTTAAGTCTTGTGCTCAGGCAATAAATACCCCTTTAAGGATTTTGAAAAAAAAAACAATTTAAAAATTTGTATAGGAAAAAGTGTATAAGAAGATTAGGGTTGTTACATTCTACCCTGCTTATAAAAATTTCATCTTCGAAATTTGTAAAAGGAAAGTGTAACAAATCCAAGAAAAGTTTGGTGCTGGTGTACTGACAGTATGTAAAAAATAATAAGGTGGTGCAAGGGTTTTAAAAATGTGAAGAATGTGTGAAGGAATGAAAGAATGCGAAGGTTTTGGTAAAATTGTAAAAGAGGTGAGAGAATTTTGGGTTCGGACAGATTCAAGGTATATGATTCAAGGAATATGAAAGATAAGATTCAAGAAACATGATTGTAAAGAATGTTTTAGTTGCTGGTTCTTGTGTTTTATATTGCTTAGGGTTCCATACAGCTGTGACCTGCATGAGCCACCAACAAAACCTGTCACGCCCCGCTTCCCATTCTACGGCGAAGAGGACGCGACTGGCCCGCTACATATATACTCAGAAGTACATACGCTAAGCGTATCTAAGCAATATAAAAGAAAATGTACACAAGAGACAAGGTATGATAAAAACAGAAACTTTTATTTATTAACATTCTTTTGTGCAATGCATGAAAAGGAAATACAACTGAAATAAAAAAATGCCTAAACAGTGGCATAACATGAATGAAAAGTACTGAATGGAAAGGTGTACAATGAAACTACAGTGCTGGATCTTCGGCAAACTGCTCCAAGTCTTCTGTAGATGGCTCGATCTCTGCCGGGTCCAAACCACCTTACGACATTCAAAAAAGAAAGAAAGAGAATGTCGTCAGCGAACAGGTCACTCGGTAAGTCCCGAAGATAAGAGGAGAAATAGAATAGACAGGGAGTGGGTGAGAGAGAGAGAGAGTATGGCTTTTACAGTTGTATTATATTGTTTTAGTGTTAATGCCGTTGTTATCGTAAGTTCAAGGGTGAATGTCAATTAATCTCAAGAGTGTTCTCAAACCCAACAGGCTATAATCCAGGGGTAGGGAACCACGGGCCCAAATGATATGTTAGTAGCGGGACTTCGACCGTCGCCGAAGTATGCCAAACTCAACAGGCCATAGTCCAGGAGCATGGAAACACGGGCCCTCATGATTGCTTGCTTGTGTTAGTAGACATGGATTCATGATTTAGGGGGACTCTTAAGATTATGTTGGATTCACAAATGAACTACCCCAATACCCCGTGTAGTTATGTTATTGATAGTACTGTATTGCATTGTATTGTCTTGTAAATTGAATTGTGTAATTGGATGACTGACCAAAACCATGATATCAGTAAACGGATGTAACTGCATAATCATGTAAATGGAATAACTGGATAATGGATGTATATCCATGGTTTGATTCAGTCAAGTTGTATAAATTGATAACTGGATTCACGGATTTATGTGTTCATATTGAATTGGAATATTGTAGATTGTAGATTGTACTTGAATCATATTCAAGTCAGATATAATCAGACTCAAATCCGAGTCAGACAATCAGGAATGTAAATCGAAGTCTTATAATTGCTAGGGTCCTTAGGGTAATTTATAAAACTTGAGAGGGTTTTATTTAAAAACACTTTTATATACTTTTCAAAATACACCTCAAGTATTTGTTACTCATCTTTAGGGTTGTAATGAGGGTGGATTTTATATTGTGACATTACTAGTGAAAATATCCTAGTTTTTATAAATAAAGGTATTTATCTATAATATTGATTTATTTAAAGTTCATGGTATTTTAGTGTAAAATTTTATCTTTTGATTTTTAGAAAAAGGTGGAATGTTTATATTATAATAAAATAGATATTTAAATGATAAATATACATATATTTATATAAAAATAATTTTAATAAATATTTTATATTCCAAAAATCTCATTTTCTTAAGATATCGTATTTTAAATCTTTCGAGACCGAATGCTCCTTGCGGAGGTCTGAATCTCGTACTACTGAGCCTGAGGATGTGCGATAATCCGCACCATCCCGAACGAGTTCCCAAAAAATGGGTTGTAGCGGCGTTTTGCAAAGATTGTAAAATACTAAATCTTTTAGAAAACGGTTTTATAAAGTAAAAGATATTTATTTGTAAAAATGTCAATTTTCCGTATTTTAGATTCTAGGGTTTCCTAAGTCAACTAGCCTATTTCTAAATGGTCTAAACGACAAGTTGTTAGATGCCTCAAATCGTCTCTTCACTGCCAATTGTGGCCAGGTAAGTACAAATGAGTAAAGGAGGGATCCGCTCACGAATCACCGTGAGACAGGCCTTTTAAAGTTATTTTTCTCACTTGCCTAGCCCAGACACCACAAAGTCAGGTTTAGATAAACGATCGATGTCCACAACTTATCGTGTTTTCCTACTAAGAGGTATTTATTTAAAAGTGTATCAAAACTAAAACTTTTAGATTTGGTTTTATTAAGAATATGGTATTTAAATGAAAGTATTGTTTTATCGTATTCTAAGTTTTGATGATATCGTTTAGGGTTGTATTTGCGTGTGTAGGGAGGTATGTCATTACCTCGTGCTCTACTTTAAATGTATAGCAAAGTTAAGGGGATTAAATATGAAATTGAAACATTGTGGTATTTAAGTGAAAAATACGATAATTTGAGAACGCTGTCATTTCATGTGATGAAACTTGTTCAAATTGTTTGTTAAATGTTTAATAGTCAACATAAAGATATTTAAGTATGAATGTATTGGTGAGAAGTGAAATTTTATAGAAAACCGAATCTGAAAGCGGATTTGTTCCGATTCCGTCGGGTTTTGTAATTTCGTATTTTAGAGAATAAGAAAGAGAGATAGAATGGGACTTACGGGTTTCGATTAAGCAAGGGAGTGAGGGAGACTAAAGGGGTTGCCGAGGTGTTGCTTCGTCGCCATTTGTTCCTAAAAACGTCGCCGGAATTTCCGTCGGAATTTCGTAGGAGTTTCGCCGCAAGCTTGTTTTCAAAGTACACAACTCTTGGAAAATTTTGAGAGAGTGAGCTTAGGATTTTTGGGATGAGAGGGTAGAGGGGTGGGGGTGTATTTATAGGGTAGGCTAGGGATAGGGTAGGTAAAGAGTTTTTAAATAAAAAAATATAAAAATGTATAAAAACATTAAAAATTGGAGTAAATAGGGTATATGAAAGGTTTTAATGTAAAAATGTATTAAAAAATCATTAAAATGGAGTAAATGGGGATTTCAAAGGTCTCTGAAACCGATCTAGGAATTTGAAGTGTACAGGGGGTTTAGAAGATGAAGAGACACAATATTGAAGAAGGGAACTCGGCCGTCCGGACGAGTCCGGTCGGCGGCGTCGGCCCGAGTCAGGCCGAGCCAGGGCATGGGGAGGTGGGGGTCGTCTAGTGTAGCCTATGGTATATTTAGTTTTTAAAGTGTAGTGGGAAAATCTGGAGTTATTTTTTGTGGACTGTTGGGCTTCCATAAAATTTAAAACAAAATAAATATTAAAAATAATGTGGGGCATAAGATTTGAACTCTGATGGCTTGGTTGAGCAGTGCAAGATATTATCAATGAGCTACAAACTCCTTCTTGTAATTTAATTGCTAATCAATTACTTAAATCTTGTGCTCAGTTAATAAATACCCCTTTAAGGATTTTGAAAAAAAACAATTTAAAAATTTGTATAGGAAAAAGTGTATAAGAAAATTAGGGTTGTTACAGGGAGAAGAAGAAGAAAAAGAAGCGGGAGAAAGAGACGGGAGTGGAGAAAAGAGAAACGGGTCGGGTCGTATGGAGCTTGGGGCCGGGCCGGGAAAATTATTTGTTTAGGAAAATTAAATTTTCAGAATTAAAATAAACACAAGTATCTAAATTTATACACAAAAATTTGTAGATAAAAATTTTGAAAACTTTCAAGGGGACAATTTTGTATTTACGGAACTGGAAATTTACACCGATTGTCGGAAATATTGGCGGGGGTTGTATTTTTTCGACGCCATAGAAGGAAATCCCCTCATATGGTCTCTTTTCTCCGTTACTCTCTCAGTAGAGAGGGTGGGAGGGGAGGGAGGAGATGAAAAATCCTATTTGCCAAAGAAAAATCCTAATTAAATTCAATACCTTAAAAAAAGTTTCCATCTTTTTTTCCTCTTTTTGGCTTATGCATACTATTTGCCAAGGAAACTAAACATGCTAGAATCATTTCAAATAAACTATCATCATCAGCTAATTTTCTGATGATGTAGACTCATTTCTTAACTAATAAAAATTAGACACCTCGGTACAAGTAGCCAGCAATTTGTCTCAAATGTTCAATCTAGAGCAGTACCAGTCCCTATGGGAATAAACTGAACAGTTTCATGATGATTGGTCTCTTTTATTAAACCCGAACCGCCCCAACAAGACATTAATTAAATTGTACAATTGTATAGTGTCATATGATCTATATGAGATATGAGAAGCTATTTATGCTCTCTCATATGCCACTCATTTGACAGATTCATTTCAAAGTCAGCCAGCAGAAAATAGAAAGCAAACGAATTTTGGTGGGGAATGCAGTTGAGGTTTTTAGCTGTAGATTAATGATATGTACAAGATTAAGAACAAGTTCGTGCATGAGACATATATATAGTTGAAAAATCCTATGTCATTTTTTCCATAAAGCCGAAGGCTGAACAAGTTTTTAAACTCGTTTAAATTGAACCAAACCAAACCAAACATCCTAAAACTCGGTCTGTTCGGCTTGTTTGACAACCCTATATATAGATATACATTTGCATGTATAACATAAAATAAGTTTGTTTCGAATGAAACATCTACGTCCAGGATTCTTGGTAAATCGGCTTTCTTTCACAACATTTTGAGGTCATTAATTATATCTGTAGTTTGATAAACTGCCAACTAGCTATAGCAATGAAGTAAGAGTGTGTGCACGTCAAGTCGTTGGCTTAACTATCCTTGAAGAAGGAATCAATATTGTTGAGGACTAAATTTGCATTTGTATTTTGGTTTTGGTTTTGCAATTCAATATGCTTTGCTTAGGTTTTTAGGCCAAGTAAAAAACTTATTACAAAGAGAGAGAGTTTTAATTGTCCGATTTATTTTCAACGACGATACCATAGAAAATATGTAAATGCGAGACCATCGAGCGCTAGGCGGAAAGTTTGTTCGGCTAGCTGAAAGGAGATGCGTAAAATGGCAAGAAACTTTAAAAATTAGTGACCAGATAGCTTTGTAAATCGGCATTTACATTATTGAGCAAGATGTAACATGCTTTGGCACAGAAATAAAAGTTTGCATTTCAAAATAGTTTTCTTCTCATTGATCCATCTTTATTCTGGGTACTAGTGTAGTAAAAAAGGCCCCTTGATCAATAATAATTAATTGTCCTTAATTGGTCACAACTAACTAGAAACCACACTTGATTGCGGTCTTATCGACATAATATGAACAAAAACGAAAACTTCTCTTTCAATAAAAAAGAATATTTCGATCCACCTATGGTTGCATTTTGGTAGTTGGAGAAGAAATCGATCCGAGAAATTAAAGGCATGATATGATGATGGTTGTGATGCATGCTTGAGCCAACCACACATTTAATTCATTCTCTCTCTTTCTCTTACACACACACATGTATATTTAGACAGGAGCTTAACGGAGAAAATATGCCATGGGAAGGAATTTCCTCCTATGGCGTCGAAAAAATAAACCCTCCATGACTTTTTTCGACGATCGGCATGCATCACCTCTATCTTTATCATCTAAAATGTGGATACACCAAATTTCATGTGGTTATATTATTTTTTTACCGTTGATTTAGTTGATGCAAAATTAATGGTTTGCCGACAATAGAACTTTTGACATTGCTAATTCAACGGTGAAAAAGTGGTGGAATCACAAGAAATTTGGTGTATGCACATCTTAGATGATAATGATGATGATGATGAATGCCGATCGTCGGAAAAAATGTTGAGTTTGTAATTTTTCGACGTCATAAGAGGAAATCCCCTCTTATGGCCTCTTTTCTCCATTATGAGACCTTACGAGGGAATTTCTTCCTATGGCGTCAAAAATATACATCCTCCCTTATTTTTTCCGACGATCGGCACCCATCATCTTCATCGTTATCATCTAAGATGTAGGTACACCAAATTTCATGTGATTCTTCAACTTTTTCACCGTTGATTTAGTGGGTTAAAAATTAACGGTTTACCGACAATAGAACTTTTTACAATGCTAAATCAACGGGGAAAAGGTTGTATAATCATATGAAATTTGGTGTACCCACGTCTTAGATGATAACGATGAAGATGGTGGGTGCCGATCAGCGGAAAAAAATGAGGGAGTGTGTATTTTTCGACGCCATAGGAGGAAATTTCCTTCTATGGCATCTTTCCTCTGTTATTCTCTCTCTCTATATATATATATACACATTCATAGGAGAATAATGGAGGAAATGTGCCTCAGGAAGGAAGCGTCAAAAAAATACACCCTCTGCGATTTTATCCGACGATTGGAACCCATCATCTTCATCATTATCATCTAAGATGTGGATACACCAAATTTCATATGATTCTACCATCTTTTCATCGTAGAACTAAAAATGCAAAAAGTTCTATTTTCGGTAAACCGTTAATTTTGTTCCTACTAAATCAACGGTGAAAATGCGGTAGATTCGCATGAAATTTGGTGTATAAACTTCTTAGATGATAATGATGAAGACGGTGGGTGCCGATCGTCAGAAAAAATGATAGAGGGTGTATTTTTATGACGTCAGAAGAGGAAATTCACTAATATGGCATCTTTCCTACGTTATTCTCATATATATATATGTGTGTGTGTGTGTGGTTGTCATTTAAAAGGAATATTAAGGAAAAGTAACATTGCACCCGAAAGATTGGTTTTTGCGCAACCCATTGTGATCCAGATCCAGATATTTTCTGGATATGATCGGATTCAAATATAGATATATATTTATATATTTTTATCGACAAAGATACAGATTCGATTTTAGCAAAATTATCCAGATACAGATACAACTACAGATATTTGGATATATGCATTCAGGTATGGATATCCGAAGACAAATACGATAAAATATAAAAGGGTTAATTTTATAAAGCAACATTGAACTTTCGAAGTTTTTATGATAGCGCCATTGAACTTTAAAAACGCTATAAACCCCATGATCTAGCTATGTTTGTTTGAAAATGTTGTTTCGGTAAACTCGTCTGAGGCACTAATGGATTAAATAACCCATGAATGAATGATCTTGTAGGTAGACTAAATAACCCGGATCTGGTATATTTTGATTAACATACCTTTCAATTCATTGGCAAAAATTAACATCCAATAGATCTTATGGGGATTGTAAAGTTCGATGGTGTTGTATAAGAAAACGTTAAAATTTCGATGGTGCTTTGTAAATTTTACCAAATATAAAATTAATAACACTTGGTGAAAAATATGTCTTTTACTCGGTGTGCATCTAAAATAATATTTTGACATATTATTTCATAATGCTTGTTTTAGAATATGCAAATAATATTTATAATATATATATCTTAACAAATTTATTTATTCATGTAATATTCATTTACGTACATGTTTGTATTTATCAAATTTTACCAGTCCGGCGTACTAAATAAGTATTCAATGAATAGTATCAATTATATATACATTACCGTTTCGGATCCATATTTGGAAGCATCTAACTTTAAACGTAAATTAGCCACTAATCTATGCTTCTATATAATGCAAATGGACTTGGTTAGAAGCCACTCTTTCCATTTTTTTAAAAAAAAACAAAGAAAAAAAGAGAAAAATTCTCGATTTTTAGAGCATCCACGTCATCATACAAATAAAGAAAAATAATTAATTGTTATGTTTTTAAAAAAATCTTAGAGCTTTCGCATCATCAAAGAAAAAGACAAAAATAATTAAATTTTCCGTTTTTTGAAAAAGAAAGAAAAAATGAACTTTTTAGAACTTGAGACAAAAAAAGAATTTTGTAGAAAATAGTTTGGATTCCAAATTCAATATACATTCTACTCAAACTTAAGACAAAAAAGAACTTTTTAGAAGTTATCTTAATCTTATAATTTTTCAAATTCTACTTTCATTTACTTATAACTACTTTCTTTTATTTAAATATGGTAAATAATATATTATAATGTTTTCTAGAATACTCTTGATCCAAGTTACTAAAATAACTATTTTATTCATTTATTAACATTCAAAATAATTTTAAACCAAAAGTATTTCATTTTATATTTATATATGGGTTCAAAAAAAATTTGGCTCTAGACGGGATAAGGCTAGAAATGAACAGAGTTTCGGTGGAGATCGCTGGATTCTCATATGATTATATTTATGTATTTAGTATATTATTATAATATAACTAGACTTTTCAGAAATATATGATTCTTAGGGAACAGAAGAAGGAGAGAATCATGCCTAGAAAGTCGGTCATCCTTCCATATTTGAGTTCAGGTAGATCCTGCATTTGCAAGAAAAGATACCGTCCGACATTTTCAAAAAACCCTAAAATAAGTGTTTTGGTGTCAAACTTGTTTATTAAATTATTTATTACAATTTATTTCATAGAAAATTACTTTTCTTACTTTGCATTAATCTTTATTATTTTATCTTGATTACTTACAAGATTTCATCTTTTCTCTTTCAAATTTTGAACGTAATGACTTGGTAAAATATTTTATTTATTTTCGCTTTGATAAAAATATCATATATCGAGCAAATATCAGAAAATACTAGATTAAAATTTGATATTATACAATTTTCGCATTTTAAAATTTTTGTTAGTATGTGCTCATCAATAACAACGAACTTGTTGTTTGTTATTAATAAATTTTTTATATAATTATTTTATTAAAATATTAAATATAATAATTAATTAATTTTAATAGACTTTACACATTTATAAGAGTAAATAATAAAATTGCCATGTCACAAAAATCCCATAGAAATAAAATCCATGATATAAATTATGCAAGAACTCAAATAAATCCATATCAAAAGTCTGGTTCTAAATCCAATTTCGACACAAAGGTCTGAGTCCAAATCTAGTACATGAGTCGAGTCCAGATCCAAATTCAGCACATAAGTCCGAATTCAAATCCAAATCTAAAATATTGTCCGACAATAATAATTGTCCAACTCTTAAATTAGAATCCAAGTTCAATAACACCCTCTTACTGGTTAGTGATGTGTGCATGGATTATGCTTAAAAGTCATTTGATCGGTAAATTGCAATATAATCTCCCAAAATTTCATCCACCCCGATCAATCTGTTAGAATAATTCCATAAAAAATCGTGTGCGCATAACATAAAATCCGTGTGTGCATAACATGTGACCGATTTTGGACTATTTTATTTTTACTCATATCCAGTAAATAAATAACCTTTTAAATTAATAGGCTTACTAATTTTAACTCAAATTAAATTTGGGGTTCTTCGCCTCATTCTCTCTAATTTGCTTTAAAAATTAGGGGTTTTCCTTCCTCCTCTCTTGATTTGTCTTTAAGAATTAGAAATTTTTTTCTTCCTCTTCTTCTTCTCTCTTGATCTATGCTAAAAATAAACCAGGGTTTCTTTTTCCTCTTCCTTTCATGTTCCCACCCCACCCCACCAACTAGGGTTCTTTTTTCATCCTTTTTGTAGGTCTCGGTCCTCACAGTCTCTTTTGAGATTAATTTGATTGCTAGATTGAAAATGCAAGACATCAAGTATATGAGTATATGTTGATGATGGTTGTATTTTCCTTTACCCTCGTCTTTTATTTCGATCTTGTATGATAAAAGCTTCTGTCAATATAACCAGTTTTCATAATATCAAAATTGATTGTCGTAGATGTATGGTTGTGACACTGACGAACCGACATATATATATATAGAGAGAGAGAGGTGCATTAGATTTAAAACTGTTCAACGTTTGTTAAGGGGCTTCCTTTTTTTAAAAATAATAATATTTTAACTAGAAATTAAGCAAAAGGTAGTTATCGAGTTACACGGTATACTTTAGTGTACTTATACGCTGAATAGGTTCATGAAGGTATTAAAATGCAACAAATTTGAAAATTTAGAAGATTATATATAGCAATTTAATTACCCTTTTTCACCTAACTTCGGATATATTATAACCAAGGGTATAAAGGTCATTTTAATTTTTCCGAGCAAACAAACATGCCCTGAGTGCAATTCTGTCCTAAAAGATATTCAAAGTTAATTTCAAACACAGGAAAGAAAACATATGAAACTGCGGCATGTGTGAAATTTTGGGGACCATTCAGCAATTTACCGCAATTGATTCATCACATTGAGTGAGCCAAATGGCTTGGACAAAGGGTCTTGAAGAATCATCTCCGAACTAGATTTTCTTTGAGTTTGGTATCTCTTGACTGCTCTTGTATCACAAGATGATGGAGGGGTTGATATCTCTCATCTGCTCTAAATGATCTGAGTCTCCCATGATATATCATCCATGGGTCAAGTTTGAGTGAACCTGATGATGCTCGATATCGGTGATCTCCCAGATCATGACACGTGGCAGATGACGTGTCCCAGGGCTCACAAGAAAGGACCTACAGTGGCCGACCAGACCACTCATGTGCCCGTCCTACAAGCAAACGCGGGCTCACCTCCGAGCCCCTGCACAATTGGCCTCCTCGACCTACCAGCTCGTTTCTGGGCTACCACAGAACCAAGATATCTCGGCTCTCCCGTTCGTCCGCCAGCTCTCCCGCCGAGGTCATCTTCCTCGGTCTCATCGATCGACCGACGGCACCGCTCACAAGCACAACCGCCATCTCGCGAATCTCGCTATGCGCGAGATATCCGCCGGCCGCATCCCACGTTCCACGCCATCACGATCCCTATTAACGAACATGTCTCTCCATTAATGGGAGATCCCGCTCATCATGCGGGCGTGACGTCGGGAGCGTAACTGCCGGTGTGAATCTCGCGCCTGCCCTGCCTGTTGCCACCGCTATATAAACCCCTTCTTCAGACGGTTCAAGTAAGCCATTTTTACTCCACTAAGCCGTTACTCTGCTCGGATCCCTGGTCTAACTTGACCGTCGGAGGGTCCTTGGTGGTACAACCACCCCGGGACTTCCTTGCAGGTATCTCGGTAACCACAACCTCAAACCCATTGAGATCCACACGCTTCAGGAGCGACAGCCTCCAGATCCAATCTCAGCCACCCATCGCCGCCATCAGCAGATCAACAGAAGGTAACATCTTGGCGCGATCCAGGTCACGTCAGCTGGCGCCGTCTGTGGGAAACTCCTTGATTCCACAAAAATAAAAGTTCACTTTCCGATCTCAATCCAATGGCAAGCGATCATCACGAAGATCCAAGCACTAGCCGCCGCCGCCCATCCAACGGAGGCGCGGACGAACCTCCCCCGCCTCAGGACCGGGACCCCTACAGGGGAGAGAAGGCTCCACTCGTGCAGGCACGACCGATCATCGCCTCGCTGTTTCCAACGGCCGCAGGTCCCCACGGGCCAACATACTCAATGACCCGGCGGGCACCGCTTCGCTGGGCTCCGAGGTCTTGTGCCAGAGAGCTTCACCCCGAATCTTGTGGCACCCCAGTCCCTCTCGAGGCGGTGGCGGTCAGCTTTCCTGTTCGCAGGCATGACCGGCACCGCCTCCCTTGACGGGGTCGCGCACGCGAGACTCGCCACGGAAGCTCAAAAACGACCTCGCCGGAAGGCATAAGGAACCTCACCGAAGGGAACCGAGGCTCATCGAAAATCAAGGTCATGAAAGCAGGGGGTACATTGAGTACCTGCGGGACTCTGTGCCCCACGCCAGCCGCGAAGGCCGACAGCCGCGCGAGGAAGAAGGCCAGGGAGACCGAGCCGATCACCTTTGACGACGGGGACTTTCACGGTATATCCCTACCCCATAATGACCCCCTGGTGATTACGGCTCGGGTCCATCAATACGAGATGCACAGGATCCTGGTTGACTCGGGAAGCTCTGCAGACATTTTCTTCTACGACTGCTTTCTGCGCATGGGACTCACCGCGGCAGACCTGAGGCCGACCTCCCACGTCCTTTCAGGATTCACCAACCACTCCATCCCGGCGGAAGGGGTAATCACTTTACAGTTCAACGTCGGAGAGGCAGGCCGTACGCGGACATTGCCAGTTGGATTCATCGTAGTGAGGATTCCCTCGGCCTATAACATCCTCCTCGGCCGTCCCACGCTGAACTCCCTCCGGGCCCAGATATCGACCTACCACCTGGCGATGCAGTTCCCTCTCGACCAGGGCGGGATAAGTCGGGTCTATGGAGACCAGCGAATTGCAAAGGTTTGCTTCACCGCGACATCTTCATCGGATAGGACTGCCGATGAATTCGAAGGTGAAGGCGACATCAAGGGTTCTCTGGACACTCGAGACGAGCAAAAAGAGGTCCGAGGGACCCCGGTGGAGCCTCTGACATAGGTCCCCCTCGTGGAAGGGGACGACGAAAAACTCGTTCAGATCGGGTCGCTTCTGACAGGAACTCAGCGAGATGGCCTGGTTCATTTCCTCAAAAACAACTCCGACGTGTTTGCCTGGGCACCTTCTGACATGCCTGGGATCGACCCCAAAGTTATATCTCACAAGCTCGGGATAGATCCTACGGCCCGACCCGTCAGACAGAAAAAGTGAAGCTTCGCCCCGGTCAAACAGAAGGCTATCGAGGACGAGGTGGATCGGCTCCTCGCCGCCGACTTCATCCGGAATGTGCCCTATTCGGAGTGGCTAGCGAACGTAGTCCTAGTCAAGAAGTCAAGCGAGAAGTGGCGCATGTGCGTCGACTTCACCGACCTCAACAAGGCTTGCCCCAAGGACAACTATCCCCTACCTCAGATAGACCAGCTCGTCGACAGCTCGGCAGGCCACGAGCTATTGAGCTTCATGGATGCCTTCTCCGGCTATAATCAGATCCGTATGAATCCGGCAGATGAAGACCTTACCGCGTTCACAACGGACCGGGGGGTATACTGCTACAAGGTGATGCCCTTCGGCCTCAAGAACGCCGGAGCTACGTACCAACGGTTGGTCAACCGCATGTTCAAGCCACAGATCGGCAGGAACATGGAAGTTTACGTCGACGATATGCTCGTCAAATCGGTCTCGTCAACTGACCACTCCAAGGACCTGGGCGAGGCCTTCGAGGTACTCCGCAAGTTCAAGATGAAGTTGAACCCCGCCAAATGCGCATTTGGGTCACCGGGGGAAAGTTCCTTGGTTTCATGGTCACACACCGTGGGATCGAGGCTAACCCGGAAAAAATCGATGCTATCCTCAACATGACCGCGCCCAATTCTCTATTTAGGAAATTTACTCAAGTTTTTATTAAGACAAGACTAACGTCGAGATCATGCGACTGACGGGGCGGGTAGCCGCTCTGAGCCGTTTCATGTCAAGGTCTGGGGAAAAGTGTCTCCCATTCTTCAAAGCTCTAAGGAAAATCCCGAGGTTCGAGTGGTCAGAAGAGTGCCAGACTGCGTTTGACCAATTAAAAAGGCATCTTGCGACGCAACCGCTGCTCACCCGACCAGTGGAAGGAGACGAGCTATCACTGTATCTAGCGGTATCCGACCAAGCAGCCGGCTCAGTGCTCGTTCGAGAGGTCGACGGAGCGCAGAGGCCGGTGTACTACGTGAGCCACGTCTTCAAAGATGCAGAAACGAGGTACCCAGCCATAGAGAAGATTGTCTTGGCACTCGTTGTGGCCTCAATAAAACTACAACACTACTTCCAAGCACACACTATCCTCGTTCTCACCGAGCGCCCGCTGGGGGCTATCCTCGCCTCACCCGAATCCTCGGGCCGCCTAGAGAATTGGAGGTGGGAGCTATCCTAGTTTGATATAAAATACCGCCCGAGACAGGCCATCAAAGCACAATCCCTGGTCGACTTCATCGTCGAGTGCACCATCCCCAGCAAGGAACCGGAGCCCACGCTGACCCTCGCGGATCAACACCCAATTATGGGGAGACCCGACTCGGTCCCTGAGTGGGTCATCTACGTCGACGGGTCCTCAACCGAGGAAGTCTATGGCGCCGGCCTCATCATTCAGGGCCCAAACGAGGCAGAAATGGAGTATTCTCTAAAGCTCGGATTCAAGGCTTCAAACAACGCGACAGAGTACGAGGCCCTACTAGCTGGACGGCTGTAACACTTTGAATTTCCGTTAGAATGTTTTTCGTGATAATTAGTAATTGTACGTGTTATTATATATGTGTACATAGGATTATTAGTTATTTTAGTCGGGTTTACTAATTACTTCTAGTCGTGTTAGCAAATTGGAAAATTTTCCTTTGTAGTGTACACTTGCACACTTAGCCATTTTTGTGACTTAGGGTTTTTGGTATAATATGTTAACCATTCTCTTGTTGCATGGTTCATTTTAATTCCCCACCTTTTTATCAAAACAAAACCTTTTTTTTATAATTCAAAATCCAATTAAACAATTGAGAGCATGGTGTTAGGTAAGAGGTTGACTTTTTTGACCCCATTTCCTTCTCTTCTCTCTCTCTCTTCTCCTCACTTCAGAAAAATTCTGGAAATTCCAGCAGAAAACCCTAGCTTTCCTTCATCTTTTCCTCTCTTTTTCACTTCTCCTTGATTCCTACACAAAAACCCTACTCAAACCACTCATTTCCTTCACAAAAACCATGGAAAAAGGGGCTTTTTGGGGTGCTTGAAGGCAAATCTGCACACTTGAAGGAAGAGCCGGGACTTTTGGTGTTTTATAAGGTTTTTAGAAGGTATTAACTCATGTTAGCACTCCTTTTCCTTAAACTTGTAGTATTCTTTAGCAAAAATCTCATTTTTGTGCATTTTTAGTGATATTAAAGGATATTTGTGATTCACATGTTAGATTAGGGTTTTGTTAGTTCGGTTAGCTCTATTATGTGTTATTAGAGCTATTTTAGGCCAGGTTTGTTTCAGTTTGCACAGAAATACCATAAAGTTCCATTTTAGTGCAAAAAGTGTGGATTTTAACTTGATTTAAGGCTCTGTAGGATCTGCTACTACCCGAGATGTTTAAGAGCATAACTAGATATTACTGTAGCATGTATGGGGGGTATAGAGTGCACACACCAAACCTGGGAGCCCACCCCCCTACCCATTGAGATCCACAGAAAAGGCCCTTTGAGGCAGTGCCTCACGTGACCCACGTGACCCTTGGCAGAAGCTTTAACATACAAGCATTTAAATGCCCGTCACGTGATGGCACGTGATGCTCCAAAAGATGCGATATTCTCAGCAGAACAAATGAAGGGAGGGCGCCCTCACGTGCTACCACGTGACCCCTCTTGCCTCAGTGTTTAACACTAAATTGGAACCTCTGAATCCAGTGTTAAAACACTGTTTGGCCTTAGTGTTCAACACTAATCAAAGAACTTTATTTGCAGTGTTTAACACTGAATTTCTTAGTGTTTAACACTAATTTGAAACCTCTGCTGCTAGTGTTTGACACTGATTTGCTCTAGTGTTTAACACTAATTTGAACCCCCTGTTGCTGGTGTTTAACACCAACTGTCTTTTAGTGTTAAAACACTAACTTGATCCCAGTGTTCAACACTGCTGAATTAACGTTAGCCCAATTGGCTAAATGGCCAGAGGCAAGGCCTCTCCTTCAATGGACCAACGGGAAGCCAATATTCCAAACATGATTGGACTTAGCCCAAGATGGCCATAAGTCCTCAATTCAGACTTAACTGGGCTAATGGGCTCATAACATAATTAATTGGTCTTGATCCCAAATTGGGCCAAAGACTATTTAATCCACCCCGGTTCAAGGGTACATCTCTTCACTCCTTTGATACTTGGCGTTGTAATTCCTCAACGTCTTTAAAGAGGTGACGGGTCCCGATGACCACACATTGACACGGACTGTGGGGTCCCTAAACCCATAGACTATGAGGTCCTTAACCTTGACCGAGATGTCTTAAAACTAACAACGGACTGTGGGGTCCTTAAACCCATGGACTATGAGGTCCTTAACCTTGACCGAGATGTCTTAAAACTAACAACGGACTGTGGGGTCCTTAAACCCATAGACTATGAGGTCCTTAACCTTGACCGTAATGTCTTAAAACTAACAACGGACTGTGGGGTCCTTAAACCCATGGACTATGACGTCCTTAACCTTGACCGCAATGTCTTAAAACTAACATTGGACCGCAATGTCCTTAAACTACCCATGGACCGCAATGTCCTTAAACTACCTACCGACCGTAACGTCACTAAACTAAACAACAGAGCCCCCCTTTTATTGCTCTCTTGTTTGATCTAAACGATCCCGTTAAGTTGATCTTAGTCTAAAATCTAGACTAACGTATCCTTAACAAACGTTTAAGTCGATCTTAGTCTCAAATGAGGCTAACGTATCCTTAAATCCAAACCCCCAAACTCAAATCTAAGATAATACGGATTTGGACTAGTCCACGCCCTACGGGCGACGACATAACTCAGTCTCCGTATACAATCCACGGGCAACAAAACACAAAGCAAACACACACGACACGAAGTGACCATCTGGAGAAGGAGAAAGTTGTTACCGCAATACGGTAGTGTAATTAACTGCAGGGTCTTGCGCCTGCAGGGAAGAGTGTCCCCACAATCAAAAACCCCTCAAGCGAGGGGGAATCTGACGAAGTCTGCTACATCGGACGCATCCGTTCAAACCTTCGATACATGGTGCCATAAATCAACTTGGCATCTTCGGAGAGGTGGACGGATAGCACCAATTAGCATCTGCCCCGAATTTCAGGCAAGACGCCAGTCGCGCCGTCGTTCGGAGGGGAACAGATTCTGGCACGCCCGATGGGACCTTTTCCTCTTTCCACTCCACACTTCGTGTGTCGTGATTCGCGAACCAATCGCGGTTCACTAATGGTTGCCCTTGGGTTTCAAGATACTAAGACTTGGCGTCTTGCTTATTGCAGAAAGCAAAGAATCGATGGCTTCTATTTGTGCGAAATGCTTCAATCGCTCGGACTGCAATTGCAACCAACGCTCTGCCTCGCCAGGAGGTATGGCCTACGGACCCCAAGATACTTCTCTATTCACAATGCCCGTGGAACAGGTCACTCGAGCCACCACAGGATTGTTTTTTGGGACCATGCTCCCGCCGACAAGCTTCACCGCTCCGGTGCTGACAAAGGAAGCTCCCAAGAAGTCGGTCTTTGACGTCTTACCCCTGCCGCGGCCCCTCTCAACGGGTCGCTCAACACCAGCGCCTCGGTCTTCTCTAGATTGGGCCAGAACTCCTGTGGACCCACAATGGGGCCTACAATCCCAGAGAAGGCTGCTTCTAAGAAAGTGACCGGTCCTGCTCCTGAAGTCGTCAAGGCGGCTTCCCCTGCCAAAAAGTCGGTCTTTACAAGATTGACGGCTCCAGCTCCCGCTCCTGCTACCCAAAGGACATCGGTCTTTGACAGGCTAACACCAGCAGCGACCCCCCCACCTGCACAGGGGGCAAGACGAAGCCATCCTCACCACTGAACCAACGCCGTCCGCTCGATGTCGCCACTGGCGCCGAGTAAGGAAGGCTGGGGGCAACTCCCCCTCTGGGCTAACTCCACCAGCCCCAACGGTGGAAGTTAATGTTGCTGTTCCAACTGGGAACAGCTTCGAGATGCTAAATAAGGTGCGAAGGAATTCTCCTACTGCGATGCTAAAGAGGTCTCCCCCTCCACTAAAAAAGGTTGCGGAAAAAGAGCCGGAACAGCCCCGACCCCCTCAACGGCTGTCTTCCAAAATCTATAAAGTTTGGCGGCAGACCCGAGACTCGGTGATCGATCCAAATTTCTCCCGCCAGCACAAGAAGCTGAAAAATCCAACAGGAAATCAGTCATCACGCTAAGCCACGAAAAGCTGTCTGGGTGCCCACCTCAACGCCCCCCTCAACTTCCACTGCTCATAAAAAGAGGAGGCCGGAGAAGATCCATGGGCCTGCAACGAGAGCTAAAAGCGCTGAACCCAGACGCCCTAAGGCTGGGGGCAGGATGGTCCACACTGTATACATGGCGTCGGGGAAAGAAGACAGCCGCACGTCTACAGGTCATAGACCGCTTATACGGTCGGTGACCAAAGCTCAGGAGCAACAGCAAAAGCTCCAGGAAATGATGATCGCAATGGCCGCGCTTACTGGGCCGAAAGAAATCCCCGAGGCTTCCTCGGATCAGCAACAAGAACAGGAAACCGACGACGAGTTCCTCCGGAGGATGTTGGAAAAGAAGGATAAAGAGGCTGCGGAACAAGCGGCCAATATAAAGCAGATAGCCCACTTATTCCAAGACATGGTGGGAATGATGATCCAACAAGATCCTCCCGCTAAAGATCCCCCGACCATACTTGAAGACGATAGGGGAGAAACGTCGAATCCTCCGCCGGCCCTCCCAACGGCCAAGGAGGAGACAATCTCTAAGGCTGACTTGGACGACTATATAGCCCAGCAAATCCGGGTTCATTATGCGACTGAGGCAGCTGGTCAAGTCGTAAAAACGGGGCGGCCGTATCCAAGCTGGTACGACCAAATCAAATACCCGCTGGGATATACAATACCAAAATTCCACGTGTATAAGGAGACCGGCAATCCCCATCAACATTTTGCCCAGTTCAGGGCCCTTTGCGGTAACACCGGCGGTGATGATAAACTGCTGCTTCGCCAGTTCGTGGGCAGCTTATCAGAAACAGCGTTCGAATGGTATTCGGAACTCCCGAACGATTCTATCAAGACGTTCGTTGAAATAGAGTTGCTATTCATTCAGCGGTTCGCGAGCGCCAGCGAATGCACTCCAATAACGGCGTTGATTAATGCCAGGGTGAAACCAGGCAAAACGTGGGTCCAGTATGCTATACGCTGGCGAAATTTATGGTCGAAATGCGAGCAACGCATTGAAGAAGCGCCCGCGGTGGGCATGTTCGTGGGAACCCTAGACCCTCACGTAACTATCTCCCAGTTTATGATGTTCTTTAAGCCAACCACATTCCAGGCTCTAATCGACAAGTTGGCCCAGATGGACCAAATGGGTCATAGACCGTCTCCCCCGAAGCCCGAGCCTCGGGGTGATAAGGGTAAAGGAAAGGCAACCTTCGTCGCGAATGCCCAGCAGCAACCCAATGCCCCAAAGCTGGCGGATCAATTGGAAGAAAGACGCCGCTATTATAATGAGAAGATGAAGCATCCCTACTCGTTCCCACGGGACAAGATGAAACAGTTATTCGAGCTGGCAGTACGCAACAGACTTATAAACCTGCCAAATCCAAGGCGACCGCCACAACCCACTGAGGTGAATAACCCTAACTACTGCCCTTACCATCAAACAGTAAGTCATCCGATTGAGGATTGCTTCGTCTTCAAAGGATGGATTGAAGATCAATACCTCCAGGGGAAGTTTGCGCTGTCTGAAAAGTGGAAGGTGAACCCACCACAGCCGCATGCTCCTAAGAAAGCAGACACGCCGGGGGCAACCTGTTCCTTTATTGAAGAAGCTCCATGGGAGGTCGTGCTATCAACTAAAACCAAAAGAATGCTGAGGGATCTTCATGCGTGCCCGGCGGTCGAATGGAAGAACCCGCTGGGACCCCAGATCATTGAAGGAATGCTGAGGCTACGCCCAACTACAAAAAGCGTTGGTGATGGCCCAAGTACTCACGCTCTACCGTCAAAATCTTCGAAGAAAAAGAAGAAGAAATCTAAGAAGCTCGCGAAACCTGGAGACAAGCGCACGAACTTGCAGAAGCAAATCGACGCGCTGGAAGAGTACAATCAAAAGGCGCGAACTCCTGTCACGCTGCAAGAGTTCCTCAACCACATCTTTCAAGGGGAAGATGATGGAGAGAGTTCGTCGGATGAATCCGAGGGATATGTGGCGAGTTGTAACATAATCTCCCACTCGTATACCGACAATGAAAAAACTCCTGGCACTAAGAAACTGGGGACAGAGCCTGAACCAGAGCTTGTGCGGCCAACAGATGAAATGATCGACGTCTTTCTAGACGAGATTCGTCTGAAGAGTAAAGCGGATTAGGAGCGTGAGATGGTCGCATCGGAAGGAGCCAAACGCAGGCGACTAAACGAAAGAGTTAAAGTACTCCCGCCAGATCGAAAGGCATCCGAGGCAGACAAGAAGATATTCAAGACGAGGAAAAGGTTTGCCAAAGCCATGTCAATGGGAATGAAGCTACCACCCTCGGAAGAAAACACGCTCGATGGGGCGGAGAGACACCCTAATTATTGCGCATATCATCGGAAGATTTCACACCCGATAGAGGAGTGCGACGCCTTTAGGATATGGTGGCAGGGGTATGTTGCTCATCGGCAACATTTTAAGCGCATGAAACGCAAGACTCGTCGGGAACGGAGAAGTACTGCCGACGGGCACAACAGAACTACTGGCAACTGTTACATGGTTAACGCCGGAGGGTCATAACTTCTCATCTTTGGGAGCGACTCTGATGAAGAAATGGCTCTGGGCCCTCTTTTTAAAGAATCCGTTTTAGGGAAAGAGGAAGAACTAGAAGCCTGCGAAAACATTCAACTGCGCAATCGTATGCTCCCGGAAAAGAATCTCGGGCCCGCAAATAGAAAAGATAAGGGAAAGGAAAAGGTCACTGAGGATATCACTTTAGATGACCGAGTCATGAAAGAGCTGACTACCAAGGACCCTCCCAGGAAGGGTAAGGTGGACTACAACATCCTAGCGCACCTAAGGAAGCTACCTTCTCAGCTCAGCATTCTCGATGCCTTCCTATTATCCAAAGAAGCGCGAGATTCATTAATCAAGGCGTTACAAGAACCCGAGCAATTCCAAGCCTTCCTCGCCGCGGAAAGGATGAAGGATGAACTGGAAGAAGTGCATACGGCCGACATCACTTTCGGTGACGAAGACCTTCTCCTCGGAACATGCGACCACAACCGTCCCCTATATGTCTCTGGATATTGCCATGATATCAAGATAGGCAAAATCCTAGTAGATAATGGATCCTCCGTCAATCTTCTTAACGTTCGGGTGTTAAAGGAAGTCTGCATGAGCGTACAGCATCTCGCCCGTGACAAAATTACCATCTCTGGTTTCGACTCCCAGTCATCACGGACTCTCGGATCTGTAATACTAACATTACGCTTCGGACTGCTCGTCACGGACATCAAGTTCCATGTCATTGACGCCAAGACCTGCTACAACGCCTTGCTCGGTCGTCCTTGGTTACACGAATACAACATCATCCCTTCTACACAACATCAGTGTATGAAGTACTTCAAGGATGGTTTCGAATATACCGTAACAGGTGAGCTGAACCCATTCTCCGTGAACGAAGTCCGCAAGTATGAAAATGCGAAGTACTTTTTGCCAGACTTCGAGGATACGGAAAAGTGTCGCAAGCCGGAGAACAAAGCCGCCGCCGCCATCCCTGTTTTCGGGAGCGATACCGAAGATGAAGAAGAGATAGTTTACGCTGGCCCGTCTCGGCGCAACAACCCGGGACCGTCCGCCCCCATGTTGGTCTTCGGAAGTGACTCGGAAAATGAGGTTAATGCCGTGTTCTCCAGTCGGCCGTCAATACAAGCATCCCCTGGCGATGATCAAAGTTTGCAAATCACCATGGTGCCGCAGAAACACTACAAGGATCTTGACGCACTTCAAGCTCACAATGTGCAGGACTTGCAGACGTTTTACGTCCCTCCCAGGCGAAAGGGTGAAAAGGTGATCCTATTCTACCAATCCGCAGAAACGAGAGTGGAGAAAGAGATATGGCACGGCGCGGACGCTACACTCGACAGGCTCCAACCCATCCGTTTGCCCCGATATTACACAAATGGACTAAAGAGACTTTTGAAGCGCCAAGGAGTACCCTTAAAACGGACTGTTCGGCAAGCTCGGTTCTACAAAAAGATTTGGAATGTCCCTGGGACTCAGCGCAAATTGCCCAACGGGAGAATGGAAACGCTTGGGCTTGGATATGTGAGATCCGGGAAACGAGAGCGAGTCCACGGCAGCTACGCCATATATAACTTCGATGAGGAGGAAAACGCCCTGTCCACCAATGCCAACCCTTCATCAAAACTAGATCCCGCAATCGAAGTGCCGAGTCCGTCATTTGAAGAACAAGTGGACAAGCTTATCAGGAAAGCAGGTCAAAAGGCTCGGGAAGACCACAACCGCGAGATGGCCATCTACGAGAAGGCCAGGACGCAACGTCTGTTTCAACAGGCTGCAAAAGACAAAGATGCTCCTCCCTGTCAACCCGTCGTACAAAAGGCCCGACGCAGAGGCATAAATAAATCAAGAAGCGGAAAGAAGAGCCGACAACAACGACGCAGGACTAGAAAGTTACGTGATCGAGTATTGCGCAGCCCGGATTTGTCCCTCATGAAGAAGATGAGTCGAGCGTATTCCTTCCCCCGAGACAAGACGAAGAAGTTACTCGAGCTCGCTATAAAATATCAAATGATCGCGCTTCCGGAGTCTAAGCACCCTGAGCAAGCTAACAAAGTTCCTCATCCGGATTATTGCTCTTATCACTGAGCCGTAGGACACCCTATCGAAACTGCTTCACCTTCAAGAACTGGGTCGAAGACCAGTACCAGCGAGGCAGATTTGCTTTATCCAGCAGCTGGAGGGTAACGCCGCCACAAAAGCACGAACCCAAAGCCGCAAGAGCAGAGCCAGATCCACATCAGTCTTGGAAGCGGATTCGCACTTGTCACATGATTACAATATTAAAAGAAGAGCCCGAGAACATGGATGACATCCCCTGGTGCTTTGAGAACAGCAATGACGAGGTGATCTCAGAATTTCCACCGGCTCCGAAAGAACTGGAAGATGGCATACATACTACTGCAGATAACCTCAAGAAGATTGAGTTGGGATAGGCAGACGATCCGCGACCGACATTCGTCAGTGAGCGGCTATCTGAAGAAAGGGTGGCTGCATTAAAGGACGTGCTTCTACAGCATAAAGATTGCTTTGCGTGGAACTATTCCGAGATGCCCGGATTAGATCCAGAAATTGCTGTGCATAAATTAGCAATATCCCCGGATATCAAGCCAGTCAAGAAGGCGCCGAGAAGGATGCGGCTCGAGCTTGAGATGAGCATCAACGCCGAAGTCAAGAAGCTGATCGATTCTGGATTTATCCAAGAAGTCCAATATCCTGACTGGATTGCCAACATCATTCCTGTAATGAAGAAAAATGGGACGGTGCGCATATGCGTGGACTTCCGGGATCTCAATAAAGCCTGCCCGAAGGATGATTTCCCAGTACCAGTAACCGAGCTAACGATAGATAACACGTCCACTCATGAGGTTTTCTCCTTTATGGACGGTTCATCAGGGTACAATCAGATAAAGATGCACCCCGAAGACCAGAAGCACACCGCTTTCCGGACCCCTTTGGGTATATTCTGCTACAGGGTTATGCCCTTTGGTCTAAAGAACGCCGGTGCTACCTATCAAAGGGCCATGACAAAGATCTTCGATGACCTCATACACGACATCGTCGAGTGTTATATTGATGACCTCGTAGTGAAGAGCATGTCATACGAAGAGCATTTAGAGCATCTGAAGACTGTATTTCAACGTCTCCGGCAATATAATTTGAAGATGAATCCCCTCAAATGCGCGTTCGGGATCTCCTCGGGTAAATTCCTGGGATTCATCATCAGACACCGAGGTATCGAAATAGATCCATCTAAGATCAAGGCGATCATGGAAATGCCTCCGCCAAGAACCCTCAAACAGTTGCGGTCTCTCCAAGGGAAGCTCGCATACATCCGGCGGTTTATCGCCAATCTTTCAGGCAAGTGCCGTCCTTACAGCCACCTGATGAAGAAGGGAACTCCATTCGTCTGGGATCACAGATGCCAAGGCGCACTGGACGAGATCAAGCAGTACCTGCAGAGCCCTCTAGTCTTGGCTGCGCCGGTCAAGGGAAAGCCTCTCATTCTTTATACAACTGCCCTAGAAGGTTCTTTAGGCGCATTATGGGCGCAAGAGAATGACCAAGGAAAAGAAAGGGCACTCTACTACTTGAGTCGAGTTCTGCTGGGGGCAGAAAGCAATTACTCTCCCACTGAAAAACACTGCCTGGCGTTGATCTTTGCGATAACAAAGCTCAGGCATTATGCATTGGCGCACGAAGTCCGTCTCATCTCGAAGGTGGACCCTCTTAAATATTTGATGTCGAAGGCTATATTGACGGGTCGACTCGCTAAATGGGCTCTACTCCTGATGGAGTTCTCGATAACGTATCGACCTCTCAAGGCAGTGAAAGGCCAGGCCATTGCCGACTTCCTTGCTGAGCATCCAGTACCTGCCGGTTCTCCTCTGAACTGCGATTTGCCGGACGAACATGCATTTGATACGATCAGCGACGGTGATACCCGATGGGAACTCTATTTTGATGGGGCATCTTCCATGAAGAAGCGCAAACAATGTACCCCCATAATCAAATCGGGAGTAGGCCTTATCTTCGTAACCCCACAAGGAGGGATAATGCGCTTTGCTTTCTCCTTAACGGAATCGAGGACGAACAATGAAGCCGAATACGAAGCTTTGATAGCGGGCCTCGAGATCGCCATTGACATGGAAATTGAAGACCTCCTTATATACGGGGATTCTCAACTGGTCGTTAGTCAAGTAAATGGTGACTACCAAACGTGCAAACCGGAGTTGGTGAAGTACGGCGAAAAGGTGCAACAACTATTGACCCAAATTCCCTCCTACACTTTGGAAAGCATACCACGTGCGGAAAATAGCAAAGCAGACGCGCTGGCTAAGCTCGCCAAAGAACTGGCTGACGAGAACCTCGATGACGTCAAAATCATGGTACAAAGCCGTCGAATGCTCGCCCCAGCAGAAATATCTCCCGAATCATACGAAGAAAAAGGAGCGACTGAGCAGACAATCCTACAAATAAAAGACCGTGAGAAGGCTAAGGACTGGAGGGAAGTCTTTATAGACTACTTTAAGTCCCGCCGAATCCCCGAAGAAGCGTCCTCAAGACATCAGCTCATGAAACGAGCTCTATCTTTCGCTTTCGTCAATGATACTCTGTATAAGAGGTCGTTTGATTCTCTGTGGTTGAGATGTTTAGGACCTGACGAAGCAGAAAGAGTCGTTCAAGAGGTTCATGACGGAATCTGTGGTTCTCATCAAGCAGGCCCGAAGATGAAGTTAAAAATTAAACGGATGGGTTACTACTGGCTCACGATGATCCAGGACTGCCTCGAGTATGCGAAGCAATGCCACTCGTGCCAAATCCACGGGGATTTCATCCACCAGCATCCGAATCCACTACATCCAACGGTGGCTAGCTGGCCATTCGAGATGTGGGGGACTGACATAGTCGGCCCCATTGAACCAGTATCGTCCAGAGGACATCGTTTCATCCTGGCGACGACTGATTACTTCTCCAAATGGGCGGAAGCAGTACCGTTGAGGGAAGCGAAGACGGAGAATATCCTCCACTTCTTCAAAACGCACGTCATCTATCGGTTTGGAACCCCACGGCGAATTATCTCCGATAACGGGCCAGCCTACAGAAGCCATAAGATTAGCCGTTTCGCGCAACAGCATAATATAGACTGGAGATACTCCTCAGTTTATAATCCACGAGCTAACGGTCTGGCCGAGGCCTTCAATAAGACCTTGACAAAGATCATAAAAAAGACGGTGTCCCGAAATAAGAAGGACTGGCATAAGAGGCTGCAAGAGGCCCTTTGGGCCTATCGAACTACGTTCAAGACGGCCGCGAACACAACGCCGTACGCGTTGGTATTTGGGACGGAAGCAGTGCTCCCCCTCGAGATAGAGTTACCCTCTCTACGAGTGGCAGTCCACCATGAGCTGACGGACGAAGAAAATGCTCACCTTCGGCTTGAGGAGCTTGATGCCCTCGATGAAACCCGGCTCATAGCGCAACAAAATCTAGAGGCCCACAAAGCAAAGATGACGCGCTCGTACGAAAGATTGACCAGGCCGAGGACATTCCGCCAAGGCGAACTCGTACTAGTGGTCAAAAGACCTATGATCCCCAATCGTGCCAAGCGGGGAAAATTTGAGCCGAACTATGAAGGCCCGTACATCATAGACAAGGTCTACCAGGGTGGAGCCTATCTACTCATGGACATGCACGGTGAAAGGCCTTTCAGGCTAATAAACGGCCGCTTCCTAAAGAAATACTACGCTTAATGAGCCACAGCCTAGGTCAATGATAGATGACGACGACTATGTCCGCTCGCTATCTTCCTAAACTCGGACTTTATAAGCAGTATCCGGCCTTCCCCTGAATGGACCGAAACATCCTTAAACTAACGACGGACCGAAACATCCCTAAACTACTACCGCAGCATCCTTAGGCTGACGAGATGAATAAAAAAAAAGAAGAGAAAAAAATATAAAACAACAAAAAAAAACGGTACGTCCATAAGCAAAATGGGCACGGATGAAAACCCGAAAGGGCTCCGTAAGTAAAAACAGCAGGGCTACCGGCAAGTGTTCATGAAAACCCGAAAGGGCGCGACCTTGTAAAAAAAAAAAGAGAACAAGAATTAAAAAAACGGTATGTCCATAAGCAAAAGGGGCACGGATGAAAACCCGAAAAGGCTCCGTGGGTAAAAACAGCAGGACTACCGGTGAGTGTTTGTGAAAACCTGAAAGGGCGCAATCTCGTTAAAGGACACTTGCGAGATCCTCACGACCTTGCAAGGAGAAACCACCCGCGTGAGATCCTTACGACTCATAAGGGAGCAACACACTTAGGAGTCCTCACGATTCCTAAGGAGAAATTACACTTGCGAGATCCTCACGACTCGTAAGGAGAACTCTCTTATGGGACCCTCACGGCTCATAAGATTTGAAAGCCTTAAGTTACAGAGACCTGAACCTGTGCTTAAGCAACCCCCACAACCTTCGACTCTGCCCTAGAAGCGGCTCATATTAACCCTTGTATACAATCCACGGGCACGAATAAATATTTCCCTAACAAAGTCCCATCCGTGGCTAGGGATATGTCCATATGGTGAGCAACTCTTGTAGGTCCACTCGACCTATAAGGAAAAAGCCCTCTTGTAGGATCCTTACGACTTGCAGAGGAACATATACTTAGGAATTCTCACGATTCCTAGGGAGAAAATACACCTACGAGATCCTCACGACTTGTAGGGAGAAATACCTTCGTGAGACCCTTACGGCTCATGAAGTCAAAAGCCTTAGTCGACGGGACTCTAACCCTGTTTGGTAAGCCATCTTTGTTCAACATCGACAGAGGCAGATGATGATTCGCTCCTGGCCATATCCCAGTTGTAGCGGTGCTGATGCCGAAATCTGTGTCTAATTTCAGGTTTATGGAGAAAAGCCAGTAGGCCGCAAGTGCATACGAAATAGCCGAAATGATAGGGCAACTTGCAATAAAAAGCAGCAAGTAAAAATGTATGCATGAAAAATAGCCGAAATGATGGGGCGACTCGCAATAAAAAGCAGCGAGTAAAAATAAAATAAATAGCCGAAATGATTGGGCACGGCGAAAAATAGCCAAAATGATAGGGCAATCGCGACCTCCGCGATATAAAAGCTGAAATGATAGAGCATCGCGGGGAAAAGAAATAAAATATAAAAGAAAAGTTTCAATTTATGCCCTACAGGTGATGTTCCATCACACCCTGTATACAATCCAAGGGCGTAAACGAAAAAGGGATCATACCTCTCCTCCAAGTTTCATCATAAGAAGAAGCAAAATCTCGACGGGCCGTGAATGACTTAGAGATCATCTCAGCACTCGTCTCGTAACAACGGACATAACTCTAAGCTAAGCGGAACAGCGGCAACCCCCGGTTCCATGGCTCGGTGGTATACATATCGCCAGCAGTCAAACCTCCATCCCGTGAAATGCGGATACAACCAGCAAAATTCCTGGTTACGTGGAACACGGATAACGTCACTCTTTGACCTCGTGGAAAACATCCAGAGCGGAGCCTAGTCCTCGCCGAGCACGGCAGTGAACCCGTGTGAAGCATCTAGTGCAAAATTCCTGGTTACGTGGAACGTGGATAACGTCACTCTTTGACCCCGTGGAAAACGTCCAGAGCGAATCCTGGTCCTCGCAGAGCACGGCAGTGAACCCGTATGAAGCATCTAGAGCGGAGCCTAGTCCTCGCCGAGCACGGCAGTGAACCCGTGTGAAGCATCTAGTGCAAAATTCCTGGTTACGTGGAACGCGGATAACGTCACTCTTTGACCCCGTGGAAAACGTCCAGAACGAATCCTGGTCCTCGCAGAGCACGGCAGTGAATCCGTGTGGAGCATCCAGAGCGGAGCCTAGTCCTCGCCGAGCACGGCAGTGAACCCGTGTGAAGCATCTAGTGCAAAATTCCTGGTTACGTGGAACGCAGATAACGTCACTCTTTGACCCCGTGGAAAACGTCCAGAGCGGATCCTGGTCCTCGCAGAGCACGGCAGTGAACCCGTGTGAAGCATCCAGAGCGGAGCCTAGTCCTCGCCGAGCACGGCAGTGAACCCGTGTGAAGCATCTAGTGCAAAAATCCTGGTTACGTGGAACGCGGATAACGTCACTCTTTGACCCCGTGGAAAACGTCCAGAGTGGATCCTGGTCCTCGCAGAGCACGGCAGTGAACCCGTGTGAAGCATCCAGAGCGGAGCCTAGTCCTCGCCAAACACGGCAGTGAACCCGTGTGAAGCATCTAGTGCAAAATTCCTGGTCACGTGGAACGCGGATAATGTCACTCTTTGACCCCGCGGAAAACGCCCAGAGCGGAGCCTGGTCCTCGCCAAGCACGGCAGTGAACCCGTGTGAAGCATCCAGAGCAAACACCGGACTATGGAGTCCTTAAAATCCACGGACTATGATGTCTTTAACCTCGACCGTAATGTCTTAAAACTAACAATCAACCACCCTGATTCTGTACTGATTCTACCTTGGTTTAAGGGTACATATCTTCACTCCTTTGATGCCTGACGTTGTAATTCCTCAATGTCTTCAAAGAGGTGATGGGTCCCTGCAACCAAACATCGGACTGTGGAGTCCCTAAATCCACGGACTATGAGGTCCTTAACCTTGACCGTGATGTCTTAAAACTAACATCGGACTGTGGAGTCCCTAAATCCACGGACTATGAGGTCCTTAACCTTGACCGTGATGTCTTAAAACTAACATCGGACTGTGGAGTCCCTAAATCCACGGACTATGAGGTACTTAACCTTGACCGTGATGTCTTAAAACTAACATCGGACTGTGGAGTCCCTAAATCCACGGACTATGAGGTCCTTAACCTTGACCGTGATGTCTTAAAACTAACATCGGACTGTGGAGTCCCTAAATCCACGGACTATGAAGTCCTTAACCTTGACCGTGATGTCTTAAAACTAACATCGGACTGTGGAGTCCTTAAATCCACGGACTATGAGGTCCTTAACCTTGACCGTGATGTCTTAAAACTAACATCGGACTATGGAGTCCCTAAATCCACGGACTATGAGGTCCTAAACCTTGACCGTAATGTCTTAAAATTAACATCGGACTGCGGAGTCCTTAAATCCACGGACTATGAGGTCCTTAACCTTGATCGCGACGTCTTTAAACTACGATGTCTCGAGAAACCCCTGTTTTGGATTTAAAATCCAGAGGAATGTGAGAGTTCTTCGTTCATATGAGAGCATTACCTAAAGAGAAAAGTCTCTTCGAAACAGAGTTAAACTCTGGAACATTTTCAAGGCAGAGAACTAAGCTCTGGGAAAAGAGAATTAAATTCTCAAAAGAAGAAAGTTTGCAAGGAAGAAGATGAACAAAGTGGAGGCGTCTCTGAAATGACCCCAATATTTATAGGAGGTGATAGAAACGTTTCATCTCCCCAAATCCCTAGAGGAATCCAACGGTCACAAAAGGTGACAGCGTTGCACTCACGTGCAGACACGTGAGAACAACACTGTGGGGGCATTTGTTTCCTGATTTAAAATCAGGAAAGCCTACGGAAGAGGCTTCAGAAAAGGGTCACGTGCTCACACGTGACCAGCAGTCACGTGTTGGCACGTGACATCTAAAAGCATCGGCAAGGCAGATTCAGTTTCCCGACTACATCAAAGAAAAGGGCTTCAGAAAGGGTCACGTGCTCCCACGTGACCAGGGTCACGTGTCGGCACGTGACATTTAAAAGCAGCGGCAAATGCACAACAGTTCTCTGATTGAATCAAGAAAAAGGCTCCAGACGAGGGTCACGTGGTGGCACGTGACGGCTAAGCAGCGACCAGAAGGCAGAGCGCAAAAAGAAAGAAGAGGGCTCGTTCCAAGGGGGTCACGTGGCCACACGTGACCGGCTTTCAAAGCCTATCTGTTAACAGAATTAAATTCTGAGAAAAGATCTCTCAAATCTTTCCAAAGAAAAATGATTATTTGGAACCAATCGAATTAAAAATTTAAAGATTCGTAAATATCACCTATCTATGGAAAAATCTTGAATTTGGAAAGATCTCCCCTTAAAATCTAACCGAAATAACAAAGCAAAATCTCTGGATTTAAAATCCAATGGTGAATAAAATTCACCTAATGATCCAAAGGTCCAAACGAATGGTGAGTACAAATCAAATCTCTCAAGGAAAGATTCATCAAAAAACTAATTGATTCTACTGCTTCTCCTATAAATAGGAGCCAAGAGACACACAGAGGGATATATGTGCAGAGGGAGAAAAAAGAGAGAGAGCCTGAATACTTTGGAGGAATTTGGATCTTCTGCAAAAGAAAACCCTAGGTAAGTGTTTCCTGATTTAAAATCAGGAAAGCTTCTGGGAAAGGCTTCAAAAAGGGGCCACGTGCTTCCACGTGACCAGCAGTCACGTGTTGACACGTAACATATAAAGCAGCAGAAAAGGCCCTTTGGTTCCCTGAATCAAGTCAAGGAAAAGATTCCCTGATCAAGTCAAGGAAAAGGTCCACTAATCAAGTCAAGAAAGAGAACGACAGAAGAGGTCACGTGTTGGCACGTGACGTTCGAAGCAGCAGACCAGTCCTTCAGTCGAATAAAAAAGAAGGAGGCTCCTAACAGGGGTCACGTGTTCACACGTGACCAATGGTCACGTGTTAACACGTGATGGCTGAAACAGCAACCAGAAGACAGCGCAGAAAGAAAGAGCACTCTTCATTCCGGAGGGGTCACGTGTCCACACGTGATCATGGGTCACGTGGTCACACGTGACCGGCTTTCAAAACTCATGTTGACGACAGAATTAAATTCTGGAGGAGGTTTAAATCTTTCTGAAGGAAAGTAACTGTCTGGGGCCAATCAAATTAAAGATTCAGAGATGATTAAAGATCATCTATTTATGGAAAATCTCGGGTTTGGAAAGATTTCCCCCTTAAATCTAACCAAAATAACAAAAGAGAATCCCTGGATTTGAAATCCAATGGTGAATGAAATTCACCTAATAATCCAAAGGTCCAGAATGAACAATGGATGCAAATCAAATATCCCATGAAAGATTTACCAAAACTAATTGATTCAGCTGCTTCTCCTATAAATAGGAGCCAAGAGATACATAGAGAGAGACATACATACGCAGAAGAGAAGAAAAGGAGAGAGCTTTGATACTTCGAGGAATTGAGAGCTTCTGCAAAAGAAAACTCTAGGTAAGGAAGGGAAGGCTTCTTGAAAGAAGTAGAATTCGATTCTCAACAGAGTTTAACTCTAATATATAAAACAGAAGAATATATTTCTTCTCTCTTTGATAGAGGATCTGCAAAGTGCACATCTCCCCTTTAGGTTGAGAATTTAATTCTCAATGGGTTGAGATCCTGCCATGCAGATCCAAAACATAGAGAGGGAATGCAAGCATGAGAATTTAATTCCCGCAGAACTATAGGAATTTAATTCCTTTAAGATAAAATTAGGGCTTGACCCTGTATCATGGGAATTTAATTCCTTTAGAACAAAGAGAAATTGGGTTTAACCCTAATTAAGAATATAGTTCTGTGGAAACAACATGAATTTAATTCCCTTAATTATAATTCTTTAAAATGGGAAGTATAATTCCTTGAAAGCTTTTATTAAGGGTTTAACCCTCTTCAGTTCTTCACATATACGAGGAATTTAATTCCTACAGAAAATTCAGAGTTCAACTCTATTTCAGAATATAAACCTTCGAAAGGAAGTAGGAATTTAATTCCTCTGAAATCTAAAGCTCGAGGAATTTAATTCCTGAAAAAAGATCAACAGATCCTCTAAAAACGACATACATAGAGGCAGGGTCACGTGCCACCACGTGACCCCCCAAGAGATCTATAGAAAACCCTTTGAGGCAGTCCCTCACGTGACCCACGTGACCCTTAACAAAAGCTCTAACAAATGAGCATATGAATGCCCGTCACGTGCTGACACGTGATGCTCTGAAAGATGCAGTAATCTCAGCAGAATCATTAAAGGGGAGGCACTCTCACGTGTGGCCACGTGACCTCTCTTGCCTTAGTGTTTAACACTAAATTGGAACCCTCGAATCCAGTTACTGAAACAACTGTTGGGCCTTAGTGTTCAACACTAATCAAAAACTTTACTTGCAGTGTTCAATATTGACTACCTTAGTGTTTAACACTAATTTGAGGGCTCCGTTGCCAGTACTTGACACCAATCTGTTTTAGTGTTTAACACTAATTTGAAAGCCTTGTTGCTGGTGTTTAACACCAACTATTCTTTTAGTGTTAAACACTAACTTGTCAACCATATTCCCAGTGTTCAACACTGATTGCTCTGAAGTGTTTAACACTAGGCTTTGGCCCAATTGGCTAAAGGGATAGAGGCAAAGCCTCTCCCTCAATGGACCAACAAAAAGTCAATATTCCAGACCTGACTGGACTTAGCCCAAGCTGGCCATAAGTCCTCAATTTGTGATTAACTGAGCCGATGGGCTCATAACATAATTGATCAGTCTTGACCCAAATTGGGCCAGGGACTATTTAATCCACCCCGGTTCTAGGGTACATCTCTTCACTCCTTTGATACTTGGCATTGTAATCCCTCAATGTCTTCAAAGAGGTGACGGGTCCCGATGACCACTCATGATATGGACTGTGGGGTCCTTAAACCCATGCCTAACGCAAAATTCCTGGTTACGTGGAACGCGGATAACGTCACTCTTTGACCCCGTGGAGAACGTCCAGAGCGGATCCTGATCCTCGCGGAACACGGCAGTGAACCCATGTGAAGCATCCAGAGCGGAGCCTGGTCCTCGCCTAGCGCGGCAGTGAACCCGTGTGAAGCGTCCAGAGCACATACCGGACTGTGGAGTCCTTAAACCCATGGACTATGACGTCCTTAACCTTGACCGAGATGTCTTAAAACTACCAATGGACCGCAATGTCCTTAAACTACCCATGGACCGCAATGTCCTTAAACTACCCACGGACCGCAATGTCCTTAAACTACCCATTGACTGCAATGTCCTTAAACTACCCATGGACCGCAATGTCCTTAAACTACCCATGGACCGTAATGTCCTTAAACTAGAACCATAGAGCCTCCATATGCTCTTTTGTCGGAACTAAACGGTCCTGTTTAAGTTGATCTTAGCCTCAAAGATGGCTAACGCATCCTTAAACCTCCAAGCAGACTGGACTATGAATCCCCCTAATTAACTCTGGCTCGAGGGTACATCTCTGAACTCCTCTGACACCTGTCGTTGTAATCCTTCAACGTCGTCAGAGAGGTGACGGGTCCCGACGGCCATACATTCAATGGACCACTATGTCCTTAAACTGGAACAATAGAGCCCAAACGCTCTTTTGTCGGATCTAAACGATCCTGTTAAGTTGATCTTAGTCTCAAATCGGACCAACGTATCCTTAACAAACGTTTGAGTCGATCTTAGTCTCAAATATGGCTAACGTATCCTCAAACCAAAACCACAAACCCAAATCTAAGTAAACACGGATTTGGATTAATCCACGTCCTACGGGCGACTACATAAATTAGTCTCCGTATACAATCCACGGGCAACCACAAACAAAACAAACACCCACGACACGAAGTGACCAGCTGGAGAAGGAGAAAGTTGTTACCGCGATGCGGTAGCGTAATTAACTGCAGGGGCTTGCGCCTGCAGGGAAGAGCGTCCCCACAATCAAAAACCCCTCAACGAGGGGGAATCTGACGAAGTCTGCTACATCGGCCGCATCCGTCTAAACCTTCGATACACGGTGCCATAAATCAACTTGGCATCTTCGGAGAGGTGGACGGATAGCACCAATTAGCATCTGCCCCGAATCTCAGGCAAGGCATTCCATGTCTCGGCCGCCATTCGGAGGGGAACAAATTCTGGCACGCCCGGTGGGACTTTTTCCTCTTTCCACTCCACACTTCGTGTGTCGTGATTCGCGAACCAATCGCGGTTCGCCAATGATTGCCCTTGGGTTTCAAGATACTAAGAATTGGCGTCTTGCCTATTGCAGAAAACAAAGGATCGATGGCTGCTACTTCCGCGAAGTCCTTCAACTGCTCAAACTGCAATTGCGACCAACGCTCTACCTCGCCAGGAGGTATAGCCTATGGACCCCAAGCTGCTTCGTTGTTCACAATGCCGGTGGACCAAGTGACTCAAGCCACTACCGGATTGTTCTTTGGGACTATGCTTCCCCCATCAAGCTTCGTGGCGCCGGTGCTGACAAAGGAAACTCTCAGGAAGTCGGTCTTTGATCGTCTTACCCCTGCCGCGGCTCCTCTCAACGAGTCGCCCAACGTCAACGCCTCGGTCTTCTCTAGATTGGGCCAGAAATCTTGCGAACTCATCATGGGGCCTACAATCTCAGAGAAGGCTGCTTCTAAGAAAGCGGCCGCTCCTGCCTCCGAAATCGCCAAGGCGGTTTCCCCGGTCAAGAAATCGATCTTCACAAGATTAACAGCTTTGACTCCCGCTCCCGCTGCACAAAGGACATCGGTCTTTGAAAGGCTAACACCAACAACGACCCCCCACCCACACAGGGGGCAAGACGAAACCATTCTTATAGCTGACTCTACGCCGTCTGCTCGACGCGCTCGACGTCGTCATTGGCGCCGAATAAGGAAGGCTGGGGGCAACTCCCCCTCTGGATTGACTCCACCAGCCCCGGTGGTAGAAGTTAATGCTGCTGTTCCAACTGGGAACAGCTTCGAAATGCTAAATAAGGTGCGAAGGAATTCCCCTACTGCAGTGCTAAAGAGGTCTCCTCCCCCATCAGGAAAGGTTGTGGAAATAAAATCAGACCAGCCCCGATCTCCTCAACGGCTGTCTTCCAAAATCTATAAGGTTTGGCGGCAGGCCCGAGACTCAATCATCGATCCAAACTTCTCCCGCCAGCACAAGAAGCTGAAAATCCAACCGAAGGCTGGTCACCAGGCTAAACCCCAAAAGGCTGTCTGGACGCCCTCCTCAACGGCCCCCTCAACCTCCATGGCTCATAAAAGGAGGAAGCCAGAGAAGATCCCTCAACATGCAACGACGGCTAAAAGCAATGAGCCCAGACACCCTAAGTCTGGGGGCGCGATGGTACACACTGTTTATATGGCTTCTGGAAAGGAGGAAAGCCGTACTTCTACGGGCCACCGACCGCTGACCCGATCCGTGACGAAAGCCCAGGAACAACAACAAAAGTTGCAGGAAATGATGAGTGCTATGGCCGCACTTACCGGGCCAAAAGAAAGCCCAGAAACGTCCTCAGACGCGCGCCGGGAGGAGGAAACCGACGCTGAGTTCCTTCGCCGGACATTGGAGAAAAAGGACAAAGAGGCTGCTGAACAAGCGGCTAATATACAGCGTATGGGCCTTCTCTTCCAAGATATGATAGGAATGATGATCCAACAGGACCTACCCGCTGAAGATCCCCCAATCGTTCTGGAAGACGACCGAGGAGAAACGTCAAATCCACCACCAGCCCTCTCTACGGCCAGGGAGGAGACGATCTCTAAAGCTGACTTGGCCGACTACATAGCCCAGCAAATCCGGGTCCATCATGCGACTGAGGCAGCTGGTCAAGTCGTGAAAACGGGGCGGCCGTATCCAAGCTGGTACGATCAAATCAAATACCCGCAAGGCTATACGATACCGAAATTCCATGTGTATAAGGGGACCGGCAATCCTCATCAACACGTCGCCCAGTTCCGGGCCCTCTGCGGTAACACCGGCGGTGACGATAAACTGTTGCTCCGCCAGTTCGTGGGCAGCTTATCAGAAACAGCGTTCGAATGGTATTCGGAACTCCCGAACGATTCTATCAAAACGTTCGCTGAAATGGAATTTTTATTCACTCAGCGATTCGCGAGTGCCAGCGAACGCACTCCAATAACTGCATTGATTAATGCCAGGGTAAAACCAGGCGAAACCTGGGTCCAGTATGCTATACGCTGGCGGAATTTGTGGTCGAGATGCGAACAACGCATTGAGGAGGCACCCGCAGTGGGCATGTTCGTGGGAACCCTAGACCCCCACGCAACTATCTCCCAGTTTATGATGTTTTTTAAGCCAACCACATTCCAGGCTTTAATCGACAAGTTGGCTCAGATGGACCAGATGGGTCATAGGCCACCTCCCCCGAAGTCGGAACCTCGGAATGACAAGGGTAAAGGAAGGGCAACCTTTGTCGCGAATGCCCAACAGCAACCCAACGCCCCGAAACCGGCAGATCAATTGGAAGAAAGACGCCGGTATTATAATGAAAAGATGAAGCGTCCCTACTCGTTCCCACGAGACAAGACGAAACGGTTATTCGAGCTGGCAATACGCAACAGACTCATAAACCTACCAAATCCAAGACGACCGCCGCAACCCACCGAGGTGAATAACTCTAACTATTGCCCTTACCATCAAACGGTAAGCCATCCGATTGAAGATTGCTTCGTCTTCAAAGGATGGATTGAAGATCAATACCTCCAGGGGAAGTTTGTACTGTCCGAGAAGTGGAAGGTTAACCCACCACAACCGCACACTCCTAAGAAAGAAGATACACCGGGGGCAACCTGCTCCTTTATTGAAGAAGTTCCATGGGAGGTCGTACTATCAACTAAAACCAAAAGAATGCTGAGAGACCTTCATGCGTGCCCTGCGATCGGATGGGAGGACCCTCTTGAACCTCAAATTATCGAAGGGATGTTGAAGCCCCGTCCAACTACGAAGACTCGCGATGAGGACCCAAATACTCACGCCCAACCGTCAAAATCTTCGAAGAAAAAGAAGAAGAAATCCAAGAAGCCCGCGAAGCTTGGAAACGAGCACACGAAATTGCAGAAGCAAATCGACGCGCTGGAAGAATACAATCAAAAGGCGCGAACTCCTGTCACACTGCAAGAGTTCCTCAACCACATCTTTCAAGAGGGAGATGATGAAGAGAGCTCATCGGATGAATCCGAAGAGTATGTGGCGAGTTGTAACATAATCTCCCACTCGTTTACCGATGATGAGAAAACTTCTGGCACTAAGAAACTGGAGACAGAGCCTGAACCAGAGCGTGCGTGGCCGAAAAATGAAGTGATCAATGCTTTTCTAGACGAAATTCGTCTAAAAAGTAAAGCGGATCAGGAGCGTGAGATGGCAACGTCAGAAGGAACCAAATGCAGGCAACTGAACGGAAGAGTTGAACTACCCCTACCAGAGCGAAAGGCATCCGAAGTAGACAAGAAAATATTTAAGACGAGGAAAAGGTTTGCCAAAGCCATGTCAATGGGAATGAAGCTACCACCCTCTGAAGGAAACACACACGATGGGGTGGAAAGGCACCCTGATTATTGCGCATATCATCGGAAAATCTCACACCCCACGGAGGAGTGCGACGCCTTTAAGATATGGTGGCAAGGATATGTTACTCGTCGGCAACATTTTAAGCGCATGAAACGCAAGAGCCGTCGGGAGCGAAGAAGTACTGTCGAAGGGCACAACAGAACTACTGGAAACTGTTATATGGCTCACGCCGGGGGGTCACAAGTTCTCACCTTTGGGAGCGACTCTGATGAAGAATGGCTCTGGGCCCTCTCTTTAAAGAGTCCGTTTTAGGGAAAGAAGAGAAATCGGAGGCCTGCGAGAACATCCAGCTGCGCAATCGCACACTCCCAGAAAAGAATCTCGGGCCCGTGAGCAGAAAAGATAAGGGAAAGGAAAAGGTCACTGAAGATATCACTTTAGATGACCAAGTCATGAAAGAACTAACTACCAAAGACCCTCCTAAGAAGGGTAAGGTGGACTATAACATTCTCGCGCACTTAAGGAAGCTACCCTCTCAGCTTAGCATTCTCGATGCCCTCCTATTATCAAAAGAAGCGCGGGACTCACTAATTAAGGCATTACAAGAACCTGAGCAATTCCAAGCCTTTCTCGCCACTGAAAGGATGAAGGATGAACTGGAGGAAGTGCATACAGCCGACGTCACTTTCGGTGATGAAGACCTCCTTCTCGGGACGTGCGACCAAAACCGTCCCCTATATGTCTCTGGATACTGCCATGACATCAAGATAGGCAAGATCCTGGTGGATAATGGATCCTCCGTCAATCTCCTTAATGTTCGGGTGTTGAAGGAAATCTGCATGAGTGTGCAACACCTCGCTCGTGACAAAATCACTATCTCCGGTTTCGATTCACAATCGTCACGGACTCTCGGATCTGTAATACTAACATTACGCTTCGGACTTCTCGTCACGGACATCAAATTTCATGTCATCGACGCCAAGACTTGCTACAACGCCTTGCTCGGTCGTCCTTGGCTACACGAATATAACATCGTCCCTTCTACACAGCATCAGTGTATGAAGTACTTTAAGGATGGCTTCGAGTATACCGTAACAGGAGAGTTAAACCCGTTCTCTGTGAACGAAGTCCGCAAATACGAAGATGCGAAATACTTTTTGCCAGACTTTGAAGATACAGAAAGGTGTCGCAACTCGGAGAACAAAGCCGCCGCCACCATCCCTGTTTTCGGAAGCGATACCGAAGAAGAGGAAGAGATAGTTTATACAGGGACATCTCAACGCAACAACCGGGAGACGCCCGCCCCCATACTGGTCTTCGGAAGTGATTCAGAAGATGAGGTCAATGCCGTATTCTCCAATCGGCTTTCAATGCAAGCACCCCTTAGCGATGGCCATAGTTTGCAAATCACCATGGTACCGCGAGAACACTACAAGGATCTCGACACGCTTCAAGCTCACAGTGTGCAGGACCTGCAAACGTTTTACGTCCCTCCCAGGCGTAGGGGTGAGAAGGTGATCCTATTCTACCGATCCTCAGAGTCGAAAATAGAGAAAGAGATCTGGCATGGCGCAGATGCTACATGCGACATACTCCAACCCATCCGTCTGCCCAGATACTATACGAACGGATTAAAGAAGCTATTGAAGCGCCAAGGAGTACCCTTAAAACAAACTGTTCGACAGGCTCGGTTCTACAACAGGATTTGGGATGTCCCTGGAACCCAACGCAAATTGCCCAACGGGAAAATGGAGACACTTGGGATTGGATACGCGAGAACCGGAAAACGAGAGCGGGCCCACAGTAGCTACGCTATATATACCTTTGATGAAGAAGAGGACGCCCTGTCAGGAGATGCCGACCCCTCATCAAAACTAGACCCCGCGATTGAAGCGCCAAGTCCGTCGTTTGAAGAACGAATAGGCAAGCCTATCAGGAAAGTGGGTCAGAAAGCTCGGGAAGACCACTGCCGCGAAATGGCCATTTACGAGAAGGCCAGGACGCAACGTCTATTTCAACAGACTGCAAAAGATAAAGATGTTCATCCTTGTCAACCCGTCATACGAAAGGCCCGATGCGGAGACGGGAGTAAGTCAAGGAGCGGAGAGAGGAGCCGACAACCACGACGCATGATTAGAGGGTTACGGGTACTGCACAGCTCGGATTCGTCCTTCATAGAAAAGATGAGTCGAGCGTACTCCTTCCCCCGAGACAAGACAGAGAAGTTACTCAAGCTCGCTTTAAAACATCAAATGATCGTGCTTCCAAAGTCTAGACACCCTGAGCAAACCAACAAAGCTTCTCGTTCGAGCTATTGCTCTTATCACCGAGCCATAGGACATCCTACCGAAGACTGCTTCACCTTCAAGAACTGGGTCGAGGACCAGTACCGACGGGGCAGATTCGCTTTATCCAACAGCTGGAGGGTAACGCCGCCCCGAAAGCACGAACCCAAGGCCGCAAGAACAGAACCGGATCCACCTCAGTCCCGGGAGCGGATTCGCACCTGTTATACGATTACGATATTAAAAGAAGAGCCCGAGAACATAGATGACCTTCCCCGGTGCTTTGAAAATAGCGATGATGAGGTGATCTCAGAATTTCCGCCCGCTCCGAAAGAACTGGAAGACGGTATACATACTACTGCAGATAACCTCAGGAAGATTGAGTTGGGATCGGCAGAGGACCCGCGACCGACATTCGTCAGCGAGCTACTCTCTGAAGAAAAGGTGGCCGCGTTAAAAAACGTGCTACTACGGCATAAAGACTGCTTCGCGTGGAACTACTCTGAGATGCCAGGATTAGATCCGGAGGTTGCCGTGCATAAATTAGCAATATCCCCGGATATCAAGCCAGTCAAGCAAGCGCCAAGGAGGATGCGACTCGAACTTGAGATGAGCATCAACGCCGAAGTCAAGAAGCTGATCGATTCGGGATTTATTCAAGAAGTTCAATATCCCGATTGGATCGCCAATATCGTCCCAGTAATGAAAAAGAATGGGACGGTACGCATATGCGTGGATTTCAGGGATCTCAATAAAGCCTGTCCAAAGGATGATTTCCCAGTACCGGTAACCGAGCTAATGATAGATAACACGTCCACTCACGAGGTTTTCTCCTTTATGGACGGTTCGTCAGGATACAATCAGATAAAGATGCATCCCGAAGACCAGAAGCACACCGCTTTCCGGACCCCTTTGGGTATATTCTGCTACAGGGTTATGCCCTTTGGTTTAAAGAACGCTGGCGCTACCTATCAAAGGGCCATGACAAAGATCTTCGACGACCTCATACATGACATTGTAAAGTGCTATATCGACGACCTCGTAGTAAAGAGCATGTCATACGAAGAGCATCTAGACCACCTGGAGACTGTGTTTCAACGCCTCCGGCAATATAACTTGAAAATGAATCCCCTCAAATGCGCATTTGGAGTCTCCTCGGGCAAATTCCTGGGATTCATCGTTCGGCACCGAGGTATTGAAATAGATCCGTCAAAGATTAAAGCGATCATGGAGATGCATCCGCCAAGAACCCTCAAACAGTTGCGGTCCCTCCAAGGGAAGCTCGCGTACATCCGGCGATTTATCGCCAACCTTTCCGGAAAGTGCCGTCCTTACAGTCACCTGATGAAGAAGGGAACCCCATTCGTCTGGGATCAAAAATACCAAGGTGCACTAGACGAGATCAAGCAGTACCTGCAGAACCCGCCGGTATTGGCTGCGCCGGTCAAGGGAAAACCTCTCATTCTTTATACAACCGCCCTCGAAGGTTCCTTAAGCGCATTATGGGCACAAGAGAACGATCAGGGGAAAGAGAGAGCACTCTACTACTTAAGTCGAGTTCTACTGGGGGCAGAAAACAACTACTCTCCCATTGAAAAACATTGCTTGGCGTTAATCTTCGCGATAACAAAGCTCGGGCACTATGCGTTGGCACACGAAGTCTGCCTCATCTCGAAGGTGGACCCTCTTAAATATCTGATGTCAAAAGCCATATTGACGGGACGACTCGCTAAATGGGCCCTGCTCTTGATGGAGTTCTCGATAACATATCAACCTCTCAAGGCAGTGAAAGGCCAGGCCATTGCTGATTTCCTCGCTGAGCACCCGATACCGGCCGATTCTCCTTTGAATTGTGATTTGCCGGACGAGCATGCATTTGATGCGATTAGCGGCGGAAGCACCCGATGGGAACTCTATTTCGATGGAGCGTCCTCCGTAAGGAAACAAAAGCAAGGTATCCCAATGATCAAATCGGGGATAGGCCTCATATTTGCAACTCCACAAGGAGGGATAATGCGTTTCGCCTTCTCCTTGACAGAGCCGAGGACAAACAATGAGGCTGAATATGAAGCTCTGATAGCAGGCCTCGAAATCGCCATCGACATGGGAATTGAAGACCTCCTTATATACGGGGATTCTCAGCTAGTCGTTAGTCAAGTAAATGGTGACTACCAAACGTGCAAACCGGAGTTGGTAAAGTATGGCGAAAAGGTGCAACAACTGTTGGCCCAAATTCCCTCCTATATTTTATAAAACATACCGCGCGCGGAGAACAGCAAAGCAGACGCGCTGGCCAAACTTGCTAAAGAACTGGCTGACGAGAACCTCGATGATGTCAGAATCGTGGTACAAAGCCGTCGAGTGCTCACCCCGGCAGAACTATCTCCGGAACCACATAAAAAGGGAGCGACTGAGCAGACGACCCTACAAATAAAAGACCAAGAGAAGGCTGAGGACTGGAGGAAAGTCTTCATAGACTACTTTAAGTCCCGCCGAATGCCCAAAGAAGCGTCCGCAAGACATCAGCTCGTGAAACGAGCTCTATCTTTCGCTTTCGTCAACGATACTCTATACAAAAGATCACTTGATTCTCTATGGCTGAGATGCTTAGGGCCTGACGAAGCAGAAAGAGTCATTCAGGAAGTTCATGACGGACTTTGTGGTTCTCACCAAGCAGGCCCGAAGATGAAGTTAAAGATTAAACGAATGGGCTACTACTGGCCCACGATGATCCAGGACTGCCTCAAGTATGCGAAGCAATGCCACTCGTGCCAGATTCATGGAGACTTTATCCACCAACATCCAAATCCACTACACCCAACGGTGGCCAGCTGGCCATTCGAAATGAGGGGAACTGACATAGTCGGCCCCATTGAGCCGGCATCATCTCGGGGACATCGTTTTATCCTGGCAACTACTGATTACTTCTCCAAATGGGCAGAAGCAATACCATTGAGGGAAGTGAAGACGGAGAATATCCTCCATTTCTTCAAGACGCACGTTATCTATCGGTTTGGAACCCCACGGCGGATTATCTCCGATAACGGGCCAGCCTACAGAAGCCATAAGATTAGCCGCTTCGCGCAGCAGCACAATATAGACTGGAGATATTCTTCAGTTTACAACCCACGAGCTAATGGTCTAGCCGAGGCCTTCAATAAGACCTTGACGAAGATCATAAAAAAGACCGTTTCCCGGAATAAGAGAGACTGGCACGAAAGGCTGCAGGAAACCCTTTGGGCTTATCGAACTACATTCAAAACGGCCTCGAACACAACGCCGTACGCATTGGTATTTGGGACGGAAGCAGTACTCCCCCTCGAGATAGAGTTACCCTCTCTACGAGTGGCAGTCCACCACGAACTAACGGACGAAGAAAATGCTCATCTTCGGCTTGAGGAGCTTGATGCCCTTGACGAAATCCGGCTCATAGCGCAACAACATCTAGAAGCCTACAAAGCAAAGATGACGCGCTCGTACGAAAAATTGACCAGGCCGAGGACATTCCACCAAGGCGAACTCGTGCTAGTGGTCAAAAGACCTATGATCCCAAATCGTGCCAAGCGGGGGAAATTCGAGCCAAACTATGAAGGCCCGTACATCATAGACCAGGTCTACCAGGGTGGAGCCTATCTACTCGTGGACATGCACGGTGAAAGGCCTTTCAGGCCAATAAATGGCCGCTTCTTGAAGAAATACTATGCTTAGTGAGCCACAGCCTGGGTCAACGGTAGATGACGACGACTATGTCCGCTCGCTATCTTCCTAGGCTCAGACTCTACAAGCAGTGGCTGGCCTTCCCATATCAACGGACCGAAACGTCTTTAAACTATCAACGGACCGAAACGTCTTTAAACTATCAACGGACCGAAACGTCCTTAAACTATCAACAGACCGAAACGTCTTTAAACTAACGACGGACCGAAACGTCCTTAAACTATCAACAGACCGAAACGTCTTTAAACTAACGATGGACCGAAACGTCCTTAAACTAGCGACGGACCGAAACGTCCTTAAACTAGCGACGGACCGAAACGTCCCTAAACTACTACCGCAGCATCCTTAGGCTGACGATATAAAAAAAAGGGAGAAAAGGAAGAAAAATAAAAAAAATGAAATGATAAAAAAAAGAGAAAAAAACGGTATGTCCATAAAGCAAAATGGGCACAGATGAAAACCCGAAAGGGCTCCGTGAGTAAAAACAGCAGGACTACCGGCGAGTGTTTGTGAAAACCCGAAAGGGCGCAACCTCGTTAAAAGGCACTTATAGGGTCCTCTCGACCTTGTAAAGAGAAATCACCTGCGTGAGATCCTTACGACTCACAAAGGAGCAACACACTTAGGGATCCTCACGATTCCTAAGGAGAAAATACACTTACGAGATCCTCACGACTCGTAAGGAGAATTCTCTTATGAGACCCTCACGGCTCATGAGACTTGAAAGTCTTAAGTTACAGAAACCTAAACCTGTTCTTAAGCAAATCCCCCACAACCTTCGATATTGCCCTACAAGCGGCTCGTACTGACCCTTGTATACAATCCACGGGCGCGAACAAACGTTTCCCTAACAAAGTCCCACCCGTGACTGGGGATATATCCATATGGTGAGCAGCCCTTGTAGGTCCTCTCGACCCATAAGGAGAAAGCCCTCTTGTAGGATCCTTACGACTTACAGAGGAGCACACACTTAGGAATCCTCACGATCCCTAAGGAGAAAAAATACACCTGCAAGATCCTCACGACTTGTAGGGAGAAACACCTTTGTGAGACCCCTACGGCCCATGAAGTCAAAGCCTTGGTCGACAGGACCCTTAACCCTGTTTGCTGAGCCACCTTTGTTTATCATCGACAAAGGCAGATGGTGATTTGCTCCTGGCAACATCCCAGTTGTAGCGATGCTGATGCTGAAACCGGTATCTAAAAATCCAAGCTTGCAGCGAAAAAGCTAGCAAGCCACACATGCATACGAAATAGCCGAAATGATGGGGCGACTTGCAATAAAAAGCAGCAAGTAAAAGTGTATGCATGACAAAATAGCCGAAATGATGGGGCGACTCGCAATAAAAAACAGCGAGTGAAGATGAAAAAATAGCCGAAATGATTGGGCATCGCGAAAAAATAGCCGAAATGATGGGGCAATCGCGACCTTCGCGATATAAAAGCTGAAATGATAGAGCATCGCGGAAAAAGAAATAAAATAAAAGTGAAATCCTCGCCCTACAGGTGATGTTACATCTAACCCTGTATACAATCCAAGGGTGCAATCAAAGAAGGGATCATACTCCTCCCCTGAGTTTCATCATAAGGAGAACCCAAACCTCGGCGGTTCACAGGTAGCCTAGTGATCACCACCGCGGCATTCATCTCGATACAGAGGACGCAATGCCAGCAAACGAAGCGAAGACCAAATTCCTAGCTCCAACGTCTTGACGACACAACATCAAGCGAAACGGAACAGCGGCAACCCCAAGTTCCATGGCTCGACGATACATATCACCAAGAGTCAAACCTCCATCCCGTGAAATGCGGATATAATCAACAAACTTCCTGGTTACGCGGAACGCGGATAATGTCACTCTTTGACCCCGCGGAAAACGTCCAGAGCGGAGCCTAGTCCTCGCCGAGCACGGCAGTGAACCCGTGTGAAGCATCTAGTGCAAACTTCCTGGTTATGTGGAAAGCGGATAATGTCACTCTTTGACCCCGTGGAAAACGTCCAGAGCGGATTCTGGTCCTCGCAGAACACGGCAGTGAACCCGTGCGAAGCATCCAGAGCGGAGCCTAGTCCTCGCCGAGCACGGCAGTGAACCCGTGTGAAGCATCTAGTGCAAACTTCCTGGTTACGTGGAAAGCGGATAATGTCACTCTTTGACCCCGTGGAAAACGTCCAGAGCGGATCCTGGTCCTCGCAGAACACGGCAGTGAACCCGTGCGAAGCATCCAGAGCGGAGCCTAGTCCTCGCCGAGCACGGCAGTGAACCCGTATGAAGCATCTAGTGCAAACTTCCTGGTTACGTGGAAAGCGGATAATGTCACTCTTTGACCCCGTGGAAAATGTCCAGAGCGGATCCTGGTCCTCGCAGAACACGGCGGTGAACCCTTGCGAAGCATCCAGAGCGGAGCCTAGTCCTCGCCGAGCACGGCAGTGAACCCGTGTGAAGCATCTAGTGCAAACTTCCTGGTTACGTGGAAAGCGGATAATGTCACTCTTTGACCCCGTAGAAAACGTCCAGAGCGGATCCTAGTCCTCGCAGAGCACGGCAGTGAACCCGTGTGAAGCATCCAGAGCGGAGCCTAGTCCTCGCCGAGCACGGCAGTGAACCCGTGTGAAGCATCTAGTGCAAACTTCCTGGTTAGGTGGAACGTGGATAACGTCACTCTTTGACCCCGCGGAAAACGTCCAGAGCGGAGCCTGGTCCTCGCCAAGCACGGTAGTGAACCAGTGTGAAGCACCCAGAGCAAACACCGGACTGTGGAGTCCTTAAAATCCACGGACTATGACGTCCTTAACCTCGACCGTGATGTCTAAAACTAACGATCAACCACCCCGATTCCCTACGGATACCGCCTTGGTTTAAGGGTACATCTCTTCACTCCTTTGATACCTAGCGTTGTAATTCCTCAACGTTTTCAAAGAGGTGAAGGGTCCCTGCAACCAAACATCGGACTGTGGAGTCCTTAAATCCACGGACTATGAGGTCCTTAACCTTGACCGCGATGTCTTAAAACTAACATCGGACTGTGGAGTCCCTAAATCCACGGACTATGAGGTCCTTAACCTTGACCGTGATGTCTTAAAACTAACATCAGACTGTGGAGTCCTTAAATCCACGGACTATGAGGTCCTTAACCTTGACCGCGACGTCTTTAAACTACAATACCTGGAGAAACCCCTAACCCCGTAAAACACGGATAAGGGTGACCACATTCAACACTTGCAGGTCCCCACGACCGGTAAGGAAAAAAAAATCTCTCTTGTGAGACCCTTACGACTCGCAAGGGAAAACCCGCTTAAGAATCCTCACGATTCTTAAGAAGAACTTACACCTATAGGATCCTCTCGACCTGTGGGGAGAAAAACTCTTTATGAGACCCTCGTGGCTCATAAAATGTAAAAGTCTTAGGAAGCAGATCTTAACCCTGAATCCTGAGTCATCGCTGTCCTGCAAGGAGATTAAGATAGAATATCCGCAGAATGCATTCAATAAAAAGGGGACACATCATTGAGAGGAAAATTGTATCTTTTATTCATAAACCAAAATGGATACAAAGTACAATTTATGAAAGAAACAAAGAAAGAGATACTCTCATCCATGAGTATGTACAACAAAAAAGGGGGAGAAAAGATACAAGTCCTCAAGCCGGCGGGCGGTGCAATAATTTTACCAGCTCGTCATTCCGTTGCTGAGCCACGGCTTCATGACGCAAGATCTCCAGAAGACGAGCCTCCGCCTGAGCTTGCTGGGCCTGATATGAAGCAAGCCGGGCTTCAAGCTCTTTCTCAGTGGCCTTATGAGCCTCAACCCTCTCGCGAGTGAAAGTGGCGGCTTTATCAAGAGCCACCACCTCCTTGATGGACTCCTGGAGTACCCGCCAAAGTTCATACGCTTTGTTGGCCCTGGCTGTAAGGTTGACTTGAAGCTCGCTCAACGCCTTAGAGGCCAACTCCCTCTCCGAGAATTTACGGCCGAACCCCTTTTTCACACGACAATATGTTCGCCACGCGCCGCCCTATCAAGCCATGTAAGCTCACTTTGCGACCGCAACCTTAGAAATAAGACATACACGCTCGGGACCATATAAATGGGCTTCCGATCGACAGCGATAATCGATCCAGAACGCGCTCACACAACCCGGTGTGAAAAGCAACGAAAAACTTTCCGATGATTATCCTATTAAGCATGTGTTCGCAATCATATGAACATCCGAAAAAAGAAATAAAATTCGAAGCTTTAATGTGCACGCGACATGACAACAGTATTGGTAATTGAAGGAAGCTTTCGTAAAACGAACACAAAGTTTATTCATGCAAGCGGAAACATACATACAAGTACCAAGCCTACATGGAAGTTCAACATAAAGCATACAAAAAGGAGGGACTAAGTTAAAAAAAAAAATGTTCTACTCTAACGGAAAAGGTCGCCAAACACAGGATCAACGGCACAGGGGTTAGTGAAGCAAAGAACGAAATTCTCTATCTCCCTCTCCGCTCTCTCCAGCACATCGAAGCGACGATTCTCGCGGGAAACCGCTCCCCATCGGTTGGTGCCATGTCCGTCCGCGAAAGCAAACATAATGGCTCGTCGGGCCCTTATTTCGCTCAGCAGATGAATTGAGCAGTCCTTTAAGGCCTGAGTAATCAGGCACGCTTCATGAAAGCCCTCGAGCTTTTCTTCCGCCACGTCAAGCATCGCCAGGGTCATCTCCGCCGGGTGAGGAGGGATGTCGGCAAGCACGGCCGTGAGAATCATCCGGAGCCAGAGGGAACCCATCGGGAGGGGAGACCCTCTACGGATCGAGAGCTCATGCATAGCTAAGTCACATTCGTTGTCGGAAAGGAGGGGGTCCACCAACCGAGCAGCAAAACGGGGGATATCTCCTCAAGAGGAACTTCCCATGGCTGTCGACGAGCGTGAGGGCGATTGCAGGCCATAGCACTCGTTTGTCTCTCAAGACAAGTTACTCCAAAATAAAAAAAATATAATAATAATAATATAAATCCCTTTGTGAAGGGAAAAGAAAGCTATAGCCTCGTATATAAAGAAATGCATTAAGTGTTGTGCGCGAAAAATCTTGCATGGCGAAGCTGTTTCCAAGGCCCAAAAAGGGAAAGGCATCGAAAATCAAGGAGATGGAACTATTTCCAAGGCCCTTTTTCTGCACCTAATATCGTGCACCGAAAATATGGCATGGGGAAAATTCTGTGGACAACTCCATCAAGGAACCCCACGCGCAGAACACGTGAGGACTAAACCTGAGGTGTACTTAAAAAGAAGTATATGGAGTAGTACCCTGCACATTAAAAGTATAAACAACAATAGTAGCAAAATGATAAAATCCCAGAGAAAAGGCACGCAAACATGGGAAGACATAACAAAACTTGTCACTCATACTTCAAGAGGTTCATACAAAATATAAAGGACACATTTACAATGGTAAAACGTCAGATGCGGAGCATGGGTTGAGAAACTCAAAATTAACTTTGTTCAAGATCTTCCAAGCATTTCGAACCTCCCGAGTATGCTTCCTCTCACGATCACGAGCGTCGGGATCCCCGCGGATGTCCTCTACCCTCCGGTAGGCGCCCAGTATGGCTGATTGCTGAAAAATTTGATGAAGGAGATCAATGAGATTATCCCGCCTTCTCTTTGAGATCAAGCCCATAAGGTACACCGATTGCACCTTATCCTCGGCAGTGTCCAAGGCCCCGAGTGGTATGCCGGCGCAAAAGAGAGGAAGTGCCTCCCGGATCGCCAGCACGATCAGCCTCAGAAGAGAAGAGCGACGGGGGAGTAGCCTATGGTTGTATTCGTCGAAGCGGCTCATGATCTCGGCACACTGAGCATCGGTGAACTCCTGGTTCTGACTGCGGCCCAGCGCACGAATATTCCCATAGGAAATGATCTCGTCAAGGCGATACAGATGGGCGTCCATGATACCTAAAATAAAAGTCGCGAGAATCATTACAAAATCCCCATCGCATTAATTGCAGAAGAACAGCCTCGGGCCAAGAGACCCTAGGGAGCCTCTGTGTGAAGAAATCGAGTTCTTCGTTGGAATTAAATTCCTTATTAAGAAAAGGGAATTAAATTCCCAAAAAGATTTTTGATGGAGTTAAATTCCATGAAGTTGAAACGCCGTCATCATCTCCCCAAGGATCATCTAAACCTTAAAAAGATCTACAGTTTGAAGATTAAGCAGTTTTATGTTCTTATGGAAAAATATGAAGAAAAAAGGGTAAAAACCCTTGTTTTGGATTTAAAATCCAGAGAAATGTGAAGGTCCATCGTTGTCCAAGAACATTACCTGAGGAAAAAGGATCCTTTTCGAACAGAGTTAAACTCTGCAGACTGCTTCAAGACAGAGAACTAAGCTCTGGAAGCGAGAATTAAATTCTCAAAGAAGAAGTTCTCTGAAGAAGAAGATGAACAAAGTGAAGGCTCCTATGAAGGGACAAAGGTATTTATAGAAGGTGATAGAAACGCTTCATCTCCCCAGATCCCTAAAGGAATCCAACGGTCGCGAGAGATGACAGCGTTGCACTCACGTGCTGACACGTGAGAACAACGTTGTGGGGGCATTTGTTTCCTGATTTAAAATCAGGAAAGCTTCTGGGAAAGGCTTCAAAAAGGGGCCACGTGCTTACACGTGACCAGCAGTCACGTGTTGACACGTAACATATAAAGCAGCAGAAAAGGCCCTTTGGTTCCCTGAATCAATTCAAGGAAAAGATTCCCTGATCAAGTCAAGGAAAAGGTCCACTAATCAAGTCAAGAAAGAGAACGACAGAAGAGGTCACGTGTTGGCACGTGACGCTCGAAGCAGCAGACCAGTCCTTCAGTCGAATAAAAAAGAAGGAGGCTCCTAACAGGGGTCACGTGTTCACACGTGACCAATGGTCACGTGTTAACACGTGATGGCTGAAACAGCAACCAGAAGACAGCGCAGAAAGAAAGAGCACTCTTCATTCCGGAGGGGTCACGTGTCCACACGTGATCATGGGTCACGTGGTCACACGTGACCGGCTTTCAAAACTCATGTTGACGACAGAATTAAATTCTGGAGGAGGTTTAAATCTTTCTGAAGGAAAGTAACTGTCTGGGGCCAATCAAATTAAAGATTCAGAGATGATTAAAGATCATCTATTTATGGAAAATCTCGGGTTTGGAAAGATTTCCCCCTTAAATCTAACCAAAATAACAAAAGAGAATCCCTGGATTTGAAATCCAATGGTGAATGAAATTCACCTAATAATCCAAAGGTCCAGAATGAACAATGGATGCAAATCAAATATCCCATGAAAGATTTACCAAAACTAATTGATTCAGCTGCTTCTCCTATAAATAGGAGCCAAGAGATACATAGAGAGAGACATACATACGCAGAAGAGAAGAAAAGGAGAGAGCTTTGATACTTCGAGGAATTGAGAGCTTCTGCAAAAGAAAACTCTAGGTAAGGAAGGGAAGGCTTCTTGAAAGAAGTAGAATTCGATTCTCAACAGAGTTTAACTCTAATATATAAAACAGAAGAATATATTTCTTCTCTCTTTGATAGAGGATCTGCAAAGTGCACATCTCCCCTTTAGGTTGAGAATTTAATTCTCAATGGGTTGAGATCCTGCCATGCAGATCCAAAACATAGAGAGGGAATGCAAGCATGAGAATTTAATTCTCGCAGAACTATAGGAATTTAATTCCTTTAAGATAAAATTAGGGCTTGACCCTGTATCATGGGAATTTAATTCCTTTAGAACAAAGAGAAATAGGGTTTAACCTTAATTAAGAATATAGTTATGTGGAAACAACAGGAATTTAATTCCCTTAATTATAATTCTTTAAAATGGGAAGTATAATTCCTTGAAAGCTTTTATTAAGGGTTTAACCCTCTTCAGTTCTTCACATATACGAGGAATTTAATTCCTACAGAAAATTCAGAGTTCAACTCTATTTCAGAATATAAACCTTCGAAAGGAAGTAGGAATTTAATTCCTCTGAAATCTAAAGCTCGAGGAATTTAATTCCTGAAAAAAGATCAACAGATCCTCTAAAAACGACATACATAGAGGCAGGGCCACGTGCCACCACGTGACCCCCCAAGAGATCTATAGAAAACCCTTTGAGGCAGTCCCTCACGTGACCCACGTGACCCTTAACAAAAGCTCTAACAAATGAGCATATGAATGCCCGTCACGTGCTGACACGTGATGCTCTGAAAGATGCAGTAATCTCAGCAGAATCATTAAAGGGGAGGCACTCTCACGTGTGGCCACGTGACCTCTCTTGCCTTAGTGTTTAACACTAAATTGGAACCCTCGAATCCAGTTACTGAAACAACTGTTGGGCCTTAGTGTTCAACACTAATCAAAAACTTTACTTGCAGTGTTCAATATTGACTACCTTAGTGTTTAACACTAATTTGAGGGCTCCATTGCCAGTACTTGACACCAATCTGTTTTAGTGTTTAACACTAATTTGAAAGCCTTGTTGCTGGTGTTTAACACCAACTATTCTTTTAGTGTTAAACACTAACTTGTCAACCCTATTCCCAGTGTTCAACACTGATTGCTCTGAAGTGTTTAACACTAGGCTTTGACCCAATTGGCTAAAGGGATAGAGGCAAAGCCTCTCCCTCAATGGACCAACAAAAAGTCAATATTCCAGACCTGACTGGACTTAGTCCAAGCTGGCTATAAGTCCTCAATTTGTGATTAACTGAGCCGATGGGCTCATAACATAATTGATCAGTCTTGACCCAAATTGGGCCAGGGACTATTTAATCCACCCCGGTTCTAGGGTACATCTCTTCACTCCTTTGATACTTGGCATTGTAATCCCTCAATGTCTTCAAAGAGGTGACGGGTCCCGATGACCACTCATGATATGGACTGTGGGGTCCTTAAACCCATGCCTAACGCAAAATTCCTGATTACGTGGAACGCGGATAACGTCACTCTTTGACCCCGTGGAGAACGTCCAGAGCGGATCCTGGTCCTCGCGGAACACGGCAGTGAACCCGTGTGAAGCATCCAGAGCGGAGCCTGGTCCTCGCCTAGCGCGGCAGTGAACCCGTGTGAAGCGTCCAGAGCACATACCGGACTGTGGAGTCCTTAAACCCATGTGTTGGGGTAAAAATTTACACCCCGGTTGACCAAGTCAAAATCAAAGTCAACCCCAAGCTAAGTGGGCCCAAGCCCAGATCCAGTGGGCCCATGCCCGGGTCGAGCCCGAACATGAAGCGGCCGGCCTCCCCCCATGCCAAGATAAAAATTTTGTAATAAATAATTTTGTTGTATTTCTTTTATTTTATTTTTGGATAAATGTAAGAAAAAAAATAGGCATAAAGCCAAATTTTTGTAAAGCCCATGGCTTATGTGCAAAAAGAAATGGCACATGAGCCATGGGATACCGACAATCCCCTGTATTGCCCGTACCACCGAGTAGTGAGCCATGCGATCGAGGATTGCTATATCTTCAAGGATTGGGTCGAGAAGCAGTACAAGGCTGGAGAGATCGAGCTGTCCAAAAGCGTGTTGGTGAACAATCAAGTTGCAACCGCCAACTTTATACAGACGGAAGCTGAAGCCTTCTGGGAGCAGACAGCCGAACCCGCTGCCCTGACAAACGAAACTGACTCATCGCGGCCTCCGTGGAGTACGCACATATCTAATAAGACGAAGAAGATGATAAAGCTACTTCGGAAAGAACCCAGGAGGGAATGGGAAGGACAGAAGAAGCCTACCAGTCCAGCTGCCAATGCGGCTCCATCAGGCTCAAAATCCAAGAAGCTCAAGAAGAAGAAAAGTGCAGCTCGGCGCGAAAAGGAGTCTGCAGGGAGATCGACCATTCAAAAGTATATCGATTCCCTCGAAGAATATGAGCAAAAGGAAAGAACATTGATTCAATTGAAGGAGTTCTTCCCTGTACAAGCGGCTGAAATTCTGGAGGAGTTAGAAGAAGACTCCAATGAAGAAATTCCAGTAGTGACCTGCTACGCCATCCATCTTGGCAGCGACTCTGAGGATGATCTCTGTTTTCCGGAAGAGGACGAGGAGCTCACCACAAAGGCCAATCAAATCCAGCTCAGAAGCGGCAGGGCTCTACCGCAAAATCAGGGCAACGCCCCAAAAGGGAAGGAAAAACAAGTCGCTAATGAAGAAGATGGCAGAGAACCGGCTGATGAAAACATACGATCTGAAGATGAATCCTCTGAAGTGCGCTTTTGGCGTGTCATCGGGAAAATTCCTGGGCTTCATAGTCCGGCATCGAGGGATCGAAGTTGACCCATCAAAGATAAAGGCCATCATGGAGATGCCCCCTCCGAAGAGTCTGACGCAGCTAAGATCTTTTCAAGGCAAGCTTGCTTATATACGGAGGTTTATCTCAAATTTATCAGGGAGATGTAGGCCCTTCTCAAAGCTCATGAAGAAAGGAGCTCCTTTTATCTGGGATGCCGAATGTCGAGCAGCGTTCGAAAGCATTAAACAATACTTGTTGCACCCTCCAGTGCTGGCCGCTCCCATTCCGAATAAACCGCTGATTCTCTACACTGCCGCGCTGGACGAGTCACTCGGTGCGCTCCTTGCCCAGAATAATGAGGAAGGAAAAGAAAATGCCCTCTACTACCTCAGTCGAACTCTAGTCGGGGCGGAACACAACTACTCCCCAATCGAAAAGCAATGCCTGGCTCTGATATTTGCTGTGAAGAAGCTGAGGCACTATCTGCTCGCTCATCGGGTTATGCTGATCTCCAAGGTCGACCCGCTCAAACACTTGATGACCAAAGCAAGCCTAGCCGGCAGAATGGCAAGATGGGCTGTCATGCTACTTGAGTTTGACATAGTTTACACTCCTCAGAAAGCAGTAAAAGGGCAAGCTCTCGCAGACTTTCTCGCTGCTCATCCCATACCAGAAGGGTCGCCACTAAATTGTGAGTTACCCGACGAACAAGTGCTGCATCTCGAGAATGACGGGCCATGTTGGGAGCTCTACTTCGATGGGGCCTCATCGATAAGGACCTCTAGTAAATCAAGCGTCCCAGAGATAAAAGCAGGGATAGGATTGGTGTTCATCAGACCATCAATGGGAACCCTACGGCGTTCTTTTGCTCTCACCGAGCCTCGGACAAACAATGAAGCTGAGTATGAAGCTCTGATAGCTGGTTTGGAGCTCGCCATAGAAATGGAAATCCGTCGGCTACGAGTTTACGGTGACTCCCAGCTCGTCGTCAACCAAGTAAGCGGCGACTATAAGATATACAAACCGGAGTTAGCTCGGTACAGAGGTCGAGTGGTGGAACTCATGAAACGGTTCACTCATATTGAACTAACGAGAGTCCCTAGAGCATGGAACGGAAAGGCTGATGTACTCGCTCGCTTGGCCAAGGAGCTGGCTGATCCTGACATGGACGAAATTCTGATCACAGTCAGGAGCCGGCAAATTCTACCCCCAGTCTCTCTACGAGAAGAGGAAAGCGCGGAACAGAAGAGCAGTCCTGCGGAAGAAGCTTCGATCATCCAAGACGAGCCCGATTGGAGAGAACCCTTCATAGAGTACCTTCGATACGACAAGCTGCCCGAAGAAAAATCTGCGAGGATTCAGCTGAAGAAAAGAGCTCTTCGATACGTGTTTGTAAATGACACGTTATACCGCAGGTCATATGACCAACTCCCTACGGTCCGGATCATACATCCTGCAAAACCGTATACAATCCACGGGAGTGAAACAATCCCAATCTCTCCCAAATCCTCTTGGGGCAAATGATGAGTTGCTCCTGGTATTATTCCAGTGCAGCAATGCAGATGCCAAACAAAAACCAATCCCTAAATCCTCTCAAGGACAGATGATGATTCGCTCCTGGTACCATATTCCAGCGTAGCGATGCTGATGTCAACCAAAATCACATCAAGTCAAACAACCAATGACTTCCCTGGCAGAATCAAATTCCACCTCGGAAATAAGTCAACTTCATCCCTGACACTGCAAGAAGCAGAGCAAGTCAAATCAAGCATCGACCGTCCAAGTCGCTAAAAGGGCAGCATCGACCGTCCAAGTCGCAAAAAGGGCAGCATCGACCGTCCACGTCGCAAAAAGGGCAGCACCGACCGTCCAAGTCGCTAAAAGGGCAGCACCGACCGTCCAAGTCGCAAAAAGGGCAGCATCGACCGTCCAAGTCGCAAAAAGGGCAGAATCGACCGTCCAAGTCGCTAAAAGGGCAGCACCGACCGTCCAAGTCGCAAAAAGGGCAGAACCGACCGTCCACGTCGCTAAAAGGGCAGCACCGACCGTCCAAGTCGCTAAAAGGGCAGCACCGACCGTCCAAGTCGCAAAAAGGGCAGCGCATGATTCCTACAAAGCGGGAACCAGATAACTCCGGGCTAGGGAAAACGTCTATCACGGACACTCCGTCTCGGAGACATGTCAAGCAACGACCGTCCATGTCGTAAAAAGGGCAGTGCCAGCTTCCCAAAAAGCGGGAACCAAATCAAGTCGCCTCCACGTGAAAGAAGATCCATCAATTTCATGCACACGACCCACATATGTGGTGTGCATTTATTGATGGGGGGCAATTTGTTGGGGTAAAAATTTACACCCCGGTTGACCAAGTCAAAATCAAAGTCAACCCCAAGCTAAGTGGGCCCAAGCCCAGATCCAGTGGGCCCATGCCCGGGTCGAGCCCAAACATGAAGCGGCCGGCCTCCCCCCATGCCAAGATAAAAATTTTGTAATAAATAATTTTGTTGTATTTCTTTTATTTTATTTTTGGATAAATGTAAGAAAAAAAATAAGCATAAAGCCAAATTTTTGTAAAGCCCATGGCTTATGTGCAAAAAGAAATGGCACATGAGCCATGGGATAGGCAAAATGCCATTTTGTGAAGCCCAAGGGGCTATGTGTAAAATGTATGGCCTATAAAGGCAAGGATAATGAAAATATCCCAACAACTTTTTCTCTCTCCAAAAAAGTTTCAGAGCTGAGCTTTTTCTTCCTTCTCCAAGGTTCCTAAACCTTCTTCTTTCTTTTGAATTAAATCAAGAGTTTTACTCTTTCTTTTTCAAAACAAATTAGTTTTTCACCACAAAACCCATCAAGGGGAACTCAGATCTTCCATCAGATCTCAAAAAGAAAAGATTTTGAAATCCCACATCTCTTGATCTTCAAGATCCAGCTAACAGAGGAGAAAGAAGAAGAACATCTTTCACTAAACCCTCAAAAAAAGAAGAAAAACACATTCAGGAGTCCAACTCCTCTCTGATTTCTCTTCTGAGAAATTTTTTTAGGCTAAAAGCCTCTTGTGCCTCTCCGGCGCGCAGCGCAAGTGCGCAAGGCGCCAGCGTGCCGACACGAGGCGCGCGCGCGCTTGCGCACCTGCGCGCTTGCGCAAGCGCGTGCCGACACGTGGCGTGCGCGCTTGCGCACCTGCGCGCTTGCGCAAGTGCGCAAGGCGCTTGCGCAAGTGCGCAAGGCGCCCGCGCGCCGACACGTGGCGCGGGCGCTTGCGCACCTGCGCAAGTGCGCAAGGCGCCCGCGCGCCGACACGTGGCGCGCGCGCATCCCTTGGATGCCTTTTCCCTCTCTTTTTATGTACATACATATACACATACATATGTATACAAATTCACACATATACATACTCCGCCACATTCTCCCCCTCCAAAAAATTTTCGGGCCGGGGCGCTGCCCCGAACCCCGCAAGGGGGCTGCTAGCCCCCTTGACCCCCAGCCCGCTATCCGGGTAGCGGGACCCCCGTAAAAACTCTGCGTGGCTCCCGATATATCCAAAACACACGCACACTGTACATTGAGTTCGCATGACCAGTTTAACCCGTTAATCGGAGGTTCCCTCGCCCCAAAGGCGATGGGTAATTAACGGCAGCTTAGTCCGCGGCTGCCGGAGATTCGGATCCCCACAATCATTAAACCTCGGCCTACCCTAGGCAGGGGGAATCTGTAGTACGCCTGACAAGCGCTCGCGTATTCCCATCTCACTGGGGTGACGAAAAACACCCTACACCATGGACTATGACGTCCTTAACCTTGACCGAGATGTCTTAAAACTACCAATGGACCGCAATGTCCTTAAACTACCCATGGACCGCAATGTCCTTAAACTACCCACGGACCGCAATGTCTTTAAACTACCCATGGACCGCAATGTCCTTAAACTAGAACCATAGAGCCTCCATATGCTCTTTTGTCGGATCTAAACGGTCCTGTTTAAGTTGATCTTAGCCTCAAAGATGGCTAACGCATCCTTAAACCTCCAAGCAGACTGGACTATGAATCCCCCTAATTAACTCTGGCTCGAGGGTACATCTCTGAACTCCTCTGACACCTGTCGTTGTAATCCTTCAACGTCGTCAGAGAGGTGACGGGTCCCGACGGCCATACATTCAATGGACCACTATGTCCTTAAACTGGAACAATAGAGCCCAAATGCTCTTTTGTCGGATCTAAACGATCCTGTTAAGTTGATCTTAGTCTCAAATCGGACCAACGTATCCTTAACAAACGTTTGAGTCGATCTTAGTCTCAAATATGGCTAACGTATCCTCAAACCAAAACCACAAACCCAAATCTAAGTAAACACGGATTTAGATTAATCCACGTCCTACGGGCGACTACATAAATTAGTCTCCGTATACAATCCACGGGCAACCACAAACAAAACAAACACCCACGACACGAAGTGACCAGCTGGAGAAGGAGAAAGTTGTTACCGCGATGCGGTAGCGTAATTAACTGCAGGGGCTTGCGCCTGCAGGGAAGAGCGTCCCCACAATCAAAAACCCCTCAACGAGGGGGAATCTGACGAAGTCTGCTACATCGGCCGCATCCGTCTAAACCTTCGATACACGGTGCCATAAATCAACTTGGCATCTTCGGAGAGGTGGACGGATAGCACCAATTAGCATCTGCCCCGAATCTCAGGCAAGGCATTCCATGTCTCGGCCGCCATTCGGAGGGGAACAGTAAGAAAGGGAAGGGTTTTTGAAAGAAAAGAGAATTTAATTCTCAACAGAGTTTAACTCTGATATTAAACAAAAGAACATAGTTCTCTCTTTAGTGGAGGATCTGTAAAGTGCACATCTCCCCTTGAATTGAGAATTTAATTCTCATTGGGTTGAGATCCTGCCATGCAGATCCAAAGCATAGAGAGGGAATGGAAGCTTGAGAATTTAATTCTCACAGAACTATAGGAATTTAATTCCTTTAAAATAAAATCAGGGTTTGACCCTATGTTATGGGAATTTAATTCCTTCAGAATGAACAGAATCAGGGTTTAACCCTAGTTAAGAACTTAGTTCTGTCAAAATAACAGGAATTTAATTCCCTTAAGAAAGAAGAAATTAGGGTTTCATCCTATGACAGAATCTCATTCCTCAGAATAATTCTCTAAAAGAGAGTGGGAATTTAATTCCTTAAAGCTGTTATTAGGGTTTAACCCTATGATAGAATGCAGTTCTTCACATATATGAGAAATTTAATTCCTACAGAAAATTCAGAGTTCAACTCTATCCCAGAATATAAATCTTCAAAAGGAAATAGGAATTTAATTCCTCTAAAATTATTGTTAGGGTTCAACCCTACGAAGAATTTAATTCTTGAAAGGGATTAACAAATCTTCTAAAAAACATACATAGAGGCAGGGTCACGTGCCACCACGTGACCCCCTAAAAGATCCACAGAAAAGGCCCTTTGAGGCAGTGCCTCACGTGACCCACGTGACCCTTGGCAGAAGCTTTAACATACAAGCATTTAAATGCCCGTCACGTGATGGCACGTGATGCTCCAAAAGATGCGATATTCTCAGCAGAACAAATGAAGGGAGGGCGCCCTCACGTGCTACCACGTGACCCCTCTTGCCTCAGCGTTTAACACTAAATTGGAACCTCTGAATCCAGTGTTAAAACACTGTTTGGCCTTAGTGTTCAACACTAATCAAAGAACTTTATTTGCAGTGTTTAACACTGAATTTCTTAGTGTTTAACACTAATTTGAAACCTCTGCTGCTAGTGTTTGACACTGATTTGCTCTAGTGTTTAACACTAAATTGAACCCCCTGTTGCTGGTGTTTAACACCAAATGTCTTTTAGTGTTAAAACACTAACTTGATCCCAGTGTTCAACACTGCTGAATTAACGTTAGCCCAATTGGCTAAATGGCCAGAGGCAAGGCCTCTCCTTCAATGGACCAACGGGAAGCCAATATTCCAAACATGATTGGACTTAGCCCAAGATGGCCATAAGTCCTCAATTCAGACTTAACTGGGCTAATGGGCTCAAAACATAATTAATTGGTCTTGATCCCAAATTGGGCCAAAGACTATTTAATCCACCCCGGTTCAAGGGTACATCTCTTCACTCCTTTGATACTTGGCGTTGTAATTCCTCAACGTCTTCAAAGAGGTGACGGGTCCCGATGACCACACATTGACACGGACTGTGGGGTCCCTAAACCAATGGACTATGAGGTCCTTAACCTTGACCGAGATGTCTTAAAACTAACAACGGACTGTGGGGTCCTTAAACCCATGGACTATGAGGTCCTTAACCGTGACCGAGATGTCTTAAAACTAACAACGGACCGTGGGGTCCTTAAACCCATGGACTATGAGGTCCCTAACCTTGACCGTAATGTCTTAAAACTAACAACGGACTGTGGGGTCCTTAAACCCATGGACTATGACGTCCTTAACCTTGACCGCAATGTCTTAAAACTAACATTGGACCGCAATGTCCTTAAACTACCCATGGACCGCAATGTCCTTAAACTACCTACCGACCGTAACGTCACTAAACTAAACAACAGAGCCCCCCCTTTTATTGCTCTCTTATTGGATCTAAACGATCCCGTTAAGTTGATCTTAGTCTAAAAGCTAGACTAACGTATCCTTAACAAACGTTTAAGTCGATCTTAGTCTCAAATGAGGCTAACGTATCCTTAAACCCAAACCCCCAAACCCAAATCTAAGATAATACGGATTTGGACTAGTCCACGCCCTACGGGCGACGACATAACTCAGTCTCCGTATACAATCCACGGGCAACAAAACACAAAACAAACACACACGACACGAAGTGACCATCTGGAGAAGGAGAAAGTTGTTACCGCATTGCGGTAGCGTAATTAACTGCAGGGGCTTGCGCCTGCAGGGAAGAGTGTCCCCACAATCAAAAACCCCTCAAGCGAGGGAGAATTTGACGAAGTCTGCTACATCGGACGCATCCGTTCAAACCTTCGATACATGGTATCATAAATCAACTTGGCATCTTCGGAGAGGTGGATGGATAGCACCAATTAGCATATGCCCCGAATTTCAGGCAAGACGCCAGTCGCGCCGTCGTTCGGAGGGGAACACCCCCCTCTCATTTTCATCTTTAAAATGTTCCATTTCTAAAATCCGACGGAAGCGGAGTTAGGCCGACTTCCAATTCGGTTTTATTTAAAAACTTCATTTTTCTTTAACAAGATAAAACCATATTCACATATGTTAATTAATAAACATTAACAACTCAATAAAACCATTTTCATATCAAAATAATCATTTTGTGACATTTATCGCATTTTTACATAAAAATGCCACAAACTATCCATTTCGACATTATAACCTTTATTCCTTACTATACTTATAGATAGTTCACGAGGTAATGACCTACCTCATCACAACACACATCTCGATCATAGCACGATTGATTTTAGGACAATAGAATACGAGAAATACGACTTACAAATAAATACCCTAAACTTACAAACCCGTTTTCTATAAAAAGATGTATTAAACATTTCCATACAATTACGCCCCTACAACCCAATTTGGGGACCCCGTTCGGGATGGTGCGGATTATCGCGCATTCTCGGGCTTAGTAGATCGAGATGCAGACATCCGCAAGGAGCATTCGATTTCGATGGAATTTTTATGCATTTTTATTTAGAAAATGAGGTTTCTATAAGAAAATAAATAAATTATTTTCATTAAATATATATATAAATATATTAGTAAAATATATATTTTAATTATATAAATATTCCAAGTTTTCTAAATCAAAAGAATCACCATTATATGAAAATACCATCCAAATACAAAACAAGTACAACATTTCAAGAAAATACCATATACTATGAAACTAGGTTCTATTCATTAGAAATTTCACATTTATAAAATATACATTTATGAAAACCCTAAAAACGATAATTAAACACTTGAGGTGTATTTTGAAATTATGCCAAAACTATTTTTATATAATGCTCCCTCAAGTTATATTAAATTACAATAAAGACCCTAGTAAACATAGGTTTAAGCGGGACCAGTCTCGTGAGCCTCAGGGAGCCGGAGATATGAGTGCTTGCCTATTTAAGGTAGACAATCTAACAAACGGTGTTATCAACACGGTAATTGTCTTGGAAAAAGACACAAATCCTGCCGTTCATGTGCAGTAGTTACCGATAATATCAAAACAATCAGGATTTCAAGTTCTTTTTAAAAAGTGTCTGACTCGGATTGAGTCTCAATATAATCAATCCGACTTGAATGCGATTCAAGTATAAAACCACAATTCAATATGAATCCATATACTCAATCTATTCAATCTATACCACTTGACTGAACCGAATCATGGATATACTCCATCTACATGTTCATCCATTATATCCGTTCCATTTACTAATATCATAGTTTCGGCAAGTTATCCATCTATACCATTTACTGTACGGTAGTGTTACTGATTGGATTCGTAAGAGTGTGAGCAGACTTGCTTGTTGATCTTCTGATCGGTCAATACCCGGGTGGCCGTTACGTTTAGCAGGCCGCTTGCGGCTTGTGGATGTTTGATATGATCATCACCTACTGTCGGCGTATTGACGAGTCTTTAGAAACCTACACAGAGGTTTCCTGGTTCATGCGAAACGAAGTAGGAGCACATATGTGATATGTGCGGGACCGAAATTAATGCGTGTATGTGATACCGCATTCTATTCTCGCGATATGTGATATCGGTCGGTTATATGTGATATAGCCGAGTTATCGGATCAAGTGTTGATTCGATAAGTTGCTAAATTTGATATTAGTCGGTTGTATGTGATATAGTCGGATTATTAAATCAGGTGTTGATTTAATGATTTAATGTATAATTATATATATTTGATATATTAACTTATATTAACTAATATTAGCTCACTTAAGAATTCTTTTTCTCACTTGTGAACACTTAGTATATATGTGATATATATTAATGTACAACTATTGTGTCATACTTGATGCCACATGCAACATGAGTGTATGAGACTTATACCATGGTTATGATAATGCTAAGGTTTTTATTTATCTTGGTAATTCACAAATTAGTGGTAATTAGTCACATGGTTGAACCTCGTAGAAGCTTGTAAAACCATTGACCAAGTCCACTCATTTTGTTTTACTTGAATATATTTATTAACCCAACCATTATTGTTAACCCATGGTTTATTCTCTACATGGGTTAGTGTATGACACTATCTCACCCATGGTTGCTATTCTCACCTCAAGAGTTCATTCTCATTCTTCACTTGAGCTTCTTCTTCCTCATGAGAAAGCTCACTAGCTTTTCTAAAGGTGAGAAAATATTGTGAGAAAAAGAAAACTAAAGAGAGCTTATTTCCTACTTCATCATTTCCTACTATTAGCCATTTAGTTTATGGTGTTTGCTTCATTAATTCACATATTAGTGAAGAGGTAGCATGAGCTTGAGTCTTCTCGACATAGATCATCTTCGTCCTCGAAGACTTCTTGCAAGCTTGTTCATTTTTCCAAAGAAACCCATACTAGAGTTCGGTAGATCACTACTCGCAGCGAAGGTACTACTACACGGAGCTTTAGAAGTGAAGGACCGGTCTACAAAGGTTATATTTCTCATTCACTATACTTGCAAAGTTGTTTGCATGCTTATTGTTTATATCTCTAGTTAAAAATTCTTGGTTAGGGTTCTTTAGAACGGCAAAAATTTGAAAACGGCATGGAAAATGCCTCCCGAAACCTTGCTGTCGCGCTAGGGAACCCTACATGATCTGCATCATAGTCCTGATAGTCAAGCCGACATCCTAAGGCCTTTATCAACATGTATATGAGAGACGGTATAATAATACCAGTGAACATGATAAGATAAAGGCAACCAGATAGCATACTATCATGCCGAGCAAGAAAGTCCTCTATATATATGTCCAAGCATTCACTATATCATACAATAATGGCCTCCAGGGCATACATATTCCTAACACGGTCTCCCATAGGGAAATTGAGGTTTGGGTTTACAAAGACGGATGTTAAGAATGGATGAAATAGTAGATGCAGGGAACTTTTGAGGTGTTTGATGTTGATTCTAGTAGATTGAAGAGGACTATTGGGCTTATCCTCCTATATTGGATTTTGATGATTTGAGAAGCTATTAGGGTTGCTGCCGTGGGTTTTGTAGAGTTGAGGAGGCTTGGTAGGTTTGAGGAGGCTATTTGAGGTTGCCACCGTCAAGTTTGGTGCATTGAGGAAGCTATTAAGAGGCTGTCGCCATGGATTTATAGAAGTGGGGCCCACTAAGGGCGCCGCCACATAAGTTTTAAAGGGGTGCAGAGGCTTCTGGTGTCACCGCCATAGGTTTGACTGGCGTGGGACCCGTCAGAGGGGGTAACGCCTCATGTAGGGCGTGGAGACCTCTAAGGAGGGTCTCTGCTATGGATTCGACTGGCGTGGGACCCGCTAGGGATGGTGCCACGTGTAGGGCGCGGAGACCTCTAAGGAGGGTCCCCGCCATAGATTCGACGCAGAGGGTCTCCTCTAAGGCCTTGCTGCAAAGAAGGGGACTGCGCCGAGGCTTTGGCGCTGGCGGGGGCCTCTGCCAGTGCGTTGACAGGCACGGGGCCCTATAAGGGTCTCCGCCATCGGTTGATTGGCGCGGGAACCTACTGGGGGTCACCGCCATGAGGCTTGATGGAGCTTCGGGGACTTTTTTGGCCATCATAAACTCAAAATCTGGAAATCCCATAACCATGAAGGTTTTATATATTGACGAGATCTTTCCATAGAGTCTAAGAATATTGAAATCGGACTATCGAATAGAAAGTTATGGTCATTTTACTATGGACTGGTTTGTTTAACCGATTCAGGATTTTGTGACGAATCTCGACGTCGGGGACCTTTTTAGCCATCATAAACCCAGAATTTAGAGATCTCATCAACATGAAAGTTTTATATCTCGAATAGATCTTTCCATAGAGTTTAAGAACATCGAAATCGGACCATCGGACAGAAAGTTTTGATCATTTTACTGTGGACTTGTTTGTTTAATGTTATATATGTGCATTCGTTAATTCGTTCATCATCAACTCTTGTATACGTCCACGGAGTCGGACAATCTTGTGGGGAGGATAGTTCGAACGAGCATCCGTATATATGGAGATAACTCCGAAGAGTATCCGAAAGAGTATAGCTTTTGCAAGCATCCTATAATATCAATTTTGCAGCTGATATGTGTAACATTGTTATAGAGGAGTTGTCGATGGAGAAGTCGTCTTCTTCTTCTTCTTTGTCTTTTGCTTTGTCTCGTTTCTACTTTTCTCTTCTTCTTCTTCTTTGTCTCCATTGCATGAAGTCGAGAGAGGCAAATACTTGTACTTGGTTGGCTCTTTATAGTGAGGGAAATGTGGGAAGTTATTAAAGCATAGGGAGAGAAAATGAGGGGATGGGTAGTTGAGAATGAGTGAGGCTTGTTTATTTATCTATTTGTTTTCTTTTACTGTGCTGGTGGAGTATGCAATCGAGGTGTCGGGACCCCTTCTTGGTATGGCATGACTAGCCTCTTTTGGGATGGCGGAGACCTCCTTTTCGCATGGCGGAGACCTTCTTTTAACATGGTATTTTATGCATTTGAAACTCGTATGATGGCTCGGGTAGATTCATCAAGTGGGTGTATTTCTTCTGAGACTGCAAATTTGATAGCGGACATAAGCGTCGTCATCTAAAATGGAACCAGTCTCATCCAAAATGGGCCCACTCGATAAAACGATTATAGTAGATCTGCTTGGTAATTTTATAGAGGTCAACAAATAGAATAAATGTTTCATGTTCGGTTGGCGAATTTTTCGTACAATGGGCTTTAGATTAATAATACAAAGAGCTTTGGTTTTCAATGACTTATGTATGTAATTAAGCTTTTCACCGGTGCATATGCAGTAAGCCATACTTTGCTCACACAATAATTTTGAAGCTTTTATCAATCCGATTTAATCACCAAGATCCAAAGTAAAACAAAATAAATGACTAAAATATTCTTAAATCTGTAGATTAAATTAAAATAATCTAACTTGCGTGCATGGATTAAGGGCTTACGGGGCCAGTGTTAAAAAAAATGATGCATGTGGATTTCTTAAGAGATACAGTAACAAGTAAGTTGAGGATGATCTTCTGTAATCCAAAAGTTTGTTTGAGATAACGCGGACAATGATGTTCGACTAAGTAAACAATTGCAAGTGTTAATGTTTCTACTATCTTGTCAAAACTTTTCATCTTACCAAAAATATATTGATCTATAAAATCCTCTACTTTTATATATGAGAATAATGGAGGAAAGAGGCCATAGGAGTGAATTTCTTTCTATGGCGTCGAAAAAATACGTCCTCCATTGTGTTTTCCGACGATCGAAATCCATCATCTTCATCATTATTATCTAAAATGTGGATACGCCAATTTTCATGTGATTCTACAACTTTTTCACCGTTGATTTAGCAATGTAAAAAGTTCTATAGTCGGTAAACCGTTAATTTTGAACCAACTAATTCAACGGTGAAAAAGTTGTAGAATCACATGAAATTTGGTGTACCCACATCTTAGATGATAACGATGAACATGATGGGTTCCGATCGTCGGAAAACACGACGGAGGGCATAGGAGGAAATTCCCTCCGGTGGCATCTTTTCTCCATTATTATATATATAGAGAGAGAGAATAATGGAGAAAAGATGCATTAGGAAGGAATTTTCTCCAATGGTGTCGAAAAAATACACTCTTCCTCATTTTTTCCGCCGATCAGCATCCACCATCTTCATTGTTATCATCTAAGATGTGGGTATACCAAATTTCATGTGATTCTATAACCTTTTCACCGTTGATTTAGCAATGTAAAAAGTTCTATTGTCGGTAAACCGTTAATTTTGAACCGTTAATTTTGAACCCAATAAATCAACGGTGAAAAAGTTATAGAATCAAATAAAATTTGGTGTACCCACATCTTAGAGGATAACGATGAAGATGTTGGGTGCCGATCGGCGGAAAAAATGAAGTTGGGTGTATTTTTTCGACGACATAGGAGAAAATTCCCTCCTATGGCCTCTTTCCTCCATTAACGTCATATATATATATATATGTGTGTGTGTGTGTGTGTGTGTGAGGTAAACCAAGGAAATGTGCCATAGAAGGGAATTTTCTCTTATGGCGTCGGAAAAATGAACCCTCCATGATTTTTTTCGACGATCGGCATACATCATGTTAATCTTTATTATCTAAGATGTGGATACACCAAATTTCATGTGATTATACTATTTTTTCACCGTTAATTTAGTTGGTGTAAAATTAATGGTTTACCGACAATTGAACTTTTTACATTGTTAATTCAACAATGAAAAAGTGGTGGAATCACATGAAATTTGGTGTATGCACATCTTAGATGATAACGATGATGATGATGGATGCCGATCCTCTGAAAAATTGGTGGGGGTTGTATTTTTTCGACGGCATAGAAGGAAATCCCCTTATATGGCATCTTTCCTCCATTACTAGAGAGAGAGTACTACAGAGAGAGAGAGGGAGAGATGAAAAATCCTATTTGCCAAAGAAAAATCCTAATTAAATTCAATACCTTAAAAAAGTTTCCATCTTTTTTTCCTCTTTTTGGCTTATGCATACTATTTGCCAAGGAAACTAAACATGCTAGAATCATTTCAAATAAACTATCATCATCAGCTAATTTTCTGATGATGTAGACTCATTTCTTAACTAATAAAAATTAGACACCTCGGTACAAGTAGCCAGCAATTTGTCTCAAATGTTCAATCTAGAGCAGTACCAGTCCCTATGGGAATAAACTGAACAGTTTCATGATGATTGGTCTCTTTTATTAAACCCGAACCGCCCCAACAAGACATTAATTAAATTGCACAATTGTATAGTGTCATATGATCTATGTGGGATATGAGAAGCTATTTATGCTCTCTCATATGCCACTCATTTGACAGATTCATTTCAAAGTCAGCCAGCAGAAAATAGAAAGCAAACGAATTTTGGGGGGGAATGCAGTTGAGGTTTTTAGCTTTAGATTAATGATATGTACAAGATTAAGAACAAGTTGGTGCATGAGACATATATATAGTTGAAAAATCCTATCATTTGATCTGTCATTTTTTCCATAAAGCCGAAGGTTGAACAAGTTTTTAAGCTCGTTTAAATTGAACCAAACCAAACCAAACATCCTAAAACTCGGTCTGTTCGGCTTGTTTGACAACCCTATATATAGATATACATTTGCATGTATAACATAAAATAAGTTTGTTTCGAATGAAACATCTACGTCCAGGATTCTTGGTAAATCGGCTTTCTTTCACAACATTTTGAGGTCATTAATTATATCTGTAGTTTGATAAACTGCCAACTAGCTATAGCAATGAAGTAAGAGTGTGTGCACGTCAAGTCGTTGGCTTAACTATCCTAGAAGAAGGAATCAATATTGTTGAGGACTAAATTTGCATTTGTATTTTGGTTTTGGTTTTGCAATTCAATATGCTTTGCTTAGGTTTTTAGGCCAAGTAAAAAACTTATTACAAAAAGAGAGAGTTTTAATTGTCCGATTTATTTTCAACGACGATACCATAGAAAATATGTAAATGCGAGACCATCGAGCGCTAGGCGGAAAGTTTGTTCGGCTAGCTGAAAGGTGATGCGTAAAATGGCAAGAAACTTTAAAAATTAGTGACTAGATAGCTTTGTAAATCGGCATTTACATTATTGAGCAAGATGTAACATGCTTTGGCACAGAACTAAAAGTTTGCATTTCAAAATAGTTTTCTTCTCATTGATCCATCTTTATTCTGGGTACTAGTGTAGTAAAAAAGGCCCCTTGATCAATAATAATTAATTGTCCTTAATTGGTCACAACTAACTAGAAACCACACTTGATTGCGGTCTTATCGACATAATATGAACAAAAACGAAAACTTCTCTTTCAATAAAAAAGAATATTTCGATCCACCTATGGTTGCATTTTGGTAGTTGGAGAAGAAATCGATCCGAGAAATTAAAGGCATGATATGATGATGGTTGTGACGTAGGTACAAAGGCCGCAGGTGCAAGTTGAGGCCCTGAACTTGTCCCTACGGGCAAATTCTTGCCCCTACGGATATATGTGTAGGTCCTGTTGCCCCTACGGAGTAAGCCGTAGGGTATAAGATTTTATATTATTTACGGTTTATTTTAATAAATTACTTTTCCCTACGGATATACCCGTCGGGGCAAGTACTACCCCCTACGGATATATGCGTAGGTACGTTTCCGTAGGGGCATAAATTCAGGATTCCTGATATTTTGCTCCTACGGATAACGCCGTAGGGGAGAGTCAGTGGCCCCTACGGATATATCCGTAGGGGCTTTCCCAACCCCCTGGTACTGAGATCTGGGGGAAATATCAGTTACTGCTGATATTTTGCCCCTACGGCGATATCCGTAGGGGTAACATGTTTGCCTACGGATTAATCCGTAGGTACATATTGTCTGAATTTTTTTTTTAAAAATGGGCTGTTTGATTTTTTCCCGCCCTGTGCACAATAATATATACATCAATCAAATCATATATTGCAGTATTCATAATCACATCTCACGCATATATATAATATACAAAAGAAACACAAAAACTTAATATGATATAAATACAAACCAATATCAATATCGTTTCAAAATGTAGTACAATGTGTATGATATAAATAAATACATGTTTCAAAAAAAAAGAACCAAAAATCTACCCTAGCTCGGTCCAGCTCCACCTCTGAATAACGATAGAATAACGCGCGCCTGCTCCTCGGTCAATAAACTATGCAATTTGTCGCGAGCGGGAGTCTGAGCGGCATGTGGTCTGCGCAGCCGCCGTCGAGGTAGTCACTTGCGGAGCCGCGGCTGCGGGAGTCTGAGTGGGCGGTGGAGCTACAGGAGCTGTCTGCGGAACCGCAGCCGATGTAGTGGCTTGCGGAGCCGCAGCCGAAGGAGTTGCGTGTGGAGGCTCGGCCGATCTACCCTGTCGTGTCTGGATATAACGTGTGTAAGAAGCGTGTAAGAACTGTTTATTATTCGAATTCGTATCATTATTAAGTTATTTCGAAACCCTGTTTGGATATCTAGTTTGGAAAAGCGTTGTTTATTTCAATTACATATGTATGTATGATTAATCAAACTTAAGTCTAAAACCAAATAAGCTCAAGCTACGTACTAATTATGGATATGTTGATATGTATATAATATGAAATGATATTTTACTATAAAGTAGTATACATACCAGCATCTCCTTCAACTCCTGAACGCTGGCCCTCAAGCTATCCAGTTCATGCTGGATACGTCGCTCACTGGAGACGGAGGAAGTAACCACCGGGGTGGAGTCCAACCTCATATGGGCCCTGCTAGAGCCCAGTCCTCGGCCTCTCTCCCAACCTCCGTGGTGCCGTCCGTGTGCGGCGTCCAGGACTGGGGTCAGCAGCCTCGAATGTTGCCTTCCCCCTAGCAACTGTCAGAACATTATATTTAGCACATACTGGTCTATAAAATTGACAAGAAACACCAAAATCAACAAATTCAAAGCCTTACCTACAGAGATAGAAGATGTGCTCCTCTGGTATCTGCATGTATCAAAATTTGAATAATATTAATTAATTTCAGTACATACATACTAACAAGGTAAACTCGCATATAGCGCTGCTTACACATATGACAGGGAGTGAACAAGCTCTTGTAGATCATCAGACGCAAATCTAATCTCATCAAGCAGCCCATGATAATGAGTTGGACGACTAAGAGCAAAAGAAATGTGTGTATATTTATGATATAGCATTCTAAATCAATATACATGCCCTATATAATATATAAACATACCTGGAGGAACGGGAGTGGCCTCTGTCCCTGATATGGACGCATCACCAACAACTAGACAATCAAACATTGACAATATAAGTAATTTTGACATAAACAGGCATGGATATCTATAATATTACATTCAAAATGGATATTAGAGAGCGCACCTGCAGTGAGAAGTGGTAAAAGTATCACCCAACTAGGGTGTAATTTACAGAATCAGTTGAGACTCTTAAAAGTCATAGAAGAACCCGACCTGCACAAATCTGATGTATGCTTTCCATTGGACACTAAGAAGTCTCTAAAGGGAAAAGCCTATGTGAAAGCCATCATTAGTTCATATCAGAGGATTGATGCTGAAACAGAGAACGAGGAATGTCATTTTTTTCTTCTTCCGCCACATTACTGTCTTCTCCTTCTGCCACATTACTGTCTTCTCCTTCTTATTATGTGCGCGTGCAAATTCAATGACTATATTGAGAATATGGATTAATAGTGGGTAGGAAAAGTATTTCTCAAATGGCTTTTGCGTCTTAAAACCATAAACTACTAAGTAATGACATACATAATTTTTTTAGTATAAAGGTTGTTATTTTAAGTTTTCCCTTATAGAGATATGATCTAACTGCATCGATCAACTATAAGTGTGCAGAAAATTATGATAAGAAATCATAAGAAAGGGTCGTAGCCATGCATAACCTTGAATCTACATACCAAATCATGCAAAAGCATGCACTTATTGTCACCTTGCCTTGGAATATAAAATATCTTGGAAGACTATAAGCGAGCATTTAAATCTTGTTAGCTTTTGACTTCAACATATATTTTTCTCAAGTACCATGAAATATACTTGCTCCGTATAAACCGTTTTCAGGAAGATGGATTAATAATGACAAATTATCCATTGTGGCTCACTAGGTTAGTATTTTCTCTTCTATTGACCATCTTTCTAATCTGCTTGGTAAATTTATTCGGAACCGGCTGTGAATCATTAAAAGACATGCATAAGAACGAAAGCTAAAATACAGATATATAGCATACCGATACATCGAAACTTCATAGTTGCGATGGCAATCCAGAGATATTTATTTCTACACACGTGGTGCGCGTGCGAATGCGTCAGGCATCATGGACAAATATTTCAGAACATGGAAAGTATTATTCGTATAAAGTAATTAAAACTTTTAAACAGCTTGGGTAGAGATATTTTCTTAGGTGATGCAATCATATCATGAGGACTAAATTTAAGCTATTATATATATGCATATGTATTTTTCTAACCTAAAATATCACACACACACACACAGAAAGAGAGAGAGAGAACACCTGGTTGGTAAAAAAATCAGTTAGCAGGATCCTGAAGAAATGGAGTCCATAGCATTGCTCATCATCATCATCCATGATCGCTTTGATAATATTTTTTCAAAGGGATCACGGATGATGATGATGAGCAATGCTATGGACTCCATTTCTTCAGGATCCTGCTAACTGATTTCTCTATCTACCTGGTATTCTCCCCCTCTCTCTCTCTCTCTCTGTGTGTGTGATATATTAGATTAGAAAAATACATAAGCATATGTATAATAGCTTAAATTTAGTCATCATGATATGATTGCATCAACTAAGAAAATATCTACCCAAGGTGTTTAAAAATTTTAATTACTTTATACGAATAATACTTTTCATGTTCTGAAATATTTGTCCATGATGCCTGACGCATTCGCACGCGCACCACGTGTGTAGAAATAAATATCTCTGGATTGCCATCGCAACTATGAAGTTTCGATGTATCGGTATGCTATATATCTGTATTTTAGTTTTCTTTCTTATGCATGTCTTTTAATGATTCGCAGCCGGTTCCGAATAAATTTACCAAGCAGATTAGAAAGATGGTCAATAGAAGAGAAAATTCTAACCTAGTGAGTCACAATGGATAATTTGTCATTATTAATCCATTTTCCTGAAAACGGTTTATACGGAGCAAGTATATTTTATGGTACTTGAGAAAAATATATGTTGAAGTCAAAAGCTATCAAGATTTAAATACTCGCTTATAGTCTTCCAAGATATTTTATATTCCAAGGCAAGATGACAATAAGTGCATGCTTTTGCATGATTTGGTATGTAGATTCAAGGTTATGCATGGCTACGACCCTTTCTTATGATTTCTTATCATAATTTTCTGCACACTTATAGTTGATCGATGCAGTTAGATCATATCTCTATAAGGGAAAACTTAAAATAACAACCTTTATACTAAAAAAATTATGTATGTCATTACTTAGTAGTTTATGGTTTTAAGACGCAAAAGCCATTTGAGAAATACTTTTCCTACCCACTATTAATCCATATTCTCAATATAGTCATTGAATTTGCACGCGAACATAATAAGAAGGAGAAGACAGTAATGTGGCAGAAGGAGAAGACAGTAATGTGGCGGAAGAAGAAAAAAATGACATTCCTCGTTCTCTGTTTCAGCATCAATCTTCTGATATGAACTAATGATGACTTTCACATAGGCTTTTCCCTTTAGAGGCTTCTTAGTGTCAAATGGAAAGCATACATCAGATTTGTGCAGGTCGGGTTCTTCTATGACTTTTAAGAGTCTCAACTGATTCTGTAAATTACACCCTAGTTGGGTGATACTTTTACCACTTCTCACTGCAGGTGCGCTCTCTAATATCCATTTTGAATATCGATAATATTACATTCAAAATGGATATTAGAGAGCGCACCTGCAGTGAGAATACGGAAAAAGTACCACCCAACTAGAGTGTAATTAACAGAATCAGTTGAGACTCTTGAAAGTCATAGAAGAACCCGACCTGCACAAATCTGATGTATGCTTTCCATTGGACACTAAGAAGTCTCTAATGGGAAAAGCCTATGTGAAAGCCATCATTAGTTCATATCAGAAGATTGATGCTGAAACAGAGAACGAGGAATGTCATTTTTTTCTTCTTCTGCCACATTACCGTCTTCGCCTTCTTCTTCTGCCACATTATTCTCTTCTCCTTCTTATTATGTGCGCGTGCAAATTCAATGACTATATTGAGAATATGGATTAATAGTGGGTAGAAAAAGTATTTCTCAAATGACTTTTGCGTCTTAAAACCATAAACTACTAAGTAATGGCATACATAATTTTTTTAGTATAAAGATTGTTATTTTAAGTGCGCGTGCAAATTCAATAAAAGTTAGATTTGAGGATACCCATGTATGAGTTGTATTCTATATATGTGTGTTTCGATTTATGATTTCGCTTAAGTGTAGGGTTGTTTTTACTTAAAGAAGTATCACCATCTACTATATATAAAAAAATATAGCAAACTAGGATTGGTATTCAAATCCCAGTCCAGATTGGTATTCAAAATTTATTTAATTAGTTTGTGATCCACATCATTTGATTCGTTGCTTGAGGCATCAATGTAGGCACAAATATCGGCGACGAGGAACTCGACGAGGAAGAACGAGGGCGGTGGCGGGCTGAGAACGGAGGGCGCGCGGTGGCGACGAAGAGAAAATTGGAGACGCGGGAACGAGAGAAAATTTTGGGAGCGAGAGGGAAAGATATCGAGGCGTAGGGCATTTCTGTGCCTTTTTTAATTAAATTCCCATTTAGGTGCCCGTAGGGCCAAACAACAAATTAAGATATAATATTTAGATGCAGAGAGTGTTGCAAAACAAATCCAAAACTAAATAAACCTCAAACTAGCTACAGAGAAGGCAAACAACAAACCCCATGAAGTTTGTCTTTCAAGGGTTTTCCCACTAATATACACTTAGATGCAGCACTTTAAGGAAGCTTGCAGCAATATAAAAACTTTTAGGTAGTTTAGTGAAAAACTGCAGTGCTTCAAGATTGTTTAAGTTTTATGTGTGCTTAAGCTGTCATACAGAAATTATCGTTGAAAAAATGTTCGCAACCCTAGCTTTTCCAGCAACGATACTGGAATACGAGCCTCAGATATGCCAGCTTAGGAATCAAAATAAGAAAGAGATTTGGGGTTATCCTAAGTCCAAAGTCAAACGGGCTCGAGAAATATATAAACCCAAAAAAATGACTGCATAAAGATCTCATAAAGATGAAAAGGATGTTATGCAAGCTCTGAACAAATCTTGAACGGAACTTTCACAAGAATTTACAATACCCGACCAGAATCCAATCCTGAGTTTGATGAAGCTTCAGGCCTTCAGCTTCCCCACAGAAAATACTTAGGGCAAACCCTTTGCAAAACCATAGCTTTCATGCAGAGATGACGCTCAGAACATGCCAGCTTCCAAACACATTGAATAATACATAATCTCCCATACTCTCTCTCTCTCAATCAGACAGTTTATATTTGGATTTGAATTTAGGAAAAGAAATAAGATGGCTACAAACCAGCTTGTCTCGCCAATCTCATAACTATAAAGCTCATAAAAGTGGAAGCTTGAGGGCAAGCCATCATCGCCTCCATTCAATTGAAGCCAAATCATCCACAAAAAATAGAAATAAATATAATAATTGATCGATAGGCAAAATTGCAAGAAACCTATTCAGATTTTTGCATGAAAAAATAAGAGATGTAAAATAAGTAAAAGATTACCAAATGAAATTATCCCATCACTTGAACCCCCTCTCAAGACATTTTAGGAAAAATTCCCCCAGTAATTTTCTTCGGTTTAACCGTTTTATATCATAGAAGAAAGATAAATTTCAAATGTATATACATGCATACACACACACACATCATATACACAGTTTTTGAATGTTGCCAGAATTTCAACGGTAATTCTAGATTTTCCCAAACTCTGAAGGCTTCACAAAAATTTTAAATACAGATAATAATATGATTGAAGAGATCAATCACCAATTTTTTAATGAGGATCAACTGAAACCCCAAACAGAGCAAGCAAATTACAATGATCCCAAAACCCCGCGTGGCCCAGCCCCAGCCCCCAGCCCCAGCCCCAGCCCCAGCCCCCAGCCCCAGCCCAACCCTAACCCCAGCGTGGTCAGCTAAACCCCAACACCAACCCTAAGGCAAACCCTAACCCCAGCCCCACCCCAGCAGCAGCCGAACCCCAACCCTAACCCTAAGGAAAACACCAAATTAAGAATTAATATTTTAATTCTTGAACGTCTGTGCCCGTAGGGGTAACCCTTTAGCCCTACGGATTAATCCGTAGGGCCAAATTAAATCTGCCCCTACGGATTAAAAATTTTGTAGTCAAAATAGAGCCGTCTATTGGGAACGACATCAAACTACATACAGAAAAATTAAGGATCGCTAGAAATTTTGTCAAAATTTTATCACTAACAGTGAACCTGTATCCAGCCTACCCACATCCTGATGAAGGAAACTATGGACAAAAGGGATGAACCCCCAGCAAACCAGTCAACAAAGAGGAAAGGATAATGCAGTTTAAGCTAGTGCAAAGAAAGGTACAGTCCCCCAAATACTCTCATAGCTCAGGAAAGCATCTTGATGAGGGGGGAGATAAAAAGAGTTTTGCAATAGGGAATTGCGTCCCATTCCTGAGGTACGGCATAAGCCTAGGAGCCAAGTTGGAATGCACTGGCAAATAACCCCTCCACACACACGCATGCACATGCACACAGACACATACAGAGTTGTAAATCATATATGAGGATAATTACACAATATAAATTCTTGATAATAGAAGCATCCTGCAAAACCACAAACCTTTTCAGTTATATGCAGTCATGAGGATCAAACTATAGCTAGGTATTGCAAAGATCACAAAATTGAGGAGATTTGTTACATTTGTTCATTCTAGTTTGGGTGTTCAAATTCCATATTCTCGATTCCAATATCACCCCTAACCCTAACCCCAACCCAGCCCCAGCCGAACCCCAACCCAACACCAAACCCTAACCCGGCCTAACCCTAACCCCAACCCAGCCCCAGCCGAACCCCAACCCAACACCAAACCCTAACCCGGCCTAACCCTAACCCCAACCCAGCCCCAGCCGAACCCTAACCCCAACACCAAACCCCAACCGAACCCTAACCCTAACCCTAACCCTAACCCCAACACCAGTCGAACCCCAACCGCCGATCGAACCCATACCCTAACCCTAATCCTAACCCTAACCACAACCGATACCTAATCCTAACCCTCATCGATCGCTACCCTAACATCATTATAATAATGTTTAACTGATTACCTGTAGGCGACGACGGAGACGTAATCGGCGACGACGAGGGCGGTGGCGACAACGAGAACGGAGCACGGTGGCGACCACGAGATCACTGCAGGCGTGGCGACGACGATTCGGCGACGACGAGATCACTGCAGCGCGGCGACGACGACGATCTCGATTTGGGAATTTGGTTTCGCGCGAAAGAAAGAGAATAAGAAATAATCGGCGTAGGGATCGATCACTTAAATCCCTATTTATATGTCCCTACGGATATACCCGTAGGTGCTTGGTTTGCGGCTCCGTAGGGGCAAACAACACTTTAAAATTTAATAAATTTTAAATAAATATTGAATGACCGTAGGGACAACCGTTTGGCCCTACGGATTAATCCGTAGGGCCAAACTTTAACTGCCCCTACGGATGTTGTTATCCGTAGGGGCAACCCTTTATTTTACTAGTGGATGAGGAAGGCCAGCGGCGGGTGGCAGATTATCGTGGCACATGTCGTATTAGGTAGAAATATTTTGTTGTAATCTATAATAGCCACATGTTTTAGAAGGAACATGCTTACTATGAAATTAGGTTATTTGATTACCATGGAAATCTATATTCTTAGGAATATTTTTTTACATCTAAACAAGAATGGTGGTATTCCATGTAATCGAGAATTACCATCTACACGCAACGGACATTTATCGGGTGAGTTATTATTTTGTAAGACCGAGTTGTGAAAATGACAAAGCAACGATACAAACTCGATTGGTGTTTGCGGGCTGGACCCGTGACCGGAGGAGGACTGAATCAGTCTGAAAACACCCATTGTTTGTGGATTCAATGAGAGAGAGAGAGAGCATGAATCTTTGACTCATCTCTAAGGTTGCACTCTTTGTGGTCTTCAATCTCGACTCATTTTTGACATGTCATTTTTCTTGCATATATTGTTCTCTATTAAGAAATTTTGCACTTGTCATAATGGCCTCATTAATGGAGAATGCACACCAAATCAATTAAACATATATTAGATTGGGGGGTTGTGGGGGCAAAAAATCAGAAGAAATTTATGAAGCAGGAAGAAGATGAAATAAAAACGAACATTGTCTTTTAAACATGTTTGTTTGACAATGCAGTAAGAACAAAATTATTGATTCATTGAGAATCTGAGTTTCACATGCATCTTTGAATATCCTGTGGCCATAAGTTTAATGCCACATTACATGTTTTTAAATGCATTCATTTGGTCGAGAATAACAACTATGTTTTTACATATGATAATTTGAACTTTATAAGAAAAGGGAACAATGATATTTTATAGGGTAGATATCTTTATTAGCTTACTGTTTTTGTTTTTTATTTCTTCTGTTTTTTTCCCTCATAAGAGGCCTTTCAAAAGAAAAAAAATACAGAGTTTCATTAAAAATAATTTTAAATTGCACTTGTCATATACAAAATGAACCTCACTGCTTTTGCATTACCATGATAAGGGGAAAAAAACATTAAAGTTAAGCATTGAAGATAAGCAGGTCTGTAGTGTCACAAGTCTAAACCCTTGATCCATAAAATCTAGCATTATTGGTTTTGTTGTTTTTTTACTCGGATTTTGGATTTTAAAATCTAGCATTATTGATCATGCATTCGGATTTGGATTTTAGAGTCGAGCGTTATTGCTTTTGGACTTAGATTTGGATTTCAAAATTTTGAGTTATTGGTTTCTTAGACTCGGATTTGAATTGGACTCTCAAAATCCAAATTTCAAGTTCAACTATATAAAGCAAAACTACAAAAATTGAAGGGAAAAAAAAGGTTCAAGAAAAAAATGTTGAGAATTTTTTTTTTGCTTGACCTTTGAGACATCTCCATTTTCATCGCTCTTTCATTGAAAGTTTATTTTTCTTTTTATTCTTGATCTCTTCTCATTTTTATTTATATTTTGATTGATTATATTATATGGTTTGAACTTCTTCATGAAACCCTAAAAAGTTGTTTTTTCTCCTTGATCTCATCCCATCACTACTACAAATAAGGGTTGCCCCTACGGATTTATCGGTAGGGGCAACGCACTGCCCCTACGGATATGTACGTAGGGACGAAAAAAGACCCCGTAGGTGCAAAGGCCGCAGGTGCAAGTTGAGGCCCTGAACTTGCCCCTACGGACAAATTCAAGTCCCTACGGATATATCGGTAGGTGTTATAGCCCCTACGGAGTACCCCGTAGGGGTAATAAAATCATATATGTAATTTTTTTTTTGAATATATTGTATATTCCTACGGATATATCCGTAGGTCCTTTTTCTACCCCTACGGATACCTCCGTAGGGGATATAAAGTAGCCTCTACGGATAAATCCGTAGGGGCCACTCCCAACACCCTGCACTGAGATCGGGGGGGAAAAATATCAGGAAACCTGATATTTTGCCCCTACGAATTTATCCGTAGGGGATAAACAGTGGCCCCTACGGACATATCCGTAGGGGCACCCCCAACACCCTGCACTGATATCAGATGGGAAAATATCAGGTTTCCTGATAGTTTGCCCCTACGGATAACGCCGTAGGGGCAACGTATGTACCTACGGCTTAATCCGTAGGTACATATTGTCTGTATTTTTTTTAAAAAAATGGGCTGCTAGATTTTTTCCCGCCCTGTGCACAATACTATATACATCAATCAAATCATATATTGCAGTATTCATAATCACATCTCACGCATATATATAATATACAAAAGAAACCCAAAAACTGAATATGATATAAATACAAACCAATATCAATATCGTTTCAAAATGTAGTACAATGTGATATAAATACATGTTTCAAAAAATAAGAACCAAAAAGCTACCCTAGTTCGGTCCAGCTCCACCTCCGAATAACGTTAGAATAACGCGCGCCTGCTCCTCGGTCAATACACTCTGCAATGCTACATATAAGGGAGTCTGAGCGGCATGTGGAGCTGGCGATGTGGTCTGCGCAGCCGCCGTCGAGGTAGTCGCTTGCGGAGCCGCGGCTGCGGGAGTCTGAGTGGGCGGTGGAGCTACAGGAGCTGTCTGTGGAACCGCAGCCGATGTAGTAGCTTGCGGAGCCGCAGCCGAAGGAGATGCATGTGGAGGCTCGGCCGATCTACCCTGTCGCGTCTGGACATAACGTGTGTAAGAAGCGTGTAAGAACTGTGTATTATTCGAATTCGTTTCATTATTAAGTTATTTCGAAACCCTGTTTGGATATCTAGTTTGGAAAAGCGTTGTTTATTTTAATTACATATGTATGTATGATTAATCAAACTTAAGTCTAAAACCAAATAAGCTCAAGCTACGTACTAATTATGGATATGTTGATATGTATATAATATGAAATGATATTTTACTATAAAGTAGTATACATACCAGCATCTCCTTCAACTCCTGAACGGTGGCCCTCAAGCTATCCAGTTCCTGATGGACATGCCGGTCACTGGAGACGGAGGAAGTAACCGCCGGGGTGGAGTCCAACCTCATATGGGCCCTGCTAAGGCCCAATCCCCGGCCTCTCTCCCAACCTCCGTGGTGCCCTCCGTGTGCGGCGTCCAGAACTGGGGTCAGCAGCCTCGGATCGTTCTGTCCGGTAAAATCGATCCCCGAGGCCTGGGCCTGCTCAACCACCCGCTCCTACACCCACATTAAGCAGTAAAGTATAAGTATAAAATTTAAACTTGAACCTTCCAAAACTAAAATTTCAAATTGGGTAGAAAAAATATTAACACTTACGCAGTACTCCTGGGTAGCGACGTCGGGACATCGAAGCTCGCCCGTGGCGGGATCTGTCGAGGTGCCGTGGACGGCAAGATATGCGGACAGCACGCTCGGTGTACCACCTGACGCCACGGTCCGAGATGTCTGCAATATTAGAAAGTAACTCTTAATATTAGAAATATTAAAGAATAACTCTTAATATTGCAGAATATTAGAGAATAACTCTTAATTTACCGATAACTCCATGGCTCGAGTAATGTTCCTCGAGCCACCTGTGTAAGTGGGGCGACCCCTCTTCGCCGACTTCCTGTTCTCCGTATTCTGAGTGGCCTGTTTCTGCACAACGCATTAACATTTAGTTTTCTAATTAAGAAACACAAAGAAATAAATTATATCATAAATAATGAATTAAATTTAAAATACATACTTGTTTGCGTTCGGAGTCGAAATAAGCGCACAATAGAGGCCATGTCTCTACGTCGACTCTCGCAAACGCCGGAGTAGATAGGAGGGCCGCTCTCTCTGCCTCGGGGGTCGCTATCCATAGGGAGTAGCAGTCGGCCTTCAGCTCATTCCTGTTGTATCGGACCTTGGCCTGCATGTTCTTCATCAGGCCATTGTACAGAGCATGAAGGTCGAGCACCCTTCCCGAGTGATCAGGGTCGGCTACAGGCTGAAAATCGTAATCCAACTGAAAATACAAAAAAAAACATTGTTATTAGATTGTAAGTGTTAATAATAAATATATTGGATAGATCAAATGAAAATATATATTAATACATACCCGAGCCTGATCAAAGAAGAGGGCGAATGAGCGCTGGTGCTGCTCGCCCCACTCAACGTGAAGTGGATAGTTCTTCACGATCCGGCTCTCGTCCCCCAAATACCGGCCGAACCTCTCGGCATGAGGACCGGTATAGCGATAGTCAAGGGTAAAAAATAGGGGGAATGCTGCCTCCCCCCTAGCTCTATCAGGCCTCAGCCTATGGGACTGATTCGGGCCTCGAGTCCCCCTCTGGGGATGGAGAGGCCCTGCGTCTGCACGAAATATCAAGACAATCAATAATAAGACAAAGTTGTATTAAGAAATTAAGGTTAAACAAAAATTCAAATGTGATATATACCTCCGGTGATTAGCGCACGAGCCTGGGCCCGAGCAGCAGCACGAGCGGGACGATAGTTCCTCCGGTGAGGAACAACGGGGGTCCCGGACCCGGACGCATCCCCTCCAACTATAAAATAAACATCGACGCTAAATCTCCATGAAGTTCATATTTATTCTATATAGCATATGTAAAATAAATAAATATTTTAAATTTATTCATACTAACCTGCAGACGATGCGGAGGGTATGGAAGCGGCAGGAGTGGCCCCTGTGGAAGGTGTGGACGCACCACCTATAATTAGACAATTAAAAATAGATTTTATAAGTAATTGCAAAAAGAATGTGTAGATCAATAATATAACGTTCTAAATCAATATGCATGAACTATAGGACATATAAACATACCCGCAGGTGCGGTGGTGTCACCACCTACAGCTAGACAATAATAAAAATTGCTAAGTAAGAGCAAAAGGAATGTGTATATTTATGATATAGCATTCTAAATCAATATACATACACTATATGATATATAAACATACCTGGAGGAGCGGGGGTGGCCTCTGTCCCAGATGTGGACGCAGGACCAACAACTAGACAATTAAAAATAGATTTTATAAGTAATTGCAAAAAGAATGTGTAGATCAATAATATAACGTTCTAAATCAATATGCATGCACTATAGGACATATAAACATACCCGCAGGTGCGGTGGTGTCACCACCTACAGCTAGACAATAATAAAAATTACTAAGTAAGAGCAAAAGGAATGTGTATATTTATGATATAGCATTCTAAATCAATATACATACACTATATGATATATAAACATACCTGGAGGAGCGGGGGTGGCCTCTGTCCCAGATGTGGACGCAGGACCAACAACTAGACAATCAAACATTGACAATATAAGTAATTTTGACATAAACATGCATGAATATCTGTAATATTACATTGAAAATGGATATGCGTGCAGTATACCTGGAGGTGTGGCAAAATCCACACGGAAGGAGGCATCCGAAGGGGTCTCCGATCTGGGTGCAAGACCGGCCCTCTGAAGCTCCCTACGGAGCTCTCCGGGCGGCAGAACCGCTCTGCCTCTGCCTCTGCCTCTGCCTCTGCCGCGGCTGGAGCTCCTGCCGCCCCTCGCTGCTCCCGACATCGTCATCAAATCTAGATAAACGGTTCATGGACGCATTAGACAATCATTAAAAGTATTGACTATATATGATCTAGAGCGTAAAATGTGAAGTAATAATATAACATTACTGATAACCTTTTTCGTTTCGTGGGCGCATCATACATATCTACTTGGATTTCATCGTCGATGTCATTTCTAACCCACGTAACTTCATGATCGGTCGAAGACAACCCGTCCTTCGAAACAGACGGTCGGAGCACTTTAAGCCTTCTCTCTTCTTCGTCCTCATCGCTGTCCTCGTATTCTGGGATATCGTAGACATCTCTAGGTTTCCATCGGCATACAACACTCCATCCCGGATGCTTCAAACACTGTGAGTAGTATACTTGGAACGCTTGGTTCGGAAAGATAAACGGATCGTCCTGACCGTAAAATCGAAGTGTGTTCACACTGGTCAATCCATATTCATCTTTCCAAGTCCCAAGACTGCTTCTCCACCTGTCTGTTTCGGTTCGCGGATCGTACCAAGTACAGTGGAATATATAAAAGGGTTCTGATCGTCCGGGATAGTGGATGCCGAGTATACAATTTAAGTACCCATAGTAAATCACACCGTCCGATCCTACCGTCGCAATCCCACTATTCTGAGTGGTTCTAGATGTTTCTATGTCCTTAACTTCGAATTTGTATCCAAGGACACCAAATCCTCTGTAATATGCAACCTCCATACTAGGAAATTGAGTTAAACATTTTGAATCACTCTCAAATGATGCAGACAAGTTCGGATCGTGGATCTAACAAAACAAATTTTATGATAAATACATAACGATACAAGTTTAGATTAAAACTGATAGCAATAAAATGTAATTCGAATAACTTACATGCTCTGTGACCCAATCACAAAAATTATCCTGATGGTATTTTTCCAAACGCTCTTCGTTCCAATCAGGATGCCCCTCACGTACCTCGTTAAAATGAGTTCTGTTTTCGACAAATAATTGTGACATTAATATTATGTCATTTCATACACACAAACACAGATATAACAATTAATCCAAAAGAACTTACTCTCTAATTTGTTCAAGACATGCGCAATTAAGCAAGATAAACCGGTATATCTTGTTGATAAACATATTGTCTACCCTCTTATACTCGGCTTTACCATATGGCCCGTCTTGAATTCTTCGTGGTCGGTTAAGCCTTGTCTCAATGTTCTCGTCCAGATAGCGGGAACAAAATGTGGTTACTTCATCAAGAAGATAACCTTGCATGATAGAACCCTCTGGTCGATTTTTATTGCGTATATACTTCTTAAGAGTGTAAAGGTACCTAATGAGAATATGTTGAATAAATAAACACGGGCATACAGGACAAAAATAAATTTATAAATTGCGCGAAACGAAAAATTACACGTACCTCTCGACGGGATACATCCATCGATATTGTACCGGTCCGGCTAACTTCGCCTCAGTTGCAAGATGAACCGTCAAGTGTATTATGATATCGAAGAATGACAGTGGGAAAATACGCTCAAACTTGCAAAGTATCAACGCAATAGAATTTTCTAGTTTATCCAGCGTCGCAACCTCCAGTGTTTTAGCACACAACTCCCTGAAAAAACAACATAGGTCGTTGATTACTAGACCAACCGAGTCGGGGAGAGAAGTCCTGAGGGCTAATGGAAGAAGGTGCTCCACGATAACATGGTGGTCATGACTTTTCAGCCCATCGATCTTGCCCTTCACAATTTTTATTTTCTTGCTGAATGATCCTGAGAAACCTGTGGGGACTTTCAAATCATGCAACACCTGCAGGAATCTTTTCTTCTCCGGTAGTGACATATGATAAGCGGCATTGGGAAGTACAAACTTGTCCGGTTTACCCGCTACCGGTTTAGGGTGCAGTTCACTTCTTATTCCCCACTCTTGTAGATCCATCCGGGCATTCATGTTGTCTTTCGATTTCCCGTCTTTACACAGAAGCAAGTTAAGTATGTGCTCTGATACTCCCTTCTCTATATGCATGACGTCCAGACAATGACGCACTGAATTTGTAGACCAGTACGGAAGCTCGAAGAAAATGCTTAACTTGTTCCAATATTGTGGTTTGACCTGTCTCGTCGGATCCATCCCGAAGGTCACGTTATTGTAACCATCCCATTTAGCAGTCACGTCCTCTCCGGACAATGGGGATGGAGGCCCAAGAAGCTCCTGATGACATCAAAGTGAACCGTGTCTAACCTATAGGGGTGGTCTGGAGGCAGAAAACGTCGATGGCCGCAATAACAAACCTTCCTGCTAAAATTCAAAAATTTTGATGTTGTGTGTTCATGGCAATAAGGACATGCTTTGTGACCATGTACGGACCAACCTGAAAGCATTCCATACGCAGGAAAGTCATTAATTGTCCACATTAAAGCCGCACGCAGTATGAAGGTTGTATTTGTGTTTGAATCATATGTCTCTACACCATCAATGAACAAAGTTTTCAGCTCCTCAATCAGAGGTCGGAGATAGACGTCGATATTGTTCCCCCGTGAGTTTGGTCCGTTGATAAGAAGAGGCATCATAAAGTATGATTGGTCCATAGCCAACCAAGGCGACAGATTATAAATTATCATTACAACGGGCCATGTACTGTGACTTCCAGCCATATAGTTGAATGGGCAGAAGCCATCGGCAGCCAGTCCGAGCCGGACATTGCGAGGATCGCTACTGAATATTGCGTGCCTCCTATCGAAATCCTTCCATGCCGGTGAATCTCTTGGATGGCTCATTTTTCCATTTTCGCTTGGAGGAGCACGGTGATGCCAAATCATTGCCTCGGCTGTTTTCTTGCACCTGAATAGCCTCTGTAGCCTCTGTGTTATGGGAAAATATCGTGCTATCTTCACAGGTATATCAGGCTTCTTATCAGAATCTTTCGGCTTATACCTGGCCTCTCCGCATGTTGGACACTCTTTCAAATCTGAATTCTCTTTCCGGTACAACACGCAATTTTTAGGACATGCTTGAATCTTCTCGCACTTTAGACCCAAATCAGACATCATTTTCTGGGCTTCGTACCAGCTTTCGGGCACATTATTTCCCGGAGGCATAGAATCTTTCAAGAACGAAAGAAGCATTGTGAATGACTTGTTGCTCCATCCATTTAGGCACTTAATTTGGAAAAGTTGGACGAACCATGAGAGGGTGGAATACTTCGCATTCTCATAAATTGGTTTCCTAGTATCATTCATGAAATTTTCATATTTATCCGCACGCGGTCCTTGACCGGAAGGAATGTCATCTTCGGTACGAATAGATTCACCTAGGACAGCCTCTACCATATCCTCCATTTCTTCTGATGGAAATAAATTTCCGTATCCTGCCGTATTACCGAATTCTTCTTCTTCTCCTGCCGCATTATCGTGTTCTCCTTCTTCTACCGCAGTACTGCATTCTTCTCCTTCCCCGTGATATTTCCAAGTTGAATAAAGTCTAGTAAACCCATGTTTTACAATATGAAGCTCTGCCAATTCTACCTTCTGCCAGTACTTATTGCCACATCTATCGCACGGACAGAGAATCTTCTCTATTATGATCTTATTATGTGCTCGTGCAAATTCAAGGAAAGCAGCAACTCCTGCGACAAACTTAGGTTGCATACGTTGTTTCCAATCCACATACATCCAGTCCTTAACTCTGACGCACTCATGGGCCATGTTAGACTGAATAACATATAAATTGTAGGTTATGCTGACTATATTGAGAAATATAAGAACGGGATAGTTACTGACAAAGGAGAAAATCCATGTATATGCTTTGTGTGTGCGTTTGTCGTTGAAAAGAATAAATTATCGCACGTTATGTTGACCGATAGACGGGGACTAAGTGACGCTTTTAGTTTCATATATGGGTATCGATGGGAATATGAAGGTTTCATATTATCATATATTGGTTTTAACCCGAACATCTCGAATCGCTCTCTGATTATGCGTTTGTATGTATGTGTTCCGGCTGTTGGGGGTAGGCTTCTATCCCATTAAGAATGTATAGAGCGAACGCCCATCACTTGTGCTTTCAACCGTTTCGAGTAAATTTCGGCAGCACCTCCCCGCTGTTCTCCGAGTACACTGTAATAGAATAGATAATCATTTCAAAGCTGTGAAACAACGTTGAAATGAACATCTAATCTATCTTTGTACACGGAGAACCAGCGGAAAGATACCGACGAAATATCTCGAAACGGATGAAAACACAAGTGAATGAAGGCGTTTGCTTTATACATTCTTAACTTGTCCACACGGGACAAATCTATGGGTTACCATACGATTGAATTTTCTCGTCGCGTAGACTATACGACGGTTGTTAGTATCGAGCTATACTGTCCGATATTTAACAACCTTCGTATAGTTCTAGGTCACGACGAGCATCGCACGTATGTTAACCGATAGACGGGAACTAAGTGGCGCTTTTAGTTTCATATATGGGTATCGATGGGAATATGAAGGTTTCATATTATCATCGAGTATCATATATTGGTTTTAACCTGAATATCTCGAGTCGCTCTCTAATTATGCGTTTGTTGTGCATTCGTGTTGTATGTGTAACATGATTTTAAACCATTGAGATCAAGATTGATAGAACTGATCATCCTACATTACAATAGCATTCATCAACCAAAAACTATTATTGGAATGGTATACATCTATAACAATCAACAATTAAAACTATAAATATAGGATACTGATATCATAAAGCGTTATGAGACACGTCATCTGCCACGTGTCGTGATCATGGAAATCGCTAATATTGAGCATCATCAAGATTAGATTATGGTTTTGAAGCAAGTTATTGAGCATCTTGGATTGATTGTCAAGTGTTGATTTTTATTTCAACACTTGACAGAATGAAAATCATAAATACAGTTGCAAAATGTGTTCCTCACCCCCATAAAGTGGATCTTAACAATCCAGACAAGACCATCATTGTTCAAATTGCCAAGGTAGACATAATCTCAGCAGTTATTTACGGTTGCTAGCTTGTATTGCTTGTTGCTATTCTTTTTTTTCCTTGTCCTTTCTTTCTTTCTTTTTTTGGGGGGGTGGGGGTTGTGTTTGAAAAGTTTTAACCAACTCACTGCTATTTCTAGGCAATGCAGGAATATAACTAGTTTTATCCCCCAAAAGAAAGAGCTTCAGGCTTCATGAGTCAAGCGATGTGTACGTATAATTATAGGATTTTCTTGCTAGCGGTTCATTTACAACTATTCTTTAGTCTATATACCTAGCATCTGCTACTAGATATTACATCTTGCATCAACACCCTGCATGTTAAAATCAAAATCGATTATTTTTTTCTTGATCTTTTTCTGATTTTCTACCATCTGTGTCGAGTAAATTATGATTAACATTGTATTTGTCAACTAATCAGAAGAGCCATTCAACCAGCCCCACCGTAACCCTAACCCCAGCCCCACTACCGTAACCCTAACCCCAGTCCCACCGTAACCCTAACCCCAGCCCCACCCGAGCAGCAGCCGAACCCCAACCCTAACCCTACCCCGACCCCGACCCCGACCGCCACCGCGACCCCTGCCCAACCCTAACCCCAGCCCCACCCCAGCAGCAGCCGAACCCCAACCCTAACCCTACCCCGACCCCGACCCCGACCGCCACCGCGACCCCTGCCCAAACCCAACTCTCGCGCGCGCAACCCAGACCCAGCCATGAACCCTAAGCCCAAAATAATCCAAAAATGCTTTAATTTACCTCGAGATTTATACATGAACGGCTGCTGGTGGGCTGGAGCGACGACGGTGGTGATTTGGCGACGAAACCGGCGGTGGCGACGACGGTGGCGACGAAACAGGCGCTGGCGACGACGGTGGCGACGAAACCGGCGGTGGCGACGACGGAGGCGACGGTGGCGACGACGGAGGCGATTTGGGGTTTTTTCTCGCGCGCGATTGAGAGAGAGAGAGAAAGTGAGCGTAGGCGATCGATCTGGGGTATTGGTAAATAGATATTTACTTGCCCCTACGGATATAACCGTAGGTCCTTTGTTTGCGGCTCCGTAGGGGCAAACACCAAATTAAGAATTAATATTTTTATTCTTGGAGGTCTGTGCCCGTAGGGGCAACCTTTTAGCCCTACGGATTAATCCGTAGGGCCAAGTAAAATCTGCCCCTACGGATATTTTCATCCGTAGGGGCAACCCCCTATTTTACTAGTGCATTCTTGTCTATGTTTTGATTGATACGTTTATATATTGCAATTTTTTTTCCATAAAATCCTAAAATAGTTTTTCTTCTTTTAGATATCATCTTATTTTTATTTATATTTTAATTAATTAGATTATATTTCATAAATTTTTCAAAAAACCCTAAAATAAGTGCTTTGGCGTCGAACTTGTTTATTAAATTATTTATTACAATTTCTTTTATAGAAAATTACTTTTCTTACTTTGCATTAATCTTTATTATTTTATTTTGATTACTTACAAGATTTCATCTTTTCTCTTTCAAATTTTGAATGTAATGACTTGGTAAAATATTTTATTTATTTTCGCTTTGATAAAAATATCATATATCGAGCAAATATCAGAAAATACTAGATTAAAATTTGATAGTATACAATTTTCACATTTTAAAATTTTTGTTAGTATGTGCTCATCAATAACAACGAACTTGTTGTTTGCTATTAATAAATTTTTTATATAATTATTTTATTAAAATATTAAATATAATAATTAATTAATTTTAATAGACTTTACACATTTATAAGAGTAAATATTAAAATTGCCATGTCACAAAAATCCCATAGAAATAAAATCCATGATATAAATTATGCAAGAACTCAAATAAATCCATATCAAAAGTCTGGTTCTAAATCCAATTTCGACACAAAGGTCCGAGTCCAAATCTAGTACATGAGTCGAGTCCAGATCCAAATTCAGCACATAAGTCCGAATTCAAATCCAAATCTAAAAAATTGTCCGACAATAATAATTAGAATCCAAGTTCAATAACACCCTCTTACTGGTTAGTGATGTGTGCATGGATTATGCTTAAAAGTCATTTGATCGGTAAATTGCAATATAATCTCCCAAAATTTCATCCACCCCGATCAATCTGTTAGAATAATTCCATAAAAAATCGTGTGCGCATAACATAAAATCCGTGTGTTCATAACATGTGACCGATTTTGGACTATTTTATTTTTACTCATATCCCGTAAATAAATAACCTTTCAAATTAATAGGCTTACTAATTTTAACTCAAATTAAATTTGGGGTTCTTCGCCTCATTCTCTCTAATTTGCTTTAAAAATTAGGGGTTTTCCTTCCTCCTCTCTTGATTTGTCTTTAAGAATTAGAAATTTTTTTCTTCCTCTTCTTCTTCTCTCTTGATCTATGCTAAAAATAAACCAGGGTTTCTTTTTCCTCTTCCTTTCATGTTCCCACCCCACCCCACCAACTAGGGTTCTTTTTTCATCCTTTTTGTAGGTCTCGGTCCTCACAGTCCCTTTTGAGATTAATTTGATTGCTAGATTGAAAATGCAAGACATCAAGTATATGAGTATATGTTGATGATGGTTGTATTTTCCTTTACCCTCGTCTTTTATTTCGATCTTGTATGATAAAAGCTTCTGTCAATATAACCAGTTTTCATAATATCAAAATTGATTGTCGTAGATGTATGGTTGTGACACTGACGAACTGACATATATATATATATAGAGAGAGAGAGAGAGGTGCATTAGATTTAAAATTGTTCAACGTTTGTTTAGGGGCTTCCCTTTTTTAAAAATAATAATATTTTAACTAGAAATTAAGCAAAAGGTAGTTATCGAGTTACACGGTATACTTTAGTGTACTTATACGCTGAATAGGTTCATTAAGGTATTAAAATGCAACAAATTTGAAAATTTAGAAGATTATATATAGCAATTTAATTACCCTTTTTCACTTAACTTCGGACATATTATAACCAAGGGTATAAAGGTCATTTTAATTTTTCCGAGCAAACAAACATGCCCTGACTGCAATTCTGTCCTAAAAGATATTCAAAGTTAATTTCAAACACAGGAAAGAAAACATATGAAACTGCGGCATGTGTGAAATTTTGGGGACCATTCAGCAATTTACCGCAATTGATTCATCACATTGAGTGAGCCAAATGGCTTGGACAAAGGGTCTTGAAGAATCATCTCCGAACTAGATTTTCTTTGAGTTTGGTATCTCTTGACTGCTCTTGTATCACAAGATGATGGAGAGGTTGATATCTCTCATCTGCTCTAAATGATCTGAGTCTCCCATGATATATCATCCATGGGTCAAGTTTGAGTGAACCTGATGATGCTCGATATCGGTGATCTCCCAGATCATGACACGTGGCAGATGACGTGTCCCAGGGCTCATAAGAAAGGACCTACAGTGGCCGACCGGACCACTCATGTGCCCGTCCTACAAGCAAACGCGGGCTCACCTCCAAGCCCTGCACAATTGGCCTCCTCGGCCTACCAGCTCGTTTCCGGGCTACCACAGAACCAAGATATCTCGGTTCTCCCGCTCGTCCGCCAGCTCTCCCGCCGAGATCATCTTCCTCGGTCTCATCGGCCGACCAACGGCACCGCTCACAAGCACAACCGCCATCTCGCGAATCTCGCTATGCGCGAGATATCCGCCGGCCGCATCCCACGTTTCACGCCATCACGATCCCTATTAACGAACATGTCTCTCCATTAATGGGAGATCCCGCTCATCATGCGGGCGTGACGTCTGGAGCGTAACTGCCGGTGTGATTCTCGTGCCTGCCCTGCCTGTTGCCACCGCTATATAAACCTCTTCTTCAGACGGTTCAAGTAAGCCATTTTTACTCCACTAAACCGTTACTCTGCTCGGATCCCTAGTCTAACTTGATCGTCGGAGGGTCCTTGGTGGTACAACCACCACGGGACTTCCTTGCAGGTAGCTCGGTAACCACAACCTCAAACCCATTGAGATCCACACGCTTCAGGAGCGACAGCCTCCAGATCCAATCTCAGCCACCCATCGTCGCCATCAGCAGATCGACGGAAGGTAACATCTTGGCGCGATCCAGGTCGCGTCAGCTGGCGCCGTCTATGGGAAACTCCTTGATTCCACAAAAATAAAAGTTCACTTTCCGATCTCAATCCAATGGCAAGCGATCATCACGGAGATCCAAGCACTAGCCGCCGCCGCCCCTCCAACGGAGGCGCGGACGAACCTCCCCCGCCTCAGGACCGGGACCCCTACAGGGGGAGAGAAGGCTCCGCTCGTGCAGGCACGACCGATCATCGCCTCGCTGTTTCCAACGGCCGCAGGCCCCCACGGGCCAGCACACTCAATGACCCGGCGGGCACCGCTTCGCTGGGCTCCGAGGTCTTGCGCCAGAGAGCTTTGCCCCGAATCTCGTGGCACCCCAGTCCCTCTCGAGGCGGTGGCGGTCAGCTCGCCTGTTCACAGGCATGACCGGCACCCCCTCCCTCGACGGGGTCGTGCACGCGAGACTCGCCACGGAAGCTCAAAAATGACCTCGCCGGAAGGCATAAGGAACCTCACCGAAGGGAACCGAGGCTCATCGAAAATCATGGTCATGAAGGCAGGGGGTACATTGAGTACCTGCGGGACTCTGTGCCCCACGCCAGCCGCGAAGGCCGACAGCCGCCCGAGGAAGAAGGCCAGGGAGACCGAGCCGATCACCTTTGACGACGGGGACTTTCACGGTATATCCCTACCCCATAATGACCCCCTGGTGATTACGGCTCGGGTCCATCAATACGAGATGCACAGGATCCTGGTTGACTCGGGAAGCTCTGGAGACATTTTCTTCTACGACTGCTTTCTGCGCATGGGACTCACCGCGGCAGACCTGAGGCCGACCTCCCACGTCCTTTCAGGACTCACCAACCACTCCATCCTGGCGGAAGGGGTAATCACTTTACAGTTCAACGTCGGAGAGGCAGACCGTACGCGGACATTGCCAGTTGGATTCATCGTAGTAAGGATTCCCTCGGCCTACAACATCCTCCTCGGCCGTCCCACGCTGAACTCCCTCCGGGCCCAGATATCGACCTACCACCTGGCGATGCAGTTCCCTCTCGACCAGGGCGGGATAAGTCGGGTCTATGGAGACCAGCGAATTGCAAAGGTTTGCTTCACCGCGACATCTTCATCGGATAGGACGGCCGATGAATTCGAAGGTGAAGGCGACATCAAGGGTTCTCTGGACACTCGAGAAGAGCAAAAAGAGGTCCAAGAGACCCCGGTGGAGCCTCTAACATAGGTCCCCCTCGTGGAATGGGACGACGAAAAACTCGTTCAGATCGGGTCGCTTCTGATAGGAACTCAGCGAGATGGCCTGGTTCATTTCCTCAAAAACAACTCCGACGTGTTTGCCTGGGCACCTTCTGACATGCCTGGGATCGACCCCAAAGTTATATCTCACAAGCTCGGGATAGATCCTACGGCCCGACCCGTCAGACAGAAAAAGTGAAGCTTCGCCCTGGTCAAACAGAAGGCTATCGAGGACGAGGTGGATCGGCTCCTCGCTGCCGACTTCATCTGGAATGTGCCCTATTCGGAGTGGCTAGCGAACGTAGTCCTAGTCAAGAAGTCAAGCGGGAAGTGGCGCATGTGCGTCGAATTCACCGACCTCAACAAGGCTTGCCCCAAGGACAACTATCCCCTACCTCAGATAGACCAGCTCGTCGACAGCTCGGCAGACCACGAGCTATTGAGCTTCATGGATGCCTTCTCCGGCTATAATCAGATCCATATGAATCAGGCAAACGAAGACCTTACCGCGTTCACAACGGACCGGGGGGTATACTGCTACAAGGTAATGCCCTTCGGCCTCAAGAAAGCCGGAGCTACGTACCAACGGTTGGTCAACTTCATGTTCAAGCCACGGATCGGAAGGAACATGGAAGTTTACGTCGACGATATGCTCGTCAAATCGGTCTCGTCGACTGACCACTCCAAGGACCTGGGCGAGGCCTTCGAGGCACTCCGCAAGTTCAAGATGAAGTTGAACCCCGCCAAATGCGCATTTGGGGTCACCGGGGGAAAGTTCCTCGGTTTCATGGTCACACACCGTGGGATCGAGGCTAACCCAGAAAAAATCGATGCTATCCTCAACATGACCGCGCCCAATTCTCTATTTAGGAAATTTACTCAAGTTTTTATTAAGACAAGACTAACGTCGAGATCATGCGACTGACGGGGCGGGTAGCCGCTCTGAGCCGTTACATGTCAAGGTCTGGGGAAAAGTGTCTCCCATTCTTCAAAGCTCTAAGGAAAATCCCGAGGTTCGAGTGGTCAGAAGAGTGCCAGACTGCGTTTGACCAATTAAAAAGTCATCTTGCGACGCAACCGCTGCTCACCCGACCAGTGGAAGGAGACGAGCTATCACTGTATCTAGCGGTATCCGACCAAGCAGCTGGCTCAGTGCTCGTTCGAGAGGTCGACGGAGCGCAGAGGCCGGTGTACTACGTGAGCCACGTCTTCAAAGACGCAGAAACGAGGTACCCAGCCATAGAGAAGATTGTCTTGGCACTCGTTGTGGCCTCAAGGAAACTACAACACTACTTCCAAGCACACACTATCCTCGTTCTCACCGAGCGCCCGCTGGGGGCTATCCTCGCCTCACCCGAATCCTCGGGCCGCCTAGAGAATTGGAGGTGGGAGCTGTCCTAGTTTGATATAAAATACCGCCCGAGACAGGCCATCAAAGCACAAGCCCTGGTCGACTTCATCGTCGAGTGCACCATCCCCAGCAAGGAACCGGAGCCCACGCTGACCCTCGCGGATCAACACCCGATCGTAGGGAGACCCGACTCGGTCCCTGAGTGGGTCATCTACGTCGACGGGTCCTCAACCGAGGAAGGTTATGGCGCCGGCCTCATCATTCAGGGCCCAAACGAGGCAGAAATGGAGTATTCTCTAAAGCTCGGATTCAAGGCTTCAAACAACGCGACAGAGTACGAGGCCCTACTAGCTGGACGGCTGTAACACTTTGAATTTCCGTTAGAATGTTTTTCGTGATAATTAGTAATTGTATGTGTTATTATATATGTGTACATAGGATTATTAGTTATTTTATTCGGGTTTACTAATTACTTCTAGTCGTGTTAGCAAATTGGAAAATTTTTCTTTGTAGTGTACACTTGCACACTTAGCCATTTTTGTGACTTAGGGTTTTTGGTATAATATATTAACCATTCTCTTGTTGCATGGTTCATTTTAATTCCCCACCTTTTTATCAAAACAAAACCTTTTTTTTATAATTCAAAATCCAATTAAACAATTGAGAGCATGGTGTTATGTAAGAGGTTGACTTTTTTGACCCCATTTCCTTCTCTTCTCTCTCTCTTCTCCTCACTTCAGAAAAATTCTGGAAATTCCAGCAGAAAACCCTAGCTTTCCTTCATCTTTTCCTCTCTTTTTCGCTTCTCCTTGATTCCTACACAAAAACCCTACTCAAACCACTCATTTCCTTCACAAAAACCATGGAAAAAGGGGCTTTTTGGGGTGCTTGAAGGAAAATCTGCACACTTGAAGGAAGAGCTGGGACTTTTGGTGTTTTATAAGGTTTTTAGAAGGTATTAACTCATGTTAGCACTCCTTTTCCTTAAACTTGTAGTATTCTTTAGCAAAAATCTCATTTTTGTGCATTTTTAATGATATTAAAGGATATTTGTGATTCACATGTTAGATTACGGTTTTGTTAGTTTGGTTAGCTCTATTATGTGTTATTAGAGCTATTTTAGGCCAGGTTTGTTTCAGTTTGCACAGAAATACCATAAAGTTCCATTTTAGTGAAAAAGTGTGGATTTTAACTTGATTTAAGGCTCTGTAGGATCTGCTACTACCCGAGATGTTTAAGAGCAAAACTAGATATTACTGTAGCATGTATGGGGGGGTATAGAATGCACACACCAAACCTGGGAGCCCACCCCCCTACCCAGGCCGCCGGAATGTTCTTTCTGGCCGCAAATTGCGGCCAGATGAGTGAGTTGGGGTTTGGGGTTTGGGGCACAGTAGTCTGCTGCTATGTGTAGTATTTTGGTATATCTATTTTTGTAATATCTGTTCTGTAGTAAAATCTGGAGTAGAATACCCTATTTCCCATATTTTTTAATCTTTCGCGACACGCGTGATACGTGTGTGTGGGTTTGGGGTTTCTGCGTATCGCGACGCGTCGGAGCGACTTCAGGCGCGTAATCACACGTTTTAGTGTATCGCGCACACGTGCGCTTGGTTTGCGACACGGGTTTCTAGTTGACCTTAAATGCCGTGTTTGCATGGTTTTGAGTTTATGCGTGATATTCTGTGGAATTCTAGGTTCGCAGGCGAGTGCGACGGACGCCGCGAAGAAGGGAAAACAAGTCATCGGCTATACTTAGCGAGAGACTACGGTGAGTAGATTTAACATCTACGGGGATATCGTCCGCATGGCGTTCTACGTCAGGGCTGATAGGATCTTGTAGTTACATTTCCATACATTGACTGTTCATAGCTACTATTTAGTGCATACCACATTCCCTGATATAGGTATATAAACTAGAATTGATAGAACACCGCACCATTACTAACGGTTCATGTTGCACGAGCACTATCCTGCATGCTACACACACCGTTAGTAGTTGCCATGACACTCACACTGTAGAACTTGACATGATATTCATACTTGATGCGTATATCACATCGGATCATTATGTTGTAGCTCATCTTTATGTGACTTGACATGATGTTCATACTTGATGCGTATATCACATCGGATCATTATGTTGTAGCTCATCTTTATGTGACTTGACATGATGTTCATACTTGATGCGTATATCACATTGGATCATTATGTTGTAGCTCATCTTTATGTGACTTGACATGATATTCATACTTGATGCACATATCACATCACATTGACATGCATATTGGTTTGGATTACATGTGATTTCTGGATTTGGGAACCGTGGCTATTTCAAACATGTAATCATTTAAAAACCCGGTTCTCTTGATATGATATTTCGGTGCGTCTACCCTATGTTTTCTCGGTGCTAGAGCGAGATATATATATGAGATAGAGGGGGGCTGACCCGGACTGACGGATGCCCAATAGATATATATGAGAGAGAGGGCTGACCTGGACTGACGGATGCCCGATAGATATATATGAGAGAGAGGGCTGACCCGGACTGACGGATGCCCGATGGATATATATGAGAGAGAGGGCTGACCCGGACGGATGCCCGATGTAGGAAGATTTGCGTGTTGATACTAGACACGAGTATTTATGATATTTGGGTGCCGATATTGGACACTCGTGATTCTCAGTGATGTACAGGATTTGAGGGCCGATGGGAGTGCCGGCGTCTGGGTTGTTGGGATTTGGGGTGCATTGATGGACACCGATTACATATTCCACGTTGACATTCCGTGTAGATGTTATACTTCCCATACTCAGCATTCATTATTGTATCTCATCCTGTAGTTATATTACCTGATAGAGCACTTGTATGATTATTGCACATACTGCTTATCGCACATTGATATCATCTGTTAGCTTATGATAGAGTAGCGCAGTACGTGCATGCTCACGATTTCCTTTATATGTTATCTCTATTCACGAGTTGGCAACTCACCCCCGTTGTGCCACAGTGTTTGCAGGTTGCCCTTCGGAGTAGTCGCGGCAGGCTGTGTTTTGCATCTTTTGACACAGATCCCCCCATAGTTGGTGTACTAGCTCTTTGCTGATAGGTGGGTTGTGCGGTATCTGTTTATCTTTCAGTTATGTATATTGTTGTATCTAGTATTCTCCATCTACCATGTATGTTTTTGACTTAGAGACAGTGTGAGGACGATAATGTATATTATTTGTTTTCTGGTGTTGCTCATTGTGAGCCGACTATACTTGCAGTTTATTCTATCTGTGATGTTCCCACTTGTGGATCTTGATCTTCGCTACGGCGTCGTATATTGCTATCTTGGAGATTGTTTACTTAAGATTTCTTATCACTACTAAATGCTACCTTTTAAAACTTAAAACACTCTATATTTTTACTGGTTTGGTTTCTGGGTTTTCGGTTCACTTAGCCGCGTTACGCCTGTAGACGTTACGTGGTTAAGTGCCGGTTACGGGCCAAACTTTGGGTCATGACAACGGCGCATGGCCTCCGGGATGGGGCTGAAAACAATCCGAATCCGCAGTGACACAGCCCTAGTCGTTGGCCAAGTAACCGGCCACTTCGAGGCTCGGGAACCTCTAATGGTGAAGTATCTGGCCGAGGTAAGAAAACTTCAGAAGAACTTTGACGAAGTCTAGGTAGAGCAGATACCCAGACAACTCAACACCCAAGCCGACTCCCTGAGCAAACTGGCTTCATCCTACTCGGCCAACAACAAGCGATCTATCCTCTTCGAGACCTTGCCACGGCCCAACATGGAAGACGGGACGACAATACTTCATGTATATACGACGCTGGAAGATGACCAAGAATGGAGGAAGCCCCTCGTGGAATTCATAAGGGATGGTACGCTCCCAGAAGATCGGGGAGCAGCCCGCCATCTCCGGGCCAAAGCCCGTCACTTCGTCTGGAGTAATGAGAACCTTTACAAGAAATCCTTCACTCAGCCCCTGCTTCGGTGTGTCGATGTAACATTTTGGAAAATTAATAATATTTAATTATAATTTTTTATTATAAAAATAATAAAAATTAATAAGTTTACGAAAATAATATCGCTTATGAAATTGAGTATCGGAATCATGTCCGAAAAATGTAATTATTTGATAAATGTAAATACAAATGTGATATAAATTAAAAATGATATATTTAATTATTTTAACATGATATTGAATTTTACACTAAGCTAATGACATTTAAGTGATAGATTAATTATTTCATATCTTTTATTTCTTATGAATGCAGAATTGTATTATGAAGGTTTTCTTTATGTTTACATTCCTTTTTAAAATTATGGTTGGTTTAAGATATGCTAGGATACACCCTCATAACACCTCACCCTCACCCTTGCTCACATCTCTACACCTCCTCCTTCTTCATTTTACACCTCCTCCTTGCATGAATCACTCATGCTTCATCAAGTGACACCACCTCCTTTCTCTCATGCCATCTCCCCCTCTCATGACACACCACATGCTTTCTCTACAAAGCTCCTCACCCTATTTACACATTTTAATTATAGGAATTCAGTAGCTATTCTAACTGAAACCATACCCTTTTCAGCTCCAAACCAATAAATTCTCTAAGTGTTCATATCATAAAGAGAGAGAAATGGTTTCCTTCATCAAGTGTACCCTTCATCAAACACAATACACTACAACCCTTAGAGAATTCCATCAAAGGATTCTGGAGCTGGTGTTCTCTTGTGAATCATTCAGTAGGTATAACTTCAAACCATGTAACTTAAGTTAGTAATGTTTTGTTTAGAAATCGGATATCGTATTTTAGGCAAAGTTTAGCTCTGTGAAGATCCGCTATAGTTTAGATGATAAATAAATTGATCAAACAGTACCTTGATCTTATAATTTAGACCTAGAATTAACCATAAGAAAATGAACCCCGGTGCTCGGATTTTGGCCGGCGACCATCAAGGAAAATCCGATCTCGCCGGACCTTTGAGAGAATTGAGTGTTGTGGGTTTTCGGGTATCTCTCTGTAGGTGTTTAGGTATATTTGGTATTGTTTAAATAAGTTAATTTTTCAGTAGGTTAAATCTGTAAGCTAATATCAGTTTTGGAGTAAAATTATATATACGACACGTAGCATGTTTAGTTGTGTGGTATCACAAACAAGGATTTTGTGATAATTTAGCTACTGTAACTGAATCTGCAACCACTAGGTATAATCACTAGAAAATCCAGCAAGACCAAAAGTATACTGAGACTGCTAGGAGACACCACTTCAAACATGAACACCAAACTCCCTAGAAAATCCGGCGACCCACCCCAAAATTCCGGCGACGTCGGCCTCCTCATGTCTTTTGGTGTTGATTTTTCTTCTGTAGTTTTGAGTTGGTATTTTACAAATCTTTGTATAGTTTGTTTTGTCTAAATATTTATACAGTAAAATCTGGGAACGTTTTAGAAACGGTTTTATCAAATTTCAGATATTTACGATACGGAGTTTTCGTATTTTGATGTTGCAGCTGAACAGTTGACGTTTATACGTTAACGACAGAATTTTGTTGTCATTTTTGGGTTAAGTGTGCTGTAGGTTCTAACCTACGGGCGTTTAGCTTGTTGTTTTTGTCACGCCCCGCTTCCCGGTGTACGGCGAAGTGGACGTGACGAGGCCCGCTACGTATATACTCAGAAGTACATACGCTAAGCGTAACTAAGCAATATAAAGTAAATCACAAGAGACGAATGATATAGAAATAACAACAACTTTTATTAATAACATTCTTGGTACAATGCATGAAAAGAAAAATACAATTGAAATGAAATGCGATGCCTAAACAGTGGCATAACAGGAAATGAAAATACTGGAAAGAACAAGGTACAATATCTAGAGCCCGGGGTCTTCGTGGAACTGCTTCAAATCTTCACCGGTGGGCTCGATCTCAGCTTGGTCCAACGCACCTGACGACATTCAAAGAAGAGAGAAACAGAATGTCGTCAGCGAACAGGTCGCTCGGTAAGTCCCAAAGGTAAGAGGGAGAAATAGACAAGAGTAGGAGAGAGAGAGAGAGGGCTTTTAATATTGTATTGTATTGTTGTAATGTTGTAATGTTATATTAACGATGTTGTTTGTAGCTTGGTACAGAAGAATGCCAGTGTATACGAGAGGGATCTCTATATGCTAGAGACCAGGGTAAACGGAAATAGAGTACAAGGTTCCGTTATACAACCCGGAACAACGGCAATTGGATTCGGGTTAGGTGTCTTAAATCTGACCGTCTTGTGCCACTTTTAACACCTTACGTACCAATCTACCCCCTTAAACCCCGCGATATCTTGTTCGTATTGTTATCTTGTAAAATTATATTGATTGCATGATTGACTGACCGACTGACCGAAACCATGATATCAGGAAACGGTTATAACCGTAGAGTCATGTAAATGGAATACTGGGAAACATGTAAAAGGAATATATCCATGGTTCGGTTCAGTCAAGTTGAATAGGTTGTTAACTGGATTCAGGGATTCATGTATTCATATTGAGTTGGAATATTAAAGAATATAGATTGACTTGAATCATATTCAAGTCAGAAATAGTCAGACTCAAACCCGAGTCAGACTAAAAGAAAAGTAATTTGAAGTTCTATAATTGTTAGGGTCCTTATTGTAATTTATAGAACTTGAGGGGGTTTTATGTAAAAAGTACTTTTGTATAGTTTTCAAAATACACCTCAAGAATTTATTGTTCGTCTTTATAGTTATAATGAGTGTGGATTTTATTTGTGTTTTTCTAGTGAAAATATCCTAATAAAAGTATTAATTTATAATATTGATTTATTTGAAATTCATGGTATTTTAATATAACTTTTAATCTTGTAATTTTAGAAAAATGTGGAAACTTTATCTTATGATAAAATAGTTGTTTAAATGATAATTATATATATATTAATACAAGAATAATTTTAAATAAATATTTTATTTTTCCAAAATCTCATTTTTTTCTTAAATGTCGTATTTTAAACCTTTCGAGACCGAATGCTCCTTGCGGAGGTCTGAATCTCGCACTACTAGCCCGCGGGTGCACGATAAACCGTACTATCCCTAACGGGTTCCCTAAAGGTGGGTTGTAGCGGCGCTTTGCTTAGGTTTAATAAATACTATTCATTTAGAAAAACGGTTTTATAAAGATAAGGTATTTATTTGTAAAGGATGGAATTTCCGTATTTTAGTTTCTAGGGTTTCCTAAGCCAACTAGCCTATTTCTAAGGTCTAAACGACAAGTCATTAGAAGTCTCAAATCGCCTCTTCACCGCTAATTGGGGCCAGGTAAGTGCCAGGTAAGTGGGAAGGAACCACAGTCGTGGGTCTAATTAAAAACCACTAGCCTAGACACACTTGCCTAGACACCACAAACTCAGTTTAGATAAACGATCGATGTCCATGACAAATCGTACTTTCATTTTAAAAGATTTTATTTAGAATTGTGTACAACTTAAAGCTTTCAAGAAAGGTTTATAAAGATAATGGTATTTTAGTGAAAAGTCTTGTATTTTCGTATTCTATGTTTTGACGTTTATCAATTAGGGTTATATTTGTGTGTGTGTAGAGGTAGGTCATTACCTCGACTTATTTTAAGGTTTAATGAAGTTTAGAGGTTAAATATGATATATTAAACATGAAGGTATTTAAGCGCAAGAATACGGTATTAGAAAACGTTATCATTTCATGTGTGAAAATTCATTCAAATTGATTTCTACAAGTTTATTTATCAAGATGAACATGTTTAGGAATGAGAGAATTAATTAGAACAAGAAAAATAAACTTTATGGTATTTTATGAAAAGAATACGGTTTTACAAGAAAGCTATCCTTTCATATAAGAAACTTTGTTTAAATTGGTTTTTATGTGATTAATAGTCATCATGGATATGAGTAGGTATTATGGATTAGGTGACAAGTGGAATTTTGTAGAAAAACCGAATCGGAAATCTGTTTGTTCCGATTTCCGTCGGGTTCTAAAAAGTCGTATTTTCTATTAAAAGAAAAGAGAGATAGGAAAGATGGGACTTACAAGTTTGGACAAGCTAAGGAGGCTAAGGAAAAGGTGGGTTGTCGATGCGTCGAAACGTCGTGAAGGATCCTAGTGTGGTCACCGGAATTCGTCGTCGGTTTCGGCAGCGCTTCGCTTCTCGCTCTTTTTCTACGTACCGAGTTCTCTTGAGAATTTGGGACAGTGGACTTAGAGTTGTGAGGTGAAATAATAGAGGGTAGGGGTATTTATATAGGGCTAGGCTAGGGTTAGGGTTTGGATTAAAAAATATTTAAAAAATGTAAAAATTCATTAATTTTGGGAGTAAAAGAGGTGTAATGGGAATTTGGTAACAGTTCTAAAAAATTGAAGTATGCAGGGGTATTGACCAAGTCAACATGGAATTTTTCCGTGTTGACGACTCGGCCAACCGGCCGAGTCCGGCCAGCGGTGCCGGCCGATTCGGCCGAGTTGGAGCCGAGTCTGGGCTCGTTCGGTAGGGTTCACTTGGGGGGAAATTATGGTGTACTTTATTTTTTATATACTGTATTAATTTTGTGAGTTATGGCTGTTTGACTGTTAACCTTCCAAAAAAATTAAAACAAAATGATATAAAAAATATGTGGGGCATGGGATTCGAACTCTAGTGGCTTGGTTCAGCAGTGCAAAGTATTACCAATGAGCTACAAGCTCCTTCTTGTAATTATTGTGTTATTTAATTACTTAAAATGATAGCAGCAAGAGTAAATACTCCAAGTATACATTAAATTTTAAAGTGATTTCTTGTACACTAAAAATGGAGTTATTTCATTCTTGTAGCTTGTAATTAAAAACAAAAATAATTACCTAAATTTTGTGCTCAGGCTAAAATACCCCTTTGTGGATTTTAAAAATATTTTGAAAAAAATTTGTATAGGAAAAAGTGTATAAGAAAATTAGGGTTGTTACAGTTTTGGTTTTCGATATGATATTTACATCAATGCGATTTAAATACGAATATAGGTACGATTCAAGAATTTCGAGACGGAATTGGCGATGTAGCAGCGTGGATTCAGCGAGCTTTTAAGTTGGTGGGTAAATTTACATCTACAGGGAAAGTCGGGTGGATGGCGTATAGCACCCCCGCAACCTTATAATATTATTATGATCTCTACTTAGTATAGTAGTTATTCAAGGTATTGATATAATATCGCATCTTATATGTCCTTCATTTGCATAGAGTTCATTTATGGTTTTAAGTGAGACATGTACATGATGTTAGATCCGTACGATATGGATATGATTTGATGAGTTTGTACGAGGGATCATGCCGTACTTAAGATGATACAGATATAGCGATATGATGAGATATAATACAAGAATTTATACGTATTGGAAATGATCAAATTTGTATGTCGAATAACGGCCAATTCATCCTTTGACTCGTAGAGTTAGGTTATATTCTGTTTTAGGATGTAATACTTGTGTGAGCTATATTATTTTAAAAACTACGATTCATTTGTCTTTTAAATAAAATACTAGGATGCATGCCAGTTTCTAAAACGAATATCTATTTTAAATCTAGGGCAGCTTCCTTATTTCAAACTTAACGTTTCGATCATTTCTAAAAATAATGGTATAGCTCATAGCAAGTAATTACAATAGTTGCGTTTAGATTACTTTACATGTTTGCATTATATTATCCATATTATACGTTTCTGCGTTACGCACACTCTGATAAAATGCAGCACAAATACCAATGAGTACTATGCTGCACAAGCACGTGAATATATGTTACACTACACCTCATTGGTACTGCCATGTCACTGTAGAACCGTGCTATTATATATGTATTTAAATAAGTTGTTACACCGTAGAACACTTGCAAAAATACTAATGATTGTCATGTTTCACGAGCACAGACGCGTATACTACACTACACATCATTAGTAGTGCCATGACACCGTAAAATTGAGATCATTACGCTTATGTGATATATTTGCGTAGTCTTTTCTTATTCCGTTGTAGATTACGAGTATTAGTACTATAGATTCTGTATTTGATTCTTATGGATTTTTTTGATATTTACTCCTGATGATATATATCGGTGGTATGGGACACTGTTATATATATATATATATAATATCATCAATATAATCTATGCAAGTATTCTTATTCCTTACTTAATATTTTTGATATGATGAGTTAAACGTCCACCATGAGTTTTATGTTTTCTGATTTTGATTCCGGACCGAGTGAGGTAGCTATACGGTTCCGGATTTGTGAAATATCCGTACTGAGTGGGGTAGCTATACAGCGGGATACATGCTGGACCCGGTTCGAGGCCGAGGGGCAGGATGGCCACATTATAGGCGGGGAGCCTAACGAGAATACTCGATACCGGAGATTGAGATGAGCACGGCAGATATCCAGGGGATACTGACCGGGGTTCGATTGGGCACGGCAGATATCCAGGGATACTGATCATAGCCAGGATATCGGGTGGCGATCATCTGTTGAGATGGTGTCAACGGTATCTGCATTTACGTGTCGATACTGGACATGAGAGATTTCGGATTTCGATGTCGATCCTGGACATCTATATGTATATTGATATGATCATTATAATGAGGTACACAGTTAGATATTATTTATTGGATTCCACCAGGACTGATCCGGGGGACAGTACCTGCATATATTTGTACAGACATTCATACACAAAAAGGGATTACAACACAAACAATAGATTCAAGATTTTGACTCATATGATATTGAGATATTATACTTGGGATTGCATGATAGTTAGTATTGCACATATGCATATCATATAGTATATTGGTACAGATTATGATTGGACTATACTTATGACCTAGGTATTGTCATGCATTTCGATTTCTACCTTTAGATGTACTTTTATTCACTGAGTTGGCAACTCATCCCCGTTGTACCACAGTTTCTTGCAGGTTTTACCGCTTGGATTATCAGCGGCTTGGGCACACATTCTTTTCGAGGATTGAATGGTAAGTGGGTTATTATTGTATCATACTCACTCTTGATTATTCATATATTCTTGTATCTAGTGAAAACTCAATCAATTTAGAAGTGGTATATTATGGACTTAGAAGCAAGACTTCGAGTTTATGTATGGTGATGTCGCACTCTTTGAAGTCGATTTCTGATTTAGATTGTTGGTTGCTCTATCGTTTGGACGTGGAGACTAGCTTCCGTTAGGATGCTATTTTATTATTATGTTGTAGAAGGTTTTTATAAAAATGCAAAGGAGGTGATGTCAAGTTTCAAAACGTTATAAATGTTTTTCAACATACTTAGTTAAAATTTGAGGTTATTTTTAAGATTGATTTCATCGGATGACTATTTAAAACCCCACCTCCAATAATTTCAAAAAGGGTTTAGATTCCGGGTTTCGGCTTACTTGAACCGCGTCGACGTCTTCAGATGTCACGTGTTTTAAGTGCCGGTCACGTGCCGCATTTGGGTCGTGACAAAACTGGTATCGGAGCGTTTGGTTTAACCTTTGTTCGAGTCTAGGTTGACTATATGGAGTCTGGGCATACATTTTGTTACATGGGCTTGACCTTATAGGACTTAGACGTGACTTTAGGGGTCTTATACCCGAACTTTCATTATATAGGATGACCTTTGTTGATGGAGTAGGTACTAAGTAGAGTGACGTACCGTACATATGTTCTGCGGCATATTTACGATATGATACCCTGCCTAAGATACCTTAGGAACTATATCTTGAGATCTTCCTTCTATTCCTTCCGTTGATCTATCTTCGTCAGTGCATGATTGATTGTTTCGATCACCATGTTTATGAGGGCCGATACGGCTGCAGTTAGAGATACGGTCAGGGCAGACTTGTCTGGGACAAGAACTGACTGGGTTGACTTTCCGATGATATAGAGACATGTCGTTTATTCATATTTGATCGAGTTCTAATAGTGGAGCGAGTTTCTTCGGGATCTGCACCAGATGGTAGAGTCATTGTTAGAGATCAGACAGACTTGAGACGTAATGTTTTTCCCTCTCCGAAGATTATGGTGTTGTGTACTATTCAGACATCGGTACCAATCATTGCTGAGATTATCGAGATATTACTCCCAGAATTCATGAAGTTAAAGGTTAACGATGTTACCAGTATAGATGGATCAGGAGGATTCATAGCCATTCAGGTGTGGGGTGGTTAAGACTTGTAATCCATTGTGGCGCTTCGATACGAGATCGGTGAATTTGATGTACTTCTTCCAATGGAGCTTGTTCAGACCAGATGCAAGTAGTTCAAGAAGGAGATCGTACAGTAAGTTTTCCTCCGACAAATTGGGACGAGTCTTCGAATGTGAGATTAGCCAGATTTCTCTACAGAGTATCAGAAGTAACGGATTCGTGTTTCCGAGTTTGAAAGACTCCGAGTGGATCATAACTAAGTATGACTTGCAATTCGTGTGACTATGCAGATACGCTCCTTAACTGATTGATATAGGGAATTTATAGGACAGGAGATTGGTACGAAGTTTCAGTGGACAGTTGTTCTACACAGTAGATATTGAAGATTTGATGACGCGTGCAACTACACTTTTAGGAGGAAATCAAAAAGGATTGACAATGGTTATGAAAGGGAAAGCAGGTCAAGAAATGAGTGCTAGTTCCGGGCAGGCTCGATAAATGATTTTAGCAAAAGACTTGATGGATTCTCTTCCAGAAATTTATAATAAATAAGATTGGACTGAGATTAGTTGTTAGCACACAAGCCGAGAACAGAAATTCCGTTATCAACATGTTACGTTATAAAAGACTGGACTACTGGTCAAGAAGGTGTGAAGGGATGCATCCGTAATAAAAAGAATGGTGTCGTTGCTCCTCACCAGACGATCGCATCAAGAACCCATGATATTAGAGATCTGCAAGAAGAACCAGAATTCAGAGACAGAAGACGTTAGAACGTGGCAGACGGCAAGTAGTAATTCTTGCTATGCCAATTTTGGTGGTATAAACACATTCCGATATTGAAGAGAATATGCTTCGATGTCCTTTAAGTTCGATTTACGTTTTTAAAATCTAAAACTTTCATTTTCAACATTGGTGAAAGGACAACTCGACGTCCGTGATTTTGATATATGTATTTTAAGGATTTGAGGATCAATTTATATTTTGTGCACACCAGGTGCACTTGATGAGATTTCTATGTACAGTAATTTCACTTTGACTTATGCTTTGTGCACACCAGATGCACTTGTTGAGATTGTAGTGCGAGGTGACTGCACTCGATTGGAGTGTTGTGTACACCGGATGCACTACACTGATTTTCCGTGCACATCAGATGCACATGGTTAAGAATTTATATATATATTCTAGGTATACTTGGTTTGATTTCGCACACACTAGTTGCCTGTTTTGATTTTGTGCACTCTGATGCATTTGATTTTAGTTTTGTGCACCCTGATGCACTTGGATTTGATTTTGTGCACCCCGATACACTTGGTATTATTTTGTATACTTTTATTCCATGCATAGTGGATGCAGTGGATATCGTTTAATGCACGTCCGTTGCACTTGGCGCTGTTGTTTTCGTGCACACCGTGAAGTGTGGTTTGAGACTTACGTATAAACCCATTAGGGTTGATTTTGTTTTCGTGCTTTGCACTTGATAGGATATGTGATAGATTTGATTTTTATATTTTCGCTTTGTCGTGTGCACTGATATTGCACTGCGATCATGGCATTGATTTTGTATGCCTATGATACACAACGGTTTTCGTATTTGGCAAATTTTTTGTTATAACTGGAGTAATTCTCTTAGCAAATGCTAGAGTTACAGTTATGAAAGATTATATCTTTTGAGTTTTCACGCACACGGTTGCGTTGTGATGCATTTTAGCTCATATGGGACTTTGGAGTCTTGTTATATCGAGCAAAATTTTTGTTTTAAAATTGGACCCCGGGAATTTTTTTTTAATAAGTGATTGGGTTAAGAAAATGTTTTAAGAAAGAGCTTTAATTTAAAATTCGGGGACCGAATTTTTTTAAGGGGAGAAACTGTAACATTTTGGAAAATTAATAATATTTAATTATAATTTTTTATTATAAAAATAATAAAAATTGATAAGTTTACGAAAATGACATCGCTTATGAAATTGAGTATCGGAATCATGTCCGAAAAATGTAATTATTTTGATAAATGTAAATACAAATGTGATATCAATTAAAAATGATATATTTAATTATTTTAACATGATATTGAATTTTACACTAAGCTAATGACATTTAAGTGATACATTAATTATTACATATCTTTTATTTCTTATGAATGCAGAATTGTATTATGAGGGTTTTCTTTATTTTTACATTCCTTTTTAAAATTATGGTTGGTTTAAGATATGCTAGGATACACCCTCATAACATCTCACCCTCACCCTTGCTCACATCTCTACACCTCCTCCTTCTTCATTTTACACCTCTTTCTTCAAATCCAACACCTCCTCCTTGCATGAATCACTCATGCTTCATCAAATGACACCACCTCCTTTCTCTCATGCCACATCCTCCTCTCATCACACACCACATGCTTTCTCTACAAAGCTCCTCACCCTATTTACACATTTTAATTATAGGAATTCAGTAGCTATTCCAACTGAAACCATACCCTTTTCATCTCTAAACCAATAAATTCTCTAAGTGTTCATATCATAGAGAGAGAGAGAGAGAAATGGCTTCCTTCATCAAGTGTACCCTTCATCAAACACAATACACCACAACCCTTAGAGGATTCCATCATAGGATTCTGGAGTGTTCTCCTCCGAACACAGAGACGCGACCGCGTAGGTTCGTCTTACCTGAATTTGGGAGCAGATGCTATTTGGTGCTATCCGTCCACCTCTCTGAAGATACCAAGTTGATTTATGACACCATGTATCGAAGGTTTAAACGAATGCGGCCGATATAGCAGACTTCGTCAGATTCCCCCTCGTTGAGGGGTTTTTGATTGTGGGGATGCTCTTCCCTGCAGGTGCAAGCCCCTGCAGTTAATTACGCTACCGCATCGCGGTAACCACTTTCTCCTTCTTCAGATGGTCACTTCGTGTCGTGTATGTTTATTTTGTTTTTGGTTGCCCGTGGATTGTATACGGAGACTAATTTATGTTGTCGCCCGTAGGGCGTGGATTAGTCCAAATCCGTATTTTCTTAGATTTGGGTTTGGGGGTTGGGTTTAAGGATACGTTAGTTTTATTTGAGACTAAGATCAACTTAAACGTATGTTAAGAATACGTTAGTCTAATTTTTAGACTAAGATCTACTTACCAGGATCATTTAGATCCAACAAAAGAGCATTTGAGCTCTATTGTTTTAGTTTAGGGACTTTGCGGTCAATTACCAGTTTAAGAACATGGTGATCCAAGGTTAAAGACATCATAGTTCATGGGTTTAAAGGACCCCACAGTCCGAGGTTAAGGACATCATAGTCCATGGGCTTAAGGACCCCACAGTCCGAGTTTAAGGACATCATAGTCCATGGAATGATTGGTTATCGAGACCCGTCACCTCTCTGAAGACGTTGAAGGATTACAATGACAGATATCAAAGGAGTGAAGAGATGTGCCCTTGAACCAAAGTTGATTGGGAAATCTGTAGTCCAATTTGGAACTAAAATCAATTAATTAGATTATGAGCACATGGGCTCAGTTAAATCTGAATTGAGGACTTATGGCCGACTTGGGCTAAGTCCAATCGGGTTTGAAATGTTGGACCTTTGTTTGGACTGTTGAACATTTGTCTGGGTTCAGTCCCCTATTATTTAGCAATGCTAAACATGAGTTTGGGGTTCTGACAACATTTTGTCTTTGGCTGAGCACTAACCATTCATTATAGCTCTGGACTTTAGTTTGCATATCATATGAACTAATCGATTTTGAGGTTCAGTTGAAAGGGAGATTTGCCTCTGGAACACTGAGCCAATTTGGGCTAAGCTAGGTTTTAAAATAGTGTTAAACACTAGAGAATATTTGGCGATCACGTGTTCCCACGTGATGCGCTTAAAATAGTGTTAAATACTAGGGACGAAACACTTAAAGTAGTGTTAAACACTAAGACTGAAGCGCTCACGTGGGGTCACGTGAGGCGCCTGACGATTGGGCCTTGCCTCTGTTTTTTGTTCTCAGAATATTCTCAGAAGTATTAAACACTTAATCTTAACGGCCATCACGTGTGGGCACGCGATGGGTACCCATGCATTGATTATTAAAGTGTTTATTAGGGGTCACGTGGGGACACGTGAGGACGCCCAAAATTAATTCTGCCCTTGCTTTGTTCTTTTATTTTGAGGAATTTATCCAAGGGTCACGTGGGAACACGTGACCCCATCTCATTCATTCTATTCTGACCATTCAGGGGAAAGGTCACATGTTGCCACGTGATCAAGTTGGGCACTGACTTCTTTTACGTGCATGAAAAGTCTAAGTCCCCTATTTTAAGAATTAAATTCTTTGGTAGGGTTAAACCCTAATTTTGTTTAGAGGAATTAAATTCCTATGTATATGGAAGAATTAAATTCTTTAAATCCTAGTTCTCCCTCTAAGTTTTGGATTGCATGGCAGAATCTCCCCGATGAGAATTAAATTTTCAACTTATGGGGAGATCTGCTTCTGCAGATCTTTAGCCATGAAGAAGAACTAACTTCTTGTTTTAAGGGTTAAACCTTGTCTCTTGTTGGAGGAATTAAATTCTTGAGTATTTGGAGGAATTAAATTCTTAAGTATTTGGAAGAATTTTCTTCAAAGCCTAGTTCTCCCTCTAAGTTTTGGATCTGCATGGCAGAATCTCTCCGATGAGAATTAAATTCTCAACTTATGGGAAGATCTGCTTCTGCAGATCTTCAACCAAAGGAAGAACTAAGTTCTTATTTAGAAGAGTTAAACTCTTAATTTGAGAATTAAATTCTCTTTTTGTTTTGTGGAGCTTATGATCTCTTTCCCCTTCTCACCTAGGTTTTCTTTCTCTTCTGAGGAAATCTTCTTTTCTCTCTGAGAATTAAATTCTCTTCTTTTTGTTCTCTCTTCTTCTTCTCTGTATATCCTTCCTCTTTTTTTCCCCTTGGCTCTTATTTATAGGAGAAAGAAAAGAATCAGTTTATTTAGTCAATCTTTCATTGAAAAATTTTAATTGATTTTGTAATTAACATGATCTTTTAGATCACTCAGTGAATTTTATTCACCATTGGATTTTTAATCCAAAAGATATTTTGTCTGTTATTCCTGGCAAATTTCAGGGAAATCTAAGCTCTCACCAAGAGGCAGCCGAGCAGCTACCCTACTCGGCTATCCCTGGCTGGTAGCTTCCCTACCACAACGCCAGGGATCTAAGCCTTCGCCAAGAGGCACCGGGCAGCAACCCTGTTCGGCCATCCTTAAGGACCAAAAGCCCTCGCCAAGAGGCACTGTGCAGTAACCCTGCTCGGCCCATCCTTAGTAGGCCCCTTACGGTCCCTCCAGCGCTAAGGATCAAAAGCCCTCACAAGAGGCAACTGGGCCCGCCCTTGCTCGGTTATCCCTGGCTGATAGCTCCATACCCCAACACACCAAGGATCGAAGCCCTCGCCAAGAGGCACCGGGAAGTAACCCTGCTCGGCCTATCCTTAAGGATCAAAAACCCTTGCAAGAGGCAACCGGGCCCGCCCTTGCTCGGTTATCCCTGACTGGTAGCTCCCTACCCCCAACAAACCAGGGATCAAATCCCTCGCCAAGAGGCACAGGGTAGCTACCCTGCTCGGCCCGTCCTTAGTTGTCCCCTCACGACCCCTCCCGCACTAAGGATCAAAAGCCCTTGAAAGAGGCAACCGGGCCCGTCCTTGCTCTGTTATCCCCCACTGAAAATTCACTACCTTACAACTCCAGGGATCGAAGCCCTCGCATAGAGGCACCGGACAGCTACACTGCTCGGTTTATAATCAGCATGCTCGATCTATCATCAGCATGACCCTCCGAGCCTTCCATGCTAAGGAACATGACATCACCAAGAGGCATCAGGTTCTACGTCTAAGCGATCTCCATCTCGACTTCGGGGCCATGGAGATACCGTCTTCCCTCCGGTCTTCGCACACTTGGCAAATGATCAGATTCAATCCGACGCGTGATCGCTAGAAAAAGAACCGACATAAAATGAAGACAGTACTGCACAAATACAAGTATTTGCCGACAAAGGAAAATACAAGCACAAACACTACTGCAAAAACAAAAATCTTTATTCACAAAGCAAAAGGTCTTTACAAGGGTATTGTGGGCTCCCCAGCCTTACAAAATGCTCGGAGGCTTACAAAAAAGAGAAGAGGGAAAAGGGGGGGTTTGGCCACAGGCCCCGCCTAGACGTCGCCTCTCTCATCACCATCGGCTGGAGGAATGACCACCGAAAGTGGGGTCCACTATTTATATTTTCTTGATCTTGTAAGCTCGGCAACCACAACCTCAAACCCATTGAGATCCACACGCTTCAGGAACGACACCCTCCAGATCCAATCTCAGCCACCAATCGCCGCCATCAACAACTCAACGGAAGGTAACATCTTGACGCGATCCAGGTCGCGTCAGAACCCATTAATTTTATGTATTTGGTTATTGTTGTATTGTTTGTGCTTCTTGTTAATCATGGTCATCACTGTCGATGTTATATTTTCTTCATACATTTATTGTTTGGTATCTGCACACAAGATGTTCGATGTATTGTCTAGCTTAAACTAGTCGCACATTGTCAGTATCTTTGTTGTTCCATTTTCACCTTTTTAAATTTCTATCCTTCTTTTTTTGTAGATGCATGAATTTATTATGAAAATCCCTACACTTTTATCATCTCTATATATAATGCAAATACGGATTGGTTAGAGGACCCCTCCCCGATGAAAATCCCTACGCTTTTATCCCTGCACTTTTTCCAGCATTGAGGACAAGACTGTTTCAAACAAGGAACATGCCATGCACATTGCAATCATGCATGCTAGCTCTAAAATATCTTCAAACTTTTTCTTTAATTAGAGATTAACAGAAGAAAACTATTACGTGTGGGTGCTTCCATTTGTTGTTTGGGGGCAGGTATGACGAATTGAAACAAAGACCATATGAAACAGCTAAGAGTGAGCGAGAGAGGAGGAGGGGGGGGAGGGAGGCGCCGGGGGGGGGGGGGGGGGGGTAATGAATTGAAACCATGGGGACAGCTGAGGGTGAAAAAAAACTCCACAAGTGATCTTGCATTGATTGGGAGGTATAACTGTAACAGGGTAGTGAATTGGACATGCTTTTAATAAGATGCAGCAACAAAAGCGGGTCCCTCTTTTTTAGGAGATAGAGTGTTGCCCCTCACCATGAAGAAGCTTACCCAAGTTTCTTCTCTCCTCTTTTCTCCCCTGCAGAGGAGTAAATATTTTCCACACCTCTCCATTTAATTCATCCAGCCCTATATTTGATTTATTTATCCCTTTCTTTTCCTTTTGAGATTATATATAGAGACACACCCCCTGAAACCAATTCCCATATCTCTCATTTCCATATTGCACAAAGCTAGCACAACTCTTCTCTTCCTCTCTTTTTTCTTCCCTTTTGGTTAAGAGGATGGTGGCTCCTTTGTCTTCTTGGCCTTGGAACAACTTTGGTGTATACAAGGCAAGCCTTTTCTTTTAATATATCTTAGGTTTCATTTTTGATGTAACCATGGCTAATGTTAATTTCGTTGTTGATGTGCAGTATTTGTTATATGGGCCACTTGTAGCAAAGGTCATCTATTCTAAGCCATGGGAAGAAAATGGAAGAGACACTTGGTGCCTTCATATATTAATCCTTTTTTCTTTGAGAGTTGCTGTGTATCAAGCTTGGAGTAGTTTTGGTTGCATGCTTTTCTTCATCCGAAGGCGCCGGATTATTAGAGATGGAGTTGATTTCAAGCAAATCGACAAGGAGTGGGATTGGTATGCATCAATATACGGAATAATCAGAATGGTTTTCTGCTTTTCAGGCAAAAGTAAAAAGAAAAAAAAAATATGTTTCTCGGAGTATATACCCATATGTGATTGATGATTGATTTGCTATTGTGTAGGGACAATTCTTTGATTCTTCAAGCCTTCATTGGAGCTCTAGCTTGCTATTTGCTCCCAACTCTGAAGGAGCTCCCCATATGGAACTTCAAGGGTCTCCTTGTAGCTCTCCTCCTCCATGTATTAGTCTCAGAGCCGCTCTTCTACTGTGCACACAGATTGTTTCACAAAGATCATCTCTTCAAGAATTACCACTCTCTCCATCACTCATCTAAGGTGCCCCAGGCATTTACCGGTACGTTCAATAACTCTCTTGTGTCATATCGCCACGTTCCCTTAATAAATGGAATTAAATGCTTCTGCTGACCTGTCATTTATCTGTGATGCAAGCTGGGTTTGCTACTCCCTTGGAGCACCTAGTGATGTGTGTGGTCATGGGTGTGCCAATACTTGGGTCTCTCGTGGCTGGGAGCTGCTCTGCTGGGCTCGTGTTTGGCTATGTGCTCCTCTTCGATTTCCTCAGGTGCATGGGCCACTCGAATGTGGAGGTGTTCTCTCCCAAGATCTTCGAAGATTACCCTTTTCTCAGATACATCATGTACTCACCAACGTAAGTCAAACTTCTCGTGAGTGGGGCCCTCCTAGGGTTGAACCATATTTGCTAAATAGAACTCAATCATGCCTCAATTTCAGTATATTCAATCCAATCATTCGGTTCGGTTTTATCTCGACTGTTGGAATACATACAGATGAAGAAGTCATTTCACTTTTCGGACATGTATGTATGTACTTCAAACGAATAGAATAGAATAGAATAGAATAGACCAAATCTAACCCCGTTTCTTGTTGTGGTTCTTGGATTGTGAGAGGGGAAAGGAAATCTTGGGAGAGATTGATTGCCTACTAAATTTGTGTTTTCGAGGGGTCATGCTTTTGTTGTTGAGGTTCTCACATAGGTTGCCAGCTTAAGGAGCCACATGGGTCACACCAACCATGCTACGTTAGGTGATAGATGTGTTTCTATCTTTCATGGAGCCCATTCTCTTTTCTTGGAATTTAAGCCAAAGTACTCTCTTCCCTTTTCTTGCTACTTTGGACAATTTTTATCTTGTTTCTAAAATATCCTGTCAATTTGTGGGTCATAGCTTTGCTCACTTTCAGCTCACTTAATTCTTTAGCTTCCCACCAAACAAGCGAGGGCAATTCATTGATGGTGCTTTTCCTTGCTTGTTTATATGTGCTAGGTGTCAATATATATATATATATATATTCAAAAGATAAACAGACATATTGTTTTGATACTAGCTGGTTTTCAGAAACCGTCTTTCTTTAGAGAAATATGATAGAAAGTGAGCATTGACAAGAGCCTTAAAGCTTAAAAACTCAACTTCTGAAAAGGAGACACATAGTAGAACTCTAAAGGCAATATATATGAGCAATTAAACGCTTGGTCTTTGCAGGTACCATACCATTCACCACATTGAGAAAAATTGCAACTTCTGCCTTTTTATGCCTCTATTTGACTCATTGGGAGGGACCATGAATAGCAAATCCTGGGAACTGCAAAAGGAATTTAGCTCAGGTACATGTACAATCCTTTCCCGGATGATTGATGATGATAAAATTAAGCAAATCACTTTAGAAAGGAGAAGTTTTGAAACAAGAAATCAGGAGTGCTAAGTTTCAAGCATCTGCATCAATCCATGATACATTCTTACATGAATTATCTTCATATGAATTGGGTGATCTTGAGCACAATGCAAAATATTTTTCTTGTGATTGCAAAAAGGCTAAATCAGAATCTAATTGTTTGAAATGTATAGATAGTTTTAGAAGGTCTCACTTTAGACCCAAAATGCCTATTCAAATGCCATTGCTCCATAAATTTATATGAATAGCTAGCTTTATTCTCATCAATGAATTCATTGCATAGGCCAGAATCGGAGCATTCATCTCATGTCTGGATTTATACTGTACTCATATGGCAAGTTGCATGCATGCTAATTTCTTGATAATAAATTCAAAAATTGCTTAATCAGACCTCCTTAAGACAATATCTCTATTAAAACTTCTCATTCAATTTTCTTCATAACAAATTTGAAATTACTAAGTTTTTTCTTTCTTTCTGAGTGCAGGGAAGAATGATGAAGTCCCAGGTTTCGTATTTTTGGCGCACATAGTTGATCTTTTCCACTCCATCCACTCTCCTTTTGTTTTCAGAAGCTTCGCATCAATCCCGTTCTCAAATCGGCTATTTTTGTTCGCCTTGTGGCCCGTCGCATTCACATGCATGCTTGTGATTTGGGCTTGGTCTAAGACCTTCATGCTCGCATTCTACAACCTACGGGGAAAGCTGCATCAGATATGGCTTGTTCCTCGATACGGTTTCCATGTAAGCCTGTTGTTTAATTATGTGAAAGTACCCGTATGTGTACATGTATGTGACTTCTATGTCTAAAATCCATTTAAACCTCTCTTGATGCGATACCTCGGAGCGTATTGGGTCTCATAATCGATGACCAGATTGACTTCTTACTCAAGTGGAGCACAGATTAGGAAAATGCCGAATATTACATAAATTTCTCAAGATGCTAAATAATATTCTAATTTTATTTGAGAAAATAATATTCTTCTACAAATTCCAGCATGAGGAACCAATTCCTATTAGTGTCACTGTATGATGCACAAGACAATGCAACTGACATGACAGTACATCTTCGGGTTCCCGATGATACCTTTTTGTTTAAAAGTAGTATGTCATCTTTCTCATATTAAACATTAGATTCATTTTACGCCACATTATTTCATTTAATAGCAGCACCCAAAAAGGTTCTGCCAGCACCACTGTAGGGTAGAATGACATTTTAGACTCGGTTTCCTTTTCGAACATATATGCATTTAAAGTTTGCATTAAAATGCTAGTTCTATGTCATTGGTTATGTTTGCAATTTTGCAGTACTTCTTGCCTTTTGCTACGGAGGGTATCAATAAACAGATTGAGCTGGCTATCTTAAGAGCAGATAAGATGGGTGTCAAGGTCATTAGCCTTGCAGCCTTGAATAAGGTATATATACTTGCTTCACATGGAGCTTGGTATTATAAAAGATTTACATAATTGATGTAGATTTTTATGATTACAAATCTTTCAATAACTTTTTTGATTTTATTTGTTAGGAAAGATTTAATTCTTGTTAGGAAATATTTTATTTTATTTTTTCATCATTTAAAGTGTATATATACATATTTGAGATACAATACAAATCAACTAAATTCAAACCCTAAATTGTATCTTCTTCAAGATCTCTTATGGTATCAGAGCCCAACGATTAAAAGCTTAATTTTTTGATCCATGGCCTCTTTTTAAAACTCTACCTCCATCATCTCCAAATTCCCTTTCCCAACAAAATTTTTCCACGCAAACTTAACTGTGTGGAGATCTCAAATTCAATCGGTCTTAATCGGCCATAATCGGCCACGGTCTCTTTGGCTACATTGACGGCTCTAAGTCTCCTCCTTCGAGAACTATCACTAACGTCCATGACATCACCAAGCGTGTCGAAAATCCCGACTACCATCAATGGTACCGCTAGGATCAACTTATCCTCAAAGCTATCCTCCGTAGCTGTGTCGAGACGATCCAGTCCCATATCTCCTTTGTTTCCTCCTCTAAGAAAGCATGAGATCGACGTGTTATTCTCCTTACGAACAAATCTCGCTCACAAGTTATGTCGTTCAAGGAATGCCTCATCAACAATCAACATGGTTCGCGATCTATAAGCGAGTATCTACAAGAGATGCGATCTATCTCCGACGATCTCACTCTCGCCGACCACCCTCTTTCCGAAGATGACCTTATTCTTCTATTCCTTACTGGCCTTGTACCTGAATTCAAAGAAGTCGCCGCTGTTATTCGAGTTCGTGATAATGTCATCACCTTTGACGAGCTCTATGACAAACTCATAAACTATGAACGACATCTCAGAAAGGAAGACACATGTGCGTCTCTCTCTCTCGCAATTGCCAACTATGCTAACCAGCCCAATCACTCCTCCTATCACCTTCTGCAACAACGTGGAAGCGCCTCCTACAATTGCAACACTAACATCAGCAATCCCGCTCGCAACAACAATAACAAGCAGTACTCCGGCACCTGCAACCTAAATTCACTCACTGTATTTTTTTAGGTTATCCAACATCTCAATCTGCATATAAATATCCAGATCCTGTCATTCATAAAATTTACATTTCTCATCATGTCAAATTCGTCGAAACCAAATTTCCCATACAGATATCTAGTAGACATCAAAAGACTCTTCCGCAAGATTTGACCTCTCCTGACGCAGCATCATAACCAATCAAGTATATCCAACTTACTAAACTTCACATTCTACCCCTCTTACCTAACCCAGCCCCCACTGAACCCCAATCATCAACATCTCATACTTTCGACCTCTCTCTCTCCACTGACTCTTCACAATTCTCATCCTCCAATTTCGATAATCTCGTCAACCTTCCAGTCCCTACCAACCCACCTTCCTCCACAACCGCTCAATCCCATTTACTCTCTACACAATTATCCCTTTTTTTCTTAACCCCTGAATCTCCGCACCAACAATGAACGTAAACCGAACCCAAAATACTTTAACTCCCAATATATAAACCATACCGGTGTTCACCCAATTTCCCAAATGCTTGAACCAATATGTGTATCTCAAGCTGTGTGCTGCAATATTCGAAGAGTTTGATACCCTCATGAAGAATGGAAGATGGGAACTTATTCCCAAACCAAAGGCTTCCATCAACGGCCTTGTCTAGGCTATTCTGCCACGTTCAGTCCCGTTATCAGGCCCACAACACTGTGTATAGTCTTATGCCAAGCGCTTTTCTAAGGATGGCATTTTCGTCAACTCGATATTAACAATCCTTTTTCTCAATGATACCCTACATGAAGATGTGTATATGGCCCAACCATCCGGTTTTCTCCACTCTTCCTTACCTAATCATGTCTATAAACTACGTAAAACTATTTATGGTCTTAAGCAAGCGCCAAGGGCATGGTATCAAGAACTCAAAGACTATTTTCTACAAAATGGCTTTGCAAATTCCATGGCGGATACGTTTCTTTTTATCTACTCCAAGAACGCTATTGTAGCCCATTTCTTAGTATATGTTGACGATATTATTCTCACCGGTAACAGTGTACAGTTCTTTTAATCTTTTGTTTGTCAACTTGGATAACTTTTCTCTCTAAAGAATCTCGGCGATCCTCGTCACTTTCTTAGGATAGAAGCTATTCCCACAACACAAGTACTCTTTCTATCTCAATATCGCTGTATCGTCGATCTTCTGAAAAAGTTCTTTATGGAAGGAACTAAAGAAGTTACCATCCTAATGTGCAATACTACCCCTTTACTTCGTCATGACGGGTCTTCATCTGTCGACCCCATGCCATATCGTAGGCTAGATGGTTCTTTTCAATACCTCTCTCTTACTTGGCCGAACGTTTCATTTGCCGTCAACCGTCTCTCCCAATTCATACACTCTCCCACAGAGCTTCATTAGACAACACTCAAACGTGTTCTTCGTTATTTCAAAGGTACGATACATCATGGTCTTTACCTCCGCGATAATCTCCTCTAACTCTTCAAGCCCTCAGTAACTCTGACTGAGATGAAAGTCGTGATGACGGTCGTTTCACCACTGCCTATATTCTCTATCTAAGCTTGAATCTCATCTCATGGAAATCGGCTCGACAAAATATTGTCTCTCGATTCTCCTTCGAAGCTGAATATAAAGTCCTTCTGAATGTCACGGCTGAGATACTGTGGGTGAAAAATATTCTGCATGAACTCAAGGTAGTTCTGTGAAAATCATCCTTTTTATACTGTGATAATACTGGGGCTATCTATTTTAGTGCAAACTCAGTTTTCCACTCTCGGATGAAGCACATTGCTCTTGACTATCATTTTGTTCGGAAATGCGTTGAAGATGGCATCATTCGTGTTCCCCACATCAGCGTTCATTATCAACTTGCGGATGTTCTCACAAAAGTATTTGGACACAGTCAATTTTTCAAACTTCGTTTCAGGATCGGAGTCTCCAATAGAGTCTCAATTTTGCGGGGGCATATTAGGAAAGATTTTTATAACTAATGCAAATTTTTGCGATTATAAATATTTCCATTACTTTTCTGGTTTTATTTGTTAGGAAAAATTTAATTTTATTTTATTTTTTAATCATGTAAAACGTATATATACACGTTTGAGATACAATACAAATCAATTAAGTTCAAACTCTAAATTGCATCTTCTTCAAGATCTTTTACATGATCCATATATTAAATTTGCTAGGACCAAATCTACATACCCATTTGAATTGATGATCTAGTTTTAGGGTCCATTGCCATACTTTCTCTCATGACCTACCATATGATCAATTTTATGACAGCATGTTCTTAACATTTCTTTTTGCAGAATGAGGCATTGAATGGTGGTGGGACTTTGTTTGTAAACAAGCACCCTGATCTCAAGGTTAGGGTCGTGCATGGTAACACGTTAACGGCTGCGGTTATCCTCAATGAGATACCGAAAGATGTGACCAAGGTTTTTCTTACTGGGGCCACGTCGAAGCTAGGAAGGGCGATCGCGTTGTACTTGTGTCGAAAGAAAATCCGAGTTTTGGTAAGCTCACAATGCGTAACCTTTGAGTATGCACAAGAACTATAAAATTCCAATCCAAATTGTTTTCAGAAATCCTAGGGTATATTTCACTAAAATACCCTTAACTATCACCACTTTTCGCTAATCTCCGTTAAAGTGCTGCATATAAGGATGTTTTAGAGGGGGGTGGGGTTGGGGGGGGATCTTACAACCAGAGATTAAGGGAATTTACCGTAATAAGAAAATATTAGGGAAGTTTAGTGCAAAACAATGAAAATTAATGGTATTTTAGTGAAATTTACACGGATCCTAATTCCAGATGCACTGCAGAGCCCTAATTTCAGTTGTACTTATGGTATCTATAGATGTTGACGCTTTCGACAGAAAGATTTCAGAAGATACAAAAGGAGGCTCGGGCTGATTGCCAACAGTATTTAGTTCAAGTTACAAAGTACCAAGCCGCGCAAAATTGCAAGGTACAAGATAAACTCTTGACATGCTTGAATTTACGATGCTCAATTCTTTAGCTTTGATATCTAATCTCCGCAAATGTGGTATAAAAATCTTAGACATGGATTGTGGGCAAGTGGATAACACCGAGAGAACAATGGTGGGCTCCCCGTGGGACACACTTTCATCAATTTGTAGTCCCACCGATCATCGGTTTTCGAAGGGATTGCACCTACGGCCAGTTAGCCGCGATGAGACTTCCCGAAGATGTAGAAGGACTAAGTATGTGTGAGGTGAGCTTCAATATTAAATGCATAATTTGAGAATAAAAAAAATTAATATATAAATATAATATCGATATATATTTTCTGTCTTCACCAGCGTTAACACGCTCATACACCTACCAGTGCACCCTCTCAAAATATTATAATCAATAGATTTTGAAACTTTGGTTTCTGTGGATTTAGATAAGTGGTATACCATCTTAAATATTATGATTGCTAGGTTAAATTTTCTTTCTTTCTTTTTTGTTTTTTTTTTGTTTTTTTTTGGGAGGGGTGTGTGTTGGTGGTTGGGGGGGACTACTTATAAAAAGTTATTTCTAGAATCGAGAGGGAGGCAAACTTCACTATCTAAATGGTTGATGTCAATGCTTTTAATTGCATGAAAAAGACTTGGAGAAAACGAAAAAATATTTTTTTTTGGGGAGGGGGGGATTACTTATAAAAAGTTATTTCTATAATCGAGAGGGAAGCAAACTTCACTATCTAGATGGTTTATGTCAATGCTTTAATTGCATGAAAAGGACTTAGAAAAAGCGAAAAAATATTTGTGGGGGCTAAATAAACTATACCATCAATTAAGCATAATTTGGAAGAAAAAAATACTATACCATGTAAAGATTCTAATTTATATATACAGAGAGAGAGAGAATAATGGAGGAAAGAGGCCATAAGTTTTCATCTAAGATGTACATACACCAAATTTCATGTGATTCCACTACTTTTCACCGTTGAATCAGCAATGTAAAAAGTTCTATTGTCGGTAAACCATTAATTTTGCACCAGCTAAATCAACGGTGACAAAATGGTATAATCACATGAAATTTGGTGTATCCACATCTTAGATGATAAAGATAGAAGTGATGGATGCCGATGTCGAAAAAAATCATGGAGCATGTATTTTTCCGACGCTATAGGAGGAAATTCCCTTCTATGGCACCTTTCCTCCATTAACCTTTTATATATATATATATATATATATATATATGTTTGGATGTATGAAATTTTGTCTTCGGCAACACTGACATACATAATCCCTAAATAAATTGGAAAAATGGGCTCATAATAATTCGTCTAGAATCTAGAGATGGCAAACTACTATACGTATACAAAACATTTTTAATTCGGTATCGGCAATGCCTACACATGCCCATATCTAGCTCCGCCCTTTTGCTTACAAGTAATGAGATATTTTGCGATGGAGCAGTACACGTTGGAACGAGGTGTGGTTCATGCCTGTCACGCAGGAGGCGTGGTCCATTTCTTGGAAGGATGGACTCACCATGAGGTGGGCGCGCTCGATGTGGACCGAATCGATGAGGTATGGAATGCAGCAATGAAGCATGGACTCAAACCTGTGTGAAATCTATGGATGCAATCAATATCAACCAAAAATTTGTTTCTCTAATCCACCTCGTGTATCTTTTTTCTTTTTTCCTTGAATCGTAAAACAAAGAATGGTTATTACTATTATGAGTTAATGATTCTATAATTTGTACTCCCAAACCCTCAAGTCTAATGGAAAGAAAAGGGCTTAATAGATAGCTTTGAGTGCTTGATGTTTTGTGTATTTGATTTAGTTATATATGAAAAATCAAACATGTGTTCAGCTTGAGTTAGAAGATATGAAGAGTGATTGTGCATGTGCAATTAATATTTTTGGTGAGACTCGTGAGATGTGATCATGGGTGGTTGAAATGGCATTTAAATTGCAGCAGTATATGTATCATTGTCACTTGGCATATTTTGGCTGTATGAGATGTAAAACTATATGGTATTTTAGTAATAATTTGTACTGGACCATGGCACTGTATGGATGTTTCATTATGATCTCTTTAATGAAGCAAGGTGGTTCGCACCGTTTTATTTGATGTAGCGGGCCAATCATAATTAATTCAACGAAGGATCCTTTTCGTCCTCAAACTTCATCGTTTTATTTCTAGTTCCATAATTTGAGTGGAGAAGAAAAAAAATAGGGTTTTGCCTCTTATTTAAAAGACCGTAAAAATAATGAAGGATTTCATTTTTGCATTTATGTAACCCGAACCAACGTGGTCACATAAAATCCATCCGGCACTCTCCAATGTGAAAAGTATGACAAATCAGACATCATATACGTCCTTTTTTTCTGCGTACATCGTCAACCTCCGAAAGGGCGACAAGGTTTAGGTAGGGGATAGGTACTTTTAGGATCTCATTGTTGGTCTCTACAGCACCACAAGATTTTTATGGTATGTGACTATTGAATATTATGATCCTTGCTTGTAGTTGCAGAAAAGGATGGATTTCTGTATGAATGAAGCATCTCTCAGAGAATTAATTAAATGTGAGTATTAAGATGAGACTTGTATCAAATTATTGATTAAGAGCAGCCTTGGCATTGGTTCCATATTATGTGGCATGCAGCAAAGTTAGTCAGTCAAGAAGAGAGAAGTATATTTGTTTGAATTTGTTTGTCAATCTTTTCAAACAAATGGGCAGAAGTTTCTAGAGTCGGAAATGATGTGAAATTGTGTGTGATGGTCAGAAACAGAACCACATCAATGATATTTAGACTGTCAAAAGATTATCAAACCGCAACCCAAACTGGAATTACCAGGCACAATCCAATCTGAATCTGTTAAATCTGCAAATGGGTCAACCCAATCCGACACGACAGTTAATCGGGTCAGGTTCGGGTTATTAAGCATCACGCGAGCAATGCCCGTTTGATCAGAACCCATTATCCCAATTTATTTAAAATTTAAAATTCCTTTAACCCAAGCACAAGGTCCATCTTGAATATTTAATTTAAAATTCGACCTCACCTGAATATCAAATGGGTCAATCTAGGCTGATCCCACTCAATCCGGGTCGGGTTTGGGCCTTCAAAGACTATCCAATTATTGATCAGGCCGGACCGGATGGACTGTAAGGGTCCTGTATTTGATCCGAGAAAAACACCTCTAGCCAACAATGTTTACCATTGTAAAAGAAACCAACCAGGCGTGGCTTATGTAGTAAAAATTTCATTTTCAAAGCAAAAGGTTACCGGTTTGATTCATAAAAGAGACAAATCCAAAAAAATAAATTAAGAAAAGAGATCTACTCATAGGCTGTATGTGAATTGGTCGGTGAAAATTTTGAATTAAAAAGCCACCACTACATTGAAACTTCAAATTTATGATGAGCATTAAAGAACATATTTTTATATTCCAACTTTTCATAGGTTTAGCAACTTATATTCGTCTTTTTTGGGCTGAATTTAAGTTTTCTGCACAATTATACATATTTTTAATTAAATCCATCATATATACGTGTCCGATGAGATTATACTGGATAGTGTCTCTGTCACTGTAGAATTTTTTTTCCCCAATAAATATTTTTATTTATTAATAATGATTTTTTTAATCTTTTGGCTTCTATGAATGAAATCCCCTAAATTCTTCTTTCAAGAGCCCATGAGTTTATTTTATTTTTAATCGTTTCGTGCTTGAACATATATAAAATTGGGCTCTCAGATAACCATCTCGAATTATATTTAAACAGCCCATCAATCTTTCAATAAGCGGAGGCCCAGGAGTCAACATAGGTCCATTGCGGGGCCGGTCCACGACACGTCGGTAACCGCCTCGATATTACGGAAATACCTGAAATGCCCTCTTCAATTGCTCTAATGCCTAAAATTTCTCTATTTTCACTCTTCAGTCCCCACGCGTCTCTCTCTTATCGAGCGCGAAAAAACACGAACCCAAGAAGAGAGACGCAAAGATTAGGGTTTCAGAGATCGAAAATGGAGAAAGGAGCGCAAAAGAGAAAGGCGACAATGAAGAGGAGAAGGAGGAGCCGAGGGCTGGCGAAGGCAGTGGCGGATTATCTGCTATCGGATTCCTACATGTACGCCCCTTTGATCGATTCCCCTCCCTCGGTTTCGGGTGCGGATCCGGATCCGGATCCGTTAACGCCATCGACCCGCGTACGCGCTTCGGTTTCTAATGCTGGTCAGTTTCCTCTATGTCCTCCCAAATTTTTGTTTTTGAATTATGTGTGTTAAATTTGGAATTAGGATCCCTAATTGGGAATTAAGGTTTTGCCATAGTTTCTACAAATTGGAGATGATCTTTTTGACAGGAATTGATGCCAGTCATGCATGAAACACATATGAAGTAGACGATTTTGCACTTAGAAAATGAGGTTGTTATACATTCAATACGACGTCGAGCAATGGCAGGTTAAATTAGGTTGCAACCCAATGGATAACTCAACTTAATGAGATGTTCGATCGGCATAGTTTGCTTAAAATATCCAAAGATGGCCATTTGTTGCCATAACATAATATAGACGATACAGAAAGAGACAAAGATGCCCATAAGTATTCAACCGCTCAATTGTTGCAACAAATTGTTTACATTGCATCTTATGTCCGAAATTGCATGTTGACGTACTTTTGATGGGTTGATAATTACTTGATAACTAACTTCCACCCCTGAAATTGTTGATAACGTCTTGCTGTCTTGTAGCGGTGATGCAACATCATATAGAAGGGGTTGGGCACAACTGTCTCAGATTTTGGTGATAGTAGTCGTCATAATCGACACATCTGACTAGCATTTAGATAGTTATCAAAGAGTAGTGTAGAGATTATCTGACATGCATGTATTATCTGACATGCATGTATAGACAGCACATCTTAGCATCCTTTATAACTATCGTTCTTGTGTTAAATATAATAACCTTTATTGAGCAGGGTATGATTTAATAGAAGTCTATTTTTCATTTATATATGCCTGTGCAGCAGGACTCCATTATGTTGCAAATGTGATTGGATCCTGCTCACGCTGGGCTGTGTATTTAATTAATTGGGAATAATGCATACTTTTCCGTTTGAATCATTACTATTTGCGTTTAGGGGCTTGGAGTAGCCCATTGGTAAGGTTTGGAGTAGCCCATGGGGGAGACCCGGGATCAAGTCTGGATTCCTCCATTTATGAGGGATGGCTAATTTATCTCACCTATTATCTCATTTTTTTTTACTATTTGCGTTTAGGTTGCAGCAGTATCTGTTGGATTTTCTTAAAATATGGCATTATTTAGATTTATATTGACACACATCATGTATCCTTTCCAGTTATTGATCGTAAGATGGGGTATCTGCTGCTTTTTGATAATAATATTTTCTTATAAATTAAAATGCTCCATTGCCTGTGAGCACTGACGAGTGATGATCCCAACCACCCCTTTATGACCTACATTTCTGCCTATTCATGTTCATTCTGTATTGATTGAAAACAAAACACAGGATTTTTACAGAACAATCAGCATTCATTTTTAAAATACGGATAGTAAATTTCTCGTGTAGATTTGCTCTCTTAAAATACGGATTGCTCGCATTTTATTTTCCTAGTATGGCAAAGTGGCTGTCGAGATGCCTACATTTTGGTCTTAACTCTTTATTTATTCTGGAAAAGGAATGCCAGTGGCGCAGTTGCAGAGGCTACTGGCGAAGTGAAAATATATGCAATGCCTGGTTGTGGATGCCATGCTGTGTGTACCTAACCTTAACCATGTTTCTATATTGTATAATTTTCTGTTTGTTGAATGTTAAAAGCATCTTCGCAGTTTCTCAACTTGTATGATATTATTGTTAACTGTCTTCCAGTCTTCCATCGCATGCTTTTGTTCTTGTAGATTGCTGTATTATTACTATATTATAACTACCTAGCCTTAACTCAATGCATCTTTCTTTCTAGTTACTCATGGTAAAAATAATTTTAATGCTTTGTGTTACCACCAAATGACTTGGAAACTATGAAAATGAAATAGAAAAGAGAGAAACTGTTGCTCATTTCCAGTGGTTTCTTTTTGTGTCCAAACTTAGTGAACTTGTTTAAAGCGTCTCTTTCTGCAGCTAATATGTTGGTCCATAAATCTGTTCTTTCGTCGAGTTACCTGAATATAACATCTGCCATGAACAATTGTGAAAGTTGAACATAACCTGTGAAACTCGAAGTCAGAGTTGCCATAGAATGTTATTCCCGTATGTTTTCCATTTGAAATTTTTGTTATTAAAGGTGGAAATCAAGCTTAGCTAAAAACACATAACACCACGGCTTGAGGAATGAAAACGGAATCACGGTTGAAGCTAGGTGTGGAACGAGATTGTATGGGTAACTATATGTGGAACGAGAGTGTAGGGTTAAGTTCTCCCAGAGAATACAGATAGCTAATAATTTGGATTAGGAGTATGCATGCGCGCTCGTGCGCGCACATACACGCAAGTAAATTGGCCCTGAAGTGCCCCTTGTAGGATGTACGCTACAGTGGAACATACGTGGCGTTTGCATTGGACTTTGCATGGCGCTTTTGCACTCAAGTCCTTTATCTTTTTCATTGGGTGCAAAAGCACCATATGCAAAGTCCAACGATAACAAGCCACGTATGCTCCACTAATCGGTGAGCAGTGAATTTCTGTAGTGATTTGGCGTTCGAAACCAGCCACAAATTGATATTATGACCAGGCTGAAAAAAAGGTTCAGCTGCAAGGGCATAAATGTATGTTCATTGATCCTGAATCTTTAATCATGGTTAGAGTTTCATCGAGTGGCTATCATATATTCTAATAATGAAACCGCCATACATAGCATGAAGGTTGTTAATGACTATCGACATCCTCGACTCTCTTAAGATAAAATCTTTAAACTCAGACAAAACTATATATAATCATCTTAAGAGACAAATTACGCCATGCAGCAAACTAATGGGATATCTAGGCTTAGTTACTAATCCATTTGCTTCATGTTTTCGTTGTGTAGTATTGTATGGTCTCACAGTTCATTTAAATAGAAACTAACAACTGTGGTCGGTAGTTCAACTGAAGAAGAAAACAACTATGTTTCAATGTTGAGAGAGAAAGCATCAATTAGGAGAAACATACCCCAACAGTTCAAACAACATCAGCATGCTTGATACATACGATACACCAGACCTACCCATGATTGTGCGCATGCACATATATATACATGCAATAAACAAGAACTATAATAAAGCACACCCTACAACTGAAGACTTGAATATTAAAACCAGAGCTTATCACACACCATAGAGACTCGAAAGCCTTTTTAGAACTTGCACTTGTAATTCAAGGATGAAAATGTATTCGGCGACTCTACGGAGCAAGGCATTGACCCCTGCATTGTGGCATCCCGGCACAATCCTCTTCAACTTCCTCACTTTCTTCAACACGAAATATCGAACAGGTTTCTTATCTCTTAGCATTGTCCTCACCTTCCTCATTTTCATAGCGCTAGAGAAGAGAGGAATGGATTGGGTTATAAATAGGCAGTGCTCAAGTGGGGTGTTCAACATAGACAAGTGAGTAGAGAAAAGTTGAATCACTTTGAAAGCTAGTCAATTCAAGGAATAGGGCCACATGAGTAGTAGAAAGGTGCATTGTACTAGAAACGCCCCTTATCTTTGCGACTCCTAGTTCACAAGCAGTAGGTAGTGAGAAATGCTGTATGATTTGAAAACCGTATCATCTCCAGCAGTAGGGTGATAGAAGCATGATGTTACATGTTTTATGAATGCTTTATTTCTAGCTAGTTTCATCTTTATGTTAGCCGATCTTTTTCCGCGTTCTTTGTTTGCTTCAATCTTTGTTCACTTCAATCGCATTGTAGACATTGTTGTATATGTGTAAACCTGTTGGGAGGGAGAGTCGATCCACGGAACAGTGCTCGCGACAAAACCCCAATCACGTAAAAATACAATCACGCAATTAAACGACGAAAGACAATATAAATTAAAGTGCAGGAATAAGAAAACAATCAATCACAAACATGATAGATTTGTTAACGAGGTTCACCCACCGTATGGCTAGTCCCCGGCAGAGCGGAATCTGCAAACGTCTACTATACTTGAATCAAGTTTATACACAAGAACAACCCTAAGAGATTTCTCGCAAATCTCTCTATACAAATCTCTCTTAGCCTTTGCCTCTTGTGATGATACTTGTGATTGATACAAAATGTCTCTCATAAGATGTGATTTTATAGCACTCAGGACAATGTCACTATCTAACAAAGTCACCACCTTTCATTGTCATTACCTAACAATGTCATGGATGTCAAAAGTAGTATCTAACAAAGTCACCACCTATCATTGTCATCACCTGACAATGTCATGGATGTCAAAAGTAGCACCTAACAAAGTCACCACCTATCATTGTCATCACCTGACAATGTCATGCATGTCAAAAGGTGGCACCTAACTATAGACTTTAATTTGCATCAATTTTCAACAAACTCCACCTTGATGCAAATTCATCACAATCTCGATATTGTCCCACTTGGAGTAATTTTTTGGCTTGATTCTCGCACTAGTAAACTTCACACGATTCCGCTGCTGCTCTCTCCTCATTAAATTTTCATGGAGAGATTCACCAATCTGCAACAGAGATTCAGCTTATCTCTGTCTATTATTTTGGTGAACATATCCGCCGGATTCTTTTCTCCCGCGATCTTTCGCAGTGTCAACTCACCATCTTCTAACGCCATGCGTATGAAGTGGTACCGCACCTTGATATGCTTCGTCCGAGAATGATATGCTGCATTCTTTGCCAAATGTATTGCACTTTGGCTGTCGCTCCACAAGGTATTGAAGTCTTGCTTCTTACTCAACTCTTCGAGTAACCCTTGGAGCCATATCATCTCTTTGCTGGCTTCCGTGATCGCCACGTACTCAGCCTCCGTAGTTGATAATGCTACCATTTTTTGCAGTTGAGATATCCAACTTACCGCTGTTTCCCCAACTGTAAATATGTAACCCGTTGTGCTCTTTCCACTATCTCGATCACCCGAGTAGTCCGCATCAACGTAACCTTGCACCATTAGAGAGTCTCCCCCGAAACATAAGCAGTGACTAGACGTACCCCTAAGATACCTCAAAATCCACTTCACCGCATTCCAATGTTCCTTCCCTGTGTTTTGCATATACCGGCTCACAACTCCCACTGCATGTGCAATATCTGGTCTCGTACTCACCATTGCATACATTAAACTCCTCACCGCAGAAGCATAAGGCACTATTTTCATCTCGTCTTTCTGCTCTTGAGTTGTCGGGCAAAACTCCTTCATGAGTTTGAAATGTTTTGCTAAAGGCGTACTCACCGGTTTTGACTTGTCCATATTGAACCGCTTCAAAACCTTCTCGATATAGTCGCTTTGCGATAACCACAGCTTCCGCTGCTTCCTATCTCGAATGATCTTCATGCCCAAAATTTGTTTGGCCGCTCCCAAATCTTTCATGGAAAACTTTTCAGCCATCATCTTCTTCAGACTTTGAATTTTCTCGAAATTCGGACCCGCTACCAACATATCATCTACATAGAGTGATAGAATGATATAGTCTCCATCCTCAAAAGTCTGAATATAGACACAGTGATCTAACTCACCACGCACAAATCCCGTCTCTAGCATGAACTGATCGAATTTGAGATACCACTGCCTTGGAGCTTGCTTAAGGCCGTACAAGCTCTTTCGCAGTTTACATAGATTATTTTCCCTTCACCTCGTATCCCGGTGGTTGCATCATATAGATCTCCTCCACCAAATCTCCATGAAGAAACGCGGTCTTCACATCAAGCTGCTCCAAGTGCAGATCCTCCACCGCCACAATACTAAGGATCACCCGAATTCATGTCATTTTCACCACAGGGGAAAATATCTCTTGATAGTCAATTCCTTGCTTTTGCGCATATCCTTGACTACCAAGCGAGCTTTGTACCGCTTCACACCATCGGCCTCATCTTTTATCCTGTACACCCACCTATTCAGCAACGCTTTTCGACCTTTGGGTAGCTTCACTAGGTCCCACGTGCGGTTCTTCTTCAAAGAATCCATCTTCTCGTCCATAGCTCGCTCCCACTGTTTACTAGCACCGTCTTGCGTCGCCTATTCAAGGGATTCAGGCTCTTCCGAATCCGTGTACAAAATGAAGTCGGTCACAAGTTTTTCAGGTAGTCTCCTTTCTCTCGTAGATCTCTTCAAAACTGGTACATTTGGTTGCTGAACATAGTCGCCATCATGTTCTTGAACCTGATCCTGCACTGTAGCCTCCTCCATGTTTTGATCCCCATTTGTAGACACCTGATTGTTCTCTTGAGTTCCGTCTAACTCCACGAACTCAGATACAACACCATCTTTGGCTTGCTTTTCTTTTCTATATAAGTGTTGTTCATCAAAGACAACGTTCCGGCTTCGTATTACTTTCTTACTTGTGTAATCCCACAGCCGATATCCGAACTCGTCTCCATCATACCCGATGAAAGCACACTTCTTAGATTTGGAGTCAAGCTTACTCCTTTATGCCTTATCAATCAAAGAATATGCAATACAACCAAATACTTTAAGGTGCGAAGAGTTGACCGGTTTACCCGACCAAATTTCTTCTGGAATGCCTCCATCAAGCGCACTTGCCGGGTTTTTGTTGATCAGATACACAGCAGCATCGACCGCTGCTGCCCATAAGAATTTTGGCAGATTCGCATCCAAGGTCATGCTTCGCACTCGCTCTAGGATCGTTCTGTTCATCCTTTCAGCGATGCCATTCTGCTGTGGCATCCCAGGTACCGTCTTCAACCAACGAATACCCTTTTTCGAGCAAAATTCCTCGAACTCTTGGGTGCGGTATTCCCCGCCATTATCGGACTTTAGGCATTTAACCTTCATCCTCGTTTGGTTCTCCACCTGCGCACTCCAGTGTTTGAAGATGCCAAACACATCGGACTTTTTCTTCATCGCGTACACCCATGTCTTCCGACTTTATCATCGATGAACGTCACAAAATACCGATTTCCTCCATAAGACTCCACCGAGGCCGAACCTACACGTCCGTATGCACCATCTCTAGTTTCTTGGTCTTTTTCGCTACGCCTCCAATTTGAAATCTGAGCGCGCTTTGCTTCCCACAAACGCAGCTCTCGCAAAACCCCAACTCCACCTTTTTCAGCCCCGAAAGAACTCCCTTAGCTTGAAGAATTTTCATGTTCTTCTCGCCGAGGTGTCCCAATCTTTTATGCCACAACGAAGTCTCGGAATCTTTCTCCGAACTTGCCGTCAATGCAACCGAGCCTTCGCTGCTCCCATTGAATGGGTACAACGAACCGCTCAGCTTGTCCCTTACGACCACCAACGACCCTTTGGAAATCTTCCATTGAGAATTCCCAAACGTTGTAGTAAACCCTTCGTTGTCTAGCTGACTTGTGGAAATCAAGCTTTTCTTCAAATCCGGAATGTGACGAGCATTCTTCAATTTGATTTGACCACCTCCTGATGGTTGCAAAATGATCGTCCCATTTCCAACGATCTTATACGATTGACCGTTTCCCACCGTCACATGTCCAAGATCGTCCTGAACATACTCGCTAAAGTGATGTCTGCCTGAAGTGCAATGAAAAGAAGCCCCTGAATCTAGGAACCAAGTATCCGTCTTTGTGTTCTCGCTCGCCGATTGACAAAGACCTTATTCCTCTTGTTCTTGTATAGACACTACATTCGCTTCCTTTTCATCCGTCTTCTCATCTAAGACTTTCTTCGGAAGCTTACATTCACTTTTTCTGTGGCCCTTCTTTCCGCAGGCGCCTTGGATTTTTCCTTGAGATTTACCCCGGCTTTTAGACTTGCCCTTTTTCCACTTTTCCCTTTTCATTGTTCTGCCACGATTCTCCACCGAAAGTGCAGAAGTTCCAGAACTCCTACTCACGGACTTTCTTCGCATCTCATCGTTTAATATGCAGCTTACCACATCATTAAACGTGAGAATCCCCGAGATAGAGTTGCTAACCGCCATCACTAGGTTCTCCCAACTCTCTAGCAACGAACATAGGAACAGTAGGGCTCGAATCTCGTCTTCAAAGATGATTGAAACGGACTCAAGTTGGCTTGTCACACTGTTGAACTCGCTCAGATACTCTATCACCGAACCATTCTCTACCATCTTCATGTTGAAAAGTTTCTTCATTAAAAATATTTTATTTGATGTCGATGGCTTCTCATACAACTTCGCTAACGTCGTCATTAGAGCCTTAGTTGTTTTCTCCTTTGAGATATTAAAGGCCATCTGCGGAGTCAACGACAATCTGATCGTCGCCAAAGCTTTCGTATCCAAAAGATTCCACTCATCATCGGTCATCTTCTCGGGCTTTTCCCCTAGCAACGGAAGATATAGATCCTTTTGGTATAGACGGTCTTCTAACTGCATGCGCCACCAACCAAAATTGTGACCATTGATATGCTTCGTCCGAGAATGATATGCTGCATTCTTTGCCAAATGTATTGCACTTTGGCTGTCGCTCCACAAGGTATTGAAGTCTTGCTTCTTACTCAACTCTTCGAGTAACCCTTGTAGCCATAGCATCTCTTTGTTGGCTTCCGTGATCGCCACGTACTCAGCCTCCGTAGTTGACAATGCTACCACTTTTTGCAGTTGAGATATCCAACTTACCGCTGTTCCCCCAACTGTAAATACGTAACCAGTTGTGCTCTTTTCACTATCTCGATCACCCGAGTAGTCCGCATCAACGTAACCTTGCACCATTAGAGAGTCGCTCCCGAAACATAAGCAGTGATTAGACGTACCCCTAAGATACCTCAAAATCCACTTCACCTCATTCCAATGTTCCTTCCCTGGGTTTTGCATATACTGGCTCACAACTCCCACTGCATGTGCAATATCTGGTCTCGTACTCACCATTGCATACATTAAACTCCCCACCGCAGAAGCATGAGGCACTCTTGCCATCTCTTCTTTCTGATCTTGAGTTGTCGGGCAAAACTCCTTCATGAGTTTGAAATGTTTTGCTAAAGGCGTACTCACCGGTTTTGACTTGTCCATGTTGAACCGCTTCAAAACCTTCTCGATATAGTCGCTTTGCGATAACCGCTGCTTCCGCTGCTTCCTATCTCGAACGATCTTCATGCTCAAAATTTGTTTGGCCGCTCCCAAATCTTTCGTGGAAAACTTTTCAGCCATCATCTTCTTCAGACTTTGAATTTTCTCGAAATTCGGACCCGCTACCAACATATCATCTACATAGAGTGATAGAATGATATAGTCTCCATCCTCAAAACTCTGAGTATAGACACAGTGATCTGACTCACCACGCACAAATCCCGTCTCTAGCATGAACTGATCGAATTTGAGATATCACTGCCTTGGAGCTTGCTTAAAGCCGTACAAGCTCTTTCGCAGTTTACACACCATAGATTCTTTTCCCTTCACCTCGTATCCCGGTGGCTGCATCATATAGATCTCCTCCACCAAATCTCCATGAAGGAACGCGGTCTTCACATCAAGCTGCTCCAAGCGCAGATCCTCCACCGCCACAATACTAAGGATCACCCGAATTGATGTCATTTTCACCACAGGGGAAAATATCTCTTGATAGTTAATTCCTTGCTTTTGCGCATATCCCTTGACTACCAAGCGAGCTTTGTACCGCTTCACACCATCGGCCTCATCTTTTATCCTGTACACCCACCTATTCAGCAACGCTTTACGACCTTTGGGTAGCTTCACTAGGTCCCACGTGCGGTTCTTCTTCAAAGGATCCATATCCTCGTCCATAGCTCGCTCCCACTGCTTACTAGCACCGTCTTGCGTCGCTACTTCAAGGGATTCAGGCTCCCCCGAATCCGTGTACAAAATGAAGTCGGTCACAAGTTTTTCAGGTAGTCTCCTTTCTCTCGTAGATCTCCTTAAAACTGGTACATCTGGTTACTGAACATGGTCGCCATCATGTTCTTGAACCTGATCCTGCACTGTAGCTTCCTCCATGTTTTGATCCCCACTTGTAGACACCTGATTGTTCTCTTGAGTTCCGTCTAACTCCACGAACTCATATACAACACCATCTTTGGCTTGCTTTTCTTCTCTATATAAGTGATGCTCATCAAAGACAACGTTACGGCTTCGTATTACTTTCTTACTTGTGTAATCCAACAGCCGATATCCGAACTCGTCTCCACCATACCCGATGAAAGCACACTTCTTAGATTTGGAGTCAAGCTTACTCCTTTCTGCCTTATCAATCAAAGAATATGCAACACAGCCAAATACTTTAAGGTGCGAATAGTTGACCGGTTTACCCGGCCAAATTTCTTCTGGAATGCCTCCATCAAGCGCACTCGCCGGGCTTCTGTTGATCAGATATACAGCAACATCGACCGCTGTTGCCCATAAGAATTTTGGCAGATTCGCATCTAAGGTCATGCTTCGCACTCGCTCTAGGATCGTTCTGTTCATCCTTTCAGCGATGCCATTCTGCTGTGGCATCCCAGGTACCGTCTTCAACCAACAAATACCCTTTTGCTAGCAAAACTCATCGAACTCTTGGGTGCAGTATTCCCCGCCATTATCGGACTTAAGGCATTTAACCTTCATCCCCGTTTGGTTCTTCACCTGCGCAATCCAGTGTTTGAAGATGCCAAACACATCGGACTTTTTTTTCATCGCGTACACCCATGTCTTCCGACTTGTATCATCGATGAACGTCACAAAGTACCGATTTCCTCCATAAGACTCCACCGAGGCCGGACCCCACACGTCCGTATGCACCATCTCTAGTTTCTTGGTCTTTTTCGCTACGCCTCCAATTTGAAATCTGAGCGCGCTTTGCTTCCCACAAACGCAGCTTTCGCAAAACCCTAACTCCACATTTTTCAGCACCGAAAGAACCCCCTTAGCTTGAAGAATTTTCATGTTCTTCTCGCTGAGGTGCCCCAATCTTTTATGTCACAACGAAGTCTCCGAATCTTTCTCCGAACTGGCCGTCAATGCAGCCGAACCTCCGCTGCTCCCATTGAATGAGTACAACGAACCGCTCAGCTTGTCCCTTGCGAGCACCAACGATCCTTTGGAAATCTTCCATTGAGAATTCCCAAACTTTGTAATAAACCCTTCGTTGTTTAGCTGACTTGTGGAAATCAAGCTTTTCTTCAAATCCGGAATATGATGAGCATTCTTCAATTTGATTTGACCACCTCCTGACGGTTGCAAGATGATCGTACCCTTTCCAACGATCTTACACGATTGACCGTTTCCCACCGTCACATGTCCAAGATCGTCCTGAACATACTCGCTAAAGTGGTGTCTGCCCGAAGTGCAATGAAAAGAAGCCCCTGAATCTAAGAACCAAGTATCCGCCTTTGTGTTCTCGCTCGCCGATAGACAAAGACCTTGTTCCTCTTGTTCTTGTGTAGACACCACATTCGCTTCCTTTTCATCCGTCTTCTCATCTGAGCCTTTCTTCGGAAGCTTACATTCACTTCTTCTGTGGCCCTTCTTTCCGCAATTCCAACAGGCGCCTTGGATTTTTCCTTGAGATTTATCTCGGCTTTTAGACTTGCCCTTTGTCCACTTTCCCTTTTCCATTGTTCTGCCAGGATTCTCCACCGAAAGTGCAGAAGTTCCAGAACTCCCATTCACGGATTTTTTCGCATCTCATCGTTTAATATGCAGCTTACCGCATCATTAAACGTGAGAATCCCCGAGATAGAGTTGTTAACCGCCATCACTAGGTTCTCCCAACTCTCTGGCAACGAACATAGGAACAATAGGGCTCGAATCTCGTTTTCAAAGATGATTGAAACGGACTCAAGTTGGCTTGTCACGCTGTTGAATTCGTTCAGGTGCTCTATCACCGAACCATTTTCTACCATCTTCATGTTGAAAAGCTTCTTCATCAAAAATATTTTATTTGATGTCGATGGCTTCTCATACAACTTCGCTAACGTCGTCATTAGCGCTTTAGTTGTTTTCTCCTTTGAGATATTAAAGGCCACCTGCGGAGTCAACGACAATCTGATCGTCGTCAAGGCTTTCCTATCCAAAAGGTTCCACTCCTCATCGGTCATCTTCTCGGGCTTTTCTCCTAGCAACGGAAGATATAGATCCTTTTGGTATAGACAGTCTTCTAACTGCATGCGCCACCAACCAAAATTGTGACCGTTGAATTTCTCGATTCTTATCTTATCCTCTGCCATCTTTCGCCTGTATCGCAGCAAACCCGACTTCTTCCTAGATCTGAACCAACGCCTTCAAAACTACAATCTAAGAAAGTGGGGAAGATGACACAAGCGTCGTTACCCACCGTTACCTAGATTATAGAATCGAAGAACCCTAGGTTCTCTTAACCTTGCTCTGATAACAGTTGTTGGGGGCGGAGCCCGCAAGCGACGTGTACACAACACAACTTGGGTGCCCATTCTAACCCAAAAGCCCGAGCTGCTAGGTAGAGGTCCAAATTATATTATATATCACATCAACTTCTTATAAACTCCCGATGTGGGACTAAAGATACGAGGCACAACTCAACAATCCCGAGCTTGACTCGTATCGTACATACTCACCTGCACCGTTGTAGGTGGCATACAACATCGGTGGTATACAGGCTTACAGGCGCTTCAACACCAAGCGGTGACCGTTGTACTCACAACCTTTCTTCAGTGATATACAACATTGGTGTTCAACACAAGCACTCAACCCCATCCCCACATCAATATTTTTTTCTCGCTCCATCCCTCTCCCAAACAAACCAGGCTCTGATATCATTTGTTGGGAGGGAGAGTCGATCCACGAAACAGTGCTCGCGACAAAACCCAAATCACGCAAAAATACAATCACGCAATAAACGACGAAAGACAATATAAATTAAAGTGCAGGAATAAGAAAACAATCAATCACAAACAGGATAGATTTGTTAACGAGATTCACTCACCGTATAGCTAGTCCCCGGCAAAGCGGAATCTGCAAACGTCTACTATACTTGAATCAAGTTTACACACAAGAACAACCCTAGGAGATTTCTCGCAAATCTCTCTATACAAATCTCTCTTAGCATTTGCCTCTTGTGATGATACTTGTGATTGATACAAAATGCCTCTCATAAGATGTGCTTTTATAGCACCCAGGACAATGTCACTATCTAACAAAGTCACCACCTTTCATTGTCATCATCTGGCATCTAACCATAGACTTTAATTTGCATCAATTTTCAACAAAACCATCTCAATTGATTTTTTCTTTTACCGAATATATTAAATGAAGTGTTGCTTCCTTTACCCTACTCCTTGTGGGTTGCATTAAACTCCATGCACGTGGGATGGGAAGAGACTAGAGCTTTTGAGCTCTTAAGGGAAATATATAAATTCCTCACTCACCATCTTCCCTCTTCTTATATTGAATGAATCGATTCAATTCCAGCAATAATATTTTTTTTATGTACCAATGGACGATTAAAATGTGTCTTTGTTGATCCAAACATGTCCCTACATGAGGTCACCATCCTGGTAGACTTTGTGAAATTGACTAGTCTGCAACTTTTTCATGGATTGAGATAGAGATCAAGAAGAAGGAAGGGTGGACCATGGCACACAAATAATTGACAAGTAGCTATCTACCTAAGCTAAGTATATATGGACCCAAAGGGGTAGACACAAGGCATGTGGCATTTAAGTTGGGTGGCAAGTACACATCAATCTTTAGCCTAAGAAGAGGGGAGAGAATTGTTCATGGAAGAAGATGGAGCTCTTCATTGAGCTCATTTTACCCATGGGCCACCATGGAAACTCCTGTTTGAGTTATTGGAACGATGGGATAAAAAACGAGTCCATTTTTGTTACTAAGACTGTTTGCTGCTCTATTCATTTTGCTATCATTAAGTTTAGTTGTATTTATACACAAATTCAAATTGAAGTGGATTGATTGATGCCCCAAGTGAACTGTTCCCCTCAAGCTTGGGGATAGAGTGCATGTCTCGGGCCGTTGTCTGTAGTTTTTCCTGTCCTCTTTATTCAGAGGAAGCTAATTAGTCTTAATTTTCTTTATCTCTGTGTTTATCTTTACAAGCGGGTTGCTTTTAGGGGATGGAGTAGATTTGAAATTCGCTGTTTAAATCTTATTTTGATGATTATCATAACATTCAGGATGTAAATATATAATACTCAACTACAGTACTGAAACTCCGTAAGAATTAAGGGATATATTTTAATATATGAAGCTGGAATCGGAGTTGTGTTGATCCAACACTGTCCTAACCATTGGCTTGAGTTATAACCGATATGTTTACGGTTTGTTTATTTATATTTATCAAGGTCAGTGTTATGGTTACATTCTTTTGAGGTTTATAATTTATTTGTTTTAGGAAAATGGGAGCATTTTCCTTTGCGGCCTAGTCGATGTGCTGCTGCAGGCCAATTTTGAGTTCTACCATTTTTCTTTTATGTTAGTTTATTTAATTTTATCAAAGCTCAAGTGTTATGTTCAGTATGGATTGTCAAAATGAAAGAAGTCCTGTTAAAAACTCTACAATGTTGTGATCATAACATTTTATAAACTGAACATGTGGGCCGGCGGCCTTCCGTACCAATCCAATTGCATGATTAGTTGGAAATACTAGCATTTGGGAGTGGGCTAAAGTCCTGCAGCCCACCATGTGTCCGACTAGTAGAGGTCCAGTCCCCCCTGTACATGACGTGCTTATATTTGTTGAATTGCTACAGTTACAGGAGGTACTGTTGTTTCTGTGCTTAAAATCCACTACCGTTGAGACCCACAGATGTTATCTCTACATCTCATCAAATTTGATTTGTACGTAATTCTCTCTAGCTGTGAAGATCACATGCAGCATTTTTAAGGGGAAAAAATAGAGAGCAGTAAACTCTAATGAAGTGTGCACATCACATCGCATCCAACAGTAGTAAACCCCTACCTTATATAGCCTATAGCTTAGTAGGGCACTCGAATGCCCACTAAGACTAGAATCCATAGCCCAAGAACTTGGAGGATTCCATGCACAATCATCCCCCCTTCACACATACATACAAACAAATACTAACATGCTAACAAACATCTTTTCACCTATTATTATGAAGAGAAACCCCCCCATGTCACTTCATTGAAGATAACTTTCTTGGATAAACTTACTGTATAACCTTCGTTTTATCTCGTTATAGTGTTTGCTATAGTACACGAAAATTCAGTTCGTATTTTTTTTAGATTATCATATTTTTTTTGTCGAACCTCAACTATTTATATAATATCTCAATGACTCTGGATAACTTGCTTCTATCTTTATAGTCAGCCGAGTATTCCGGAGAAACCTTTTCCAACTTTCTCTGTTATGTTTCGTTCTTTAGTGATAGAATCCATTCAGTTAGAGACTGCATTCCAGAAAACCCCTTATGTTTTTATGGCTGGACATTTTGTCCTTGCTTATGTTATGCTCAAATGGAAAATGAACCGCACTTGGTTTTCCGTTCAACGCCAGTTGCTTCTATATATCCTATTATTTACTCTTGAATCGATTGGTTAGTTTTATATAGAGAACACTTAGTTGGAGTAAATGAGGGATGTAATCAAAGATAATTTCTTATAAAAACATAATGTGTGTAGCAAATAGAGACCTAGATGGAGATTGTTAGGGTTTGAGAACACTATGACAAGCTAGTTTGAATCATGTACCGGAAAAAAGAAGATATATTTGAGCAAGAAATATTAATAATCCAAGCCACTTTCTCAAAATTGAAAGCAGGAGGGTTTCCTTCAATTTATAAGCTACAATTAAATAGGGAGGTTAAAAAGGAACAAAAAGGGAACTATAGTTGGTGGGGATTGAAATCTTCTCCAGTGCCAAATTTACAGAATATGGGATTTGTTTGTATTTTTTATTCGGTGTGAGAGAATTATTTGATTTGTGATCATCTTTCATGAAAATTGAAATGATATTAATATGGAATTGCTTGTAGATGAAAACACCAAACTTCAAGTTATTTGTTTTTATGAAGAAGGAACAAGTTTTTTTTTATGAATATTGAACTTCCATAAAAGAAGAAAGAAATCAAATAGTTTTGAATTGGCAAAAAATGGTCCTCATGAATTGTCACTTCTAAATGCCAAGAGGAAGGAGAGAAGAATGGGTGGTCACGTCTCAGGATTCTCTCTGCGAACTTGGAATAATTGCATCTCCTGAATGTATCAGCCTACCCTATATCTTGTACTACAGCCACAAGGCCACAGAGATTTATATATTTTTCGCTTAAAATGCAAATCAAAAGATTTGTATTCTCAAAAGTTTTCAAAGCTCGCAGCCTAATTTTGTTTCTGTTGCGCTGCATGCACGCGCATGCACGACCTTTGAGCGCTTACGTTAGGTGTAATGGCGGTTCTTGAGATTTTTGGTTTATTTATGGCTTCATGTAAGTTGAAATAAGTTGGTATCATGATCAAAAGTGTTGATGAAATCATACAAGTTTCCATTTCTGTGAAACTATTAAATGCATCCCCTATAAATTAGAAAAGCATTGATTTCATTCTATTGTCGTTGCTGTTGTGATGTTGATGAATACCATCAAGAAAGTTATACTATGAAAATGGAAAAGAAGATGAAAGTCTTTTACCTATGTGTTTAGGGCCGGTTTGTTTCAAACTAGTTTACAAAATTAGGAGTTATAAATTCTGTTCTTTGACGGGAGTCGAAAGTTTTTTGTTTGTTTTGTCCGGAAAGTCAATGACTTTGAACTCCTAAGTTTTGAAGTGGTGGGGCTAAAATCAAGAGTTCGAAGTCGGGACTGTTTTGATCGAGTTGGGCTGGAGTTTGGAGTTTGTCACGTAAGGTATTATTTTATTTAATTTTTTTTAATACTTTGCACTTATTTTTATGTATGACTTCTGACCCTTTAACTTTTAACTCCACGGAAACAGACCCTTAGTTTAGCACCGTTAAGTTTATTCTACTAATTATCCTTTTCTTATTACTTGGTTGGTTACCTCTTAATTAAGTCAACTAGAATTTATGCACCTTGCATGTGTTAAAAAAATTTAAGAAGGGAATTGAGAGAAATATGGAGAGTTTTAAAGTCTTATTTATTTATTTATTTATTTATTTATTTATTTATTTATTTATTTATTTTTAAAAAAGGAGGGATGACGTGGATAGCTTGAGAGGTGATGATTTTTTTTCTTTTTTCTTTTTTTTTTCAAAAAAGGAGTAGGGTGGACCTCAAACCAAAGATATTTGTATTATGTATAGATATATATAAATAGAGGGACCACAACCACAACATTTAAGTGTCATCTTAAATGAGAAACTGTAGGAGGTGTGGTCTTGAAGCAGTCTCAAGATCAAGATTGTTCATCTTTCTGAGAAAAGTCACTTTGAAAGTCCTTTTATATAAAGTTATGTCAACCAAGTTTGTGAAAGAGAAAGAAGAGAGAAATAAATGCAATTCAGGTTGCATTGCATTGCATGTAAGTGTAGGGTTGGTTCCTGAGATATACATGAGGCACTTATTAATTAGAAGCAGAGGTCATCATCATCATAACTTATTTATTGTCATTACCATTTGAGGCATAAAGAGAAGCCTACTCATTTCTCAGCCTTTTACCATCTTCAGCTATCCTCTGTTCTTTTTGCATAGATATTAGTTTTTCCTCTCACTTATTTAAAGTTTGAGTGACATCGGGGATGAAAGATTTGAAATATATTTGGTGATGGGGATGTCACACTTGGTTCACAACTGCATATGACCGCACTCTCTTGGGTTTTTGCCCCTCTGTCTTTAAAGCCTACTGTTACAATACATGTCCTTAGCTGTTTGATCTCTCTTTACCCTTTGGGTTTTGTTTATATACATTAATGTCCCCGTTTATTCCACCAACACTACTACAAATAGGGGTTGCCCCTACGGATTTATCCGTAGGAGCAAATCACTGCCCCTACGGATATATCCGTAGGGGCAAGAAATATCCCTGTAGGTGCAAACGCCGTATGATGGAGCTCCTTTTCGGGTCTCCGTCAGATGTCGTCTTCCGTTGATCTCCCGGTGGATTTTGGTGGTGATCTTCTGTTGCGTGTAGATCTCAATGGGTTTTGGTGAGATTGGGGATTTGAGGAGTTTAGCGCTGAGTACCTGAAAAGAAGTCCCGGGGTGGTTTGGTACCACCGAGGACCTTCCGACGATCAAGTTAGTGCTAGATTCGAGCAGAGTAACGACTAAGTGGAATAAAAATGGCTTACATGACCCCTCTGTGATGGGGGTATATATAGCGGCGGCAGCACGCAGCAGTAGGCGCGAGGGTCTCGCAGGCCGTTACGCTCCCAACGTCACGCCCGCGTGAAGAGCGGATCGCCCATTAATGGGGATCATGATGGCGTGGAACGTGGGACGTTGCCGGCGGAGAATCTGCGCGTGGCGAGATTTGCGGAGCGGCGGTTATGCCTGCGATTGGTGGGGTCGGTCGGTCGGTCGGAAGGGCCGAGGAAGACGGCTTCGGCTGGGGAGCCCGGAACCGAGCAAGAGGGTTGAGGAGTCTTGGTCCTGTGGCAGCCCGGGGAGAGCCGAGGGGCCGAGGAGGCAAATTTGCAGGGGGCCCCGAGGAGGGCCAGCTTGTGCTTGCAGGTCGGGTACAAGGGTGGCCTGGTCGGCATCTGTGGGCCCTTCCTTCCGGGTCTTGGGACATGTCATCCGCCACGTGTCCTGATCTCGTATCGCCAGTATTGAGCATCATCATTAGCCCCCCACTCTTGCCACGACCAGCTAGCGGGTCGGGTCAGGAGTGGACTGCCGGGCCTCCCGAGGTGAGCTCCTTCCTAAGGCTTTGTCAGGACGAGTCCTCGGGCTGTCGGTTGTCTTTTCTGCTAGCGAATCAGGGCAAGATCTCTGCATTTAAGGAAGGTGCGCCGGTTCGTGCATTCTACCACTGAAGCGACGGTCCACGTGTCAAGCGTCGATTGGCCGACGCGACGTATGCAGGCCTGCGGTGTCTGATGGGATGCGGTCCAGCGCAGGATCGACACGTGGAGCGATCGGAGCCGCTGGACGCGAGGAGTCGTTTTGGCGGGAAAGGACGGGCGTCGTTGGATGAGGCTGCGTGCAGCAATAAACAGGGGTGGGGCCCGTCTTTGGGACCCTACTCATTCATATTTCCCTCTTCTAAGTCCTGGTTGCTCGGCGCTCGTCTTCTTTCTCCCGCTTTCGGCTCCCGAGGATTCCCTTTTTCAAGGTTAGATGTCTTCCTCTGTAGAGTCAGTAGATGCTGTAGGAGTGGGTTCTAGGGACCCTTTAGTTGTGTCCGATTCCCCCCAGGGAGCAGGGGTTGGATCCTCTCCTCGGGATCGTGCGGCGGGGGCAGCCCCCAGGGAGGAGGCGGCAGATGCGGCCCCCGGCTCCTCGTGTTGGGTGGGGTATGAGGACGAGCTCGCCAATGCTCGGGCTCGCTTCCACATCCCCTCGTGTTACATGCTCCGACTGGACAAGGAGGGGGAGAGGGCGGATCAAGTTCGGGGCAGGGAGATTGCCTTGTATTTGGAAGCTTTTTGGGGCGGAATGCGCCTGCCCTTCTCTCCCGAGGTCGTCGTTGTTCCCCTCCGAAAGACGCGCAAGACGGACAGTCTTGCATGAGATTCGGGGCAGATGCTGATTGGTGCTATCCGTCCACCTCTCCGAAGATGCCAAGTTGATTTATGGCACCATGTATCGAAGGTTTAAACGGATGCGGCCGATGTAGCAGACTTCGTCAGATTCCCCCTCGTTTGAAGGGTTTTTGATTGTGGGGACGCTCTTTCCTGCAGGCGCAAGCCCCTGCAGTTAATTACGCTACCGCATCGCGGTAGCAACTTTCTCCTTCTCCAGATGATCACTTCGTGTCGTGTGTGTTTGTTTTGTGTTTGGTTGCCCATGGATTGTATACGGAGACTGAGTTATGTCGTCGCCCGTAGGGCATGGACTAGTCCAAATCCGTATTATCTTAGATTTAGGTTTGGGGTTTGAGTTTAAGGATACGTTAGTCTCGTTTGAGACTAAGATTGACTTAAACGTTTGTTAAGAATACGTCAGCCTAGTTTTTAGACTAAGATCAACTTAACGGGGTCGTTTAGATCCGACAAGAGAGCAACTAGGGAAGCCCTGTTGTTTAGTTTAGTGACATTGCGGTCGATAGGTAGTTTAAGGACATTGCGGTCCAATGTTAGTTTTAAGACGTTGCGGTCAAGGTTAAGGACGTCATAGTCCGTGGATTTAAGGACTCCACAGTCCAATGTTAGTTTTAAGACATCACGGTCAAGGTTAAGGACCTCATAGTCCGTTGTTAGTTTTAAGACATTCCGGTCAAGGTTAAGGACGTCATAGTCCGTGAATTTAAGGACCCCACAGTCCGTATCAATTGGTGGCCATCGGGACCCGTCACCTCTTTGAAGACGTTGAGGAATTACAACGCCAAGTATCAAAGGAGTGAAGAGATGTACCCTTAAACCGAGGTAGATTAAATAATCTTTGGCCCAATTTGGAACCAAGACCAATTAATTATATTATGAGCCCATTGGCTCAGTTAAGTCTGAATTTAGGACTTATGGCCAGCTTGGGCTAAGTCCAATCACGTTTAGGATATGGGTCCTCTGTTGGTCCATTGAATGAGAGGCTTTGCTTCTGGAAACTTAGCCAATTGGGCTAAAGCTAGTGTTGAACACTAGAGACCAACGGTGTTGAACACTGGGAATAAGATTAACAAGTTAGTGTTAAACACTAAAAGATAATCAGTGTTGAACACTGGGAACAGAGTTTTCAAATTAGTGTTAAACATTAAGACAAATCAGTGTTAAACACTGGGAACAAAGATTTCAAATTAGTGTTAAACACTAAGGAAATCAGTGTTAAACACTGGGAGCAGAATTTTCCAAATTAGTGTTTGAACACTAAGAAAATCAGTGTTAAACACTGGAAATGGAGTTTTCAAACTAGTGTTAAACACTATGGAGATCAGTGTTAAACACTGGGAACAGAATTTTCCAAATTAGTGTTTGAACACTAAGAAAATCAGTGTTAAACACTGGAAATGGAGTTTTCAAACTAGTGTTAAACACTATGGAGATCAGTGTTAAACACTGGGAACAGATCATCAGTTTGATGCTAAATATTGTAAGAGAAGAGATCACGTGGGGGCACGTGATGGCATCCAAAAGGTGGGGCCAGATCTCCTTCATTTTGTTCTACAGATAAGTGTTTAACACTTTTAATTCTGAAGGCCATCACGTGTGGGCACGTGATGGGGGCTCACGCTTTGATCTGTTAGGATGTTCATTAGGGGTCATGTGGTGACACGTGAGGGCGCCCCAGAGCGTCTTTTCTTTTGCTTTTTCTTTGCGCGCTTTAGGGGTCATGTGGAGCACGTGAGGCGTTGCCTCAAAGTTCTTCTCTATGGATCTTTACAGGGGTCACGTGGTAACACGTGACCCTGTTTCTTTGCTATTTGCAGATTTGTTTATCTTTTTAAGAATTAAATTCTTCATAGGGTTAAACCCTAGCAATAAACTTTAGAGGAATTAAATTCCTGTTTTCTTCTGAAGAATTATATTCTTAGATAGAGTTGAACTCTAGTTTCTTCTTTCGTAAGGGAATTAAATTCCTGTTATTTCGACAGATTTAAGTTCTTAACTAGGGTTAAACCCTGGTTCTGTTCATTTTGAAGGAATTAAATTCCTATAACATAGGGTTAAACCCTAATTTTATTTCAAAGGAATTAAATTCCTATAGTTCCATGAGAATTAAATTCTCAAACTTCCATTCCCTCCCTATGCTTTGGATCTGCATGGCAGGATCTCAACCCAATGAGAATTAAATTCTCAATTCATGGGGAGATGTGCACTTTGCAGATCTTCCACTAAAGAGAGAACTAAGTTCTTCTTTTTTAATATAAGAGTTAAACTCTTTTGAGAATTAAATTCTCTTTTGAAGCCTCTCCTTCCTTACCTAAGGTTTTCTTCTGCAGCAGATCAAATTCTTCCAAAGTCTCAAGGCTCTATTTCTTTTTTTCTCTCTCTCTTTTTTGTATATCTCTTGGCTCCTATTTATAGGAGAAGGAGCAGAATCAATTAGTTTTAGTGAATCATTCATTGAGAGATTTGATTTGCATTCATCATTCATTTGGACCTTTGGATTATTAGATGAATTTTATTCACCATTGGATTTTAAATCCAAAGATATTCATTTGTTATTTCGGTTAGATTTTAAGGGGAAATCTTTCCAAGTTCAAGATTTTTCCATGAATAGGTGATATTTAATCACCTTTAGATTTTTAATCCAATCGGTTCCAAATAATCATTTTCCTTTGGAAAGATTTGAATGCCTTTCAGAATTTAATTCTGCTAAATAGAGAGGCTTTTGAAAGCCGGTCACGTGTGGCCACGTGACCCTTGGTCACGTGTAGGCACGTGACCCCCTGGAACGAGCTTTCTTCTCCTTTCTGCGCTCTGTTTTCTGGCCGCTGTTCAACCGTCACGTGCCAACACGTGACCCCTGGTCACGTGTGAGCACGTGACCCTCTCTGGAGCCTTTTCTTTGATTTAATCGGGGAGCTGACTCTGCCTTTGCCGCTGCTTTTAAATGTCACGTGCCAACACGTGACTGCTGGTCACGTGCTAGCACGTGATGCCTCCTCCATAAGCTTTCCTGATTTTAAATCAGGAAACAAATGCCCCCACAGTGTTTTTCTCACGTGTCTGCACGTGAGTGCAACGCTGTCACCTTGATGACCGTTGGATCCCTCTAGGGCCTCGGGTAGATGAAGCGTTTCCATCACATCCTATAAATATAGGGGTCATTTCAGAGACGCCTCTACTTTGCTTATCTTCCTCCTTGCAAACTTTTTCTGAGAATTTAATTCTCTTCTTCCAGAGCTTAGTTCTCTGCCTCAAAATCTTTCCAAAGTTTAACTCTGTTTGACCGATTCCTCTTCCTCAGGTAATCATCTTGAGTGGACGAAGAACTTTTTATACATAAAATTCTCTGGATTTTAAATCCACTTCAAGGGTTTCACCCTTTTAATATGAACCCATTTTTCCTTTAAGTTTTTTAACCAAAGTATGAAATAGAACCTTCAACAGTAGATCTTTTTAGGGTTCATATGATCTTTAGGGAGATAATGGTGGCGGTTAAAATCTATGGAATTTAATTCCATCCCAAAAAAAAAGTTCCTGAGAATTTAATTCCCTTTTCTTAATAAGGAATTTAATTCCTACGAAGAACTCAGTTTCTTCACATGGAGGCTTCTCAGGGTCTCTTTGCCCGAGGTTGTCCTTCTGCAATTAATGGAGCAGAAGCTCGCAATGATATCTTCTGTGGGAATTTAATTCCCTTGATCTTGTTTGATTTGTTGTAGAATCCAAGGTAGATTTGTCTTCTAGGGGATATGTAGGGCCACCTGAAATCCACTTTTTATTTAATGAGGATATCCCCTTTGTCTTATTACAACTGTTTGGTCTCATTATTAACGAGCCGTCATCCTGATTCTGTGGGGCCCATGTGTTTTGTAGCCAATGGTCCCATAAAAAGAGTCTGCTGTTGCTTTCTTCAACTAGTCTTCATGTTCATGCATGGATATATATTGCTGACTTTGCTTTTGACGGTCTTCTTTCATTCGATTTCAGGTGCGATGGCTTCTGCTCCTTGTTTTCCCTTCACTCGTTCGGAGGCCGCTTTTCCTCAATCACCATCCGATGAGGAAGCGATGGCGATGATCCGGGCTCATGACCCGAACTGCACCAACTTGCTTCTATGGGGAACTTGGTACGGTCATATTATCCGGGGTCGCCGGAGTTTCCTCTGCGCAATACCAACAGAGCCTACTTTCTCGTTCTTGCCGATGGACCCTCCGAAGACGGTATTTGCTGTGGAGATGCCAAACTGGACTCCGACGGGGCGGCTCGAGCCTTCAACGACCGGTATCCCGAACCATCTGATCCCGGCTATAGACATTCTGGGGCGGCGTATTTGCCAGGGTGAGGCCTAACCATGGGGACAAATCTACAAGATAGGGCTCACCCCTCGACACCCTACGGGGTACCTTCTCTGGGCTCGTTACATCCTGTCCGCCCATCGTGCGCGGCTACAGAAGGTAGGGCTTTACCAGGCGATATACGCGTCGCTCTTTCACTACCAATCCCCGCATGTCTGGTGGGTTAAGGCGTTCTTGAACCAGTGGAACCTCCCCACCAACACTTTCCTTTTAGGGGACCGCGAGGTCTCGATCTCTCTTGCAGAATTCTATGACATCTCGGGGTTGCCAATCAGGGGTAGCCTGTATGAGGAGTTGCTGCCTTCTGACGAGTACATCTTTGAGCCCGAGCCTGCTCCGGTTGACGGCCTGTCTGCTGAGAATGCCGTCCGTCACAAGCGCCCCAGTTTGATCAAGGCGCTAGGTATTTTCGATCGTTTGTTCACCGAATCCGAAGAGCAGGGTGTTACTTTCAAGAGCTTCATTGCTTGTTTTCTTCGTGAGGACGTCTTGTCGAAGACAGCTCCGAAGTTCGCGAACATCAAGGACCCCTTTGGGTTTGGTCCGAAGAAGCTGCCGACCACTGAATCGGATCTCCCACAGTACTACATCCCCATTATGTCGCCGGTGTCTTTTGAATCTATTGCCGCTCCCGGCATGGATGAGGAGACGTTCTTCATGGGGTTTGTTAGTGTTTGGCTCAGTTGGTTTGTTATTCCCATGCATCGTCGCTTTATGAGAGCTTCGGTTATCTACCCGGCTTATTGTATCGCTGAGGGGACACGGTTGGCCATCGGCATCCCGGCTTTGGCGCACCTTTATCATGGGTTGGGCACCGCAGCTAATACCTCTACTCCCGGCGTGGATGTAGTAAACTTTTCGCTTCTTTATTTCACGTCCTGGGTCGAAATGCATGTGCTGGGGGCTTTCGCTATGCATCAGAGGCCCGCATTTTACGACGCCTACCCCTTCCCACGACTTATGCGTTTGGTGGATGCTTCTGCCGCCGACCCGACTCAATTCGGGGCTATTCGGGTGCTGATTTCTCCTTACGCTACTGCTGGCGGGCTGGTTTTTAATGATCGGGTCCTGTCTTCTCCTTCAGGTCCAGTTCAACAACTCTGCGACCAGTAAAAAGACAATGTACCCTCCCTGAGGCCCCGGGAGGCCGTGCACTTGTATACCATTAGACCAGGCTACTTGGTATTCCGCCAGGACAGCGCGGCTCTTTTCATGCGGTACAATCCGCATCGCTTCGCTCGACAACTTGGATACGACCAGGGCGTTCCCTTTGAGGTTTTCATAGTTGCGCCGGTCCCTTCACTTGATGCCGTTCGCGATGCCGCTCATCATTTCGTGAGGTTGAACACTGGCTCCCACTTCATGATCCCTGAAGCTGAGCACGTGCCCCGGTGCGTGGGATCGTTCACGGGTTGGTATCTCCATCGAGTCAACCCGATTATTCTCGAGGAGAGAAGGGTGCTTCTTGGTCATGATGCCCCTCCTCAGGTTCCGGCCATGGGAGCTGTGTCGCGACCGCGAGTTCCGGTCCGCTTCCCTCTGAGGGAGATTGGCACCGCGCTCATTCCGGGGGAGTCAGGGGTGGACCTTACTCCAACAGCTGGTATGCCTCTAGGTACCCGATCGCGGGGTAGACGGGCCCCAGTAGCAGCACCACCGCCTGCGGCAGCATTGCCTCCCGTGGCATCGACAATGGCGGTGTCATCCTCGGTTGTGGCACCAAGCGAGGGTAATAGGGACGAGGGAGTTGAAGGCGACGTGGGCCGCCGCCGCACCAAGGCTCCGCGAGGAAAGAAACGGTCGTCTTCGGCTGCCGTTTCTGGTTCTAAGAGGCGGAAGAGGGTGGCCACCAACCTGCTTGATTCTTTAATGGAGTCGGAGCCCATACTTCCAGATGAGTCGTTGGTTGTGCAAGAGTCGGACGCCGGTCTTCTTTTCCCAGGTTCGGCTGCCGAAGAGGCCGCACAATTGGCTGAGGCTATAAGACGTTCCCAAGACGAGTCTCAGAACGTTAGGGTCCCGAAGAAGCCCTATCCTGCCGTAATCTTTTATGAAGACCCTTCGTGGATCCGGCGGAGATTTATTGGCCCTTTGGAAGAATGGGGAGAAAGGGCCTTGAAGCAGGCTGCTTCAGAGGACGCAGCGGACGTGCTTTCTCTGTGGACCGGCGAGTCCACTCTCGAACCCCGGCGAGCCCGCCTCCTTGAGAAGGAGCATCAGCTTGAAGAAGACATATTGAAGGCTTCTCTGCGCATTGGTACGTTTTTTATATTTCTTTGCAATTCTTCAGATTGTTTTATGTCTTCATATATGCATACTTATTCTTTGTGCGACCCGTGCAGAGTCTTCGGCGATGGGAGAGATCCCCACTGGCTTGCTGCAGCTAGAGCCCGTTGACATTCCCGATGCAGTCTTACTCGATGCGGAGGGGGCCGACAATGCTATTCTTCCTGCCATAGAGCCTCTAGTGGCGGTTCTTGATCATGGAGCGCTTGCTTCTTTGGTAGAGGCTCCATTGGGGGCTGTCATCCCAATGACTCTTCCTGCGGGTGGCCCAGAGGCCGAAGGGGAGGTGGTCGGGACTGCCCTCCCTCTGCCGGAGCCGGAGATCATGGCGGAGGCCGTCGAAGCCGCCATCCCCCCGTCTTAGAATGGGAGGAGTGTTGAAGGTAACCTTCTATATTTTTAAATTAGCAATCTTTCCGTGGTCTGAACTCTTTTGTGTTCTCAGAATTGCACGGGCCGGCGTCCTCTATTGCTGATTTGTCGCCTCGGCAATCCTTTCAGCGTTTATTGGAGATGGCAGCTCCGCAGGCGATCTCCCCTCAGCGCATTGTCCTTTCCTTTGGGCAAGGTTAGCGTTGTTCGCTATTTTTTATTATAGCATCGTTGCCATTTTGCGAAATGACGTTGATGTCTTTTACAGTTTTGGAAGCTGACGACGAGGTCGAGGTCGTTGAAGGGCCAGGGGAACCTTCAGCTCCTTCTTGCATGACCGTAGGTAAGTGATATTTCGTTACGGTCCCATTTTTTCTTCTTGCTTAAGAGTTTTATTGACGTCTTTCAAATCTGGACAGTCCTGCCAGCCTCCACAGCATTGGAATCGCGCATCGTTATGCCACCGGGCCCCTATGCTCTGCGGGCTTCAGAACGCTTGGCTCAACTAAGCCTTGTTTCCTTATCATCTTTGATTGAGGAGGTCCGTGCTGGCAGCGCGACCACAGCTGAAGCATTTGCCGTAGAAGCTAACGGTTCTCTTCCTTTTCTTGCCACCCACCATAGCGAAGAAGTGGTCCCAGTCTGGGTGGAGTTCTGTCGGCAGGTGGAGGCTTGCTTGCACGCCCTTGAATGTTCCCGTCTTTCCTCGGAGGCCGTAGCTGCAAAGGCGGAGTTACGGGGGCTGATAGCACGGTGTGCGGCGAACATGACATCGTGCGAGAAGAGGCTCGGTCGTAAATTCTCGGAGAGGGGGCTGGCCTCCAAGGCGCTGGGCGAGCTTCAAGCTAATCTTACCGCCAAGGCCAACAAAGCGTATGAACTCTGGCGGGTGCTTCAAGAGTCTATCAAAGAGGTGGTGGCTTTTGATAAAGCTGCCACGTTCACTCGTGAGAGGGTCGAGGCTCATAAGGCCACCGAGAAAGAGCTTGAAGGACGGCTCGCTTCGTATCAGGCCCAGCAGGCTCAGGCGGAGGCCCGTCTTTTGGCGATCTTAAATCATGAGGCCGTGGCCCAACAAAAGCAGGATGAGCTGACCAAGCTGCTAAATCGCCCACTGGCTTGAAACATTTGTATTTTTTCCTTCCTTTTTTGTATATACCCATGGATGAGAGTATTTTCTTTTTGTTCTTTCAGGAATTGTACTTTGTATCCATTTTGGTTTATGAATAAAAGATACATTTTTCTCCTCGATGGTGTGTCTCTTTTATTGAATGTATTCTGCGGATAGTCTATCTTGATCTCTTTGCAGGGCAGCGATGGCTTAGGATTCAGGGTTAAGATCTGCCTCCTAAGACTTTTGGGCTTTATGAGCCGTGAGGGTCTCATAAAGAGTTTTTTCTCCCTACAGGTCGAGAGGATCCCGTAGGTGTGAGTTTTTCTAAAGAATCGTGAGGATTCTTAAGCGGGTTTTCCCTTGGGAGTCGTAAGGATCTCGCAAGAGAGTTTTCTTCTTTGCAGGTCGTGAGGACCCGTAAGTGCTGGATGCGGTCGTCCTTATCCGTATTTCACGGGGTCAGGGGTTGGTTTGGGATGGTTTTCAGGGTGTCGTAGTTTAAAGACATCGCGGTCAAGGTTAAGGATCTCATAGTCCGTGGATTTAAGGACTCCACAGTCCGATGTTAGTTTTAAGACATCACGGTCAAGGTTAAGGACCTCATAGTCCGTGGATTTAAGGACTCCACAGTCTGATATTAGTTTTAAGACATCACGGTCAAGGTTAAGGACCTCATAGTCCGTGGATTTAAGAACTCCACAGTCCGATGTTTGGTTGCAGGGACCCGTCACCTCTTTGAAGACGTTGAGGAATTACAACGCCAGGTATCAAAGGAGCGAAGAGATGTACCCTTAAACTAAGGTAGAATCAGTACAGAATCTGGCTGGTTGATCGTTAGTTTTAAGACATTATGGTCAAGGTTAAGGACATCATAGTCCGTGGATTTTAAGGACTCCACAGTCCGATATTTGCTCTGGATGCTTCACACGGGTTCACTGCCGTGCTTGGCGAGGACCAGGCTCCGCTCTGGGCGTTTTCTGCGGGGTCAAAGAGTGACATTATCCGCGTTCCACGAGACCAGGAATTTGCACTAGATGCTTCATACGGATTCACTGCCGTGTTCGGTGAGGACTAGGCTCCGCTCTGGATGCTTCACATGGGTTCACTGCCGTGTTCTGCGAGGACCAGGATCCGCTCTGGACGCTTTCCACGGGGTCAAAGAGTGACATTATCCGCGTTCCACGTAACCAGGAATTTGCTCTGGATGCTTCCCACGGGTTCACTGCCGTGTTCTGCGAGGACCAGGCTTCGCTCTGGACGTTTTCCACGGGGTCAAAGAGTGACGTTATCCGCGTTCCACGTAACCAGGAATTTTGTACTAGATGCTTCACACGGGTTCACTGCCGTGTTCGGCGAGGACTAGGCTCCGCTCTGGACGTTTTCCACGGGGTCAAAGAGTGACGTTATCCGCGTTCCACGTGACCAGGAATTTTGCACTAGATACTTCACACGGGTTCACTGCCGCGTTCGGCGAGGACTAGGCTCCGCTCTGGATGCTTCTCACGGGTTCACTGCCGTGCTCTGCGAGGACCAGGATCCGCTCTGGACGTTTTCCACGGGGTCAAAGAGTGACATTATCCGCGTTCCACGAGACCAGGAATTTGCTCTGGATACTTCCCACGGGTTCACTGCCGTGTTCTGCGAGGACCAGGCCCTGCTCTGGACGTTTTCCATGGGGTCAAAGAGTGACGTTATCCGTGTTCCACGTAACCAGAAATTTTGCACTAGATGCTTCACACGGGTTCACTGCCGTGTTCGGCGAGGACTAGGCTCCGCTCTGGACGTTTTCCACGGGGTCAAAGAGTGGCGTTATCCGCGTTCCACGTGACCAGGAATTTTGCACTAGATGCTTCACACGGGTTCACTGCCGTGTTCGGCGAGGACTAAGCTCCGCTCTGGATGCTTCACACGGGTTCACTGCCGTGCTCTGCGAGGACCAGGATCTGCTCTGGACGTTTTCCACGGGGTCAAAGAGTGACATTATCCGCGTTCCACGAGACCAGGAATTTTCTATGGATGCTTCCCACGGGTTCACAGAGTGACATTATCCGCGTTCCACGAGACCAGGAATTTGCTCTGGATGCTTCCCACGGGTTCACTGCTGTGTTCTGCGAGGACCAGGCTCTGCTCTGGACGTTTTCCACGGGGTCAAAGAGTGACGTTATCCGCGTTCCACGTAACCAGGAATTTTGTTGATTGTATCCGCATTTCACGGAGTTGGGATTCGACTCTCAGTCATCTGTGCGCCGTCGAGTCATGGAACTGGGAATTGCCGATGTTCCGCTTTGCTTAATATTGTGTCTGCTGTAAGGAGGCGGACGTTGAGATAGTCTCTAGGCTATCTGTGACTCATCGAGATTTGGCTTTCTTCTGATGAAACCTGGGAGAGGAGGAGTGCGATTCCTTCTTTGTTTGCGCCCCTAGATTGTATACAGGGATTGATGTAATATCACCTGTAGGGCGTAAATTTCATTTTTATTTTATTTTTTTTTCCCGCGATGCTCTATCATTTCAGCTTTATATCGTGAAGGTCGCGATTGCCCAATCATTTCGGCTATTTTTCGCGGTGCCCAATCATTTCGGCTATTTATTTTATTTTTACTCGCTGTTTTTTTTATTGCGAGTTGCCCAATCATTTCGGCTATTTCGTATGCATGTGTGGCTCGCTAGCCTTTTTGCTGCAAGCTTGGATTTTAGACATCGATTTCGGCATCAGCACCGCTGCAACTGGGATGTTGCCAGGAGCGAATCATCATTTGCCTCTGTCGATGTTGACCAAAGGTGGCTTAGCAAACAGGGTTAAGGGTCCCGTCGCCTAAGGCTTTTGACTTCATGAGCCGTAAGGGTCTCATAAAGGTATTTCTTCCTGCGAGTCGTGAGGATCTTGCAGGTGTGTTTTCTCCTTGGGAATCGTGAGAATTCCTAAGTGCATGTCCTCTTGCAAGTTGTAGGGATCTTACAAAAGGTTTTTTTTTCCTTATAAGTCAAGAGGACCTATAGGGGTTGTTTGCCATACGAACATATCCCTAGTCACGGACGGGACTTGGTTAGGGAAATGTTTATTCGCGCCCGTGGATTGTATACAAGGGTCAGTATCGAGCCACTTGTAGGGCAATACCGAAAGTTGTGGGGTTTGCTTAAGCACAGGTTTAGGTCTCTGTAACTTAAGACTTTCAAATCTTACGAGCCGTGAGGGTCCCATAAGAGAGTTCTCCTTACGAGTCGTGAGGATCTCGCAAGTGTATTTTCTCCTTAGGAATCGTGAGGATCCCTAAGTGTGTTGCTCCCTTGTGAGTCGTAAGGATCTCACGCGGGTGATTTCTCCTTACAAGGTCGAGGGGACCCTGTAAGTGTTTTTTAACGAGGTCGCTCCCTTTCGGGTTTTCACGAACACTCGCCGGTAGCCATGCTGTTTTTACTCACGGAGCCCTTTCGGGTTTTCATCCGTGCCCTTTTTTGCTTATGGACATACCGTTTTTATATATATATATATTTTTTATTATTATTTTTTTTCCATCTTGTCAGCCTGAAGATGCTGCGGTAGTAGTTTAAGGACGTTTCGGTCCGTCATTAGTTTAAGGACGTTTCGGTCCGCCATTAGTTTAAGGACGTTTCGGTCCGCCATTAAGGATGCTGGTTACTACCTAGAGTTCGGGCTTAGGAAGATAGCGAGCGGACATAATCGTCGTCATCTATCATTGACCTAGACCTTGACCTGTTAAGCGTAGTACTTCTTCAGGAAGCGACCGTTCACTGGCCTGAAAGGCCTTTCACCGTGCATATCCATGAGTAGATACGCTCCATCCTGGTAGACCTTGTCTATGATGTACGGGCCTTCAAAGTTTGGCTCGAATTTTCCCCGCTTGGCGCGATTTGGGATCATAGGTCTTTTGATAATTAGTACGAGTTCGCCTTGGCGGAACGTCCTCGGCCTGGTCAATCTTTCGTACGAGCGCGTCATCTTTGCTTTGTAAGCCTCCAGGTTTTGTTGCGCTATGAGCCGGGTTTCATTAAGGGCATCAAGCTCCTCAAGTCGAAGGTGAGCATTTTCTTCGTCCGTCGGCTCGTGATGGACTGCCACTCGTAGAGAGGGTAACTTTATCTCGAGGGGGAGTACTGCTTCTGTACCAAACACCAACGCGTATGGCGTTGTGTTCGTGGCCGTTTTAAACGTAGTTCGGTATGCCCAGAGAGCCTCCTGCAGTTTCTCGTGCCAGTCCTTATTTCGGGACACCGTTTTCTTCATGATCTTTGTCAAGGTCTTGTTGAAGGCCTCGGCGAGACCGTTAGCTCGCGGATTATAACCGAGGAGTACCTCCAGTCTATATTATGCTGTTGCGCAAAGCGGCTGATCTTGTGACTCCTGTAGGCAGGCCCGTTATTGGAGATGATTCGTCGAGGAGTCCCAAACCGGTAAATGACGTGCGTCTTGAAGAAATGGAGAATATTTTCTGTTTTCACTTCCCTTAATGGTACTGCTTCTGCCCATTTAGAAAAGTAATCAGTCGTCGCCAGGATTAAACGATGTTCCATGGATGACGCTGGTTCGATGGGGCCGATTATGTCAGTTCCCCACATTTCGAATGGCCAGCTAGCCACCGTTGGATGAAGTGGGTTTGGATGCTGGTGGATGAAGTCCCCATGAATTTGGCATGAGTGGCATTGCTTCGCATACTCGAGGCAATCCTGGATCATTGTGGGCCAATAATAACCCATTCGTTTGATCTTCAACTTCATCTTCGGGCCCGCTTGATGAGAACCGCAGAGTCCGTCGTGAACTTCCTGAACGACTCTTCTCGCTTCGTCGGGTCCCAGGCATCTCAACCATAGAGAGTCAAATGACCTCTTGTACAGAGTATTATTGACGAAGGCAAAAGACAGATCTCGTTTCATGAGCTGATGTCTTGAGTACGCATCTTCGGGCGTTCGACGGCATTTGAAGTAATCTATGAAGACTTCTCTCCAATCTTCGGTCGTTTCTTGGTCTTTTATTCGCATGGCCTTCTGCTCGGTCGCTTCCTTTTCCTCGGACGATTCCGGAGATATTTTTGCCGGAGCAAGAACCCGACGGCTTCGTACCACGATTCTTACATCATCGAGGTTCTCATCAGCTAGTTCTTTAGCGAGCTTGGCTAATGCATCCGCTTTGCTATTTTCGGCACGCGGTATGCTTTCCAAGGTGTAGGAGGGGATTTGGGTTAACAGTTGCTGCACTTTCTCGCCGTACTTCACCAGCTCTGGCTTGCATGTCTGGTAGTTGACGTTTACTTGACTAACGACCAGTTGAGAATCTCCATATATGAGGAGGTTTTCAATTCCCATGTCAATGGCGATCTCGAGGCCTGCTATCAAAGCTTCGTATTCGGCTTCGTTATTTGTCCTTGACTCTGTTAAGGAGAAAGCGAAGCGCATTATCCCTCCTTGTGGAGTTACAAAAATGAGTCCTACTCCCGATTTGATTATCGGGGTACTTTGTTTGCGCTTCTTCACGGAAGATGCTCCATCGAAATACAGCTCCCATTGGATATTACCGCCATCGATCGTATCAAACGCGTGTTCGTCTGGCTGTTCGCAATTCAAAGGAGAGTCGGCTGGTACCGGATGCTCGGCGAGAAAGTCGGCGATGGCCTGGCCTTTCACTGCCTTGAGAGGTTGATAAGTTATCGAGAACTCCATCAAGAGCAGGGCCCATTTAGCGAGTCGTCCCGTTAATATAGCCTTTGACATTGAATATTTAAGAGGGTCCACCTTCGATATGAGACGGACTTCATGCGCCAACGCATAGTGCCTGAGCTTGGTTATCGCAAAGATCAACGCCAGGCAGTGTTTTTCAATGGGGGAGTAGTTGCTTTCTGCCCCCAGTAGAACTCGACTCAGATAGTAGAGCGCTCTCTCCTTCCCTTGATCGTTCTCTTGTGCCCATAATGCGTCCAAGGAACCTTCGAGGGCTGTTGTATAAAGAATAAGGGGCTTTCCCTTAACCGGAGCAGCTAACACTGGCGGGTTCTGCAGGTATTGCTTGATCTCATCCAGCGCGCTCTGGCATTTTTGATTCCAGACGAATGGAGTTCCCTTCTTCATCAGGTGGTTGTAAGGACGACACTTGCCTGACAGGTTGGCGATAAACCACCGGATGTACGCGAGCTTCCCTTGGAGAGACCGCAACTGTTTGAGAGTTCTCGGCGGAGGCATTTCCATGATCGCCTTGATCTTGGATGGATCTATTTCGATACCTCGGTGTCGGATGATGAATCCCAGGAATTTACCCGAGAAAACTCCGAATGCGCATTTGAGGGGATTCATCTTCAAATTGTATAGCCGAAGGCGTTGAAATACGGTCTTCAGATGCTCGAGGTGTTCCTCATATGACTTGCTTTTCACTACGAGGTCATCGATATAACATTCGACGATCTCGTGTATAAGACCATCGAAGATCTTTGTCATGGCCCTCTGATAGGTGGCGCCGGCGTTCTTTAAACCAAAAGGCATGACTTTGTAGCCAAATATACCCAAAGGAGTCCGGAAAGCGGTGTGCTTCTGGTCTTCGGGGTGCATTTTTATCTGATTGTATCCTGATGAACCGTCCATGAAAGAGAAAACTTCATGAGTGGACGTATTGTCTATCATCAGTTCGGTGACCGGCACTGGGAAATCGTCCTTCGGGCAGGCTTTATTGAGATCTCGGAAGTCCACACATATACGTACTGTCCCATTTTTCTTCATCACCGGGACGATGTTGGCGACCCAGTCAGGATACTGTACCTCCTGGATAAACCCAGAATCGATCGGCTTCTTGACTTCGGCGTTAATGCTCATCTCAAGCTCGAGCCGCATTCTTCTCGGCGCCTGTTTGACTGGCTTAACGTCTGGGGATATCGCCAGTTTATGCACAGCAACTTTTGGATCTAGTCCCGGCATTTCAGAATAATTCCATGCGAAGCAATCTCTATGCTGCATAAGCACGTCTTTTAACTCAGCCACCCTTTCTTCAGATAGCAGCTCGCTGACGAACGTCGGTCGTGAGTCGTTCGTCGTTCCCAATTCAATCTTCTTGAGGTTATCTGCAGTAGTGTGTATTCCGTCCTCCAGCTCTTTTGGTGCTGGTGGAAACTCTGAGATCGCCTCGTCATTATTGTTTTCGAAGCACCAGGGAAAGTCATCCATACTCTCGGGATCTTCTTTTGATATCGTTATCATATGACAGGTACGAGCTCGCTTCCAAGACCGTCGTGGATCTGGTTCTGCTCTTATGGCTTTGGGTTCGTGCTTTCGCGGCGGCATTACCCTCCAGCTGTCGGATAGAGCAAATTTGCCTCGCTGGTATTGGTCTTCGACCCAGTCCTTGAAGGTGAAGCAGTCTTCGATAGGATGTCCTATGGCTTGGTGATAAGAGCAATAGTCCGGATGAGAGACCTCATTAGCTTACTCAGGGTGTTTAGATGCCGGAAGTGTAATCATTTGATGTTTCAAGGCAAGGTCAAGTATCTTCCGTGCTTTATCCTGAGGAAAAGAGTATGCCTGACTCATCTTCTTCATAAGGGACAAATCCGGACCGCTCGATTTCCGATCGCGTGACTTCTCGGCCCCGCTTTGTCTCTGTCGAACGCCTTTTCTGCTTTTCGACTTGTTTCTACCTCTGCGTCGGGCCTTTTGCACCACGGGTTGACAGGGAAGAGTATTTTCGTCTTTTGCAGTCTGTTGAAGAAGACGTTGCGTCCTGGCTTTCTCGTAGATGGCCATTTCGCGGTTATGGTCGTCCCGAGCCTTTTGACCTGCTTTCCTGATAAGCTCGTTCACTCATTCTTCAAATGATGGATTCGGGACTTCGATCGCGGGATGCAGTTCCGATGAGGGGTTGGCATTTTCTGACAAGGCGTCCTCTTCTTCATCGAAATTATATATGGCGTAACTACCGTGGACCCGTTCCCGTTTCCCGGCTCTCATGTATCCAAGTCCGAGCGTTTCCATTCTCCCGTTAGGCAATTTGCGCTGGGTCCCAGGGACACCCAAATCCTGTAATAGAATCGAGCTTGTCGGATAGTCTATTTTAAGGATACTCCTTGGCGCTTCAATAGTCTTTTCAACCCGTCTGTGTAGTATCTGGGCAAACGGATGGGTTGAAGCTTGTCAAGTGTAGAATCCGCGCCATGCCAAATCTCTTTCTCCGCTCTTGTTTCCGAGGATCGATAGAACAAGATCGCCTTTTCACCCTTTCGCCTGGGAGGGACGTAAAATGCCTGCAGGTCCTGCACATGGTAAGCTTCAAGCGCGTCAAGGTCTTTGTAGTGTTCCCGCGGCACCATGGTGATTTGCAAACTCTGATCATCGCTAGAGGATGCTTGTATTGACGGCCGACTGGAGAACACGGTATTAACCTCGTCTTCCGAGTCACTTCCGAAGATCAACATGGGGGCGGACGGTCCCGGGTTGTTACGTCGAGACGGACCATCATAATCTATCTTTTCTTCTTCTTCGGTATCGCTTCCGAAAACAAGGATGGTGGCGGCAGCTTTGTTCTCCGGCTTGCGACACCTTTCTGTATCCTCGAAGTCTGACAAAAAGTACTTTGCATCTTCGTATTTGCGGACTTCGTTCATGGAGAATGGGTTCAGCTCACCTGTTACGGTATACTCGAAACTATCCTTAAAGTACTTCATACACTGATGCTGTGTAGAAGGGATGATGTTGTACTCGTGTAACCAAGGACGACCGAGCAAGGCGTTGTAGCAGGTCTTGGCGTCAATGGCGTGAAACTTGATGTCCGTGACGAGTAGTCCGAAGCGTAATGTTAATATTACAGACCCAAGAGTTCTCGATGATTGGGAGTCGAACCCGGAGATGGTGATCTTGTCCCGAGTAAGGTGCTGGACGCTCATGCAAATTTCCTTTAACACCCGTACGTTGAGGAGATTAACGGAAGACCCATTGTCAACTAGGATTTTGCCTATCTTTATATCGTGGCAATATCCAGAGACGTATAGGGGATGGTTGTGGTCGCACGTCCCAAGGAGAAGGTCCTCATCATCGAACGTGACATCGGCTGTGTGTACTTCTTCTAGTTCATCCTTCATCCTTTCTTCGGCGAGGAAGGCTTGGAATTGTTCGGGCTCTTGCAGCGCCTTGATTAACGAATCTCTCGCTTCCTTTGATAACAGGAGGGCGTCGAGAATGCTGAGCTGCGAGGGTAGCTTTCTCAGGTGCGCTAGGATGTTGTAGTCCACCCTACTCTTCTTAGGCGGGTCTTTGGCAGTCAGCTCTTTCATAACTTGGTCGTCTAAGGTGATATCCTCAGCGACCTTTTCCTTTCCCTTATGCTTTCCAGTTGAGGGTCAGAGATTCTTTTCTGGAAGCGTGCGATTGCGCAGCTGAATGTTTTTACAGGGCTCTGGTTCTTCCTCTTTTCCTGAGGTGGACTCTTTAAAGAGGGGACTAAGAGCCATTTCATCGTCAGAGTCGCTCCCAAAGGTGAGAACCTGTGATCCTCCGGCATTGACCGTGCGACAATTGCCAACAATTCTTTTGTGTCCTTCGGTCGTACTTCTCTGCTCCCGACGAGTTCTGCGTTTCATTCGCTTAAAATGTTGCCGATGAGCCACGTATCCCTACCACCACATCTTAAAAGCGTCGCACTCCTCAGTAGGGTGCGAAATCTTCCGATGATATGCGCAATAATTAGGGTGTCTCTCCGCCCCATCGAACGCGTTTTCTCCCGAGGGTGGTAGCTTCATTCCCATCGACATGGCTTTGGCAAACCTTTTCTCGTCTTGAATATGTTTTTATCTGCGTCGGGTGTCTTTCGCTCTGGCGGGAGCGCTTCGACTCTTTCGTTTATTCGCCTGCGTTTGGCTCCTTCTGATGCGGCTATCTCACACTCCTGGTCGGCTTTACTTTTCAAACGAATCTCGTCTAGAAAGGCATCGATCATTGCTTCTGTTGGCCGCACAAGCTCCGGCTCAGGCTCTGCCCCCAGTTTCTTAGTGCCAGGAGTTTTGTCATTGTCTGTAAACGAGTGGGAGATAACATGACAACTCGCCACATAACCCTCGGATTCATCCGACGAGCTTTCTCCATCATCTTCCTCCCGAAAGACGTGGTTGAGGAACTCTTGCAGTGTGACGGGAGTCCGCGCCTTTTGATCGTATTCCTCCAGCACGTCAATCTGTTTCTGCAAATCCGTGCGCTTGTCTCCAGGCTTCACGGGCTTCTTGGCTTTCTTCTTCTTTTTCTTCGAAGATTTTGACGGTTGGGTGTGAGTACTTGGGCCATCACCACTGCTCTTTATAGTCGGACGCGGCTTCAGCATCCCTTCGATGATTTGAGGTTCAAGCAGGTTCTTCCATTCGACTGCTGGGTACGCATGAAGCTCACTCAACATCCTTTTGGTTTTAGCTGATAGCACGACCTCCCATGGAGCTTCCTCAATGAAAGAACAGGTTGCCCCCGGTGTATCCGCTTTCTTCGGAGTATGCGGCTGTGGCGGGTTCACCTTCCACTTCTCGGACAGCGCAAACTTACCCTGTAGGTATTGATCTTCAATCTATCCCTTGAAGACGAAGCAATCCTCAATCGGGTGGCTTACCGTTTCATGGTAAGGGCAATAATTGGGGTTATTCACCTCAGCGGGTTGCGGCGGCCGCCTCGGGTTTGGCAAGTTGATAAGCCTGTTGCGTATTGCCAGCTCAAATAGCCTCTTTTTCTTATCCCGCGGGAATGAGTAGGGGCGCTTCATTTTCTCGTTGTAATACCGCCGTCTTTCTTCCAGCTGATCTGCCAGCTTTGGGGCACTGGGTTGCTGTTGGGCGTTCGCAACGAAGGTTGCCTTCCCTTTACCCTTGTCATTCCGAGGTTCTGGCTTCGGGGGAGGCGGTCTGTGACCCATCTGGTCCATCTGGGCCAACTTGTCGATCAAAGCCTGGAACGTGGTTGGCTTAAAGAACATCATGAACTGGGAGATAGTTGCATGAGGGTCTAGGGTTCCCACGAACATGCCCACTGCTGGCGCTTCCTCAATGCGTTGTTCGCATTTCGACCATAAATTTCGCCAGCGTATAGCGTACTGGACCCACGTTTCGCCTGGTTTCACCCTGGCATTAATTAATGCTGTTATCGGAATGCGTTCGCTGGCGCTTGCGAATCACTGAGTGAATAGCAATTCCATTTCAGCGAACGTCTTGATGGAATCGTTCGGGAGTTCTGAATACCATTCGAACGCCGTTTCTGATAAGCTCCCCACGAACTGGCGAAGCAAGATCTTATCGTCGCCACCAGTGTTGCCACAAAGCGCCCTGAACTGGGCCACATGCTGATGGGGATTGCCTGTCCCCTTATAAACATGGAATTTTGGTATTGTGTAGCCCGGAGGGTATTTGATCTGATCATACCAGCCCGGATATGGTCTTCCTGTCCTGATAACTTGACCAGCTGCCTCAGTCGCCTGGTGAGCGCGTATCTGTTGGGCTATGTATTCGTCTAGGTCAGCCTTAGAGACTGTCTCTTTCTTAGCCGTTGACAGAGCGGGTGGGGGATTTGACGTTTCTCCCATGTCGTCTTCAAGAATGATTGGAGGATCTTCAATAGGGGTTCCTGTTGGATCATCATACCCACCATGTCTTGGAACAGAAGGGCCATTCGTTGTATATTGGCTGCTTATTCAGCAGCCTCTTTATCCTTCTTCTCCAGTATCCTACGAAGGAACTCAGCGTCAGTTTCTTCTTCCTGGCGTTGATCAGATGACACTTCGGGGCTTTCTTTCGGCCCAGTAAGTGCGGCCATCGCGGTCATCATTTCTTGGAGCTTCTGCTATTGCTCCTGAGCTTTGGTCACCGACCGTGTGAGCGGTCTATGCCCTGTAGACGCACGGCTATCTTCCTTCCCCAACGCCATGTATACAGTATGGGCCATCATGCCCCCAGACTTAGGGTGTCTGGGCTCAGCGCCTTTAGCTCTCTTCGCCGGCCCGGGGATCTTCTCCGGCCTCCTCTTTTTATGAGCAGTGGAAGTTGAGGGGACCGTTGAGGTGGGCACCCAGAAAGCTTTTCGTGGCTTAGCGTGATGACTGATTTCCTGTTGAATTTTCAGCTTCTTGTGCTGGCGGGAGAAATCTGGATCGATCACCGAGTCTCGGGTCTGCCGCCAGACCTTATAGATTTTGGAAGACAGCCGTTGAGGAAATTGGGGCTGTTCTGGCTTTATTTCCGCGGCCTTTTTCGGCGGAGGGGGAGACCTCTTTAGCGCCGCGATAGGAGAATTCCTACGCACCTTATTCAGCATCTCAAAGCTGTTCTTAGTTGGAACATCAGTATTGACTTCTGTCGTCGGGGCTGGAGGAGTTAGCCCAGAAGGGGAGTTGCCTCCGGCCTTCCTCACTCGGCGCCAGTAGCGACGTCGAGCGTGTCGTGCTGATGGAATCGGCTCGGTGAGGGCGATAGCCACGTCTTTCCCCCTGTGTAGGTGGGGGGTCGCTGCTGGCGTCAGCCTGTTAAAGACCGATGTCCTTTGGGTAGCAAGAGCGAAAGCTTGAACAGTTAATCTCGTAAAGACCGACTTTTGAGCAGGAGAAGCCGCCTTAACAACCTCAGGAGCAGGACTAGTTATTTTCTTAGGAGCAGCCTTCTCTGGGATTGTAGGCCCCATTGTGGGCCCACGGGAATTTTGGCCCAGTCTGGCGAAGACCGAGGAGCTGGAGTTGGACGACCCGTTGAGAGGGGCCGCATTAGCTGTAAGCCGATCAAAGACCGACTTCTTAGGAGCTTCCGGTGTTGGCACAGGAGCGATGAAGCTCATTGGCGGGAGCATGGTCCCGAAAAACAATCCTGTGGTGGCTTGAGTGACCTGTTCCACGGGCATTGTGAACAGCGAAGCGGCTTGGGGCCCGTAGGCTATACCTCCTGGCGAGGCGGAGCGCCGGTTGCAGTTGCAGTTGGAGCATTTCGCACAAGTGGAAGCCATTGATTCTTTGCTTTCTGCAATAAGCAAAACGCCAAATCTTAGTACCTTGAAACCCAAGGGCAACCCTTAGAGAACCGTGTTTGGTTCGCGAACACGACACACGAAGTGTGGAGTGGAAAGAGGAAAAGGTCCCACCGGGCGTGCCAGAATCTGTTCCCCACCGAAAGACGCGCAAGACGGACATTCTTGCATGAGATTCGGGGCAGATGCTAATTGGTGCTATCCGTCCACCTCTCCGAAGATGCCAAGTTGATTTATGGCATCATGTATCGAAGGTTTAAACGGATGCGGCCGATGTAGCAGACTTCGTCGGATTGCCCCTCGTTTGAAGGGTTTTTGATTGTGGGGACGCTCTTCCCTGCAGGCGCAAGCCCCAGCAGTTAATTACGCTACCGCATCGCTGTAGCAACTTTCTTCTTCTCCAGATGATCACTTCGTGTCGTGTGTGTTTGTTTTGTGTTTGGTTGCCCGTGGATTGTATACGGAGACTGAGTTATGTCGTCGCCCGTAGGGTGTGGACTAGTCCAAATCCGTATTATCTTAGATTTGGGTTTGGGGGTTTGGGTTTAAGGATACGTTAGTCTCGTTTGAGACTAAGATCGACTTAAACGTTTGTTAAGAATACGTCAGCCTAGTTTTTAGACTAAGATCAACTTAACGGGGTCGTTTAGATCCGACAAGAAAGCAATTAAGGAAGCCCTGTTGTTTAGTTTAGTGACATTGCGGTCGATAGGTAGTTTAAGGACATTGCGGTCCAATGTTAGTTTTAAGACGTTGCGGTCAAGGTTAAGGACGTCATAGTCCGTGGATTTAAGGACTCCATAGTCCAATGTTAGTTTTAAGACATCACGGTCAAGGTTAAGGACCTCATAGTCCGTTGTTAGTTTTAAGACATTCCGGTCAAGGTTAAGGACGTCATAGTCCGTGAATTTAAGGACCCCACAGTCCGTATCAATGTGTGGCCATCGGGACCCATCACCTCTTTGAAGACGTTGAGGAATTACAACGCCAAGTATCAAAGGAGTGAAGAGATGTACCCTTAAACCGAGGTAGATTAAATAATCTTTGGCCCAATTTGGAACCAAGACCAATTAATTATATTATGAGCCCATTGGCTCAGTTAAGTCTGAATTTAGGACTTATGGCCAGCTTGGGCTAAGTCCAATCACGTTTAGGATATGGGCCCTCTGTTGGTCCATTGAAGGAAAGGCTTTGCCTCTGGAAACTTAGCCAATTGGGCTAAAGATAGTGTTGAACACTAGAGACCAACAGTGTTGAACACTGGGAATAAGATTAACAAGTTAGTGTTAAACACTAAAAGATAATCAGTGTTGAACACTGGGAACAGAGTTTTCAAATTAGTGTTAAACACTAAGACAAATCATTGTTAAACAATAGGCACAAAGATTTCAAATTAGTGTTAAACACTAAGGAAATCAGTGTTAAACTCTGGGAGCAGAATTTTCCAAATTAGTGTTTGAACACTAAGAAAATCAGTGTTAAACACTGGAAATGGAGTTTTCAAACTAGTGTTAAACACTATGGAGATCAGTGTTAAACACTGGGAACAGAATTTTCCAAATTAGTGTTTGAACACTAAGAAAATCAGTGTTAAACACTGGAAATGAAGTTTTCAAACTAGTGTTAAACACTATGGAGATCAGTGTTAAACACTGGGAACAGATCATCAGTTTGATGCTAAATATTGTAAAAGAAGAGATCACGTGGGGGCACATGATGGCATTCAAAAGGTGGGGCCAGATCCCCTTCATTTTTTTCTACAGATAAGTGTTTAACACTTTTAATTCTGAAGGCCACCACGTGTGGGCACGTGATGGGGGCTCACGCTTTGATCTGTTAGGATGTTCATTAGGGGTCACGTGGTGACACGTGAGGGCGTCCCAGAGCGTCTTTTCTTTTGCTTTTTCTTTGCGCGCTTTGGGGGTCACGTGGAGCACGTGAGGCGTTGCCTCAAAGTTCTTCTCTATGGATCTTTACAGGGGTCACGTGACCCTGTTCCTTTGCTGTTTGCAGATTTGTTTATCTTTTTAAGAATTAAATTCTTCATAGGGTTAAACCCTAGCAATAAACTTTAGAGGAATTAAATTCATGTTTTCTTCTGAAGAATTATATTCTTAGATAGTGTTGAACTCTAGTTTCTTCTTTCTTAAGGGAATTAAATTCCTGTTATTTCGACAGATTTAAGTTCTTAACTAGGGTTAAACCCTGGTTCTGTTCATTTTGAAGGAATTAAATTCCTATAACATAGGGTTAAACCCTAATTTTATTTCAAAGGAATTAAATTTCTATAGTTCCATGAGAATTAAATTCTCAAACTTCCATTCCCTCCCTATGCTTTGGATCTGCATGGCAGGATCTCAACCCAATGAGAATTAAATTCTCAATTCATGGGGAGATGTGCACTTTGCAGATCCTCCACTAAAGAGAGAACTAAGTTCTTCTTTTTTAATATAAGAGTTAAACTCTTTTGAGAATTAAATTCTCCTTTGAAGCCTCTCCTTCCTTACCTAAGGTTTTCTTCTGCAGCAGATCAAATTCTTCCAAAGTCTCAAGGCTCTATTTCTTTTTTTTTTCTCTCTCCATGTCTCTCTTTTTTGTATATCTCTTGGCTCCTATTTATAGAAGAAGGAGCAGAATCAATTAATTTTAGTGAATCATTCATTGAGGGATTTGATTTGCATTCATCATTCATTTGGACCTTTGGATTATCAGGTGAATTTTATTCACCATTGGATTTTAAATCCAAAGATATTCATTTGTTATTTCGGTTAGATTTTAAGGGGAAATCTTTCCAAGTTCAAGATTTCTCCATGAATAGGTGATATTTAATCACCTTTAGATTTTTAATCCAATCGGTTCCAAATAATCAATTTCTTTTGGAAAGATTTGAATGCCTTTCAGAATTTAATTCTGCTAAAAAAAAGGCTTTTGAAAGCCGGTCACGTGTGGCCACGTGACCCTTGGTCACGTGTAGGCACGTGACCCCCTGGAACAAGCTTTCTTCTCCTTTCTGCGCTCTGTTTTCTGGCCGCTGTTCAACCGTCACGTGCCAACACGTGACCCCTGGTCACGTGTGAGCACGTGACCCTCTCTGGAGCCTTTTCTTTGATTTAATCGGGGAGCTGACTCTGCCTTTGCCGCTGCTTTTAAATGTCACGTGCCAACACGTGACTGCTGGTCACGTGCTAGACGCGATGCCTCCTCCGTAAGCTTTCCCGATTTTAAATCAGGAAACAGTCGCAGCGCTGAATTTTTTCGGTTTGGCCCCCGGCCAGTTAGTGCCGAACTCGTGGAGGATCCTCCTCGGGTTCTTGATCTGCCTGAAGTTACAGGCGGTTCCCTTCAGCCTCTCCCTTCTCGATTCTTCTCTCGTCTTCAAAAGTCACCCTGGTGGTCGAGCGGGCGACCCGAGATGGGTCTATCTCTCTTTCAGAAAGAGGCCGGGGGGCGCTGCCGGGACCGGGGTCGTGGCCTTGCCCTTTTCTATTCATGATTGGAAGAAGAAATTTTTCTTCGTTTCCCCTCCCGAGGGCGAGGACTGGCCCATGCCTACCAAGTGGTCGAGGGAGAAATGTTTGCCGGGGAACCAGTCCAATGACCCCGCCGCGGTGAGAGTGGCGTCGTGGGAGCCCATCCCCGACCTGACGTGCTGCTGTCTGAGAGGGTCCTGAGCTGGGCCAGGCTCAGCCCCATTGAGTTCGTCGGTAAGTTAGGCTTGCCTTTTGGCTTGTGTTTTGCTCGTGTCGCTGACTTGTTGGGTATTTGCTTTGTGCAGGATCCATGGACTTCAACTCGCTTAAAGCCTCCATGCGCCAGCCGAGGAAGGCTACGAAGGCTGGGGGGGCCAGCTCTTCTCGCGCGAAGCCCGCCCCGACTCCTACTGCTCCTGTGGTGGTGTCTAGTGAGCGTTTGGGGGCGGATCCCACCCCGGGTCCCAGCAGAGTGTCAGGCCGGAAGCGAGCCCTGGTTCTAGAGGACCCGGTCTCGGAGGAGGAGATCGGCTCTCCCTCGAAGCCGCTCAAGAGGAGTTCCCAGAGATCTTCCCGGGGCCGGTCCTCGCCGATCATGGTGGAGGAAGGGGGCCTCCGGTTCGCAGTGCCATCGGGGCTATCCGTTGCGGATAGCCTTCTGCATGAGATAGAGGCCTCGGCCGGGAGTAGAGTTCCCGGGGGGACCTTCAGGGCTCAGCTGGCGTCCATCGCCCAGGAGTCCGTGCAGGTAAGTGTTTAGTTCATTGTGAGATTCGGTGCCTCCTTCGTCTTTCTGATCTCTTTCGTATCTTCCAAGTTCTCCAGCACGTTGCCCTCGCCTTGCGTATGGAAGCCGAGGTGGTAGCCCCGGCGCTGGAGGCTGCGGGCCGACTCGCCTCGCTGGAAGAGAGCTCCAGGCGGGAGCTGGAGGCGGTGACGGCGAGGGTTGTCGCCTTGGAAGGCGAGGTGGAGGCCGGGAAACGGGAGGTAGCCCGGCACCGCGAGGCTGCCGTGACTACCGAGGCCAAGCTTGGGGATGCCCAGGTGCTTGCCGGCAACCTGAAGAGGACGGTGAAGACCCTCCGGAAGGAGCTTGGGGCAGTGGCCGAGGCGGCCAAGTCGGCCGAACTGCAGGCGGTGGAGAGTTATAAGAAGTCAAAAGACTTCTATGATGACCTGGCCGTGGCTACGACCCGCATCTGGCACAACGCCCTCGATGCCGTTAAGGCCCGGATGCCGGAGTTTGCCGACGGAGATCTCCGGGCCGAGTTCCCTCTCGCGGACGCCGATGAGCAGGGGGAAGAGGTTCCTGGCGAGAAAACCGCCGAGGACCCCGCGCGTCACGTAGTGGATGTCGAGGACCCTGAGGTCGCACCTGGCCCCGAAGTCTAGAGCCCCCGTCTTCCTCCTTTTATTTCTTTGTTTTTGGAATTTTGTAAGGCTGGGGAGCCCCAAAAAATACCCTTTGTAAAGCCTTTGTCTTTGGTAGCAATAAAATTTTTCTTTGGTTTTATCGAATCGCGCTCTACCATCTGTTTGTGAAGAATGCTCGTAAGATATCTCTTCTTGCACCGTTGTGTTTTCATGTCAGGTTGGCCATCTGTCTAGAGATCGTCCGTCGAGTTGATTTCGATCACTTGCCGACGAGCATGCCAAGCGCTGCCGAGGAGGTATCCCCATGGGCCCCGAAGTCGAGGGGAGATCGTTTTAGACCTGGATAGACTTGATGCCCCTCACTGGGGTCTCGGATCCTCTGCGGGTGATGGGCAGAGCGCTGTTCGCCGTATTTGTGCCGAGCGTGAGTGGGAGGCTGCTCGGTGGCCCCATGGGGGGTGCTATCTTTTGACTTCTGGCAATGCGAGCATCGACCACCAGCCGGAGATGACCGAGCAGGGTAGCTACTCGGTTGCCTCTTGCGAGGGCTTTGATCCTTCAGGACGGGGACCGAGCGGGGTTATCTCTCGGTGCTTCTTGGCGAGGACTTCGGTCCTTAGCGCGGGAGGGACTGTAGGAAGCCTGTCAAGGACCCTTGGCCGGGCAGGGTTTCTGCCCGGTGCCTCTTGGCGAGGGCTTTTGTCTTGACGGATAGCCGAGCGAGGGATCCTCAGGCTCGACTGCCTCTGGGAGGGCTTTCTGATCCCTGGCGTTGCGGTAGGGAAGCTACCCGCCAGGGACGACCGAGCAGGGTAGCTGCTCGGTTGCCTCTTGCGAGGGCTTTGATCCTTAGCGTTGGAGGGGCTGTAAGAAGCCCACTAAGGATGACCGGGCAGTGAAGCTGCGCGGTTGCCTCTTGGCGAGGGTTTTGACCTCTGGCGTCGTGGGTAGGCAACCACCATGCTGGGATGAACGAGCGGGGTAGCCGCTCGGGTGCCTCTTGTGAGGGCTCTGATCCCTGGCGTCGTAGGTAGGGAGCAACCAGCCGGAGTTGACCGAGCATGGCAGCTGCTCGGTTGCCCCTTGTGAGGGCCTTGATCATTCAGGACGGGGACCGAGCAGGTTACCACCCAGTGCCTCTTGGCGAGGACTTTGATCCCTGTCGGTTGTGGTAGGAAGCTACCAGCCGGGGATAGCAGAGCAAGGATCCGACTGCCTCTGGGAGGACTTTGGTCCTTAGCGCGAGAGGGGCTGTAAGAAGCCTACCAAGGACCCTTGGCCGGGCAGGGTTACTGCCCGATGCCTCTTGGCGAGGGCTTTTTTCCTGAAGGATAGCCGAGCGAGGGATCCTCGGGCTCGACTGCCTCTGGGAGGGCTTTCTGATCCCTGGCGTTGCGGTAGGGGAGCTACCCGCCAGGGATAGCCGAGCAGGGAAGCTGCTGAGCCGCCTCTAAAGAGGACTTTCTGGTCCCTGTCGTTGCGGTAGGGAAGCTACCCGCCAGGGATAGCCGAGCAGGGTAGCTGCTCGGCTGATTCTTCATGAGGTTTCGCCCGACCATTCAGTCGCAGGTATGGGGAACAGGAACGGTCGCGGCGATCGCACGCGCAGCATGCGCATTGAATGTGGGGAAGTGCCAGGGTCGCGTCGTTTCAATTCCGCCAGGGAAGGCTCGTTGATCGCCGCATGGCAGCGAATTTTTGGGTGAAGGCGGGCGACTGTTGAGTTCTGTTGGGACGCAGCGGGCTATATAAGGCTGAAGGAGCACTGGTCCTTCTTTTCTTCATAAACAGATCGTTGAGGATCCAAGACTTCCCCTTTACTATCCTCGATATCATCCATTTCGAAGACACATACCTCTATGACCAGAACTGCATTGAGGACACGGTGCAGTTGTTCTACGGGAGCATCGAAGACCACTTCGGCCGGCTGCTCCCCCGACGCTCCTCCCTGCTGCAGCTGCTGATGTACTCTATCTGGAGGGCATCACCGGGGCTTTACAACCCCTGTCCGAGCAGCTCTATGACGAGGCCGTGGGCAAGCTGCGGTTTCTGAGGCGCTTCGGCCTGATCTCCGTGAACCGGATGGCTCGCTCAGAGGTGCTCGTCCGCGAGTGCTACGAGCTAAGGCTCGGGATCAACGCGCGGGGGGAACCGGGGGTAGAGGTTGGACCTCGTGAGGCCCCGGCTGGCGGAGATCTTTACCGAGTATCATGAGCAGTGCTCCCTGCACCCCCTTCCTCCACTGTTGTAATTTCCTTTTCCTTTTTGCGTGTATGGCTGAGGAGCCCATAATACCTTTTGAATAAACAAGGTTTTTCCTTCTTTTTCGCAATGTTCCATTGATCTTTATTAAATTAGCAACAGACCCTAGGAAGAGTTTACATTGCCCTAAAAGAAAAGTACATGCTAGTAGACGACCTTATTGGCTCGGCCCGAGCTCCCTGGAGGATTGTTGGCCTCCGTGCTTGGCACAGGGTACGGGGCTCCTTGAGTTCCGTGCTGGCCGTCCGCCAAAACGAGCATGATCTGATCGATGGTCAGGTCAGCGGGAGGGCGATGCTGCTCCTGCTCGCGGTCGGCCTGCCGTTTGTCCCTCAAGTATGCGGCGAGGTGTCCCGATCGGATGAGCTCTTCGATATAGTCCCTGAGTTGCTTGCAATCCTCCGTGCCATGGCCCAGTGTCCGGTGGAAAGCGCAGTAAGGACCTTGGGTTCGCTTCGCGGCGTGACGCAGGATTGGAGGGAACTTGAAGAACCCCTCGTTCTGGGCCTCCTCTGGCAATACTGCGAGGGAGACGTTGAGTGGGGTATACTCCTGGAACTTTGGGTGATAGGGCTGCTTACGCTTCGGCCTCTCCTCCCGAGCCCTCTTCTTTTGGTCGGATCGTTCTACTCGGGGGAGGTTTGCGTTCACCTCGGATTCCAGCTGAACCTCGCGCTCGGTCCACGCCTTGACCTCGGCCATGGTCTTAGGTTATGCCAACGGAAAGGAGCGTAACCACTCCTTGTGCCTCAGACCAGATCTGAGCGCTGTGATGACGGTCTCGTCCCGGTGCTCGGGGACCTCGAGAAGGGCGTTGTAGAAGCGGGTGATGTAGGCCTTGAACGTCTCATTGTCCCCACTCTTAACCGTGAAGAGGTAGTCGACCGTGCACTTCTGCCAACGGTTCCCAACGAAGTGGCCGAGGAACTGAGTAGCCAGCTCATCGAAGGTCGAGATTGAGCGGGGCTCGACCCCCCGGAACCAGTCCCGACCTGCGCGGATGAGGGTGGCCGGGAAGGCCCTGCACTGGGCGGCGTCGGCGTGGTCTTGGAAGCTCACCCCCGCGGTGAAAGTGTCCAAATGGTCCTTCGGGTCGGTTTTCCCGTCGAACAGAGAGACCTTTGGGGGCTTGTTGCGTGAGGAGACGTAGACGACGAGCAATTCCTCGGTGAACGGCTTTGTGAGCGAATCGGAGGCGTACTTAGCCCTGTCGCTCGAGAGGTGAGCCTCCCGGCGCATGCCCTCGATCTTCTTCTCGAGGGCATCGAGTCGATCGTAGTATCCCGAGGAATCGGTGCCTTGGGATCCCTAGCCTCTGCTGCGGGTGACCTGCGTCTGGGAGCGGCCCCGGTTTCACTCGATGAGGTGCCTCAGATCCCCGGGCGAGGTGGTTCTCGAGCCGCCGAGGTGAACCCCTGCTGTGCGGCCCCGCCGAGGGAAGTGGTGTCGACCATGCCTGTGGATAGGCGAGGTGACTGACATCTCCTCAGGGGGATAAGGGTGGTGAGGAGGCTCGAGGCGAGGCGTTCTGGCGGCGGACCTTGGTGCGGAGCCGTGGGACGCCCAGCGGGCCTCAGGGAGTACCGGCCCGAGAGATCCGTTGCCAGGAGTCATAGCCTGCTGGTGGTTAGCCGTCCTGACGGGGGCAGAGCCTTCTGGAGGTGGTGGAGCGGCGATCTGGGGACCAGGCCCGGCCGCTTGGACGCGGACGAGCGCTTCTACGAGGGACTGTAGCCGATCTATCTGGCTGGCGAGGGCGTTGATGATGGTCGCTGGAGGAGGCTCATCCACGCCTTCGGTGAGGGGAAGGCGGCGGCTGGTACCGGGATCTTTAGGATGGTTGCTCGCCATGTGGACGGAGATCGGAAGGCCAACTTTGTTTTTGTGGAGTTTGCTTCCCACAGACGGCGCCAACTGATGGAGGTCATTTTTGGGTCTCCGTCAGATGTTGTCTTCCCTTGATCTCCCGGTGGATTTTGGTGGTGATCTTCTATTGCGTGTGGATCTCAATGGGTTTTTGTGAGATTGATGATTTGAGGAGTTTAGCGCCGAGTACCTGAAAAGAAGTCCCGGGGTGGTTTGGTACCACCGAGGACCCTCCGACGATCAAGTTAGTGCTAGATCCGAGCAGAATAACGGCTAAGTGGAATAAAAATGGCTTACCTGACCCCTCTGTGATGGGGGTATATATAGCGGCAGCGACACGCAGCAGTAGGCACGAGAATCTCGCCGGCCGTTACGCTCCCAACGTCACGTCCGCGTGAAGAGCGGATCACCCATTAATGGGGATCGTGATGGCGTGGAACGTGGGACGTTGCCGGCGGAGAATCTGCGCGTGGCGAGATTTGCGGAGAGGCGGTTACGCCTGCGAGTGGTGGGGTCGGTCGGTCGGAGGGGCAGAGGAAGACGGCTTCGGCCGGGGAGCCCGGAACCGAGCAAGAGGGTTGAGGATTTTTGGTCCTGTGGCAGCCCGGGGCGAGCCGAGGGGCCGAGGAGGCAAATTTGCAGGGGGTCCCGAGGAGGGTCAGCTTCTGCTTGCAGGTCGGGTACAAGGGTGGCCTGGTCAGCCTCTGTGGGCACTTCCTTCCGGGTCTTGAGACATGTCATCCGCCATGTGTCTTGATCTCGTATCGCCAGTATCGAGCATCATCACCGTAGGTGCAAGTCTTAGCCTTGAACATGCCCCTACGGACAAAAACTTGCCCCTACGGCGTAATGTGTAGGTCCTGTTGTCCCTACGGATTAGGCTGTAGGGACAAAAACTTATTTAATTTATCGGTTTATAAAATAAATTAGTTGTCTCTACGGATAAGTCTGTAGGGGCAACTATTTTCCCCTACGGATACGTGCGTAGGTCCTGATGTGTAGGGACAAAATATCAGGTATCCTAATATTTTGTCCCTACGGATACATGTGTAGTGGCATTTGTTTGCCCCTACGGACAACTCCGTAGGGACAAGTATAACCCCTATTACTGAAATCATAGGGGCAAAATATCAGGTATCCTGATATTTTGCCCCTACGGATAAATCAGTAAGGGCAAAGAAGGTCCCTACGGATTAATCCGTAGGGGTAATATTGGGCCCTACGGATTAATCCGTAGGTACATATTATCATTTTTTTTTAAAAAGGCTGCCTATTTTTGTCTCGCCCTGTGCACAATAATATATATATCATATATAAAATTAATTAACACGCAGAATATATATCGCAGTATTCATAATCACATCTCACGCATAATATACAAAAGAAATCAACAAAAGCAAAATATGATATCAATATAAACACGCTAACACCACCAATATCAATATCGTCCAAAATATATACAATATGTATCATATAAATCAATACATGTTTAAAATATAAGAATCAAAAAGCTACCCTAGCTCGGTCCAGCTCCACCTCTGATAAACGCCATAATCTGGCGCGCCTGCTTCTCGGATATACCCTGAGTCAATAAATCATGCAATGCAGAGTGTGCGGGAGTCTGAGCGGGCTGTGGAGCTGTAGGAGTGGTCTGCGCAACCGCCGCCGAGGCAGTGGCTTGCAGAGCCGCGGCTGCAGGAGTCTGAGCGGGCAGTGGAGCTATAGGAGCTGTCTGCGGAACCGCAGCCAAGGTAGTGGCTTGCGGAGCCGCAGCCGAAGGAGATGCATGTGGAGACTCGGCCGATGTACCCTGTCGAGTCTGGACCTACGTATGTAATAAACGAGTAAGAACTGTGTATTAGTCGAATTCGTATCATTATCAAGTTATTGCAAAACCCCAATCTATGTATACTTAGGGACTTAGGCCTCGTTTGGATATCTAGTTTGGAAAACCGTAGTTTATTTTAATTAGATATGTATGTATGATTAAGCAAAGCTAAGTCTACAACCAAATAAGCTCAGGCTACATACTAATATTGGATATGTTTCTATCTATAATATGGCATAATATTTTACTATTAAGTAGTATACATACCAACATCTCCTTCAACTCCTGAACGGTGGCCTTCAAGCTCTCCAGTTCTTGCTGGAAACGTCGCTCACTGGAGATGGAGGAAGTAACCGCTGGAGTGGAGTCCAACCTCATATGGGCCCTGCTAAGGCCCAGTCCCTGGCCTCTCTCCCAACCTCCGTGGTGCCCTCCGTGTGAGGCGTCCAAGACTGGGGTCAGCAGCATCGGATCGTTCTGTCCAGTAAAATCGATCCCCGATGCCTCGGCCTGCTCAACAACCCGCTCCTACACCCACATTAACCAGTAAAATATAAGTATATCATTTAAATTTGAACCTTTCAAAACTAAAATTTCAAATAGGGGTTGAATAAATATTAACACTTACGCAATACTCCTAGGTAGCGGCGTCAGGGTATCGAAGCTCGCCTGTGGCGGGATCTGTCGATGTGTCGTGGACGGTAAGATACGCGGACAACACGCTCGGTGTACCACCCTGCGCCAGGGTTTGAGCTCTCTGCAATATAAGAAAATAACTCTTAATATTAGATATATTAGAAAATAACTCTTAATATTACATTATATCACAAAGGCCGGTCTATTGTAATTTACCGATAACTCAATGGCACGAGTAATATTCCTCGAGCCACCTATATAAGTGGGGCGACCCCTCTTCGCCGACTTCCTATTCTCTTTATTTTGTTCGGCCTGTTTCTGCACAACACATTCACATTTAGTTTTCTAATTAAACAACACAAAAAAATAAATTATATACTAAACAATGAATTACATTTAAAATACATACCAGTTTGCGATGAGAGTCGAAATATTCGCACAATAGAGGCCATGTATCTACGTCGACTCTCGCAAAGGCCAGAGTAGATAGGAGGGCCGCTCTCTCTGCCTCGGGGATCGCCATCCACAGGGAACAGCAGTCGGTCTTCAGCTCATTTCTGTTGTATCGGACCTTCGTCCGCATGTTCTTCATCAGGCCATTGTACAGAGCGTGAAGATCGAGCACCCTCCCAGGGTGATCAGGGTCGGGTACAGGCTGAAAATCGTAATCCAACTGAAAATACAAAAAAAACATTGTTATTAGCTTGCAAGTGGTAATAATAAATATATTGGATAAATCAAATGAAAATATATATTAATACCCGAGCCTGATCCCAGAAGAGGGTGAATGAGCGCCGGTGCTGGTCGCCCCACTCAACGTGAAGTGGATAGTTCTTCACGAGCCGGCTCTCATCCCCCATATACCGGCCGAACTTCTCGGCATGATCGCCGGTATAGCGATAATCAGGGCTAAAAAAGAGGGGGAATGCTGCCTCCCCTCTAGCTCTGTCAGGCCTTAGCCTGTGGGACTGATTCGGGCCTCCAGTCCCCCTCTCGGGATGGGGAGGTCCTGCGTCTGCAAGAAATATCAAGACAATCAATATTAAGACAAAGTTGTATTAAGAAATCAAGGTTTAACGAAAATTGAAGTGTGATATATACCTCCGGTGACTAAAGCACGAGCCTGGACCTGGGCAGCAGCACGAGCGGGACGATAGTTCCTCCGGTGAGGAACAGCCCGTGACCCGGACGTGGACGCATCTCCAACTAGAAAATAAATATCGATAAAATTACATGGAGTTCATGTTTATTCTTAAGGGATATGTAAAATGAATAAATATTTTATATTTATTCATACAAACCTGCAGACTGAGCGGAGGGAATGGAAGTGACGGGAGTGGCCCCTGCACCAGACGAGGACGCACCACCTATAATTAGACAATTAAGTATCAGCTATATAAGTAATTGCAAAAAGAATGCGTATATCAATAATATAACATTCTAAATCAACATGTATACACTATAGGATATATAAACATACCGCAGGTATATGATATATAAACATACCTGGAGGTGCGGGAGTGGCCTTTGTCCCTGATGTAAGTACGTAAGAGCAGAAAAAATGTATGTATATTTATGATATAGCATTCTAAATCAATATACATGCACTATATGATATATGAACATACCTGAAGGTGCGGGAGTGGCCTCTGTCCCTGATGTGGACGCATCACCAACAGCTAGACAATCAAATATTGACAATATAAGTAATTTTGATATGAACATGCATGTATATCTATAATATTACATTCAAAATGAATATGCGTGCAATATACCTGGAGGTGTGGCAAAGTCTACACGGAAGGAGGCATCTGAAGGGGTCTCCGATCGGGGTGCAAGACCGGCCCTCTGAAGCTCCCTACACAGCTCTCCGGGCGAAAGAAATTACCGTCTTCTTCTTCTGCCGCATCACCATCTTCTCCTTCTTCTTCTGCCGTATTATCGTGTTCTCCTTCTTCTTCTGCCGTATTACTGCTTTCTTCTCCTTCCCTGTGATATTTCCAAGTTGTATAAAGTCTAGTAAAACCATATTTTACGATATGAAGCTCTGCCAATTCTACCTTCTGCCAGTACTTATTCCCACATCTATCGCATGGGCAGAGAATCTTCTCTATCAAGATCTTATTATGTGTGCGTGCAAATTCAATAAAAGCAGCAACTCCTGCGACAAACTTAGGTTGCATACGTTGTTGCCAATCCACATACATCCAGTCCTTAACTCTGACGTACTCATGAGCCATGTTAGACTGTATAACATATAAATTGTAGGTTATGATGACTATATTGAGAAATCTAAGAACGAGATGGTTACTGACAAAGGAGAAAATCCGTGTATATGCTTTGTGTGTGCATTTGTCGTTGAAAAGAATAAATTATCGATAATCAAAGTTAGATTTGAGGATACTCATGTATGAGAATATGAAAGTTTCATAATATCATCGAGTATCATATATTGGTTTTAACTTGAACATCTTGAATCACTCTCTAATGATACGTTTGTTGTGTATTTTTGTTTTATGTGTGTGTTTCGGCTATCGGAGGTAAGTCTTCTATCCCATTAAGAATGTATAAAGAGAACACCCATTCGCTTGTGCTTTCAACCGTTTCGAGTAAATTTCGGCAGCACCTCCCCGTTGTTTTCCAAGTTCACTGTAATAGAATAGATAATCATTTCAAAGCTGTGAAACAACGTTGAAATGAACATCTAATCTATCTTTGTACACGGAGAACCAGCGGAAAGGTACCGACGAAATATCTCGAAACGGATGAAAACACAAATGAATGAAGGTGTTTGCTTTATACATTCCTAACTTGTCCACACGGGACAAATCTATCGGTTATCATACGATTGAATCTTCTCGTCACATAGACTACACGACGGTTGTTAGTATCGAGCTATACCGTCCGATATTTAACAACCTTCGTATAGTTCTATGTCACGCCTAATATCGAACGTATGTGTTTCCCCCAATCAGAGCAAGGCTCTGTTTGAATTTCAAAAATTCAAATTTTCTGAAGCAACGCTTCAAAATCCCGTGCGCTGCGCACAACGCGCCACGTGTCAGAAGTTGATGCGTCAGCACAGCGTCCGAGGCAGTGCGTCCAATCAGAGCAAGGCTCTTTTAAAACAAAAAGTAAAGGAAGCAACGTTTCAGTTACGCAAGCACAACTGCGCAAGCGCTGCGCTGCGTGACACGTGTCTGCGCAAGCGCAGCTGTGCTGCGCGACACGTGTCTGCGCTGCGCGATACGTGTCTGCGCAAGCACAGCTGCGCAAGCGCTGCGCTGCGCGACACGTGTCTGCGCAGTTGCGCAAGCACAGCTGCGCAAGCGCTGCGCTGCGCGACACGTGTCACGCGCTGAGATGTTTGCGCAAAACAGAATTGAGATTTTAAAGAAATCTTTTCTGTTCTTATTAAAACAAGAAGATTTTCTTCTGTAAAACTGAGGCATTTGGATCAAAGATCCAACGGCGGGGAAAATTCCCCAAATCACTCAGAGAAAGATCTCTTTAACAAATTTAACTAATTTATGGTCACTATAAAAAGGACCCCAAACCTCAACTCAAGGGCATCAACATTTTTTTGTGAGAAATTAAACAGAGAGAACTCTGAAGAATTGGAGAGAAAACCTCAAGAACAAAAAAAAGGTAAAAACCTTTAGAAAAAGAGAAAATTCTCTAATGAACAGATCATTGATCTGAGAACAAGATCAAAGATCTCTAATGAAAAGAAAAATAAATAATAAACAGTGCCTTGCACTTCTTTTTATGAACCATTGGTTCTGAATCTAAAAGATTCTCAAGATAACAGTGCCTTGCACCTTTTATGAACCACTGGTTCTTTAAAAAACAAGAAAAAACTTGTTTTCTTTGATCTAAAATTGATCCAAAAGAATAAGAACAGTGCCCAGCACTTGCCAAAACTGCACTATTGCGCAAGCCGCCAGGAAGCGCCACGTGTCAGCAGTGCAACAGCGCAGCGCACTGACGCAGCGCACTGCGTTGTTGCGCTTGCGCTCACCAGAACGTGACACGTGTCACCTCCACGAGCGCTTGTGCTCATTAATTGGCGCAAAACGCCTGACAAGCCACGTGGAGCACTGTCAGAGTATTAAATGCAATGCATTATTAAAGGGCAGAGCCCAATCAAAGGTCTAATGGACCAAATAAAAGTACTGCACATTATTTTAAAAAGGCAGAGCCCAATTAAAAAGTCTACACAGACCAAAAATAATGCTATGCATTATTTAAAGGGCAGAGCCCAATTGAGAGGTCCAATGGACCAAAACAAATGCTCTGCATTATAATAAAAAGGGCAGAGCCCAGTCAAAATAGGCATAAATGGCCTGAAATAATGCTATGCATTATTTTAAAAAGGGGAAAGCCCAAACAAAGGCCTAACAGGCCAAATGCAAACAAAATGTGAACATTTTCAACTGGACTTAGCCCAATTTTGGCCGTAAGTCCTCAAATTAAATTGACTGAGCAAGGTTGCTCTCTTAAATCAATTTATATCCGGTTCGAGGGTACATCTCCGAGCTCCTCTGACACATGTCGTTGTAATCATTCAACGTCGTCAGAGAGGTGAAGGGTCCCGACGACCACACACATCAATATGGACTGTGGGGTCCTTAAACTCGTGGACCGAAACGTCCTTAAACTAATATTTACCCCGAAATAGGAATGGCGGACCGAAACGTTCTTAAACTAATGTTGGACCGCAATGTCCTTAAACTAATGTTGGACCGCAATGTCCCTAAACTACCTATGGACCCCTATGTCCCTAAACTGGAACATGGACCACCATGTCCCTAAACTGGAATATGGACCCCCATGTCCCTAAACTGGCAATGGACCGCAATGTCCTTAAACTACCTATGGACCACTACGTCCCTAAACTGGAACAATAGAGCCATCAAACGCTCTTTTGTTGGATCTAAACGATCCCGTTTAAGTTGATCTTAGCCTCAAATGTGGCTAACGTATCCTTAAACATTCAAACAGATTTTAGTCCCAAATTGGACTATAAGACCCCCAATCAACTTTGGTTCAAGGGTACATCTCCGAACTCCTCTGACACATGTCGTTGTAATCCTTCAACGTCATCAGAGAGGTGACGGGTCCCGACGGCCATATATTAAATGGACCACCATGTCCCTAAACTGGAAATGGATCTAGACGATCCCGTTAAGTAGATCTTAGTCTGGAAATTAGACTAACGTATCCTTAACAAACGTTTAAGTTGATCTTAGCCTAAATACGGCTAACGTATCCTTAAACCAAAACCCAAACCCAAATCTAAGTAAATACAGATTTGGACTAATCCACGTCCTACGGGCGACGACATCGCTTAGTCTCCGTATACAATCCACGGGCAACCACAAACAAAACAAACACACACGACACGAAGTGAAATTCTGGAGAAGGAGAAAGTTGTTACCGCGATGCGGTAGCGTAATTAACTGCAGGGGCTTCCGCCTGCAGGGAAGAGGGTCCCCAAAATCAAAAACCCCTCAAGCGAGGGGGAATCTGACGAAGTCTGCTACATCGGCCGCATCCGTCTAAACCTCCGATACACGGTGCCATAAATCAACTTGGCATCTTCGGAGAGGTAGACGGATAAAACTATATAACATCTGCCCCGAATCTCAGGCAAGACGTCTTCACGTCGTCGGCCGCCATTCGGAGGGGAACAGATTCTGGCACGCCCAGTGGGACCTTTTCCTCTTTCCACTCCACACTTCGTGTGTCGTCATCGCGAACCAATCGCGGTTTGTTAACGGTTTCCTTTGGATTTCAAGTTACTAAGATTTGGTCTTTTGCCTGGCGCAGAACTCAAGCATCAATGGCCTCTAACTGCACCAACTGCTCGAAGTGCCACTGCAACGGACTCTCCACCTCACCTGGAGGTGTAGCATATGGGCCCCAAGCGGCCTCCTTCCTCGCTCTGCCGGTAGAACAGGTGACCCAGGCCACCACCGGCCTGTTTTTCGGGACCATGATCCTACCGACAAGCTTCTCTATGCCAATACCTGCATCGGAAGTGAACAAGAAGTCAGTCTTCGACCGGCTCACGACTACGACGGCCCCTGCCAACGGGTCGCCCACTACCAAACCAACAGCCTCTGTCTTCGCCAGGCTAGATCAGAACTCTAAATTGGCTGTCCCAAGGAAGGCAATAACTGCTGCTCCAGAAGTCATCAAGGCGGCTTCCCCTGTCAAAGAGTCAGTCTTTTCAAGACTGACTATTCCTGCTACTGCCCCTGCTCGAGGATCTGTCTTCGACAGGTTGAATATCATCCCTCAAAAGACAACCTCAGTCTTTAAGAGGTTAACACCAGAGGCGCCTCATTCAGACAGGGGGTAAAAAGAAGCTGTCTCTATCTCCGAGCCAGTCCCAACGGCTCGTCATGCTCGACGTTGCCATTGGCGGCGAGTAAGGAAGGAAGGGGGTAACTCCCCCTCAGGGATAACTCCACCTACTCCAGTGGTGGAGGTCAACGCTGCTGTTCCAACTGGGAACAGATTTGAACTGCTAAGGAGGGTACGTAAGAACTCTCCAACCGCTACACTGAAAAGATCTCCTCCGCCGGTGGAGAGAGTTCCGGAAACAAAGCAAAAACAGACCCCTCAACGGCTGTCCTCAAAAATATACAAAGTTTGGCGAAGGGTTCGAGACTCCGTGATCGACCCAGATCACTCTCGTCAACAAAAGAAGACGAAGGTGCAAAAAGAAAAAGACCGTCCTATTAAACAGCAGGGGACAACGATCGATAGGGTGCCCACTGCAACGGCCCCTTCAACTTCAACGGCCCACAAAAGAAGGAGGCCGGAGAAAACCCCCACGCCGGCGATAAATATCAGAGGTGGTGAACCCAAACGCCCTAAATCAGGGGGCATTGTAGTTCATACCGTCTATGTGGCGTCTGGTAAAGAGGACAGTCGCATATCTACGGGTCATCGACCGCTTACGCGATCAGTGACCAAAGCGCAGGAGCAGCAGCAGAAGCTCCAAGAGATGATGAATGCTATGGCCGCACTTACAGGGCCAAAAGAAAACCCTGAAACGTCCTCGGATGAATGCCAGGAGGAAGAAACCGACGCCGAATTCCTTCGTCGAATATTGGAGAAGAAGGACAAAGAGGCTGCTGAACAAGCAGCCAACATACAGCGTATGGGCCTCATCTTCCAAGACATGATAGGGATGATGATACAACAAGATCCTCCGGCTGAAGATCCCCCGATCGTCCTTGAAGACGATAGGGGAGAGACGTCAAATCCTCCGCCAGCTCTATCAACAGCTAAAGAGGATACAATCTCCAAAGCTGATTTGGACGAGTACATAGCCCAGCAAATACGGGTTCATCATGCGACTGAAGCAGCTGGCCAGGTCATAAAAACGGGGCGGCCATATCCAAGTTGGTACGACCAAATCAAGTACCCGCCGGGCTACACAATTCCCAAGTTCCATGTCTACAAGGGGACGGGCAATCCTCACCAGTATGTTGCCCAGTTCAGGGCACTCTGCGGCAACACCGGCGCTGATGACAAGCTTTTGCTTCGCCAGTTTGTTGGAAGTTTATCAGATACAGCGTTCGAGTGGTACTCTGAGCTCCCGAACGACTCTATCAAAACCTTCGCGGAGATGGAGCTGTTGTTTACTCAGCGTTTTGCAAGCGCCAGTGAACGCATCCCGATGACGGCACTGATTAACGCCAGGGTAAAACCAGGCGAGACATGGGTCCAATATGCTATACGGTGGCGGAACTTATGGTCGAAGTGCGAGCAGCGCATTGAAGAAGCTCCCGCAGTGGGTATGTTTATGGGAACCCTTGACCCGCAAGCAACCATCTCACAATTTATGATGTTTTTCAAGCCGACTACCTTCCAGGCCTTGATTGACAAGCTAGCGCAAATGGATCAGATGGGCCATAAACCCCCTCTTCCAAAGCCGGATTCCCGAAATGACAAAGGGAAAGGAAAAGCGATCGTGGTCGCTAACGCTCAACAACAACCGAGCGACTCGAAGCCGGTTGTTCGTCAAAATAATATGTGTCCGTACGTAGCCCTTGAGGAGAGGCTAGGACGTTCTTACTCTTTTCCCCGCGATAAAACGAAAGGTTATTCGAGCTGGCGTTGCGCAACCGACTCATAAATCTGTCGGATCCAAAACGTCCGTTGCAACCAAGTGATGTCAATGAGCCCAACTACTATCCTTACCATCGAGTACTGGGCCATCCGATCGAAGATTGCTACGTTTTCAAAAATTGGCTTGAAAACCAGTACCGACAGGGCAAATTCGTGTTATCTGACAAATGGAAGGTGAATCACCCGCAGCCCCACACCTCTAAGGGGACGAATACGCCGGGGGAAACATGCTCCGTCGTTGAAGAAGCTCCTTGGGAGGTTGTATTATCAGCCAAGACAAAGAGGATGCTAAACGATCTTCAGACATGTCCAGCGATTAAGTGGAAGAACCCGTTGGAACCGCAGGTCATTGAGGGGATGTTGAAGCCACGTACAGCTCCAAAGACCGATGGTGGTGGCTCAAGCACTAGCAACCAACCGTCAAAATCTTTGAAGAAGAAGAAGAAGAAATCCAAGAAGCCTGTGAAGCCTGGCGACAAGCGCACAGACTTGCAAAAACAAATTGATGCGCTGGAGGAATACAACCAGAAAGCCCGGACTCCCATTACACTCCAAGAGTTTCTCAACCATGTCCTTCAAGAGGAAGATGAGGAAGGAAGTTCGTCGGATGAGTCTGAGGAATACGTGGCGAGCTGCCATATGATCTCCCATTCGCTGACGGACGATGAGGAGACTCCTTGCACTGAAGAGCTGGGGGCAGATCCTGAACCAAAAATTCTGGGGCCATCGGATGAAATGATTGACGCGTTCCTTAACGAAGCTTGATTGAAAAGTAAAGCTGATCGAGAACGCGAGACGGCTATATTTGAAAGGGCCAAGCGCCAGCGACTTGATGAAAGAGCTGAGACGCTCCCGCTGGAGCAAAATACCTCCACTACCGACAAAAGCAAATTCAAGATGAGGAAAATGTTTGCTAAGGCCATATCAATGGGCATGAAGCTACCATCCTCCGAAGGAAAAATTACTGGTGAAATAGAAATGCACCCCTCCTATTGCTTATATCATCGGAAGATTTCGCACCCCACCGAAGAGTGTAAAGCTTTCGATAGATGGTGGCAAGGATATGTTGCTCATCGACAACATTTTAAGCGGGAAAAGCGTAAAACTCATCGGGAGCGAGAAAATACGACCGAAGGGCTTAAAAGAACTACCGGCGATTGTCGCATGGTTAACACCGGCGGGTCACAGGTGCCTACATTCGGGAGCGATTCTGATGAGGAGCTGGAACTTGCCCCTCTCTTTAAAGAGTCCACTTCGGGAAAAGAAGAAGATCCGAAGATCTGCGAAAATATTCGGCTGCGGAATCGGACGCTGCCTGAAAAGAATCTCGGACCCTCAAACAGAAAAGATAAAGGGAAAGAAAAGGTATCTGAAGATATCGTCTTAGATGACCAAGTGGTGGAGGAGCTAAGTGCCAAGGACCCGCCGAAGAAGAATAAGGTGGATTACAACGTCTTAGCACATCTGAGGAAGCTGCCCTCACAACTCAGCATTCTTGACGCCCTTTTGTTATCAAAGGAGGCGAGAGATTCGTTGATCAAGGCACTACAAGATCCGGAACAATTCCAAGTGTTCCTGGCTGAGGACAAGATGAAGGATGAATTGGAGGAAGTGCACACGGCCGATGTCGCTTTTGGTGATGAAGACTTTCTCCTTGGGACGTGCGAACACAATCGCCCCCTCTATGTCTCAAGATACTGCCACGATATAAAGATAGGCAAAATCCTGATCGACAATGGATCCTCAGTTAACCTCCTCAATGTGCGGGTCTTAAAAGAAATCTACATGAGCGTCCAACACCTTGCTCGGGACAAGATCACCATCTCCGGGTTTGACTCCCAGTCATCAAGAACTCTTGGGTCTGTGATACTGACGCTACGCTTTGGGCTACTTGTCACGGACATTAAGTTCCACGTCATAGACGCCAAGACATGCTATAATGCTCTGCTCGGCCGACCATGGTTACACGAGTACAACGTCATCCCTTCTACACAACATCAGTGTATGAAATACGCCAAGGATGGTCTCGAGTATACCGTGGCAGGAGAACTGAATCCGTTTTCCTTGAACGAAGTCCGCAAATATGAAGATGCCAAATACTTCTTACCGGATTTCGAAGACACGGAAAGGTGTCACAAGCTGGACAACAAAGCTAACGCCACCATCCCTGTTTTCGGGAGTGATACCGAGGAGGAAGAAGAGATAGTGTATTCGGGTACGCCCCAACACAACAAGCCAGGACCGTCCACTCCTACGTTGATCTTTGGTAGCGACTCGGAAGATGAAGTCCATACTGTATTCCCTGCTCGACCTTCAATACAAACGTCCGTTGACGAAGAGCAAAGTTTACAAGTCGCCATGGTGCCGCTTAAACACCGTAAAGAACTGGATGCACTTGATATTTACAATGTAGAAGAGCTACAAACGTTCTATATCCCTCCCAGACGAGAAAGCGAAAAAGCAATTCTATTCTACCGCTCTGAAGAAACCAAAGTGGAGAAAGAAATCTGGCATGGCGTGGATCCTACGCTTGATAGGCTTCAGCCCATCCGTCTCCCTAGATATTATACAGAAGGTTTGAAGAGGCCGCTAAAACGCTAGGGGATATCCTTCAAGCAGACCGTTCGAAAAGCCAAGTTCTACAACAAAGTATGGAACGTTCCCGGGACTCAACGCAAACTGCCTAATGGGAGAATGGAAACAATCGGGCTTGGATACATCTGGTCAAAGAAACGAGAGCTACTACACGGTTGCTACGTCGTATACGACTTCGATGAAGAAGCGGATGCTCAATGGGAGGACGCTAATCCTGAACCAGTAAAAGCTCCAGACAAAAAAGTGCCCAGTCCGTCGTTCGAAGAACAAATGGACAAACTTATAAGGGAAGCTGGTCAAAAAGTCCGAGACGACCATAACCGCGAAATGGTCATCTACGAGAAAGCCAAAACGCAACGCCTCCTCCAACGGGCCGTGAAAGATGAAAATGCCGCTCCTTGTCAATCAGTTATAAAGAAGGCCCGACGCAGAGGCAGAAACAAGTCGAAACGCGAAAAAGACGCTCAATAGCAACGAAGCGGGGCTAAGAGACCATGCGAGCGAAAATCGAGCGGTTCCAATCTATCCCTCATGAGAAAAATGAGTCGAGCATACTCTTTTCCTCGAGACAAGACGAAGAAAATACTTGACCTCGCTTTAAAACATCAGATGCTTACACTTCCAGCGTCTAAACACCCCGAACAAACAGGCGAGGTCTCACACCCAGACTATTGCTCTTATCACCGAGTGATATGGCATCCTCTCGAGGACTGCTTCACCTTCAAGAATTGGGTTGAAGATCAGTACCAGCTTGGCAAGTTCGCTCTGTCCGACAACTGGAGGGTAGCGCCGCCACAGAAGCACGAACCCAAGGCCACGGAAGAAGAACCAGTTCCACATTGGGATTGGAAGCGAATTCGTACTTGTCACATGATAACAATGTCAAAAGAAGAGCCCGAGAACATGGATGACCTTCCCTGGTGCTTCGAAAATAGCAACGATGAAGTAATCTCAGAATTCCCACCAGCGCCAAAAGAGCTGGAAGATGGAATCCATACCACTGCAGATAACCTTAAGAAAATTGAGTTAGGAACGGCGAATGACCCGCGATCGACATTCATCAGCGAGCTGCTATCTGAAGAAAAGGTGGCTACGTTAAAGGACGTGCTTCTACAGCATAGGGATTACTTCGCGTGGAACTATTCCGAAATGCCGGGACTAGATCCAGAAATTGCTGTGCACAGATTGGCGATATCTCCGGACGTCAAACCAGTCAAACAGGCGCCGAGAAGAATGCGGCTCGAGCTTGAGATGAGTATCAATGCCGAGGTCAAGAAGCTGATTGACTCCGGCTTCATCCAGGAAGTTCAATACCCTGAATGGATCGCCAACATCGTCCCGGTGATGAAAAAAATGGGACAGTGCGCATATGCGTAGACTTCCGGGATCTTAATAAAGCCTGCCCGAAGGAAGATTTCCCAGTGCCAGTTACCGAACTGATGATAGACAATACGTCCACTCACGAGGTTTTCTCCTTCATGGACGGCTCGTCAGGGTATAATCAGATAAAGATGCATCCCGAAGACCAGAAGCACACCGCCTTCAGGACTCCTTTGGGTATATTCTGCTATAAGGTGATGCCCTTCGGTTTAAAGAATGCCGGTGCCACCTACCAAAGGGCCATGACGAAGATCTTCGATGACCTTATACACGAAATCGTCGAATGCTATATCGACGATCTCGTGGTTAAAAGTAAATCATACGAGGAACATCTCGAGCATCTGAAGACCGTATTTCGACGCCTTCGACAATACAACTTGAAGATGAACCCTCTTAAGTGTGCGTTCGGGGTTTCCTCGGGTAAATTCCTAGGATTCATCGTCCGACACCGGGGTATTGAGATAGATCCGTCAAAGATCAAGGCGATCATGGAAATGCCTCCGCCAAGGACTCTCAAACAGCTGCGGTCTCTCCAAGGGAAGCTCGTGTATATACGGCGATTTATAGCCAACCTTTCAGGAAAGTGTCTTCCTTACAGCCACCCGATGAAGAAGGGAACCCCGTTCGTCTGGGACCAAAAATGCCAAAGCGCGCTAGACGAAATCAAGCAATACCTGCAGAACCCGCCAGTGCTGGCTGCTCTGGTCAAGGGAAAGCTCCTCATTCTTTATACAACCGCTCTCGAAGGCTCCTTGGGCGCATTATGGGCACAAGAGAACGATCAAGGGAAGGAAAGAGCACTCTACTACTTAAGTCGAGTTCTGCTGGGGGCAGAAAGCAACTACTCCCCCATTGAAAAACACTGCCTGGCGTTGATCTTCGCGATAACAAAGCTCAGGCACTATGCGTTGGCGCATGAGGTCCGTCTCATTTCAAAGGTGGACCCCCTTAAATATTTGATGTCGAAGGCCATATTGACGGGACGACTCGCTAAATGGGCCCTGCTCTTGATGGAGTTCTCGATAACGTATCAACCTCTCAAGGCAGTGAAAGGCCAGGCCATCGCCGACTTCCTTGCTGAGCACCCGATACCTGCCGATTCTCCTCTGAATTGCGACCTTCCAGACGAGCATGCGTTTGATGTGATCGACGGTAATGATACCCGATGGGAGCTTTATTTCGATGGAGCATCTTCCGTGAAGAAGCGAAAACAAAGTACCCCTATAATCAAATCGGGGGTAGGCCTTATCTTCGTGACTCCACAAGGAGGGATAATGCGCTTCGCTTTCTCCTTAACAGAGCCGAGGACGAATAACGAAGCCGAATATGAAGCCTTGATAGCAGGTCTTGAGATCGCCATCGACATGGAAATTGAAAACCTCCCCATATATGGAGATTCCCAGCTGGTCGTTAGTCAAGTAAACGGCGACTATCAAACGTGCAAACCGGAGTTGGTGAAGTATGGTGAAAAGGTGCAACAACTGTTGACCCAAATTCCCTCCTATACTTTGGAAAGCATACCGCGTGCGGAAAACAGCAAAGCAGACGCGTTGGCCAAACTTGCTAAAGAACTGGTCGACGAAAACCTCGATGACGTAAGAATCGTGGTACAAAGCCGTCGGGTGCTTGCCCCAGCGGAAATATCTCCGGAATCACCCGAAGAGAAGGGAGCGACTGAGCAGACGACCTTGCAAATAGAAGACCGGGAAAAGGTTGAGGATTGGAGGGAAGTCTTCATAGACTACTTTAAGTCCCACTGAATGCCTGAAGAAGCATCCACAAGACATCAGCTCATGAAACGAGCTCTGTCTTTCGCATTCGTCAATGATACTCTGTACAAGAGGTCATTTGATTCTCTATGGCTGAGATGCTTAGGACCTGGCGAAGCGAAAAGGGTCGTCCAGGAAGTTCATGACGGACTCTGCGGTTCTCACCAAGCGGGCCCAAAGATGAAGTTGAAGATTAAACGGATGGGTGTCTACTGGCCCACGATGATCCAAGACTGCCTTGAATATGCGAAGCAGTGCCACTCGTGCCAAATTTATGGGGACTTCATCCACCAGCATCCGAATCCACTACATCCAACAGTGGCTAGCTGGCCTTTCGAAATGTGGGGAACTGATATAGTCGGCCCCATCGAATCAGCATCGTCTAGAGGACATCATTTCATCTTGGCGACGACTGACTACTTCTCCAAATGGGCAGAAGCAGTACCACTGAGGGAAGTGAAGACGGAGAATATCCTCCATTTCTTCAAGACGCACGTCATATATCGGTTTGGAACTCCGCGCCGGATCATCTCCGATAACGGGCAGCTTACAGAAGCCACAAGATCAGTCGCTTCGCGCAACAGCACAATATAGATTGGAGATATTCATCGGTTTATAATCCGCGAGCTAACGATCTAGCTGAAGCCTTCAACAAGACCCTGACAAAAATCATGAAGAAAACAGTGTCCCGAAATAAGAAAGACTGGCACGAGAGACTGAAAGAGGCTCTTTGGGCGTATCGAACTACGTTCAAGACGGCCACGAACACAACGCCGTACGCATTGGTGTTCGGTACAGAAGCAGTACTTCCCCTCGAGATAGAGCTACCCTCTCTACGAGTGGCGGTCCACTACGAGCTAACGGACGAAGAGAATGCTCACCTTCGGCTTGAGGAGCTTGATGCCCTCGATGAAACCTGACTCATAGCGCAACAAAATCTGGAGGCCTATAAAGCAAAGATGACGCGCTCATATGAAAGATTGACCCGACCAAGGACATTCCGCCAAGGCGAACTCGAGCTAGTGGTCAAAAGGCCTATGATCCCCAATCGCGCCAAGCGGGGAAAATTCGAGCCAAACTATGAAGGCCCGTACATCATAGATAAGGTCTACCAGGGTGGGGCCTATCTACTCATGGATATGCACGGTGAAAGGCCTTTCAGGCCGATAAACGGTTGCTTCCTAAAGAGATACTACGCTTAATGAGCCACAGCCTAGGTCAATGGTAGATGACGACGACTATGTCCGCTCTCTATCTTCTTAAGCTCAAGCTTTATAAGCAGTAGCCGGCCTTCTCCATGACGGACCGAAACGTCCTTAAACTAACGACGGACCGAAACGTCCTTAAACTAATACCGCAGCATCCGTAGGCTGACAAAAAAAATTATAATAAATAAATAAATAAATAAATAAAGACGGTATGTCCATAAGCAAAAAAGGGCACGGATGAAAACCCGAAAGGGCTCCGTGAGTAAAAACAGCAGGGCTACCGGCGAGTGTTCGTGAAAACCCGAAAGGGCGCGACCTCGTAAAAAAAAGAGAGAAGAAGAAAATAAAAAATATATATAAAATAAAAACGGTATGTCCATAAGCAGAAGGGGCACGAATGAAAACCCGAAAGGGCTCCGTGAGTAAAAACAGCAGGACTACCGGCGAGTGTTTGTGAAAACCCGAAAGGGCGCAACCTCGTTAAAAGACACTTATAAGGTCCTCTCGACCTTGTAAGGAGAAACCACCCACGTGAGATCCTTACGACTCACAAGGGAGCAACACACTTAGGGATCCCCACGATTCCTATGGAGAAAATACACTTACGAGATCCTCACGACTCGTAAGGAGAAATCTCTTATGGGACCCTCACGGCTCATAAGAGTTGAAAGTCCTAAGTTACAGAGACCTAAACCTGTGCTTAAGCAACCCCCACAACTTCCGATATTGCCCTACAAGTGGCTCAATACTGACTCTTGTATACAATCCACGGGCGCGAATAAACATTTCCCTAACCAAGATCCATCCGTGACTGGGGATATGTTCGCATGACCCTTGTAAGTCCTCTCGATTTACAAGGATAGAACCCTCCTGTAGGATCCTTACGACTTACAGAGAAACAAACACTTAAGAATCCTCACGATTCCTAAGGAGAAAATACACCTACAAGATCCTCACGACTTGTAGGGAGAAATACCTTTGTGAAACCCTTACGGCTCATGAAGTTAAAAGCCTTAGTTGACAGGACCTTAACCCTGTTCGCTAAGCCACCTTTGTTCGATATCGACAGAGGCAAATGATGATTCGCTCCTGGCAATATCCCTGTTGTAGCGGTGCTGATGCCGAAATCGATGTCTAATTTCAGGTTTGCGGCGAAAAGCCAGTAGGCCGCACATGCATATGAAATAGCCGAAATGATAGGGCAACTTGCAATAAAAAGCAGCAAGTAAAAACGTATGCATACGAAATAGCCGAAATGATTGGGCAACTCGCAATAAAAAAAAAGCAGCGAGTAAAATATAAAATAAATAGCCGAAATGATATGGCAACTTGCAATAAAAAGCAGCACGTAAAAACGTATGCATACGAAATAGCCGAAATGATTGGGCAACTCGCAATAAAAAAAAAGCAGCGAGTAATATATAAAATAAATAGCAGAAACGATTGGGCACCGCGAAAAATAGCCGAAATGATTGGGCAATCGCGACCTTCGCGATATAAAAGCTGCAATGATAGAGCATCGCGGAAATAAAACAAAAAAAAATGATAAAACTTTGGCCCTACAATTGAGATCACATCGATCCCTATACACAATCCAAGGGCGTAAACAAAGAGAGAACCATGCTCTCCCAACAGGCTCCGCCAGAAAGCGAAGCCAAATCTCGACGGTTCATCCCAACTCCAGAGAAACCAGTGTCTTCGGCAAATACCTCAACTCAGGGAAACAAACAATCCTTGACGAGAGCCTCCTGATCCGCGTCGACTCGCAGAGCAACCAGTGTCTCCGTGGGAAATTCTCGACTCGTTTCAACACCAGGGAAACAAATAATCCTTGGCGCTAGGGAAACAAATAATCCTTAGCAAATACCACAACTCAAGGAAACAAACAATCCTTGACGAGAGCCTCCTGATCCGCGTCGACTCGCAGAGCAACCAGTGCCTCCGTGGGAAATTCTCGACTCGTTTCAACACCAGGGAAACAAATAATCCTTGGCGCTAGGGAAACAAATAATCCTTAGCAAATACCTCAAATCGGGAAAACAAACAATCCTTGACGAGAGCCTCCTGATCCGCGTCGACTTGCAGAGCAACCAGTGCCTCCGTGGGAAATCCTCGACTCGTTTCAACACCAGGGAAACAAATAATCCTTGGCGCTAGGGAAACAAATAATCCTTAGCAAATACCTCAACTCAGGGAAACAAACAATCCTTGACGAGAGCCTCCTGATTCGCGTCGACTCGCAGAGCAACCAGTGCCTCCGTGGGAAATTCTCGACTCGTTTCAATACCAGGGAAACAAATAATCCTTGGCGCTAGGGAAACAAATAATCCTTAGCAAATACCTCAAATCGGGGAAACAAACAATCCTTGACGAGAGCCTCCTGATCCGCGTCGACTCGCAGAGCAACCAGTGCCTCCGTGGGAAATCCTCGACTCGTTTCAACACCAGGGAAACAAATAATCCTTGGTGCTAGGAAAACAAGTAATCCTTAGCAAATACCTCAACTCAAGGAAACAAACAATCCTTGACGAGAGCCTCCTGATTCGCGTCGACTCGCAGAGCAACCAGTGCCTCCGTGGGAAATTCTCGACTCGTTTCAACACCAGGGAAACAAATAATCCTTGGCGCTAGGGAAACAAATAATTCTTAGCAAATACCTCAAATCGGGGAAACAAACAATCCTTGACGAGAGCCTCCTGATCCGCGTCGACTCGCAGAGCAACCAATGCCTCCGTGGGAAATCCTCGACTCGTTTCAACACCAGGGAAACAAATAATCCTTGGCGCTAGGGAAACAAATAATCCTTAGCAAATACCTCAACTCAGGGAAACAAACAATCCTTGACGAGAGCCTCCTGATCCGCGTCGACTCACAGAGCAACCAGTGCCTCCGTGGGAAATTCTCGATTCGTTTCAATACCAGGGAAACAAATAATCCTTGGCAAATACCTCAACTCAGGGAAACAAACAATCCTTGACAAGAGCCTCCTGATTCGTGTCGGCTCGCAGAGAAACCAGTGTCTCCGCGGGAAAATTCCCGATTCGTCTCAACTTACAAGATGAAGCCTCAGGCAGCAGGGACTAAAAAACTTGCTTCCTAAACAATGGGACCCTGCAAGTCGATCTAAAATGGTCTCTTGCATACTATTTACGGGTCTCACTCTCCGAAGTCGAGTTCCGACAAGGAGAGAAACAACCGCTTACGGGTCCTTTCGACTCGTAAGAGGGAAAAATTCTCTTATGGGATCCTTACGAATCACAAGTGAAAACACACTTAGGAATCCTCACGGTTCCGAAGGAGAAAACCCACATACGAGATCCTCTCGATCCGTAGGGAGAAAAGTCTCTATGAGACCCTCACGGTTCATAGAGTTGAAAAGTCTTAGGCAGCAGATCTGAACCTGCGGCCTAAGCCATCGCTATCTCTCGGAAAAATCTAGATGCTTACCCTATTATCGGTCAAATGTGTTTATCAGGACAGTATGCTGATAATAAGAGAAAAGAAATAGCACAAGACATTGCAAAGAAAAATGTATATCTTTATTGAATGTAATCAAGTACAAGGTGAATCGCACAAAGGAATAAAGAATGGATACATCTTATTCGAAAAAGAAAATTTTTACAAGTATAGTGATACAAGGGTAGCTATTGGGAAGGAAGCGTCTTAAATAGCCCTATCAGTTGTTCGCGTACTTCCTTCCATGCCTTCTCCTGATCGGCCACCACCGCCAATTCCGCTTCCACTTGAGTCCGCTGCCGCAAGAAGGATGCAAGCTGCTCCCTAATGTCCTGCTGAGCTGCTTCGCGACCTTGGGCATCACGCTCGGCGGCATCGAGCTTTTGCTTCAGGTTTAGCCCACTTGAGATACGTTCCAGAAGGTCCTGGAAGATAGCCTTCACCTGGGCAGCGTTCGCCTCAACCTCAGCACGCAGACGAGCCGTCTCGTTTGAGGTCTCTTGGCATTCCCTCAGTCTTAAAGCCGCTTCTTGTTCCAAGTGACGGAAGTAAGAAGCGCTTTGCTCGATCCATGCTGCTCTTTGATTGTTTGCGGCTAAGGTCTCGGGAGCAGGGCGCATAAACTCCGATTGATGCAGGCGGACCTCGATTTCCCTGCAATGATTAACCCAAAGCTCGACGACGCCTCCATCATGGAAATTCACAAGCGCCGCCAACATCGGATTAACCTCCGCAGTGAAATCCACAGCAGATGGGGGAGCATCCGTGTCAAGCTCTTCGACGTATCCGCTCAGTATGCCCAAGCTCATTACGGTACCCTTTGAAGACGGACGTCTCAGGAAGGGACCTGCCGGCATTATAACGCGAGACTCAAAGGGCGCTATTGGAACGACAGCTGAAAAAACAAAATACGATTAGATGACGGTTCAAGGAATATGAAAAAGTCATCGATGGGATAGTTTACTATACCGGCGGTAGCAGGCGGCAAGGCCGGGAGAGCCGGTGGCACGATCAATCGTTCATCTCCTCCTTTGATTTGTAGCACTGCAATCAGGACAAGGGAGAGTCAGAAATAATTCCATCACCGAAAAAGAAAGATATCAGTCGGGAACTATACTCACCAGCGCCACCAGAGGGAGAAGCGAGTTCAGATGGGAAGGAGAAGTGTGGGAGCAACACTTGATATAGATGATCAAAGAGCACTCCTGAAAAGACATAACAATGCGACTTTAGTACACAAATTATACGTCTGGAAGGTAAGATTAATAAATTGCAAACCCATACCTTCCAACATCTTTGACGGTATGAGAGAGGGCTGAGAGGTGACCACCGCCAAGGCAGTAGTTGAAGGCGCTCCCTCGAGCAATGGCGCATCGGCACTGGCTGCACCTGCGTTACGAACAAATGTGAACTTGTCAGAAAAGATCGTAAAATAAAAGGGACAGTAACTTGGGATTTACCTGATGAGCTGCCGGCTGAAATGGAGGCGACTCCCTCCTCCATCGACATGAGGCCACCGCCCGTGGCCTCATCACCCGACTCAATGGGAACCGTTGTCGTGCTCGCAAGACCTGAAGACGGCGGGGGACCATAGGCGGGGAGGGCTATGACTGGAGCATTGCCAGATTCCTGAGAAGGAGCGGTTGGCTCGTCCTCAGGAATCGTGGCCACCTCACCCGCTACTCCCTCGGGTTCAGCAGTCACGGTTGTCTCGTCCACCGTCACCACAAGGTCATCAGCCTCAGGCACTCCGCCCGCTGCTACCTCGGGCTCAGCAACAACCGCTTGCTCAGGCATAGTGGGCATGACCGGTTCGTCAGCCACTATTTCGGGCCCAGCAATCCCAGCTGTGTCATCCGCCACCGACTCGGGCTCGACCAATGTCTCCCCCCTCAGCCCCTCAGGTTCGACAGTCTCCGCCTCCCCCTCGGTCGGACTTGGCCCTTTAAGATGAGATGCATAAAAAAACCGGCGGGTTTACAATTTTTACAAACAAAATTCTGAAAGAAGTATTACCTGAGGTGGACTTCTCGTTAGCCTCCCTATTGGCGCGAATCGCCTGTCTATGAGCTGTAGACAGGGCGACCGGGGACTCTTCTGATGGGGAATCGGCATGAGGAACGCTGTTTGGGCCCGCTCCCGTGGCCAAAGCAGCCCAGCGCGCCTTCGCCTCGCGCCTCAGCCGCTTCCTCTCTTCCCGGGCCGTTGAGACGGACCTCACCAGAGCATCTTTCATTGAAGCGTCCTCGTCCATGTACAGGGATGCCTCCAAATTCTTCAAGGCATCCCTCGTCGACTTGTCAAGTCGAGGCTCTTGCGGCAACCCCGACGAGACTGGAACTTCAGTAACAGGCTTGGGGAGGATCCCCGCATCAACTGGTGTAGCCCCTGCCAAGAAACAAAGGAAGAAAGTTAGGTTGACCATCGAAAAAGATAACGAAATCTTTTTTTTTTTAAAAAAAGGGGGTGGGACATACCGGCGCCCGCTAGAGCGCGTTTCTCCTCCTCCTCTTGGAAGGTTTTCAAAGAGGCAGCAATAGCTTCTTCGGTAGAGACACCTGTTGAAAATGGGAGAAAGTATTAGTTAAAAAAAATAATGATAAAAAGTGCGATAAAATGACGAAGAAAGCGGCTAATGGTTGCCTGACTCAGCGAGTTTACTTAACATCGCTTCGAGCCTCGCTGATCGCTCCGAAGCTGCAATAGCGGCCGTCAAATCGGTGTCTGCGGGGTCTACCAAGAATCCCTTATTGCTGCCATATTCACTTATTCCTTCGGTGAAAGGGGCCTCAGGCTCTAAACTGAGGATCGCGTCGAGGGAAAGGATCGACTTCTTCTTCTTTTGCCCGCCAGCTCTAGATGCACCTGGAATTGATTTGCGCTTGGCAGACACCTTGGGGCGGCGGGTCCCAATATCCGCTCCTGCGCCGGACTCTGGTGATATTACATTAACCGTCTTCGTGGGAGCACGGGGCGCCGGTGGTGCATTCACCATAGCAGGCAGCGGCAATCCACGCGGGGGGCTCAACACGCGTGGTCGATCGACTCCGGCATCTTTTAGTGGAGGAATGACCGGAATCCTTGGCTTCAAGGGGGCCTTGCGATCACTGCCAAGAGGCGCACCCCTACGGTCAACCAGCATGCGCTTCTCCGTTAAGATGACTGGGCCCATCGCATGCGCATACCAAGCCACATACGTGTTGAGCATCTTAGGGACACAGCTGGGTTCGCTGATAAAGAAATAGGAACCCGTGTTAAGCCGTGTGAAATGGTGCATTGCATTCTTTATCCCCTCTTGACTAACCACGGGCTTTTCCAAGAAAGCTTCCATCGGGATCCCTTGGTTGTAGCTCGATTGCTGAGCAAACCGGTGCGGTTGTACCTCATAAGGAGTGTTGTCTCATTCTGCCTAAACACTAGGTAGCCCGGCCGAATGGAGTAGAGGTGGAGGATTTCCCGAGCCTTCAATATGGAAGCCCCGTCCTTAAAATCATCGCGCAGTGGCACTACTGACTTAGTGGTCTCTGAGCCTATGGTTATGATCTTATCCACAAAGGAAACCTTCGCTCCGACCAGATGTAGACGAAGGAGCAGCCCCCTGGACTCCCGCGGGGGCGCAACCGCAATTGAAGCGCCAACCAACCGCATGACTCTCGGGAGTCTGCATTTCTCAAAGAACGGAGGAATCTTATGGGCGCCGAACACCCCTTGCATGTGCATCTCCATCCAGGAGGTGAAATAGTGCATCGGGAAGTTAGCGGGCTGCACCCCAGGCTCACTAGCGTCCGCCGCTACGCTAAGTCCATTATAAAGGTAAGCCAGCCCGGCGATTCCTACCGATAACTGCAAACCAGCCACCATCTGATGCGCTGGGTAAAAGACGGAGGGCCGCATGTGGCGCGGGTGCATGGGGAGCGCAAAGCTGCATAGCCACAAGCCCAAGAACCCAATAAAAAAGGTCTCCTCATCCATGCCCGGGACGGCGATTTCTGAGAAAGGGACGATGGCAGCGCCGGGGAGATAAAAATCCCTTTGATCATTCTCCGATACGGGTCGGCGGTTCAAGCCGAAACCGAAAGGGTCATCGAGCTGGGCGAACTTCTCACTTCGCTCTGATAGGAACTCCGGGCGAATGAAGCGGGCAATAAAATCTGCGAAACTGACGTCCCGGTCGCCCGATTCTAGATGGAGTCCTTCATAGATCTCCAACACCTTCACCAAGCCCGGATACTGATGCTGAATGGCGTTCTCCGGAGTCAGGTCAAACACCAGCGGCTTGGTGGCAAAGACGTATTCGTCAGGAGGGAGCAACTCCTCGTAATGCTCCCCCCTCATCGGCAGACCCGAGAGTTCGGCAAACTCCTCCAAAGAAATAGAGACCTCCCTATCCGTCATCAAGAAAGTGTGGGTGGGGATATTCCATTGCTCGATAAAAGCTTTAATCCACCACGTTGGATGGGAAGGATATTCGAAGAGCGAAACGTAGATGGCCGAATACAAACCGATCTTCGTCAAATGAGTCCTTTTAGCCGATAAGATGTACCGAGCCCACTGCAAATATCCAGCGGGCGATCGCGGGACCAATCCAATGTTGTAAGCCTGTCCCCAAGGGCGTGCTTCACCCTGACAGATTCGCCTTCCTAGAATGTCTATTGCCGGCGGTGGCTGCACAGGAATAGCGCCAATTGCAGGCTAGAGGAGGTCATCCGAATTCCAATTCTTAACCTCCACGGCATACTTCACCGGGGGTTTGTCCGCATAGGGGATCGTAATTATGGGCTCAGACGGCGTGGCGGAACTGAAGCTGCGACGACCCTGGATAATTTCATTGTACCACCTTCCCCACAAGTGAAGGTTTTTGTGCTCGGGGTCATGATCCTTAATAAGAGCGAGCGCCACCCGGTCCACTGGTGCATGGGGAAACCCTCCCTCCGAACGAACAAATGGGAAAGACAAGTTGGCAGACATGTTTCCTGTAGAAAGACAAAAACAACCGTTAGTGTTCCAACGCTTGGCATTTTAAAATCTTACACCACACTGCAATGCAGTGGGTAGGGGACCAAAGGGGGACCCACAAAATCTGGATGACGGTGCATCATTTAATAAGACAATCCCATCATTAGATGAGACTGTCAATTAATGAAAAGATCCCCAAGAGAATATCCTCATTGATGGGGAGTCCCTAGAGACAAAGAGAAAATCTACTCTTTTAGAGAAAAGCTCTGTCACAGAGTGACATTTGTCAAACTCTGGTCTCAAAGGGATAAAGTTTATTTTAAAAAAAGAGCCTAGCTCTATAATAATGATGGAAAAATCCATCAGAAAGGAAATTTTAACTCCTAAAAGATTAAAAATTTGGGATCTTAAAGATCCATGAAAACCTTTAGAAGTTCTCCATGTTCAGATCTAAAAGATCTACATTTGATCTCTGAGCAAAGATCAGTTCATGGGTTAAAACCCATGAACAAGATCTCTATAGATCTGTAGATTTTTGAGAGCAAGGCTCTATTAATGAGACCCCAAAAGGGTTTTCTTTAGATCAAAAGATCTATGTGAGCAAGGCTCTGTTAATTAAACTTAATTTAATTTAATTTAAAAAATATTTTACCTAAGATGGTGCTAGGTTCTGAACTTTGAAAGTTCTTAAAAAAAACAAGATCAAGGCTCTAAAAGTTCTTAAGCAAGAGCAAGGCTCTGGGATTCAAGATTCAAGAAAACGGTGGAATTTACCAAGGACCAAGGGTCCTATTTATACGCGCATGCGCCTCTTCAACTTACCCCTTTTGATCCAACGGCCAGGATCTTGCCACCGCTGCACTCACGTGCGCGCCACGTGAGCGCAACGGTGGAGGGGCATTTGTTTCCCCCAATCAGAGCAAGGCTCTGTTTGAATTTCAAAAATTCAAATTTTCTGAAGCAACGCTTCAAAATTCCGTGCGCTGCGCGCAACGCGCCACGTGTCAGAAGTTGATGCGTCAGCACAGCGTCCGAGGCAGTGCGTCCAATCAGAGCAAGGCACTTTTAAAACAAAAAGTAAAGGAAGCAACGTTTCAGTTGCGCAAACGCTGCGCTGAGTGACACGTGTCTGCGCAGCTGCGCAAGCACAACTGCGCAAACGCTGCGCTGCGCGACACGTGTCTGCGCAGCTGCGCAAGCACAGCTGCGCAAGCGCTGCGCTGCACGACACGTGTCTGCGCAGCTGCGCAAGCACAGCTGCGCTGCGCGACACGTGTCACGCGCTGAGACGTTTGCGCAAAACAGAATTGAGATTTTAAAGAAATCTTTTCTGTTCTTGTTAAAACAAGAAGATTTTCTTCTGTAAAACAGAGGCCTTTGGATCAAAGATCCAACGGTAGGGAAAATTCCCCAAATCACTCAGAGAAAGATCTCTTTAACAAATTTAACTAATTTATGGGCACTATAAAAAGGACCCCAAACCTCAACTCAAGGGCATCAATATTTTTTTGTGAGAAATTAAACAGAAAGAACTCTGAAGAATTGGAGAGAAAACCTCAAGAACAAAAAAATAAGGTAAAAACCTTTAGAAAAAGAGAAAATTCTCTAATGAACAGATCATTGATCTGAGAACAAGATTAAAGATCTCTAATGAAAAGAAAAATAAATAATAAACAGTGCCTTGCACTTCTTTTTATGAACCATTGGTTCTGAATCTAAAAGATTCTCAAGATAACAGTGCCTTGCACCTTTTATGAACCACTGGTTCTTTAAAAAACAAGAAAAAACTTGTTTTCTTTGATCTAAAATTGATCCAAAAGAATAAGAACAGTGCCCAGCACTTGCCAAAACTGCACTATTGCACAAGCCGCCAGGAAGTGCCACGTGTCAGCAGTACAGCGCACTGCGCTGTTGCGCTTGCGCTCACCAGAACGTGACGCGTGTCACCTCCACGAGCGCTTGCGCTCATTAATTGGCGCAAAATGCCTGACAAACCACGTGGGGCACTGTCAGAGTATTAAATGCAATGCATTATTAAAGGGCAGAGCCCAATCAAAGGTCTAATGGACCAAATAAAAGTACTGCACATTATTTTAAAAAGGCAGAGCCCAATTAAAAAGTCTAAACAGACCAAAAATAATGCTATGCATTATTTAAAGGGCAGAGCCCAATTGAGAGGTCCAATGGACCAAAACAAATGCTCTGCATTATAATAAAAAGGGCAGGGCCCAGTCAAAATAGGCATAAATGGCCTGAAGTAATGCTATGCATTATTTTAAAAAGGGGAAAGCCCAAACAAAGGCCTAACAGGCCAAATGCAAACAAAATGTGAACATTTTCAACTGGACTTAGCCCAATTTTGGCCGTAAGTCCTCAAATTAAATTGACTGAGCAAGCTTGCACTCTTAAATCAATTTATATCCAGTTCGAGGGTACATCTCCGAGCTCCTCTGACACATGTCGTTGTAATCATTCAACGTCGTCAGAGAGGTGACGGGTCCCGACGACCACACACATCAATATGGACTGCGGGGTCCTTAAACTCTTGGACCGAAACGTCCTTAAACTAGTATTTACCCCGAAATGGGAATGGCGGACCGAAACGTCCTTAAACTAATGTTGGGCCGAAACGTCCTTAAACTAATAATGGACCGTCACGTCCCTAAACTGGAATATGGACCGAAACGTTCTTAAACTAATAATGGACCGTCACGTCCCTAAACTGGCAATGGACCGCAATGTCCTTAAACTGGCAATGGACCGCAATGTCCCTAAACTGGAACATGGACCACCATGTCCCTAAACTGGAACATGGACCACCATGTCCCTAAACTGGCAATGGACCGCAATGTCCTTAAACTACCTATGGACCACTACGTCCCAAAACTGGAACAATAGAGCCCTCAAACGCTCTTTTGTTGGATCTCAACGATCCCGTTTAAGTTGATCTTAGCCTCAAATGTGGCTAACGTATCCTTAAACATTCAAACAGATTTTAGTCCCAAATTGGACTATAAGACCCCCAATCAACTTTGGTTCAAGGGTACATCTCCGAACTCCTCTGACACATGTCGTTGTAATCCTTCAACGTCGTCAGAGAGGTGACGGGTCCCGACGGCCATATATTAAATGGACCACCATGTCCCTAAACTGGAAATGGATCTAGACGATCCCGTTAAGTAGATCTTAGTCTGGAAATTAGACTAACGTATCCTTAACAAACGTTTAAGTTGATCTTAGCCTAAATACGGCTAACGTATCCTTAAACCAAAACCCAAACCCAAATCTAAGTAAATACGGATTTGGACTAATCCACGTCCTACGGGCGACGACATCGCTTAGTCTCCGTATACAATCCACGGGCAACCACAAACAAAACAAACACACACGACACGAAGTGAAATTCTGGAGAAGGAGAAAGTTATTACCGCGATGCGGTAGCGTAATTAACTGCAGGGGGTTGCGCCTGCAGGGAAGAGCGTCCCCACAATCAAAAACCCCTCAAGTGAGGGGGAAGCTGACGAAGTCTGCTACATCGGCCGCATCCGTCTAAACCTCCGATACACGGTGCCATAAATCAACTTGGCATCTTCGGAGAGGTAGACGGATAAAACTATATAGTATCTGCCCCGAATCTCAGGCAAGACGTCTTCACGTCGTCGGCCGCCATTCGGAGGGGAACAGTATGTTAACCGATAGACGGGGACTAAGTGGCGCTTTGAGTTTCATATAAGAGTATCGATGAGAATATGAAAGTTTCATATTATCATCGAGTATCATATATTGGTTTTAACTTGAACATTTAACATGAATAGGTTTTACGTTTACGTTTCGTTATTAAGGGTTCGAAATTTCAAGTTTCAGGTAAATTTTTCTTGCGTTTACGGTAAAGTTGTACGTTTACATTATCATCGAGTATCCTACTGCAGTGAGCTATTGTATCCTACTAAATAAACTAGTGCATGTTTCCTGATTTAAAATCAGGAAAACTTATGGAGGAGGCATCACGTGCTAGCACGTGACCAGCGGTCACGTGTTGACACGTGACATTTAAAAGAAGCGGCAAAAGGCAGATTCGCTCCCTGTTTAAATCAAAGAAAAGGCTCCAGAAAAGGTCACGTGCTCACACGTGACCAGGGGTCACGTGTTGGCACGTGACGGCTGAGCAGCGGCCAGAGAACAGAGCGCAAAAGGAGAAGAAAGGCCCGTTCCAGGGGTCACGTGCCTACACGTGTCCAGGGGTCACGTGGCCACACGTGACCGGCTTTAAAAGCCTCTTTATTTAACAGAATTAAATTCCGAAAGCATTCAAATCTTTCCAAAAGAGAATGATTATTTGGAACCGTTGGATTAAAGATCTAAAGGTGATTAAATGTCACATATTTATGGAAAAATCTTGAACTTGGAAAGATTTCCCCTTAAAATCTTAACTGAAATAACAAAGGGATATCTTTGGATTTGAAATCCAATGGTGAATAAAATTCACCTAATAATCCAAAGGTCCAGATGAATGATAAATATAAATCAAATCTCTCAATAAACAAATCAAATCTTTCAATTGAAGATTCACTAAAACTGATTGATTTTCTTCCTTCTCCTATAAATAGGAGCCAAGAAAAAAGGAGAGAGAGGCATACAGAAGGAGAGAGGCATACAGAAAGAGAGGGATATACAGAAGGAGAGAGATATACAGAAGGGGAGAGAGAGAGAGAGAGAGAAAGAGAGCCTTGAGATTTTGGGAAGAATTTGATCCTCTGCAAAAGAAAACCTTAGGTAAGAAGGGAGAGGCTTAAAAAGGAGAATTTAATTCTCAAAGAGTTTAACTCTTATACAAAAAGAAGAACTTAGTTCTTTCTCTAGCAGAGCATCTGCAAAGTGCACATCTCCCCATGAATTGAGAATTTAATTCTCATTGGGTTGAAATCCTGCCATGCAGATCCAAAGCATAAAAGGGGAATGGAAGTTTGAGAATTTAATTCTCACAGAACTATAGGAATTTAATTCCTTTGGGATGAAATTAGTGTTTAACCCTATGATTATGGGAAATTAATTCCTTCAAAATGGACAGATCCAGGGTTTAACCCTAATTAAGAACTTAATCCTATTAAAATAGCAGAAATTTAATTCCCTTACAAAAAAAAGAAAGAAGAAGAAATTAGGGTTTCACCCTATGCCAGAATTCAATTCTTTACATACATGAGGAATTTAATTCCTACAGAAAAGAAATCAGGGTTTAACCCTATCTAAGAATATAATTCTTCAGAAGAAAACAGGAATTTAATTCCTCTAAATTTTATTGCTAGGGTTTAACCCTATGAAGAATTTAAGTCTTAAAAAAGATAAACACATCTTCAAACAGGCAAAGAAATAGGGTCACGTGCTACCACGTGACCCATGTAAAGATCCATAGAGAAGAACTTCCAGGCAACGCCTCACGTGCCCCCACGTGACCCCTTGGCAGAAGCTCTAACAGACAAACATTTAAATGCCCATCACGTGACAGCACGTGATGCTCCAAAGTATGCAATACTTCTAGCAGAATAAAATGAATTAAGGGCGCTCTCACGTGCTACCACGTGACCCCTCTCGCCTTAGTGTTTAACACTAAAGTTGAAACCTCTATATCCAGTTTTCAACACTGATTTTCTTAGTGTTTAAACACTAATTTGGAAAACTCTATTTACAGTATTTAACACTGACTTTCTTAGTGTTGAACACCAACTTGGAAGACCCTGTTTCCAGTGTTTAACACTGATCTGCCTTAGTGTTAAACACTAATTTGAAATCTCCATTGCCATTGTTTAACACTGATTTGCTTTAGGGTATAAACACAAATTTGAAAGCCCTGTTGCTAGTGTTTAACACTAACTATCTCTTAGTGTTAAACACTAACTTGTCAATCTCACTCCCAGTGTTCAACACTGTTGGTCTTTAGTGTTTAACACTGACTTTAGCCCAATTGGCTCAGTCTCTAGAGGCAAAGCCTCCCCTTCAATGGACCAACAGAAAGCCAATATTCTAAACATGATTGGACTTAGCCCAAGCTGGCCATAAGTCCTCAATTCAAACTTAACTGGGCTAATGGGCTCATAACATAATTAATTGGTCTTGGTCCCAGATTGGGCCAAAGACTATTTAATCTATCTTGGTTTAAGGGTACATCTCTTCACTCCTTTGATACTTGGCGTTGTAATTCCTCAACGTCTTCAAAGAGGTGACGGGTCCCGATGACCACATATTGATACGGACTGTGGGGTCCTTAAACTCATGGACTATGAGGTCCTTAACCTTGACCGGGATGTCTTAAAACTAACGACGGACTGTGGGGTCCTTAAACTCATGGATTATGAGGTCCTTAACCTTGACCGGGATGTCTTAAAACTAACGACGGACTGTGGAGTCCTTAAATCCATGGACTATGAGGTCCTTAACCTTGACCGTGATGTCTTATAACTAACATTGGACTGTGGAGACCTTAAATCCACGGACTATGAGGTCCTTAACCTTGACCGTGATGTCTTAAAACTAACATTGGACTGTGGAGTCCTTAAATCCACGGACTACGACGTCCTTAACCTCGACCGCAACGTCTTAAAACTAACACTGGACCGCAATGTCCTTAAACTACCTATCGACCGCAACGTCACTAAACTAAACAGCAGGGCTCCCCTAATTTCTCTCTTGTCGGATCTAAACGATCCCGTTATGTTGATCTTAGTCTAAAAACTAGGCTGACGTATCCTTAACAAACGTTTAAGTTGATCTTAGTCTCAAAAGAGACTAACGTATCCTTAAACACAACCCCCTAAACCCAAATCTAAGAAAGATACGGATTTGGACTAGTCCACGCCCTACGGGCGACAGCATAACTCAGTCTCCGTATACAATCCACGGGCAACCAAACACAAAACAAACACCCACGACACGAAGTGATCATTTGGAGAAGGAGAAAGTTGATACCGCGATGCGGTAGCGTAATTAACTGCAGGGGCTTGCGCCTGCAGGGAAGAGCGTCCCCACAATCAAAAACCCCTCACGCGAGGGGGAATCTGACGAAGTCTGCTACATCGGACGCATCCGTTTAAACCTTTGATACATGGCGCCATAAATCAACTTGGCATCTTCGGAGAGGTAGACGGATAGCACCAATTAGTATCTGTCCCGAATCTCAGGCGAGACGTCATGTCGCGCCGTCTTTCGGAGGGGAACAGGTTCTGGCACGCCCGGTGGGACCTTTTCCTCTTTCCACTCCACACTTCGTGTGTCGTGTTCGCGAACCAAACACGGCTCGCTAATGGTTGCCCTTGGGTTTCAAGGTACTAAGATTTGGCGTTTTGCTTATTGCAGAAAGCAAAGAATCAATGGCTTCCACTTGTGCGAAATGCTCCAACTGCAACTGCAACCGGCGCTCCGCCTCACCAGGAGGTATAGCCTACGGGCCCCAAGCTGCTTCGCTGTTCACAATGCCCGTGGAACAGGTCACTCAAGCCACCACCGGGTTGTTTTTCGGGACCATGCTCCCGCCAACGAGCTTCACCGCTCCTGTGCTGACACCGGAAGATCCCAAGAAGTCGGTCTTTGATCGGCTTACACCTACCGCGGCCCCTCTCAACGGGTCGCCCAACACCAGCGCCTTGATCTTCTCCAGACTGGGCCAGAACTCCTGTGGACCCGCAATGGGGCCTACAATCCCAGAGAAGGCTGCTCCTAAGAAAGTAACCAGTCCTGCTCCTGAAGTCGCCAAGGCGGCTTCTTCTGCCAAAAAGTCGGTCTTTACAAGATTGGTTGTTCCAGCTCCCGCTCCTGCTACCCAAAGGACATCGGTCTTTAACAGGCTGACACCAGCAGCGACCCCCCACCTACACAGGGGGCAAGACGAGGCTATCGCCCTCACCAAGCCGATGCCATCAGCACGACACGCTCGACGTCGCTACTGGCGCCGAGTGAGGAAGGCCGGAGGCAACTCCCCTTCTGGGCTAACTCCTCCAGCCCCGATGACAGAAATTAATGCTGCTGTTCCAACTAAGAACAGCTTTGAGATGCTGAATAAGGTGCGTAGGAATTCTCCTACCGCGGCGTTAAAGAGGTCTCCCCCTCCGCTGAAAAAGGCCGCGGAAATAAAGCCAGAACAGCCCCAATCTCCTCAACGGCTGTCTTCCAAAATCTATAAAGTCTGGCGGCAGACCCGAGACTCGGTGATCGATCCAAATTTCTCCCGCCAGCACAAGAAGCTGAAAATTCAACAGGAAGTCAGTCATCACGCTAAGCCACGAAAAGCTGTCTGGGTGCCTACCTCAACGGTCCCCTCAACTTCCACTGCTCATAAAAAGAGGAGGCCGGAGAAGATCCCTGGGCCTGCGACGAGAGCTAAAGGCGCTGAGCCCAGACACCCTAAGTCTAGGGGCATGATGGTCCATACTGTATACATGGCGTCGGGGAAGGAAGATAGCCTTGCGTCTACAGGGCATAGACCGCTTACGCGGTCGGTGACCAAAGCTCAGGAGCAACAGCAAAAGCTCCAAGAAATGATGACCGCGATGGCCGCACTTACTGGGCCGAAAGAAAGCCCCGAAGCGTCATCTGATCAACGCCAGGAGTAAGAAACTGACGCTGAGTTCCTTCGTAGGATACCGAAGAAGAAGGATAAAGAGGCCGCTGAAGAAGCAGCCAATATACAACGAATGGCCCTCCTGTTCCAGGACATGGTGGGTATGATGATTCAACAAGAGCCCCCTACTGAAGATCCTCCAATCATTCTTGAAGACGACATGGGAGAAACGTCAAATCCTCCACCCGCTATGTCAACAGCCAAGGAGGAGACAATCTCCAAGGCTGACCTGGACGAATACATAGCCCAACAGATACGCGTTCACCAGGCGACTGAGGCAGCTGGTCAAGTTGTGAGGACAGGAAAACCATATCCGAGCTGGTATGACCAGATCAAATACCCGTCGGGCTACACAATACCAAAATTCCATGTCTATAAGGGGACAGGCAATCCCCATCAGCATGTGGCCCAGTTCAGGGCGCTTTGTGGCAACACTGGTGGCGACGATAAGCTCTTGCTTCTCCAATTCGTCGGCAGCTTATCAGAAATAGCGTTCGAGTGGTATTCTGAGCTCCCGAATGATTCTGTCAAGACGTTTGCCGAAATGGAGTTGCTATTCACTCAGCGATTTGCAAGCGCCAGCGAACGTACCCCTATAACGGCATTGATTAACGCCAGGGTGAAACCAGGTGAGACGTGGGTCCAGTACGCTATACGCTGGCGAAACTTATGGTCGAAATGCGAACAACGCATTGAGGAAGCGCCCGTGATGGGCATGTTCGTGGGCACCCTAGACCCTCATGCAACTATTTCACAGTTCATGATGTTCTTCAAACCAACCATGTTCCAGGCTTTGATCGACAAGCTAGCCCAGATGGACCAGATGGGTCACAGACCATCTCCCCCAAAACCGGAACCTCGGAACGACAAGGGTAAAGGGAAAGAAACTTTCGTTGCGAACGCTCAGCAGCAACCCAGTGCCTCGAAGCTGGCGGATCAACTGGAAGAAAGACGGCGGTATTACAATGAGAAAATGAAGCGCCCCTACTCATTCCCACGGGATAAGACGAAGAGGCTATTTGAGCTGGCAATACGCAACAGGCTTATCAACTTGTCAAACCCAAGACGACCGCCGCAATCCAGTGAGGTGAATAACCCCAATTACTGCCCTTACCATCAAACGGTAAGCCATCCGATTGAGGATTGCTTCGTCTTCAAAGGATGGATTGAAGATCAATACCTACAGGGTAAGTTTGCGCTGTCCGAGAAGTGGAAGGTGAACCCGCCACAACCTCACACTGCTAAGAAGATGGACACACCGGGGGCAACTTGTTCTTTCATTGAAGAAGCTCCATGGGAAATCGTGCTTTCAGCAGAAACCAAGAGGATGCTGAACGATCTTAAAACATGCCAGGCGATCAGGTGGAAGAACCCGCTGGAACCCCAGATCATTGAAGGGATGTTGAAGCCGCGCCCAACTCCGAAGATCAGTGGTGATGGCCCAAGCACTCACAACCAGCCGTCGAAATCTTCAAAGAAAAAGAAGAAGAAATCTAAAAAGCCCGTGAAGCCTGGCAACGAGCGTACGGACTTGCAGAAACAAATTGACGCGCTGGAAGAATACAATCAGAAGGCACGGACTCCCATCACACTCCAAGAGTTTCTCAACCACGTCTTCCAAGAGAAAGATGAGGGGGAGAGTTCGTCGGATGAATCCGAGGGATACGTGGCGAGTTGTAATGTGATCTCCCACTCGTTTATGGACGATGAAAAAACTCCTGGCACTAAGAAACTGGGGGCAGGGCCTGAACCGGAGCTTGTGTGTCCAACAGACGAAATGATCGACGCCTTTCTAGACGAGATTCGTTTGAAAAGTAAAGCCGACCAAGAGCGTGGGATGGCCGCATCAGAAGGAGCCAAAAGCAGGCGATTAAACGAAAGAGTGGAGGTACTCCCGCCAGATCGAAAGGCACCCGACACGGATAAAAACATATTCAAAACGAGGAAAAGGTTTGCCAAAGCCATGTCAATGGGAATGAAATTACCACCCTCGGAAGGAAACACGCTCGATGGGGCGGAGAGGCACCCTAATTACTGCTCATATCGTCGGAAGATTTCACACTCCACTGAGGAGTGCGACGTTTTTAAGACATGGGGATATGTTGCTCATCGGCAGCATTTTAAGCGAATGAAACGCAGAACTCGTCGGGAGCAGAGAAGTACGACCAAAGGACACAAAAGAATTAGTGGAAATTGTCGCACGGTCAACGCCGGAGGATCACAGGTTCTCACCTTTGGGAGCGACTCTGACGAAGAAATGGCTCTTAGCCCCCTCTTTAAAGAGTTCACCTCGGGAAAAGAGGAAGAATCAGGAGCCTGCGAAAACATTCAGCTGCGCAATCGCATGCTTCCGGAAAAGAATCTCGGACCCGCAACTAGAAAAGATAAGGGAAAGGAAAAGGTCGCTGAGGATATCACCTTAGATGACCAAGTTATGAAAGAGCTGACTGCCAAGGATCCGCCTAAGAAGAGTAGGGTGGACTACAACATCCTAGCGCACCTTAGGAAGCTACCCTCGCAGCTCAGCATTCTCGACGCCCTCCTGTTATCAAAGGAAGCGAGAGATTCATTAATCAAGGCGCTACAAGAGTCCGAACAATTCCAAGCCTTCCTCGCCGAAGAAAGAATGAAGGATGAACTGGAAGAAGTGCACACGGCCGATATCACTTTCGGTGACGAAGACCTGCTCCTTGGGACGTGCGACCACAACCGTCCCCTATACGTCTCTGGATATTGCCACGATATAAAGATAGGCAAAATCTTGGTTGACAATGGGTTTTCCGTTAATCTCCTCAACGTGCGGGTGTTAATGGAAATTTGCATGAGCGTCCAGCACCTTGCTCGGGACAAGATCACCATCTCCGGGTTCGACTCCCAATCATCGAGAACTCTTGGGTCTGTGATATTGACGCTACGCTTTGGGCTACTCGTCACGGACATTAAGTTTCACGTCATAGATGCCAAGACATGTTACAACGCTCTGCTCGGCCGGCCTTGGTTACACGAGTACAACATCATTCCTTCTACGCAACATCAGTGTATGAAGTATTTCAAGGATGGTCTCGAGTATACCGTAACAGGTGAGCTAAACCCATTCTCCGTGAACGAAGTCCGCAAATACGAAGATACAAAGTACTTTTTGCCAGATTTCGAGGATACAGAGAGATGTCGCAAACCAGAGAACAAAGCCGCTGCCACCATTCCTGTTTTCGGGAGTGATACCGAAGAAGAAGAAGAGATAGTTTACTCTGGGCCGTCTCGACGCAACGACCCAGGGCCGTTTTGATCTTCGGAAGTGACTCAGAAGATGAGGTTAATATCATATTTTCCAGTCGGCCGCCAATACAAGAATTCCCTGGTGATGATCAGAGTTTACAAATCACCAAGATTCCGCGGGAGCACTACAAGGATCTTGACGCGCTTGAAGCTCACAACGTGCAAGACCTGCAGACGTTTTACGTCCCTCCCAAGCGAAAAGGCGAAAAGGCGATCCTATTCTACCGGTCCACGGAAACAAGAGTCGAGAAAGAAATCTGGCATGGCGCGGATTCTACACTTGACAGGCTCCAACCCATCCGTTTGCCAAGATATTACACAAACGGATTGAAAAGGCTATTGAAGCGCCAAGGGGTACCCTTAAAACAAACTACTCGACAAGCTCGATTCTATAACAGGATTTGGGATGTCCCTGGGACTCAGCGCAAATTGCCCAACGGGAGAATGGAAACACTTGGGCTTGGATACGTAAGAGCCGGGAAACGGGAACGGGTCCACGGTAGCTACGCCATATATAACTTCGATGAAGAAGAGGACGCCCTGTCAGGAAATGCCAACCCCTCATCAGAACTAGATCCCGCGATCGAAGCGCCGAGTCCGTCGTTTGAAGAACGAATGGACAAGCTTATCAGGAAAGCCGGTCAAAAAGCTTGGGACGACCATAACCGCGAAATGGCCATCTACGAGAAAGCCAGGACGCAACATCTTCTTCAACAGGCTGCCAAAGACGAAAATACTCCTCCCTGTCAACCTGCTGTGCAAAAGGCCCGACGCAGGGGCAGAAGTAAGTCAAAAGGCAGAAAAGGAGGTCGACAACGACAACGCTGGATCAGAGAGTCACGTGATCGGGTATTGCGCGGTCCGGATTTGTCCCTTATGAAAAAGATGAGTCAAGCATACTCTTTTCACAGAAGCATGAACCCGAAGCCACAAGAGCAGAACCAGATCCACATCGGTCTTGGAAACGAGCTCGTACCTGTCGTATGATAACGGTATCAAAAGAAGAGCCCAAGAATATGGATGACTTTCCCTGGTGCCTCGAAAACAATGACGACGAGGTAATCTCAGAATTTCCACCAGCACCGAAAGAGCTGGAAGATGGCATACACACCACGGCCGATAACCTCAAGAAAATTGAGTTGGGGACGGCGAACGACCCACGACCGACATTCGTCAGCGAGCTGCTATCTGAAGAAAGGGTGGCTGCGTTAAAAGACGTGCTTATGCTGCATAGAGATTGTTTCGCATAGAACTATTCTGAAATGCCAGGACTAGATCCAGAAATTGCTGTGCATGAATTGGCAATATCCCGGATGTCAAGACAGTCAAACAGGCGCCGAGAAGAATGCGGCTCGAACTTGAGATGAGAATCAACGCCGAAGTCAAGAAGCTGATCGATTCTGGGTTTATCCAAGAAGTTCAATATCCTGACTGGATCGCCAACATCGTCCCGGTAATGAAGAAAAATGGGACAGTGCGCATATGCGTGGACTTCCGGGATCTCAATAAAGCCTGCCCGAAGGATGATTTCCCAGTACCGGTAACCGAGCTGATGATAGATAACACGTCCACTCACGAGGTCTTCTCTTTCATGGACGGCTCATCAGGGTACAATCAGATAAAGATGCATCCCGAAGACCAGAAGCATACCGCTTTTCGGACCCCTCTGGGAATATTCTGCTACAAGGTGATGCCCTTCGGTCTAAAGAACGCCGGTGCCACCTATCAAAGGGCCATGACGAAGATCTTCGATGACCTCATACATGAAATCGTCGAATGCTATATCGACGACCTCGTCGTGAAAAGCAAATCATACGAGGAACATCTCAAGCATCTGAAGACCATATTTTAACGCCTTCGGCAATACAACTTGAAGATGAACCCTCTCAAATGCGCGTTCGGGGTGTCCTCAGGCAAATTCCTAGGATTCATTGTCTGGCACCGAGGCATTGAGATAGATCCGTCGAAGATCAAGGCGATCATGGAAATGCCACTGCCAAGGACTCTCAAACAATTGCGGTCTCTCCAGGGGAAGCTCGCGTACATCCGGCGATTTATAGCCAACCTTTCAGGCAAGTGCCGCCCTTACAGTCACCTGATGAAGAAGGGAACCCCGTTCGTCTGGGATCAAAAATGCCAAAGCGCACTAGCCGAGATCAAGCAATATCTGCAGAACCCGCCAGTGTTGGCTGCTCCGGTCAAGGGAAAACCCCTCATTCTTTATACAACCGCCCTCGAAGGTTCCTTAGGCGCATTATGGGCACAAGAGAACGACCAAGGGAAGGAAAGAGCGCTCTACTACTTAAGTCGAGTTCTACTGGGGGCAGAAAGCAACTACTCCCCCATTGAAAAACACTGCCTGGCGTTGATCTTTGCGATAACCAAGCTCAGGCACTATGCGTTGGCGCATGAAGTCCGTCTCATATCGAAGGTGGACCCCCTTAAGTATTTAATGTCGAAGGCCATACTAACTGGTCGACTCGCTAAATGGGCCCTGCTCTTGATGGAGTTCTCGATAACATATCAGCCTCTCAAGGCAGTGAAAGGCCAGGCCATCGCCGACTTCCTCGCTGAGCATCCGATACCGGCCAATTCCCCTCTGAATTGCGAACTGCCAGACGAACACGCGTTTGATGCGATCGATGGCGGTAATATCCGGTGGGAGCTGTATTTCGATGGAGCATCTTCCGTGAAGAAGCGCAAACAAAGCACCCCTATAATCAAATCAGGGGTGGGTCTTATCTTCGTAACTCCACAGGGAGGGATAATGCGCTTCGCTTTCTTCTTAACAGAGCCGAGGACGAACAATGAAGCCGAGTACGAAGCTTTGATAGCAGGCCTCGAGATCGCCATCGACATGGGAATTGAAAACCTCCTCATATACGGAGATTCCCAACTGGTCGTTAGTCAAATAAACGGCGACTACCAAACATGCAAGCCAGAGCTGGTGAAGTACGGCGAGAAGGTGCAGCAACTGTTGACCCAAATCCCCTCCTACACCTTGGAAAGCATACCGCGTGCCGAAAATAGCAAAGCGGATGCATTAGCCAAGCTAGCTAAAGAACTAGCTGATGAGAACCTCGATGATGTAAGAATCGTGGTACAAACCCGTCGGGTTCTTGCTCCGGCAAAAATATCTCCAGAATCGTCCGAGGAAAAGGAAGCGACCGAGCAGAAGGCCATGCAAATAAAAGACCAAGAAACGGCTGAAGATTGGAGAGAAGTCTTCATAGATTACTTCAAATGCCGTCGATTGCCCGAAGATGCGTCCTTAAGACATCAGCTTATGAAAGGAGCTCTATCTTTCGCCCTCGTCAACGATACTCTGTACAAAAGGTCATTCGATTCTTTGTGGTTGAGATGCCTGGGACCTGTCGAAGCGAAAAGGGTCGTTCAGGAAGTTCATGACGGACTCTGCAGTTCTCACCAAGCGGGCCCGAACATGAAGTTGAAGATCAAGCGGATGGGTTACTATTGGCCCACGATGATCCAGGACTGCCTCGAGTATGCGAAGCAATGCCACTCATGCCAAATTCATGGGGACTTCATCCACCAGCATCCAAATCCACTTCATCCAACGGTGGCTAGCTGGCCATTCGAAATGTGGGGAACTGATATAGTCGGCCCCATCGAACCAGCATCATCCAGAGGACATCGTTTCATCCTAACGACCACCGACTACTTCTCCAAATGGGCAGAAGCAGTACCGTTGAGGGAAGTGAAGACGGAAAATATTCTCCACTTTTTCAAGACGCACGTTATTTACCGGTTTGGGACTCCGCGACGAATCATTTCCGATAACGGGACAGCCTACAGAAGTCACAAGATCAGCCGCTTTGCGCAACAGCATAATATAGACTAGAGGTATTCCTCGGTTTATAATCCGCGAGCTAACGGTCTAGCCGAGGCCTTCAACAAGACCCTAACGAAGATCATGAAAAAGACGGGGTCCCGAAATAAGAAGGACTGGCATGAGAGACTACAAGAGCCTCTTTGGGCGTATCGAACTACATTCAAGACGTCCACGAACACGACGCCATACGCGTTGGTGTTTGGTACAGAAGCAGTACTCCCCCTCGAGATAGAGCTACCCTCTCTACGAGTGGCGGTCCACTACGGACTGACGGACGAAGAAAATGCTTACCTTCGGCTTGAGGAGCTTGATGCCCTTGATGAAACCCGGCTCATAGTGCAACAAAACCTGGAGGCTTACAAAGCAAAGATGACGCGCTCATACGAAAGATTGACCAGGCCGAGGACGTTCCGCCAAGGCGAACTCGTTCTAATTGTCAAAAGACCTATGATCCCCAATCGCGCCAAGCGGGGAAAATTCGAGCCAAACTATGAAGGCACGTACATCATAGAAAAGGTCTACCACGGTGGAGCGTATCTACTCATGGATATGCACGGTGAAAGGCCTTTCAGGCCAGTGAACGGTCGCTTCCTAAAGAAATACTACGCTTAACGGGTCAAGGTCTAGGTCAATGATAGATGACGACGACTATGTCCGCTCGCTATCTTCCTAAGCCCGAACTCTAGGTAGTAACCAGCATCCTTAACGGCGGACCGAAACGTCCTTAAACTAATGGCGGACCGAAATGTCCTTAAACTAACAACGGACCGAAACGTCCTTAAACTAACAATGGACCACTATGTCCTAAAACTAGCTGTTGACCGAGATGTCGATAAACTACGGTGGATTGCAGTGTCTCAAAGCCGATAAAAAAAATTAAAAAAAACGGTATGTCCATAAGCAAAATGGGCACGGATGAAAACCCGAAAGTGCTCCGTGAGTAAAAACAACAGGGCTACCGGCGAGTGTTCGTGAAAACCCGAAAAGGCGCGACCTTGTAAAAAAAAGAGAAAAATAATAAATAAAAAACGGTATGTCCATAAGCAAAATGGGCACGGATGAAAACCCGAAAGGGCTCCTTGAGTAAAAACAGCAGGACTACTGGCGAGTGTTTGTGAAAACCCGAAAGGGCGCAACCTCGTTAAAAGACACTTACAGGATCCTCTCAACCTTATAAGGAGAAACCACCCGCGTGGGATCCTTACGACTCACAAAGGGAGCGACACACTTAGGGATCCCCACGATTCCTAAGGAGAAAATACACTTGCGAGATCCTCACGACTCGTAAGGAGAACTATCTTATGGGACCCTCACGGCTCATAAGATTTGAAAGTCTTAAGTTACAGAAACCTAAACCTGTTCTTAAGCAAACCCCCCACAACCTTTGATATTGCCCTACAAGTGGCTCAATACTGACCCTTGTATACAATCCACGGGCGCGAATAAACATTTCCCCAGCAAAGTCCCACCCGTGACTAGGGATATGTCCATATAGTAAACAACCCTTGTAAGTTCTCTCGACTTATAAGGAGAAAACCTTTTTGCAAGATCCTTACGACTTGCAAGAGGACATGCACTTAGGAATCCTCACGATTCCCAAGGAGAAAACACACCTACAAGATCCTCACGACTGGTAGGGAGAAATACCTTTGTGAGACCCTTACGGCTCATGAAGTCAAAAGCCTTAGTCGACAGGACCCTTAACCTTGTTTACTAAGCCACCTTTGTTCAACATTGACAGAGGCAAATGATGATTCGCTCCTGGCAACATCCCAGTTGTAGCGATGCTGATGCCGAAATCGGTGTCTAAAATCCAAGCTTGCAGCGAAAAGGCCAGCGAGCCACACATGCATACGAAATAGCCGAAATGATGGGGTAACTTGCAATAAAAAGTAGCAAGTAAAAATGTATGCATAAAAAATAGCCGAAATGATTGGGCAACTCGCAATAAAAAGCAGCGAGTAAAAATAAAATAAATAGCCGAAATGATTGGGCACCGCGAAAAATAGCCGAAATGATGGGGCAATCGCGACCTTCGCGATATAAAAGCTGAAATGATAGAGCATCGCGGAAAAAGAAATAAAATAAAAATGAAATCCACGCCCTACAGATGATGTTACATCTATCCCTGTATACAATCCAGGAGCGCAAACAAAGAAGGGATCATACTCCTCCCCCAGGTTTCATCATAAGAAGAAGCCAAATCTCGACGGTTCACAGATAGCCTAGAGATCATCTCGACGTTCGTCTCATGGCAGCAGACACAACATCAAGCGAAACGGAACAGCGGCAACCCCCAGTTCCATGGCTCGGCGATATACATATCACCAAGAGTCAAACCTCCATTCCGTGAAATGTGGATACAATCAGCAAATTCCTGGTTAAGAGGAACGCGGATAACGTCACTCTTTGACCCCGCGGAAAACGTCCAGAGCGGATCCTGGTCCTCGCAGAGCACGGCAGTGAACCCGTGTGAAGCATCCAGAGCGGAGCCTAGTCCTCGCCGAACATGGCAGTGAACCCGTGTGAAGCATCTAGTGCAAAATTCCTGATCACGTGGAACATGGATAATGTCACTCTTTGACCCCGTGGAAAACGTCCAGAGCGGATCCTGGTCCTCACAGAGCACGGCAGTGAACCCGTGTGAAGCATCCAGAGCGGAGCCTAGTTCTCGCCGAACACGGCAGTGAACCCGTGTGAAGCATCTAGTGCAAAATTCCTGGTTACGTGGAACGCGGATAACGTCACTCTTTGACTCCGTGGAAAACGTCCAGAGCGGATCCTGGTCCTTGCAGAGCACGGCAGTGAACCCGTATGAAGCATCCAGAGCGGAGCCTAGTCCTCGCCGAGCACGGCAGTGAACCCGTGTGAAGCATCTAGTGCAAAATTCCTGGTTACGTGGAACGCGGATAACGTCACTCTTTGATCCCATGGAAAACGTCCAGAGCGGATCCTGGTCCTCGCAGAGCACGGCAGTGAACCCGTGTGAAGCATCCAGAGCGGAGCCTAGTCCTCGCCGAACACGGCAGTGAATCCGTGTGAAGCATCTAGTGCAAATTCCTGGTCACGTGGAACGCGGATAATGTCACTCTTTGACCCCGCAGAAAACGCCCAGAGCGGAGCCTGGTCCTCGCCAAGCACGGCAGTGAACCCGTGTGAAGCATCCAGAGCAAACATCGGACTGTGGAGTCCTTAAAATCCACGGACTATGATGTCCTTAACCTCGACCGTAATGTCTTAAAACTAACGATCAACCACCCTGATTCTGTATTGATTCTACCTTGGTTTAAGGGTACATCTCTTCACTCTTTTGATACCTGGCGTTGTAATTCCTCAACGTCTTCAAAGAGGTGACGGGTCCCTGCAACCAAACATCGGACTGTGGAGTCCTTAAATCCACGGACTATGAGATCCTTAACCTTGACCGTGATGTCTTAAAACTAACATCGGACTGTGGAGTCCTTAAATCCACGGACTATGAGGTCCTTTACCTTGACCGTGATGTCTTAAAACTAACATCGGACTGTGGAGTCCTTAAATCCACGGACTATGAGGTCCTTAACCTTGACCGCGATGTCTTAAAACTAACATCGGACTGTGGAGTCCCTAAATCCACAGACTATGAGGTCCTTAACCTTGACCGCGATGTCTTTAAACTACGATACCCTGGAGAACATCCCAAAGCGACCCTTGACCCCGTGAAATACGGATAAGGGCGACCTCACTCAGCACTTGTGGGTCCTCACGACCCGCAAGGAAGAAAACTCTCTTGTGAGATCCTTACGACTCCCAAGGGAAAACCCGCTTAAGAATCCTCACGATTCTTAAGGAGAAGTTACACCTACGGGATCCTCTCGACCTGTAGGGAGAAAAACTCTTTATGAGACCCTCACGGCTCATAAAGATCAAAAGTCTTAGGAGGCAGATCTTAACCCTGAATCCTAAGCCATCGCTGCCCTGCAAGTAGGCCAAGATAAATTGTCCGCAGAACAAATCAATAGAAAGGGGACACACCATTGAGAAGAAAAAAATATGTCTTTTATTCATAACTAAAATGGATACAAGGTACAAGTCATAAAAAGGCAAAAAGAATATACTCTCATCCAGGAGTATGTACAAAAAAGAAGAAAAAAAAATACAAGTTTTCAAGTTGGCGGGCGATTTAGTAATTTCGCTAGCTCATCCTGCTTTTGCTGGGTCACGGCTTCATTATTCAGGATTGCCAGAAGAAGAGCCTCCGCCTGTGCCTGCTGGGCCTGATACAAAGCAAGCCGGCTTTCAAGCTCTTTCTCGGTGGCCTTGTGAGCCTCGACCCTCTCGCGAGTGAACGTGGCAGCTTTATCAAGAGTCACCACCTCCCTGATAGACTCTTGAAGTGCCCGCCAGAGTTCGTATGCTTTGTTGGCCTTGGCGGTAAGATTAGCTTGAAGCTCGCCCAGCGCTTTAGAAGCCAGCTCCCTCTCTAAGAATTTACGGCCGAGCCTTTTCTCGCACAACAATATGTTCGCCACGCGACGCTCTATCAGACCACGTAAGCTCGCTTTCGCGACCGCAACCTTGGAAACAGGACATATACGCTCAAGACCGTATAAACAGGCCTCCAGTCAACAGCAATAGTCGATCTAAAACGCGCTCACATCACCTGGTATGGGAAGCAACAAAAAGTTCTCGATGTACATCCTATCAAGCATGCATTCGCAACTATATGAATATCCAAAAAGAAATAATACCCGAAGCTCTGATGTGCATGCAACATAGTGATAGTGTTCGCAATTGAAGAAAGTTCTCATGGCAAGAACACAAAGTTCATTTATGCAAGCAAAAACATACATACGGATACTCAGCATACATGAAATTTCAACATAAAGCATACGAAAACTAATTTGAATATACTACACTAGCGGGAAAAGGTCGCCAAACATAGGATCGGTAGCGCAAGGGTTGACAAAACAAAAGACAAAATTCTCCATCTCCCTCCCCGCCCTCTCCAACACGTCAAAGCGCCGGTTCTCGCGAGGAGTCGCTCCTCACCGATTGGCGCCATGTTCATCCGCAAAAGCAGACATAACAGCCCGACGGGCTCTTATTTCGCTCAAAAGGTGAACCGAGCGATCTTTCAAAGCTTAAGTAATTAGACACGCTTCGTGAAAACCCTCGAACTTTTCTTCGGCCGCGTCAAGCATCGCCAGGGTCATCTCCGCCGGGTGAGGGGGGACGTCGGCGAGCACGGCGGCAAGAATCATCCAGAGCCAGAGGAAGCCCATTGGGAGGGGAGATCCCCTGCGGATCGAGAGTTCATACGCCGCTGAGTCACATTCGTCATCGGTAAGGAGGGGATCCACCAATCGGGCGGCAAAGCGAGGGATCATCTCCTCGATAGGAACTTCCTATGGCTGCCGACGAGCATGAGAGCGATTGCAGGCCATGGCGCTCAGTTGTCTCTCAAGACAAATCACACCAAAATGAGAATAAATTTCTCTGTGAAGAGAAAAGAAGGCCATGGCCCCAGGATATAAAGAGGGGCATTAAGTGCTGTGCACGGAAAATCTTGCATGTTGAAGCTATTTCCAAGGCCCAAAAAGGGGAAGGCATTGGAAATCAAGGAGATGGAACTATTTCCAAGGCTCCTTTTCTGCATCTAATATTGTGCACTAAAAATGTGGCATAAAAAAATTTTGAACAGCCCCATCAAAAGGACCCCACGTGTGGAGCACGTGAGCCCCAAACTTGACGTGCACTAAAAAATGGAATAGCACCATGCACGTTAAAAAACAGCAACAACAACAATAGCAAAATGATAAAACCCCATAGAAAGGCATGCAAACATAGAAAGGCACGATAAAACTTATCATTCATGCTTTAAGTAGTTCATACAAAATGAAAAGAAAACGATTACAATGGCAAGACCTCAGACGCGAGGCACGGATTGAGAAACTCAAACTTGACTTTGTCCAGGATCCTCCAAGCATTTTGAACCATTCGAGTATGTTTTCTTTCGCGGTCACAGGCGTCGGGATCCTCACGAATGTCTTCTACCCTCCAATAGGCAGCAAGTATGGCCGACTGCTGAAAAGCCTGGTGTAAGAGATCAATGAGGTGATCTCGCCTCCTCTTTGAGATCAAGCTCATCAGGTACACCGAATGTACCTTATCCTCAGCAGTGTCCAATGCCCCGAGCGGTACGCCGGTGCAAAAGAGAGGGAGTGCCTCCCAGATCGCCAGCACGATGAGTCTCAGAAGAGAAGAGCGACGAGGGAGTAGCCGATAGTTGTACTCGTCGAAGCGGCTCATGATCTCAGTGCACTGAACAGTGGTGAACTCCTGGTTCTGACTGCGGCCCAGTGCACGAATATTCCCATAGGAAATGATTTCGTCAAGACCATACAGATGGGCATCCATAATACCTGAAATAAAGGTCATGAGAATTGTTACAAAGCTTCTGCTTCATTAATTACATAAGGACAACCTAGGGCAAAGAGACCCTAAGAAGCCTCCATGCGAAGAAACTGAGTTCTTCATAGGAATTAAATTCCTTATTGAGAAAAGGGAATTAAATTCCCAGAAACATTTTTGGGATGGAATTAAATTCCATGGATTTGAACCGCCATCATCATCTCCCTAAAGATCATACGAGCCCTAAAAGATCTACTGTTGAAGATTAAATGGTTTCATATTTAGATTGAAAAGCTTAAAGAAAGAATGGGTTCCTGTTAAAAAGGGTAAAAACCCTTGCTTTGGATTTAAAATCCAGAGGGATGTGAAAGTTCATCGTTCATTCAAGAGCATTACCTGAAGAAAAGAGTCTTTTTGAACAGAGTTAAACTCTGAAAATGTTTCAAGGCAGAGAACTAAGCTCTGGAAGAAGAGAATTAAATTCTCAGAAAAAGTTGGCAAGGAGGAAGATAAGCAAAAGTAGAGGCGTTTCTGAAATGACCCCTATATTTATAGGATGTGATGGAGACGCTTCATCTCCCCAAATCCCTAGAGGAATCCAACGGTCATAAAAAGTGACAGCGTTGCACCCACGTGCAGACACGTGAGAACAACGCTGTGGGGGCATTTGTTTCCTGATTTAAAATCAGGAAAACATATGGAGGAGGCATCACGTGCTAGCACGTGACCAGCGGTCACGTGTTGACACGTGACATTTAAAAGCAGCGGGAAAAGGCAGATTCACTCCCTGTTTAAATCAAAGAAAAGGCACCAGAAAAGGTCACGTGCTCACACGTGACCAGGGGTCACGTGTTGGCACGTGACGGCTGAGCAGCGGCCAGAGAACAGAGCGCAAAAGGAGAAGAAAGGCCCGTTCCAGGGGTCACGTGCCCACACGTGACCAGGGGTCACGTGGCCACACGTGACCGGCTTTCAAAGCCTCTTTATTTAACTGAATTAAATTCCGAAAGCATTCAAATCTTTCCAAAAGAGAATGATTATTTGGAACCGTTGGATTAAAGATCTAAAGGTGATTAAATGTCACCTATTTATGGAAAAATCTTGAACTTGGAAAGATTTCCCCTTAAAATCTAACTGAAATAACAAAGGGATATCTTTGAATTTGAAATCCAATGGTGAATAAAATTCACCTAATAATCCAAAGGTCCAGATGAATGATAAATATAAATCAAATCTCTCAATAAACAAATCAAATCTTTCAATTGAAGATTCACTAAAATTGATTGATTTTCTTTCTTCTCCTATAAATAGGAGCCAAGAAAAAAGGAGAGAGAGGCATACAGAAGGAGAGAGGCATACAGAAGGGGAGAGAGAGAGAGAGAGAGAGAGCGCCTTGAGATTTTGGGAAGAATTTGATCCTCTGCAAAAGAAAACCTTAGGTAAGAAGGGAGAGGCTTAAAAAGGAGAATTTAATTCTCAAAGAGTTTAACTCTTATACAAAAAGAAGAACTTAGTTCTTTTTCTAGCAGAGGATCTGCAAAGTGCACATCTCCTTATGAATTGAGAATTTAATTCTCATTGGGTTGAGATCCTGCCATGCAGATCCAAAGCATAAAAGGGGAATGGAAGTTTGAGAATTTAATTCTCACAGAACTATAGGAATTTAATTCCTTTGGGATGAAATTAGGGTTTAACCCTATGATTATGGGAATTTAATTCCTTCAAAATAGACAGAATCAGGGTTTAACCCTAATTAAGAACTTAATCCTATTAAAATAGCAGGAATTTAATTCCCTTACAAAAAAAGAAAGAAGAAGAAATTAGGGTTTCACCCTATGCCAGAATTCAATTCTTTACATACATAAGGAATTTAATTCCTACAGAAAAGAAATCAGGATTTAACCCTATCTAAGAATATAATTCTTCAGAAGAAAACAGGAATTTAATTTCTCTAAAGTTTATTGCTAGGGTTTAACCCTATGAAGAATTTAAGTCTTAAAAAAGATAAACACATCTTCAAACAGGCAAAGAAACAGGGTCACGTGCTACCACGTGACCCCTGTAAAGATCCATAGAGAAGAACTTCCGGGCAACGCCTCACGTGCCCCACGTGACCCCTTGGCAGAAGCTCTAACAGACAAACATTTAAATGCCCATCACGTGACAGCACGTGATGCTCCAAAGTATGCAATACTTCTGGCAGAATAAAATGAATTGAGGGCGCTCTCACGTGCTACCACGTGACCCCTCTCGCCTTAGTGTTTAACACTAAAGTTGAAACCTCTATATCCAGTTTTCAACACTGATTTTCTTAGTGTTTAAACACTAATTTGGAAAACTCTATTTACAGTATTTAACACTGACTTTCTTAGTGTTGAACACCAACTTGGAAGACCCTGTTTCTAGTGTTTAACACTGATCTGCCTTAGTGTTAAACACTAATTTGAAATCTCCATTGCCAGCGTTTAACACTGATTTGCTTTAGGGTATAAACACTAATTTGAAAGCCATGTTGCTAGTGTTTAACACTAACTATCTCTTAGTGTTAAACACTAACTTGTCAATCTCACTCCCAGTGTTCAACACTGTTGGTCTTTAGTGTTTAACACTGACTTTAGCCCAATTGGCTCAGTCTCTAGAGGCAAAGCCTCCCCTTCAATGGACCAACAGAAAGCCAATATTCTAAACATGATTGGACTTAGCCCAAGCTGGCCATAAGTCCTCAATTCAAACTTAACTGGGCTAATGGGCTCATAACATAATTAATTGGTCTTGGTCCCAGATTGGGCCAAAGACTATTTAATCTACCTTGGTTTAAGGGTACATCTCTTCACTCCTTTGATACTTGGCGTTGTAATTCCTCAACGTCTTCAAAGAGGTGACGGGTCCCGATGACCACATATTGATACGGACTGTGGGGTCCTTAAACTCATGGACTATGAGGTCCTTAACCTTGACCGGGATGTCTTAAAACTAACGACGGACTGTGGGGTCCTTAAACTCATGGACTATGATGTCCTTAACCTTGACCGGGATGTCGTAAAACTAACGACGGACTGTGGAGTCCTTAAATCCATGGACTATGAGGTCCTTAACCTTGACTGTGATGTCTTAAAACTAACATTGGACTGTGGAGTCCTTAAATCCACGGACTATGAGGTCCTTAACCTTGACCGTGGTGTCTTAAAACTAACATTGGACTGTGGAGTCCTTAAATCCACGGACTACGACGTCCTTAACCTCGACCGCAACGTCTTAAAACTAACACTGGACCGCAATGTCCTTAAACTACCTATCGACCGCAACGTCACTAAACTAAACAGCAGGGCTCCCCTAATCGCTCTCTTGTCGGATCTAAACGATCCCGTTAAGTTGATCTTAGTCTAAAAACTAGGCTGACGTATCCTTAACAAACGTTTAAGTCGATCTTAGTTTCAAAAGAGACTAACGTATCCTTAAACACAACCCCTCCAAACCCAAATCTAAGAAAGATACGGATTTGGACTAGTCCACGCCCTACGGGCGACAGCATAACTCAGTCTCCGTATACAATCCACGGGCAACCAAACACAAAACAAACACCCACGACACGAAGTGATCACTAACTTGTCAATCCCACTCCCAGTGTTCAACACTGTTGGTCTTTAGTGTTTAACACTGACTTTAGCCCAATTGGCTCAGTCTCTAGAGGCAAAGCCTCCCCTTCAATGGACCAACAGAAAGCCAATATTCTAAACATGATTGGACTTAGCCCAAGCTGGCCATAAGTCCTCAATTCAAACTTAACTGGGTTAATGGGCTCATAACATAATTAATTGGTCTTGGTCCCAGATTGGGCCAAAGACTATTTAATCTACCTTGGTTTAAGGGTACATCTCTTCACTCCTTTGATACTTGGCGTTGTAATTCCTCAATGTCTTCAAAGAGGTGACGGGTCCCGATGACCACATATTGATACGGACTGTGGGGTCCTTAAACTCATGGACTATGAGGTCCTTAACCTTGACCGGGATGTCTTAAAACTAACGACGGACTGTGGGGTCCTTAAACTCATGGACTATGATGTCCTTAACCTTGACCGGGATGTCGTAAAACTAACGACGGACTGTGGAGTCCTTAAATCCATGGACTATGAGGTCCTTAACCTTGACCGTGATGTCTTAAAACTAACATTGGACTGTGAAGTCCTTAAATCCACGGACTATGAGGTCCTTAACCTTGACCGTGGTGTCTTAAAACTAACATTGGACTGTGGAGTCCTTAAATCCACGGACTACGACGTCCTTAACCTCGACCGCAACGTCTTAAAACTAACACTGGACCGCAATGTTCTTAAACTACCTATCGACCGCAACGTCACTAAACTAAACAGCAGGGCTCCCCTAATCGCTCTCTTGTCGGATCTAAACGATCCCGTTAAGTTGATCTTAGTCTAAAAACTAGGCTGACGTATCCTTAACAAACGTTTAAGTCGATCTTAGTCTCAAAAGAGACTAACGTATCCTTAAACACAACCCTCCCAAACCCAAATCTAAGAAAGATACGGATTTGGACTAGTCCACGCCCTACGGGCGACAGCATAACTCAGTCTCCGTATACAATCCACGGACAACCAAACACAAAACAAACACCCACGACACGAAGTGATCATCTGGAGAAGGAGAAAGTTGCTACCGCGATGCGGTAACGTAATTAACTGCAGGGGCTTGCGCCTGCAGGGAAGAGCGTCCCCACAATTAAAAACCCCTCACGCGAGGGGGAATCTGACGAAGTCTGCTACATCGGACGCTTCCGTTTAAACCTTCGATACATGGCGCCATAAATCAACTTGGCATCTTCGGAGAGGTAGACGGATAGCACCAATTAGCATCTGCCCCGAATCTCAGGCGAGACGTCATGCCGCGCCGTCTTTCGGAGGGGAACAGTGCACCATAAACCAAAATAACCCAAATTAACCACAATTAACCATAATCGTTACCCTAACACAAATTATCCCTAATTAACCCAATTTACCCAAATTAACCTAATTAACCCTAATCAACCCAAACTTAACCAAATTAACCCTAATCAACACCATAACCCTTTCAAATTATCAGTAATTAACCCAAATTAACCCTACCCTCTAATTAACCCAAATTAACCCTAGTCTCTAACACTAAACCTGACCCTAACCCTAACCCTAATTACCATAACCCTAAGCCCAACTAATTAACCCCAACCCCAACATCAACCTTCGGTCCGTTTTGAAACCCAAGTTATTGTCATGAGTATTATCCAAAAGAAAAAAGATATCATACCAAGTTGTGAGTATTGTTTATTGGTTTTCGAATCAGCATATCAGTTAATACACTTAATTAGCGAATGTATAAGTTATGCAAGCTTCGAACGTGGAGCGAAAATGAAAAAGGGGTTTGATTGGATTCTTAAGAACTGATTGTACGTCATCTTCAGTGATTCTAACTCCAATATCACACTACCAACCAGGAGACGGCTGCGGTTATCTAAACTCCCGGCAGGTTCCAAAGTTAGCTTTAGCTTCCGCATACAATTTCTATGAGGTCAGCTTCAAAGCATGTCAATCCCTTAGATATTCTGTTGCCACGTGGCTCCACCTCATTGGTGCAGGACAGCAGTTGGAGCTTCCATGTGATAACCCTATCCTTCCCCCCATCAGGCTTTCCTCCTCCATGTGTCACCTCGCCATGCTCTCTTCACACACAACAAGAATTGTTTTCAAGAAAAAACAACCCCAATTCCGAACCCCAACCCCAACCCCAATTCCGAACCCCAATCCCAACCGCAACAGAACCCTAACCCCAACCCCAACCGACCCCTAACCCTAACCTTAAACTTAACCCTAACCTAAACTGACCCGATGCCTAACCCTAACCCTAACTCTCACCCGTACCCGAACCCTGCCCTGAACCTAACATCATCAAAAGAGGGAAATAAAAGTATTAAATTAGAAGTAAAAATTGAAGATTTACTAACCTGTTGGGCGGTGGAGGAGACGACGGAGGAGGCGACGAGGCTCGGGATCGAGGCGCTCGAGGAAGTCGACGAGGATGTTATGAGGAGACGATGGAGGAGGCGACGAGGAAGTCGATCGCGAGGCGCGGGAGAAGATGATAAAGATCTTTTGGGAACGGAGGGCTTTTCTGTGCCTTTTTATTATTATTAATTTACCCATATACATGCCCCTACGGACATACCCGTAGGTCCTTTGTTTGCGGCTCCGTAGGGCCAAACATCAAATTACGATTAAATATTTTTAAATTAAAACGTAGAGAACCGTAGGGCTAAGTATAGGGACCTACGGTTCAATCCGTAGGGGCAATAAATAGTTGCCCCTACGGATTCCTTTATCCGTAGGGGCAACCCATATTGTAGCAGTGCAAGAACTATATTTTTGTTCTTTTACTATCAAAACTCAAATCTGGGAAGATTTGATAAAAGTTGTGACATATGTTATATAATATTCTGAAGGTATTGATGCATATGTCAATTATTCTAGATATGTGAATGATTGATCCTTGACCTAGGCATTGCAATATTTTATTTCATCCGCCTTCTAAGCATGTAACTGGTAAGGTTTGAATTTATATTGTCATTTAAAAACCCGTATTCACCGAATCTCCAAAAGTTGCTATGAGAATTAATGTATTCATTTTCATAATGTAAATATCTATCTATTACATGTGTAAATCTGGGGAGGGTGGAAGCTAAGCTATTTTTCTGGTTGCATGCAACAGGCTTTCCTGTACAAAATCCCTTAACAATCTCATCACATTAATTTTTATTCCTATTTTCCAAGCAATTGTTTATTGCTTTCTGTTTCTATATAAGGACCTCTCTATGGCTAACTTCCTGTATCCTTGGCTTGCCCTTTTCTTTTCTTTTCTTTTCATTCTTTGGCTTTGTCTCTCCTGGTCTCTCTACTTTGTAGAGAGAGAGAGAGACAGCCACAGCTAAGTTCCAATTCCAAAATGCCCTTTGCTGCTGCTGCTCCCTTTTGCATGGCCTTTTCCCATCCTGCTTCATGGCTGCAGGCTCCTTTGTCTTTTCCTTTTCACTTTGAATATTGGTACAGAAAAAAGAGATGGAAGCCTCACATTGTGAGCTGCTGGTGCTATCCTTGCTGAGCTTCTCTCTCTCTCTCCCCCTCCTCCCCCTCCCCCTCCCCCCCCCCTCTACCCTTCTTTTTCTTGACCTTGCAAGGCTTTAGATTACTGCTACAACAATCATGGATATTCTCTGATGTGTTATAGTTTGTTATAGCCATATGCAGTCTTGTCAATCCTCCCATCCTCTTTCTCCTTGTCTATCCCTTCCGAGCTTGGTTTTACAAAAGGACTTGCTTCTGCAATGTGTCCTGAGATAATGTTTATGATTTAGTACAGAATTTGTGGAACTAATATTCAGTAAAGATTTATTCTCAAGTCAGTTGTAAAATCTTTTGTACTGTGAGCTTATATATATGAAAACATAGTTAGCTTTAAGTGAATTTTCAGCAGGTTGATTGTTTTTATTTAGTGAGTTTTGATTGATGATCACTTCTCTTTAGCTGCTTGATTCCTGCAGTTGATTTCTCAAGTACATTTGATTGCTGTTTGTTTACTCAAAAGAAAGAAAACTTTTAAAAAATACTAACTGTTTGATTATCCCCCATAAACCAGCACTAAATTTTTCTGGTAAGTCGGGAGGGCTTTACAATATCATCTTGCATTTTCAATTTATCTGTTTGATAAAGTCATATGCATCTGCAATATTGCAACAGGATAATATCTTAAGAATATGAGTTGACCTGATAAAATGTTCTTTTCACTGTTCATTTTTTTCATGGGGCTCTTTTAGAAGTCCGAATGATTGAATCATCCGGTGAGGAAAGTTCTGCCGCATAAGCTATGTCTAATTTAAATTAGTTTCCCTGTTCAAAGCTTACTATAATAACCCAACTTTTTTCACCACTATATGCACTGTGGCATCAAGCTGTGTAAAGCTAGAACCTTTTAATGCATCAACTCATACGCATTAGCATGCATCACTGTACAACAGGTTTGCAAGCATTTTGAAAAGATTTGGGACGAATAGGATGAATTAATTTTCCTAGAACAAAGAAGATCAAATAAAGCTACTTCCATCTCCTCATATGTATACCAAACAACAACAAAAAAACCTCTGTCAAACTCTTTGAATACAAACTCCACACTGGCTAATCAAAAGATACAGAAGCTCCAGCACCCAAAAAAAGATACAAAGAGGAAAATAAAGGTGTAAGCGCAATTAAATGCCGTCGCTTTGTTCGTATAGCAGGATACTGCCAATACTTAATCTGCATGCACTTTGCTCCCTACTTCAAAAGCCATTAGATTTTCACACTTATGCGGAATTTTCCCCCCAAAAATAAAATAAAATCATGCTTGTAAGAGCAGGAGGGAAAATGCAGATTCTGTGAAGGTAGCTATCCTGCTAAATTTAGCCTGGATATATGGAAAAAAAATTTGCATAACTCAACTGTTGCCACCAGTAGTGACATAAAGCTGGTTGCAAGAAAGCCAAGATCTTCTACTGCCGCTGCCGCTCTCTCCATGAGAGGCCGATCTTGATAACCCCGGTCTAACACACCTCACAAGACACGGGCTCGTCTCGGGTGCACCCATGCACAGAGCCGAATTGAACTTCATTAACGGAAACCTCCGACAACTAAGAGAAGACGAAGACCCAAGTGGTGGGATTCGGGTACAATTGAAGTCGGGCTTGCACAATGGGGTTTGATCCATGTTGTTTCTTGGTTCAGAACCGACTACCGCGGGGCATGTGGCGCATAGAGATAGAGATAAGCTTGTTCGAGGTTGTTCCTTGGTTGGGCTTGTGCTGGGGAGCTTGGTGAAAGAGATGATGGCGCTTCGACAGAGAGGGCACGGGATGGAGCCCGGTGGGCCTGAGATGGTGACGGTGCTGGTGGTGGAGCATAGGTAGAGGGCGCATCTCGTGCAGAACTCGTGTCCGCAGCCTGCGGTAAATGGAAAATTATGAAGATTATATCTATAAAGCCTAAGAATGTTCATGATGATAGAAATTAAGTGTAAACCATTTTGATTGTACGAGGACCTGTATTTGGTTTTGGAGTTGAGCTAGGGCAGCCGAGTTATATAAAGTTATCTAAGCTTAACTTCAAACTTGAAATATATGGAGTTTAGAGTCTGCAGACATTCTGATCCAACGTCTTATTCCGAAACTCCAAGGTTTGTTAGGAAAACTGGAGCTTACTTTTAGGTGGAGGTAGAAGGCCTAGAGACAGTTTGCAAGGTCCTACCTCCACGCGTAAACATTTAACTTTGTTGGGGTGTTTGGCTTTGGGTTATATGAACTCCAAAATTTTGTTTTAATGTTAACTAAACGCCAACACGGATGTTTCCTTACCCTTTTTGGAGTTTAGAAAACCTAAGTTGGACCGGAGTCATTTGAAGTCCAAAATGAAAGCCAAATGATGCATAGTTAGGAATTTGGAGTCAAGGTAGATAGCTTAATGAAACTCCGGTTATCCTCCATACACAAATAGGCCCCAAGAAGTGCGGAGAAGAAAACACCTATTTAGAAGTTTTGATGATTTCCACATCAACCAATCTATCAAAAATAGATTTTAACTGGAGACAAGGCCTTGCAAGCTAGAGCTTACATAACCTATACCTCCACTAAGGTGCCGTTTGGTTATGGAGTTAGGATTATCGAAGGTTATGCAAACTCCGATTTGCATGTCCTTAACTCCACTCTGGTTATGTCGAAAAAGATGTGTTTGGAAAATGCAGTATAGAAAACGTAGATCACAATCCAGTTATCTCAACTCTTAAATCGATATCAAACATGGTATAGTTAGCATTTTGGAGGTTAGTTTAAATGACTTGGGGACTATTTGGATTGTTTCCTTCTTTATAATGCCACAAAGATTATGTTACTTATGTATGACTTCACCTCTCCTCCGTTAATAATCAAGGCACACTCTTCACTATTCAAACCACTATCTGGCCATCTCTTCTCTGTATCTTTTAATGGAGTTTCAAAAATGCATTCGGATCACGGCTTTTCTGGGCAAGGCTCCTCTCTAGCTTGTGAGCATTCTACGGTCTGTGAGCTAATCCTTCTGCAATAGCCGCATGAGAATACACATGCCAGCTCTGTCTCATATGGAGACTGTAGCGGCCCAAGTGTTAGGTTTAGGTTCAGTTCTTGATCTTCATCAGCTTCTGATTCAATTTGAAACTCCATTAAAAAATACAGAGAAGCCGTAAGATCAAGAATTGAACCTAAACCTAACGCTTGGACCACCACGGTCTCCATCTAAGACAGCATGCTTATTTTCATGCAACTATCGCAGAAGGACATTTTATAGCCCACAAACCTTAGGGGTCATCTGAATGCTCACAAGCTAGAGAGGAGCCTTGTAAGTAGAAGCTGTGACCCGAACATATTTTTGAAACTCTATTAAATGATACAGAGAAGAGATAGCCAGATAGGGGAATGGGTAGTGATCTATTAAAAGATACAAAGAACAGATGGCCAGATAGGGGTGTGGGCAGTGAAGTGTGTGGCTTAGTTATTAATGGAGGAGAGGTGAAGTTATACATACATAATCTGTGTGACATATTATAAAGAAGGAAACGGCCCAAATATAGTCCCTAAATCATTTAGACTTCGACTCCAAAATGCTAACCATACCATGTCCGGTATTGATTTAAGAGTTGAGATAACTGGATTCTGCTGATCTAGGTTTTCTATACTGCATTTTTCCATACACATCTTTTTCGACATAATCTCAACTCTTAAATCAATACCAGCAAACTTAACTCCAAAAACCCAAACAGGCCCTAAAAGATATCATGATAATGCTTAAGCATTCACAAAATTTTCAATCGACCATGGAACAAATATGTATATCACCGACTTAACATGTTTATGAAGGACTGTCAAGGAATAGAGCCTAGGAGCATTTTGCACAAATTAAATTTAAACTCAGAGCCCTAAGATAGAAAATGAGTCGATGACCCAAAGGGTGTACTGCAAACCGGTCTTGTTTTGGAATTTTCTTTTCTATGAATCAAGGACGATATAAAAAATCGACAACTTAAGTTTAGAACTTTCCATTTGGTCAACATCCGATAAATAGGTAACAACCCTCCATGGCACTGATCGTTGCTGTTAATAATTTATATACTATCATTGACAAACCTAGATATTTAATAAAAGCATGCCAATGGAAATTTGAATCTGCTGGCTGCGAGTCATTTTACAAGCTTTGCATGTACGAGAAAAATACATACTGCTGATGAACTAATGATGATTGAACAGAAACGATATATATATATATAATGCAGGAAAAATTAGGACAAGTCCAATACAGGGAGTAAATCTAAAGGGAAATGGTATGCAATAATAGTTCTTTTTTTCAAAAAAATTTACCTTCCGATGCTACGCTGCATCTTCTTTCTAAGCAAACAGCACACGGATCGATGCATGCAGGAGACTGATTACCATCTCTCCACCCATATTCTCTGCAGAACAAGCGAAGTCATCATATACTTGTTTTGAGCAAATTAGAATTTCTGCAGTCAAAACAGTAAAAGAATATCGAGAAAATGAATCGGCTCGCTAGCATAATCTTTTCTTCAATTCGACCAAGTAAACGAGTATTCAACCTTAATTCGACCGAGTAAATGATGGACAAACCTAGCAATTCTCATGATGCTCATCATGGGGAGGGAAAGATAAGGGGAAGGTATAATCTTAATTCGGCCTTCAGGCTGTCTGCTGAGGAGATCCTCGAGCCAATTTCTATGCCATGAGCGAGCTACCATCAAGGGCGTCCATCTATAGACAAGAAAATGGGATCACAGGAGGTTGTCATAAATGGTATAAAGAAAAGTAATTAAAAGAGGCAGTAAATTAACCAAAAAATAGTACTTCATGATCATCGATCCTTATCACGGATGTACATTTCCATTATCCTATATTTCCAAGTTCTGGATCATTATAATTTATCTTCCTTTTGTGCTACTATGAGTATGAGACAACGAAAATATAGAGGCTGCTAAAAATGGACAACATATATCCATATATTGTTAAAAGAAACACAAGATGCGTACCCGTTGGCATTTTGAGCTGTCAAGCTAGCTCCTCTGGAAATGAGAACCTGCATTTTTTGCACTTAATAAATAAATACTTATTCACATTTCACAAAAATGACAACCGGTTAAAAAGCAAATGAGAATACTTGACAGCAAGCAGCATTTCCACCACAAGCAGCGTAGTGAAGAGCAGTGCTTCCTGCACCTGCCAGAAATGATATACCAATTTAATCCCATAAGAAATTCTTATTACAGTCATTAACATTATAAAATTATTTGGTCATTTACGACTCTCTCGCAAAAAGAGGCATACAAAAATATCATGCATGTTAAGCACAGAAATAGCAGGAATAGGCTTCGTAAAATAGCCTGCAGAGAGAGAGAGAAGGCCGGGGGTGGGGGGTGGGGGTGGCGGCGGCCTCCGCGAAGAAACCAGTCAATCATGCTGATGGGAATCGAAAGCCTTCTTGGCCCTTTCTAAAGACATCTCAACAGGTATATTTGTATAATTGTGTGTGAACCTGTGTAATTAACTTACTAACAATGATATCCATTTCTCTGATATTAAATATACTATCATGTATTTAATGTTGAGATTCCAAAAGTCAATTTACACCAAAGACACACACATACTCATATCTGCCTTCGGTAGAGCCGAGTCAAAATGGTAACAATCGCCATTGTTCATCCAATGTAATTTAACAAATCGTGCTAAATATCAACTGATTGATATCTTACGGAGACTAAGTATACAAGTGTCAACATAATGTTAGTTCATATTTTTTTTCCTTCAAGACCTTCGCGTATCCCCTACCGATCCCTAAGGCGCATCTAGGGGTGGTAATTGAACGAGCCAGCTCGGGTTCGATTAAGGTTCGGCTCGGTATCAGCTCGTTCAAATTCGGTTCATTTATTAACAAGCCGGACATGAGCAAGAAAGCCTGGCTCGTTTATTAAAGGAGCCGGACTCGAGCTCAGCCAGGCTCGTTCGGTATTGATTCGGGTTCGGCTGGGTTACACAGTTTGAAAAAAAAACAGTAATATGTAATATATAGCAGATTCTATACAACTCTCAGAACACTTAATTCAATTAAATGACAGTATATAAAGTGTACTGAGATAAATATAAAACCCAGCACTTAGACCCATTCAATGCCCTAGATGTTAATGTTTTTTAATTTTTCCATATCTCAAAACCCTGAGTTTTAAGCATTATTGTTAATTATGTGTTTTTCTTGGAAGATACTATTAATATGAGTAAATGAGCTGAAAACGAGCCGAGCTCACAAACGAGCTCTAAACGAGCTCAATTGAGCTCGGCTCGTTTAGTTAATGGGCCACAAATGAACCGAACACGGGCTGGGCATGTTTAATCGAGCCGGACTCGAGCCGAGCATCTCTAGCTCGATTAACTAAACGAGCCGGACTTGGGCTGACAAAAAGAACCACGAGCCGAACTCGAGCCGAGCTTGGCTGGCTCGAGTTCGGCTCGTTTACACCCCTAGGCGCATCATCGCCTCTTGATGCCCCGGTGTGGATGAGGTGTCGTTGGATAATGCAGAGAGCTCGAGACGATCTGGTCGCTTTGGATGTAATCGAGCAATTTGAGCTCATTGCCAAAATTCAGTGCATGCTGACAAGAAGGCAAGGGTTTCTTGGTCCTTTCTAAAGACAGTGCTAGCTACTCCGATTGATATTGTCGAGGATTTACGCAGCCAAAACTTATCACTAACAGATGACTAGGCCATTGTTTTATCTTTAATGTAACTCGTCAACCAAATACATTGAGCAGGATGAGATTGATTTCAATTATATATTGAAGGTTTATCTCTAGGACAAAACCAAGGAATACTTGTGCGTATATAGTATAAAATTAGCTGAAAATAGGCACAAAAAACAAGGGCAAAATGCATGCCATTGACTCTTGCGAGCTCATTTTGTTTCAGAGTTGAAGTATTCAGTGACAATTTCAACTGGGTTGATTACAAACTATGAAACTAACCATATGAAGTACTGAGAAAAAAAATGTCAGTACGAGGACAATAGTTATCCTAATAAAGGATTTTAAAAATAATGTCAGTATGAGGTCAATAGTTATCCTTATGGCTCATCTTGAAAACTAGCAACAACCGCATTTGCTAAGCCAATGGCAACTGTAAATTTATCCCCAAAACAATAACGATATATTAAAGCGAGTCTTGCTTCAAGTTATCTTCCTTCAAAGCAGCTATTGTGATTCAGATTCAGGGTGCATGAGGGTTCATTGGGTTATCTGCAACCAAATTCAATCACTAAATGATAGTATAAATCAAGGAAAGGAAGCATAATCATAGATCAGTCATAGTAACCACTAACCAGCGTGCCATGTTAAAGAAGAAAGATAGTTGTTAGCGATTGCTATAAGCTCTTTAATAATCATAGACAAGCACGACAGTCCTGTTCAGTCTCATTATTCCTCATAATTAAAGTCTCAAAGATAGAACCCAGAATAGAATTTGGATATGTGAGATTAGTATGGCATAAAAAACGAAAAGGGTTTCTTGTGGAATGATAATGATGCGAGAAATATATCACCAATGAGATCAATTGTCGTTCCATCCTCCACAGTGACATCTGTTACACAGGCACCTAAATCCAAGAGTAACTGCACGCTCTCCGCATGACCATTCAACGCTGCCATATGAAGCGCAGTGATGCCTCCATCCGCTTTTTTGTTAACCATCTTAGATAGACCTCTGGTGAAAACATAAATAAGAAACGAGTATTAACACTCCATGTTATAACAAAAAAAGAGTATTTAGGATTGATACGAAATCAACATACTCATCAAAATCTGATAAAGACTCCCCTTGGCTAGATCTCCTAATGATATTCCAAAAATCAGGTATGCTCGGCACATGATCAGCAAGGAGAAGACGAATGCAGCGAGTGTGGCCATTTAGAGAAGCAAAGTGAAGAGCCGTTCCTCCATTGAGATAATCCGTTCTATGCATCTAAAAGCAAATGTACAAATCTTGTGTAATAAATAAAACGCAAGAAAAAGAAAAATATGCTACATCTCAAACAATAGTAATAGAAGAAAGAAGGGGATGTACATTAGCTTTGAAAAGCATTAGGATCTGAACAACCTCCCAATGACCATATTGGCAAGCTTGCATTAAAGCCGTCTGCAAAGCGCAAAAGATACAATATTCTTCTTAAAATCTACTCTCTCTCTCTCTCTCTTAATGTAAAGATGTGCACCATTTAGGGGAAGCATTTTGAATAACAATGAAGAAACAAAGAACGTTGCACCTATACTGCGGAATCAAAATAAGCATACCTGCCCTCTGAAATTCCTCAGATTGATATCAACACCCGACTCGATCAAAAGCGATACAATCTGAAGATATAAAGTCAGTGGCAATTATTAGCACTAAATTGGGATCATAACATATTGAAATCGCTGTGTTAAACGGACCAATTACCTCATGGTGACCTTGCGACGCCGAGTAATGAAGAGGCGAATTCCGGACACCGAAAGTAGAATACCGTGCGAGCCTAGGATTGTATTCCAATAGAGCTTTGGCTTCTTGAAGATCCCCTTCTCTTGCTGCAGAGACTAATCTCTCGCCCGAAGCCGAGCAGCCAAAGGAATTGCCCATAATGCTTAGAAATCTCATTTCTTTTGTCCTTTCTTTTCTTCACAAAACAAACAGCAGCTCCAAATACTTCAACACCTAATGGCTATACCCCATATTGTATACAAGAACTCAAGTAACAAATAAATCAAAACAATTGGAATGTAAAATGCCCTACTATACAATTCCCTTCCTCTCCCCAAATCAAGAGCAATCCAATCCAAATGTTCAATATATATGTACAAAGCCCCAATTCTGAGAGAAGGAAGAGGATTATATCCACAATCAGAACAAACCCATTAACATTTTCAACAAAGAGAACACAAATAAATCCCCATTTGACCAAATAAACTAAAAAAATTCACCAGAGAAAGAGATACCCATGTCGAGATCTACCATAATTCTTCACAATCTCCAATACCCATGTCCCAAAATGCCAAAATTCATCGATTGGCGCAATGCCCAGATCGGATTTGGGGCAAAGGAATCAATTTTTTCTTCTCTAGGGAGCTCAGGAGTCAAATAAAAGGGGACAAAAAAAAGGAGACAACAGACAGCAAACAGAATGGAATACGATCAGGATTGTAAAGGAGGAGAAGACCAACAAGCTTCAAAGATTTTAAAAATCAAAAATTGGATAATTCAATGAGGTAATTGTTTTAAAAAAAAATCAAGGTAATGAAACCAAAAAAAGGAGGGGTTTTGACTTGGATTTTTTTAACCTAGGAGGCCTGTATGAAAAGCGTTGGCTTCATGATTCACAGGATGCAACTCATGATGAGTCAAAATGTCTGGAGATGTTTTCTTAATTTCCTTTTTATGTGCAAGTCTTCTACACATTAATATGAGTTTCTATGTTTATTTATTTATCATTATATATATTTTTTTTTTATAATTTTGGATATTTATCATTAACTTTATTAAAACATACATGTATATGGTTTATTTTAATTTTGATATTATCATTTCGTTTATTTTATACTTTTTATGGAGGGAAAAAAAACCATGCTAACCTTCATCCTAACCTTTTCTAAAATCTTCGCTTGCTATAAAATCTATATATATATATATATATATATATATATGTGTGTGTGTGTATGTGTGAGAAAGAAAAATACGGTATCATGATATTTATAATCATAGTAGATTGATTAGAGGAGAGTGGAGGAAAGCTTTATTAATATCCGACTACTTGGTTTGAATTAAGTTCGTTTTGAAGATAGAGAAATGAAAGTTTCATGAAAGGATACGAAAAATTCTCTTGTATTGGTTAAACTTTTAAAATATCAACTTTTCATGATTTTTTACAGATTGGAATCGTTTTTATTAAACATATGTACACCTTGTGATGTGACGCTCCTTCATTGTTGATCTGGTTATATAAAATATTTTATCATGGCCAACCTTTAAATTTGTGATCCTCTAATTCAAGTCAGACCATCTTAAAATATGTTGATCAGGATGAACGGTGCCCACAATTTAAAATTTGATATTTTTTCGACGGTCTACGAGTGTTTTTTTCGCCCATGTCTTTAATCCCAAATAGCTGCATTTCTTATAATATTTAAAATGTTCCATAAAGACACGATCTCAAAAATAATAAGGATATAGACATATATAATATGCATGTCAAGATCAGTTTTGTAATTATAAACAGTTGATCAGTTCTAAGACGAATCTTTTGGTTATTCGGTAGAATGTACGGTGCACCAAATAACTAAATTCTTTTAATGAACAGTTGCAACCACATAGTTGATTTTAATACTATTAATCTCTCTTAAAACAAATCTTACTCTTGTGTGGTTTCTGGGCCAATCATATGGACTAGCCCAATTATATGTGCTTTCCTAACCCATTCAGTCCAAATAATAAATTTGAGAGACCCATCTCTACTATTATACTGGTATTCCGCACATGTGTATTAAAACATAATCCTAACCGGTTAAATGTGTAGTTAAAAATGCAGCATATCTTCATATTCTAAATTTAATGATCTTGTTCAATTTATTATTTTTTTAATGGTTGTATCCGTAGTGATTCATAAATATACCAAGAAAAATTAATAAGAATAAATTATTTAAAGGAATATATGTTATCGACATCTACAAATTTGGCATTAGAAACTTGATAAAATGAATTATCAATAATTGCAAGTAGCATGCTCTTCTCTTCACATTTTGTTCTTCTTTTATGTCTCCATATTATTTTCAATTTTGTTTTCCTCCAGGTACTTATTCTTCTCATCAATTTTTTTTGAAAGAAATGACGGAGTTAGTTACAATTCGTAACAGAAATATGGGGTTGGTTGCGGTTATTGAACTTGATTGAATTTTTTTGGCTTTTTACTTGATTTCTCTTGAAGAATAACAAAGTTGTGTCATCAATCACATCAAAATCGAAGACCCTCTTCATTTAGCACTATAATAGTAGAGATAACACAAAGGGATATGCTACCTTTTCAATTCAATTCAAATGCAGATTTCCCAAAAAGAATATGATGAAGATTAGAATCTCCCTCGGATGTTGTCCTCCGTCGATCTTGGGGCCAGCCGGACTGAACGGCTGAGATTTGTTGTGAAAGATTGAACGTGTGGATCTCAATGAGTTGTTAACGATGAGCTACCTACAAAGGAAGTCCCGGGATGGGAAACAACCGCATGACTCTCCGACGATCAAGTAAATACCGAGAAATAGATGGGCAGAGCCTCGTAATGAGGGCTTTAGATCCACAGCAATGTTGGGAAGAAAGCTACCCACTGTAGATGGGTCGAGCAGGAAGCTACCCAGCCGCCTCATGATGAGGGCTTTGGATCCACAATGTTGTTAGGTAGGAAGCTACCCTCTGCAGATGGGCCGAGCAAGAAGCTGCTCGGTGACCTCATGATGAAACCGTTGGATATATGGCTTCGTTGGGTAGGAAGCTACCTGTGGTGGATAGACGGAGCAGGGAGCTGCTCGGCCGCCTCGTGATGAAGGCTTTGGATCCACGTCTTCATTGGACAGGAAGCTACCCACTATGGATGGGCCGAACAGAAAGGTACCCGGCCGCCTCGTGATGAGAGCTTTGGATCCACAGCGTTGTTGGGCAGGAAGCTACCCGCTGTGGATGGGCCGAGCAGGAAGCTGCCCGGCGGCGTCGTGATGAGGGCTTTGGTCGGCTATCTATAGGCACATTTGAGCTTCATTTACTTGAGTGAAGGGCTGGTCTTTGCTTTACTGGCAGGAAGCTACCCACCGGCCATGCGGGGGTGTTTTAGCATGGAAACAAAAAGAAGCAGTTCAGATTGCAGGGAAGTAAGAATCTTTATTATTAAAAAAATACAGATTCGATGATACAGTTTAAACTCTCCTGCATTGAATGACCGGATTCGATGGATGTCCTTGTTTCTCGGACACGGGTCAATCGGTGACGACCATGATCTGCCCGATCGTCAGCTCTCCGACTTAAAGTTGGTCGGCTTGCCCCCTATCTGCTTAACGTTTGTCTCGTATGTATTTTGCCAAGTGACCGGAGCGGATCAGCTCCTCGATGTAATCGCGTAGCTGTTTACAATCCTCAGTTGAGTGCCCTTGCGTCCGATAATAGGTACAATAGGGGCCGCGGAGTCGCTTGCCCGACTTTCATGTCATTGGTGGCAGCTTAAAGAATCTTTCGCTCCATACCTCTTCTAATAGCTCGGCCTATGAGACATTGAGAGGCGTGTGCCCGCGAAACCTCGGTGTATAAGGTTTCGACCGATCAGCCTTCCCAGGTCCCTTTTCTTTTGGTATGTCTGATATCTTCGGGAAAGTTGAGCGATAATCTCGGATTCGAGTTAGATTTCCCGTTCGGTCCAGACCTTTTACCTCGGCCAGGGTCTTAGGTTGCGCAAATGCAAAAGAGCGGAGCCACTTTTTGTGCCTAAGATTAGACTTCACGGCGGTTATGATCGTCTCATCCCGGTGCTTAGGTACCTCCAGAAAGGCATTGTAGAAACGGGTGACATAGTTTTTTAAAGACTCCCTGTCCTCGCACTTGATGGTGAACAGGTAGTCAACCGATCTCTTCTGTCGTCGGTTGCCAACGAAGTAGCTGAGAAACTGTGTGGCCAATTCTTCAAAGGTCAAGATTGAGTGCAGAGGCAGGTCGCGGAACCAGTCTTGTCCTACTCGGATGAGGGTGGGGGGGAATGCTCGGCACTGAGCGGCGCCCGAATTATCCTTATAGATCATGCCTACGGTGAACGCGTCTAAGTGGTCTTTTGGGTCGGACTTCCCGTCGAAAAGAGCAACTTTGGGAAGCTTGTTCCGGGAAGAGATTCGCTCCCTCAGTAACTGCTCGGTGAAGGGCTTCGTGAGAGAGTCCGCAGAGTATTTTGCCGAGGCATACGGATGGAGAATCACACGTCCTCGATCTTTTTCTCGAGAACCTCGATTCGCTGCTGAAACCCCGAGGATTCTCCATAATCGGAGTGTTTTCTGTCTCTACTTCGGGTTTGAGCGATGGAGCGGCTTTAGCTTTGCTATATCACGTTCCTCAAATCTTCGGGGTGAGCCTTTCGTGGCTCTCCCGACGTGCGCCATGGACACGACCTATGTGATCATGGTGACATCGGTCGTTCCTGAAATCAGGTGTTCTGACCGACATCGCCTCGGAGGGCGAGAGAGCGCGGCGGGCGTTAAAGAGATAATCTGGTTGGTCCCGAGACCTCGGTGTTGGACTGTCCGGCGCCCAACGAGTCATGGAATCATTCCTCACATGGGGGTCGCTACCGCGGGAATCGGCATGTCGGTGTTCCGCGGTGTCGTAGTGGGCGCGAGCGAAGCCGAGGACCTGAACGCGTCCCTCTGCCGCCCCGTGCATGCCACCGTTCTAGGGAGCGGGGGCAGAGATTTGCCCGGCGTGGCTGGCAGTTTGGAGACGAGCGAGTACGTCCACCATCGCTGTTAGTCGGTTGATCTGTGCCGATAAGGCTTCGATGATGTTTGGAGGTGGAGTGAAATCACCCCCGCCTTCATTGCAAAGCGAGAGATGGCTCATGCTTGGATCTCCGTTGTGATGATCGCTGGTCATTATATCGAAGGCGGAAGATCAACTTTTTTGGTGGAAAAGAGTTCCCACAAACGGCGCCAACTGATAGAGGTTGGAATCTCTCTCAGATGTTGTCCGCCGTCGATCTTGCGACCAGCGAGGCTGAACGGCTAAGATTTATTATGGAAGATTAAGCATGTGAATCTCAATTGGTTGTTATTGATGCCAAGCTACCTGCAAAGAAAGTCCCGGGGTGAGAAACCATCGTAGGACCCTCCGACGATTAAGTACCGAGAAATAGATGGGCAGAGTAGCGGCGTATTGGATTCAATTCGAGTCCCCTGAATCGTCTGGAAGAGGGGTTTATATAGGGGTCGCAATAGAGTGAGCCGATGCGAGATTCTCGCCGTTCGCTTTTCCCCTGCGTCATATTCGCGTTGATGGCTGGATACGCCCATTAATGATGAAATACGCCCATTAATGACGAAATACGCTAGCGTAGGATGCGGGACGTGGAGCGGCAGAGATCTCTTTGTGGCGAGATACACGGAGCCGTTATGGGGACGCTCGTGCTCCGTGCTCCTGGCCATACAGAGACGCTGAGGAATCTCAGATATATGATAGCTCGGAAATGAGCAAGTGAGCTGAGGAGTCTCAGCTATAGGATGGTTCGGAGACGAGCTATTGGCTGGCGGTCAAACGAAGGGGGAACGTACTCCGGGAAGGTCTTCTAAAAGGCCAGGTGTAACCTGTAACTGTTTCCTGATTTAAAATCAGGAAAGCTTACGGAGGAGGCATCACGTGCTAGCACGTGACCAGCAGTCACGTGTTGGCACGTGACATTTAAAAGCAGCGGCAAAGGCAGAGTCAGCTCCCCGATTAAATCAAAGAAAAGGCTCCAGAAAGGGTCACGTGCTCACAAGTGACCAGGGGTCGCGTGTTGGCACGTGACGGTTGAACAGCGGCCAGAAAACAGAGCGCAGAAAGGAGAAGAAAGCTCGTTCCAATGGGTCATGTGCCTACACGTGACCAAGGGTCACGTGGTCACACGTGACCGGCTTTCAAAAGCCTCTCTATTTAACAGAATTAAATTCTGAAAGGCATTCAAATCTTTCCAAAGGAAAATGATTATTTGGAACTGATTGGATTAAAAAAATCTAAAGGTGATTAAATATCACATATTCATGGAAAAATCTTGAACTTGGAAAGATTTCCCCTTAAAATCTAACCGAAATAACGAAGGAATATCTTTGGATTTAAAATCCAATGGTGAATGAAATTCACCTAATAATCCAAAGGTCCAAATGAACGATGAATGCAAATCAAATCTCTAATGAATACAAATCAAATCCCTCAATGAATGATTCACTAAAACTAATTGATTCTGCTCCTTCTCCTATAAATAGGAGCCAAGACATATACAGAGGGGGAGAGATAGACAGACAGAGAGAAAAAGAAATAGAGCCTTGAGACTTCGGAAGAATTTGATCTGCTGCAGAAGAAAACCTTAGGTAAGGAAGGAGAGGCTTCAAAAGAGAATTTAATTCTCAAAAGAGTTTAACTCTTATATTAAAAAAAAGAAAGAAGAACTTAGTTCTCTCTTTAGTGGAGGATCTGCAAAGTGCACATCTCCCCATGAATTGAGAATTTAATTCTCATTGGGTTGAGATCCTGCCATGCAGATCCAAAGCATAGGGAGGGAATGGAAGTTTGAGAATTTAATTCTCACGGAACTATAGGAATTTAATTCCTTTGAAATAAAATTAGGGTTTAACCCTATATTATAGGAATTTAATTCCTTCAAAATGAACAGAACCAGGATTCAACCCTAGTTAAGAACTTAAATATGTCAAAATAACAGGAATCTAATTCCCTTACGAAAGAAGAAACTAGAGTTCAACTCTATCTAAGAATATAATTCTTCAGAAGAAAACACGAATTTAATTCCTCTAAAGTTTATTGCTAGGGTTTAACCCTATGAAGAATTTAATTCTTGAAAAGATAAACAAATCTGCAAACAGCAAAGGAACAGGGTCACGTGTTACCACGTGACCCCTGTAAAGAGCCATAGAGAAGAACTTTGAGGCAACGCCTCACGTGCTCCACGTGACCCCCAAAGCGCGCAAAGAAAAAGCAAAAGAAAAGAAGCTCTGGGGCGCCCTCACGTGTCACCACGTGACCCCTAATGAACATTCTAACAGATCAAAGCATGAGCCCCCATCACGTGCCCACACGTGATGGCCTTCAGAATTAAAAGTGTTAAACACTTATCTGTAGAACAAAATGAAGGGGATCTGGCCCCACCTTTTGGACGCCATCACGTGCCCCCACGTGATCTCTTCTCTTACCATATTTAGCATTAAATTGATGATCTGTTCCCAGTGTTTAACACTGATTTCGATAGTGTTTAACACTATTTTGAAAACTCCATTTCCAGTGTCTAACACTGATTTTCTTAGTGATCAAACACTAATTTGGAAAATTCTGCTCCCAATGTTTAGCACGGATTTGAAAACTCTGTTCCCAGTGTTCAACACTGATTATCTTTTAGTGTTTAACACTAACTTGTTAATCTTATTCCCAGTGTTCAACACTGTTGGTCTCTAGTGTTCAACACTAGCTTTAGCCCAATTGGCTAAGTTTCCAGAGGCAAAGCCTCTCCTTCAATGGATCAACAAAAGGCCCATATCATAAACATGATTGGACTTAGCCCAAGCTGGCCATAAGTCCTCAATTCAGACTTAACTGAGCCACTGAGCTCATAACATAATTAATTGGTCTTGGTCCTAAATTGGGCCAAAGATTATATGATTTACCTCGGTTTAAGGGTACATCTCTTCACTCCTTTGATACTTGGCGTTGTAATTTCTCAACGTCTTCAAAGAGGTGACGGGTCCCGATGACCACACATTGATACGGACTGTGGAGTCCTTAAATCCACGGACTATGAGGTCCTTAACCTTGACCGTGATATCTTAAAACTAACATCGGACTATGGAGTCCTTAAATCCACGGACTATGAGGTCCTTAACCTTGACCGTGATGTCTTAAAACTAACAATGGACTGTAGAGTCCTTAAATCCACGGACTATGAGGCCCTTAACCTTGACCGCGACGTCTTAAAACTAACATCGGACTGTGGAGTCCTTAAATCCACGGACTATGAGGTCCTTAACCTTGACCGCAACGTCTTAAAACTAACACTGGACCGCAATGTTCTTAAACTACCTATGGACCGAGATGTCCTTAAACTACCAATGGACCACTATGTCCTTAAACTGGTATTGGACCACCATGTCCCTAAACTGGTAACGGACCACTATGTCCCTAAACTGGAACAATAGAGCCCCCAAATGCTCTTTTGTCGGATCCAAACGATCCCGTTAAGTTGATCTTAGTCTCAAATTAGACTAACGTATCCTTAACAAACGTTTGAGTTGATCTTAGCCTCAAATATGGCTAACGTATCCTCAAACCAAAACCCCAAACCCAAATCTAAGAAAATACGGATTTGGACTAATCCACGTCCTATGGGCGACGACATAAATTAGTCTCCGTATACAATCCACGGGCAACCACAAACAAAACAAACACCCACGACATGAAGTGACCATCTGGAGAAGGAGAAAGTTGTTACCGCGATGCGGTAGCGTAATTAACTGCAGGGGCTTGCGCCTGCAGGGAAGAGCGTCCCCACAATCAAAAACCCCTCGAGCGAGGGGGAATCTGACGAAGTCTGCTACATCGGACGCATCCGTCTAAACCTCCGATACACGGTGTCATAAATCAACTTGGCATCTTCGGAGATGTGGACGGAAAGCACCCATTAGTATCTGCCCCGAATCTCAGGCGGGACGTTCATGTCCTGGCCGCCGTTCGGAGGGGAACAGATTCTGGCACGCCCGGTGGGACCTTTTCCTCTTTCCACACCACACTTCATGTGTCGTGTTCGCGAACCAAACACGGCTCGCTAATGGTTGCCCTTGGGTTTCAAGGTACTAAGGTTTGTCGTTTTGCTTATTGCAGAAAGCAAAGAATCAATGGCTTCCACTTGTGCGAAATGCTCCAACTGCAACTGCGACCGGCGCTCCGTCTCGCCTGGAGGTATAGCCTACGGGCCCCAAGCTGCTTCGCTGTTCACAATGCCCGTGGAACAGGTCACTCAAGCCACCACAGGGTTGTTTTTCGGGACCATGCTCCCGCCAGCGAGCTTCACCACTCCTGTGTTGACACCGGAAGCTCCCAAGAAGTTGGTCTTTGATCGGCTTCCACCTACCGCGGCCCCTCTCAACGGGTCGCCCAACACCGGCTGTAACACCCTGTTTCCTGATTTAAAATCAGAAAAGCTTCTGGAAAAAGCTTCAAAAGAGGGTCACATGCTTACACATGACCAGTAGTCACGTGTTGGCATGCGACACCTAAAAGCATCAGCAAGGCAAATTCAGCTTCCCGATTACATCAAAGATAAGGGCTTCAGAAAGGGTCACGTGCTCCCACGTGACCTGGGTCACGTGTTGGCACGCGACAATCAAAAGCGGCTTCAAAACCCAATAGCTCCCTGAGCAAATCAAGAAAAAAGCTTCGGAAGAGGTCACGTGCTCCCACGTGACCAGGGTCACGTGTTGGCACGTGACACTTAAAGCAGCAGACTTGTTCTCCAGTTACATCAAGGAAAGAGGCTCCAGACAAGGGTTACGTGCCCACACGTGACCAGCGGTCACGTGTTAGCACGCGATGACCAAGCAGCGGCAAAGGTATAGCGCAAAGGAAAGATGAGGGCTCATTCCAAAGAGGGTCACGTGCCCACACGTGACCATGGGTCACGTGGTCACACGTGACCGGCTTTCAAAGCCTATTTTGTTAACAGAATTAAATTCTGAAAGAGATTCAAATCTTTCCAAAGGAAAGCGATTATCTGAAACCAATCGAATTAAAGATTTAAAGATGATTAAATATCATCTATCTATGGGAAAATCTCGAGTTTGGAAAGATTTCCCCTTTAAATCTAACAGCAATAACAAAGGAGAATCCCTGGATTTGAAATCCGATGATGGATAAAATTCACCTAATAATCCAAGGGTCAAAAACAAATGATGGATACAAATCAAATCTCTTAATAAAGATTCATCAAAAACTAATTGATTCGGCTGCTTCTCCTATAAATAGGAGCCTAAAGACACAAAAAGAGGGATAGATACACGCAGAGGGAGAAAAAAGGAGAGAGCCTTGATACTTTGAGGAATTTGGAGCTTCTGCAAAAAGAAAACCTTAGGTAAGAAAGGGAAGGCTTCCTGAAAGAAGGAGAATTTAATTCTCAACAGAGTTTAACTCTGACAAAATAAAAAACAGAAGAACATATTTCTTCTCTCTTTGATAGAGGATCTGCAAAGTGCACATCTCCCCTTTAGGTTGAGAATTTAATTCTCAATGGGTTGAGATCCTGCCATACAGATCCAAAACATGGAGAGGGAATGGAAAAACGAGAATTTAATTCACACAGAACTATAGGAATTTAATTCCTCTAAGATAAAAGTAGGGCTTGACCCTGTGTTATGGGAATTTAATTCCTTCAGAACAGAGAGAAACAGGGTTTAACCCTAATTAAGAACTTAGTTCTGTTGAAACAACGGGAATTCAATTCCCTTAATCATAATTTAACAGGGACTGGAAGTTTAATTCCTTAAAAAGCTTTTATTAGGGTTTAACCCTATTCAGTTCTTCACATAAACGAGGAATTTAATTCCTACAGAAGATTTAGGGTTCAATTCTACTCCAGAATATAAGTCTTCAAAAGGAAGTAGGAATTTAATTCCTCTGAAATTTAAAGCTCGAGGAATTTAATTCCTGAGAAAAGGATCAACAGATTCTCTAAACAATATACATGGAGGCAGGGTCACGTGCCACCACGTGACCCCCTCAAAAGATCTACAGAAAGCCCTTTGAGGCAGTCCCCCACGTGACCCTTGACAGAAGCTCTAACACATAGGCATATGAATGCCCGTCACGTGATGGCACGTGATGCTCTGAAAGATGCAATAATCTCAGCAGAATGAATGGAGAGAGGGCGCTCTCACGTGTCGCCACGTGACCCCTCTTGCTTTAGTGTTTAACACTAAGTTGGAACTCCTGAATCCAGTGTTAAAACACTGTTGGGCCGTAGTGTTCAACACCAATCAAAGAACTTTACTTGCAGTGTTCAACACTGACTACCTTAGTGTTTAACACTAATTTGAGAGCTCTGTTGCCAATGCTTGATACTGATCTGTTTTAGTGTTTAACACTAATCTGAAAGCCTTGTTGCTGGTGTTTAACACCAATTATCTTTTAGTGTTAAACACTAACTTGTCAACCTCATTCCCAGTGTTCAACACTGATTGCTCTGAAGTGTTTAACACCAGGCTTTGGCCCAATTGGCTAAAGGGATAGAGGCAAAGCCTCTCCCTCAATGGACCCACAAGAAGTCAATATTCCAAACATGATAGGACTTAGCCCAAGCTGGCCATAAGTTCTCAATTCGTAATTAACTGGGCCAATGGGCTCATAATATAATTAATGGGTCTTGATCCCAAATTGGGCCAAGGACTATTTAATCCATTCCGGTTCTAGGGTACATCTCTTCACTCCTTTGATACTTGGCATTGTAATCCCTCAATGTCTTCAAAGAGGTGACGGGTCCCGATGACCACCCATGATATGGACTGTGGGGTCCTTAAACCCATGTCTAATGCAAAATTCCTGGTCATGTGGAACGCGGATAACGTCACTCTTTGACCCCGCGGAAAACGCCCAGAGCGGAGCCTAGTCCTCGCCAAGCACGGCCGTGAACCCGTGTGAAGCATCTAGTGCAAAATTCCTGGTTACGTGGAACGTGGATAACGTCACTCTTTGACCCCGCGGAAAACGCCCAGAGCGGAGCCTGGTCCTCGCCAAGCACGGCAGTGAACCCGTGTGAAGCATCCAGAACACATACCGGACTGTGGAGTCCTTAAACCCATGGACTATGACGTCCTTAACCTTGACCGAGATGTCTTAAAACTGACAATGGACCGCAATGTCCTTAAACTACCCATGGACCGCAATGTCCTTAAACTACCTATGGACCGCAATGTCCTTAAACTAGAACAATAGAGCCCAGCATGCTCTTTTGTCGGATCTAAACGGTCCCATTTAAGTTGATCTTAGCCTCAAAGATAGCTAACGTATCCTTAAACCTTCAAACAGACTGGACTATGAATCCCCCAAATTAACTCTGGCTCGAGGGTACATCTCTGAACTCCTCTGACATCCGTCGTTGTAATCCTTCAACGTCGTCAGAGAGGTGACGGGTCCCGACGGCCACATATACGATGGACCACTATGTCACGAAACCGGAACAATGGAGCCCAAACGCTCCTTTGTCGGATCTAAACGATCCCGTTAAGTTGATCTTAGTCTCAAATCGGACTAACGTATCCTTAACAAACGTTTGAGTTGATCTTAGCCTCAAGTATGGCTGACGTATCCTCAAACCAGACCCCCAAACCCAAATCTAAGATAAACACGGATTTGGACTAGTCCACGTCCTATGGACGACGACATAACTCAGTCTCCGTAAACAATCCACGGGCAACAAAACATAAAATAAACACACACGACACGAAGTGACCATCTGGAGAAGGAGAAAATTGTTACCGCGATGCGGTAGCGTAATTAACTGCAGGGGCTTGCGCCTGCAGGGAAGAGCGTCCCCACAATCAAAAACCCCTCAAACGAGGGGGAATCTGACGAAGTCTGCTACATCGGCCGCATCCGTCTAAACCTCCGATGCACGGTGCCATAAACAACTTGGCATCTTCGGAGAGATGGACGGATAGCACCAATTGGCATCTGCCCCGAACCTCAGGCACGGACGCCCGAGTCCAGGCCGCCGTTCGGAGGGGAACAGATTCTGGCACGCCCGGTGGGACCTTTTCCTCTTTCCACTCCACACTTCGTGTGTCGTGATTCGCGAACCAATCGCGGTTCGCTAATGGTTGCCCTTGGGTTTCAAGATACTAAGAATTGGCGTCTTGCCTATTGCAGAAAACAAAGGATCGATGGCTTCTACTTCTGCGAAATCCTCCAACTGCTCAAACTGCAATTGCGACCAACGCTCTACCTCGCCAGGAGGTATAGCCTATGGACCCCAAGCTGCTTCGTTGTTCACAATGCCGGTGGACCAAGTGACTCAAGCCACTACCGGATTGTTCTTCGGGACTATACTCCCATCATTAAGCTTCACGGCGCCGGTACTGACGAAGGAAGCTCACAAGAAGTCAGTCTTTGATCGTCTTACCCCTGCCGCGGCTCCTCTCAACGAGTCGCCCAACGTCAACGCCTCGGTCTTCTCTAGATTGGGCCGGAAATCCTGCGAACTCATCATAGGGCCTACAATCTCAGAGGAGGCTACCTCTAAGAAAGTGGTCGTTCCTGCCCCCGAAATCGCCAAGGCGGCTTCTCCGGCCAAAAAGTCGGTCTTTACAAGATTGACGGCTTCAGCTCCCGCTCCTGCTATCCAAAGGACATCGGTCTTTGATAGGCTAACACCAACAGCAACCCCCCACCCACACATGGGGCAAGACGAAACCATTCTTACCGCTGACCCAACGCCGTCCGCTCGACACGCTCGACGTCGCCATTGGCGCCGAGTAAGGAAGGCTGGGGGCAACTCCCCCTCTGGGTTGACTCCATCAGCCCCGGTGGCAGAAGTTAATGCTGCTGTTCCAACTGGGAACAGCTTCGAAATGCTAAATAAGGTGCGAAGGAATTCTCCTACTGCAGTGCTGAAGAGGTCTCCTCCCCCATTAAAGAAGGTTGCGGAAATAAAACCAGAACAGCCCCAATCTCCTCAACAGCTGTCTTCCAAAATCTATAAGGTTTGGCGGCAGGCCCGAGTCTCGATCATTGATCCAAACTTCTCCCGCCAGCACAAGAAGCTGAAAATCCAACCGGAGGCTGGCCACCAAGCTAAACCCCGAAAGGCTATCGGGACGCCCACCTCAACGGCCCCCTCAACCTCCACGGCTCATAAAAGGAGGAGGCCAGAGAAGACCCCCCAACGTGCAACGACGGCTAAACGCACTGAGCCCAGACGCCCTAAGTCTGGGGGCATGATGGTCCACACCGTATACATGGCCTCTGGAAAGGAGGAGAGCCGCACTTCTACAGGCCACCGACCACTTACCCGATCCGTGACGAAAGCCCAGGAGCAGCAACAAAAGCTCCAAGAAATGATGAATGCTATGGCCGCACTTACCGGGCCAAAAGAAAACCCAGAAACGTCCTCAGACGCGCGCCAAGAAGAAGAAACCGACGCTGAATTCCTTCGCCGGATACTGGAGAAAAAGGACAAAGAGGCTGCTGAACAAGCAGCCAACATACAACGTATGGGCCTTCTCTTCCAAGATATGATAGGAATGATGATCCAGAAGGACTTGCCCGCCGAAGATCCCCCAATCGTTCTTGAAGACGACCGAGGAGAAACGTCGAATCCACTGCCGGCCCTCTCAACGGCCAAGGAGGAGGCAATCTCTAATGCGGACTTGGATGACTACATAGCCCAGCAAATCCGGGTCCATCATGCGACTGAGGCAGCTGGTCAAGTCGTGAAAACGGGGCGGCCGTATCCAAGCTGGTACGACCAAATCAAATACCCGCAAGGCTATACGATACCAAAATTCCACGTGTACAAGGGGACCGGCAATCCCCATCAACATGTCGCCCAGTTCCGGGCCCTCTGCGGTAACACCGGCGGTGATGATAAACTGTTGCTCCGCCAGTTCGTAGGTAGCTTATCAGAAACAACGTTCGAATGGTATTCGGAACTCCCGAACGATTCTATCAAAACGTTCGCTGAAATGGAGCTGCTATTCACTCAGCGATTCGCGAGCGCCAGCGAACGCACTCCAATAACTGCTTTGATTAACGCCAGGGTCAAACCAGGCGAAACCTGGGTCCAGTATGCTATACGCTGGCGGAACTTGTGGTCGAGATGCGAGCAACGCATTGAGGAGGCACCCGCAGTGGGCATGTTCGTGGGAACCCTAGACCCCCACACAACTATCTCCCAGTTTATGATGTTCTTTAAGCCAACCACATTCCAGGCTTTAATCGACAAGTTGGCTCAGATGGACCAGATGGGTCATAGACCACCTCCCCCGAAGTTGGAACCTCGGAATGACAAGGGTAAAGGAAGGGCAACCTTCGTCGCAAATGCCCAACAGCAACCTAACGCCCCGAAACCGGCAGATCAATTGGAAGAAAGACGCCGGTATTATAATGAGAAGATGAAACGTCCCTACTCGTTCCCACGAGACAAGACGAAACGGTTATTCGAGCTGGCAATACGCAACAGACTTATAAACCTACCGAATCCAAGGCGACCGCCACAACCCACCGAGGTGAATAACCCTAGCTATTGCCCTTACCATCAAACGGTAAGTCATCCGATTGAAGATTGCTTCGTCTTCAAAGGATGGATTGAAGATCAATACCTCCAGGGGAAGTTTGTACTGTCCGAGAAGTGGAAGGTGAGCCCACCACAGCCGCATACTCCTAAGAAAACAGATACATTGGGGGCAACCTGCTCCTTTATTGAAGAAGCTCCATGGGAGGTCGTGCTATCAACGAAAACCAAAAGAATGCTGAGAGACCTTCACGCGTGCCCTGCGATCGAATGGAAAGACCCTCTTGAACCTCAAATTATCGAGGGGATGTTGAAGCCCCGCACAACTACGAAGGCTCGTGATAAGGGCCCAAATACTCACGCCCAACCGTCAAAATCTTCGAAGAAAAAGAAGAAGAAATCCAAGAAGCCCGCGAAGCTTGGAGACGAGCACACGAACTTGCAGAAGCAAATCGACGCGCTGGAAGAGTATAATCAAAAGGCGCGAACTCCTGTCACATTGCAAGAGTTCCTCAACCACATCTTTCAAGAGGGAGATGATGAAGAGAGCTCAACGGATGAATCCGAAGAGTATGTGGCGAGTTGTAACGTAATCTCCCATTCGTTTACCGATGATGAGAAAACTCCTAGCACTAAGAAGCTGGAGGCAGAACCTGAGCGTGCATGGCTGACAAATGAAATGATCAATGCCTTTCTAGACGAGATTCGTCTAAAAAGTAAAGCGGATCAGGAGCGTGAGATGGCAACGTCAGAAGGAACCAAATGCAGGCGACTGAATGAAAGAGTTGAACTACCCCCGCCAGATCAAAAGGCATCCGAAGTAGACAAGAAGATATTCAAGACGAGGAAAAGGTTCGCCAAAGCCATGTCAATGGGAATGAAGCTACCACCCTCGGAAGGAAATACACACGATGGGGCGGAGAGGCACCCTAATTATTGCGCATATCATCGGAGAATCTCACACCCCACGGAGGAGTGCGACGCCTTTAAAATATGGTGGCAAGGATATGTTACTCGTCAGCAACATTTTAAGCGCATGAAACGCAAGAGCCGTCGAGAGCGAAGAAGTACTGTCGAAGGGCACAACAGAACTACTGGCAACTGTTACATGGTTAACGCCGGGGGGTCACAAGTTCTCACCTTTGGGAGCGACTCTGATGAAGAAATGGCTCTGGGCCCTCTCTTTAAAGAATCTGTTTTAGGGAAAGAGGAGGAATCGGAGGCCTGCGAGAACATCCAGCTGCGCAATCACACACTCCCAGAAAAGAATCTCGGGCCCATAAGTAGAAAAGATAAGGGAAAGGAAAAGGCCACTGAAGATATCACTTTAGATGACCAAGTCATGAAAGAACTGGCTGCCAAAGACCCTCCTAGGAGGAGTAAAGTGGACTATAATATCCTCGCGCACCTAAGGAAGCTACCTTCTCAGCTTAGCATTCTCGACGCCCTCCTATTATCAAAAGAAGCGCGAGACTCACTAATCAAGGCATTACAAGAACCTGAACAATTCCAAGCCTTCCTCGCCACTGAAAAGATGAAGGATGAACTGAAGGAAGTGCATACAGCCAATATCACTTTCGGTGATGAAGACCTCCTTCTCGGGACGTGCGACCATAACCGTCCCCTATATGTCTCCGGATACTGCCATGATATCAAGATAGGCAAGATCCTGGTGGATAATGGATCCTCCGTCAATCTCCTTAATGTGCGGGTGTTGAAGGAAATCTGCATGAGTGTGCAACATCTCGCTCGTGACAAAATTACTATCTCCGGTTTCGATTCACAATCGTCACGGACTCTCGGATCTGTGATACTAACATTACGCTTTGGACTTCTCGTCACAGACATCAAATTCCATGTCATTGACGCCAATACCTGCTACAACGCCTTGCTCGGCCGTCCTTGGCTACACGAGTACAACATCATCCCTTCTACACAACATCAGTGTATGAAGTACTTTAAAGATGGTTTCGAGTATACTGTAACAGGCGAGTTGAACCCATTTTCCGTGAACGAAGTCCGCAAATACGAGGATGCGAAATACTTTTTGCCAGATTTCGAAGATACAGAAAGGTGTCGCAACCCGGAGAACAAAGCCGCCGCCACCATCCCTGTTTTCGGGAGCGATACCGAAGAAGAGGAAGAGATAGTTTATGCAGGGCCATCTCGACGCAGTAACCCGGGAACGTCCGCCCCTATGTTAGTCTTCGGAAGTGACTCGGAAGATGAGGTTAATGCCGTGTTCTCCAATCGGCTGCCGATACAAGCACCCCTTGGCGATGACCATAGTTTGCAAATCACCATGGTACCGCGAGAACACTACAAGGATCTCGACACGCTTCAAGCTCACAATGTGCAGGACCTGCAAACATTTTACATCCCTCCCAGGCAAAGGGGTGAGAAGGTGATCCTATTCTACCGATCCTCAGAGTCGCAAATAGAGAAAGAGATCTGGCATGGCGCGGATGCTACATGCGACAGACTCCAACCCATCCGTCTGCCCAGATACTATACAAATGGATTAAAGAATCTATTGAAGCGCCAAGGAGTACCCTTAAAACAGACTGTTCGGCAGGCTCGGTTCTACAACAAGATTTGGGATGTCCCTGGGACTCAGCGCAAATTGCCCAACGGGAAAATGGAAACACTCGGGCTTGGATACGCGAGAGCGGGAAAACGGGAACGGGTCCACAGTAACTACGCCATATACACCTTTGATGAAGAAGAGGACGCCCTGTCAGGAGATGCCAACCCCTCTTCAAAATTACACCCCGCGATCAGAACGCCGAGTCCGTCGTTTGGAGAACGAACGGACAAGCCTATCAGGAAAATGGGTCCGAAAGCTCAGGAAAACCACAACCGCGAAATGGCCATCTACGAGAAGGCCAGGACGCAACGCCTATTTCAACAGGCTCCAAAAGACAAAGATGCTCATCTTTGTCAACCCATTGTGCGAAAGGCCCGATGCGGAGATGGAAATAAATTAAGAAGCGGGAAGAGGAGCCGACAACAACGACGCAGGATTAGAGGGTTACGGGTACTGCGCGGCTCGGATTCGTCCCTCATGGAAAAGATGAGTCGAGCGTATTCCTTCCCCCGAGACAAGACGGAGAAGTTACTCAAGCTCGCTTTAAAACATCAAATGATCGCGCTTCCAGAGTCTAGACACCCTGAGCAAGCTAACAAGGCTTCTCGTTTGAGCTATTGCTCTTATCACCGAGCCATAGGACATCCTACCGAAGACTGCTTCACCTTCAAGAACTGGGTCAAGGACCAGTACCAACGGGGCAGATTCGCTTTATCCAACGGCTGGAGGGTAACGCCGCCACAAAAGCATGAACCCAAGGCCGCAAGAGCAAAACCGGATCCACCTCAGTCCTGGGAGCGGATTCGCACCTGTTATACGATTACGATATTAAAAGAAGAGCGCGAGAACATGGATGACTTTCCCCAGTGCTTTGAGAACAGCGACGACGAGGTGATCTCAGAATTTCCGCCAGCTCCGAGAGAACTGGAAGATGGTATACATACTACGGCGGATAACCTCAGGAAGATTGAGTTGGGATCGGCAGATGACCCGCGATCGACATTTGTCAGCGAGCTACTCTCTGAAGAAAAGGTGGCCGCGTTAAAGAACGTGCTTCTACGGCATAAAGACTGCTTCGCGTGGAACTACTCTGAGATGCCAGGATTAGATCCGGAGGTTGCCGTGCATAAATTAGCAATATCCCCGGATATCAAGCCAGTCAAGCAAGCGCCAAGAAGGATGCGACTCGAGCTTGAGATGAGCATCAACGCCGAAGTCAAGAAGCTGATCGATTCTGGATTTATTCAAGAAGTCCAATATCCCGATTGGATCGCTAATATCGTCCCGGTAATGAAAAAGAATGGGACAGTACGCATATGTGTGGATTTCAGGGATCTCAATAAAGCCTGTCCAAAGGATGATTTCCCGGTACCGGTAACCGAGCTGATGATAGATAACACGTCCACTCACGAGGTTTTCTCCTTTATGGACGGTTCGTCAGGATACAATCAGATAAAGATGCATCCCGAAGACCAGAAGCACACCGCTTTCCGGACCCCTTTGGGTATATTCTGCTACAGGGTTATGCCCTTTGGTCTAAAGAACGCGGGCGCTACCTATCAAAGGGCCATGACAAAGATCTTCGACGACCTCATACATGACATCGTCGAGTGCTATATCGATGACCTCGTAGTAAAGAGCATGTCATACGAAGATCATTTAAAGCATCTGGAGACTGTATTTCAACGCCTTCGGCAATACAATTTGAAAATGAATCCCCTCAAATGCGCGTTTGGAGTCTCCTCGGGCAAATTCCTGGGATTCATCGTTCGACACCGAGGAATTGAAATAGATCCATCAAAGATTAAAGCGATCATGGAAATGCCTCCGCCAAGAACTCTCAAACAGTTGCGGTCTCTCCAAGGGAAGCTCGCATACATCCGGCGATTTATCGCCAATCTTTCCGGCAAATGCCGTCCTTACAGCCACCTGATAAAAAAGGGAACTCCGTTCGTTTGGGATCACAAATGCCAAGGTGCACTAGACGAGATCAAGCAATACCTGCAGAACCCTCCAGTGTTGGCCGCGCCGGTCAAAGGAAAACCCCTCATTCTTTATACAACCGCCCTCGAAGGTTCCTTGGGCGCATTATGGGCGCAAGAGAACGATCAGGGAAAAGAGAGAGCACTCTACTACTTAAGTCGAGTTCTGCTGGAGGCAGAAAGAAACTACTCTCCCATTGAAAAACATTGCTTGGCATTGATCTTCGCGATAACAAAGCTCAGGCACTATGCGTTGGCGCATGAAGTCCGTCTCATTTCAAAGGTGGACCCCCTTAAATACTTGATGTCGAAAGCCATATTGACGGGACGACTCGCTAAATGGGCCCTACTCTTGATGGAGTTCTCGGTAACGTATCAACCTCTCAAGGCAGTAAAAGGCCAAGCCATTGCCGATTTCCTCGCCGAGCACCCGATACCGGCCGATTCTCCTCTGAACTGTGATTTGCCGGACGAGCATGCATTTGATGCGATTGGCAGCGGTAGCACCCGATGGGAACTCTATTTCGATGGAGCGTCCTCCGTAAAGAAACAGAAACAGGGTATCCCAATGATCAAATCGGGGATAGGCCTCATCTTTGCAACTCCACAAGGAGGGATAATGCGCTTCGCCTTCTCCTTAACAGAGCCGAGGACAAACAATGAAGCTGAATACGAAGCTCTGATAGCGGGCCTCGAAATCGCCATCGACTTGGGAATTGAAGACCTCCTTATATACGGGGATTCTCAACTGGTTGTTAGTCAAGTAAATGGTGATTACCAAACGTGCAAACCGGAGTTGGTGAGGTACGGCGAAAAAGTGCAACAACTATTGATCCAAATTCCCTCCTATACTTTGGAGAATATACCGCGCGCGGAAAACAGTAAAGCAGACGCGTTAGCCAAACTTGCTAAAGAACTGGCGGACGAAAACCTCGATGATGTAAGAATCGTGGTACAAAGCCGTCGAGTGCTTGCCCCGGCAGAAATACCCCCGGAATTATATAAAGAGAAGGGAGCGACTGAGCAGACGACCCTACAAATAAAAGACCATGAGAAGGCCGAGGACTGGAGGGAAGTCCTCATAGACTACTTTAAATCCCACCGAATGCCCAAAGATACATCCTCCAGGCATCAGCTCATGAAGCGAGCTCTATCTTTCGCCTACGTCAACGATACTCTATACAAGAGGTCGTTTGATTCTCTATGGCTGAGATGCCTAGGACCTGACGAAGCGGAAAGAGTCATTCAGGAAGTTCATGACGGACTCTGCGGTTCCCACCAAGCAGGCCCTAAGATGAAGTTGAAGATAAAACGGATGGGTTACTACTGGCCCACGATGATCCAGGACTGCCTTGAGTATGCGAAGCAATGCCACGCGTGCCAGATTCATGGGGACTTTATCCACCAACATCCGAATCCACTACACCCAACGGTGGCTAGTTGGCCATTCGAAATGTGGGGGACTGACATAGTCGGCCCCATCGAGCCAGCATCATCCCGGGGACATCGTTTTATCCTAGCGACAACTGATTACTTCTCCAAATGGGCAGAAGCAATACCATTGAGGGAAGTGAAGACGGAGAATATCCTCCATTTCTTCAAGACGCACGTCATCTATCGGTTCGGAACCCCACGGCGGATTATCTCCGATAACGGGCCAGCCTACAGAAGCCATAAGATTAGCCGCTTCGCGCAGCAGCACAATATAGACTGGAGATATTCTTCAGTTTACAATCCACGAGCTAACGGTCTAGCCGAGGCTTTCAATAAGACCTTGACGAAGATCATAAAAAAGACCGTTTCCCGGAATAAGAGAGACTGGCACGAGAGGCTGCAAGAAGCCCTTTGGGCTTATCGAACTACATTCAGGACGGCCACGAACACAACGCCGTACGCGTTGGTATTTGGGACGGAAGCAGTACTCCCCCTCGAGATAGAGTTACCCTCTCTACGAGTGGCAATCCACCACGAGCTGACGGACGAAGAAAATGCTCACCTTCGGCTTGAGGAGCTTGATGCCCTTGACGAAACTCGGCTCATAGCGCAACAACATCTAGAAGCCTACAAAGCAAAGATGACGCGCTCGTACGAGAGATTGACCAGGCCGAGGACATTCCGCCAAGGCGAACTCGTGCTAGTGGTCAAGAGACCTATGATCCCCAATCGTGCCAAACGGGGGAAATTTGAGCCAAACTACGAAGGCCCCTACATCATAGACAAGGTCTATCAGGGTGAAGCCTATCTACTCATGGACATGCACGGTGAAAGGCCTTTCAGGCCAATAAACGGCCGCTTCTTAAAGAAATACTATGCTTGATGAGCCATAGCCTGGGTCAATGATAGATGACGACGACTATGTCCGCTCGCTATCTTCCTAGATTCAGACTTTGCAAGCAGTGGCTGGCCCTCCCATATCGACGGACCGAAACGTCCTTAAACTAACGACGGACCGGAACGTCCTTAAACTAACGACGGACCGGAACTTCCTTAAACTATCGACGGACCGAAACGTCCTTAAACTAACGACGGACCGAAACGTCCTTAAACTAACGACGGACCGAAACGTCCTTAAACTAACGACGGACCGAAACGTCCTTAAACTATCGACGGACCGAAATGTCTTTAAACTAACGACAGACCGAAAAGTCCCTAAACTACTACCGCAGCATCCTTAGGCTGACGAGATAAAAAAAAAGAGAAAATAAAAAATAAAAAAACGGTGCGTCCACGAGCAAAACGGGCACGGATGAAAACCCGAAAGGGCTCCGTGAGTAAAAACAGCAGGACTACCGGCGAGTATTTGTGAAAACCCGAAAGGGCGCAACCTCGTTAAAAGACACTTATAGGGTCCTCTCGACCTTGTAAGGAGAAACCACCTGCGTGAGATCCTTACGACTCACAAAGGAGCAACACACTTAGGGATCCTCACGATTCCTAAGGAGAAAATACACTTACGAGATCCTCACGACTCGTAAGGAGAACTCTCTTATGGGACCCTCACGGCTCATGAGACTTGAAAGTCTTAAGTTATCGAAACCTAAACCTGTTCTTAAGCAAATCCTCCACAACCTTCGATATTGCCCTACAAGGGACTCAATACTGACCCTTGTATACAATCCACGGACGCGAATAAACATTTCCCCAGCAAAGTCCAACCCTTGTAGGTCCTCTCGACCCATAAGGAGAAAGCCCTCTTGTAGGATCCTTATGACTTACAGAGGAGCGCACACTTAGGACCCCTCACGATCCCTAAGGAGAAAATACACCTGCAAGATCCTCACGACTTGTAGGGAGAAATACCTTTGTGAGACCCTTACGGCTCATGAAGTCAAAAGCCTTGGTCGACAGGACCCTTAACCCTGTTTGCCAAGCCACCTTTGTTCAACATCGACAGAGGCGAATGATGATTCGCTCCTGGCAATATTCCAGTTGTAGCGGTGCTGATGCCGAAATCGGTGCCTAAAATCCAGGCTTGCAGCGAAAAAGCTAGCAAGCCACACATGCCTACAAAATAGCCGAAATGATGGGGCAGCTTGCAATAAAAAACAGCAAGTAAAAATGAAGGCATGAAAAATAGCCGAAATGATGGGGCAACTCGCAATAAAAAGCAGCGAGCAGAAAATAAATAAATAGCCGAAATGATTGGGCACCGCGAAAAATAGCCGAAATGATGGGGCAATCGCGACCTTCGCGATATAAAAGCTGAAATGATAGAGCATCGCGGAAAAAGAAATAAAATAAAAGTGAAATCCTCGCCCTACAGGTGATGTTACATCTACCTCTGTATACAATCCAGGGGCGCAAACAAAGAAGGGATCATACTCCTTCCCCAGGTTTCATCATAAGGAGAAGCCAAATCTCGACGGTTCACAGATAGCCTAGAGATCATCTCGACGTCCGTCTCATGGCAGCAGACACAACATCAAGCGAAACGGAACAGCGGCAACCCCCAGTTCCATGGCTCGGCGATACATATCACCAAGAGTCAAACCTCCATCCCGTGAAATGCGGATACAATCAACAAAATTCCTGGTCACGTGGAACACGGATAACGTCACTCTTTGACCCCGTGGAAAACATCCAGAGCGGATCCTGGTCCTCGCAGAACACGGCAGTAAACCCGTGCGAAGCATCCAGAGCGGAGCCTAGTCCTCGCCTAACGCGGCAGTGAACCCGTGTGAAGCATCTAGTGCAAAATTCCTGGTCACGTGGAACGCGGATAATGTCACTCTTTGACCCCATGGAAAACGTCCAGAGCGGATCCTGGTCCTCGCAGAACACGGCAGTGAACCCGTGCGAAGCATCTAGAGCGGAGCCTAGTCCTCGCCTAACGCGGCAGTGAACCCGTGTGAAGCATCTAGTGCAAAATTCCTGGTTACGTGGAACGCGGATAATGTCACTCTTTGACCCCGTGGAAAACGTCCAGAGCGGATCCTGGTCCTCGCAGAGCACGGTAGTGAACCCGTATGAAGCATCCAGAGCGGAGCCTAGTCCTCGCCTAACGCGGCAGTGAACCCGTGTGAAGCATCTAGTGCAAAATTCCTGGTTACGTGGAACGCGGATAATGTCACTCTTTGACCCCGTGGAAAACATCCAGAGCGGATCCTGGTCCTCGCAGAGCACGGCAGTGAACCCGTGTGAAGCATCCAGAGCGGAGCCTAGTCCTCGCCTAACGCGGCAGTGAACCCGTGTAAAGCATCTAGCGCAAAATTCCTGGTTACGTGGAACGCGGATAATGTCACTCTTTGACCCCATGGAAAACGTCCAGAGCGGATCCTGGTCCTCGCAGAGCACGGCAGTGAACCCGTGTGAAGCATCCAGAGCGGAGCCTAGTCCTCGCCTAACGCGGCAGTGAACCCGTGTGAAGCATCTAGTGCAAAATTCCTGGTTACGTGGAACGCGGATAATGTCACTCTTTGGCCCCGTGGAAAACGTCCAGAGCGGATCCTGGTCCTCGCAGAGCACGGCAGTGAACCCGTGTGAAGCATCCAGAGCGGAGCCTAGTCCTCGCCTAACGCGGCAGTGAACCCGTGTGAAGCATCTAGCGCAAAATTCCTGGTTACGTGGAACGCGGATAATGTCACTCTTTGACCCCGTGGAAAACGTCCAGAGCGGATCCTGGTCCTCGCCAAGCACGGCAGCGAACCCGTGTGAAGCATCCAGAGCGGAGCCTGGTCCTCGCCAAGCACGGCAGTGAACCCGTGTGAAGCATCCAGAGCAAATACCGGACTGTGGAGTCCTTAAAATCCACGGACTATGACGTCCTTAACCTCGACCGTGATGTCTTAAAACTAACGATCAACCCCCCCGATTCCCTACGGATTCTACCTTGGTTTAAGGGTACATCTCTTCACTCCTTTGATACCTGGCGTTGTAATTCCTCAACGTCTTCAAAGAGGTGACGGGTCCCTGCAACCAAACACCGGACTGTGGAGTCCCTAAATCCACGGACTATGAGGTCCTTAACCTTGACCGTGATGTCTTAAAACTAACACCGGACTGTGGAGTTCCTAAATCCACGGACTATGAGGTCCTTAACCTTGACCGTGATGTCTTAAAACTAACATCGGACTGTGGAGTCCCTAAATCCACGGACTATGAGGTCCTTAACCTTGACCGCGATGTCTTAAAACTAACATCGGACTGTGGAGTCCTTAAATCCACGGACTATGAGGTCCTTAACCTTGACCGCGACGTCTTTAAACTACAATACCTGGAGAAACCCCTGACTCCGTAAAACACGGACAAGGGCGACCACACCCAGCACTTACAAGTCCTCACGACCTGTAAGGAAGAAAAATTTCTCTTGTGAGATCCTTGCGACTCTCAAGGGAAAACCCGCTTAAGAATCTTCACGATTCTTAAGAAGAACTTACACCTATGGGATCCTCTCGACCTGTAGGGAGAAAAACTCTTTATGAGACCCTCGTGGCTCATAAAATGCAAAAGTCTTAGGAAGCAGATCTTAACCCTGAATCCTGAGCCATCGCTGTCCTGCAAAGAGATCAAGATAAATTGTCCGAAGAACACATTCAATAGAAAGGGGACGCACCATTGAAGGGAAGAATATGTCTTCATTTGTAAACCTCCCTTCGACAACAATACTCGATCTAAAGCCAGCACAAACCACCCGATACGGGAGATAACGAGGCAAGTTTCCGATCTATATCCTATCAGGCGCGCATTTGCAACTGTACGAATGTTTAAAAGGAAATGTTGCCCGAGGCACTGATGTGCATGCAACGTAACGATGGTACTCGTAATTAAAGAAAAATAGACGGCTCATTTACGCAAGCAAGACACACGTACGACAATCTGACAAGCATGAAAATTCAACAGAAAGCATGCAAACCACCAATGATTAAAGGAATACATTGATTCAAACATACTACATTGGTGGGAAAAGATCACCAAATAAGGGATCAGAAATACAAGGGTTAACAAAGCAAAACACAAAATTCTCCAACTCCCTCTCCGCCTTCTCCAGCACGTCAAAGCGGCGGTTTTCGCGAGGAGTCGCTCCCCACCGGTTGGAGCCGTGCTCATCAGCGAAAGCAGACATGATGGCCCGACGAGCTCTTATCTGACTCAGTAAATGAACTGAGTGATCCTTCAGAGCTTGAGTGATCAGACAAGCCTCACGAAAGCACTCAATCTTGTCCTCCGCCGCGTCAAGGATCGCCGGAGTCATCTCCGCCGGATGAGGGGGTATATCGGCAAGCACAGACATGACGATCATCCGGAGCCAAATGGAGCCCATGGGAAGAGGAGAGCCCCGACGGGTCAGTAGCTCGTACATCACCGTGTCACATTGAGCGTCGGTGAGAAGGGGATCCGCCAGCCTCGCAGCGAAGCGAGGAATTATCTCCTCAAGGGGCACCTCCCATGGTTGCCGACGAGCATGGGGACGATTGCAAGCCATGGCGATCGATCGGGTTCTCAAAGATGACCACCTTAAGGTATGAATGGGTTTCTCAGTGAAGAAAAGAAGTAAGGCATAGGGTTCAGGTTATATAGGGGAGCATTTAATGCTATGCACAAAAAATGTTGTGCATGGCGGGACTACTCTCAAAGCCCGGAAAGAAGGGGAGAGCATTGGAAATGAAATCCAACGACGCATTGGAATCAGGTTAGGGAAATGAAACGTCCCTATCAAGCAGATCCCTGCATGGGCAATACGTGAGCACTAGCCTTCGATTGGAAGATAAAGTGGCCCTGCACAAACACAACAGAAAACTAAGCCCCGAGAACGAGAATCAAACTCTTAAAAGAAAGGTTTGAAAAGAAGAGGATGAAAAAGCGAAGGCGCTTCTGAAAGGACAAGTCATCTATCCTACTCCCAAAACAGATCCAACGGTCACAAAAGGTGACAGCGTTGCACTCACGTGCAGACACGTGAGAACAACGCTGTGGGGGCATTTGTTTCCTGATTTAAAATCAGAAAAGCTTCTGGAAAAAGCTTCAAAAGAGGGTCACATGCTTACACATGACCAGTAGTCACGTGTTGGCATGCGACACCTAAAAGCATCAGCAAGGCAAATTCAGCTTCCCGATTACATCAAAGATAAGGGCTTCAGAAAGGGTCACGTGCTCCCACGTGACCTGGGTCACGTGTTGGCACGTGACAATCAAAAGCGGCTTCAAAACCCAACAGCTCCCTGAGCAAATCAAGAAAAAAGCTTCGGAAGAGGTCACGTGCTCCCACGTGACCAGGGTCACGTGTTGGCACGTGACACTTAAAGCAGCAGTCTTGTTCTCCAGTTACATCAAGGAAAGAGGCTCCAGACAAGGGTCACGTGCCCACACGTGACCAGTGGTCACGTGTTGGCACGCGATGACCAAGCAGCGGCAAAGGTATAGCGCAAAGGAAAGATGATGGCTCATTCCAAAGAGGGTCACGTGCCCACACGTGACCATGGGTCACGTGGTCACACGTGACCGGCTTTCAAAGCCCATTTTGTTAACAGAATTAAATTCTGAAAGAGATTCAAATCTTTCCAAAGGAAAGCGATTATCTGGAACCAATCGAATTAAAGATTTAAAGATGATTAAATATCATCTATCTATGGGAAAATCTCGAGTTTGGAAAGATTTCCCCTTTAAATCTAACAGCAATAACAAAGGAGAATCCCTGGATTTGAAATCCAATGGTGGATAAAATTCACCTAATAATCCAAGGGTCAAAAACAAATGATGGATACAAATCAAATCTCTTAATAAAGATTCATCAAAAACTAATTGATTCGGCTGCTTCTCCTATAAATAGGAGCCTAGAGACACAAAAAGAGGGATAGATACACGCAGAGGGAGAAAAAAGGAGAGAGCCTTGATACTTTGAGGAATTTGGAGCTTCTGCAAAAAGAAAACCTTAGGTAAGAAAGGGAAGGCTTCCTGAAAGAAGGAGAATTTAATTCTCAACAGAGTTTAACTCTGACAAAATAAAAAACAGAAGAACATATTTCTTCTCTCTTTGATAGAGGATCTGCAAAGTGCACATCTCCCCTTTAGGTTGAGAATTTAATTCTCAATGGGTTGAGATCCTGCCATGCAGATCCAAAACATGGAGAGGGAATGGAAAAACGAGAATTTAATTCTCACAGAACTATAGGAATTTAATTCCTCTAAGATAAAAGTAGGGCTTGACCCTGTGTTATGGGAATTTAATTCCTTCAGAACAGAGAGAAACAGGGTTTAACCCTAATTAAGAACTTAGTTCTGTTGAAACAACGGGAATTCAATTCCCTTAATCATAATTTAACAGGGACTGGAAATTTAATTCCTTAAAAAGCTTTTATTAGGGTTTAACCCTATTCAGTTCTGCACATAAACGAGGAATTTAATTCCTACAGAAGATTTAGGGTTCAATTCTACTCCAGAATATAAGTCTTCAAAAGGAAGTAGGAATTTAATTCCTCTGAAATTTAAAGCTCGAGGAATTTAATTCCTGAGAAAAGGATCAACAGATTCTCTAAACAATATACATGGAGGCAGGGTCACGTGCCACCACGTGACCCCCTCAAAAGATCTACAGAAAGCCCTTTGAGGCAGTCCCCCACGTGACCCACGTGACCCTTGACAGAAGCTCTAACACATAGGCATATGAATGCCCGTCACGTGATGGCACGTGATGCTCTGAAAGATGCAATAATCTCAGCAGAATGAATGGAGAGAGGGCGCTCTCACGTGTCGCCACGTGACCCCTCTTGCTTTAGTGTTTAACACTAAGTTGGAACTCCTGAATCCAGTGTTAAAACACTGTTGGGCCGTAGTGTTCAACACCAATCAAAGAACTTTACTTGCAGTACTCAACACTGACTACCTTAGTGTTTAACACTAATTTGAGAGCTCTGTTGCCGATGCTTGATACTGATCTGTTTTAGTGTTTAACACTAATCTGAAAGCCTTGTTGCTGGTGTTTAACACCAATTATCTTTTAGTGTTAAACACTAACTTGTCAACCTCATTCCCAGTGTTCAACACTGATTGCTCTGAAGTGTTTAACACCAGGCTTTGGCCCAATTGGCTAAAGGGATAGAGGCAAAGCCTCTCCCTCAATGGACCCACAAGAAGTCAATATTCCAAACATGATAGGACTTAGCCCAAGCTGGCCATAAGTCCTCAATTCGTAATTAACTGGGCCAATGGGCTCATAATATAATTAATGGGTCTTGATCCCAAATTGGGCCAAGGACTATTTAATCCATTCCGGTTCTAGGGTACATCTCTTCACTCCTTTGATACTTGGCATTGTAATCCCTCAATGTCTTCAAAGAGGTGACGGGTCCCGATGACCACCCATGATATGGACTGTGGGGTCCTTAAACCCATGTCTAATGCAAAATTCCTGGTCACGTGGAACGCGGATAACGTCACTCTTTGACCCCGCGGAAAACGCCCAGAGCGGAGCCTAGTCCTCGCCGAGCACGGCCGTGAACCCGTGTGAAGCATCTAGTGCAAAATTCCTGGTTACGTGGAACGTGGATAACGTCACTCTTTGACCCCGCGGAAAACGCCCAGAGCGGAGCCTGGTCCTCGCCAAGCACGGCAGTGAACCCGTGTGAAGCATCCAGAGCACATACCGGACTGTGGAGTCCTTAAACCCATGGACTATGACGTCCTTAACCTTAACCGAGATGTCTTAAAACTAACAATGGACCGCAATGTCCTTAAACTACCCATGGACCGCAATGTCCTTAAACTACCCATGGACCGCAATGTCCTTAAACTAGAACAATAGAGCCCAGCATGCTCTTTTGTCGGATCTAAACGGTCCCGTTTAAGTTGATCTTAGCCTCAAAGATGGCTAACGTATCCTTAAACCTTCAAACAGACTGGACTATGAATCCCCCAAATTAACTCTGGCTCGAGGGTACATCTCTGAACTCCTCTGACATCCGTCGTTGTAATCCTTCAACGTCGTCAGAGAGGTGACGGGTCCCGACGGCCACATATACGATGGACCACTATGTCACTAAACCGGAACAATGGAGCCCAAACGCTCCTTTGTCGGATCTAAACGATCCCGTTAAGTTGATCTTAGTCTCAAATCGGACTAACGTATCCTTAACAAACGTTTGAGTTGATCTTAGCCTCAAGTATGGCTGACGTATCCTCAAACCAGACCCCCAAACCCAAATCTAAGATAAACACGGATTTGGACTAGTCCACGCCCTACGGGCGACGACATAACTCAGTCTCCGTAAACAATCCACGGGCAACAAAATATAAAATAAACACACACGACACGAAGTGACCATCTGGAGAAGGAGAAAATTGTTACCGCGATGCGGTAGCGTAATTAACTGCAGGGGCTTGCGCCTGCAGGGAAGAGCGTCCCCACAATCAAAAACCCCTCAAACGAGGGGGAATCTGACGAAGTCTGCTACATCGGCCGCATCCGTCTAAACCTCCGATGCACGGTGCCATAAACAACTTGGCATCTTCGGAGAGATGGACGGATAGCACCAATTAGCATCTGCCCCGAACCTCAGGCACGGACGCCCGAGTCCAGGCCGCCGTTCGGAGGGGAACACACCCGAGCCCAATACTACTATTTCTGTTACTGGTTGAGTGTTTGACATTGCTCATTTCATTTATCTTGCTTGTTTGGATCTTACTGTAAAATTTTAACTGCCTAAGTCATTTTTGCATATAACAAATTTCAGCACCGAAAACAAAATTAAAATAGTTACCCCTAGTCGCGTGGTAGCGTCCGTGCGTCGAGTTCTCATCCCGTTCGGTGAAACGGACGAGTTTGGACGACTACGCGCGCGTGCAGGTGTCCGACTTGGGGGCATACTTTTTAATCATAAAATATTTCATTTTAAAATTTGGAACCCGCTTAAAATCCTATTATTTCAATTTCAAATTTTTGGACCCGACCCGGGCGCGATTTGGAAATATTTTATTTTGCGCCAAAATCCCAAATTTTAAATATATTTAAACCATCGCATTTTATGTTAACCATAAGAATTTTACTGTTCAATTTAAATTTTTTAAAATCTTTTAAATCCTTTCCTAAACCCACAACTTCGTTCCCAGCCAATCAATTTCGCTCATTTTTATCCGTGGGCCCCGCCTCTATCTCTCTCTAACTACCTTCCTCTCTCTTTCCCTCATATCTTTCTCTGTCTCTCTCTCTCTACTTTTCTCTCTCTCTCTCTCTCTCTCTAACCTTCTCTCTATCCCCTTTATATATATACGTATCCTTTCCCATAATTTTCCCAAAACCCACGCGCACAGGAAACCCACGCGAGCCTAACCCTAGCCGTCCTCACCGTCGCCGCCGCAACCCTGACGCCGGCGCCAACGTCACCGTCGCCCTCGTCTCCTCCTCTTCGTATCACCCACCTCCTCTTTGCCTGCGCCCACGCAGCCACCTGAGCACCTCGCTGCAGTTCCCTGCGGCAACCTCCTCGCCGGCGGGCCTCGTCGTCGCCTTCCGTGCTGCCGACCAGCACCTCTCCGGAGTTCCCTCACCACCACTCTCCTCCTCCCGGTGCACCCCTGACCAGCACAGCGGCCCCGGCTACCCCCGCGACTTCCCTGTGCTGCCTGAATCGTCGCTGGCGACCCCTGCGCCGCCCCTGGCCGTCGTCGACGAGCCCCAACCACCTCTAGACACCTTGTAGGTATGCCCCTCCATCTTTCCCTTCCTTTTATCTTCTTCAAGAACTGAACAGCCGCTGGAGTTTTACAGATCGCCGGAGACGCCGTCCTCGCCGCCGTCGATCTCGCCATCGTTGCAAAACCCTCTGGACCACGGAGTGCTCTGACCCGTGAGGTCTCTTGGTTCGTCGTTTGGGTTCGATCCGTGAACCGTGCGTCCGTCGCGTGTTTCTCCGCCGACGTTATGTCCGTTTTCTCGGTTCGCGAACCGTCGAGGCAAGTATCACTTGCTACATGCTATACTATACAATTATATATGTTTTGACTCGTTAAACCTGCAAACTTAACTCGGTATAGCTATTTTCTCATTTTGGCTGCGATATGACATATATCATTTTACAATTAACCTAAAATTACAGCTTGCCACTTTAACCCTAATAACAAAGTTTACCCGTTAATCACATCTTACCGTTTAAAGGATGATAGCCTTTACACATGTAGCTCTATTACCTTCTGATATTGATGTAACGGTATTGCACCACCATGTGATCCATTGCACCGCAAGGGGTGCTCGAAACCTGCTAATATGATGAAACGGCTGTACTATACTAATGCACTATTGTGATTAAATGAACTGCTTATTGTTGTTTAAGTTATTGCTTATTTCTTGGTGTTAATTCTTGTTCGATTATACACCTGTTGTGAGCACACCCTCGATTTTGTTACATCTTGACCTGACCTTGCTACACATGATATATATATACCGATGCACCTGACATGGTACCCTTTACTATCGACTTGACCTGATGTACCATGACCTGACCTGTTACCTGATCTCATGCCTAATGCCAACAAACCTGACATGGAGTCCTCATGGACTATTCCTGTTGTCTATCCAGACAAACCTGACCTGTTACCTGATCCTGTGTTGGCATTAGTCCTTGACCACTGAATACCTGACCTGACACATATAACTTGGGGGTATGGGGAAATCAAAAGGGTAATCTAAAGTGTAACTTAAAAGGGTATTACTTGATCTGTGGTCCCGGGGGGTAACGGGACAGAGCCATTCGTGACTCTTACATTTCCTGATCCGTGGTCCCGGGGGGCAACGGGACAGAACCATTATTGGTTCCTATCTTCCTGATCCGTGGTCCCGGGGGGTAACGGGACATATCCTTTGAGTTACATGGAGGATTACTCGAATTGATTTCAAAGACTTTAGAATAGAAAACCCGATAGAACAGTTTAGTTACTCACTGCACACTACCCTGCACTGCTTGTTTCACACTATTGCTTTATTCATGTTTATTTCTGCATTGCCTATTACACTGTTCATATTATATTATTGGTTGACATGACGCGCTGACGTCTGGGTTTTGCATGGCCCAGATTCTTTACCACTGTCGCTGACCGAGCAGGAGTACTTCAGCCAACAGGCTGATTTGTGAGTTCTGTAGTGATTAGTTTTATTTCCTGCATATTTATTTCCAGATGTGAGCCCGCATTATGGGACATACTTTTCTATTATTGTATTGGATCATTTGCTTCCGCATTTTATTTATCATTGACTCTTGTTATTCTGGATTTGGACATGTGTTAGATAGTTTTATCTTGTTCTTGATATCTCTACAGCCGTAATGTGACTGTGGATGGATACTTCCTACCCACAGGTAGCATGGTTGGCTATGTCACGTGCCCAATCTTGCGTACTTTGGGAAGCGGGGCGTGACATGGTTCTTTTGGTATCAGAGCCAGGTTGGTTAGTTGGGTTGATTCTTTTTGTAGTTGGGTATTGTACCCAATACGCGAATCAGAATACCCGTGCTTAGGAAACATGTCCTACCACCTTGACCGTTTTACCATTCTTCCTGATTATATCGACGTGCAAACTTACTTTGCATGTCGACCCGAAAACCTGATTTTTTTTATCTCTAGGACTTAGGCGACTTGGGTGGAGTTAAGTAATTGTGGCTATGATACCGCGGCATAGTTACAATGCGGTACTCTATTTAGGTATCTTGGAGTTCTAGCCTTGATTTATATATTGAATCTATCATCATGCTAATGTTGGGTGTTTTGATTTCAGGAATATGGAAGATAAGAATTTCAAGACGTATCAGAGGCGCGTGGATGAAGCCGCCATGTTGGGAGTGATACGTGGAATGTTGGAAAATCAGAAGAGGCATACTGAGCTGATCCAGCAGCAAGCAGATTCATTTCAGGAGGGTTTGCAGGCCATTCGGCAGTCTGTAAACAACGCTGGAACTAAACCAGTTGACCGGGTAGGGACCGTGGCAGATTTCAGACGTTTGGGTCCTACTACTTTCACTGGTCTGGAGGAGCCGTTGCCAGCTGAGCAGTGGCTAGTTGACACTGAGAATTTGCTGATTGCGGCACAGATCCCAGAGGACAAAAGAGTTGATGTGGTGCGCATTCAGCTAGTGGATTACGCCCGGGAGTGGTGGCTTGTGGAGGAGACCCGCTTGCCCAAACCGATCAAATGGGCGGATTTTTCTAAGAGTTTCCTGGAGAAATTCTTCCCGCGGACTGCACGGGAGGAAATGGAAGAGAAATTTATTGGGCTGAGGCAAAATGGAGCACCCGTGGACGTGCATGCAGCGGAGTGGACGAGACTCAGCCGTTTCGCTGGACCTTTGGTCGCCAACGAGGCAGACAGGGCGCGAAGGTTCATGCGCAGTTTGGATGTGGACATACAGAGGCAGATTGTCTCCCTGGGTTTGACCACTTTCTCACAGGTTCTTACGGCAGCCCGGGAGCAACAGAGTTTATCGGGAATGAAAGGAAACCTGCAGCAGACAGCAGTTGCGGCCAGGAAGCCCGCATTCGTACCTAACCGAGATCATGGGCGCAGAGGTATTCCAGTGGACCGTCGTGGTGTATTACCCATGAAAAAGCCTGTGGTCATTGATCAAAAAAAGAGAGTGATTTGTGACTACTGCCGTTTGCCCGGGCATATGCAGAAGGATTGTCGAAGGAAGCTGGGACTTTGTTTGGTTTGTGGAGCGGCCGATCACGCAGTTGGTGCCTGTCCGTCAAAGCTTCGCACGAGAGATGATATACAGAAGCCTCCGCAGAGACCGTTCCAAGGGCAGAAACAGCTGACTCAGGGACCTAATCAGGCTCGAGCTTTCACCTTGACAGCTGAGGAGGCTAAGGCATCAGGAGAAGTGGTTTCAGGTACTTTACTCGCTCATGGTTTTCCCGCATTGGCATTATTTGATTCCGGTGCATCCCACTGTTTTATGTCATCCAAATTTATAACTACGCACTCGATTACCTGCACGACCCTGTCTAGTTTTTGGGACATACATACTGGGAATGGGAAAATCATAGCTAGTAGGGAATGTAGAGATTGTACAGTTATTGTGTGCGGACGGGAACTCTTTGCAGATTTCTTTGTAATAGATACGGGCAGCTATGAAGTTGTCTTGGGAATGGATTTTCTTGGCACTTTCCACGCCCACATTGACTGTAGGGCAAGGAAGGTAATTTTCCAGATTCCCGGACATCCTGAGTTTACCTTCACTGGGGGAAGCAGTTCTGTCGGGCCAGTCGAGTTTAGGGCTAGGCCGACAAACAGTGTTCTTGCAGCTATGGAAGTTGATAGTAATGAAGAGCCGGCAGTTGTTCGTGACTTTATGGACGTATTTGAAGATATATCGGGCTTACCGCCGAAGCGAGGCGTGGAGTTCGCGATTGACCTTATTCCAGGTGCAGCGCCAGTATCTAAAGCTTATTATCCAATGGCACCAGTGGAATTGGAAGAAGTTAAGAAGCAAGTTGGTGAATTGCTTGAGAAGGGTTGGATTCGAAGCAGCAACTCGCTTTGGGGAGCTCCAGTTCTTCTAGTAAAGAAGAAGGATGGCACGAGAAGGATGTGCATTGATTATAGAGAATTAAACCGGGTGACTATTAAGAACAAGTACCCGATCCCTCGCATTGGAGAACTTTTTGAGCAGCTTAGTGGCGCGAGGGTATTCTCGAAACTGGATTTGCGATCCGGATATCATCAGGTCCGAGTGAAAGCAGAAGATATTTGCAAGACGGCGTTTCGAACTCGGTATGGACATTTCGAGTATCTAGTGATGCCCTTCGGAGTAACGAATGCGCCGGCAATATTCATGGATTTGATGAACCGAATCTTTTCACCATTCTTGGACTAGTTTATTGTGGTATTCATTGACGATATTCTGGTTTACTCGAAGAGTTCGGAGGAGCATGCTGAGCATTTGAAGATCGCACTGCAGACATTGAGACAGGAGAAATTGTATGCGAAGATGAGTAAGTGCGAATTTTGGCTGGAAGAAGTGAAGTTTCTGGGGCATGTTGTGTCGGGCGACGGAATCGTCGTCGATCCCGAAAAGATTGCAGCAGTTCGAGATTGGCCTATTCCAAAAAATGTGGCTGAGATAAGAAGTTTCCTTGGTTTGGCCGGATACTACAGGAGATTTGTGGAGAACTTCGCTCGTTTAGCAGAACCGTTGACCAAGCTTACGCGCAAGGAAGTACCTTTTGTTTGGACGGATAAATGTGCATTGGCTTTCGAGACGTTGAAGCAGAAGTTGATAACCGCCCCTATCCTGACCGTACCAGACAATTCCGGAGGACTGGTGATTCACAGCGACGCATCTGGAAAGGGATTGGGATGTGTTTTGATGCAGAATGGGAAGGTTGTAGCGTATGCATCGAGACAATTAAAGACCCATGAGAAGAATTATCCAACTCATGACTTGGAGCTTGCGGCTTTGATCTTCGCTTTGAAGATTTGGAGACACTACCTTTTGGGTGAGAGAGTCGAAGTTTTTACAGATCACAAGAGTTTGAAGTATGTGTTCACTCAGAAGGAGTTGAACATGAGGCAACGTAGATGGTTGGAGCTGATGGCCGACTACGACCTTGATCTTAAGTACCATCCGGGAAAAGTTAACGTTGTGCCGGATGCGCTTAGTCGGTTACCAGCGATTCAGGTATTGACTACGCAGAGGGAGATCATTGCGGATTTTCGAAGATTTGACTTGGAGGTTGTGCTACCACATTCTACGGGACAGTTGATGCAGTTGCAAATACAGTCGTCCTTAGTTGAGAAGATTAAAGCGGCACAATCGCAGGATCCTAGACTGCAAAAGTTTCGAGAGCAGGTTGAAGCCGGACTACGAACAGATTTACTGGTCCACGAAGATGGTTCGTTGAGGTATGGTAGCCGTGTGTGTGTGCCAAAGGGAGATGTGCGTGAAGAGCTTATGAAGGAGGCACACAGTTCAGCTTACTCTGTACATCCAGGAGGTACAAAGATGTACCGAGATATTCGACAGCATTTCTGGTGGGAAGGCATGAAACGGGAGATTGCTCGCTTCGTGGCTAAGTGCTTGATATGTCAGCAAGTCAAGGCTGAACACCAAAGGGCTGCTGGTTTATTGCAACCACTTCCGATTCCTCAGTGGAAGTGGGAACATATAACCATGGATTTCGTGACGGCTTTACCGCGGAGTCCAAAGGGCAACAATGCGGTATGGGTAATTGTGGATCGGTTGACCAAGGCAGCTCACTTTATTCCTTTCCGGGTTGGTCAATCAACAGAGACTTTGGCAGAACGGTACATGCAGGAGATTGTAAGATTGCATGGCGTACCGGTGAGTATCGTGTCCGATCGGGACACTCGGTTCTTATCACACTTCTGGAGAAGTTTACAGGAAAGTTTGGGGACTCGATTGAAGTTTAGCACAGCTTATCATCCTCAAACTGATGGTCAGACGGAGAGAACGATCCAAACTCTTGAAGATATGTTGAGAGCATGCATGTTGGACTTCAAGGGTTCTTGGGAGGATCACCTACACTTGGTGGAGTTTTCCTACAACAATAGTTTCCAAGCAACTATCCAGATGGCTCCGTTTGAAGCTTTGTATGGTCGTAAGTGCCGTTCACCCGTTTGTTGGGATGATGTTGGTGAACGAAGATTACTGGGACCAGATTTGGTGGTACAGACGGTCGAGAAGGTGAATACAATCAGGAAGCATATGAAGGCAGCTCAAGACAGACAGAAAAGTTGGGCTGACACGTCAAGAAGACCTCTAGAGTTCGCCGTGGGTGATTTGGTATTCTTGAAAATATCGCCGACTAGAGGGGTGATTCGTTTTGGAAGTCGAGGAAAGGTTAGTCCTCGATTCGTTGGACCCTTCGAGATATTGGAGCGCGTTGGAGAGGTAGCGTACCGTTTGGCGTTACCGCAGTCCTTGGCAGGTGTGCACGATGTGTTTCATGTATCTCAACTATGAAGGTATGTTCGAGATGAAACACACGTCTTGGATCATTCGGAGTTAACTGTACGGGTGGACCTAGCTTTTGAGGAGCGACCGGTTGAAATCAAGGATCGAAGGGAAAAGGTTCTTAAGAACAAGGTTATCCCCCTTGTGCTAGTTTCCTGGGGTAATCGATCGCATGGAGAGTCCATGTGGGAACGAGAAGACGAGATCCGGCAGAAGTTTCCTCACCTTTTCCTGTAGTTTACTATCTTGTACTCTTGGAATTTCGAGGACGAAATTCTTTTTGTAGTTGGGTATAATATAACACCCGAGCCCAATACTACTATTTCTGTTACTGGTTGAGTGTTTGACATTGCTCATTTCATTTATCTTGCTTGTTTGGATCTTACTGTAAAATTTTAACTGGCTAAATCATTTTTCCATATAACAAATTTCAGCACCTAAAACAAAATTAAAATATCTATCTTGGCCTACTCGTTAACCCTAGTCGCGTGGTAGCGTCCGTGCGTCGAGTTCTCATCCCGTTCGGTGAAACGGGCGAGTTTGGACGACTACGCGCGCGTGCAGGTGTCCGACTTGGGGGCATGCTTTTTAATCATAAAACATTTCATTTTAAAATTTGGAACCCGCTTAAAATCCTATTATTTCAATTTCAAATTTTTGGACCCGACCCGGGCGCGATTTGGAAATGTTTTATTTTGCGCGAAAATCCCAAATTTTAAATATATTTAAACCATCGCATTTTATGTTAACCATAGGAATTTTACTGTTCAATTTAAATCTTTTAAAATCTTTTAAATCCTTTCCTAAACCCACAACTTCGTTCCCAGCCAATCAATTTCGCTCATTTTTATCCGTGGGCCCCGCCTCTATCTCTCTCTCTCTAACTACCTTACTCTCTCTTTCCCTCATATCTTTCTCTGTCTCTCTCTTTATACTTTTCTCTCTCTCTCTCTCTCTAACCTTCTCTCTCTCCCCTTTATATATATACGTATCCTTTCCCATAATTTTCCCAGAACCCACGCGCAGAGGAAACCCACGCGAGCCTAACCGTAGCCGTCCTCACCGTCGCCGCCGCAGCCCTGACGCCGGCGCCAACGTCACCGTCTCCCTCGCCTCCTCCTCCTCGTATCACCCACCTCCTCTTTGCCTATGCCCACGCAGCCACCGGAGCACCTCGCTGCAGTTCCCTGCGGCAACCTCCTCGCCGGCGGGCCTCGTCGTCGCCTTCCGTGCTGCCGACCAGCACCTCTCCGGGGTTCCCTCACCACCACTCTCCTCCTCCCGGTGCACCCCTGACCAGCACAGCGGCCCCGGCTACCCCTGCGACTTCCCTGTGCTGCCTGAATCATCGCCGGCGACCCCTGCGCCGCCCCTGGCCGTCGTCGACGAGCCCCAACCACCTCTAAACACCTTGTAGGTATGCCCCTCCATCTTTCCCTTCCTTTTATCTTCTTCAAGAACTGAACAGCCGCTGGAGTTTTACAGATCGCCGGAGACGCCGTCCTCGCCGCCGTCGATCTCGCCATCGTCGCAAAACCCTCTGGACCACGGAGTGCTCTGACCCGTGAGGTCTCTTGGTTCGTCGTTTGGGTTCGATCCGTGAACCGTGCGTCCGTCGCGTGTTTCTCCGCCGACGTTACGTCCGTTTTCTCGGTTCGCGAACCGTCGAGGCAAGTATCACTTGCTACATGCTATACTATACAATTATATATGTTTTGACTCGTTAAACCTGCAAACTTAACTCGGTATAGCTATTTTCTCATTTTGGCTGCGATATGACATATATCATTTTACAATTAACCTAAAATTACAGCTTGCCACTTTAACCCTAATAACGAAGTTTACCCGTTAATCACATCTTACCGTTTAAAGGATGATAGCCTTTACACATGTAGCTCTATTACCTTCTGATATTGATGTAACGGTATTGCACCACCATGTGATCCATTGCACCGCAAGGGGTGCTCGAAACCTGCTAATATGATGAAACGGCTGTACTATACTAATGCACTATTGTGATTAAATGAACTGCTTATTGTTGTTTAAGTTATTGCTTATTTCCTGCTGTTAATCCTTGTTCGATTATACACCTGTTGTGAGCACACCCTCGATTTTGTTACATCTTGACCTGACCTTGCTACACATGATATATATATACCGATGCACCTGACATGGTACCCTTTACTATCGACTTGACCTGATGTACCATGACCTGACCTGTTACCTGATCTCATGCCTAATGCCAACAAACCTGACATGGAGTCCTCATGGACCATTCCTATTGTCTATCCAGACAAACCTGACCTGTTACCTGATCCTGTGTTGGCATTAGTTCTTGACCACTGAATACCTGACCTGACACATATAACTTGGGGGTATGGGGAAATCAAAAGGGTAATCTAAAGTGTAACTTAAAAGGGTATTACTTGATCTGTGGTCCCGGGGGGTAACGGGACAGAGCCATTCGTGACTCTTACATTTCCTGATCCGTGGTCCCGGGGGGCAACGGGACAGAACCATTATTGGTTCCCATCTTCCTGATCCGTGGTCTCGGGGGGTAACGGGACATATCCTTTGAGTTACATGGAGGATTACTCGAATTGATTTCAAAGACTTTAGAATAGAAAACCCGATAGAACAGTTTAGTTACCCACTGCACACTACCCTGCACTGCTTGTTTCACACTATTGCTTTATTCATGTTTATTTCTGCATTGCCTATTACACTGTTCATATTATATTATTGGTTGACATGACGCGCTGACGTCTGGGTTTTGCATGGCCCAGATTCTTTACCACTGTCGCTGACCGAGCAGGAGTACTTCAGCCAACAGGCTGATTTGTGAGTTCTGTAGTGATTAGTTTTATTTTCTGCATGTTTATTTCCAGATGTGAGCCCGCATTATGGGACATACTTTTCTATTATTGTATTGGATCATTTGCTTCCGCATTTTATTTATCATTGACTCTTGTTATTCTGGATTTGGACATGTGTTAGATAGTTTTATCTTGTTCTTGATATCTCTACAGCCGTAATGTGACTGTGGATGGATACTTCCTACCCACAGGTAGCATGGTTGGCTATGTCACGTGCCCAATCTTGCGTACTCTAGGAAGCGGGGCGTGACACCAGCGCCTCGGTCTTTTCCAGACTGGGCCAGAACTCCTGTGGACCCGCAATGGGGCCTACAATCCCAGAGAAGGCTGCTCCTAAGAAAATAATCAGTCCTGCTCCTGAAGTCGTCAAGGCGGCTTCTCCCGCCAAAAAGTCGGTATTTACAAGATTGACTGTTCTAGCTCCCGCTCCTGTTACCCAAAGGACATTGGTCTTTAACAGGCTGACACCAGCAGCGACCCCTCATCTACACAGGGGGCAAGACGAGACTATCGCCCTCACTGAGCCGATTCCATCAGCACGACACGCTCGACGTCGCTACTGGCGCCGAGTGAGGAAGGCCGGAGGCAACTCCCCTTCTGGGCTATCTCCTCCAGCCCCGACGACAGAAGTTAATGCTGCTGTTCTAACTAAGAACAGCTTTGAGATGCTGAATAAGGTGCGTAGGAATTCTCCCATCGCGGCGCTAAAGAGGTATCCCCCTCTGCTAAAAAAGGCCGCGGAAATAAAGCCAGAACAGACCCAATCTCCTCAACGGCTGTCTTCCAAAATCTATAAAGTCTGGCGGCAGACCCAAGACTCGATGATCGATCCAAATTTCTCCCGCCAGCACAAGAAGCTGAAAATTCAACAGGAAGTCAGTCATCACGTTAAGCCACGAAAAGCTGTCCGGGTGCCCACCTCAACGGTCCTCTCAACTTCCACTGCTCATAAAAAGAAGAAGCTGGAGAAGATCCCCGGGCCGGCGACGAGGGCTAAAGGCGCTGAGCCCAGACACCTTAAGTCTGGGGGCATGATGGTCCATACTGTATACATGGCGTCGGGGAAGGAAGATAGCCGTGCGTCTACAGGGCATAGACCGCTCACACGGTCAGTGACCAAAGCTCAGGAGCAACAGCAAAATCTCCAAGAAATGATGACCGTGATGGCCGCACTTACTGGGCCGAAAGAAAGCCCCGAAGCGCCATCTGATCAACGCCGGGAGGAAGAAACTGACGCTGAGTTCCTTCGTAGGATATTGGAAAAGAAGGATAAAGAGCCTGCCGAACAAGCAGCCAATATACAACGAATGGCCCTCCTGTTCCAGGACATGGTGGGAATGATGATCCAACAAGATTCTCCTACTGAAGATCCTCCAATCGTTCTTGAAGACGACAGGGGAGAAACGTCAAATCCCCCACCCGCTCTGTCAACAGCCAAGGAGGAGACAATCTCTAAGGCTGACCTAAACGAATACATAGCCCAACAGATACGCGTTCACCAGGCGGCTGAGGCAGCTGGTCAAGTTGTCCGGACAGGAAGACCATATCCGAGCTGGTATGACCAGATCAAATACCCGCCGGGCTACACAATACCAAAATTCCATGTCTATAAGGGGACAGGCAATCCCCATCAGCATGTGGCCCAGTTCAGGGCGCTTTGTGGCGACACTGGTGGCGACGATAAACTGTTGCTTCGCCAGTTCGTGGGCAGCTTATCAGAAACGGCGTTCCAATGGTATTCAGAACTCCCGAACGATTCCATCAAGACGTTCGCTGAAATGGAATTGCTATTCACTCAACGATTCGCAAGCGCCAGCGAACGCACTCCGATAACAGCATTAATTAATACCAGGGTGAAACCAGGTGAGACGTGGGTCCAGTACGCTATACGTTGGCGAAACTTGTGGTCGAAATGCGAACAACGCATCGAAGAAGAACCAGCGGTGGGCATGTTCGTGGGCACTCTAGACCCTCATGCAACCATCTCACAGTTCATGATGTTCTTCAAACCAACCACGTTCCAGGCTCTGATCGACAAGTTGGCCCAGATGGGTCACAGACCGCCTCCCCCGAAGCCAGAACCTCGGAATGACAAGGGTAAAGGGAAGGCAACCTTCGTTGCGAACGCCCAACAGCAACCCAGTGTACCAAAGCTGGCAGATCAACTGGAAGAAAGACGGCGATATTACAACGAGAAAATGAAGCGCCCCTACTCATTCCCGCGGGATAAGACAAAGAGGCTATTTGAGCTGGCAATACGCAACAGGCTTATCAACTTGCCAAACCCGAGGCGGCCGCCGCAACCCACTGAGGTGAATAACCCCAATTATTGCCCTTACCATCAAACGGTAAGCCACCCGATTGAGGATTGCTTCGTCTTCAAGGGATGGATTGAAAATCAATACCTACAGGGCAAGTTTGCGCTGTCTGAGAAGTGGAAGGTGAACCCGCCACAGCCGCATACTCCGAAGAAAGCGGATACACCGGGGGCAACCTGTTCTTTCATTGAGGAAGCTCCATGGGAGGTCGTGCTATCAGCTAAAACCAAAAGGATGATGAGTGAGCTTCATCCGTGCCCAGCAGTCGAATGGAAGAACCCGCTTGAACCTCAAATCATCGAAGGGATGCTGAAGCCGCGTCCGACTACAAAGAGCGGTGGTGATGGCCCAAGTACTCACACCCAACCGTCAAAATCTTCGAAGAAAAAGAAGAAGAAAGCCAAGAAGCCCGTGAAGCCTGGAGACAAGTGCACGGATTTGCAGAAACAGATTGACGCGATGGAGGAATACGATCAAAAGGCGCGGACTCCCGTCACACTGCAAGAGTTCCTCAACCACGTCTTTCGGGAGGAAGATGATGGAGAAAGCTCGTCGGATGAATCTGAGGGTTATGTGGCGAGTTGCCATGTTATCTCCTACTCGTTTACAAACGATGACAAAACTCCTGGCACTGAGAAACTGGGGGCACAGCCTGAGCCAGAACTTGTATGGCCGACAGACGAAATGATCGACGCCTTTCTAGACGAGATTCGTTTGAAAAGTAAAGCCGACCAGGAGCGTGAGATAGCCGCATCAGAAGGAGCCAAACGCAGGCGACTAAACGAAAGAGTCGAAGCGCTCCCGCCAGATCGAAAGACACCCGACGCAGATAAAAACATATTCAAGACGAAGAAAAGGTTTGCCAAAGCCATGTCGATGGGAATGAAGCTACCACCCTCGGAAGAAAACACGTTCGATGGGGCGGAGGGGCACCCTAATTATTGCGCATATCATCGGAAGATTTCGCACCCCACTGAGGAGTGCGACGCTTTTAAGATGTGGTGGCAGGGATACGTGGCTCATCGGCAATATTTTAAGCGAATGAAACGCAGAACTCGTCGGGAGCAGAGAAGTACGACCGAAGGACACAAAAGAATTGTTGGCAATTGTCACACGGTCAACGCCGGAGGATCACAGGTTCTCACCTTTGGGAGCGACTCTGACGATGAAATGGTTCTTAGCCCCCTCTTTAAAGAGTCCACCTCGGGAAAAGAGGAAGAACCAGAGCCCTGCGAAAACATTCAGCTGCGCAATCGCACGCTCCCAGAAAAGAATCTCTGACCCTCAACTGGAAAGGATAAGGGAAAGGAAAAGGTCGCTGAGGATATCACCTTAGATGACCAAGTTATGAAAGGGTTGACTGCCAAAGACCCGCCTAAGAAGAGTAGGGTGGACTACAACATCCTAGCGCACCTGAGGAAGCTACTCTCGCAGCTCAGCATTCTCGACGCCCTCCTGTTATCAAAGGAAGCGAGAGATTCATTAATCAAGGCGCTGCAAGAGCCCGAACAATTCCAAGCCTTCCTCGCCGAAGAAAGGATGAAGGATGAACTAGAAGAAGTACACACGGCCGATGTCACGTTCGGTGATGAGGACCTTCTCCTTGGGACGTGCGACCACAACCGTCCCCTATACGTCTGTGGATATTGCCACGATATAAAGATAGGCAAAATCCTAGTTGACAATGGGTCTTCCGTTAATCTCCTCAACGTACGGGTGTTAAAGGAAATTTGCATGAGCGTCCAGCACCTTGCTCGGGACAAGATCACCATCTCCGGGTTCGACGCCCAATCATCGAGAACTCTTGGGTCTGTAATATTAACATTACGCTTCAGACTACTCGTCACGGACATCAAGTTTCACGTCATTGACGCCAAGACCTGCTACAACGCCTTGCTTGGTCGTCCTTGGTTACACGAGTACAACATCATCCCTTCTACACAGCATCAGTGTATGAAGTACTTTAAGGATGGTTTCGAGTATACCGTAACAGGTGAGCTGAACCCATTCTCCGTGAACGAAGTCCGCAAGTACGAAGATGCAAAGTACTTTTTGCCAGACTTCGAGGATACAGAAAGGTGTCGCAAGCCGGAGAACAAACCTGCCGCCACCATCCCTGTTTTCGGAAGCGATACCGAAGAAGAAGAAGAGATAGTTTATGCTGGTCCGTCTCGACGTAACAACCCGGGACCGTCCTCCCCCATGTTGATCTTCGGAAGTGACTCGGAAGACGAGGTTAATGCCGTGTTCTCCAATCGGTCGTCAATACAAGCATCCCCTGGCGATGATCAGAGTTTGCAAATCACCATGGTGCCGTGGGAACACTACAAAGACCTTGACGCACTTGAAGCTTACCATGTGCAGGACCTGCAGGCATTTTACGTCCCTCCCAGGCGAAAGGGTGAAACCCTTGAAGTGGATTTAAAATCCAGAGAATTTTATGTATAAAAGTTCTTCGTCCACTCAAGATGATTACCTGAAGAAGAGGAATCGGTCAAACAGAGTTAAACTCTGGAAAGTTTTTGAGGCAGAGAACTAAGCTCTGGAAGAAAAGAATTAAATTCTCAGAAAAAGTTTGCAAGGAGGAAGATAAGCAAAGTGGAGGCGTCTTTGAAATGACCCCTATATTTATAGGATGTGATGGAAACGCTTCATCTACCCGAGGCCCTAGATGGATCCAACGGTCATCAAGGTGACAGCGTTGCACTCACGTGCAGACACGTGAGAACAACGCTGTGGGGGCATTTGTTTCCTGATTTAAAATCAGGAAAGCTTACGGAGGAGGCATCACGTGCTAGCACGTGACCAGCAGTCACGTGTTGGCACGTGACATTTAAAAGCAGCGGCAAAGGCAGAGTCAGCTCCCCGATTAAATCAAAGAAAAGGCTCCAGAAAGGGTCACGTGCTCACACGTGACCAGGGGTCACGTGTTGGCACGTGACGGTTGAACAGCGGCCAGAAAACAGAGCGCAGAAAGGAGAAGAAAGCTCGTTCCAGGGGGTCACGTGCCTACACGTGACCAAGGGTCACGTGGTCACACGTGACCGGCTTTCAAAAGCCTCTCTATTTAACAGAATTAAATTCTGAAAGGCATTCAAATCTTTCCAAAGGAAAATGTTGGAACCGATTGGAGTAAAAAAATCTAAAGGTGATTAAATATCACATATTCATGGAAAAATCTTGAACTTGGAAAGATTTCCCCTTAAAATCTAACCGAAATAACGAAGGAATATCTTTGGATTTAAAATCCAATGGTGAATGAACCTAATAATCCAAAGGTCCAAATGAACGATGAATGCAAATCAAATCTCTAATGAATACAAATCAAATCCCTCAATGAATGATTCACTAAAACTAATTGATTCTGCTCCTTCTCCTATAAATAGGAGCCAAGACATATACAGAGGGGAAAGATAGACAGACAGAGAGAAAAAGAAATAGAGCCTTGAGACTTCGGAAGAATTTGATCTGCTGTAGAAGAAAACCTTAGATAAGGAAGGAGAGGCTTCAAAAGAGAATTTAATTCTCAAAAGAGTTTAATTGTTATATTAAAAAAAAGAAAGAAGAACTTAGTTCTCTCTTTAGTGGAGGATCTGCAAAGTGCACATCTCCCCATGAATTGAGAATTTAATTCTCATTGGGTTGAGATCCTGCCATGCAGATCCAAAGCATAGGGAGGGAATGGAAGTTTGAGAATTTAATTCTCACGGAACTATAGGAATTTAATTCCTTTGAAATAAAATTAGGGTTTAACCCTATATTATAGGAATTTAATTCCTTCAAAATGAACAGAACCAGGGTTCAACCCTAGTTAAGAACTTAAATATGTCAAAATAACAGGAATCTAATTCCCTTACGAAAGAAGAAACTAGAGTTCAACTCTATCTAAGAATATAATTCTTCAGAAGAAAACACGAATTTAATTCCTCTAAAGTTTATTGCTAGGGTTTAACCCTATGAAGAATTTAATTCTTAAAAAGATAAACAAATCTGCAAACAGCAAAGGAACAGGGTCACGTGTCACCACGTGACCCCTGTAAAGAGCCATAGAAAAGAACTTTGAGGCAACGCCTCACGTGCTCCACGTGACCCCCAAAGCGTGCAAAGAAAAAGCAAAAGAAAAGAAGCTCTGGGGCGCCCTCACGTGTCACCACGTGACCCCTAATGAACATTCTAACAGATCAAAGCGTGAGCCCCCATCACGTGCCCACACGTGATGGCCTTCAGAATTAAAAGTGTTAAACACTTATCTGTAGAACAAAATGAAGGGGATCTGGCCCCACCTTTTGGACGCCATCACGTGCCCCCACGTGATCTCTTCTCTTACCATATTTAGCATTAAACTGATGATCTGTTCCCAGTGTTTAACACTGATTTCGATAGTGTTTAACACTAGTTTGAAAACTCCATTTCCAGTGTCTAACACTGATTTTCTTAGTGATCAAACACTAATTTGGAAAATTCTGCTCCCAATGTTTAACACAAATTTGAAAACTCTGTTCCCAGTATTCAACACTGATTATCTTTTAGTGTTTAACACTAACTTGTTAATCTTATTCCTAGTGTTCAACACTGTTGGTCTCTAGTGTTCAACACTAGCTTTAGCCCGATTGGCTAAGTTTCCAGAGGCAAAGCCTCTCCTTCAATGGATCAACAAAAGGCCCATATCCTAAACATGATTGGACTTAGCCCAAGCTGGCCATAAGTCCTCAATTCAGACTTAACTGAGCCACTGGGCTCATAACATAATTAATTGGTCTTGGTCCTAAATTGGGCCAAAGATTAAATGATTTACCTCGGTTTAAGGGTACATCTCTTCACTCCTTTGATACTTGGCGTTGTAATTTCTCAACGTCTTCAAAGAGGTGACGGGTCCCGATGACCACACATTGATACGGACTGTGGAGTCCTTAAATCCACGGACTATGAGGTCCTTAACCTTGACCGTGATATCTTAAAACTAACATCGGACTGTGGAGTCCTTAAATCCACGGACTATGAGGTCCTTAACCTTGACCGTGATATCTTAAAACAAACAATGGACTGTGGAGTCTTTAAATCCACGGACTATGAGGTCCTTAACCTTGACCGCGACATCTTAAAACTAACATCGGACTGTGGAGTCCTTAAATCCACGGACTATGAGGTCCTTAACCTTGACCGCAACGTCTTAAAACTAACACTGGACCGCAATGTACTTAAACTACCTATGGACCGAGATGTCCTTAAACTACCAATGGACCACTATGTCCTTAAACTGGTATTGGACCACCATGTCCCTAAACTGGCAACGGACCACTGTGTCCCTAAACTGGAACAATAGAGCCCCCAAATGCTCTTTTGTCGGATCTAAACGATCCCGTTAAGTTGATCTTAGTTTCAAATCAGACTAACGTATCCTTAACAAACGTTTAAGTCGATCTTAGCCTAAATATGGCTAACGTATCCTTAAACTAAAACACCAAACCCAAATCTAAGAAAATACGGATTTGGACTAATCCACGTCCTACGGGCGACGACATAAATCAGTCTCCGTATACAATCCACGGGCAACCACAAACAAAACAAACACCCACGACACGAAGTGAAATTCTGGAGAAGGAGAAAGTTGTTACCGCGATGCGGTAGCGTAATTAACTGCAGGGACTTGCGCATGCAGGGAAGAACGTCCCCACAATCAAAAACCTCTCAAGCGAGGGGGAATCTGACGAAGTCTGCTACATCGGACGCATCCGTCTAAACCTCCGATACACGGTGCCATAAATCAATTTGGCATCTTCGGAGAGGTGGACGGATAGCACCCATTAGCATCTGCCCCGAATCTCAGGCGGGACGTTCATGTCCTGGCCGCCGTTCGGAGGGGAACAGTAACGACTCTGAAACCCCTGTACAAAATTAACTTGTTTAATATATAGAAAGGGTATTTCAGCCTGATCAGGAGTTATAAGTTATGCTTATTTAATAAAAGTAAGAAGCAACTTGTAGCTCACTGGTAAAACCTCTACACTGCTGTGACATAGCCTGTGTGTTTGATTCCCATCAGTCCCAATTATTTTTAATATTTTTCTTTTTAACTTTTCAGAAGTTCAAGAGTTACACGTGCAATACACGGAGAATCGAAAAGTTTCAGAAAAATCAAATGGGATAAATGAGGAGTTAACATAGAGTATAGCACATGGCATGAATCTCGAGGCAGATAGAGCAAATTCGACTGCCCAAATCGTCACAAAAATCGCTACCGGCGCCAAGATGGCTCCAAATTCTTCCGTGCTTCACTCACGCGTTCCTTTGGCTCCCCTCTACTCCTCTGTAATATTTGATTACTCTGCAATTAACCAGAGACCTTTCATTCCCCTCATTAATCCTATTTTAATTTTTTTTAATTCAAATTCTTTTACTCACACACTCTCACTTCTACACCTTAAATACACCTTATCCTCTAGCTCTTCCCATTCTGAAAATCTCTATAAAAAAAATTCTCAAAATTCTCAAAGTTCAAGAAGAGTTAAGGCTAGCCAAGTGGAGTTAGCGATCGACGTCATTCCGTTGAAGACCGGAGCCTTTTCACGACGATATCACGATCCCCGAAGGCTTCCCCTCCCTCTCTTGTTAACACTACGCAAACAGTAAGTCCATTTTCTCTCTTTCTTTTCATCTCAAAACAATTTTTAAAATGATATCGACAAACGGAGTTAGCATTAACATCACTTCGTTTAAACACTTCTATAGTCTTTGATAGGCTTAATATGTCACATAAATACTATAACTTCACTTTACAATATTTTCACATCATTTACCTTTTAATGAAATTAAAATTTCATGCGAAATAAACACATATCGAACACTTTTCATATAAATACCACGAACTTTAAAAGCACCATTTATTTTGATAATTACAATATATAACTCTAAAAAACTCACGAGGAATGATCTACCCCATCACATGCACTACGGTTTCATAGCATGAAGTTTTGGATGTATGGTTAATTTAAAGAATACGTTTTTTCATAAAATACCATCGCTTTTACAAATAAATGTTTTTAATCAAATTTTTTTGATTCTTTGCAATTACGCCTCTACAACCCTTTAGGAGAACCCATTTACGGATGGTATAGGTTATCGCACATCTTTGGGATAGTAAAGTGAGATACAGAACTCCTCACGAAGAATTCGGTCTCGAAAAGAAATGAAAACACGATTTAAAAGAAATACGACTTTTACAATAAAATTAAATGTTTGGAAAAATTTATATAAAATTATGAATACGTATTTTCAATAAAAACAAATTGTGAAAAAAAATATCTTTTTAGAAGAAAGATTAAATTTTAATAAAATACTACCAGATTTACAAAAATAGTAGTTTTCATTAAAATACCAGAAACTTTTAAAAACTAGGTTTTATCGCTAAAATACCACTAAAATTAAAATACATGTTCATAAAAACTCTAAATATTATAAATCACGCTCAAGGTTTATTTTTTAAACAATATTAAAATATTTTTCATATAACCCCCTCGAGAAATGTAAATAATAGAAATACAATAATAAATATTTAAGAACTCTAGATTAATATGGTTTAAGCAGTATCATTTTTCTTGAGTTCTAGAGAGCCGGAGAAAGTGAATGTTTGCCTATTCAGGTTAGACAACACTGCAAATTAACTGGGTTATCAATGGCAATTGTCTTGAAAAAAGACATAAATTCTGCCGTTCATATGCAGCAGTTGTCTGATTACTCCCGAACTTAAGAATTTCAACGGTTAAATTCTTTTACAAGAAGTATCTATAACTCGAATACAAACTTGAATTTAAACTTGAACTCGAACCCAAACTCGAATTCTAATCCAACTCGAACCCAAGCTTGAACACTGACACGAAATCAATTTACTCGTACTAACTCGACTCGACTTAGGATTGCAACTGTCATGACTCGCATTCTATTTGTCGTACTCGATTTCATTCTTCAATTTTTGCAATTTATTGTTTCGATCAAGATATGTTATGATCAACCAATCAAATTAACTAAGGATATCTTACAGTTATAATATATATTATATTCAGGATGTTTGGGATGGTTTCTTGTGTGAATCCAACGGAGTTTCAGGAATTCCGTATTAATATATTTTTTCTATTTACTCGAATCTCGGTCGGGTCGACTCCTCCCCAGTTTGGAGTCCCGATACTAACACGTAAAATTGGCCCGTCTTTTCTTGCTCCTGGGGCCCCACTCTTGAACTCGTGAATACTTCTACGGCCGCGTTGATATTCACACTTAGAACTTAATGTTAACATAATAACCATATAAAGACCTATAGTACATATACCATGTTCAATTACATATACTCTTACTCGACATATACACTATTCATGATTATTCTATAATTGTCACTTTCATTTTTAGTCTATCTTTGGGACTTACCGATCGCTAGTTCGTTGACGAACATTCCACCCATTTTTCTTTTCTTGGAATATTCGTCAGATGCCAAGAAAGAGTATGACCAGATCGCGACTCGGACTTTTGAATAGCTATTTTTTCCAGCTTATATATGCCACCTGTTTAGACATTTTTTTTATTTTATTTATTTTTTCAGTTGAACTCATACATCTGTAAAAAAAATCAAATTTGAATGTAAATAAAGATATTTGTTGAAAATTGTACATTCTCCATGTATTCTTGTATTGTGTATTATTGTTTCAATACACTTAGTATATTTATTTAGGGCATGACTTTCTCTGAATAAATATGCCGGGGGCTTGCCACGTCATCATTTTCCGTCTACTGGGAAGCGAGGCGTGACACAACCTCAGAGACGAGACGCCGAGGAATGTCCCCAATGCATCATACTTATTTCAGCTCCGTAGCTCTCAGAAGTTTAGCAGGCTTACGTAAATGACATGTCATCCGCTACGTGTCATGATCCGGAGAATTCCCAAATTATGAACATCATCAGAATAGAAAAGGAATTTTTAATTTCAAGACAATACACGTAATCAGGACTTCTACAAGATTTCAAAAGCAGCCCTTAAAAATTAACTAGGAAAATATGGAAGTTTGCATAATCGCCTTCTAATTACTACCATGGAGATTGTATATGCCAAAATCCAGAACTCAAAATAAAATAAATAAAATATTAACATATCATGTAGACATATTCGTTTGATTGGATGGGCATGACTACGGATCCGGATATTATTTATATCGATATTTATCTCAATGTTTATTCTAACGGGTAATGGATATTAAACTATCATCATAAAAGAAAATAAAAAACAGAAGGTTGGAACCGATCAAAAATAGAAAAAGAAGAAAAAAGAGAGAAACTGATTGTCGCACTCAACAAAATTGAAGACAGAACCAAAATAAAATAGTGTTTTTTACTAAAAAGCCCTCTCATATTTCGCTAATGACTCAAAAGCCCTCCATACTTCATATTCACTTAAAAGACCCTCCATACATACATCTAAACTGCACTAAAAAGCCTCCTATCAAACTTAAGAGAATAATTTTGGTATCTTCCATTACTTCGTTAGGAGGCTAACGTTAAATATCGGGTTTGGGTTTTAAAACCTTCACAACCCCTTTTCTTTTTCCAAAATTCCTAAATTTTCCGTCGGATTGGTTTTAAGATTAAGGTTTCGATTAAAAAAATCTCTCAAATTGAGCATGAAAACTGGCTCATCTTTCTCAATCTTCTCAAACAACGAGTTTGTTGAGTGTCGTGATCCCTTAAATTGCACGTTTTGGGTTCGTGAACAATCTTATTTGAAAGAAGAGCAATCCTTCAACTGCACTAAATCCCAATTTTCAACCAAACGTGAACGCGAATTCTTTTTATGAGAGAAACATCTACCTAAAAGGTAAGATAATTGCTCAAATACAAGTTCCAGCTCTATCTTTCTAATGGGTTGACACGCCAACTTTCGTTGGAAAACTGTTGAGGGGGGCTTTTCAGAGCAATTTAAATATATGTGGGGCTTTTAAGTAAATACGAAGTATGGCGAGGCTTTTTACTTATTAGCGAAGTACGCGAGAGCTTTTTAATAAAAAAACCCAATAAAATAAAATAAAACAAAATCAAGAGTGTGAATTACTTATTTTTCTATCCAACTTATACTCAAAACTTGGTCTTCCCGCATGACTATATTAAAAAAAAGAAACAGGTTGTTTTACTTTCTTTTCAATGGAGATAAAGAAAAAATAAGATAAAAAAGTATATCTCTAATTTTGAAATGCTCGATTATTTACATATTCATCCAGCTTCTTTTTACATGCTAGGTCCAATGTGATCTCAACATCTCTCGACACAAGACAGGTAGTAGTTGATGAAAAGTTAATGGATTAGCTGTGCGTGATAGATCCAATAAATTAAAAAAAGGACATCATTAACATGTTAATTGTTATCCTAATCCCAAAAGTCTTCAATCTCTTCTTAAACAAAAGCTTAAAAAGATCATGCATGCATGGCTTCAAATTGTTCATGTAGATGACAAAACCATGGCCACATAAAGTTATCATTTGAAAGTTTCTTACATTCATTCCCACATCAAAATATACAAGCACAAAAGTAGTTAAGTTTCTTTTTACTTGAATGATGCGACTAGAAATTTGTTTTGATCCATGAGAGTTTTTTCCCCTATAGAATTGACCCTCGCCTTTCTCAGTGCAAGATATACACATATCGTATGGTTTATTGACAACAGTTTTGGACACAGGCCTTACGTACAAACTAAAGTTTGGACTTCACAAGTAGCACTATCAAGTAGCACTATCAAGTAGCACTATCGATCACATTTCTTTCTCTTGAGAGAACTTGATTATGTTCTTTTGGGACGAACACTAACAAATTCCAACCTGATATGTATTTTAGTCTATTAGATTATTGCATGTGAACAACTTTTAAAATTATCTATCTAAATAATGGTTGTAAATTTTTTATGCGGGTTTGAGTTGTCGGGCACCACCACGCATAATCTTTGTAATGTTTTACATATTTTAGATAAATTATGTACATGTTATTTTGGTTGGAACGAACCCCAACAAGCTTCAAGTTAATTATATCTTCCTCTGTCAACTATGGTCAACTATTTTGACTCTCGAATGAATTTGTAATGTTCCCAAGGACCAATCACAAAAGATCAAAATTGTCAATGATAAACTCTAGGCATCAATCGACAATCGCTACCAAGTACACACTCCAAGACATTCAAGAAGTTATAGAAAGGAATGCAAATGTAAAATTTAAATCATAAGCTCATGTTTCAAAATGAAATACTTCCAAGGGCATCACAATTGAAGTCTCCACTCACTCCTATGTGGGAATGGGCTCCACATTTCCATGCCTTGCACAACTTACAAATATATACATATATATATATATATATAAAGACCATTTATACTGATGTGACAGATTACACATAGGCTACCAGATAGATGATTGGCCACAAAAGAAAGAGATAATCAAATCTATGCTTTTATATCCAATCACCAATTCTGTATGCTACATGTTTCTTTTAGTCTCCCGCGGGTTGATAATCTGATGTGCTTCTTGACGGTTGTTGTTGCTTGTAACCAGGGATAGAGTTCAATCAAGCTACTAGTGCTTGGAGGCTGTTGCAAACAAGTTTAAATGCCCGGACTTAGGGTTTAGAGACACAGTGATTGGCTGTCAAGATTGCTAACATCTTGGGTCGTTCCCAAAAAAAAAAAGTTTAATGGCCTGAATTAAGCGCGATCAACTCTATTTGAAAGATAAGGTGAACGGAGAAAACGTATACTATACGTTTCCTACTTGGTTTTCTGCTATATCTGTTGGAGCAAATACACAAAATAAAAGAAAAGTCCAAACTTCTCACATTTCCCACAACAAGGAATGGAAAAATATTTATATAAGGCTTCTATCCTTAATTAAAATAAGTCTAATGAAAGAGGTATGATGGAACATAACATATATGTTGATGTCGCCGTGCCTGCAAAGGGTGCAGTCTGCATACACGAATGCCACTTGGATTTTAGTACATAATATACCTTTTACAAAAATTTATATTTCTAATATATTTTGTTTTATTTTTCACTATTGATTTTTTTGAACGGATGCGATCGTTTATGAACAATTACAACCATTGCAGGCTAACCAACAGTAACAACCGTTGTAAGTTGAACGGTTGTGATCAGACATTTTTTCGAACGGGCGCGATCGTTTATGAACAATTACAACCATTGCAAGCTAACCAATAGTTACAACCGTTGTAAGTTGAACAGCTGTGAGCAAGCAATTGCGATTGAACGGCTGTGATCGTTACGGTTCAAGATCAGATGAGCGGTTGTAATCGAAGGGTTACGAACCGTTTTGAAAGCCTATAAAAGGCAATAGAACATACCCAAAAAAACAGAGCACACAAAATTCGTTCTCTTCTTCTTTTTCACTGCATTCACAGCATCCGAGCATCTAACTGCAAAACAGAAAAGGTTCCTAACATTACTCCGGCGACTTGTGCAAACCAGAGTACCAGAAAGGCTTGGGGAGTTGCATTGGCTTCCTTTTCATCTGACTTCTCATCCGAGCCTTTCTCTTTCTTCAAGAGTTTGTAGTCTGCTTTCAAGTGACCCTTCTTTCCGCAGTTCCAATAGTCGTCTTGGATCTTTCATTTTGACTTTTTATCGGCTCTTTGACTCGCCCTTCTTCCCTTTTCCATTGTCCTGCCACGATTCTCTACCCAGAGTGCAAAAATTCCAGAACTTCTGCTCACGGCCTGTCTCTTCATCTCGTCATTTTATATCCAACTCACCGCATCATTAAATGCGAGAGTCCCTGAGATCGAGTTGTTGATCGCCATAACCAAGTTTTCCCAACTCTCCGGTAGCTAACATAGAAACAATAGAGTTCGAATCTCATCTTCAAACGTGATTGAGACCGATTCGATTTGGCTTGTCACACTGTTGAACTCGCTCAGATCCTCTTTCACTGAACTGTGTTTTGCCATTTTCATGTTGAAAATCATCTTCATCTGAAATATCTTATTCGACGTTGAAGGTTTCTTATATAACTTTGTTAATATCGTCATTAGCTCCGTGGTTGTTTTCTCCTTCGAGATATTAAAGGTTAGTTGCGGGGTCAATGATAACCTAATTGTTGCCAGAGCTTTCCTATCCAGTATATTCCATGTCTTATCGGACATCTTCTCGGGCTTGTCGTCCAACAACGGAAGATACAAATTTTTCTAATATAGGTAGTCCTCCATCTATATACGCCACCAACCATAGTTATGACCATTGAATTTTTCAATTCCAATCATATCTTCTTCCATTTTTCGTTTATCGCGGCAGCAAACTCAACCTTCTCCTCGGATCTGAACCAACACTTTCAAAAATACGATCTAAGAAGATGGGGAGCGAACACAAGCGTCGTCACCCACCGTAAACTTAAACCGTAGAATTAAAGATCTTTTAGTTCCCTAAATTCTGATACAAGTCGTTGGGATTAGGGAGAAAGAAACACACGGAACTATGCTAACGACCAATCACGCAAACCACACAATACACAACGAAAAACAAAAAAACAATAATAATGTGAGAACAAGAGAATCAAACCAAAGAAATAAGGATTTGTTAACGATGTGCACCCACTGTATGACTAGTCTCCGACAGAGCGGAATCTGCAAATTTCTACTAAATTTTTGAATCAAGTTTACACTAAGAGCAACCCTAGGAGATTTCGCTCTCAAATCTCTTAGCATTCAGCCTCTCTCTATACAATAATCTCATTAGCTTTAAAATTTCATCATATGAGAGACTTTTTATATAACCTAACCCTAATTCTATACAAATTAGAGATAAACTCAGTATAAATATCCAGTTCGCTTAACAAACTCGTGTCTGACGACTTGAGCCGACTCAGCATACCTATGAGCCGGCTTCTGTAAACAGAGAAGAATAGGTAATTCCAACATGTTGTGAGTCGGCTCATCATGACTATGGGCCGTCTCAATCATAGGGTCGAGCCTGCTTAAGATTGTCTTGAGCCGTCTCAAACAACCAGGGAGGATGATAATTCTGGAGCACTTGTGTGCTGTCTCAACCGTGCTCTGAAACAACTCTCTCGTTTGTCGATGTCTCAGAAAGAAACTCCACCATATCAACAATTTTTACTTATCAGATCGTACGTGAAAACAAAACATAAATATAGAATTTTTTCTTATTAAAACACCAAAATGAAGAAAAACACTAGGCCTAGAGAAAGCCAAGCCCCTTTGTTTTGGTCCAATGTTTTCCTTTTTAAGCGGCACAAATCATGACGACATGAGACTCAAGCACCATGGGAGCTTGAGCCTTTCCCCATGAGTTTCTCCCCCATTCAATTCTCTCTCTCTCTCTCTCTCTCTCTTCTATAGTCCCACCTAGAGAGAGAAACGGCAAAAAACAGCAACAAATCCCATGAAATGCCTCAACGACATTTGCTCACAAGTTTATTTTATTTGTTTTGAAATTTAATGTGCCATCGTTTTTGCTGTGCTGCAAATGATTTCATTGTGAAGTCAAAACAAAAGGGAAGGAGCAGAAGAAGTTTTGGAGTTCAAAGTCCTAGAGATTACAGTTAAAGAAAGAATTACTACTCCCTAATCTTTCTTTTTACCAGCATAATCCTACTGTCTTCAACATAATTACCTTCCTTCTCCCCATCTCTCTCATTGCAATCAATTCATTAATCATCTTTCCATTTAATTTCAGACCCATTTAGGATCCCACCTCATTTTCTTCCTCAAATTAAACTGAGATTTTTACACCAAAAAGCTCCTTCCTTTTTGCCTTTTCGTAGAGTTTGAGCAAGCCATGGATTCATTTCTTCCTCAAAGCTTGCATCTTTCAGCTCCTCCACCACCATTAGAATCAAACCCAGGCAACAGAATCAACCCAAGCATCCTCCTCATTATAGTGATCCTAGCAGTCATCTTCTTCATCTCTGGCCTCCTCCATCTCTTAGTGAGGTTCCTCTTAAGACCCAACAACAACAGGGAGCCTGAAGCCTTGGATCAAAACGTGACAGCTTTACAAGGCCAGCTCCAGCAGCTCTTCCACCTCCATGACTCTGGTGTCGATCAATCCTTCATTGATACCCTCCCTGTTTTCTTGTACAAGGCCATTATAGGCCTCAAAGTCGACCCTTTTGACTGTGCTGTGTGCTTATCTGAGTTTGAGCCTGAGGACAGGCTGAGGCTCTTGTCCAAATGCAGCCATGCGTTTCATTTGGAGTGCATTGATACTTGGCTCTTGGCTCACTCAACTTGCCCCCTTTGTAGAGGCAGCCTCATCCCTGAGTTCTCACCTACCAATAGCTTCAGCCCTTTGGTGTTTGTTCTTGAGTCAGGGAGCAGTGAGAGCTCTAGAGAGATTGGCACCATTGGCGATTCTTCTCATAGAGGGGATTGTGATCAAAACACCCAAATGGGTTTTCTCCAAGATGAGGAAGTTGGGGAGATTGAGGCAAAAGAGGAGGTTTTGGAGACCAAGGTGGTTCAAGTTAAGCTTGGAAAATATAAGAACCTTGATGTTGGTGGCAATAATGGAGGTGAAGGGAGTAGCGGTAGTGGTTTGAATAGTAATTTGGATCAGAGGAGGTGTTTTTCTATGGGGTCTTATGAGTATGTGATGAATGAGACCTCAATTCTTCAAGTAGCCATCAGGCCGTCCAAGTCGAAAACGAGCCGATTCAAGAAGCCCGGGATCGCGATGTCGGAATGCGATTGCTATTCTAGAAGAGAAGGGTTCAAAGGATTCGATACGTCGAAAAGTTCACAATTGAAAGAAGATGGTTGTAGCTCAAGGATTGGTGCTAACAAGAGAGAGAGCTTCTCGATATCGAAGATTTGGCTTCGATCGAAGAAGGATAAGCCGATGATGGGTGAGAATAGTTCGAGGCGGGCTCTTTCGTTTCGGTTGCCACTGCATCATGAATCAACAACAAAGGCAAAGTCTAGTGTGAGTTTTAGAACAGAGACAGAGTTTGAAGCTGAGAAATGTGGGAGTGAAATGGATTTGGATGTTGAGATTGGGAGCTGCACTAATAATAGCATTGTGAGTCTTGCGTCTCAGATTGAGGAGGCACCATCATTTGCAAGAAGAACAATGTTGTGGATTGTTGGCAAGCAGAACAAAGTTGGGAGCATCATTTGAATTGGATAATTTTGTAAGTGATTTTTCTTTTCTTTTTTTCTTGGGATCCAATTTTCTTCTTTTAGTTGCTGAATTCTTGAAATAGATGTGAAGACTTGGTGCATGTAGAAGGTTGGAAAGAAAAAGAAAAGGATAATTTGTTTAAGCATTTGGAAATGTTTGATTTTTGATATAAATTTAGTTTCTTCAAGCAACACAGTCCATTTCTTCATCTGTGTTATTCCTCGTATGCTTTTGATCACTACTCAATTAGTTGGGAAAAAGAATGAGATTATGCTCTGTTTATGAACATAATGAATTAATTTGGAGTAAAATTATGCTTCTATCCCTTACATTAGTGGTTAACATGTAGCATGAAATTGCATTATATGATGACAATCATTTCTCTAAATTTAGTTTTCCTCTCTCGGTTCGAGTGGAAAATAAAGTATGGATCCATATTGTATCATGACTTGTTGCTAGATTCGAAAAGGCATTAATGTATCATGAATGCTTCGTAATCTAATTATTGTATGTAGGGGATCATATTCATATGGATCCATATTCTAAGTGAAAAACCAAAGAAAGTAGCAATCATGATAGTCTTTCAAGTTTAGGGTTGACCAAACAACTTTCAAATCACATTGAAAAACAAGTTTTTTTTATCTTAAGAAAAAGGACACATAATAATATTTCTCTAATTGTGAACTCATGCTTTGGTGTTTGGCTTTAACCTCTTCTTATAGGAAAGCTTATAAAACTATAAGCTTTCCATAAACTCCAAACCAAATGCAGCCTTTTTATTTTCTCCATATAATTTTGTACTTGTCTCAATAAGAGATGAGTCCTGAAGTGAAGTTCTTTGAATGACAACAAAACCCTCAAATTATAAACAGAGCTTTCAAAAATTTAAATGTTTGAATCGGTTTGTTTTCACATCACCCTCACAAATGTGATACAAGTTGGCAGGTGGTTGATTACAGGCTGTAGGAGTTATTGCTGAGTAGTGATGTGTTTGGGGATATTTGAGTTATTTATGAGGGGATGGTTGAGTCCTTCTTTAATATGGACAATGCCCATATATTGGTTAATATGTTTATATTATTAATTTTCATACTTAATTAATTTCGAAGGGAAGAGGTGTTAGCAGACAAGTCACAACCTAACTCTATTTTTTGTTCTGCCTTCTCATGTGTTTGGTTGGCAAATCTTAATTGCTTCTACCTTTGTTTTTGTACCCAACACTCTTTTGTTTAGAGATGTAGGGTTGTTGTTTGCACTTCAGAGTTACAATGTAATTCTCTCAAGAGTGAGTATCACCGAATATCCATTCCTTTATCGGCAACGAGCTGATCTGTGATCAGGAGAGAGTTGGTCTCATGTAAATAACTGGTCGTGAAACTCTGTCGAAACTTAAGTCAAATCCCCCTGCTTTTTTCCTATATATTTTTTGTGTTTGGTATTTGGCAAACATATGGAGGCAATCCATATGCATCCTATGCTTTGCTTGCATGGGGTCCAAGCATTTAACACATGACTTCATACGCAAATACGTCTCATGAGTGACTATGCATTGCAGGCCACAATGCTAAGAATCTTTGTAATGATGCGGAATATATTTGATTTTTAAGCCACAGAGGCATTTGGGGCTTGCATGTGTCAATCAAACAGTAAAAGATAGCTTTTTCTTGCCTGATATCACCAGAAGAAAAAACCTTGTAACCAAATAATTAATTTGTTATGAGCCCCCCCCCCCCCCCCCCCCCTCAACCACCATTTATGAAAAGAATTGTGATATATGGTACCCACATAGCTCAAAAGTTGTTTGTTTCTGATTCAGGAATTGTCGAGTTTTGTAAAAACACCATTACATGATATGGCAAATTTTTGTTTTTGGCAAAACTTGCATCTCTCTCTTGGCTTTGCTTCATTTGAAAGCACATCCAAAATATTCCAGCAAGGCCAAAGCAGTACATTTGTTTTAACACTAAATTTTTTAATGTTCTTTAGATCAGTTATTGGTAAACACGAAGGACTCTTCGAGCTTACTCCGTTTCAGCGTTTATCAAGTCTCGACCAGTGCTTGCAGGTTCATCAGGGTCATGCCTCATGCTATCGGTAGGTGTTGGGTAGCAGCAGCGTATCCGTTTTAATGATCAGAATGTTATCAGGACCACGGCCTCAAATATGAGGTCAAATCCATCAACAGCCTTTGTTTGTCGATGGCGTCGGGAGTGTGATCCCTCTTAATAGTTGGTGTAACAATCAACAAGTTACTTGAAAGAAAACAGCTTACACATCAAAGTCGAGGACCATGGCCTTATACAGAAGAAGGCCATGATTATAGTCTTCAGACCTGGGCCAAGCTCAGCCTTTTAGGCCTATAAGACCCATAGCCAAGCCCAGCCCATCACCAACCTAAACAAAGAACAGATTTTTCTTTTTAAAGAAAATTAAAAGGTACAAATCAAAGATTTTATTATTTGTTTGAAAGGTGTTGCGATGGAGGAATTATTCGGTGTGCTGGGTGTAATACATTCGGGCAGAGGTGAGAGAGAGAGGAGAAAGTTTCGGACAGCCTTAGACAGCGTGTGGAGTCCACGGTTCTATTTCTTCTCTCTCTTGTCCGAATGTATACGGCTGATATATGGAATTTTTTTTTTTTAATTTTTAACTGAAACTTAGATTTTGCTTGACAATGTTTTATTGCCTTTTTCTAAATCATATGATTGGTGAGATTAATTGCAGCTCTAATTATGATACTTACCACCATTTCAAGGGAATTATATGAAGTTTTGATGCAAAGCAAAGGATTATTCAGCAAGCGTACGTAGTTTCTCTTATAAATTATCTTTTTCATGTATAATATGCCTTTTAAAGATAGTAGGAAAACAGGTGAGGAAGGCATACATAATACATAAACATTAATTGAGGTCGACATAATTTGACCTCACTTCATATATATACATTACGTTGACTTTTAAATATAGTAGTTGTATAATTTAACGAAGATTGATATCAATCGTGCTCGATGAATTCTTAGCCCCCTCATGAACCTTGCGAAGCTCCTCAATGAGCTCATCCAGCCTCTTCTTCGACTCCCCTCCTGCTGCGACGGCCGCCTTGGCTCTCCTCCCGAGCTCCTCGGCTCTCTCTCTGACCTCTCCATGACCTCTCATCAACTCTCTCACTCCTCCACTCACTTTCTCTCTCCTCACCAGCTCATGGCCGCCGCCCCCGCCGCCCGCTAACCTCAGCCCAACCCTTAGCTCCTCCACCACCAGCTTCGCGTTCAAGTGTTGATCCGCGATCATCGGCCATGTCAGCATGGGGACCCCAGCCGACACACCCTCCATCACCGAGTTCCACCCGCAGTGACTCACAAACCCCCCTGTCGCCCTGTGATTCAGCACTTCTCTCTGCGGGGCCCATTTCACGATCTTGCCGTTGCAAGGGAACGCCTCCGGTGGCGCCCAGGCGTCGGACCTCACCGTCCATATGAAGCTGTATCCGCACGTAGACAGACCGTGCGCCACCTCGTCCAGCTGCTCCTCCGCCACCTCAGCTTGTGTCCCGAACGACACATACACGATCGACCCATCGTTTTGATCGTCAAGCCATCGAATCAGCTCCTTCTCTTCGTCCATTGGTGAGTCTGAGAACAGACAGAGCGGTCCCACGAGCCATGCACGCGCGCCGTTCTGGTAAAAAGATTCGAAGAGCGTAACATACTCTCCTTCGACGTCGGTGAAGCTGTTGACCAGCACTCCCCAGCTGTTAACATCGGACTCCCCCGCCTCCCCTAAGAAATCACGGTCGGTGCTAACAACAGTATTCGGTATATCATCTTTACTGATACGGAGACTCAACGGCGTGCCGGGCACATGAATTTGGTCGCTGCCGGAACCATCTGTGGAGATGCTACCATGATGAACCCAGAGGGACTTGCATATCGACATTGAAAACGCAGACATGCCGTGGAAAACTATCCTCGGGAGGCTAAGCCCGCGGCAGATCTGCAGCGTCCATCCCAGGAAAAAGTCTGATATCAGACAGAGTGGAGGGGACGGATCGGAGCGAACGAGATTAGTTAACACCGCGGCGAAGGAGGGACGGAAGCGTGTTGTTGCATCGAGGAAGCAAGGGTAAAAATCCAAGGAGGGGAGACAGTCCGTCGACTCACAGCCTTGAGGGACGTCTGGGGTGGAGGGGAACGGGAGGACGATGAGGTGGACGTCCGGAAAGCGTTCGACAGGGAGGGAGCGGCGGAGGAAGGGGGCATTGGCGGGGGTGGTGATGAAGGTGATACGGAGGGAGGAGAGGGCGGCGGCGAGGTGGATGAGGGGGATGGTGTGGCCTTTGGCCATGAAGGGGAATATCACTATGTGCTCTTTCCCTCTCTGGTTCTTGATTGTCATCTCTTGAGGGGTGTTTGAATTGAGGCTAAGCATGCCTTTTATCTATTTATTTATTTTGCGAGCTTAAGACTCAAGTTGCTGTTTTGCGCTCTAGCCAGTGTTCTACTTATATAGCTAGCTAGGGTTGAATTGGGACAAGTTGGTTAATAGGTAGTGTTTGTCTTTTTTTTGTGGATGTCACAGGCCCATGAAGGTCAATGAACCGTTGCGTTGTCTAGCTTTTGGCTTGTAGTGGGTCGACGACGTGTGCTAGGTTGACAGAGTCAAGGCATTGTTCCCCTCGCGGCCTCTTTCCCACTCAAATTGTTTTTGATTAATGAGCTAGTTAGCCTAGCCTCTCCATTTGTTTGCACTTTGTGTTCTGTATTGTATGGATTCATTTGTTCTAAGCTTTATAAAAAAAATAAATTAGTTTAGAGAAATTCGCAGGCGTCCCACTAAATTTCTTTTGAAAAAGAAAAAGAAAAAGACAAAAATTCAAGCACAAATAGAGAACCGAAATAAACTATCCAAAATAAATATGTTTCAGGATTCCATTTTCCCACTCACTCATTAATTTTATGCATAATGTGCATATATATTGTATCACCCTAATGCATTGATACTGGGGTTTTCCTAATCTTACCACAATTTCTTGATTATTATTGTTTTTGGATGCGGATAATGCATTTTGTAACTGTGGTTAGTATCTGATCCTACCCGCATGCATGAAACCCACTATGGTTCAAGATTACGTCATATATTTACTAGTACAGAGAATCCGTGCACATCTAGGTTCTATATACATTTATGATATATTTAGTATCTGCATATCTTTTAAATAATACAAATAATGATCAGATAATATTTTTGATATCCAGCATGACATGTTATCATACCACATATCATATGTTTGCATCCATACATCGTGTTCACGTCCAGATTGCTAAAACAAACTTGTTTGGATCGCTACGTGTATTTACGTATATCCGTTCTTGGGGGGTATGCATTTTTATTAACCGGACATCGCATTATGGTTTTGGCTTGTACATATATTCTCCATATTTTAAAATTAGAATTTTAGAAAGAACCGTGAAATATTCAAAGTATTTTAATATTTGCTGTATAATCCAAATATATATATATTATAATATTTACTAAAGCTAAGGGTTTATACATATAAGTTATATAATAACTAATATATTTAATAACAAATATTATTTCCCTATCTGTCTCCATCCTCTCTCTCTTCTTCTCTCTCGCTCTGTCGCTCTCTCTCTCTCTTATCGCTCGCTCGCTCTAATCCTATGTGACTTTCCCCGGTATATATTTACATTATCTAACCTAATAATTCTTAACATCCCCTCTCTCACCTCTCTTCCTTTTTTTTCTGTCGTCGCGAGAAAAAGGCAACCCCAAACCTTATCCACGCCTGCACCCCTCACCTCGTCGCCGACCTCCCATCATCGTCAACCAATGATGCTCGTAAGTGGGAGCTCCCCAGATCATGACACGTGGCAGAAGACGTGTCCCGATGTACATGGAAACAGAGCAAGGACTGCACATTGGAAGCGTCCCCCGAGCTATAGTCCCGCGGCCTGGACCCGACCTTCGAGGATTCCCTGAACAGTCCTGTGGTCGGTGGGTATACGACCATTGGCTCACCTCTGAGCTCTCCTACACGCCGAGCTTCCTCGGCCCTCCCAGCTCGCCTTCGATCTATCACAGAACCGAGCTTCCTTGGTCTCCCACTCGCCTCCGATCCCCCACTGAGCTACGATTCCTCGGTCTTATTGAGCGACCTAGAGTGCAGATCACAGCCATCTCCGCCACGGCTCCGCGAATCTCGCCAGACGCGAGATATCCGCCGTCCCACGATCCCGCATTCCACGTCGTCGCATCCCTCCATTAACGAGTGTATCTCGTCATTAATGGGGGATCCCGCCATTCTCGCAGGCTTAACGCCAGGGGCGTAACGACCGGCGAGAATCTCGCGCCCGCCAGCCCATGGCTGCCGCTATATAAACCCCTCTCTCAGACGACTCAGGGAAGGCAATTCTTATCTAATATGCCGCTACTCTGCCCAAATACCTCGACTAACTTGATCGTCGGAGGGTCCATGGTGGTACAACCACCTCGGGACTTCTTTGCAGGTAGCTCGGCTTCACACCAAACCAAACCCATTGAGATCCACATGCCTCAGGAGACAGTCCTCAAACCCAATCTCAACTGTTCGCCAACGCCGTCGGCAGATCGTCGGAAGACAACATCTGAAGGAGATCCAGAGCTCTATCAGTTAGCGCCGTCTGTGGGAAGTGAAAAGTTCCACTCATCGAAAGTTGATCTTCCGATCTTAAGCTGCTGGCGAGTGATCATCGCGACGATCCCAGCACTAGCCGCCGTCCACCCCACAACGGAGGCACAGACGGATCCTCTCCTCCCCCGAACGCCATTCACGCCCTGTCTGCACGAATCGACAGGCTCGCGTCCATCGTAGATGCCCTTGTCCGTGTCCAAACGGCTGGACAAGCCCCCCAGGTCGCTGTTCCCCCACCTCGGGACCATGACCTCCACAGAGGGAGAGAAGAAAATGCCCACGCTGGCACGACTGAACAGCGTCTCGCTATTTTCGGCGGCCACAGATCCCCCGTGGCGACCAATTCAATGACTCGCTGGGCACCTCACAGCTCCACGCCGAGGTCTCATGAAAGAGCACCCCGCCCTGAGGTCCATCGCGCTCTTATCCCTTCCTAGGAGGTGTCAATCAGCTCGTCTGCTCTCAGGCATGGCCGGCACCCTCTCCCTCGACAGGGTCGCGCGGACGGCAATCACCACGGTAGCTCGAGGACGACCTCGCCAGGGGACCTGAGGAACTTCATGTTAGTGTATATGCCCTAGAGGCCATTACTGTATCATACTAGTTTGTATATTACTTAATGGAAGCTTGGGATATTCACCTTGTATAAACAATCTTGCTCAATATAGTAATATGCTACTTGGTTTGTTTCTACTTCAATGTGTACATGTGTTTATTTTAGTATATCACCTATACACATTAGTGGAGCCCTTAGGATCTTTGCTTGATTACCAGCGTTGTGATGGCAGTCACACTAGTGGGGGCTGTGTAATCTATAAGCACATCCTTATGCAGGTCCCTAGTCGCAGGACTATCGAGACAGGGCATCGATACTCCGGAGTAGACTAGCGTATGCGCTTCTCATCCCAGTGTGGGAGATGGTCTGTCCCACAGCCATCAGTACGTCGTACTAGAGATAGTATACGGGTGCTCGTTAGGTTACGAGTACACTGGACATGACTCGTCGGGAACTGACCGGTTGGTATTATACCTATCGTCAGTTATCAGTTCCCAGGTGACATGAGTACAGCTTAGTCCGCTGACTTGACACTGTCACTTCGCCTCGAGTGTGTTCCCACTGTACTTTGATTACTACCCTACCACGGCTCAAAGGAGTCGTGCAAACAGGTAGTAGTTGGGTGCAGTCCCGAAGCACTTGGAAGCAGTGACGGTTAGACAGGATTCGTCTCTCCCGGTATTAGGGGTTGACATCGCGCTGTGTCTAGGAGAGCCATTACACGAGTAGTCCCTGGCCAGGACAATCGAGATATACTGATAGGCTTCCAGTGTTATCTCAGGGTGTTTTGGGCTTCACTCCGACACGACTTGTACCGCTATTAGGGGACTGACGTTTACCGCCCCCCTAGGCCCTCCATGCGATGTATCAGACGAACAGACCGGACTGTACGGAGATTGTCACATTCAGGCTCAGTAGGAGTTCAGATGGGTTTCACCTCGTCAGTCTTCTTGTCGGCTTCTACCTGGGGACCGTTACGCACAGCTAGTGCCGCTTGCGGTCTGTGGTTAAACCCACTGCCAGCGTAGTGTCGAGTCTTTAGAGTCCCACACAGAAAGCTATTCGCCTTTAGGCAAAAGAGTAGAGGTCGCATGGTTTTGCGACAGGTCGCATGGTTTTGCGACAGGGTTCGGTCACATCCGTGCACTTATGCACGTACAGTGTCCGGACAGTTAACACTAGCGGGCTTTGGTTTAAGCCAGATCCTAGTGTACGTTTTGGGATTGGATTTATCCAGTATGTATTCGTGTTCCTCGGAACGCGGATGCGGGTGTGTATGCACAGTTGACGGAGAGACAGAGGCAGAGGATTCTCATTAGGGTTGTTGACCGTTGACTGATGACTATTGACTTTTTGCTCAACCCTAATGAGAATATGATATATGATTAACAATAATATTAATTAAGTATTATGGTGACATGGTTGTTGAGGGGTTGACTTTGTTGACTTGTTGACTTTGTTGACCGGTTGACTAGGTTTGACTAGTTGACCATCATGATGACAATGGCTATCATTTCATGGCAAAGACTTTTTACTTGCTTGTTTCTCTTGTGAGAAATGAGTGCATGAAATGATATGGCTATTGTAGCTTAAACCATTTACACAATACTTGATTACTATTTTTGTGATGATGGCTTTAGATTATGAGAGCCAAGAGAGAAAAGTCTTTCTCATTCTATCATTTTCATTCTCTCTCTTATGTTCTTGAGCTCTCATCTTCTTCCTCTTGCTCTCCCTCTCTTAGTCTATGGTTCACTTATCTCATGTGTTGAGAACCAAGAACCATAGAGAAAATCCCAAACACACTCTTCTCTACTCACTCTAGTTCACAAGGTTTAGCAAACCAAGTGAAATAGTTTCTTCAAAGATCGAAGAAGAAGCCAAAGGTAGAAGCTTTCGAGGTGGATCTATCTTCGGCGCAAGGAGACAACGGAGTGAAGCCGATCCGGACAACCATCGAGGCTTGAAGACGAAGGAGATCAAGAAAGAAAGGTATAACCCCCTAACCGAGTAGTTAACAACTCCTAGTTAGGTTGTTAGTTAGATGTTTAACAAAGATCCGGTTTTGAGTCCATGTTACCACCTCTAGAAAATTGTTTTTCACCAAATTCCACATGCCCGAAAGTACCGGGAGAGGTAGCATGGACTTACAGTGGTATCAAAGCCAGGTTAAACTCTATCTAACATGTTAGCAAAGTAGCTAGAAGATCGATCAAAGAAAAAGTCACGAAACGAACCCTATATGTCAAGTTTCTGCCGATTTTTATTCTGTTCAAAAATTGATAAATTTCATCTTAAAAATCGGCTCAGGCTTTTGTTTGAATAACCACAAAAGTTGGTCCCACGAACCGTTCAAAGCGCCGCGGAAACGCGGCCGAGTTGACTCGGCCGAGGTCCAAATTTAGTGCAGTGTATTTCTGGGGTTGTTTTGGGATTTTTGGAATATGTATTTTTTGCCCAGATTTTCCAGAACGAAAATTTTGTGTTTGGGGCCTATAAATCCGTATTTTTGATCGAACTTCTACAAGACTTAAGATGACGAGTTTTTCTGTGATGTGATATTTGTATTGAACGTCTGCTAATCGCTATATGTCGATTAGTGGGGGTTATACAAATCTGTGATCTGTAATGTTATTGGTTTGTGTATATGAATTCATTGGATTGTCGCGGGTGAATAGCCGGGGGTTGTGAGACGAGAGTTTTCTTTTCTTTCAATTCATGTAAATTTGTATATTGATGTAATAATTATTTGTATGGCCGCACAACCGGGTCGGGGTTGTAGCCGTCATTGTATAATTTCTTTTTACTGTTTTTGCTCCTAGGATAGACCCATGGAGGGGTGCACAAACTACCGGGTATGCCGAAGTGCCGAGTGGCCTACTCACGGGGTTGAGGGAGGTTGCTTCGCTTCGGGTACTTGGCGGGTAGTTTGCCGCACCCGTAGGGGTCTTAGGTGGGGTATTGGCTATTCACCGCAACCGTGTAATCTGCTTTTCGTTACAGGCTCGTACGAATTGCAGGTTCCTAGTATATCCAATGTTTTCATCTGTGATCTGAAATGGCTATCATTGCAATATATCTGTATATGATATTATTTAGGCATTGCTTATGTTTTACAGCCGCGCTAGCCCAGTCCCCGCTCTGTCGTTAGTTAAGTAACCTAACGGGTAATGACGGGGCCCCGTGGCGAATGCGAATGGCATAAGCGTACGTCATATTTTGGTTGTTTTATGCAATGGTAGGATTAAATGATGGGACGCATTAAAAGAACTAATGCAAGAATATCACGCATTAAAAGAACTAATGCAAGAAAATAAACCATGTAAAAGTCGTTGGAACACTTTCGAAAAACCACTCGGTTCTTTTCAAAACAAACTTTTAAAATGCGGAGTTTGAGCCACTCCATTTAAAAGCTATCTCGTTCCATCGATTATATCAAGTTCTCTACGTTCACGGTTTCGCCAAAACCATTCGTAGCCCTCCGTCGTTTCACATGAATAGTCAATAGTATTCAAGCTATGTTTGTTGGCCAAAGTCAAGGCATAGTGATTGGTAGCTATTGGGTATTCATGTGCAGCATAGATAGATGCGTTGGTTTGGAACAGTCGTACTGCCTTGTTGGCCAAAGTCAAGGGTAGGTACGGGTGGATTAAAATTAACCTGGAGAACGACGGGTAGAACTTGACATGTGACTTATGATTTGTTGGCCAAAGTCAAGGTCATAAGAGCATGGGGCAAAAATCCACATCGGGAGTTTCAAAAGAACTGAAACTTGCTAGTATTGCATACCATTTAGAGCGTGATGATTCTGGTAGGATTCCTTCAGTTTCGTCACGCGATGATATTTGGATCCCGATCCTACTGTGAGTATATGCTACTCCTCGGGAAATTTCTTACTTAACGATCAATGCTATAAACCTAGTAGGTGTCTAGAAAGGTGTTAGCGGGGCTACGCCCCCAGGGAAAAGAGGTTCTTAAATTAAGGAACTTCGCGAAAGCGTTGGAAAACCTCCCTCGAAGTACCAACACCATCCTGGCCGAACGGTTAAGCAAGTATTGTACGGTGAGATTGATCCTGACTAATTCTTCCTTTTTGGTTTGAAGAGGGATTCGAGAAACAGTGGGAGCCATCCTGTTTAGACAAACTAAAAACCACTCTAAACTTGCAAGAGCATCATGCTGAGTGTTTCTTCTTCTCTCTCCTAATTGCAGCGACCAATCGACATGACTGGACTTAAGTTACTTCTAGATAAAAACATACTGACATGGCCAAACTACAAAGATTGGCTCAGGAATGTCAAAATGGCAATCACTTACGACAAGCTGGGGTATCTTCTTACCACCAAAGCTCCCCTGTCCCAAGTCTCACCTCCAGCGTCGCGGATAAGGAAATCCGTAAGACTTGGGAGATTGATAGCGCGAAGGCCAAGTGCCTCGTACTTGCCTCTATGGACAACGAACATCAGAGGAGGCACGAGAATATGGACCTCGAGTCCATATTTCTCCATACAAAAGAACTGTATGGAGAGCAGTCTCGTATCGCAAGATACGAAGTGTCGAAGAAGTTATTTTCGGCAAGGTTGGCCATCGGATCATCGGTAGCGGAACACGTGCTTAAGATGATTGGCTTCATTGAGGAGCTCGCGGAACTTGGGACCACGTTAGAGAACGAGCTCTATACGGACTTGATTCTCCAGTCCCTTCCTTCCACTTACGCCCAGTTTATCCTGAACTTCAACTTACAAGAAAAAGAAGTTGAACTTTCAGAACTCCTCAACATGCTGAGGAGTGCAGAGGGCACCCTACAGAAAGGTAGGGAAACATCCACTTTGTTTGTAGGAGGATCTTCCTCTTCTAGGTCCAAGGCGAAAGCCAAGGGAAAGAAGAAGAAAGCCCCCGCCAAACCAAGGGGCGGTGTTGGTAAAGTGGATACGAAGGGAAAAGCAACAGCAACAAAGAAAGCGGTGCAGCTTGTGGATAAAGAGGAATGCTTCTATTGTCATAAGAAAGGACACTGGAAGAATGATTGCAGGGCTTGGAAAGCCAGGACACAGGAATTGAAGCAGGTTGCGGCTTCAGCTTCAGGTGTGTATGTTATTGAAAACTGTCTTTCAATAAACTCTACTTCCTGGGTATTGGATACCGGATCAGGATCTCATATCTGTAATTCTTTGCAGGCGTTGAAAAACCGTAGGGTTTTGAAGGCAGGTGACATGACCCTCAAAGTTGCAAACGGAGCTAGCATGGATGCTAAGGCCGTGGGGGACTATCACCTGGGAATGTCAGATGGACATGTTTTGGTTTTACGTAATTGCTTTTTTGTACCCAACGCAACTTGTAATATCATTTTCTGTATCTTTGATTTCTAAAGAAGGTTATGAATTTACGTTTGTAAGTAATGTTGTAAACATTCACCTTAATCAAGTTTTGATTGGGTCAGGTACATTGAGCAATGGAATATACGTATTAAACCAACCACAGATTTTCAATGTCCAGAATACACACAAAAGAAAGTCTCCGGAAATTAATCAGACTTTCTTATGGCATTGTAGACTGGGTCACATCAATGAGAGAAGGTTGACGAAGTTACATACAGAAGGATATTTGAATCCATTCGAATATCAATCGTATGCCACTTGTCAATCCTGTCTCAAAGGAAAGATGACAAAGACTCCGTTCCCTGGACACGGAGTAAGAGCGAGCGAGCTCTTGGGACTCGTACACAGCGACGTATGCGGTCCAATGTCACACATGCGCGAAGCGGTTATTCTTACTTCATTACTTTTACGGATGACTTTTCAAGGTACGGTTATGTCTTCTTAATGAAACATAAATCCGAAGCCTTTGGAAAGTTCCAGGAATATAAGAATGAAGTAGAAAAACAAACCGGCAAAAGTATTAAGATTCTAAGATCGGATCGAGGTGGAGAATACTTGAGTGCCGAGTTCCTGGACTATTTAAAAGAGAATGGAATTCTCTCTCAGCTTACTCCTCCATACACTCCACAACATAACGGTGTATCGGAGAGACGGAACCGAACCCTATTGGATATGGTACGGTCCATGATGAGTAACGCTGAGTTACCGCGATCATTCTGGGGGTATGCGCTAGAATCAGCTGCATACCTTTTGAACCGAGTTCCAACTAAGACTGTGCCTACTACACCATATGAGATGTGGTGTGGGAAGAGACCCTATCTTAAGCACATTAAGCCATGGGGATGTCCAGCTTTTGTTAAAAAGCAGCATGCGGACAAGCTCGAGGCACACTCAGTACAGTGTAAGTTCGTGGGATATCTAAAGAACTCCAAGGGATATTTCTTCTACTGCGAAGAGGAACAAAAGGTTTTTGTTTCTCGTCATGCCTACTTCTTGGAAACTGAGTTTTTGGAAACCCAGATAAGTGGGAGCACAGTAGAACTGGAAGAAATTCCAGAACCACGAGCTATTACCGAAAGCTTAGTGGAACCAGAGGGTTCAAAAGAACAGGACATTCCTACGCCGCTCCGCAGGAGTAGTAGGCAGTCTCATCCGCCCGAGAGATACTACGGTTTTCTCATAGACGGGGATAGAGAGGATTGCATCATAGATTATGATGAGCCTACTAGCTTCCAGCAGGCCGTTCAGAGCGTTGACTCGGTAAAATGGCTGGATGCAATGCGGAACGAAATGGAGTCCATGTACACCAACAAAGTATGGACGTTGGACATTGCTCCAGACGGGGTAAAACCCATAGGATGCAAGTGGATCTTCAAAAGGAAGATTGGTGTAGATGGACAGGTTGAGACCTATAAAGCTAGACTGGTTGCAAAGGGTTTTCGTCAAAGACCTGGTTTGGACTATGACGAGACCTTTTCTCCAGTAGCTATGCTGAAATCCATTCGGATCCTTCTTGCCATTGCTGCCTTCCACGATTATGAGATTTGGCAGATGGACGTAAAGACCGCTTTTCTAAATGGAAATTTAGAGGAGTGTGTCTATATGGACCAGCCAGAGGGTTTCATTCAGAGTGGGAGCAGCGGAAAGGTGTGCAAGTTGCTTAAGTCCATTTACGGACTAAAGCAGGTATCGCGGAGTTGGAACATCTGTTTTGATGAGACGGTCAAGGAATTTGGCTTTATCAAAAATCCAGATGAACCATGCATCTATAGTAGATTTGTAGCGAGAACTGTAGTATTCCTCGTTTTATACGTGGATGCCATTCTCTTAATAGGAAATGACATTCCTATGCTACAATCTGTCAAGGGGTTCTTGTCACACAGGTTCTCCATGAAAGACCTGGGTGATGCCTCATACATCCTGGGGATCCGGATCCATCGTGATAGATCCAAGAGGATATTAGGACTTTCACAGTCCAGGTACATCGACGCCATACTGAAAAGATTCAGTATGGAAGATTCCAAGCGCGGCAACCTACCGGCTTGTCACGGGATCACCCTCTCCAAAGAGATGTCTCCCAAGACTGATTTGGAAAGGGATCGCATGTCTATTATACCCTACGCTTCTGCGGTAGGCTCTATAATGTATGCGATGTTGTGTACCAGACCGGATGTAGCTTATGCACTGAGTGTAGTAAGCCGGTATCAGTCAAACCCAGGGGAGAAACACTGGATAGCGGTAAAGAACATTCTCAAGTACCTGAGAAGGACTAAGGAGATGTTCTTGGTGTATGGCGGAAAAGACCTCCAGATCGAGGCATTTGCTGACTCCAGCTTCCAGAGTGACAAGGATGATTCCAAGTCCATGTCGGGTTTTGTCTTTACCCTCAATGGAGGGGCGGTGTGTTGGAAGAGTTCCAAACAGGAAACCGTTGCAGACTCGACGATGGAAGCGGAATACATCGCTGCATCTGATGCCGCAAAAGAAGCTGTCTGGATGAGAAAGTTCTTGAAAGAACTTCAGGTGGTTCCGTCCATTGTTGATCCAATACCTCTGTATTGCGACAACAACGGGGCTGTAGATTTAGCGAAGGAACCCAGGTCCCATCAGAGATCCAGACACATCTTGAGGCGGTATCACCTGATCAGGGAGATCGTGGATCGCCAGGAGATCGAGGTTCGGAGGGTCGCTTCAGAAGATAACACTGCAGATCCATTCACCAAGGCCTTTCCCCAAACTCAGTTCGAGCGGCTGATCGAGATGATAGGTCTTCGATACGCCAGTACATGGCCTTAGTGCAAGTGGGAGATTGTTAGTGTATATGCCCTAGAGGCCATTACTGTATCATACTAGTTTGTATATTACTTAATGGAAGCTTGGGATATTCACCTTGTATAAACAATCTTGCTCAATATAGTAGTATGCTACTTGGTTTGTTTTTACTTCAATGTGTACATGTGTTTATTTTAGTATATCACCTATACACATTAGTGGAGCCCTTAGGATCTTTGCTTGATTACCAGCGTTGTGATGGCAGTCACACTAGTGGGGGCTGTGTAATCTATAAGCACATCCTTATGCAGGTCCCTAGTCGCAGGACTATCGAGACAGGGCATCGATACTCCGGAGTAGACTAGCGTATGCGCTTCTCATCCCAGTGTGGGAGATGGTCTGTCCTACAGCCATCAGTACGTCATACTGGAGATAGAATACGGGTGCCCGTTAGGTTACGAGTACACTGGACAGGACTCGTCGGGAACTGACCGGTTGGTATTATACCCATCGTCAGTTATCAGTTCCCAGATGACATGAGTACAGCTTAGTCCGTTGACTTGACACTGTCACTTTGCCTCGAGTGTGTTCCCACTGTACTTTGATTACTACCCTACCACGGCTCAAAGGAGTCGTGCAAACAGGTAGTAGTTGAGTGCAGTCCCGAAGCACTTGGAGGCAGTGACGGTTAGACAGGATTCGTCTCTCCCGGTATTAGGGGTTGACATCGCGCTGTGTCTAGGAGAGCTATTACACGAGTAGTCCCTGGCCAGGGCAATCGAGATATACTGATAGGCTTCCAGTGTTATCTCAGGGTGTTTTGGGCTTCACTCCGACACGACTTGTACCGCTATTAGGGGACTGACGTTTACCGCCCCCCTAGGCCCTCCATGCGATGTATCAGACGAACAGACCGGACTGTACGGAGATTGTCACATTCAGGCTCAGTAGGAGTTCAGATGGGTTTCACCTCGTCAGTCTTCTTGTCGGCTTCTACCTGGGGACCGTTACGCACAGCTAGTGCCGCTTGCGGTCTGTGGTTAAACCCACTGCCAGCGTAGTGTCGAGTCTTTAGAGTCCCACACAGAAAGCTATTCGCTTTTAGGCAAAAGAGTAGAGGTCGCATGGTTTTGCGACAGGTCGCATGGTTTTGCGACAGGGTTCGGTCACATCCGTGCACTTATGCACGTACAGTGTCCGGACAGTTAACACTAGCGGGCTTTGGTTTAAGCCAGATCCTAGTGTACGTTTTGGGATTGGATTTATCCAGTATGTATTCGTGTTCCTCGGAACGCGGATGCGGGTGTGTATGCACAGTTGACGGAGAGACAGAGGCAGAGGATTCTCATTAGGGTTGTTGACCGTTGACTGATGACTATTGACTTTTTGCTCAACCCTAATGAGAATATGATATATGATTAACAATAATATTAATTAAGTATTATGGTGACATGGTTGTTGAGGGGTTGACTTTGTTGACTTGTTGACTTTGTTGACCGATTGACTAGGTTTGACTAGTTGACCATCATGATGACAATGGCTATCATTTCATGGCAAAGACTTTTTACTTGCTTGTTTCTCTTATGAGAAATGAGTGCATGAAATGATATGGCTATTGTAGCTTAAACCATTTACACAATACTTGATTACTATTTTTGTGATGATGGCTTTGGATTATGAGAGCCAAGAGAGAAAAGTCTTTCTCATTCTATTATTTTCATTCTCTCTCTTGTGTTCTTGAGTTCTCATCTTCTTCCTCTTGCTCTCCCTCTCTTAGTCTATGGTTCACTTGTCTCATGTGTTGAGAACCAAGAACCATAGAGAAAATCCCAAACACACTCTTCTCTACTCACTCTATTTCACAAGGTTTAGCAAACCAAGTGAACTAGTTTCTTCAAAGATCGAAGAAGAAGCCAAAGGTAGAAGATTTTGAGGTGGATCTATCTTCGGCGCAAGGAGACGACGGAGTGAAGCCGATCCGGACAACCATCGAGGCTTGAAGACGAAGGAGATCAAGAAAGAAAGGTATAACCCCCTAACCGAGTAGTTAACAACTCCTAGTTAGGTTATTAGTTAGATGTTTAACAAAGATCCGGTTTTGAGTCCATGTTACCACCTCTAGAAAATTGTTTTTCACCAAATTCCACATGCCCGAAAGTACCGGGAGAGGTAGCATGGACTTACACCTCATAGAACGGAACCGGAACCGCAGCCAGGCGCAGGCCGCCAGCGGGAGGGGCCATAACTCCGAGTACGCCGAATCCTCGGGATACCACGACCGACTCGATGCCCTCGAAAAGAAGATCGAAGGTATACATCGGAAGAGTCATCCTTCAAGCGAGGGGGTCAGTTATGCCACCGACTCACTTACGAAGCCCTTCACTGAAGAGCTGCTCGCTATACGCGTCTCTTCCAGGAACAAGCCTCCAAAAGTGTCTCTCTTCGATGGAAAGTCCGACCCGAAAGACCACCTGGACGCGTTCACGGCGGGGATGAGCTTCCAGGATAACTCTAACGCCACCCAATGCCGAGAATTCTCCGCCACTCTCATCCACGCCGGACGAGATTAGTTCCGAGGACTCGCGCCTTGCTCTATCTCTACCTTCGATGAGCTGGCCGCCCAATTCCTCGGTCATTTCGTCGGGAACAGACGGCAGAAGCGGACAGTCGATTACCTCTTCACTATAAAGAGCGGGCACAAGGAATCCTTCAAATGGTACGTCACCCGCTTCTATAACGCTCTTCTTGAGGTCCCAGAGCACCGGGACGAGACTGTCATCACGGCCCTTAGGTCGGGTCTTAGGCACAAGGAGTGGCTCCGCTCTTTTGCATTAGCGCAACCTAAGACCATGGCCGTGGTAAAGGCCTGGACCGAGCGAGAAATCCAGCTCGAGTCCGAGGTAAATGTGAACCTATCTCGGAGCGACCAGGCCGATCAAAAGAAGAGAGGAAGAGAAGAGAAGAGAAGAAGAAGATTGACCGACCAAATCCATACTCCCCGAAGTTTCAGGAGTATACCCCGCTCAACATCTCCCAGACAGAGCTGTTGGAGGAGGCAAAGGGCGAGCGATTTTTCAAACTCCCTCCGGTCACCAATAGGGCGGCCAAATGGACACGAGGCCCTTACTGCGCCTTCCACAGGTCGCGGGGACACCCCACCGAGAACTGTAAACAGCTCCGCGACTACATCGAGGAGTTAATTCGCTCGAGGCACCTGGAAAAGTACTTCCGGGAAAAGCGATAAGCAGACCGATAGCAAGAGAACCATCCCCCTCCCGGCGAGTTGACGATCGGTCAAATCATGGTCGTATCAACGGGGAGTGCACCTGGAGCCGACGAGATTCGATGCCTCTTGCCGATCGAGGGGACTAGCAGCCAGCCCCGGAAGAAGAGCAAAGCAGCCGAGCCCATCACCTTCACCGACGAGGACCTCCACAGGATATCCTTACCTCACGACGACCCCCTGGTGATTACAGCACGGGTCCACCGCTATGAGGTTCAAAGGTTATTGGTCGACTTGGGAAGCTCGGCAGATATCCTTTTCTACGACTGCTTTTTACGTATGGGGATCGGCCCGTCGGACCTGAGGCCAACCGCCCACATTCTGTCGGGGTTTACTAACCACTCCATCCCGGCAGAAGGAGTGGTCACCCTCCTACTTAACATCGGGGAGGCAGGCCATACGCGAACCGTACAGGTGGAGTTCATCATCGCTAGAATTTCATCGACCTACAATATCCTCCTGGGACGCCCGACGCTAAACTCCCTTCGGGCCCAGATCTCGACCTACCACCTCGTGATCAAGTTTCCACTCGACCAAGGTGGAATAGGCCGGGCCTACGGGAACCAGCAAACCGCAAAGATTTTCTTCACAGCGACATGTATGCCCGAGGAACGAAGCGACGACCTTGAAAGCACGGGTGATTTTCGGGGGTCCTTGGATACTCGGGATGAACGAAAAGAAATCTGAGGGGCCCCGGTGGAGCCGCTAACAGAGGTCCCCCTCGTCGAAGGGGACAATGAAAGAACCGTCCAAATCGTGTCACTCTTAACGGGGGCCCGACACGACGACTTGGTCCACTTCCTCAGAGGAAACTCGGACGTGTAACACCCTAGTTCATTTATACCAGTTCTATTTTGGGTATTTCTTTATTTATGGCTATTTCTTGATTTATTGTGTTTTGGGTGCGAATAGTGTATTGGTATCCGTCTTTGCATCCGACCCGACCCGCTTGCTGGAAACCCGTCTCGATCCCTGTTTATGATCTATCCCTGCTAGTTATGAGGATCCGTGCACTTTCATATTGTTTATACATATTGGCATTATATCTGGCATCTGCATATTTTTTAATAAAACAAGTAAAGTCAAATAAAATATTTTAAAAATATCTAGCATGACTTGCATCATACCCCTGACCCTGTGGTAGCATCCGTACATCGTGTTCTCGTCCCGTTCAGTGAAACGGACCTGTTTGGATCGCTATGTGCACGCTACGTGCATCCGTTCTTAGAGGTATGCATTTTCGTTACCCGGATATCGTATTTTGGTTTTGGTTACTACGTATATTATTCGTATTTTCGAACCGTAATTTTAGACCCGACCCGGATGTGTTTTGGACTATTTTTGTATTAGCCAAAAATCTCAAAAAATATATAACATTATATTTCTTTATCTAAAATGATGACTATTTTGATACACATAGGATTTGTTTAACAAAATATATTAAAATATATATTTTTTAAATATCCTGATCCCTACTCTCTCTCTCTCTCCTACACCTATATATATTATTATTTTTCCCTAACCTATTATTTAACCCACATTACTCTCTCTTCTCATCTTTCTCTTCTTCCCCAATGCTTCTCCCGCCTTCGCCTCAACCCTAACCCACGCCCGCGACAACTTCGCCGTCGCCACCACCGCCGATCCCTCGCCTCCATCATCTCGTCACCATCTCCCCTTCTCGACCTACTCGTCTCCTCTCTTTCCCCGACGCCTCTCCCCCGCTCAAACCCAGCACCCGAACCCGACCTCGCAGCCCTCATCGCCGTCGCCCCTCGCCGCTCCACCCTTGACGTTTACCTCCTCCACTCATCTTCCCGACCACCTCACCTCCCTCCCCTTCACCGCCGACGAAACCCCTGCACATCCCCATGCAAACCCACTGCAACCCGAAAACCCACGACCCTGACCTCACCGCCGGCGACCCCTCGTCGCCACCGCCATCGTGACAACTCCCTCTTCCTATCCCCTCTCTCAAACCGACACCACCCTCTTCCGAGCACCTAGACCACGACACCACTACACAACCCAAGAACCCTGCATCTCTCCCGCAACCCACTGCCATCGCCGACATCCTCGCCGACGACGACCCGTCTTTGACATCCTATCGCTGCCTTCTCTGACCCCAGAGCACAGTGAACCCAGTCCCCTCTCTTCTCTCTTCTCTCTTCTTCTTCGTCTACTTCTTTCTTCTCGGTTTTCCGTTTCCCGGTGATCGCCGGAGCCGTGCCGCTGCCGACGATCCGGACGACCCAGTCGACGTTCCCAACCAGTGTGGTCACGTTCTTACTTTGCCTAGTTCTGTTCTGTGCGCCGTGTGTGCATTGAGACGTTTACCCAACGTCGGACACGGCGTACGCATCCCGTCGTGAGATCCGTTCAGGCAAGTTTACCTTACTACATGCTATGATACATATCTTGCATCCATATGAATAAAAATATCACATGTTGAATGCATTGTACATCCATATTATTGTTTTACTGTTTTCGGATATCCGTACGCATCCATATCATTAATTACATATCTGGTTGCATGCAAATTAGCTTGATACATGCTATATTATTATACTCGCATCTATATTAATAAAAATATTGCATATTTAATGTATTGTGCATCCACGTTACAGTTTTACCGTTTTTCCGATATCCGTTCGCATCCGTATCATTTATTGCATATCTATCTGCATGCCATATCATATTATTTCATATTACTGTTATATTAGCACCCTGTGCTTGATAATGTGCATCATACTTAGTCATGGAATTGTATATGTGATCCCTGATAAACACTTGTGCATCCGTGTTTTACCGTGTTTCGATACTAGTTACATTTTACTGTTGGGCATCTATTGGATACACTGTACACCACCTGACATAACCTGATACACCACTGCTTGACTTGATACACCACTACTTGACTTGATACCTGATCCTGTTACTAATGCCGACAACCCTGACTTATTGTCCCGATGGACGTTACTGTTGTCTGTATAAACAAAACCTGTACCTGCTTGATCCTGTGTTGGCATTAGATATCGATTGGCAATACCTGACTTGAACACATAACCTTGGGGGTAAGGGGAAATCAAGAATGTAACCGAACGTAACTCAAAAGGCTATTATATTGTTTGCCGTTTTTCCGGGCGTTACGGAATATATTGTTTGTCGTTTTTCCGGGCGTTACGGAATATATTGTTTGCCGTTTTTCCGGGCGTTACGGAATATATTGTTTGCCGTTTTTCCGGGCGTTACGGAATAATCCTGTTACCGTGGTCCCGTAGAGAATGAACGGGGTATAGACCGATGGGTTACGATGAGGATTACATTAATTGATTTCGAAGACTTTAGATTAGATAACCTAGAATCCAGATATAGGCTGCACACCACATGTACATACCCTCACTGTTTCATTTCCGTGTTTACTTTCTATATTCATGTCATCGTTTATATTCATGTCTGCATATCTCATGTATCATGTTCATTTATTATTGTTGATATTATAACGCACTGACGTCTGGGTTTTGCATGGCCCAGATCCTCTGTCTTTGTCGCAGGCTGACCAGGAGTATTTTAGCCGACAGGCCGAGCAGTGAGGATCCTGTTAGTATCTATTTTGGTTTAGTTTTATTTCCGTACTTTCATTTTCTGATGTGAGCCCGTATTTGGGACGTACTTTCCAGATGTTATTGTTTATTGGATTTATTGCTTCCACATTTATATTTCTTGACTCGTTTATTCTGGCAGATGGACATGTATTAGATAGTTTTATATTTTTTTTCCTGTTCTTGATATCTTATATATAGCCGTAATGTGACTGTGAAGGAATGTTTCCTAGCTACAGGTAGCATGGTTGGCTCTGTCATGTGCCGATCTTAGCGCACTCTGAGAAGTGGGGCGTGACAGGACGTGTTCGCTTGGGCGCCCGCCGACATACCCGGGATCGACCCCAAAGTAATATCACATAAGCTCGGGGTCGACCAGACAGTCCAACCCGTCAGGCAGAAGAAACGAAGCTTCGCTCCAATCAAACAAAAGGCGATCGAGAACGAGGTTGACAGGTTGCTTGCAGCCAACTTCATTCGAAACGTGGCCTACTCGGAATGGCTGGCGAATGTGGTCATGGTTAAAAAGGCGAGCGGGAAGTGGAACATGTGCGTCGACTTCACAGATCTCAACAAGGCCTGCCCGAAAGACAACTATCCCCTCACTCGGATAGATCAGCTCGTCGACAGTTCGGCAGGCCACGAATTACTCAGCTTCATGGATGCTTTCTCCGGCTACAACCAGATCCGTATGAACCCGGCAGACGAAGAGCTCACCGCATTCACAATGGACTGAGGGTATATTGCTATAAAATGATGCCCTTCGGCCTCAAAAACGCTGGGGCTACGTACCAACGCTTGATCAACAGGATGTTCAAACCTCAGATCGGGAGGAACATGGAGGTTTACGTCGACGGAATGCTCATTAAGTCTACCACGTCAGATGAGCATGCCAAAGATCTGAGCGAGACTTTCGACTTCCTCCGCAAATACAAAATGAAACTGAATACCGCCAAGTGCGCATTCGGGGTCACTAGTGGAAAATTCCTCGGATTCATGGTTACCCACCGAGGATTCGAGGCTAACCCAGAGAAAATCAGCGCCATCCTCAACATGGTCGCGCCAAAGACTAACGTCGAAATCATGCGGCTCATGGGGAGGGTAGCCGCTCTGAGTCGCTTCATGTCAAGGTCTGAAGAAAAGTGCCTCCCATTCTTCAAAGCCCTAAGAAAGATCCCAAGGTTTGAATGGTCGAAGGAGTGTCAGATCGCTTTCGAGCAAACTTCCTACCCATATGTACTAAGGATCAGAAGCCCTCAACCTCAGCAAACGCCGACCAATCCGGACTAGGTTCTTTTCTAATTCATCCTAAAATAAGTGGTCACCGGTTCAACTCGGGGGAATGGGCAAATCCATACCTTCCTACTCGAAGGAGACAACCGATATACCTTAAGTGAGCGATCGCCACTTCGACTCCGGGGCTATTAGGACACCGATATACCGACCTTTGTACACTTAGACAAATAATTGGACTTCACTCGACGTGTGATCGCCAACTAAAGGACCGGTCGCCGACCTAACATGTGGCTCGTCAAGCGAGGAAAACGCTAACAGGCTCATACAAATGAAAACATTGCCGACCTAGCATGTGGCTCGTCAGGCGAGGAAAATGCTAACAGGCTCACACAAATGAAAACATTGCCACACAAAAATTTGCAAAACGGCTTTATTCACAACTCGGGAGTCTTTACAAAGGTATTATAGGCTTCCCAGCCTTACAAAATTTCCCGAAGGCTTACAAAATTCCAAAACAAAAAAAAGAAGGCAGAAAGGCTCAGGCCTCGGGACCGGGGAGGACCTCGATATGCTACGCACCAGCATCGATTGCCGGGGGGGTGTCTTTAGGGTCGGAGCCCCCAACAGGAACTTCGACACTGGGAGCCGGGATGATCGCCTTATCCCCAATGCTCCCACCGGGAGCCTTCCCCCTGGTGGCACTTCCGGCGGCATCCCCCTGTGTCTCATCCTCGAGGGGGTACTCGAGCCGGAACCCGTCGTCGGGAAACTCCGACATCAACGCCTTGACGGCATCGAGAGGATGATGCCAGACGAGGGCCGAGGCGTCAGCAAGGTCGGTGTAGAATTGATCTGACGTCTTGTAGATCTCCACCGTCTTTGCGGCCCGGAGGTCGGCGCGCTTCATCCCTTCCTTCGCCGCCTCATTCTCCCTATTAAGGGTGTCCCGCGTCTTCTTCAGAGTGGCGTTGAGTACCCTGGCCTCCTCCAACTTAGCCTCGACGACCTTGTTGGACTCCTTCAAAATTCGGATGGACTCCTTGCACTTGGAGTTCACCCCCTCCTCGGCGGCCACCCGATCTTCGAGGACGACGATCCTCTTCCTCGCTTGACGCAGCTCCTGACTCAGGCTCTCCTCCCGTGAGGAAGACTCGCCCGCTATCTGCATCGCTGGGGAAATTTCATCGTGCTCCATGTTGGCGATGAGAGCGCAGTGCTGGAGGACCTGAGGAAAACAAAAGGAGGGGTTAACAAGTATCCGATCCGACAAACAAAAGAGGCTTAATAAAAACCCAAACGGGAGGCGGATACTGACCTGCATAGCCTCCTGAGCTATGGCCGCGACTTGGGATTTTAGGGTCTCCCGGGGGATTTTGCCCCCGCCGATCGTTCCATCTCCGAGAGCAAGCTATTGGCGATAGAAAGCCCCGAGGGCACCTCGAAGCAAACGTCCCCCTCCTGCATGAAGACCGGGGAAGACGGAGATCGGGATACCGTCCTTTTGTGACGTTTGAGGGGAGGCTCGGGGGGTCGGCCTCATCCTCCACCTCCAAAACCCGGGGCTCCGGCTCCCGAGCATGTTTGCGGCTCTCCCCGCGGCTGGTCCCTAGAACCCGGGGCGTGGTGGAGCTCCTATCCGGGGCGGCCGCCGACGGGGCCGGGCTCAGAGCGGGGCGGGACGGGCCGGCGCCTCCGGCCTTCCTCCCCTTCTTCTCGGCCATGGCAGTTAGAAATTTAGATCGGTCCATCGGTTCTACAAAAAAGGGAAAAATACACGAAGGGAGTTAGTGACGCTGGAAAGAACAGAAGAAAATATGCAAGTCTAAATAGGTCGCCTAGGCTCCTAACATACCCATGAATTGAGCGGGGCTGAGCCCGGCCCAACTAAGGGCCTGCTTGGAAAGAAAAACATCGGCCCGTTGGATAGGCTCCCACGCCGACACCGCCCTCGCTTCGGGAGAGGATGACCGCCTCACCCGCAGGCAGTCAGCTATGTGCCACTGAACAGGCACAGGCCAATCCTCACCCTCGGATGGCCCGACAAATAGGAACTTCTCCTTCTATTCATGGATGGAAGAAGGAACTGCTGCGACTCCTGACCCGGCCGCCCCTCCCCTATGTTTTCTAAAGGAAACATATACCCAGCTCGGCTCGTCCTTACAGGTGCCAGGATAATTTTTATAGCAAAGGGAGGAAAGGAGAAGGGTCAAGTTGAAGGGGATTTCTTCGAGTCTCAACCAGACCAGGAACCCGAGGAGAATCCTCTACGAGTTCGGCACTAGCTGGCCCGGAGCTAGTTGAAAACAACGCAGCACGGCGCTAACCTTGGGAGAGAAAGGCAGACGCATAACAGCTCAAAAGGCATCCAGGTACAAGGCGATCTCCTTGCCCCAAACCTGGTCCGTCCTCTTTCCCTCCCTAGCCACGCGAAGCGAATAGCTAGGGAGAATGTGGAAGCGAGCCCGGAATGTGGCGAGCTTGTCCATATTCCTCAGGAGGGAGGGCGCGTCGCGAGCATTCCTGATACGCGCTTTGGGGGCCATCCTCGTCGCACGACCACAGGAAGCATGGGTAACCCTAACTCCACGGGGGGAATCCGACTCGGATGGGGCAGAGGATGAAGCAGCGGAAGACTCCCTAGACTCTACCCTAATCACCTCAACAGACTCCCAAGAGGAATACATCTAACCTGAGTCAAAGAAGGAGTCCTCCGAGGAAAGAGCGCGAGAGATCCGACCTAAAAGGAAGAGCGTCGAGCTATCTCTCGCAGCGATGGAGAAATGATAGCGAAGTGTGGACCCTGGGGGGATCCCACCTCTATTTATAACATTTTGGAAAACGCATCCAACGACGCAGATCGTTTCCCGCAAAAACAACGCTTCGCGCTCGACGGCCGACGACGCTCCACGCGTCGCACGACCATTGAACGCGCCCCTTCGAGCGCAGAGGACAGTGGCGACCCGTCACGTCAGCTAACCGGCATCGGACACATGGCCTGGCGCCTCAACGAATGTACGATCGAATTGGCGCTCTCTCTTTAATGCACGATCTCCTCTCTGACCCGCTGACGTCATCAAAAGATACGCCTAACTGCCTCGGGAATCCATGCCGACGAGGTCTTCAAATACAAAATGAGCCCGGGTAACCGATCGGACCACTCTCGACCCGACCCATAAATAGGTCAGGATGAGAGTGGGGGGCTAATGAAGATGCTCGTAAGTGGGAGCTCCCCAGATCATGACACGTGGCAGAAAATGTGTCCCAATATACACGGAAATAGGGCAAGGACTGCACATTGGAAGCGTCCCCCGGGCTATAGTCCCGCGGCCTAGACTTGACCTTCGAGGATTCCCTGAACAGTCCTGTGGTCGGTTGGTATACGGACATTGGCTCACCTCTGAGCCCTCCTACACACCGAGCTTCCTCGGCCCTCCCAGCTCGCCTCCGAGCTATCACAGAACCGAGCTTCCTTGGCCTCGCGCTCGCCTCCGAGCCCCCGCCGAGCTAAGATTCCTCGGTCTTATTAAGTGACCCAGAGCGCAGATCACAGCCGTCTCCGCCACGACTCGGCGAATCTCGCCAGATGCGAGATATCCGCCGCTCCACGATCCCACGTTCCACGCCGTCGCATCCCCCATTAACGAGCGTATCTCATCATTAATAGGGGATCTCGCCATTCTCGCAAGCGTAACGCCAGGGGCGTAACGACCGGTGAGAATCTCGTGCCCGCCAGCCCATGGTTGCCGCTATATAAACTCCTCTCTCAGACGACTCAGGTAAGGCAATTCTTATCCAATAGGCCACTACTCTGCCCAAATACCTCGACTAACTTGATCGTCGGAGGGTCCACGGTGGTACAACCACCTCGAGACTTCTTTGCAGGTAGCTCGGCTTCACACCAAACCAAACCCATTGAGATCCACACGCCTCAGGAGACTGTCCTCAAACCCAATCTTAGCCGTTCGCTAACGCTGTCGGCAGATCGTCGGAAGACAACATTTGAAGGAGATCCAGAGCTCCATCACCAACCCTCGTAATCACCTCACCGCTTCCACCTTCTCCTTCTCTCCTCCTCTAACCCCGAGAACCCACAACCATTGCACAACCTCCCCGATGCCACATGAAACCCAAAAACCCCTCACCGCCGATCACCAAAACCCTCGTCTCCTCGCACTCGTAACCACCCCGTCACCATCATCACCACCTCCTCCTCCTCCTCTTCTCTCTTCTCCATCCCCAAGATTCCTGCAAACCCCGACAACCCCGACGAACCCCTGCAGAAGCCCAACCTCGTGTTACCCTCGCCGGAGATCTCGTCGTCGTCACCACCGTCACCTCCTCCTTCTCTTCACCTCTCTCCAATTCCCGGCACCATAAACCGCCACTACCATCGACCCCAACTCCCCCGACGACCTCAACAGCAACCCAAGACACCTTTTCCCCTCGCCGTCGACGGCTGCCCATCATCACTGTCGTTTCCTCCTCTGACCTCTGAGAACCAACCAGCAACCACACCCTAGTCTTCTTCTTCTCTTCTCTTCTCTTCTCTTCTTTCTTTCTTCTTGCTTTCTTGGTTATTCCGACCATCTCGCCGGAGTCGCACACGTCGCCGACGATCCGGACGGCCCAGTCATCATCGTCATACACCGTAGACATCACGTCACGTCATTGATCAGCTAGGTCCAGTCCTGCATGCGTGAGTTTGCATCGCGACGTTTATCCGACGTTGAACATGATGTACGTACCTCGACGTAAGATCCGATTAGACAAGTTTAACTTGCAACATGCTATATTACTATATCGATACCTATATGAATAAAAATAATACATGTGTTTTGTTATACATTAAATGTTATAGATTTACAGTGTTACGTTATCCGTTCGTATCCGTACTGATAATCGTATATCTAATTGCATGCCGGAACATCATGATATCATTATACTACATATTAGTACAACATGCTATCTAGTTTGCATCATACTTGGTAATGGATAAATAAAGGTTATTACAGATAGATATATATGCATCCTGGTATCAGTTTGGTTACTGTATTCCGATATTCGTTACAGTTTCACATTTGGGTATCTATTTGATACATATGCATTACATGACATGCTCACGACACACTACTTGAGTTATTACTTGTATTTTGTTACTAATGCCAACAATATTAACGTGTTGTCCTGATGGACGTGATTTATTGTCTGTATAGACAAGAACTGTACATACTTGATCCTGTGTTGGTATTAGATCTATATTGGCAATACCTGATTTGAACAAATCTGGGGGGAAATGGGAAATCAAGAATGCAACCGAAACGCACTCAAGAGGATATTATTACATGTTTGCCGTTTTTCCGGGCGTTACGGAATAATTACTGGTTTGCCGTTTTCCGGAAGTTACGGAATAATTACTTGTTACCGTGGTCCCGTGGGGAATGAACGAGATATATGCTGTTGGGTTACGACGAGGATTACATTAATTGATTTTAAAGACTTTTAGAATAGATAACCTAGAAGTACAGTTTTTGGTTACACATCACACATCACATACATACACATACCTCACTGTTTATATATGTGATATTCATTTATATTCATATTCATTTATATCGTTATATCATGGTTTTCACTATTATTTTGATATTATGATGCACTGACGTCTGGGTTTTGCATGACCCAATTCCTCTACCTTTATCGCAGGCAGATCAAAAGTATTTTAACCATCAAGCCGAGCGATAAAGAATTGATCGTGTATTTAGAGATGTATAGTTTAGTTTATTTCAGCAGTTTTATTTCTTTGATGTGAGCCCATATCGGGACATGATTCAAATGTTGTTTATTGAATTTGATTCGTTTCTGCTTATGCATTTTCTTGATTCTATTTATTGTGTCAAATGGATATGTACTAGATAGTTTTTATATTTTACTGTTCTTGATATCCTATAGACAGCCGTAATGTGACTGTGGAAGGATGATTCCTACCAGCAAATAATATGGTTGGCTCTGTTATATGCCGTAGTCTCCATTTTGGGAAGTGCATTTTGGAAAGCGGGACGTGATATATATTTTCTTATGGCACACGGTCTAAAGTTTAAACTAATATGCGAATATGAACATAGCACTTGAGATTTCTAGACACGTCCATAAGGTGAAATGCCAGAAACTAAGAAAATTGGGTCGGGTCCCATTTCGCTCAATTTTTTCTTCTGCCTTCATATTCCGTGCCCAAAAATGGTAAAATATGTTTTTTGGGATACAAATGTCTTATGACAAATACCAGGAAAGAGCTGCTGCTGGGCTATAACGCTTTTGAAATTGCAGGAGACCAAGGTCAAGTACCAAAGGGCAGTCATCTGATGATATGGAGAAGCAATAGAGGTAATGAGTCGCCCGTTTAATATAATATAGCATCGGAGGTACTGTTTATTTGCCTTCTTGTGCTTACTAATATGAAGTCGGTTCAGAGCGATTTCAAGGCCAGTTTATAGCATTATTGACTGGCTATGAGCAAAATTCCATAATGGGCGGAAAATAAACAGAAGCTCACAAGTATACATTCATGAAATCATTGCATGCCTTGTACATTCTAAAGATGCCTAAAATTATGGTATGTGATTCAGCTAATCGGTTTAAAGATGTACAGATTAATTAATGCTACACCCACAGAGTGAAATGGAGAAAAAATCCAATATTGCATAGATGAACTTTGAACTTTCCTTTCCAAATTGCTGATCGAAACCTTCAAACTTTCAAACCTTCAGACGTTGCTGCGGAAGAAATAGAGGCCACACAAGGAAACCAGTATCGCCGCTTCCCATCTCTGTGGCCATCATCAATCATAGAAAGACCTTCCTGCAATTATTTGATTGAAGTATAATTGGTATTAAATTTGGGGAAAAAGAAAAGCGAAAGAAAAGGTCCTAAAATACCGATAAATGCATTTACTTTTAACAGAGTTTCAAGAGCATCGATGGCACGACCCGATGACCATGAAAGGCTCTTCTCAACCTCTTCTACAAGCACATAACCCCGGGCCTGCATAGAATGTAAATTCTCTTAACAAAATATGTGTTACAAAGAACAAATATCAAGTAATCCTAATCTGTCAGGTTCGTTCAAATCAACCTTCATTTTTTATACTCTTATAACTCAGGCATTTTCAGATTCTATTACTATAACCAATGTAGATTGCTCTGCTGCTTCAGATTTCATGATATATAGTTGCGAGGCTGTAAACCTTTTGAACTTATAACATTCATTTTATTGAATATCGGTATCTCACACACCAGATTTTTCTGTTAGAATTTTTCAACAAAGATTAAGTTGACGTGGATAATTAGAAACATAAATAGAATCCGAAGAATTTTTAATTTTGGAGAGGGGAAAGGTCACCATCGAGGGGAATCAACATGATTAGTTGGGGTCAGATATGTAAAAGCTGAAGGGTCATGGTCATGGTGGCCTCGATGTCTCAAAGTTGAGAGATGAACTTAGCTCTGCTTTGTAAATGGTGGTGGATTTTGAGTAACAGCCATGATAAGGCTTTGGGCAGCATTGTTTAGTTTGTAACGTGTATGGATTAGGTTTAGCTTTGGTGATGTTCTGAGATCGGGCACGGTGTCAGTACTTTTGGCAAGGACGATCGAGAATTGGTGAATTCTTATTTATGAATACGAGTTGCATATTGGCAATGGAATGTACTCTAGAATTTTGTTAGATCAATGGACGACGGAGTACCCCTTTAAGCAATCTTTTCCACCTTTGTTTGAGCTAGTTTCAAATAAGTCTCAGGTGGTAGCAAAGCATGGACTTGTGACTTTGTTCAGGCTGAGGTGGGTTCTTGGGAGCTTGAAGCCAGTAGGTTGGCTGTGTCTCCTTGGGATGCCCTAACCCCATATATGGTTTGTTTTCCTTTTGGGTTTTTTTCCCCGGGGTGGGTGGGGGGGTGGGGGTTGTCAAGGATGAGGATTAATGGAGTTAATGATGGTATTTTCAGGTGAGGTCTGCTTATAGAGTGCCAAACGATGGAGGGTTATGTTCTTTCGAAACATCAATTATTTAGAAAGAAAATACACCTCCTCTGAAGGTTGAGGCTTTCTTTTGGAGCTTGGTTAACAAGGGCACTCAAACGAGATTCAATCTTAGTAGAAGAAGAAACATTTGTGTTCAAAATGAGTGTGCTATGTGTGGGAGGGAGGAGGAGACTATCGAACATTTATTCTATCATTGTGGGGGTGGCGAGTGAAGTGTGGTCGTAGATGTGTAGAGTTTTTGGTGGAGTTAGGCCGATTGGTGATTTCATCTTTTGGTGGCATGAGTGGAGAACAATTTCTCATAGATGTTTAGATGAGTGGGATTCCTTAGTAGTGTTTGTATTATGGGGCGTCTGGTTGGAACAGAATGCTAAATGATTTAATAACGCGATGAGAAACACTGCGAACTTGATTGCACATATTCATGCCGAGTTCTTGGTGTGGGCAGGGACAAAGAAGCAGCAAGGGCATGAACGTTCTACCGTTCTTATCAGAGAGGGACTGGAGGGTAGGCATGACAAAGGCTGGTCAGCGAAGAGGTGATCCGTGAGGCGTTAGGCTGATACTTGGGGGTGTCGAAGTTGTCAAAATTTGCTCGTTGGTTGAATTCCATTGTCGACACCTCGTTTCTTACTTTTGTGTTTTGGGTTCACCCGCATAGTGTATGCTTTGCTAGGGTGGTTGTAGTAAACTAGGTTGTATTAAGCTATAATAGATTAGGGAGTGTAACCAACGTTGGCATCCCTTTAACTAATGTTCTTGATGTATGTTTCATTATGTTCTCTTTAATGAAACAAGATGGGACACCGCTGTTTATTTCTAAAAGAAAAAAGAAAAACTGTTTATTTCTAAAAGAAAAAAGAAAAAAGAAAAACTTAATATGTCGATCACGGCATGCATCCCCACTTATGAAGCACATTCTACTATCTCAAAAATACCCAAATCATAAATAGTTGATGACTGCCTGATGCACAAGTTCTTCCCTTTCCATATGCTCTTGTAACACCGTCCTCTCCAAAATCACCATATAGCATCATAATTGCTTTTTTTTTATAAAAATCGTTACCTACATAACATTATTCATCCAAATCTTAAAACTGATTATCAAGCTTTGTGAAATCCGTTTATAATCTCACGAAGCCATTCAATAAGAAACTGGAAAAAATTCAACCTGGTTGTTTTCTGACCACACGACAAAAAGGTAAGATGAAACAGAGTTAATAATTTCAATAAATATATATGTTGTGTACATGCAACAAACCTGAGCCAATTCGAGAATTTCATTATGATCTTTATTTAACTCGGTAGGGACTGATCGAACAAGCTTTTTCTTACCAACAGAGATCACTTCAAAACCACTACCCAATACCTGGTAATTATATAGCAAGAATCAAAATCAGACAAAAAATAGAGGCATGTAGAATTGGCTTAAACTTGAACTGAAAAGGTTGAAGGTAAAAAAATCAGAACTGCTCATAAGAAGCTACTGAATTATTACCTTTAGTTTACTTATTGCCCGCAAGCAATCATCTTCAGAAACTGCTTCTCGAGCAGTTTTTCGTCTCTGACATAGTAAACTGCAGAGCTCTTGCAAGTTTATCAATCCTCCATTATGGGATCTAGTTGCCAAGCAAATATCAACAATCTGAACTCCTGCTCAAATATTAACTCATATAATTAGCTACTACAAGATAAGTAAGTTGTTGCCAGGAGGAAAATATAGGTTCACTATATACAAATGTTTTCTCCCCTCATTTCTTAAAGAAAAATGATGTCCTTTTTCCAAAATGCTGGATTGCATGATCATCTGATATGATATGATGGGTAAATTTCACAGCCTTATCTATCACTGTTTCCACTAAACTACCTTAAGATTTTTTTTATAACAGTAAACCCCCTCAAATTTTGATTTTAGGAGAGTTTATTTTCATCAAAATGCCCTATATTGTAGCACTTTAAAGGTATTTTCATGAGATTTACCCAGACAATAGACGATCGCACAACATGAAGTTGAAATTACAGTCTATACAAGTGCGCAATGCAAGAAGAGCAACAGATATGGAAAAATGTCCCAACAAACTAAGATGCATGACAACAGTTAAAAGAAAACGTGCAGAGTGAGAAGCTAAAAAAACAACTACAAAAATTCTAGAAATACTTCAGTTCATTGATGTTGGAAGCAGGCCGTTCCTCTTATTGCCAAACAAGAGAATTAAGCGGATAACATCAACCAAGGAACTGATATCCAGGTGCAAAGAAGGCGCAGCTTTAACATAACAAGTAAAAGATAACTCGTCATAAAAAGACTCCAAAGACCAAGCTTTATAAACTGAAATACTAACAAGAACTTGCAAGTTTACAGATATGCTCAACATATGGACGTATAGGCTATAAAGCCGTTATTAAATGCACTCCGCAGTTGTTCTTGCGAGATTCAAGGTATTTAACTACACATTTACCAAGCGAGGTTCAGAGTAGCGAGGCCATGAATGCATACTTGTGATGAGACTAAACAGATATTCAAGTGAAAAAATAGTTATTTTGGCTAGAGTTTATGATTAAGAAATATATCGATACCCACCAAGTTCATAATAGAAATCACCAATCCCTAATAACTCCGCCCAAAATCCCTTGTTAGAAGCTAGAGGATCCACTCCAACTTTAGCACACATCTCATGGAACTGTGATCTGAAAGTAGGGTTTTTACGGATGTCATTCTGCATGGATCAAACAAAATCAATTTAAATTTAATATGACGTCGCTTAATATTTAAACATTTACTAATTTGCACATTTGTATAAACATGAATTTGTTGCCCTGTTGACAAAACATTCACATATTTACAACTTACTGAGAGAATATGTTATACTTTGGGGAGGGAAAAAAAAGAGGTTGCATCACTATTTAGGGGAAGGTAATGGCATTGCTTCACTCAACAATGCACAATATACATTTTTATAAATTCCTTCGCTTTCATAGTGAGGCTAAAAAAATGCGTCGTACGAGTGATAATGAAAGCCTTATGTGAAGCAAACACCTGTAATCGTTATATCATACTTTAAATCGGAGACACTTATGTGAGACGTACACCTTTAGCCTTTTTTCGTATCACCTATGGTGTTGTTAATGAAATAAACCCCTTCTAACAAAAGCACAGATAACACATAGCCACTTGAGTGCAACAATAAAGCATGACATTTTAAAGACAGTAGTTAAAGGGGAAGAAGCTCACCTTGTGTTTCCGAGCAAAATCTTCCAATTGAGATTTAAATGTGGCAAGCTGCTCTTTCATGAGATCCGTTTTGAGCTTGGTAAATTGATCTCCAACAGTACGAAACTGACCCTGATTTTTTTAAAAAAAAAATTAGTAAATAAAATTCAAAAGTAAGAAACCTATGCTAAATATCTGATCTAAACTAAGAAAATTGCGATAAATAGAAAATTTGTGAGTACCCTTGCAGCAGCAGCATTTTGTAATCCAGCGATTCCTGGTCGCCTCCTCATTCTTCTCAATCAACGCCCTTGTCTAAATCGGGGGGGGGGGGGGGGGGGGGGGCTTTTTAAGCTTCGATCGACTTAAACTCCCATGATATCTCAAAAACTTGGTTGCAATCATTCACAGGAGTAAAGATCCAAATCATGATGATAGCCAAATAAGAAATTTAAATCGACATATCAAAATTTCAACAAAGATGTCATTTCAAATGATTAAATCTCAGAAATTATTTATTCCCTTTTAAATTGAAGGGAAATAGAACCAGAGATTAGAATTTAGGGATTTTAAATTGAACAGAGAAAGACGAAGGTTAGGGCTTTTTTTTTTCTTTTTACCTTCTTTGCTTTGATTTGAGATCGAGAAGAGGAGAAGGACGACGCGAGATGGTGGGAGTCCAAGTCGGCGACCTCTCTCTCGATGAAGAATTGAAGATCTGTCGAGCTGGAGAAATAATTCTGGTTTGGTTCCCATCGTTTTCAAACAAGCAAATGGATATAAACCAAAATATCGTAAAAATTATAATCATGCCCCAACATAAAGTCGGGTATTAGATGACTGATACATAAGTAATATATGTGTTGCCATAGTCATGTGTGAATTTTGTTGACAGATACAGATAGCTATCGGAAACGAAATTAAGTATCCGTTTCGATGAAAGTCGGATACGAATACCTGTTTCATTCGAACTATTTAAATCCGTTCACATCCCAACCGTCAGGTATGCAATTAACCTATGTTTGTCAAAGGGGTGATCCGACCCAAATCCGCTGATATAATGCTTGTCTGGTATAGGCATCTTTAGAACTAGACCCGACCCAAACAGGTTTTTATATATATATATATATATATATATATATATATATATATATATGAGATTAATGGAGAAAAGAGGCCCCTATTGCGTCGAAAAAATACACCTTCCCTCATTTCACCATTTTCATCGTTATCATCTAAGATGTGAGCACACCAAATTTCATGTGATTCTACAACCTTTTCACTGTTGATTTAGTGGGTTCAAAATTAACGGTTTACAGACAATAGAATTTTTTACATTGCTAAATCAACGGTGAAATGGTTGTAGAATCACATGAAATTTGGTGTACACACATCTTAGATGATAACGATGAAAATGGTGGGTGTCAATCGGCGAAAAAAATGAGGGAGTGATGGAGGTCCTTTTCGGGTCTCCGTCAGATGTTGTGTTTCGTCGATCTTCCGGTGGATCTTGGAGGTGATCTCCTGTTGCGTGTGGGTCTCAATGAGTTTTGAGGAGATTGGTGGTTTTGAGGAGTTTGCGCCGAGTACCTGCAAGGAAGTCCCGGGGGGGTTTGGTACCACCGAGGACCCTCCGACGATCAAGTTAGCACAAGATCCGAGCAGAGTAACGGCTAAGTGGGGGTGAAAAAAGCTTACTTGACCCCTCTGTGATGGGGGTTTATATAGTGGCGGCAGCACGCAGTAACAGGCGCGAGAATCTCGCTGGCAGTTACGCTCCTGACGTTACGCCCGCGTGATAAGCAGATCGCCCGTTAATGGGGATCATGATGACGTGGGATGCTGCCGACGGAGAATCCGCGCATGGCGAGATTTGCGGAGCGGCGGTTACGCCTGTGAGTGGCGGAGTAAGTCGGTCGGAGGGACCGAGGAAGATGGCATCGGTGGGAGAGCTCAGGAACAAGCGGGGGAGCCGAGGTATCTTGGTCCTGTGGTAGCTCGGGGGCGAGCTGAGAGGCCGAGGAGGCCAATTTGCAGGGGGCTCTGAGGTGAGCCAGCTTGTGCTTGCAGGTCGGGTACATGGGTGGCCTGGTCGGCCCCTGTGGGCCCTTTCTTCTGAGTTCTGGGACACGTCATCTGTCACGTGTCCTGATCTGGGAGATCGCTAATATAGAGCATCATCATTAGCCCCCCACTCTTGTCCCGACCAGCTGACGGGTCGGGTCAAGAGTGGACTGCCGGGCCGCCCGAGTGAGCTCCCTCCTAAGATTTCGTCGGGACGCGTCACCGGGTTGTCAGCTGTCTTTTCTGCCAGCGAATCAGGGCAAGATCTCTGTCGGTTGTGGTAGGAAGCTACCAACCGAGGATAGACGAGCAAGGGTCGCGCTCGACTGTCTCTGGGAGGACTTTGATCCTTAGCGTTGGAGGGGCCATAGTAGGCCTGCTAAGGATAACCAGGCAGTGAAGCTGCATGGTTGCCTCTTGGCGAGGGCCTTGATCCCTGGCGTTGCGAGTAGGGAAGCTACCGGCCAGGGATAGCCGAGCAGGGAAGCCGCTCGGATGCCTCTGGGAGGACTTTGATGCTTAGCGTTGGAGGGGCTGTAAGAAGCCTACTAAGGATAACCGGGAAGTGAAGCTGCGTAGTTGCCTCTTGGCGAGGGCTTTGATCTCTGGCGTCGTGGGTAGGCAACCACCAGCCGGGGATGACCGAGCGGGGTAGCCGCTCATATACCTCTTGCGAGGGCTTTAATCCCTGGCGTCATGGGTAAGGAGGTACCAGCCGGAGATGACCGAGCAGGGTAGCCGCTCGGCTGCCTCTGAGCAGGGCTTCGATCCTTAGCGCGGGAGGGGCTGTAAGAAGCCTATTAAGGATAACCGGGCAGTGAAGCTGCGCGGTTGTCCCTTGGCGAGGGCTTTGGTCTCTGGCGTTGTGGGTAGGCAACTACCGGCCTGAGATGACCGAGCGGGGTAGCCGCTCAGATGCCTCTTGCGAAGGCTTTGATCCTTGGCGTCATGGGTAGGGAGCTACCAGCCGGAGATGACCGAGCAAGGGTCGGGCTCGGTTGCCTCTTACGAGGGCTTTGATCTTTCAGGACGGGACCGAGCAGGGTTACTGCCCAGTGCCTCTTGGCGAGGACTTTGATCCCTGTCGGTTGTGGTAGGAAGCTACCAGCCGGGGATAGCCGAGCAAGGGTCGGGCTCGACCGCCTCAAAGGAGGACTTTGGTCCTTAGCGCGGGAGGGGCTGTAAGAAGCTTACCAAGGACCCCTGGTCGGGCAGGGTTACTACCCGGTGCCTCTTGGCGAGGGCTTTTGTCCTGAAGGATAGCCGAGCGAGGGTCGGGCTCGACTGCCTCTGGGAGGGCTTTTGATCCCTGTCGGTTGTGGTTGGAAGCTACCAGCCGGGAATAGCCGAGCGAGGGTCAGGCTCGACTGCCTCTGGGAGGACTTTTTGATCCCTGGCGTTGCGAGTAGGGATGTTACCGGCCAGCGATAGCCGAGCAGGCTAGCCGCTGAGCTGCCTTTAAGGAGGACTTTGATCCTTAGCGTTGGAAGGGTCGTAGGAGGCCTGGTAAGGATAATCGGGCAGCGAAGCTGCGCGGTTGCCTCTTGGCGAGGGCTTTGATCCCTGGCGTTGCGAGTAGGGAAGCAACCGGCCAGGGATAGCCGAGCAGGGAAGCCGCTCGGCTGCCTCTAAGGAGGACTTTGATCCTTAGCGTTGGAGGGGCCGTAGGAGGCCTGCTAAGGATAGTCGGGCAGTGAAGCTGCACGGTTGCCTCTTGGCGAGAGCTTTGATCCCCAGCGTTGCGTGTAGGGAAGCTACCAGCCAGGGATAGCCGAGCAAGGAAGCCGCTCGGCTGCCTCTAAGGAGGACTTTGATCCTTAGCGTTGGAGGGGCTGTAAGAGGCCTACTAAGGATAGCCGGGTAGTGAAGTTGCGTGGTTGCCTCTTGGCGAGGGTTTTGATCCCCGGCGTCATGGGTAAGGAGCTACCAGCCGGAGATAACCGAGCAGGGTAGCCGCTCAGCTGCCTCTAAGGAGGGCTTCGATTCTTAGCGCGGGAGGGGTTGTAAGAAGCCTACTAAGGATAACCGGGCAGTGAAGCTGCGCGGTTGCCTCTGGGCGAGGGCTTTGATCTCTGGCGTCGTGGATAGGCAACTACCAGCCTGGGATTATGGAGCGGGGTAGCCACTCAGATGCCTCTTGCGAGGGCTTTGATCCCTGGCGTCATGGGTAGGGAGCTACCAGCCGGAGATGACCGAGCAAGGGTCGGGCTCGGATGCCTCTTGCGAGGGCTTTGATCCTTCAAGACGGGGACCGAGCAAGGTTACTGCCCAGTGCCTCTTGGCGAGGAATTTGATCCCTGTTGGTTGTGGTAGGAAGCTACTAGCCGAGGATAGCCGAGCAAGGGTCGGGCTCGACCGCCTCAAAGGAGGACTTTGGTCCTTAGCGCGGGAGGGGCTGTAAGAAGCCTACCAAGGACCCTTGGCCGAGCAGGGTTACTGCCCGGTGCCTCTCGGTGAGGGCTTTTGTCCTGAAGGATAGCCGAGCGAGGGTCGGGCTCGACTGCCTCTGGGAGGATTGTTGATCCCTCTCGGTTGTGGTAGGAAGCTACCAGCCGGGGATAGCCGAGCGAGGGTCGGGCTCGACTGCCTCTGGGAGGACTTTGATCCTTAGCGTTGGAGGGGCCGTAGGAGGTCTGCTAAGGATAACTGGGCAGTGAAGTTGCGCGGTTGCCTCTTGGCAAGGGTTTTGATCCCTGGCGTTATGAGTAGGGAAGCTACCGGCCAGGGATAGCCGAGCAGGGTAGCTGCTCGGTTGCCTCTAAGGAGGACTTTGATCCTTAGCGTTGGAGGGCCGTACGAGGCCTGCTAAGAATAACCGGGTAGTGAAGCTGTGCGGTTGCCTCTTGGCGAGGGCTTTAATCCCTGGTGTTGCGTGTAGGGAAGCTACCGGCCAGGGATAGCCGAGCAGGGTAGCCGCTCGGCTGCCTCTAAGGAGGACTTTGACCCTTAGCGTTGGAGGGCCGTAGGAGGCCTGCTAAGGATAACCGGGCAGTGAAGCTGCGCGGTTGCCTCTTTGGTGAGGGCTTCGGATCACAAAGACATAACTCTTTTTGCAATGTTCGGACGTTCCCTCATTGGTATAGCTTGAGCTTCTCGGCGTTGTAAGGCCGCGGGAACTTGCGTCCGTCCGCGTCTTGTAGGCGATAGGCTCCGCCGGGGAGTACCTCAGAGACGAGGAAAGGACCGTCCCACTTTGGGGAGAACTTATGTAGCCTTCCTTGATCGATGAACTCGTTCCGCCGTAGGACCAGATCTCCGGTCTTGAAGGAGCGGCGCTTGACCCGAGCGTTGTAGTATCGGGCCGTTTGTTGTTGATAAGCGGCAGCCCTGATCTGAGCTCGGTCTCTCTTCTCCAACAAGATGTCCAGGTTGGTCCGTAGCGCCGAGGTGTTCGTATCGTCGTCGAAGTGCTCGACCCGATAACTGGGTAGTCCGATCTCCGCTGGGACCATTGCCTCGGTCCCGCAGCAGATGCTGAAAGGGGTTTCCCCGGTGGGGGTCTTCTTTGACGTGCGTGTTTCCTGATTTAAAGTCAGGAAAGCTTCTGGGAAAAGCTTCAGAGGAGAGTCACGTGCTTACACGTGACTAGCGGTCACGTGTTGGCACGTGACACCTAAAAAGCATCATCAAGTCGAGTTCAGTCTCCTGACTACGCTGAAGAAAATGGGCTTCAGAAAGAGTCACGTGCTCCCACGTGACCAGGGTCGCGTGGCGACACGTGACATTTAAATGCAAGCGTCGAAGACACACAATTTCTCTCTGATCAAGTCAAGAAAAAGGCTTCAGAAGAGGTCACGTGTTTCCACGTGACCAGGGTCACGTGTTGGCACGTGACGTTCAAGACAACAGACTCGTTCTCCAGACGAACCAAGGAAAGAGAGTTCAAACAAGGGTCACGTGCTCACACGTGACCATGGGTCACGTGGTAGCACGTGACGTTTAAGCAACGATCAGAAGACAGCGCAAAAGAAAGGAAAATGCTCATTCCGAAGGGGGTCACGTGCTCACACGTGACCATGGGTCACGTGGTCACACGTGACCGGCTTTCAAAGCCCTTTTTGTCAACAGAATTAAATTCTGAGAGAAATGCAAATCTTTCCAAAGGAACGCAACTATATGCATCCAATCAAATTAAAGATTCAGAGGTCATTTATTTATGGAAAATCTCGGGTTTGGAAAGATTTCCCCCCTTAAATCTAACCAAAATAACAAGGGAGAATCTCTGGATTTGAAATCCAACGGTGAATAAAATTCACCTAATAATCCAAAGGTCCAGAACGAATGAAGGATGCAAATCAGATCTCTCAATGAAGATTCGTCGAAAACCAACTGATTCAGCTGCTTCTCCTATAAATAGGAGCCAAGAGACACAAAAAAAAACATACATGCGGAGAGAAGAGAAAGAAAAAAGGAAGAGAGCTTGGATACTTTGAAAAGACTCGGATCTTCTGCAAAAACCCTAGGTAAGAAAGGGAAAGCCTTTTGAAAGAGAGAGAATTTAATTCTCAACAGAGTTTAACTCTGATACATAAAACAGAAGAGCAGATTTCTTCTCTCTTTGATAGAGGATCTGCAAAGTGCACATCTCCCCTTAAGGTTGAGAATTTAATTCTCAATGGGTCGAGATCCTGCCATGCAGATCCAAAGCATAGAGAAAGAATGCAAGCATGAGAATTTAATTCTTACAGAACTATATGAATTTAATTCCTCTAAAATAAAAGTAAGGCTTGACCCTGTGTTATGGGAATTTAATTCCTTCAGAACAGAGAAAAACAGGGTTTAACCCTAATTAAGAATTTAGTTCTGTTGAAACAATGGTAATTTAAGTCCCTTAATCATAATCTGACGGGAAACGGAAGCTTGATTCCTTAAGAAGTTTTTATTAGGGTTTAACCCTATTCAGTTCTTCACAAAAACGAGGAATTTAATTCCTACAGAAGGTTCAAGGATCGAAAGGAAGTAGGAATTTAATTCCTTTGAAAATTAAAGCCAGAGGAATTTAATTCCTGAAAAGAAAGATCAACGGATTCTCTAAACAACGACATACATGGAGGTAGGGTCACGTGCCATCACGTGACCCTCTCAAAAGAGCTACAGAAGTCCCTTTGAGGCAGCACCCCACGTGATCCACGTGACCTTGGCAGAAACTCTAATACACAGGCATTTGAATGTCCATCACGTGATGGCACGTGATGCTTTGAAGGAAATAATAATTTCAGCGGAACAAATGAAGGGAGGGCGCTCTCACGTGCTGCCACGTGACCCTTCTCGCCTTAGTGTTTAACACTAAAATTAAAACTCTCAAGCCCAGTGTTAAAACACTGTTGGGCCTTAGCATTCAATACTGATTAAAAAGCCTTATTTGCAGTGTTCAACACTGAGCTGTTTTAGTGTTTAACATTAATTTGAAAAGCCTTATTGCTGGTGTTTAACACCAATTATCTCTTAGTGTTGAACACTAACTCAACAACCTTATTCCCAGTGTTCAACCCTGATTGCTCTGAAGTGTTAACACTAGGCTTTGGCCCAATTGGCTAAAGGGATAGAGGCAAACATTCTCCCTCAATGGACCAACAAAGAGTCAATATTCCAGACCTGACTGGACTTAGCCCAAGCTGGCCATAAGTCCTCAAGTTGTGATTAATTGGGCCGATAGGCTCATAACATAATTGATCAGTCTTGACCCAAATTGGGCCAAGGACTATTTAATCCACCCCGGTTCTAGGGTACATCTCTTCACTCCTTTGATACTTGGTATTGTAATCCCTCAATGTCTTCAAAGAGGTGACGGGTCCCGAAGACCATTCATGATATGGACTGTGGGGTCCTTAAACCCATGCATAATACAAAATTCCTGGTTACGTGGAACGTGGATAACGTCACTCTTTGACCCCGCGGAAAACGTCCAGAGCGGATCCTGGTCCTCGCAGAGCACGGCAGTGAACCCGTGTGAAGCATCCAGAGCGGAGCCTGGTCCTCGCTTAGCACGGCAGTGAACCCGTGTGAAGCATCCAGAGCACATACCGGACTGTGGAGTCCTTAAACCCATGGACTATGACGTCCTTAACCTTGACCGAGATGTCTTAAAACTACCAACGGACCGCAATGTCCTTAAACTACCCACGGACCGCAATGTCCTTAAACTACCCACAGACCGAGATGTCTTAAAACTACCAACGGACCGCAATGTCCTTAAACTACCCACGGACCGCAATATCCTTAAACTACCCACGGACCGCAATGTCCTTAAACTACCCACGGACCGCAATGTCCTTAAAACTACCCACGGACCGCAATGTCCTTAAAACTCCCCATGGACCGCAATGTCCCTAAACTAGAATCATAGAGCTTCCATATGCTCTTTCGTTGGATCTAAACGGTCATGTTTAAGTTGATCTTAGCCTCAAGGATGGCTAACGCGTCCTTAAACCTTCAAGCAGACTGGACTATGAATCCCCCCCTAATTAACTTTGGTTCGAGGGTACATCTCTGAACTCCTCTGACATCCGTCGTTGTAATCCTTCAACGTCGTCAGAGAGGTGACGGGTCCCGACGGCCACACATACGATGGACCACTATGTCCCTAAAACTGGAACGACGGAGTCCAAACGCTCCTTTGTCGGATCTAAACGATCCCGTTAAGTTGATCTTAGTCTTAAACTAGACTAACGTGTCCTTAACAAATGTTTGGGTTGATCTTAGCCTCAAGCGTGGCTAACGTATCCTCAAACCAAACCCCCAAACCCAAATTTAAGATGATGCGGATTTGGACCAGTCCATGCCCTACGGGCGACAACATAACTCAGTCTCCGTAAACGATCCACGGGCAATGAAACATAAAACAAGAACACGCGACACGAAGTGACCATCTGGAGAAGGAGAAAGTTGTTACCGCAAAGCGGTAGCGTAATTAACTGCAGGGGCTTGCGCCTGCAGGGAAGAGCGTCCCCACAATCAAAAACCCCTCAAACGAGGGGGAATCTGACGAAGTCTGCTACATCGGACGCATCCGTCTAAACCTCCAATGCATGGCGCCATGAATCAACTTGGCATCTTCGGAGAGGCAGACGGATAGCACCTATTGGCATCTTCCCCGAACCTCAGGCGAGACGTGCCCCACGTCCCGCGTGTCCGTTCGGAAGGGAACAGATTCTGGCACGCCCGGTGGGACCTTTTCCTCTTTCCACTCCACACTTCGTGTGTCGTGATTCGCGAACCAATCGCGGTTCGCCAATGATTGCCCTTGGGTTTCAAGATACTAAGAATTGGCGTCTTGCCTATTGCAGAAAACAAAGGATCGATGGCTGCTACTTCCGCGAAATCCTCCAACTGCTCAAACTGCAATTGCGACCAACGCTCTACCTCGCCAGGAGGTATAGCCTATGGACCCCAAGCTGCTTCGTTGTTCACAATGCCGGCAAACCAGGTGACTCAGGCCACTACCGGATTGTTCTTTGGGACTATGCTCCCCTCATCAAGCTTCGTGGCGCCGGTGCTGACAAAGGAAACTCTCAGGAAGTCGGTCTTTGATCGTCTTACCCCTGCCGCGGTTCCTCTCAACGAGTCGCCCAACGTTAACGCCTCGGTCTTCTCTAGATTGGGCCAGAAATCTTGCGAGCTCATCATGGGGCCTACAATCCCAGAGAAGACTGCTTCTAAGAAAGCGGCCGCTCCTGCCTCCGAAATCGCCGAGGCGGTTTCCCCAGTCAAGAAATCGATCTTCACGAGATTAACAGCTTCGACTCCCGCTCCCGCTGCACAAAGGACATCGGTCTTTGACAGGCTAACACCAACAACGACCCCCCACCCACGCAGGGGGCAAGATGAAACCATTCTTATATCTGACTCTACGCCGTCTGCTCGACGCGCTCGACGTCGTCATTGGCGCCGAATAAGGAAGGCTGGGGGCAACTCCCCCTCTGGATTGACTCCACCAGCCCCGGCGGTAGAAGTTAATGCTGCTATTCCAACTAGGAACAGCTTTGAAATGTTAAATAAGGTGCGAAGGAATTCCCCTACCGCAGTGCTGAAGAGGTCTCCTCCCCCATCAGAAAAGGTTGTGGAAATAGAATCAGAACAGCCCCGATCTCCTCAACGGCTGTCTTCCAAAATCTATAAGGTTTGGCGGCAAGCCCGAGACTCGATCATCGATCCAAACTTCTCCCGCCAGCACAAGAAGCCGAAAATCCAACCGAAAGCTGGTCACCAGGCGAAAACCCAAAAGGCTGTTTGGACGCCCACCTCGACGGCCCCCTCAACCTCCATGGCTCATAAAAGGAGGGAGCCCGAGAAGATCCCTCAACGTGCAACGACGGTTAAAAGCAACAAGCCCGGACACCCTAAGTCTGGGGGCATGATGGTCCACACCGTATACATGGCCTCTGGAAAGGAGGAGAGCCGCACTTCTACAGGCCACCGACCGCTAACCCGATCCGTAACGAAATCCCAGGAGCAGCAACAAAAGCTCCAAGAAATGATGAATGCTATGGCCGCGCTCACCGGGCCAAAGGAAAACCCAGAAGCGTCCTCAGACGCACGCCGGGAGGAGGAAACCGACGCTGAATTCCTTCGCCGGACACTGGAGAAAAGGGACAAAGAGGCTGCTGAACAAGCAGCCAACATACAACGGATGGGCCTTCTCTTTCAAGATGTGATAGGAATGATGATCCAACAGGACTTACCCGCCGAAGATCCTCCGATTGTTCTTGAAGACGACCGAGGAGAGACGTCAAATCCACCACCAGCCCTCTCAACGGCCAAGGAGGAGACGATCTCTAAGGCTGACTTGGCCGACTACATAGCCCAGCAAATCCGAGTTCATCATGCGACTGAGGCAGCTGGTCAAGTCGTGAAAACAGGGCGACCGTATCCAGGCTGGTACGATCAAATCAAATATCCGCAAGGCTATACGATACCGAAATTCCATGTGTATAAGGGGACCGGCAATCCTCATCAACACGTCGCCCAGTTCCGGGCCCTCTGCGGTAACACCGGCGGTGACGATAAACTGTTACTCCGTCAGTTCGTTGGCAGCTTATCAGAAACAGCGTTCGAATGGTATTCGGAACTCCCGAACGATTCCATCAAAACGTTCGCTGAAATGGAGTTGTTGTTCACTCAGCGGTTCGCAAGTGCCAGCGAGCGCACTCCAATTACTGCTTTGATTAACGCCAGGGTAAAGCCAGGCGAAACCTGGGTCCAGTACGCTATACGCTGGCGGAATTTGTGGTCGAGATGCGAGCAACGCATTGAGGAAGCACCCGCAGTGGGTATGTTCGTGGGAACCCTAGACCCCCACGCAACTATCTCCCAGTTTATGATGTTCTTTAAGCCAACCACATTCCAGGCTTTGATCGACAAGTTGGCTCAGATGGACTAGATGGGTCATAGACCACCTACCCCGAAGCCAGAACCTCGGAATGACAAGGGTAAAGGAAATGCGACTTTTGTCGCGAACGCCCAACAGCAGCCTGACGCCCCGAAATCGACAGATCAATTGGAAGAAAGACGCCGATATTATAACGAAAAGATGAAGCGTCCCTACTCGTTCCCACGAGACAAGACAAAACGGTTATTTGAGCTGGCAATACGCAACAGACTTATCAACCTCCCGAATCCAAGGCGACCGCCACAACCCACCGAGGTGAATAACCCCAACTATTGCCCTTACCATCAGACGGTAAGCCATCCGATTGAAGATTGCTTCGTCTTCAAAGGATGGATCGAAGATCAATACCTCCAGGGGAAGTTTGTACTGTCCGAAAAGTGGAAGGTGAACCCGCCACAACCACATACTCCTAAAAAGGCAGACACACCGGGGGCAACCTGCTCCTTTATCGAAGAAGTTCCATGGGAAGTCGTGCTATCAACGAAGACCAAAAGGATGCTGAGAGACCTTCATGCGTGTCCTGTAATCGAATGGAAGGACCCTCTTGAACCTCGAATTATCGAAGGAGCAGTGAAGCCCCACGCAACTACGAAGACTGCTGATAAGGGCCCAAATACTCACGCCCAGCCGTCAAAAGCTTCGAAGAAAAAGAAGAAGAAATCCAAGAAGCCCGCGAAGCTTGGAGACGAGCGAACAAACTTGCAGAAGCAAATCGACGCGCTAGAAGAATATAATCAGAAGGCGCGAACTCCTGTCACACTGCAAGAGTTCCTCAGCCACATCTTTCAAGAGGACGATGATGAAGAGAACTCGTCGGATGAATCCGAGGGATATGCGGCAAGTTGCAACATGATCTCCCACTCGTTTACCGATGATGAGAAAACTCCTATCACTAAGAAGCTGAAGGCGGAGCCCGAACCAGAGCGTGCGAGGCTGACAACTGATATGATCAATGCCTTCCTAGACGAGATTCGTCTAAAAAGTAAAGCAGATCAGGAGCGTGAGATGGCAGCATCAGGAGGAACCAAATGCGGGCGACTGAACGAAGGGGTTGAACTACCCCTGCCAGAGCGAAAGGCATCCGAGATGGACAAGAAGATATTCAAGACGAGGAAAAGGTTCGCCAAAGCCATGTCAATGGGAATGAGGCTACCACCCTCGGAAGGAGACACACACAATGGGGCGGAGAAGCACCCCGATTACTGCGCATATCATCGGAAAGTCTCACACCCCACAGAAGAGTGCGACGCCTTTAAGATATGGTGGCAAGGACATGTTGCTCGTCGGCAACATTTCAAACGCATGAAACGCAAGAGCCGTCGGGAGCAAAGAAGCGCCGTTGACGGGCCCAACAGAATTACTGGCAACTGTTATATGGCTCATGCCGAGGGGTCGCAAGTCCTCACCTTTGGGAGCGACTCTGACGAAGAAGTGACTCTGGGCCTTCTCTTTGAAGAATCCGCGCTAAGGAAAGATGAGGAATCAGAAGCCTGCGGAAACACTCAGCTGCGCAATCGCACACTCCCGGAAAAGAATCTCGGGCCTACGAACAGAAAAGATAAGGGAAAGGAAAAGGTCACTGAAGATATCACTTTGGATGACCAAGTCGCAAAAGAACTGGCTGCCAAAGACCCTCCTAGGAGGAGTAAAGTGGACTATAACATCCTCGCGCATTTAAGGAAACTACCTTCTCAGCTTAGCATTCTCGACGCCCTCCTATTATCAAAAGAAGCACGGGACTCACTAATTAAGGCACTACAAGAACCTGAGCAATTCCAAGCCTTTCTCGCCACTGAAAAGATGAAGGACGAACTGGAAGAAGTGCATACGGCCGACGTCATTTTCGGTGATGAAGACCTCCTTCTCGGGACGTGCGACCATAACCGTCCCCTATATGTCTCTGGGTACTGCCATGACATCAAGATTGGCAAGATCCTGGTGGATAATGGATCCTCCGTCAATCTCCTTAATGTTCGGGTGTTGAAGAAAATCTGCATGAGTGTGCAGCATCTCGCTCGGGACAAAATTACTATCTCCGGTTTCGACTCACAATCGTCACGGACTCTCGGGTCCGTGATACTAACGTTACGCTTCGGGCTTCTCGTCACAGACATCAAATTCCATGTCATTGACGCCAAGACCTGTTACAATGCCTTGCTCGGCCGTCCTTGGTTACACGAGTACAACATCGTCCCTTCTACACAACATCAGTGTATGAAGTACTTTAAAGATGGTTTCGAGTATACTGTAACGGGTGAGCTGAACCCATTTTCCGTGAACGAAGTCCGCAAATACGAGGATGCGAAATACTTTTTGCCAGACTTTGAAGATACAGAAAGGTGTCACGACTCGGAGAACAAGGCCGTCGCCACCATCCCTGTTTTCGGAAGCGATACCGAAGAAGAAGAAGAGATAGTTTATACGGGGCCAGCTCAACGCAACAACCGGAGGACGCCCATCCCCATACTGGTCTTCGGAAGTGATTCGGAAGATGAGGTCAATGCCGTATTCTCCAATCGGCTTTCAATACAAGCACCTCCTGGCGATGACCATAACTTGCAAATCACCATGGTACCGCGAAAACACTACAAGGACCTCGACACGCTTCAAGCTCACAGTGTGCAAGAGCTGCAAACGTTTTGCGTCCCCCCAGGCGAAAGGGTGAGAAGATGATCCTATTCTATCGATCCTCAAAGTCGAAAGTAGAGAAAGAGATCTGGTATGGCGCAGATGCTACATGCGACAGACTCCAAACCATCCGTCTGCCCAGATACTATACAGATGGATTAAAGAAGCTGTTGAAGCGCCAAGGAGTATCCTTAAAACAAACTGTTCGACAGGCTCAGTTCTACAACAAGATTTGGGATGTTCCTGGAACCCAACGCAAATTGCCCAACGGGAAAATGGAGACACTCGGGCTTGGATACGCGAGAACCGGAAAACGAGAGCGGGCCCACAGCAGCTACGCTATATATACCTTTGATGAAGAAGAGGACGCCCCGTCAGGAGATACCGATCCCTCATCAAAACCAGACCCTGCGATTGAAGCGCCAAGTCCGTCGTTTGAAGAACGAATGAGCAAGCCTATCAGGAAAGTGGGTCAGAAAGCTCGGGAAGACCACAGCCGCGAAATGGCCATCTACGAGAAGGCCAGGACGCAACGTCTATTTCAACAGGCTGCGAAAGGCAAGAATGCTCATCCTTGTCAACCCATCATGCGAAAGGCCCGATGCAGAGACGGAAATAAGTCGAGAAGCGGAAAAAAGAGCCGACAACAACGACGCAGGATTAGAGGGTTACGTGATCGGGTACTGCACAGCTCGGATTCGTCCTTCATAGAAAAGATGAGTCGAGCGTACTCCTTCCCCCGAGACAAGACGGAAAGGTTACTCAAGCTCGCCCTAAAACATCAGATGATCACGCTTCCAGAGTCTAGACACCCTGAACAAGCTAATAAGGCCTCTCGCTCGGGCTATTGCTCTTATCACCGAGCCATAGGACATCCTACCGAAGACTGCTTCACCTTCAAGAACTGGGTCGAGGACCAGTACCGAAGGGGCAGATTCGCTTTATCCAACAGCTGGAGGGTAACACCGCCCCGAAAGCACGAACCCAAAGCCGCAAGAGCAAAACCGGATCCACCTCAGTCCTGGGAGCGGATTCGTACCTGTTATACGATTACGATATTAAAAGAAGAGCCCGAGAACATAGAGGACCTTCCCCGGTGCTTCGAGAACAGCGATGATGAGTTGATCTCAGAATTCCCGCCCGCTCCGAAAGAACTGGAAGACGGTATACATACTACTGCAGATAACCTCAGGAAGATTGAGTTGGGATCGGCAGAGGACCCGCGACCGACATTCGTCAGCGAGCTACTCTCTGAAGAAAAAGTGGCCGCGTTAAAAAACGTGCTTCTGCGACATAAAGACTGCTTCGCGTGGAACTACTCCGAGATGCCAGAATTAGATCCGGAGATTGCTGTGCATAAATTAGCAATATCCCCAGATATTAAGCCGGTCAAGCAGGCGCCAAGGAGGATGCGACTCGAGCTTGAGATGAGCATCAACGCCGGAGTCAAGAAGCTGATCGATTCTGGATTTATCCAAGAAGTCCAATATCCCGATTGGATCGCCAATATCGTCCCGGTAATGAAAAAGAATGGGACGGTACGCATATGCGTGGATTTCAGGGATCTCAATAAGGCCTGTCCAAAGGATGATTTCCCAGTACCGGTAACCGAGCTAATGATAGATAACACGTCCACTCACGAGGTTTTCTCCTTTATGGATGGCTCGTCAGGATACAATCAGATAAAGATGCATCCCGCAGACCAGAAGCACACCGCTTTTCGGACCCCTTTGGGTATATTCTGCTACAGGGTTATGCCCTTTGGTTTAAAGAACGCTGGCGCTACCTATCAAAGGGCCATGACAAAGATCTTCGACGACCTCATACATGACATCGTCGAGTGCTATATCGATGACCTCGTAGTAAAGAGCATGTCATACGAAGAGCATTTAAACCACTTGGAGACTGTGTTTCAACGCCTCCGGCAATATAATTTGAAAATGAATCCCCTCAAATGCGCGTTTGGAGTCTCCTCGGGAAAATTCCTGGGATTCATCATCCGACACCGAGGTATTGAGATAGACCCGTCAAAGATTAAAGCAATCATGGAGATGCCTCCGCCGAGAACCCTCAAACAGTTGCGGTCTCTCTAAGGGAAGCTCGCATACATCCGGCGGTTTATCGCCAATCTTTCGGGTAAGTGCCGTCCTTACAGCCACCTGATGAAGAAGGGAACCCCATTCGTCTGGGATCACAAATGCCAAGGTGCACTAGACGAGATCAAGCGGTACCTGCAGAACCCGCCGGTATTAGCTGCGCCGGTCAAGGGAAAACCCCTCATTCTTTATACAACCGCCCTCGAAGGTTCCTTGGGCGCATAATAGGCGCAAGAGAACGATCAGGGGAAAGAGAGAGCACTCTACTACTTAAGTCGAGTTCTACTGGGGACAGAAAGCAATTACTCTCCCATTGAAAAACATTGCTTGGCGTTAATCCTCGCGATAACAAAGCTCAGGCACTATGCGTTGGCACACGAAGTCTGCCTCATCTCAAAGGTGGACCCCCTTAAATACTTGATGTCAAAAGCCATATTGACGGGACGACTCGCTAAATGGGCCCTGCTCTTGATGGAGTTCTCGATAACATATCAACCTCTCAAGGCAGTGAAAGGCCAGGCCATTGCCGATTTCCTCGCTGAGCATCCGATACCGGCCGATTCTCCTTTGAATTGTGACTTGCCGGACGAGCATGCATTTGATGCGATTAGCGGTGGAAGCACCCGATGGGAACTCTATTTCGATGGAGCGTCCTCTATAAAGAAACAAAAGCAAGGTATCCCAATGATCAAGTCAGGGATAGGCCTCATTTTTGCAACCCCACAAGGAGGGATAATGTGTTTCACCTTCTCCTTGACAGAGCCCAGGACAAACAATGAGGCCGAATATGAAGCTCTGATAGCAGGCCTCGAACTTGCCATCGACATGGGAATTGAAGACCTCCTTATATATGGGGATTCTCAGCTGGTCGTTAGCCAAGTTAATGGTGACTACCAAACGTGCAAACCGGAGTTGGTGAGATACGGCGAAAAGGTGCAACAACTGTTGGCCCAAATTCCCTCCTATACTTTGGAGAACATACCGCGCGCGGAAAACAGCAAAGCAGACGCGTTGGCCAAACTCGCTAAAGAACTGGCTGACGAGAACCTCGATGACGTCAGAATCGTGGTACAAAGCCGTCGAGTGCTCGCCCCGGCAGAAATATCTCCGGAATCATGCAAAGAAAAGGGAGCGACTGAGCAGATGACCCTACAAATAAAGGACCATGAGAAGGCCGAGGACTGGAGGGAAATCTTCGTAGACTACTTTAAGTCCCGCCGAATGCCCGAAGAAGCGTCTTCAAGACATCAGCTCATGAAACGAGCTCTATCTTTCGCTTTCGTCAACAATACCCTATACAAGAGATCGCTCGATTCTTTATGGCTGAGATGCTTAGGACCTGACGAAGCAGAAAAAGTCGTTCAGGAAGTTCATGACGGACTTTGCGGTTCTCACCAAGCAGGCCCAAAGATGAAGTTAAAGATTAAACGAATGGGCTACTACTGGCCCACGATGATCCAGGACTGCCTCGAGTATGCGAAGCAATGCCACTCGTGCCAGATTCATGGAGACTTTATCCACCAACATCCGAATCCGCTACACCCAACGGTGGCCAGCTGGCCATTCGAGATGTGGGGGACTGACATAGTCGGCCCCATTGAACCAGCATCATCTCGGGGACACCGTTTTATCCTGGCGACAACTGATTACTTCTCCAAATGGGCAGAAGCAGTACCACTGAGGGAAGTGAAGACGGAGAATATCCTCCATTTCTTCAAAACGCACGTCATCTATCGGTTTGGAACCCCACGGCGGATTATCTCCGATAACGGGCCAGCCTACAGGAGCCATAAGATTAGCCGCTTCGCGCAGCAGCACAATATAGACTGGAGGTATTCTTCAGTTTACAACCCACGAGCCAACGGTCTGGCCGAGGCCTTCAATAAGACCTTGACGAAGATCATAAAAAAGACCGTTTCCCGGAATAAGAGAGACTGGCACGAGAGGCTGCAAGAAGCCCTTTGGGCTTATCGAACTACATTCAAGACGGCCACGAACGCAACGCCATACGCGTTGGTATTTGGGACGGAAGCAATACTCCCCCTCGAGATAGAGTTACCCTCTCTACGAGTGGCAGTCCACCACGAACTGACCGACGAAGAAAATGCTCACCTTCGACTTGAGGAGCTTGATGCCCTCGACGAAACCCGACTCATAGCGCAACAACATCTGGAAGCCTACAAAGCAAAGATGACGCGCTCGTACGAAAGATTGACCAGGCCAAGGGCATTCCGCCAAGGCGAACTCGTGCTGGTAGTCAAAAGACCTATGATCCCCAATCATGCCAAGCGGGGAAAATTCGAGCCAAACTATGAAGGCCCGTACATCATAGACCAGATTTACCAGGGTGGAGCCTATCTACTCGTGGACATGCACGGTGAAAGGCCTTTCAGGCCAATAAATGGCCGCTTCTTGAAGAAATACTACGCTTAGTGAGCCACAGCCTGGGTCAACGATAGATGACGACGACTATGTCCGCTCGCTATCTTCCTAGGCTCAAGCTTTACAAGCAGCAGCCGACCTTCCCAACAACAATGGACCGAAACGTCCTTAAACTAACGACGGACCGAAACGTCCTTAAACTATCAACGGACCGAAACGTCCTTAAACTATCAACAGACCGAAACGTCTTTAAACTAACGACAGACCGAAACGTCTTTAAACTAACAACGGACCGAAACGTCCTTAAACTAACGACAGACCGAAACGTCTTTAAACTAACAATGGACCGAAACGTCCTTAAACTAACGACAAAGGACCGAAACGTCCTTAAACTAACGACGGACCGAAACGTCCTTAAACTAACGACGGACCGAAACGTCCTTAAACTAACGACGGACCGAAACGTCCTTAAACTATCGACGGACCGAAACGTCCTTAAACTAACGACAGACCGAAACGTCTTTAAACTAACGACAGACCGAAACGTCTTTAAACTAACAAGGGACCGAAACGTCCTTAAACTAACGATGGACCGAAACGTCCTTAAACTAACGATGGACCGAAATGTCCTTAAACTAACGACGGACCGAAACGTCCTTAAAACTAACAACGGACCGAAACGTCCTTAAACTAGCGACGGACCGAAACGTCCCTAAACTACTACCACAGCATCATTAGGCTGACGAGATAAAAAAAAAAGTATATAAAATAAAAAACGGTATGTCCATAAGCAAAGTGGGCACGGATGAAAACCCGAAAGGGCTCCGTGAGTAAAAACAGCTGGACTACCGGCGAGTGTTTGTGAAAACCCGAAAGGGCGCAACCTCGTTAAAAGACACTTATAGGGCCCTCTCGACCTTGTAAGGAGAAACCGCCTGCGTGAGATCCTTACGACTCACAAAGGAGCATCACACTTAGGGATCCTCACGATTCCTGAGGAGAAAATACACTTACGAGATCCTCACGACTTGTAAGGAGAACTCTCTTATGGGACCCTCACGGCTCATGAGACTTGAAAGTCTTAAGTTACAGAAACCTAAACCTGTTCTTAAGCAAATCCTCCACAACCCTCGATGTTGCCCTACAAAGGACTCAATACTGACCCTTGTATACAATCCACGGGCGCGAATAAACATTTCCCCAGCAAAGTCCAACCCTTGTAGGTCCTCTCGATCCATAAGGAGAAAGCCCTCTTGTAGGATCCTTACGACTTACAGAGGAGCACACAATTAGGAATCCTCACGATCCCTAAGGAGAAAATACACCTGCAAGATCCTCACGACTTGCAGGGAGAAACACCTTTGTGAGACCCCTACGGCTCATGAAGTCAAAGCCTTGGTCGACAGGACCCTTAACCCTGTTTGCTGAGCCACCTTTGTTCATCATCGACAAAGGCAGATGATGATTCGCTCCTGGCAACATTCCAGTTGTAGCGGTGCTGATGCTGAAATCGTTATCTAAAATCCAAGCTTGCAGCGAAAAAGCTAGCGAGCCACACATGCATACGAAATAGCCGAAATGATGGGGCGACTTGCAATAAAAAGCAGCAAGTAAAAATGTATGCATGACAAAATAGCCGAAATGATTGGGCACCGCGAAAAAATAGTCGAAATGATGGGGCAATCGCGACCTTCGCGATATAAAAGCTGAAATGATAGAGCATCGCGGAAAAAGAAATAAAATAAAAGCTCGCCCTACAGGTGATGTTACATCTAACCCTGTATACAATCCAGGGGCGCAATCAAAGAAGGGATCATACTCCTCCCCCGAGTTTCATCATAAGGAGAAGCCAAATCTCGGCGGTTCACAGATAGCCTAGTGATCACCACCGCGGCATTCGTCTCGATACAGCAGACGCGATACTAGCAAATGAAGCGAAGGCCAAATTCCTAGCTTCAACGTCTTGACGACGCAACATCACCGAAAGGAGTCACGGCAAAATCCCTGGTTCCAAACCTCGACGGTTCACCAGCAACCTAGAGACAACCACGACATTCGTCTCGATACAGAGGACGCAATGCCAGCAAACGAAGCGAAGGCCAAATTCCTAGCTTCAGGGTCTTGACAGCAAGTCATATAAAGCCTGAAAGACAATCGGAGATCATCCTACACCAGCGCGGAGTGGTCACCACCCTGACGTTCGTTTCGATACAGCAGATGAAATGTCACCCCAGCGTTCTTCCCCCAGCAGGATTCGGACGCGACAAAGCAAACGAAGCGAAGGCCAAATTCCTAGCTTCAACGTCTTGACGGTAAGTCATATAAAACCGGAAAGACATTCGGAGATCGTCTCATACCAACATGGAGTGATCACCACCTCGACGTTCGACACAGCAGACACAACATCAAGCGAAACGGAACAGCGGCAACCCCAAGTTCCATGGCTCGGCGATACATATCACCAAGAGTCAAACCTCCATCCCGTGAAATGCGGATACAATCAACAAACTTCCTGGTTACGTGGAACGCGGATAACGTCACTCTTTGACCCCGTGGAAAATGTCCAGAGCGGATCCTGGTCCTCGCAGAGCATGGCAGTGAACCCGTGCGAAGCATCCAGAGCGGAGCCTAGTCCTCGCCTAACGCGGCAGTGAACCCGTGTGAAGCATCTAGTGCAAACTTCCTGGTTACGTGGAAAGCGGATAACGTCACTCTTTGACCCCGTGGAAAACGTCCAGAGCGGATCCTGGTCCTCGCAGAGCACGGCAATGAACCCGTGTGAAGCATCCAGAGCGGAGCCTAGTCCTCGCCTAACACGGCAATGAACCCGTGTGAAGCATCTAGTGCAAACTTCCTGGTTACGTGGAAAGCGGATAACGTCACTCTTTGACCCCGTGGAAAACGTCCAGAGCGGATCCTGGTCCTCGCAGAGCACGGCAATGAACCCGTGTGAAGCATCCAGAGCGGAGCCTAGTCCTCGCCTAACACGGCAATGAACCCGTGTGAAGCATCTAGTGCAAACTTCCTGGTTACGTGGAAAGCGGATAACGTCACTCTTTGACCCCGTGGAAAACGTCCAGAGCGGATCCTGGTCCTCGCAGAGCACGGCAATGAACCCGTGTGAAGCATCCAGAGCGGAGCCTAGTCCTTGCCTAACGCGGCAGTGAACCCGTGTGAAGCATCTAGTGCAAACTTCCTGGTTACGTGGAAAGCGGATAACGTCACTCTTTGACCCCGTGGAAAACGTCCAGAGCGGATCCTGGTCCTCGCAGAGCATGGCAGTGAACCCGTGCGAAGCATCCAGAGTGGAGCCTAGTCCTCGCCTAACGCGGCAGTGAACCCGTGTGAAGCATCTAGTGCAAACTTCCTGGTTACGTGGAAAGCGGATAACGTCACTCTTTGACCCCGTGGAAAACGTCCAGAGCGGATCCTGGTCCTCGCAGAGCATGGCAGTGAACCCGTGCGAAGCATCCAGAGCGGAGCCTAGTCCTCGCCTAACGCGGCAGTGAACCCGTGTGAAGCATCTAGTGCAAACTTCCTGGTTACGTGGAAAGCGGATAACGTCACTCTTTGACCCCGTGGAAAACGTCCAGAGCGGATCCTGGTCCTCGCAGAGCATGGCAGTGAACCCGTGCGAAGCATCCAGAGCGGAGCCTAGTCCTCGCCTAACGCGGCAGTGAACCCGTGTGAAGCATCTAGTGCAAAATTCCTGGTTACGTGGAATGTGGATAACGTCACTCTTTGACCCCACGGAAAACGCCCAGAGCGGAGCCTGGTCCTCGCCAAGCACGGAAGTGAACCCGTGTGAAGCATCCAGAGCAAACACCGGACTGTGGAGTCCTTAAAATCCACGGACTATGACGTCCTTAACCTCGACCGCGATGTCTTAAAACTAACGATCAACCATCCCTATTCCTTACAGATTTTTGCCTCGGTTTAAGGGTACATCTCTTCACTCCTTTGATACCCGGCGTTGTAATTCCTCAACGTCTTCAAAGAGGTGACAGGTCCCTGCAACCAAACATCGGACTGTGGAGTCCCTAAACCCACGGACTATGAGGTCCTTAACCTTGACCGTGATGTCTTAAAACTAACATCGGACTGTGGAGTCCTTAAATCCACGGACTATGAGGTCCTTAACCTTGACCGCGACGTCTTTAAACTACAATATCTGGAGAAACCCCTGACTCCGTAAAACACGGACAAAGGTAACCGCATCCGGCACTTACAAGTCCTCACGGCTGGGAGAAAAACTCTTTATGAGACCCTCGTGGCTCGTAAAATGCAGAAGTCTTAGGAAGCATATCTTAACCCTGAATCCTGAGCCATCCCTGTCCTGCAAGGAGATCAAGATAGAATATCCGCAGAATGCATTCAACAAAAAGGGGACACATCATTGAGAAGAAAAATTGTACCTTTTATTCATAAACCAAAATGGATACAAAATACAATTCATGAAAGAAACAAAAAGGAAGATATCCTTATTCATGAGTATGTACCAAAAATAGAAGAAAAGATACAAGTCCTTAAGCCGGCGGGCGGTGCAATAATTTCACCAGCTCGTCATTCTGTTGCTGAGCCACGGCTTCATGACGCAAGATCTCCAGAAGACGGGCCTCCGCCTGAGCTTGCTGGGCCTGATATGAAGCAAGCCGAGCTTCAAGCTCTTTTTCAGTGGCCTTGTGAGCCTCAACCCCCTCCCGAGGAAACGTAGCAGCTTTATCAAAAGCCACCACCTCCTTGATGGACTCCTGAAACGCCCGCCAAAGTCCATACGCTTTGTTGACCTTGGTGACAAGGGTAGCGCGAAGCTCGCTCAGCGACTTGGAAGCTAGCTCCCTCTCCGAAAATTTACGGCCGAGCCTTTGTCTCGCATAACGATATGTTCGCTACGTGATCACGTAAGCTCGCTCTCGTGACCGCGGCCTTGCAAACACGACATTTGCAAGACCGTATAAATGGGCTTTCAGCCGACGGGAATAGTCGATCTAAAACGCGCTTATATCACCTGACGCGAAAGGCAACAAGAAAGATTTCCGACATATTTCAAGCATGCGTTCGCAATCATATGAGTATTCAAAAAAATAATAATAGCGTTTGCAATTGCATGAACATTCATAATGCCCAAAAAGGGTCTGATGTGCAGGAAAGTGGTGATAGCATTTGCAATTAAAGAAAATTATCATGAGAAGAATCCAAAGTTTATTTATGCAAACAGAAACATACATACTAGTACCAAGCCTACATCAAAGTTCTGCATAAAGCGTAAAAAAGGAGAGACTAATTTAAGAATGCTCTACGCTAACGAAAAAGGTCACCAAACGTGGGATCAACGGCACAGGGGTTAACGAAGCAAAAGACAAAATTCTCCATCTCTCTCTCTGCTCTCTCCAGCACATCGAAACGACGGTTCTCACGAGGAGTCGCTCCCCACCGATTGGCGCCGTGTTCGTCCGCGAAAGCAGACATAATAGCTCGCCGGGCCTGGATTTGGCCCAGCATATGAATTGAGCAATCCTTCAAAGCCTGAGTAATCAGGCAAGCTTCATGAAAGCCCTCGAGCTTCTCTTCCGCCGCATCAAGCATCGCCAGGGTCATCTCTGCTGGGTAAGGAGGGATGTCGGCAAGCACAGCCGCGAGAATCATCCGGAGCCAGAGAGAACCCATCGGGAGAGGAGACCCCCTACGGATCGAGAGTTCATGCATGGCTGAGTCGCATTCGTTGTCGGTAAGGAGGGGATCCACCAACCGAGCGGCAAAGCGGGGGATCATCTCCTCGATGGGCACTTCCCATGGCTGTCGACGAGCGTGTGGGCGGTTGCAGGCCATAGCGCTCAGATACTCCTCAAATTAAATCACGTCGATATGGGAATGAATTTCTCTGTGAAGAGAAAATAGGCTATGGCCTCAAGAATATAAAGAAGTGCATTAAGTGCTATGCGCGGAAAATCTTGCATGCGAAAGATGTTTCCAGGGCCCAAAAAGGAAAGGCATCGAAAATCAAGGAGAAATAACTATTTCCAAGGCTCCTTTTATGCATCTGATAATGCGCGCTAAAAATGCGGCATGGAAAATTTTGTCAACAATCCCATCAGAAGATCTCGCGTGTAGAACACGTGAGACCCAAACCTAATGTGCATTTAAAGGGAAGAATATGGAGTGATACCCTGCATATTAAAGCATAAACGACGATAGTAACAGAATAATAAGATTTCAGAGAAAAAGTATGCAAACACACAGAGACATAACAAAGCTTATCATCCAGACTTCAAGAAGGCGATACAAAATGAAAGAAAAACTTTTACAATGGTAAGGCTTCAGACACGGGGCACGGGTTGAGAAACTCGGAATTGACTTTATTCAAGATCTTCCAAGCATTTCGAACCTCCCGAGTATGCTTTCTCTCACGGTCACAGGCATCGGGGTCCCCGCGGATGTCCTCTTCCCTCCGGTAGGCGCCCAGTATAGCTGATTGCTGAAAAATCTGATGAAGGAGATCAATGAGATCATCCCGCCTTCTCTTTGAGATCAAGCCCATAAGGTACACCGAATGCACCTTATCCTCGGCAATGTCCAGGTCCCCGAGCGGTATGCCGGCACAAAAGAGAGGAAGTGCCTCCCGGATCGCCAGCACGATCAGCCTCAGAAGAGAAGAGCGACGGGGGAGTAGCCTGTGATTGTACTCGTCGAAGCGGCCCATGATCTCGGCACACTGAGCATCAGTGAATTCCTGGTTCTGACTGCGGCCCAGTGCACGAATATTCCCGTATGAAATGATTTCGTCAAGACGATACAGATGGGCGTCCATGATACCTGAAATAAAAGTCACGAGAATTATTACAAAATCCCCTCGCATTAATTACAGAAGAACAGCCTCGGGCCAAGAGACCCCAAGGAGCCTCTGGGTGAAGAAACTGAGTTCTTCATAAGAATTAAATTCCTTATCAGGAAAAAAGGGAATTAAATTCCCAGGAATAATTTTGATGGAATTAAAGTCCAGGGAGTTGAAATGCTGTCATCGTCCCCCCAAAGATCACCAAAACCCTAAGAGATCTACAGTTCGAAAGTCAGGTGGTTTCCTGTTCTTATGAAAAAACTTGAAGAAAAAATGGGTTCTTTGTGAAACCCTTAACGCGGATTTAAAATCCAAAGAGTTCTTTTAAGGACGAAGGCGCTCTGGCCGTTCAACATTATTACCTGAGAAAAAGGGATCCGTCGACAGAGTTAAACTCTGGAAAATTTTGAAAACAGAGAACTAAGCTCTGGAAACGAGAATTAAATTCTCAAAGAAGAAGGTCTCAGGAGAAGAAGACGAACAAAGTGAAGGCTCCTATGAAGGGACGAAGGTATTTATAGAAGATGATAGAAACGCTTCGTCTCCCCAGATCCCTAGAGGAATCCAACGGTCACAAGAGGTGACAGCGTTGCACTCACGTGCAGACACGTGAGAACAACGCTGTGGGGGCATTTGTTTCCTGATTTAAAGTCATGAAAGCTTCTGAGGAGAGTCACGTGCTTACACGTGACTAGCGGTCACGTGTTGGCACGTGACACCTAAAAAGCATCATCAAGTCGAGTTCAGTCTCCTGACTACGCTGAAGAAAATGGGCTTCAGAAAGAGTCACGTGCTCCCACGTGACCAGGGTCGCGTGGCGACACGTGACATTTAAATGCAAGCGTCGAAGACACACAATTTCTCTCTGATCAAGTCAAGAAAAAGGCTTCAGAAGAGGTCACGTGCTTCCACGTGACCAGGGTCACGTGTTGGCACGTGACGTTCAAGACAGCAGACTCGTTCTCCAGACGAACCAAGGAAAGAGAGTTCAAACAAGGGTCACGTGCTCACACGTGACCATGGGTCACGTGGTAGCACGTGACGTTTAAGCAACGATCAGAAGACAGCGCAAAAGAAAGGAAAATGCTCATTCCGAAGGGGGTCACGTGCTCACACGTGACCATGGGTCACGTGGTCACACGTGACCGGCTTTCAAAGCCCTTTTTGTCAACAGAATTAAATTCTGAGAGAAATGCAAATCTTTCCAAAGGAACGCAACTATATGCATCCAATCAAATTAAAGATTCAGAGGTCATTTATTTATGGAAAATCTCGGGTTTGGAAAGATTTCCCCCCTTAAATCTAACCAAAATAACAAGGGAGAATCTCTGGATTTGAAATCCAACGGTGAATAAAATTCACCTAATAATCCAAAGGTCCAGAACGAATGAAGGATGCAAATCAGATCTCTCAATGAAGATTCGTCGAAAACCAACTGATTCAGCTGCTTCTCCTATAAATAGGAGCCAAGAGACACAAAAAAAAACATACATGCGGAGAGAAGAGAAAGAAAAAAGGAAGAGAGCTTGGATACTTTGAAAAGACTCGGATCTTCTGCAAAAACCCTAGGTAAGAAAGGGAAAGCCTTTTGAAAGAGAGAGAATTTAATTCTCAACAGAGTTTAACTCTGATACATAAAACAGAAGAGCAGATTTCTTCTCTCTTTGATAGAGGATCTGCAAAGTGCACATCTCCCCTTAAGGTTGAGAATTTAATTCTCAATGGGTCGAGATCCTGCCATGCAGATCCAAAGCATAGAGAAAGAATGCAAGCATGAGAATTTAATTCTTACAGAACTATATGAATTTAATTCCTCTAAAATAAAAGTAAGGCTTGACCCTGTGTTATGGGAATTTAATTCCTTCAGAACAGAGAAAAACAGGGTTTAACCCTAATTAAGAATTTAGTTCTGTTGAAACAATGGTAATTTAAGTCCCTTAATCATAATCTGACGGGAAACGGAAGCTTGATTCCTTAAGAAGTTTTTATTAGGGTTTAACCCTATTCAGTTCTTCACAAAAACGAGGAATTTAATTCCTACAGAAGGTTCAAGGATCGAAAGGAAGTAGGAATTTAATTCCTTTGAAAATTAAAGCCAGAGGAATTTAATTCCTGAAAAGAAAGATCAACGGATTCTCTAAACAACGACATACATGGAGGTAGGGTCACGTGCCATCACGTGACCCTCTCAAAAGAGCTACAGAAGTCCCTTTGAGGCAGCACCCCACGTGATCCACGTGACCTTGGCAGAAACTCTAATACACAGGCATTTGAATGTCCATCACGTGATGGCACGTGATGCTTTGAAGGAAATAATAATTTCAGCGGAACAAATGAAGGGAGGGCGCTCTCACGTGCTGCCACGTGACCCTTCTCGCCTTAGTGTTTAACACTAAAATTAAAACTCTCAAGCCCAGTGTTAAAACACTGTTGGGCCTTAGCATTCAACACTGATTAAAAAGCCTTATTTGCAGTGTTCAACACTGAGCTGTTTTAGTGTTTAACATTAATTTGAAAAGCCTTATTGCTGGTGTTTAACACCAATTATCTCTTAGTGTTGAACACTAACTCAACAACCTTATTCCCAGTGTTCAACCCTGATTGCTCTGAAGTGTTAACACTAGGCTTTGGCCCAATTGGCTAAAGGGATAGAGGCAAACATTCTCCCTCAATGGACCAACAAAGAGTCAATATTCCAGACCTGACTGGACTTAGCCCAAGCTGGCCATAAGTCCTCAAGTTGTGATTAATTGGGCCGATAGGCTCATAACATAATTGATCAGTCTTGACCCAAATTGGGCCAAGGACTATTTAATCCACCCCGGTTCTAGGGTACATCTCTTCACTCCTTTGATACTTGGCATTGTAATCCCTCAATGTCTTCAAAGAGGTGACGGGTCCCGAAGACCATTCATGATATGGACTGTGGGGTCCTTAAACCCATGCATAATACAAAATTCCTGGTTACGTGGAACGTGGATAACGTCACTCTTTGACCCCGCGGAAAACGTCCAGAGCGGATCCTGGTCCTCGCAGAGCACGGCAGTGAACCCGTGTGAAGCATCCAGAGCGGAGCCTGGTCCTCGCCTAGCACGGCAGTGAACCCGTGTGAAGCATCCAGAGCACATACCGGACTGTGGAGTCCTTAAACCCATGGACTATGACGTCCTTAACCTTGACCGAGATGTCTTAAAACTACCAACGGACCGCAATGTCCTTAAACTACCCACGGACCGCAATGTCCTTAAACTACCCACGGACCGCAATGGCCTTAAACTACCCACAGACCGAGATGTCTTAAAACTACCAACGGACCGCAATGTCCTTAAACTACCCACGGACCGCAATGTCCTTAAACTACCCACGGACCTCAATGTCCTTAAACTACCCATGGACCGCAATGTCCTTAAAACTACCCACGGACCGCAATGTCCTTAAAACTACCCATGGACCGCAATGTCCCTAAACTAGAATCATAGAGCTTCCATATGCTCTTTCGTTGGATCTAAACGGTCCTGTTTAAGTTGATCTTAGCCTCAAGGATGGCTAACGCGTCCTTAAACCTTCAAGCAGACTGGACTATGAATCCCCCCTAATTAACTTTGGCTCGAGGGTACATCTCTGAACTCCTCTGACATCCGTCGTTGTAATCCTTCAACGTCGTCAGAGAGGTGACGGGTCCCGACGGCCACACATACGATGGACCACTATGTCCCTAAAACTGGAACGACGGAGTCCAAACGCTCCTTTGTCGGATCTAAACGATCCCGTTAAGTTGATCTTAGTCTTAAACTAGACTAACGTGTCCTTAACAAATGTTTGGGTTGATCTTAGTCTCAAGCGTGGCTAACGTATCCTCAAACCAAACCCCCAAACCCAAATTTAAGATGATGCGGATTTGGACCAGTCCATGCCCTACGGGCGACAACATAACTCAGTCTCCGTAAACGATCCACGGGCAATGAAACATAAAACAAGAACACGCGACACGAAGTGACCATCTGGAGAAGGAGAAAGTTGTTACCGCAAAGCGGTAGCGTAATTAACTGCAGGGGCTTGCGCCTGCAGGGAAGAGCGTCCCCACAATCAAAAACCCCTCAAACGAGGGGGAATCTGACGAAGTCTGCTACATCGGACGCATCCGTCTAAACCTCCAATGCATGGCGCCATGAATCAACTTGGCATCTTCGGAGAGGCAGACGGATAGCACCTATTGGCATCTGTCCCGAACCTCAGACGAGACGTGCCCCACGTCCCGCGTGTCCGTTCGGAGGGGAACAGTGCGCAGGGCGCATAAGACCCAGAGCAGTTCTTCAACCCAACTGCTTTGTCGCCCTTCTAGGCGGGTCCGGAGACTTCGGAGGACGTCTCGGTTAGCGACTTCGGCCTGCCCGTTGCATTGGGGATGCGCGACCGCGGCGAACTTATGAGGATATGGTATTCCTTGCAGAAGTCCTTCACTTTCTCATTCTCGAAGTTCGTCCCGTGGTCGGTGATGATACACCTCGGGATGCCGATCCGGAGTATCAGATTGTTTTGCAGGAACCTGATGGTCGTGGCGGCATCCGGCTTCCTGATGGGGACGGCCTCGATCCGCTTGGTGAAGTAGTCTACCGCGACGAGGACATATTTGTGCCCGCCCGTACCGGTAGGAAACTGGCCGATCATGTCCAATCCCCTCTGGGCGAACGACCATGGGGATGTTAGGGCGGTCAGCTCGGTAGCGGGGAGGCGATGTATGCTGCCGTGGAGTTGGCAACTCTTGCATCTTCTGACTAGCTTCTCGGCGTCCTCATGAATAGTGGGCCAGTAGTACCCCTGGAGCAACGCCTTTTGGATCAAGGTTCGGGCCCCTTGGTGCGCACCGCCAACCTCCTCATAGATTTCATGGAGGATGTAGTTGACTTCGTGGGGGTCGATGCACCGGAGCAGGGGCTGAGTGAAGGATTTCTTGTAGAGGTTCCTATTGCTCCAGATGAAGTGACGGGCTTTGGCCCGGAGATGGAGGGCGGCTCTCTGATCTCTTGGGAGCGTATCGTCCTTCAGGAATTCCATGAGGGGCTTCCTCCAATCTTGGTCGCCTTCCTGCGCCGCATATACGTGGAGTGTTGTCGCTCCGTCTTCCACGCTGGGCTGAGGCAAGGTTTCGAAGTGGATGGACCGCTTATTGTTGGCCGAGTATGACGAAGCCAGCTTGCTCAGGGCGTCGGCTTGAGCATTCAGCTGCCTGGGTATTTGTTCTACTCGGACTTCGTCAAAGTTCCTCCGGAGTTTCCTTATCTCGTCTAGATACTTCATCATCAGAGGCTCCCGAGCTTCAAAGCGGCCGGTCACTTGGCCGACGACTAGGGCCGAGTCGCTGCGGATTCGAATTGTCTTCAGCCCCAGCCCGGCGGCCATGCATAGTCCAGCCAGGAGGGCCTCGTACTCTGCCGCGTTGTTCGAGGCTTTGAAACCGAGCTTCAGAGAGTACTCCATTTCTGCCTCGCTCAGGCCCCGGATAATGAGGCCGGCACCACAGCCTTCCTCAGTTGAAGACCCGTCGACGTAGATGACCCACTCAGGAACCGAGCCAGGCCTTTCCGCGATGGGACACTGAGTTGCGAGGGTCGGCGTGGACTTCGGTTCCTTGCTAGGGATGGTGCATTCAACGATGAAATCGGCCAGGGCCTGCGTTTTGATGGCCTGCCTCGGACAATATTTTATGTCAAACTGAGATAGTTTCCACCTCCACTTCTCTAAGCGGCCCGAGGATTTCGGTGATGCAAGGATAGCCCCCAATGGGCGCTCAGTGAGGACGAGGATGGTGTGTGCTTGGAAGTAGTGCCGTAGCTTCCTTGAGGCCGCCACGAGGGCCAAGACAATCTTCTCTATGGCTGGATATCTCATTTCTGCATCCTTAAATACATGGCTCACATAGTACATCGGCTTCTGCACTCCACCGAACTCTCGGACGAGCACCGAGCCCGCTGCTTGGTCGGATACCGCCAGATACAGCGACAGCTCGTCTCCTTCAACTGGTCGGGTGAGCAGTAATGGCGTCGCGAGGTGCTTCTTCAATTGTTCGTAGGCGGCCTGGCACTCCTCCGACCACTCGAACCTTGGGATCTTCCTCAGAGCTTTGAAGAACGGGAGGCATTTCTCTCCCGACCTCGACATGAAATGGCTCAAAGCAGCGACTCGTCCTGTGAGCCGCATGATCTCGACGTTGGTCTTGGGCGTGGCCATGTTGAGGATAGCGTCGATTTTCTCTGGATTAGCTTCGATTCCATGGTGAGTGACTATGAAACCGAGGAACTTTCCCCCGTGACTCCGAATGCGCATTTGGCGGGGTTTAGTTTCATTTTGAACTTGCGGAGCACTTTGAAGGCCTCGTCCAGATCCTTGGCGTGGTCGGCCGACGAGACGAATTTGACGAGCATATCGTCAACGTAGACCTCCATATTCCTGCCGATCTGTGGCTTGAACATGCGGTTGACCAACCGTTGGTACGTGGCCCCGGCGTTCTTGAGGCCGAAGGGCATCACCTTCTAGCAGTATACCCCCGGTCCGTTGTGAATGCGGTAAGATCTTCATCTTCCGGATTCATACGGATCTGATTGTAGCCGGAGAAAGCATCCATGAAACTCAAACAGCCCGTGGCCGGCCGAGCTATCGACGAGCTGATCTATCCGAGGGAAAGGATAGTTGTCCTTGGGGCAGGCCTTATTGAGGTCGGTGAAGTCGACGCACATGCGCCACTTCTCGCTTGACTTCTTGACCAGAACAACGTTCGCCAGCCACTCCGAGTAGGGTACATTCCGGATGAAGTTGGCGGCGAGAAGTCGATCAACCTCGTCTTCGATAGCCTTATGTTTGACCGGGTCGAAGCTTCGTTTTTCTGTTTGACGGGTCAGGCCGTAGGATCAACTCCGAGCTTGTGAGAAATGATTTTGGGGTCGATCCCAGGCATGTCAGCAGGCGCCGAGGCAAAGACGTCGGAGTTATTTCTGAGGAAACCGACCAGGTCATCTCGCTGAGTTCCTGTCAGGAGTGATCCGACCTGGACGGTTTTTTCATCGTCCCCCTCTGTCAGGGGCACCTCGGTCAGTGGTTCGACCGGGGTCCCCCGGACCTCCTTCTGCTCGTCTCGGGTGTCCAGAAAACCCTTGATGTTGTCTTTTACCTCAGCGTCATCGGTCGGCTGCTCGAACGAAGATGTTTTGGTAAGGCATACCTTTGCGACCCGCTGGTCTCCGTAGACCCGACCTATCCTGCCCTGATCGAGAGGGAACTTCATCGCCAGGTGGTAGGTCGATATCTGGGCCTAGAGGGAGTTCAGCGTCGGGCGGCCGAGGAGGACGTTGTAGGCCGATGGGACCTTTGCTACGAAATCCACAGGCAACATACGGGTGCGGCCGGGCTCCCCGACGTTGAACTGCAAGGTGACCACCCCTTCCGCCGGGATGGAGTGGTTGGTGAACCCTGAAAGGACGTGGGAGGTCGATTTCAAGTCTGCTGGGGTGAGCCCCATACGTAGAAAGCAGTCGTGGAAGAGGATGTCTGTCGAGCTGCCCGAGTCGACAAGTATCCGTTGGACCTCGTATCGGTGGATTCGGGCCGTGATCACCAGAGGGTCGTCGTGGGGCATGGATATGCCGTGGAGATCCCCGTCACCAAAAGTGATAGGCTCGTGGTCCCTGGCCTTTTTGCTCGGGCGGCCGTTGGCCTCTGTTGCCGCCGTGGGGTGTTGAGTCTCGCAGGCGCTCTACTGATCCCCTGTCATCATGACTATAGTTCTTGATGGGCCTCGGTTCCTTCTGGCGAGGTCCCTTAGGCCCCGTGGTGAGGTTGTCTTCGAGCTGCCTTGGCAGTCCTCGTGGGCGCGACCCCGTCGAGGGAGGGGGTGCCGGTCATACCTGGAAGCAGGCGAGCTGACCGCTACCGTCTTGGTAGGGACAGGGGTGCGATGAGGCTCGAGGAGAGGCACTCCGACGTGGGACCTCGAGGTTGAATGGGACGGATCGAGAGACCTGCGACCGCTGGAGTCTGCGAGGCGGTGGCCGGCGGAGGGGTTGATAACATTCGGCGAAGGTTCATCCGCGCCTCCGTTGAGGGGGAGGCGGCGACGGGTGCTTGGGTCTTCACGGTGATCTCTTGCCATGTGGATGGAGATCGGAAGGCCAACTTTATTTTTTGTGGAGTTTAGTTTCCCACAGACGGCGCCAGCTGATGGAGGTCCTTTTCGGGTCTCCGTCAGATGTTGTCTTCCGTCGATCTTCCGGTGGATCTTGGAGGTGATCTCCTGTTGCGTGTGGGTCTCAATGGGTTTTGAGGAGATTGGTGGTTTTGAGGAGTTTGCGCCAAGTACCTGCAAGGAAGTCCCGGGGTGGTTTGGTACCACCGAGGACCCTCCGACGATCAAGTTAGCACAAGATCCGAGCAGAGTAACGGCTAAGTGGGGTGAAAAAAGCTTACTTGACCCTTCTGTGATGGGGGTTTATATAGTGGCGGCAGCACGCAGTAGCAGGCGCGAGAATCTCGTCGGCAGTTACGCTACTGACGTCACGCCCGCGTGATAAGCGGATCGCCCGTTAATGGGGATCATGATGGCGTGGAACGTGGGATGCTGCCGGCGGAGAATCCGCCCATGGCGAGATTTGCGGAGCGGCGGTTACGCCTGTGAGTGGCGGAGTAAGTCGGTCGGAGGGACCGAGGAAGATGACCTCGGCGGGAGAGCTCGGGAACGAGCGGGGGAGCCGAGGTATCTTGGTCCTGTGGTAGCTCGGGGGTAAGCTGAGAGGCTGAGGAGGCCAATTTGCAGGGGGCTCTGAGGTGAGCCAGCTTGTGCTTGCAGGTTGGGTACAGGGATGACCTGGTCGGCCCCTGTGGGCCCTTTCTTCTGAGTTCTGGGACACGTCATCTGCCACGTGTCCTGATCTGGGAGATCGCCAATATAGAGCATCATCAGGGAGGGTGTATTTTTTCGACTTCATAGGAGAAAATTCCATCCTATGGCATCTTTCCTCCATTATTCTCTCTCTATATTGATATATGTTATGTTGGTTTTATTTTTTTTAAATAGATTTGCCCTGTCTGCATGACATTAGCATGAGAAAAAGGACGATGAAGGCTTCAAGTTAGCTATTTGAAGCATCTTTCAAAAGCATCTAATTATTCATGCTCCTTCTTTTGGTTTTAATGCTTATTTTTTATATTTAATGATTTTCCACTTGTCCTGGATTGAAAAGCATTACAATTGCCGAACAGCAATGACACTCTCTCATTTGATGGGAGGTCTTCGATACGAAACCTCCCGTTTCCAGTGGCGGAGGGAGAAGTACATGTAGAAAGTTTCAATGTGCCTAGATGCCTATCCCTTCCTTGAAAGCTTACAGGTTGTTGCCCAAAAAAATGAGCCTTGCAATTTACAAAACCTATAGTTTTGGATGGAGTGCATTTATTATTTTTGCTTTGGCTAGTTTGGAAAGAGTTGAGATATATCTTAATAGTTGGATATCTTGGAAGTTAGAATTAAATTTTCAACTTATCTTTTTAAGTGTGGATTTTATTTTACAAGTCATGTTAGCAGCCGTGTATTATAGATTCAAGTTAGTTTATATGTTGTGGATTATATTAAGCTATATTAGTTGATAATTTAAGAAATAAGATTATCAATTATTCTAAATGAAATTTTTAATCATATATGCATTAACTTTTGACAACTATCCCTAAACTTTTAGTTATAATAACTAGTATGTTGCATGTGTGATACACATTTATATGGATATTCTCATGAACTTAAGTAAAAATCTCTAAGAAATTTTTTATCTTGACCAAATGTCTTTAAAATTCTTTATAAATCTTTACAACTTTTTTGCAATATTTTGTTTTGATCCTAATTTCTCTAATCTAATTTAGATAGCTTCTGATTCTATTTTAATTTTTTGTTTGTATTTTTCTCAATTTTTTTGTTTTTAAATTTTATTAAAATCCCACGTGGCATTCATATATTGCCTATTAGTCCAATTTGAAATTCTAATTGCAACTACCCTAAGAATTGTAGTTATAATAGTAGAGACAGAGATGTTAAAGATGGTAAGCCGGTGGGTCGGGGTCGGGGTCGGGGTTTGTTTTATACTATACAAACCCATTAGATAAATGAATGTGTCTGAATTCATAAAAAAATAAACATGCTAGACCTGATGCAAACATACCCGTTTACATGCCCAATGCACTATCTCTCTCTTTCCCTCTCTCCCCAGTAAACTTAGACAGATATGGCTTGTTTGTTTCTTTGAGGTATTTTTTTAGGCGTTGGAAGTCTTGCGTAAAATCAAATGAAGAGTTAGAATTCCAGTGTTTGTTTGGGACGTAGGATATTGAAGTATGTGTTTGGTATGGCTTTTAAAAAAATTATGAGTTTATAGATGAAGATGGAGATTTTACTCGTTGGTGTCAATTAGGAAAATGTAACATAAAAGAAGTATTAAAAAAGGGTTAATTTCACCAAATTTCACTAAAATTTATCTAAATCTCATAATACTCACTTGTGCTTTTAAATGAACAGATAAGTACCCCGCAACAATAAAACAATCAAAAGATCCCAAAAATGTCTTCTCCTCTACTTTTTTCTAAAAAATGGTTTTTTTTTATACCACATCCTCAAAATTTCAATATTTTTCAAATTTCTGGTGAAATTCCTAGCGCCCTAGCAGCTACAACCGCGACCTATGCGAAATAAAAAACGAAAAATTTCAAAGAGGCGCTAGAAACTAAAACCCTAGAATCTTAACCAAACACTAAAACTAGCTAACTACGAAGAAATTTATACTGCTCGGTAAGAACAACAACATTTGTATATGTGTCCTTTGTCTTCAAATCCTCTTCTTTAGCTCCTAAAGGCTCTGAGATCGAGCTTGTCCACCAGTCTTCCTTTGTCGAAGATGATCCACCAAGAGAAACTGATTCAAGGCTCTAGTTTCACTCTAAAACCAAATGAAGCAACTAAGAGTCACAACTTGCTAAGAAGTGATATTTAGAGATATAGTGAAGTTGTTCAAATGTTTATTTATCTCATTCCCTTGATTCTCAACACATGAAGGTGGAGAGAGGATGAACGAGGAGGTGATGCTTGTTCCCGCCGAAAATTTCTGCGCAGAAGAGTCCAAGGTATCAAATGGAAGCGATACGCTTAAGGAAATGCGAACCAATATCTTCCGGCCTGTATTTTGATAAGTTCCCGAAGGAGGAACTATTAAATTCTGATGGTATTGGAAGCATCTCGAAAAACCCTTCGATTTGATATATTATGGGCCTCATAATTCATCCGGGATCAAAAATTATGAGGCATCGCGTGTCCACACGTGATGGACCTTTAAGAACCCGCTGGAGAAGTTAAAAGATATAATAAAAACTCAGAAAAGACCCCAATGGGGCATCACGTGCTCACATGTGACCATGGGTCACGTGCAGACACGCGATGGGCTTTTAAAGCCTCTAAAATAATGAATAGAATTTAATTCTAAAAGTCAGAAAATACCTCAACGAGGTATCACGTGCTTACACGTGACCAATGGTCACGTGTTGACACGTGATGGTTAAAACAACAACATAAACAAGCGGCTGTTAAAGGAGCCAATTTGGGGGTCACGTGCTCACACGTGACCAAGGGTCACGTGCCAGTACGTGACAGGCTTTGAAAGCCTTACAGTTTAATAGAATTAAAATTCTAAATTTCTCTAAAATCTTTCGAAATAGAATTAAAATTCTAAATTTCTCTAAATCTTTCCAAATGGAAAAGGATTATGGGGACCGTTGGATTAAAAATCCAATGGTGATTAAGAACCACCAATTTATAGAAAAATCTTAAATAAAGAACGATCTCTCCAAATCTCACCGAAATAACAAACAGAATATCTTTTGGATTTAAAATCCAACGGTGAATAAAATTCACTGAATGATCTAAAAGCTTATATTAAATACGAAAACAAATCAAATCTTTCATTCAGAGATTTGCTGAACAAATTGATTCTTTTCCTTCTCCTATAAATAGGAGCCAAGAAAAGAAGAGAAGGGACTTTTGGGGGAGAGAAAAACAGAGAGAGGAGAATTTAATTCTCAAGAGGGAAGAAAAGAAAGGAGAATTTAATTCTCAACAAAGAAAACCCTAGATGAGAAAAGGGAAAAAGATCAACTTCAAAAAGAGAATTTAATTCTCAAAATTTAAGAGTTTAACTCTTCTGCAAATAAAGAACTTAGTTCTTCTTCTGGTTAAAGATCTGTACAGAGCACATCTCCCCATAGGATGAGAATTTAATTCTCATCGGGTCTAGATCCTGCCATGCAGATCCTAAACTTAGAAGGGGAATTGAATTTTGAGAATTTAATTCTCCTAAACTCACAGGAATTTAATTCCTCCTAAAATGAAACTGGGGTTTAACCCTAATAAAGAATTTAATTCTTTTACATATCTGGGAATTTAATTCCTTTAAAAAGAAATTAGGGTTTTACCCTAAATAAGAATTTAATTCTTTCACAATAGGAATTTAATTCCTCCAAAACAAAATTAGGGTTTAACCCTACAGAGAATTTAATTCTTAAAATAAAGAGACTTGAAAGATCTCCATGCACATAAAGAATATTGGTCACGTGATGACACGTGACCCCAATCCGCAGTGATCAGAAAAGAAGGAATAAAACCAGGGTCACGTGTCCCCACGTGACCCCTAAAAAGATCCCCAAAAATAAAAAGGAAGAAGCTTTGAGGCAATGCCTTACGTGCTCCCACGTGACTCCCAAAACGCAGAAAGAAAAAGCAAAGGAAATGAAAGCTTTGGGCGCTCTCACGTGTTATCACGTGACCCCTCAGCAAATGCTTTAACAATTAGCGCACAGATCCCCATCACGTGCCAATACGTGATGCTCTAAAATAATAATGAAAGTGTTTAACACTTAATGGCAGAACGAAGAAAGGAGTTTCGGCCCAATCTCAGACACCTCACGTGACCCCACGTGGCCAACCCTTTTTTGTGTTTAACACTATTTTTAAAGCGCATCACGTGGGAACATGTGATCGTCAAATACCTTCTAGTGTTAACACTATTTCAAAACCAACCTAGCCCAAAATGGCTAAGTTTTTCCAGAGGCAGGATTCCCCTTTGATTGAACTCCAAATATACCCTTGTTTTCCAAACTTGATCATTTCACATGACATTCAAAGTATACTCCAGAGCCATGATGAATGGTCAGTGCCTAATAAAAGCCAAAATGTTGTCAGAGCCCCCAAACCTCTGTTTAGCACTGCTGCATGATGAGGAGTTGAACCTAGACAAATTTCAAACATAATTGGACTTAGCCCAAACTGGCCATAAGTCCTCAAATCATCTTGAACTGAGCATATCTGCTCTCCCAACCAACTTTGGTTCAAGGGTACATCTCTGAACTCCTCTGATATCTGTCGTTGTAATCCTTCAACGTTGTCAGAGAGGTGACGGGTCCCGACGGCCATACATTCAATGGACCACTACGTCCTTAAACTGGTATTAGACCACCACGTCCCTAAACTGGCATTGGACCACCATGTCCCTAAACTGGAACAATAGAGCCCAAACGCTCTTTTTTCGGATCTAAACGATCCCGTTAAGTTGATCTTAGTCTCAAATTGGACTAACGTATCCTTAACAAACGTTTAAGTTGATCTTAGCCTCAAATATGGCTAACGTGTCCTTAAATCAAACCTTTAAATAGACTTTAGTCCCAAATTGGACTATAGATCTCTCAACCAACTTTGGTTCAAGGGTACATCTCTGAACTCCTCTGATATTTGTCGTTGTAATCCTTCAACGTCGTCAGAGAGGTGACGGGTCCCGACAACCACACATTAATACGGACTGTGGGGTCCTTAAACACATGAACTTATGCGTCCTTAAACCAACATCCGTCCCCAAAATGGGAATGTTGGACCACTATGTCCCTAAACTGGCAATGGACCACCATGTCCCTAAACTGGTGATGGACCACTATGTCCCTAAACTGGAACAATAGAGCCCAAATGCTCTTTTGTCGGATCTAAACGACCCCGTTAAGTTGATCTTAGTCTCAAATCAGACTAACGTATCCTTAACAAACGTTTAAGTTGATCTTAGCCTCAAATATGGCTAACGCATCCTTAAACCAAAACCTTCAAACAAACTTTAGTCTCAAATTGGACTATAGATCTCCCAACCAACTTTGGCTCAAGGGTACATCTCTGAACTTCTCTGACATCTGTCGTTGTAATCCTTCAACGTCGTCAGAGAGGTGATGGGTCCCGACGTCCATACATTCAATGGACCACTATGTCCCTAAACTGGAACAATAGAGCCCAAATGCTCTTTTGTCGAATCTAAACGATCCCGTTAAGTTGATCTTAGTCTCAAATTAGACTAACGTATCCTTAACAAACGTTTGAGTTGATCTTAGCCTCAAATATGGCTAACGTATCCTCAAACCAAAACCCCAAACCCAAATCTAAGAAAATACGGATTTGGACTAATCCACGTCCTACGGGCGACGACATAAATTAGTCTCCGTATACAATCCACGGGCAACCACAAACAAAACAAACACCCACGACACGAAGTGACCATCTGGAGAAGGAGAAAGTTGTTACCGCGATGCGGTAGCGTAATTAACTGCAGGGGCTTGCGCCTACAGGGAAGAGCGTCCCCACAATCAAAAACCTCTCGAGCGAGGGGGAATCTGACGAAGTCTGCTACATCGGCCGCATCCGTTTAAACCTTCGATATACGGTGTCATAAATCAACTTGGCATCTTCGGAGAGATGAACGGATAGCACCAATTAGCATCTGCCCCGAATCTCAGGCAAGACGCCCAAGTCTTGCGCCGTCTTTCGGAGGGGAACAGATTCTGGCACGCCCGATGGGACCTTTTTCCTCTTTCCACTCCACACTTTGTGTGTCGTGTTCGCGAACAAATCGCGGTTTGTTGTGGTTGCCTGTGGATTCGAGGTACTAAGATTTGGTGTCTTGCTCCGTGCAGAGAACTGAAGATCAATGGCTTCAAACTGCACTACCTGCAACTGCAACTCTCGCTCCGTCCGCGCTAGAGGAGTGACTTATGGGCCCCGAGCGGCCTCTCTTTTCAAGATACCAGTGGAGCAGGTAACTCAAACCACCACTGGATTATTCTTCGGGACCATGCTCCCACCGTTGAGCTTCAATGCCACAATGACGTTGCAAGAAACCCCGAAGAAGTTGGTCTTTAATCGGCTTACCACTACCGCAACCCCTCTCAACGGGTCGCCCAGTTTCAATACCTCAGTTTTCAATGGACTGGGCCAGAACGTCTGCAAACCTGCGATACCCGAAGCTGCCATCCCAAAGCGGATAGCTATCCCGGCTCAAGCAGACGAAATCATTGGAAGGGTTTCTCCTTCCGAGAAGTCAGTTTTTACAAGGCTGGCTATTCCGGTTGCTTCTCCAGGCGAGGTCCTCAAAGCTGCTTCCCCTACCCAGGGCAGGGGGCATGAAGAAGCTTATCCAACAACGGAGGTGACTCCATCTGCAAGACACGCCCGACGTCGCCACTGGCGTCGAGTAAGAAAGGCCGGGGGCAACTCCCCCTCTGGATTTACGCTACCAGCTCCGATGGTGGGGATCGATGCTGCTGTTCCAACCGGGAACAACTTTGAATTGCTGAATACGGTGCGCAGAAATTCTCCTACTGCGATGTTAAAACGAACTCCTTCACCGGTGGAGAATACTCCAGAGAAGAAGCTAGAGCAGCCACCTCAACGGCTGTCCTCTAAAATTTACAAAGTCTGGCGACAGGTCCAAGAGTCGATGATTGATGAAAACTATCTCCGCCGACGGAAAACGATGAAGGTTCGGCAGGGGAAGGATTACTCTGTCAAACCACAAAAAGCAAAAGCTACTTGGGTGCCCACTACAACGGCCCCCTCAACTCCAATCACTCAAAAAAGGAGGCCGCAAAAAACCCCTGTGTCTTTGGCAAATCGCAAAGACACCGAACAAAAATGCCCCGAGTCTGGGGGCATGGTGGTGCACACTGTTTATATGGCTTCCGGGAAGGAGGAAAGCCGTGCTTCGACGGGTCATCGACCGCTCACCCGATCTGTGACGAAAGCCCAGGAGCAGCAACAGAAGCTTCAGGAAATGATGACTGTGATTGCTGCACTTACCGAACCGAAAGAAAGTTCGGAAGTATCATCAGAGCAGCGTCACGAACAAGAAACTGATGCTGACTTCTTACGTAGAATCCTCGAAAAGAAGGACACAGAAGCTGCAGAACAAGCGGCTAACATAAAACAAATGGCACTCCTCTTCCAAGACATGGTAGGGATGATGTTACAGCCGGACCCTCCAGCTGAAGACCCTCCAGTCATTGTCGGAAATGACGGAGGGGAAACATCTGATCCTCCTCCGGCTCTTTCAGCAGCCAAGGAAGAAACCATTTCCAGGGCCGCGCTTGATGACTATATAGCTCAGCAAATACGAGCTCATCAGGCGAGTGAAGCAGCTGGGCAAACTGTTAGAACTGGACGACCCTATCCGGGCTGGTATGACCAAATCAGTTACCCGCCGGGATATACGATCCCTAAATTCCACGTATATAAAGGGACAGGGAATCCGTATCAGCATATCGCTCAATTCAGGGCCTTATGCGGCAACACTGGAGGCGATGACAAATTGTTGCTTCGCCAATTCGTTGGCAGCTTAGCGGAAACAGCCTTTGAATGGTATTCGGAGCTACCTAATGACTCTGTCAAAACATTTGCGGAGATGGAGCTACTGTTCATGCAAAGATTCGCGAGTGCTAGTGAACGCACCCCGATAACAGCACTGATAAATGCCAGGATAAGGCCAGGCGAAACGTGGGTCCAATACGCAACACGATGGCGGAACCTATGGTCGAAATGCGAACAACGCATAGAAGAGGCACCTGCGGTAGGCATGTTCGTGGGCACTCTCGATCCGCAAGCGACCATCTCACAATTCATGATATTCTTCAGGCCGACCACCTTCCAAGCATTGATCGACAAATTAGCCCAGATGGACCAGACGGGCCATGGACCGTCTCCTCCAAAACCAGACTCTCGAAATGAGAAAGGAAAAGGGAGAGCGACTGTCGTTGCCAATGCTCAACAACATCCGAGCAACTCAAATCCGGTTGTTCGCCAAAATAACGCGCATCCACGCCCGTCCCTTGAGGAGAGACTAGGACGTCCTTACTCGTTTCTTCAAAATAAAACGAGAAGACTGTTTGAACTGGCAGTACGCAACAGACTCGTCAATCTGCCGAATCCAAAACGTCCGTTGCGACCAGGCGATCTCAATAATCCCGATTACTGCCCTTACCACCATACGGTAAGTCACCCAATCGAGGATTGTTTTGTCTTTAAGGGATGGATCTAGGATCACTACCTACAAGGCAAGTTTGCGTTGTCTGAAAACTGGAAGGTAAACCCACCACAACCGCACACTCCAAAGAAGACGGACACGATAGGGGCAGCTTGTTCTTTTGTCGAGAACGAAGATGATGGAGAAGACTCATCAAACGAGTCTGAAGACTACGTAGCGACTTGTCACGTGATCTCTCACTCATTGGCGGATGATGAAGAGGCTCCTTGCGCCGAGAAACCGGGGGCAGACCTTGAACCAGAAATTCCGCAGCCGTCAGACGAGTTGATCGATGCCTTCCTGAATGAGATTCGTCTGAAAGTTAAAGCCAATCAAGAGCGTGAGATGACTATACTGGAAGGGGCCAAACACCAACGACTGGACCAAAGAGTCGAGGCACTCCCGTCAAATCAAAAGCCATCCGCTGCGGATAGAAACAAATTCAAAACGAGGAAGAGGTTCGCCAAAGCCCTGTCAGCAGGAATGGTGCTACCACCCTCTGAAGAAAATACTCTCGGTGAAGTGGAGATGCATCCTAACTTCTGCTTATATCATCAGAAGATCATACATCCTACCGAAGATTGCGACTTCTTTAAGTGTTGGTGGCAAGGATATGTTGCTCAAAAGCAACTCTTCAACAGGACAAAATGTGAAGCTCGTAGACATCGGAAGAATGCGATAGATGAGCGCAAAAGAGCCGCTGACGACTGTCACAAAGCCGACTCCAAGGGATCGCAAATTATCACCTTTGGAAGCGACTCTGATGAAGAAGTTGCCCTCAACCCTCTCCTCAAGGAATCCATTTCAAAAATGAAAGAATTGAGGAGTTGCGAGAACATTCAGCCTTGCAATCGCCCGTTACTCGGGAAAAGTCTCGGCCCCGCAAACAAAGGATCGAGCAAAAAGGACAAAGGAAAGGGGAAGATGACCTTCGTCGCCAACACTCAACAACAGTCGAGTGGCCTTAGACTGGTTGTTCGTCGAAACAATATGCGTCCACGCGTATCCCTCGAGGAGAGGCTAAGACGTCCTTACTCATTTCCCCAAGATGAAACAAGGAGGCTATTCGAAGTGGCAGTGCATAACAGGCTTATCACTCTACCGGAGCCGAAACACCAACCACGACTGGATGATGTCAACAGTTCTAATTATTGCCCTTATCACCAAGTATTGGGCCATCCGATCGAAAACTGTTACGTCTTCAAGAACTGGGTTGAAGACCAATACCTACAGGGCAAGTTCGCGCTCTCCGAAAACTGGAAGGTGAGCCCACCACAACCGCACGCTCTGAGAAAGATGGATACACCGGGGGCATCATGCTCAGTCATAGAGGAAACCCCATAGACCAAAACGTCTTTAAACTAATGACGGGCCGCAACGTCCTTAACCTAACGACGGACCGAAACGTCCTTAAACTAATGACGGACCATAATGTCCTAAAACTTGCAAACGACCGAAACGTCTTTAAACTAATACCGCAGCATCCATAGGCTGACGAAATAAAAAAAAAAGAGAAGAAAAATAAAATATATAAAAACGGTATGTCCATAAGCAAAATAGGCGCGGATGAAAACCTGAAAGGGCTCCGTGAGTAAAAACAGCAGGGCTACCGGCGAGTGTTCGTGAAAACCCGAAAGGGCGCGAAATCGTAAATATATATATATATATATATATATATATATATATAAATTAAAAATTAAAAAAAGACGGTATGTCCATAAGCAAAATGGGCACGGATGAAAACCCAAAAGGGCTCCGTGAGTAAAAACAGCAGGACTACCGGCGAGTGTTTGTGAAAACCCGAAAGGGCGCAACCTCGTTAAAAGACTCTTATAGGGTCCTCTCGACCTTGGGAGGAGAAACCACCCTCGTGAGATCCTTACGACTCATAAGGGAGCAACACACTTAGGTATCCCCACGATTCCTAAGGAGAAAATACACTTGCGAGATCCTCACGACTCGTAAGGAGAACTCTCTTATGGGACCCCCACGGCTCATAAGATTTGAAAGTCTTAAGTTACAAAGACCTAAACCTGTGCTTAAGCAACCCCCACAACTTCCAATATTGCCCTACAAGTGATTCAATACCGACTCTTGTATACAATCCACTGGCGCGAATAAACATTTCCCTAACAAAGTCCCATCCGTGACTAGGGATATGTTTACACGGTGAACAACCCTTATAAGTCCTCTCGACTGATAAGGAGAAAACCCTTTTGTAAAATCCTTACGACTTACAGGAGGACATACACTTAGGAATCCTCACGATTCCTAAGGAGAAAATACACCTACGAGATCCTCACGACTCGCAGGGAGAAATACCTTTGTGAGACCCTTACGGCTCATGAGGTCAAAAGCCTTAGTCGACGGGATCCTAACCCTGTTTGCTAAGCCACCTTTGTTCGACATCTATAGAGGCAGATGATGATTCGCTCCTGGCAATATCCCAGTTGTAGCGATGCTGTTGCCTGAACCGGTATCAAATTCCAAGCCCTTTCGTGGCAAATGATGATTCGCTCATGGCAATATTCCAGTTGTAGCGATGCTGATGCTAGGATTGGCATCAAGATTCCAAGTTCTCCACTCGCGATAAAAATTTGCGAGCCACACATGCATACGAAATAGCCGAAATGATGGGGCAACTTGCAATAAAAAGCAGCAAGTAAAAATGTATGCACACGAAATAGCCGAAATGATTGGGCAACTCGCAATAAAAAGCAGCGAGAGAAAATAAAATAAATAGCCGAAATGATTGGGCACCGCGAAAAATAGCCGAAATGATTGGGCAATCGCGACCTTCGCGATATAAAAGCTGAAATGATAGAGCGTCGCGGAAATAAAATAATAATAATAAAAAAAATGAATGAAACTTAAGCCCTACGGGTTAGATCACATCGATTCCTGTATACACTCCAGGGGCACAAACAAAGAGGGAACATACCTTCTCAACAGGCTTCATCAGAAAGCGAAATCAAATATCGACGGTTCATAGACAACCTAGAGACAATCTCGACATTTGTCGCAATAGATGCGAATACAACGCCAACAAAAGGCCCCATGGTCAGCAAAGCGGAGTGACGGCAAAATCCCAACTCCACCTCAACATTCGTCTCGTTACAGCAGACACAATGTCAACAACGGCGTTCTTTCGCAGTCCAGCAGGATGCAAATGCAACGTCAACAAAAGACCACATCATCAAACAAATGGAGCCACGGCAAAATCCCTAGTTCCAAATCTCGACGGTTCACAAGCAACCTAGAGACAACTCGACGTCCGTCTCGATACAGCAGACGAGATGTCACCCCAACGTTCGTCTCAACACAGCAGACGCAACATTATCAAACAAATGGAGCCACGGCAAAATCCCTAGTTCCAAACCTCGACGGTTCACCAGCAACCTAGAGACAACTACGACGTTCGTCTCGATACAGCAGACGAGATGTCACTCCAGCATTCTTCCTCCAGCAGGGTTCAGACGCGACAATCAAACGAATGGAGCCACGGCAAAATCCCTAGTTCCCATCGCGACATTCGTCTCGATACAGCAGACGCTATGCCAGCAAACGAAGCAAATGCCAAATTCCTAGCTTCAGGGTCTTGACGGCAACTCACATAAAACCTGAAAGACTATCGGAGATCATCCCACACCAGCGCAGAGTGGATATGACTCATCGGGGCTCGCCAAAATGAGCCTAACCTCAAGTAAAAAGCGGCATGGCAAAATTCCTAACGCTTGCTCTTCCGACGATCAAACTGCCAAGGAGGATTGCTTGAAGACGTCTTGTCCAGCCCCCGAAGGGATCAGAGACACGGCAGTCGCAGGGCTACTCGAACAGCACGATTGCCTATCGAGGAATATATTAGCTGATGCGACGGTACGACGGCCAAAACCCTAAGTACCACAGACCCTAATGGACTTCTGTCGTAAAGAGCAGAGGTTAACTGTGACGTTAGGATATTCTTGCGAGATATGCTCGGTCCATTTCGAATCGTGAGGAAATTGATATCTTTGCGAGAACTTCTCGATTCGTCTCGACTCGTGAGATAAAGCCTTAGGCAGTTGGATTAAAAAACCTGTTTCCTAAGCACTGGGACCCTGCAAGTCGGCCCAAAACGGTCTCTTGCATATTATCCACGGGTCACACTCTCCAAATTCGAATCTCGACAAGGAGGGAAACAACCACTTACGAGTCCTCTCGACTTATAAGCGGGAAAATTCTCTTGTGAGATCCTTACGACTTTCAAGAGAAAACACACTTAGGAGTCCTCACGACCCCTAAGGAGAAAATACACCTGCGGGATCCTCTCGACTCGTAGGGAGAAAAGTCTTTATGAGACCCTCACGGCTCATAAAGTTGAAAACTCTAAGGTGGCAGATCCTAACCCTGTCTCCTAAGCCATCACCACCCTGCAAAGAGGTCAAGATGGACCATTTATGAGCCACACTTGCCAAAGCTACATGCCACTGAAATGGAGAAGCTACTCATGAGCATATAAACTACTTCACGCCAGAGTAAGACATAAAAAATGGAAGGATGCGGCTCATGGGGATGAGAGTTTGGAACTATATCTCTTAAGAGTCGAGATTTGAGTCAATGATAAATGACGACGCTTGTGTCCGCTCGTTATCTTCTCAGATCAAGATTCTGAAAGTAATATACCAACCCGAAATTGGTCATACGCTATGCATTACTTTGCACTACTTCACCCACGTATATACTTACGTGGGAAAAGTAGTAGGGGGCATTTGTTCCCGCCGAAAATTTCTGCGCAGAAGAGTCCAAGGTATCAAATGGAAGCGATACGCTTAAGGAAATGCGAACCAATATCTTCCGGCCTATATTTTGATAAGTTCCTGAAGGAGGAACTATTAAATTCTGATGGTATTGGAAGCATCTCGAAAAACCCTTCGATTTGATATATTATGGGCCTCATAATTCATCCGGGATCAAAAATTATGAGGCATCACGTGTCCACACGTGATGGACCTTTAAGAACCCGCTGGAGAAGTTAAAAGATATAATAAAAACTCAGAAAAGACCCCAATGGGGAATCACGTGCTCACACGTGACCATGGGTCACGTGCAGACACGTGATGGGCTTTTAAAGCCTCTAAAATAATGAATAGAATTTAATTCTAAAAGTCAGAAAATACCTCAACGAGATATCACGTGCGTACACGTGACCAATGGTCACGTGTTGACACGTGATGGTTAAAACAACAACATAAACAAGCGGCTGTTAAAGGAACCAATTTTGGGGTCACGTGCTCACACGTGACCAACGGTCACGTGCCATCACGTGACAGGCTTTGAAAGCCTTACAGTTTAATAGAATTAAAATTCTAAATTTCTCTAAAATCTTTCGAAATAGAATTAAAATTCTAAATTTCTCTAAATCTTTCCAAATGGAAAAGGATTATGGGGACCGTTGGATTAAAAATCCAATGGTGATTAAGAACCACCAATTTATGGAAAAATCTTAAATAAGGAACGATCTCCCCAAATCTCACCAAAATAACAAACAGAATATCTTTTGGATTTAAAATCCAACGATGAATAAAATTCACTGAATGATCTAAAGGCTTATATTAAATACGAAAACAAATCAAATCTTTCATTTAGAGATTTGCTGAACAAATTGATTTTTTTCCTTCTCCTATAAATAGGAGCCAAGAAAAGAAGAGAAGGGACTTTTGGGGGAGAGAAAAACAGAGAGAGGAGAATTTAATTCTCAAGAGGGAAGAAAAGAAAGGAGAATTTAATTCTCAACAAAGAAAACCCTATGTGAGAAAAGGGAAAAAGATCAACTTCAAAACGAGAATTTAATTCTCAAAATTTAAGAGTTTAACTCTTCTGCAAATAAAGAACTTAGTTCTTCTTCTGGTTAAAGATCTGTACAGAGCACATCTCCCCATAGGATGAGAATTTAATTCTCATCGGGTCTAGATCCTGCCATGCAGATCCTAAACTTAGAAGGGGAATTGAATTTTAAGAATTTAATTCTCCTAAACTCACAGGAATTTAATTCCTCCTAAAATGAAACTGTGGTTTAACCCTAATAAAGAATTTAATTCTTTTACATATCTGGGAATTTAATTCCTTTAAAAAGAAATTAGGGTTTTACCCTAAATAAGAATTTAATTCTTTCACAATAGGAATTTAATTCCTCCAAAACAAAATTAGGGTTTAACCCTACAGAGAATTTAATTCTTAAAATAAAGAGACTTGAAAGATCTCCATGCACATAAAGAATATTGGTCACGTGATGACACGTGACCCCAATCCGCAGTGATTAGAAAAGAAGGAATAAAACCAGGGTCACGTGCCCCCACGAAACCCCTAAAAAGATCCCCAAAAATAAAAAGGAAGAAGCTTTGAGGCAATGCCTCACGTGCTCCCACGTGACTCCCAAAACGCAGAAAGAAAAAGCAAAGGAAATGAAAGGTTTGGGCGCTCTCACGTGTTATCACGTGACCCCTCAGCAAATGCTTTAACAATTGGCGCACAGATCCCCATCACGTGCCAATACGTGATGCTCTAAAATAATAATGAAAGTGTTTAACACTTAATGGCAGAACGAAGAAAGGAGTTTCGGCCCAATCTCAGGCACCTCACGTGACCCCACGTGACCCCACGTGACCATCCCTTTTTAGTGTTTAACATTATTTTTAAAGCGCATCACATGGGAATACGTGATCGTCAAATACCTTCTAGTGTTAACACTATTTCAAAACCAACCTAGCCCAAAATGGCTAAGTTTTTCCAGAGGCAGGATTCCCCTTTGATTGAACTCCAAATATACCCTTGTTTTCCATACTTGATCATTTCACATGACATTCAAAGTAAACTCCTGAGCCATGATGAATGGTCAGTGCCTAATAAAAGCCAAAATGTTGTCAGAGCCCCCAAACCTCTGTTTAGCACTGCTGCATGATGAGGAGTTGAACCCAGACAAATTTCAAACATAATTGGACTTAGCCCAAACTGGCTATAAGTCCTCAAATCATCTTGAACTGAGCATATCTGCTCTCCCAACCAACTTTGGTTCAAGGGTACATCTCTGAACTCCTCTGATATATGTCGTTGTAATCCTTCAACGTCGTCAGAGAGGTGACGGGTCCCGACGGCCATACATTCAATGGACCACTACGTCCTTAAACTGGTATTAGACCACCACGTCCCTAAACTGGCATTGGACCACCATGTCCCTAAACTGGAACAATAGAGCCCAAACGCTCTTTTTTCGGATCTAAACGATCCCGTTAAGTTGATCTTAGTCTCAAATTGGACCAACGTATCCTTAACAAACGTTTAAGTTGATCTTAGCCTCAAATATGGCTAACGTGTCCTTAAATCAAACCTTTAAACAGACTTTAGTCCTAAATTGGACTATAGATCTCTCAACCAACTTTGGTTCAAGGGTACATCTCTGAACTTCTCTGATATTTGTCGTTGTAATCCTTCAACGTCGTCAGAGGAGGTGACGGGTCCCGACAACCACACATTAATACGGACTGTGGGGTCCTTAAACTCATGGACTTATGCGTCCTTAAACCAACATCCGTCCCCAAAATGGGAATGTTGGACCACCATGTCCCTAAACTGGCAATGGACCACCATGTCCCTAAACTGGCAATGGACCATTATGTCCCTAAACTGGAACAATAGAGCCCAAATGCTCTTTTGTCGGATCTAAACGACCCCGTTAAGTTGATCTTAGTCTCAAATCAGACTAACGTATCCTTAACAAACGTTTAAGTTGATCTTAGCCTCAAATATGGCTAACGCATCCTTAAACCAAAACCTTCAAACAAACTTTAGTCTCAAATTGGACTATAGATCTCCCAACCAACTTTGGCTCAAGGGTACATCTCTGAACTCCTCTGACATCTGTCGTTGTAATCCTTCAACGTCGTCAGAGAGGTGATGGGTCCCGACGGCCATACATTCAATGGACCACTATGTCCCTAAACTGGAACAATAGAACCCAAATGCTCTTTTGTCGGATCTAAACGATCCCGTTAAGTTGATCTTAGTCTCAAATTAGACTAACGTATCATTAACAAACGTTTGAGTTGATCTTAGCCTCAAATATGGCTAACGTATCCTCAAACCAAAACCCCAAACCCAAATCTAAGAAAATGCGGATTTGAACTAATCCACGTCCTACGGGCGATGAAATAAATTAGTCTCCGTATACAATCCACGGGCAACCACAAACAAAACAAACACCCACGACACGAAGTGACCATCTGGAGAAGGAGAAAGTTGTTACCGTGATGCGGTAGCGTAATTAACTGCAGGGGCTTGCGCCTGCAGGGAAGAGCGTCCCCACAATCAAAAACCCCTCGAGCGAGGGGGAATCTGACGAAGTCTGCTACATCGGCCGCATCTGTTTAAACCTTCGATATACGGTGTCATAAATCAACTTTGCATCTTCGGAGAGATGAACGGATAGCACCAATTAGCATCTGTCCCGAATCTCAGGCAAGACGCCCAAGTCTTGCGCCGTCTTTCGGAGGGGAACAATGCTCTAGAGCAAAGAGAGAGAGAGAGAGAGAAAATCAAGAGAGGAAAAAAATGAGAGCTATCTCATTCAAGCATAACATGTAATAGTTTTAACAAAACCAATTTTTAATTTTAAAAATGCAATCATGCTTGAATAGTATAGGCAAATGAATTAAAAATTTATTTGCCCCACTCCTCTCACCATTCCTCACCTCTATTTACCTTTACACCTCATTTCTACTTTTAAGTAAAATAGAAATACATGATGAGATGTTCTCTTTCTAGAATGCATACTTGTATAAATAAAAAAATACATCTCCGTTTATACATACCCATATTTGTATCAAAATATGAATACCCAAAGAGATAGAATAATACAATGAACATAATACTAGAATATATATATATATATATATATATATATATCGAAATATATATGTAAATTATTAAATCAATACTTGATTTAATAATCTAGCTTAATCCTAAGTATTATCAACTGTCCGATCAAAAGTTCGCGTACCTAATACACGTATTTAATCAGAACTCTGCACGTATCAAAATACGTCCACTACACCATTTCGCCTGAACCAGGAAAACCCTCTGTGTGGGACTTTGAAGACTCGACAGTACGCTGGCAGTGAGTTATTGGATAAATCCATAAACATAAGCACATCAGTGGCACTAGCTGTACGTAACGGCTACCCAGGTATCTGTCGAAAGGAAGGTCGGTGAGCAAACTCATCTGAACCCCTACTGAGTATATCTGTGACAATCTCCGTACAGTCCGGTCTCTTCGTCTAAGAGTATCGCATACCGAGTCTAGGGGGTGGTATACGTCAGACCCTAATAACCCGATAATTCGTGCCGATATGGCTCTGGACCAATCCGAGAAACTACCGATCTAACTATCAGTAAATCTTATCTGCCTTGGCCAAGGTCTTATGGTTCCGGCCAACCGAACACAGTGCGGCATCGACTCCCTAAACCGGGAGAGACGAATCCCTAACAATCGCTCACTGCCTCCATGTGGCTCGGGACTATACCTAACTAAGACCTGCTTGCACGACTCAGTAGAGCCGTGGTAGGTTAGTAATCTAAGTACAGTGGGAACTCACATAAGACAAATGACGATCTCAGGTCTAAAAACTAACATGTACTCATGTCACCTGAGAACTGCTATCCGACGATAGGTATAATACCATCTAGAAGTTCTCGGCGAGTTTGTCCAGTGTACTCACCCGTAATGAGCACATGTATATGATCTCAGGTGCCAAACACCAATGGCTGTGGGAACAACCATCGCCCCTCGTTGGGGTCTAGATACGTATACACCAGTCTACTCCGAAATATCGATACCCGGTTCCGATACTCCCACGAGTAGGGACATTTAAGGATGTGCTTATGAACTACACAGTCCCATATGTATGATCGCCATCATAACGGTGGTAGTCAAGCCATAATATTATGGGCTTTGTCAACATATATTAGCGATACGCAATAACAAGTAAAACATATACACATGTTAAGATAAAGACAAACCAAATAGCATATTATCATATTGAGCAAAATTGTTATGTACATACATATGTTCAAGCATCCATTATATATTTTACAATAATGGCCTCTAGGGTATACATATCGAACAATCTCCTACTTGCACTAAGATCAGTAATTGGCATATCGAGTACCCAACGTCTGCACTAGGGTCAGTTGTTGGCGTATCGCATACCCAACATCTCAAATAGTCACCCGAACTGTGCTTGGGGGAAGGCCTTTATGAATGCATCCGCCGTGTTCTCTTTTGTATCTACTCTCCGAATCTTGATCTCCAGACGATCTACGATCTCTTTGATCAGGTGATGCTACCTCAAAACGTGTCTGTATTTCTGATGGGACCGTGGTTTCTTCTCTAAAACTATAGCCCCATTGTTATCGCAATACAAAGGTATTGGATTAACAATAGACGGTACCACCTTAAGTTCAATAATGAACGACATCGTTGGCAGTAATGTATTCAGCCTTTATCATCGAGTCTATGACGGTGTCCTGTTTGTGGCTCTTCCAATAGACCGCTCCTCCATTGAGGGTAAACATATAACCCGAGATAGATTTGTTTTCATCTTTATCACTTTGGAAGCTAGGGTCGGTAAAAGACTCCACCTGGAGGTCTCCATTACCGTACACCAAGAACAACTCCTTAGTCCTTCTCAGGTACTGAAGAATGTTCTTCACTGCTGTCCAGTGGTTCTTCCCTGGATTTGACTGATACCATCTTACCACGCTAAGTGCGTAAGCTGCATTTGGTTTGATACATAATATCGCATACGTTATAGATCTTACCGCCAAAACGTATGGTATAATGCTCATGCGAGCCCTCTCTTCATCGGTCTTGGGAGACATCTCTTTGAAGAGGGTGATTCCGTGCAAAGCGGGTATATTACCACATTTGGAATCTTCTATAATAAACCTCTTTAGTTTGGCGTCTATGTACCTGGACTGTGAAAGTCCCAACATTCTCTTGGATCTATCTCTATAGATCTTTATCCGCGGAATGTAAGAGCCATCACTCAGGTCTTTCATGGAGAACTTTTGTGACAAGAACGGTTTGACCGATTGAAGTATAGGAATATCATTTCTTATCAGGAGAATGCCATCGACGTACAAAAAGAGAAATACGATGGCTCTCCCTACAATTTTCTTGACCGTTTTATCAAAACAGATGTTTCAGCTCCGTGATGCCTGCTTTAATTCATAAATGGATTTAAATAACATGCACACCTTCCCGCTGCTCCCACTGTCTTTGAATCCCTCCGGCTGATCCAAATAAACGCACTCTTCTAAACTTCCATTTAGAATATCCGTTTTTACGTCCATCTACTAGATATCATAGTCATGGAAGGGAGCAATGGCAAGTAGCATCCAAATGGATTTGAGCATAACCACTGAAGAAAAGGTTTCATCATAGTCCACACCCGGTCTCTGACGAAAACCTTTCACAACAAGTCTAGCTTTATAAGTTTCCGCCTGTCCGACTACACCAATCTTTTTTTTGAAGATCTACTTGCATCCAACGGGTTTTACCCTAGGAGAAGCAACATCCAAAGTGTTGGTGTACATGAAATCCATTTCGGATCGCATAGCATCCAGCCATTTCTCAGAGTCTCTACTGGTAATGGTCTGCTCAAAACTAATAGGATCATCTTCTTCTAAGATGCAATCCTCTTGATCCTCGTCAATGAGAAAACCGTAGTATCTCTCGGGTGGATGAGAAATCCTACTAGATTTGCGGAGTGGTTGAGGTTCGTCTAGGATTATTGAATCTTCAGTTTCCACAAAATCTTCAGTTTCAATTTGTGGTTGCGAAATTTCTTCCAGTTCTGCTATGCTCCCACTTATTTTTTTTGCAAGAAATTTTCATTCTAAAAAGGTGGCCTGCTGAGCAACAAACATCTTCTGTTCCTCGGTGTGGTAGAATGGATATCCATAACCATTTTTTGGATATTCCACAAACTTACACAAAACCGATTGTGCCTCAAGTTTGTCCGCATTATACTTTTTAACATAAGCCGGATAACCCCATATTTTAAATTGTTATATGGTTTCTTACCATTTCATATTTCAAATGGTGTCTTAGGCACGGATTTAGATGAATCATCATTCAATAGGAATGCCACTGTTTGAAGCGTATATCTCCAGAATGAAAGAGGCAACTCAACATTACTCATCATAGAGCGAACCATATCCAATAGGGTGTGATTCATCCGCTCCGATATACCATTATGTTGTGGAGTAAATTGAGAGAGAATATCATTCTCTTTTAAATAGTTGAGTCTGAAGAACAAAATCTTCCCGATGAGAATTAAATTCTCAATTTATGAGAGATTTATCTTGCAGATCTCAGATCCAGAGAAAGAACTAAATTCTTTATAAAGGGTTAAACCCTTGTATTCATATACGACAGGTAAATGAGATATTTTGATCTCTTTTTTTTTCTTTACGTAGGATTTGAGGGTAGCAAGAATGAGCTTTTTCTTTAGCAAGAGAATTAAATTCTCAGTTGTAGGTTTTTTTTATCACCTTATGGGGTTGATTCGCCTCCTGAAACTTGAAGTCTCGAGTCCTTTATATAGATGAGGAAAATTTGTTGGTTAGTTTAAGAAAATCTTTCACTGAGAGATATCTATTGATTTAATTGATCTCAAAGATCATTCGGGGAATTTTGTCCACCGTTGAATTTTTGATCCCGTGGCTTTCTGTTTAACAGAATATATTTTCTATTAGTTTTAATATGATCAGAAAAATATTTTCCTAACAAAGGGTCTTTTGATTTGATCGGCGACATTATAATCACCGTTGGATTTTAAATCTAAAGGTTCTATGTTTAACAGAGAAAATCTTTCTAGGTTTAGAAAGATCAGGCGAAGATATTTCCCAAGTAGAAATTAATTCTATATATAATTCAATTCTATCTGAAGCTGCCGCTTCAAACAGATGCGCTCACATGGGTTTCACATGAGGGTTATCATATATAAATGATAGCAGCGCTCATGTGCATTGCACCTGAGCACTTACGTGTTTAACACGTGGGACCCCGTTTGGGTTGTGATTTATTTGTATTCAACGTTTACATGCTTTACATGTGAGCCCTCACATGCTTAACATGAAAGACTTATATCCCAAGGTTTTAAACCTTACTGAAGTCAAAGGTCACATGCTTTGCATATGAGCCTTCACGTGCTTTGCACATGGGAGGCTATAGAATTTAATCCTCCTTGATGCTGGCGATCATATGTTTTGCATATGAACCCTCACGTGCTTTGCACATGGAAGGGTTTCGCTTCCTCTTCTCGTTCTTTTTTTTAATAAGGAAACAAACCCTTTATGCGGGACTCTAAAGACTCGGCAATACGCTATCTGTGAGTTACTGGATAAATCCATAACCACAAGCACGTCAGTGACACTAGTTATACGTAACGGCTACCCAGATATCTGTCGAAAGGAAGGCCGACGAGTAAAATTATCCGAACCCCTACTGAGCCTATCTGTGACAATCTTCGTACAGTCTGGTCTCTTCATCTAAGAGTATCATATACCGTGTTTAGAGGATGGTATACGTCAGACCTTAATAACCAGATAATTCGTGCCAATGTAGCTCAGGACCAATCCGAGAAACTACTGATCTAACTATTAGTAAATCTCATCAACCTTGGCTAAAGTCTTATGGTGCTAGCCAATCGAACACAATGCGATATCGACTCCCTATACCGGGAGAGACGAATCCCTAACAATCGCTCACTGCCTCCATATGGCTCGGGACTGTACCCAACTAAGACTTTTTCAACTAGTAGAACGCACTAGGAAAGACCTGTTTGCACGACTCAGTAGAGCTGTGGTAGGGTAGTAATCTAAGTACAGTGGGAACTCACACTAGACAAATGACAATCTCAGGTCTAAAAACTAACCTGAACGCATGTCACCTGAAAACTGCTATCTGACGATAAGTATAGTATCATCTAGAAGTTATCGGCGAGTCCGTCCAGTGTACTCACTCCTAGTGAGCACCTGTATATGATCTTAGGTGCCAAACACCAATGGCTGTAGGAACAATCACCGCCCCTCGTCGGGGTCTAGATACGTATACACCAGTCTACTCCGGAATATCGATACCCAGTTTTGATACTCCCATAACTAGGGACATTTAAGGATGTTCTGATGGACTACCCAGCCTCCACATGTATGATCGCCATTATAACGGTGGTAGTCAAGCAATAATCCTACGGGCTTTATCAATATATATTAGCGATATGTAATAACAAGTAAAACATATACACATGTTAAGATAAAGACAAACCAAATAGTTTATTATCATATCAAGCAAGATTGTCATGTACATACATATGTTCAAGCATCTACTATATATATATACAATAATAGTCTCTATGGCATACATATCCAACAATCTCCCATTTGCACTAAGGCCAGTTATTGGCTTATCGAGTATCCAATATTTGCACTATGGTCAGTTGTTGGCGTATCGCATACCTAACAATTTTACCCCAAAAATCTAGTATTTCTAAATTTCACCCCCAAAACTATTAAGTTGTCCAAATTTCACCTCGAAAATCTATAATTTCCAAATTTCACCTTCAAAACTATTAAGTTATACAAATTTCATCTGCAAAATCTATTATTTCCAATTTTCATCTCAGAACCATTAAATTGTCCAAATTTCACCCTAAATGATTATCTTCTTCTTTCTTATGTTAAATAAAGACTAGGGTTTTAGATTTCTCACAATTTCAAAATTAAGAATTCTCTTGAGAACGAAATTTAGGACATTTCGCCTTCATCCAATATTTGTCATTTTAATAGATAAAATCATGCTTCTTTATGACTTTTCCATAACAATTACAACAAGTTGAAGCTACAATATGAGTTAGAGATACTCCTATACAAGTGGTGGTTTAATTCAAGTACTTTGCGATTAGGGTATCATAAGCCGAGCTTAATGATCTTGAAAAAATAGTTGACTGCAAAATAGAGAAAATTAAGAAACTCTCTGCAAAAATTAAGTTTTGATTATCGATAACTTAATGTTTTTGGAATGCAATTTGGACAACTTAATGGTTTTAGAAGTGAAATTTGGAAATACTAAATTTTAGGGGTGAAATTTGAGCAACTTTATAGTTTTGGGGTGAAATTTGGAAATACTAGATTTTGGTTTGAAAAATTCAATACTTTTTTGTAGTGAAATTTGAAAATGTTAGATTTTGGGGGTGAAATTTGGATATATTGAAATTTTAGGGGTGAGATATAAAAAAATCCAAAAAAATGATCTTCTCTCTGTCACGTCCCGCGTCCCAAAATACGGGATACGAGGGATGACTAGGCCAGCCATGCTTCTACGGTCAGGGAACAATCCCGCCGTAGTCACACTTCGGCTTCCAACATTACATGGTAGTCAGTAAACGGTACTTGAGTAAAGGAAAATCACAGTTCACAACTTTATTACATTGCAATTCAAAAGAGTTCGAGGTACATTTATTTCACAGAATAAACAACTAACCAAATAAACAAGTGCTGAGATAAAAAAAATAGCGCCGGCGATGCAGTCTATATCTCCGCGATCTCGAACGATAAGTCCTGCTCCTGGGCTGGATCCACTTCGTCCTCTGAGCATGCACACTCAGGTCGTCAGGACGACACATATAGCAATAAATATATATAATGGACATGCAGTATTATTAAACATGAGGAGTACAATGAATTGCAGAACATGTGTATAATAAATATCAACTGAATGTGAATAGTGCAATATGAGTATCATGTCAGTGAATTAGGCAATGCACATGTCACTACTTATCGGTCACTAAGTCAATGAAATCAATTGGTGGAGAGGATACTCGTGTTTAATAAGGGTCTCGTGCATGCCCGAGACTACGGTCCACTGTGTCCGGGACATAACCCTGTCAGCCGTGCCGCTAGGCCCACGACCTAAAGTATGTATGTATGTATGTATGTATATGTATATGTGTGTATGTGTGTGTGTAGATATATATATATCACTGATAGCGAATGATCATCCTCTAAATCACTGTACCTCGCTAAATACGAGTTCAATTCCACCTTGATTTCCCCATTCCCCAGGTTATAGTATACATTCATGTATTAGATAGGTTGTGAACAAATACGTATCGCTGTCACTTTCAATCACTTTTCCACTTGTCACTATCACTGTCGTATTTGCCACAACGCAATCACTAACACTACTATATCGACAATGCAATTCAGTCGCTAGGTTTCAATATGAATGATCACTAAGTAGCAGCTATAAAGCAAGCAAGAAAATATGTAGAAACGCACTGAACATGTATTCACTATTTCAATGATGACCAATGCCATATAACTTGTAAAATTTACGGTAAATCATACGCATAGAATAGACCAAAATAATATAAAGCTATATGAAGCACACTTGATTATCTAAACAGTAAAATTTATTTCAGGTCAATCGGGGTTCAGCTTTGGGAATTATGATCATTTTAAGGCAGCGATCCATTTCTAGAATTCCAGTTTCAGAACTGAAAGCCCAACTTCGCGCGCATTTTATCAGTAATTATGTTCAGGTATTTCCCTAGTTGAATAAAATCTAGTTATGCCAGTTAAGTTTCCAACGCACCAAACAGATTATCAATCGCACCTCTACATCAGAAGTTATGTTTGGATTAACGTGACAATGTAATGAACATTTCTGCAGAAATTGCAGAACACAATGACATTCTAAAATACAATTTAAATATTAAAAGACCGTAAAAATGCATGGGACCAATTTCAGGTGTTAGCTAATTAAGTAATCTACGCGACCATATGGGGATCCACGCATTTTTAGTTTTATGCAGGTATGTTCGGGTGCTTAAATTCAGGTTTCCTCCGTAGAATGCTGCCCCGGACTGCAGTCCATAGTTGCATCCCCGATCAAATCTCGTTGCCGTAATCTATCGATATCGAAACATAAACTAAATGGGGTTCTATATTATCGAGTCGGCTTCGATATGAGCCGTAGAACGTTATGTTCCAACCAGTATTTAATTTTACAATGATTTTAGTGGGTTAACCTGCGCGGTAAACTTCAGTTTTAGCGTCGTCTTTAGGGGCGATGCTACAGATGAATTTAACGTAAATCCTTACACTACGATCATCAATCAGTAGGAGTTTGCCGATCATAAATTTCGGTAATTTAAGATAGGGTTTTCCCTCAAGTATCACGTCGAACACATAGGTTACGTACGATTATAAGTTAAAACATCGGTGTCGGTTAATTGATCAAGCTAGTTGTTATTCGGTGAAAATGTAAAAGGTGTTGTTACGGGTCAGTAAATTCCTAGTCGGGTTCCATTCAATATAATCAACTAAGAGGGTTCGCTAAAATAATTGAATTACGTTTTTTCTCGATGTATACGTGCGTGTGTGTGTATGTCAACTACTTTGCTTACACCCACACACCTCATACATTTTCCTACCAATTAAGTTACTACACTCTGTTTATTAAACTAGGTATGCACATAGCATGAATTAAACAAGTGAAGGAGGTTCACTTGCCTAATACGACGGCAGAACGACGGCGATCGCACGGACACGAACACGGCACGATCATGACAAGGGCATGGCCACAAGCACAGCACTTCACGGCTGCGACAGCGATCAACTGGCTCTGCCACGGGCTCTGGAGAAGAGGGTGGTGGGCTCTGGCTCTGGGGAAGGTCGACGGCGAGGTAGGCAGCCGGAGGTGTTCATCGTGGCGACCGCAGTGGGTTCGGGCGTTGGTTGGAGGCAGTGGGTGCAGGGGAGCTCGAGGGTTGCAAGGGATCGATGCAGTGGGCTCTGGCTCTGGCAAGGTCGGCTAAGGTGGTTGCAGCGAGGGGCGGCGGAGTGTCGGGGGAGGTGCTGGTGTCGAGGCGGTGATGTGAGGTGGGGGTTCGGTTTGGAGGAGAACGAGAGAGGGAGAGAGCGTGAGAGTGTGAAAACAGAGGAAGAATGAGAGAGAGAGAGAGAGAGGGTGAAGTAGAGAGAGTGACGAGGGATTCGTGATCGTTGGGGACGTGCGGGTTGTGGGGAGATGGGCGCGGCCATCGCGGCGAGTGCGAGGAGCGGGGAGTCGTGGGGGCGCCGTTGGGGACTTGAAGCTGTTGGGGAATGAGCGGGTCAAGTGGAGGCTGGCGTGAGAAAGTTGCGAGCGGGCGTGGGTGCGGTCGCCGCGGGAGCGTTGGAGGTGACGCGAGGGAGAAAGGCGGGAAAACGAAGACGACGGGGAGAAGAGGGAAAGCGGGTCGGGTTGGGCCGGCATGGGTCGGGTCGGGTAGGATTTAGGGTTTGGGTTTGGGAATTTAGTTTAGGTTTGAGTTTAGGAAATTAAGATAAAGAAAATTATATAAAATTCATAAAAAAATAGGAAAAATCTGGAAAAATATACGAAAAATATAAACGGGGACTGGGGAATTACACTCTCTCTACCCAAGACCTAATTTATTTTAAATTTTTGATGGTGATGACGGTGAGAATTGAGAGGACGAAGAAGAAGATGGTAATGGTGGTGGTTGGTGATGGGTATTTGGATGAAGTAGATGGCTGTGGTGGGTGGAATTTTAAGAAGGAAGGTTGTGTCGATGGTGAGGATTTAGAGAATGAAAATGATTGTGGTTGGTGGTGAGCATTTGGAAGAAGGTGGAGATGGTGGTGGTGGTGGTGGTGGTTAATGGTGGGGAATCGGAAGAAGACGGTGATGGTGATTTAAAGAAAGAGGAAGAAAGCGGTGGTGGTTAATGGTTGGGAATCGGAAGAAGACGGTGATGGTGATTTAAAGAAAGTGGTGGTGGTGGGATTTGGAGAACGAAGATATGATGGTTATGGTAGGTATTTGAAGAAAAAAAGTTATTGTGCGGATTTGTAGAAGGAAGGTGGTGGTGGTTATTTAGAGGATGAAGACATCGGTGATGGTGGCGGCGGCGGCGGCGGTGCATATTTAAAGGAAGAAGGTAGTGGTGGGGATTCAAAGGAGGAGGATGGTGGTGGTGGGGATTTGGAGGGAGAGAAAGAAGATGAGATTTGAAGAAGGAAGGCGGCAGCGGCGGTGAGAATTTGGGAATGTTGGTCGTGGGATAAAAGGGGAGGAAGAAGATAATGATGGTTGTGGTGGAGGGCATTTTGGGGATTTTTTAACAGTGTTGCTGTGGCACCATTAAATAATATGGTTATCTGCTCATTTAAAAGTAGATAGAGTATTTTGAGATTTAAGCAAATTTAGATGCAGTTTGGTGAAATTAACCCTTAAAAAAACTAAAAAATTTAATGTGACAAACTCCAGCCCAGCTTCACCAAAGACTCTTCGACCTCGAACCCCCGATTTTCAGAAATGCCGTGTAGGAAACCAAGACTTCGAAGCCATGAACTTTGCTGACAAAACAAACACAAAGGTTTGAACTCTGGGCTAAGATTAGGTGTCGGAACTCCTTATTTTGCAAACTCCAATCAATGTCGTATAATTAATGACCACCGGCGGTGAGCCAGGAGGAGGAGTAGACATCTGGCTTTGGCTTCTCACCGCTTATTTGATAAGGCTTGCTTTCACCAAATGGTACTGACTTTACTTGTAGGAGAAGTAAGCATTGCCGATTGAACAGGCCCAGTGGATCAAATCAGATTAGTTGGGCTGATGCCGTTGCTACCTCAATTTATTGCGAGAAGGATTCAACCCTATCCACGTCCCCCTCAAAATGGCACGACCGAAATTTCTCCCAGATCCAGGCCCAAAACAACCCACCACGCCATTATAATCCCCTCTTCTTCTTCCTCAACTCACTCTCTCCTCAAATCTAAGATACCTAACCCAAAGCCCAAACCCTAGCGAAAAAAACCAACGATGCCTTTCTGGAACCGAGGAGGCGGAGGAGGAGGGGCCCACGACGAGCCGGACGACTTCGACGAATACGACCCCACGCCCTACGGCGGCGGCTACGACCTCCACCTCACCTTCGGCCGCCCCCTCCCGCCCTCCGACGAGATCTGCTACCCTCTCTCCACCGCCTCCTCCGCCTCCATCGACTACGACCGCCCCACCTACTCCTCCGGATCCAAACCGTCCGCTTATGAATCCGAACCCGCATCCGATTACGGATCTGGCTATTCCGGCGGAGGGAGCGAGTATGGATCCGGGTATTCGAAGCCCAAGCCAAAACCGCAGTACGGCGGCGGCGATGGCGGCGATGGAGAGAGCGAGTATGGATCTGGGTACGAGAAGCCCAAGCCTGCGTATGAGACTGGGTATGGATCTGGGTACGAGAAGCCGAAACCCGAGTATGGGTATGGCGAAGGAGGGAGTGAGTATGGATCTGGGTATGAGAAACCGAAGCCGAGTCATGGGTATGGTGGTGGTGAGAGTGAGTATGGATCTGGGTATGAGAAGCCGAAGCCGAGTTATGGGTATGGAGGCGGAAATGAGGGGAGTGAGTATGGATCCGGGTATGAGAAGCCGAAGCCGTCGAGTTATGGGTATGGAGGTGGAAGTCAGGAGAGTGAGTATGGATCCGGGTATGAGAAACCGAAGCGGTCGAGTTATGGGTATGGAGGTGGAAATGAGGAGAGTGAGTATGGATTCGGGTATGAGAAGCCGAAGCCGAGCTATGGATATGGAGGTGGGAATGAGGAGAGTGAATATGGATCCGGGTACGCAAAGACGAAGCCGGAGTATGGATATGGAGGTGGGCAGAGTGAGTATAGGAAGACCAGCTACGGGGAGGAAGATGTGGGTGGGAGGTACAAGAAGACTGAGGAGTCTGGGTATGGTGGAGGGAGGAGCAATTACGAGAGGCCAAGCTATGGAGGTGGAGATGAAGAGGAGAGTGGGAGGTATAAGAAGACGAGCAGCTATGGTCAGGATGAGGGAGAAGGATATAGTCGCCCCAAATACGTGAGATTTATCCTCCTCGATTTACATTTATCTTTTTCTCCAGAGGAATATTTCGATAGATAACGCTGATTTTTGTTGGTGTATCGATGCCTATATTAAAGAATACGCTGCATTAAATAACGTTAGAAACTAATCAAAGGAGTTAGTTTCGTATATGAACCTGTAAAACTTGTTGTGAGGATGTATTACGATACATTAGTATCAAGAAACTTAACTAAATATTGATAGTAAAAACTTGGACTTGATAGTAAATTATATATAATACTATAGATTCCGAATTCTAAATGCGTTGGGAACCATCAATATTAGTGGTTCTCATAACTGAACACCATCCTCAAACTCACAGTGGATCATATTTGCATCAAGAGTTTATATAAAAATAGTGAAGAATGAAGATGGAACGTCTTTATACTGCATAATCTCAGATGCACAACAAGACAATCTATTATTGCAACTATTTGCATGGATTTAGGTTCTTTAGCACTTTATCTTGAAGCAATATGGATCCATCTAGAACTGAAATATCTTGGATTTGATTTTGGGAAATCTCTTAGGTCTCTATATGATCAAAATCTCCTTGGCTATTGCCGATAGCCTCGTTATGTTGGGGTCCGTGTTTCGTGTTATTTTGTTATCATGTGTAGTGTGGGTTGGAAGGAGTACTAGATGTATTGATGAAAGCAAGTCTCTCAAGAAAGAGGATGAATATGGATACGAGTAGAGAAAATGGAAGGAGGTAGTCAAAGAGGAATATTTTATTTTATGATTCATCATGATTAATGCACTCGTAAATTGTATATTGTATCTGGTTACCTAATGTTATCGATAAAGTAATATAATCACCCAATATACCATCATGGTTTTTAATGACAGCGACATGTCAATTGCGTTGGCCGATGTGTTGGATTCGGGGAGACTATGTTATGATTCATATAAGAATAATGACACGTCATTGTAGGGAAATGTTGGCCAACATATCGACATGTCACTGATATGTTGGAAATACATAGTGGAGAAAAAGTTGGATGTCGGGCAAATATTAATTGGGATGGGCCGAAATTGATTTTGGGTTTAATTCTTTTATCGGCCTGCATTGTAGCAACCCTATTTAAAAATCCGATACTTTACAAATTCCAAATTTCCAATTACAGAACCATAATTTTCCTTCATACTTCTTCCTTTTTGCCGCTTGAGAAAGGAACTAACTCCTCTCTTTTGTATGCTCTCTCAAGCCTCTCTCTGTCTTCTCTCTTCCTTTATTTCATATGCTGCCAAATTTTTTAGAACATTTAGTAAATGTTTTTGACATATCCCGACACGCGCCATCGAAATTGAATTTCACCAGCCGCTAGGATTCTGACATACGGCATTTAGAACATTGATATACCTAATATATTCCAAATCACACAACCATTAAAGTTTAATAGTGGCCTTGTCTTTTCGTAGTTCGGAACATCATTACCTAATATATATGGAGTGTTAAAAGATTTATGTCATCGGATCATTTCTATGGTAATAATGATATAGAAGTACAAATAATAAATGGCATGTGGTTTACAAAGGAACATAACATAGTGCTTATCAGACATCTAATTAGTTTTAGTTTGAGACCTTCAGATACAAGCAACCATACCAACTTTTATATAAAAATGCTTGGCTAGTGAATCCTACTTGTAACCTACTTGCACGAGTCCTCTTATTGAGAATTTTTATCATAGAAATCCTTTATTAGTTCAGAACTATCAAAATTAAGCAACCAGGCTGACATGCATATAATGCTTCATGGCTAGTAATTTTATGATTAGAGCCCCCTTTTCATACATAAATGTCGACCTTGTTGGTATATGTTTTGAGCAACACACTAAAATTTCATTGGAGAGCCATTTTATGTTTCGAGCAATACTTGTAACCTATTGCACGAGTCCTTTTTTTGAGAATTTTTATCATAAGTCCTTATTTAGATCAGAAACTGTCAAAATCAAGCAACCAGGTGACATGCATATAAAGCTTCATGGCTAGTAATTTTATCATTACAGCCCCCTTTTTTGGTATATGTTTCAAGCAATACATTAGAATTTCGTTGGAGAGCCATTTTAAGTATAGAGTTAACCAATGAGACAAAATTTATTCTAGTTTCCATGTAATGTTACTTGCAACCTGCACAGGATTTATGTTTTTTTTTGTGATGTGGATATCTATGTTTTATCTGGCACAGGTCTTGAACTTTGAATTGAGTTTGTAAATTTGCGCTGCTTATTGCAATAGGTATTACTGGAGTGCTTGCGTTTCAAGCTTCATACTTCATATTGAAAGTGCATTCTAAAACTTGATTCTACTTGGGGATGCATTTTCAGTATTTTGATGCATGGTTAAACTCTTTTTTTAAGGGCTGTCTAATAATACCATTGCGGTGATTGTGTCCATAGAATCTGATAGTTATCAACAATAGTGAATTAACATATGAAATAATAAACGATATACTGTTTCAGAATTAGTTATGATCATTTGACCGACTCTGCCTTGGATTTCTAAATATTGGCAGGGCAATGATTCAGATGATGAGGAAAAGAAGAAGAAGCACCATAGTAAGCATCACCATCGCCACAACTATGATGATGAATGAATCGACTCCAGCATAGTACTGGTGATGGCTTTCTGCCCCGCTAATATTACTAAATAAAGTTGGGGTTGCTCTTTTATATGGATCTGTTCTGTTTAAAACTTCTTAATTCCTGCGTATTCGCTATTTTGAATAATTTTCTGATACAAGGCTGTGTTATGCTTTGTCATATATGTACTTTGTTTCGTTTGTGGTATGAAATACAGATGTGTGTTTGATGTTATCGTAGTACTGCATTTTTATCTTATTTTCCCACAAGAGCTCTAACCCTGAGTCTTTATTTATTTATTTTCAGCAACTATTTTCGCTCTAGATATGCTCTACATCTGTTGTGTTCAAGATAAAACAGTGCTAGAATCAACATTGATATACTATGTTCTAGATAAAACAGTGCTCTTTTATATTGAAACAAGGCTTCCATTGGAGGGTGGCCACGGCTGCTCGGGTTAGGCTTTGGATACTGGTTGTAAATAGAATTTGTAGTTTGCAGGCTGTAAATAGAATTTGCGATTACTGACTGGAGACCATTGATATTTGGAACGTGTTTTCTAAATACTTAATAAAAGTGTTTTACAATTTTTTCCTGTGTCAAAATAATTATTTTAACGCTTCCATAGGTAGAAAACAATTTTAAAATATTTATCTATAATTAAAATGAATAATATAAATTTTAAGAATTTAAATTAATTTTTTAGAAAAATGTAAGATTCATGAGATAAATTTTTAAACTGTAAAGGAAAATTATTTTTGAAACAAATTTGGTTACAAATGAAAGAAAATATCAAAATATATTTTCTAGAAATTTTCCTAATTTTTCCAATATTTTTAGTTATTTATAAATAATTTTTATAACTCAGAAATCAATAAAAACAGTTTTATATTAAAAAAAAAGAGGGGGGCGGGAGGGGGCCGGGAGAGGGTGGGGGGGTTGGGGGGCTGTGGGGCAGCCCAAGTTAAAAATCGTGTACTGCGGCACATTAATTGTTTTATTAATATTAAATCCATTTCAAAACACTGGAAATACCCTTACTCTTTCTCGTTTTTCTTGCAACCTATTACATCACAAAATTCTGAAAAAATACCCTTGTCTTCGTTTTCCTGACATCGGCGCCGTGGTGTTGACCATTTGCCCAGCAAAAAATCCGAAGAGAGAGGGGCTCGTATTTCCGTACAAGGCAATGTTTCGGTTTCAATAATCTGTATCACTCATTCTACTAAGCAAAAATTTCCAGAAAAATATCACCTTCGTTTTTTCGACGCCGATACACTAGTCCTATCCGTTTGTCAAGAAAAAATCCAAGCATGAAGATATTCTTGTTTCCGTGCAACTCGACGTTCCCCGACATCTTTTTCTCATCATCCATTAAGGTAAGATCCGTCTCTCTCCTCTTGATCATGTCACCACTTCTATGCATGAACTCTAAGCTATTACTGTTAACCTCTCAAAAATATAAAAACGGCCATCACCTTCAAATTTTCTTGTTAATCTAGATTAAAATGACACACGATAAAACCCTTGTTGCCTTTGAAAAAAGTTCTTGATCCAACTCTTTAAAAAAATCCTCGCACACAATAAACACGCGGTAACGACCTATCCCCTTTACTCACTTTGATTATATAAGACCCTACGCCGTTATGCTGCCAATTTATGTCGATATTTTGTTAATATAAGCCGGAAAGCAACAAAATTTATATAAACTTTTTAATGTTAAAATATTTATAATATTATTTCATTTAAAAGATACATACACCTTTTACAATAAAATATCTTAATTTTCCAAAATTGGTATTTTCACTAAAATACCTTCAAGTTTACTAAAACCTAAATTTTCATTTAAATACCCCTAACTTTTAAAAGATTGGTTTTCACTAAAATACCTTAAAGTTAGGATTTTCACCAAAATATTCTAACCTTCCAAAAGTATATCTTTATCAAAACACGCTCAAGGTTTTTTTCAAATAGAATATTTTACATAAAACCCCGCTCGAGAATTTAAATATTTATTTTACATAATACCACTAAATTATCGATAAATACCTTAGAATTCAAAAGACCGGTCTATGTTACGTATTTAGGTTGCGGATTGGTTTGAGTGGCCCTTCTCTCGACATGCCTCGGGGTGCCGGAGACAATAATGCACCACTTGCCTCGCCCTAAATGTAGAGAAATCAAATCACATAGAACCCGAACATGAACTCAAACCTGAACTTGACTTAAACCGGAACTATATACTTGAAACTTAACATGAATACGCGAACTCAATAAGTATACTTGAAGCCAACTTGACTCGAACCATGAATATAAATGACATGACTTGCACCTAATATGAATACATGAACTCAATCTTGAAAACTTGATATCATACATCACCTTTTGTATTTATGGATTCGATCAAAACTCATAATTTTAATCATAGAACAATATACGCGGGGTGTTGGGGTAGTTTAAGTATGAATCGAACGAAATCTTAAGAGTCCCCCTAATCCATGAATCCATGTCTATCAACACATGCGATCTATCATGAAGGCCCGTGTTTCCAAGCACTTGGACGATAGCCTGTTGGGTTTGGAATACTTCAATATTAGGTTGAAATCCAGTTACTAACACTCTTGATTTGGGTCCATGGTTACTTATCCCTGGACGATAGCCTATTGAGTTCGAGAACACACTTAAGATTGGTTGACATTCACACTTGAACTCACGTTAGTTAGCTTACCTTTATAGAGACTCTTATAAGACACAATATCTCTTGTTCACTCACACACACTCATTACCTGTTATGTCATTCATGCCATATTATATTATACTTGTTATACATCATATTTCTTTTAGGGACTTACCAAGCGCAAGTTTGCTGACGGGTATTCCACCCACTTTTGTTTCTTTGAAATGTTCGTCAGATGATATAGAGACAGAGAAAGTGGAACCGACTACAGAGGATTACAACCAGCTTGCTTCTAAAGACATTCCATAGATTTTCTTTTCAGCTTCAGTTTATGTATGACACTTGTTTAGGCATTTATGTTATAGTATTTTCATTTCTGAATATCGTATCAATGTGAATAAAGTTTGTTAAAGTGAATGAAAATAAAGTAGTTGCTGCAAATTTCATTCTCTTATTATTCTTGCACCGTATATAATTGCTTATTTACGCTTAGCATATTTATTTTAAGAAATGGCATTCTTAAGATAAATATATTACGGGCTTGTCACGTGACCATTACTGTTCTTTGGGAAGCGGGGCATGACAGGTTTTATTGGTGACTCATACAGGTCAGTTCTGCATGAAGTCGTAACTAATATACCAGAAGAATTATGAAATTTATCAACTTTTACATTCCTTTCAATTCAAATTTCCTTGAATCTATCCCAATCTTTCTTTTTATCAAGGTAATGGATTCTCCGAAAAACACCAGCACCAATATCAACATCAACACACTACCACATACTGTCGCAACTCTACTACCACCACTTGCTGCAGCCCCGCTTAATGAAAAGATGATTGTATTAGAAGCGATCAAGAGCCTACTTGAGGGATAGCATAAGCAGACTGCACTCCTTCATCAAGGACTAACTCGCACTGAAGCGGAAGCCCCAGACGTGAAGCAGTTTCGGACATTGCACCCGAAGAAATTTTCTGGGAAAGAGAGCCCGTTAGAAGCTGAAGAATGGGCTCAGAGTATTGAAAAACGGGCAGCAGTCCAAGTTCCAGATGCAGCTTGGGATCGTGTAGTGAAGCTCCAGCTCACTGACAACGCCAGAGTCCGGTGGAAGGCGGAAGAAAACCATCTCACACAACCAATTGAGTGGAAGACATTCCGCGATCTCTTCGACGCTCAGTACTTCCCAGAAACTGCTCAGTTCAATATGAAACAACAATTCATCCAGCTGCAATAAGGTTCTATGTGGATTAAGTCGGTAGATGAATACGATACTGAATTTACTATACACGGCGGGTTCGTTGCTCACTTGATCCCTACCGCCGAAATACGGGCTAGACGCTTCCAGTAAAAATTAGACCTGAGATTCAGGCTGCTCTAGCAACCGGGGACTATCTAACTCATGAACTTGCATTGAAGGCAACCCGTCGCTACGAAGCAGTTGTGAAGAAAAATGGCAGTCCACAGTCGGTCGGTATGAAACGCCATGCTCACCATATTACCGGAAGAGCCTTCTCGAGGCCAGCTTTTATAGGGCCACCTAGGAGGCCAGGGGGGTCTTTTGCAAATCGTAAGCCAGACTTCTGTAACTACTATAAGAAAACGGAGCATCCGGTTAAGAACTGCCGTCGAGCCAACGGTGTAACCCCTAAATTCTATTATACATGCAATGGTATTTCTAATAATACTTGTAATTGTACTTGAAATTATTTATAGTGTTCTCTTTATAATTTGAAATTTTAGCCTAGTTTTGATAAATATAAAACGTGATTTTAAATAAATGACACCCTCAAATTTCCAATTTACCTATACTGTATTTTATAGTATTTATATAAAAATTCATTTCGTTTTTCCACATTAAAACAAATGAGTTATTATTTGCAAAATTGAGGGTGAGGTGTAAATATTTATTTTGAATGGGGTATATCGCAAAAGTCTTTAACTTAGAGAAATCTTCCAAAATTCTATTCTGTTTCTTCTCTCTTCTTTTTCATTACTTTATGCCCAATGGTTACTTTTATTCCCAAGTAATAACCAAATTTAATTATACTTCTTCTAAAGTCTTCTTCTCGTTTATTCACAAATCCTTCATATCATATTTCTCTTTTCCTTTCAAGCCCTCTCTTTACTATCAATTAAATCCATATTTTACAAATTAATCCAAGAATAAAGGTGATGAAGATTATTTTGGTAGACACGCATGTGCACGATTTCCTTCATTTTACTACTTGCTAGGTCGCTTTCTGACGACCCTGGGCTTGTATGTCCAGATATCGGAGATCAGACGGCTGACATTCGAAAGTACAAATTATGATTTTCATCAAAATTAATCGAAGATATATTACCGGGTATCCATCTTATTGTTTGTTTAGCATGTGATATTTGACGTACTAACCTATACAGCTATTCGCATATGATAATTGTTTATTTAGATTAGTTTTTGAGCTGCTCAAGTTGATATTGGTGGTATAGCGTATATAACAGGAGTATATCCTCCTTCTGAATATACATGTTTTCCGCCAGTTGCATACTCTACCCCATATTTTGTTGTGGATCCACTATTTCCTGTATTCCGGGGTAGGGGACATGACGGCTTAGTATCAGAGCTCTTGGTTTGATCTGCTGGGGTATTAGTTGTGAGATCCAATATCTGAATGGTTACATAGATAATATTACATATTTAATCATCTTCCCTTAATCCCAAATGCGAATCCATTTCGCTAACTCCTTGATCCAAGAAACGTGTCCTTCTCTAATTTGGCAATCTCTGTTATCAGAGTTCGCAGCGGAAGCGTTGTGGACCTTAGTCTCCTTATTATCATTTGATTCATATCTTCCTTGATTTATTGTTTCGATTATCATGCTTGAAACTTCCTTTCTAACTTTCGTATTTGGTCCACGAAATTTAAATAGCTTCTTGACTTCTGAATCCTTAAATTCTAGTCACCTCTTCTACTGGTATTTCGAAGGCCTACTAGCTCATCTAGTTAGAGTGTCAATCGAAGAAGCTCGAAGACGGTAACATCTTAGGCTTTTCCGTGCCTTGTTGTGACATATTTCTTAAGATCGGTAGACTGTAACGTCTGCAACATGAATTCAACTCTTTGAATCTTTTCTTGTTCTCCCCGATAACTGTGTCTCGACGAAAAGAAGACGAAAGTGGGAACCCTTTATCCCCGTTTGATCTTATTTTTATTAATTTCTTAAATTTTATCTCATTGACTCTGATGGTAGTGACTTAAATGGAGTTACGTAATTGTACTATGAACTGCGGCATAATTTCAATGTGTTACTCTACTTGAGTGATTTGGAGCCCTGCATTTGATTTCTTTTCCTCTTAAATTAGCTTTACCTTACCGCATATTCTAATCCTTGATTATCGAATCTTATCTATCTTATTAACTTATATTCTTCCCTGATAATTCTACACCCAACTGGATTTAAGGTGGTTCTTTGCATGGATTAGCTGTTTACGTTCCATGACTTGATCGACGGTAGAAAGATGTATGTCGTACTTCGGAATTCCTAATCACCCGGGAAATTTCATTTCAAAGAGGTAACCAGAGATTAGAACCACCGAAGTATCGGACAGTGTTGTGTGATGGAGTTCTAGTAGCAGTGTCAATAAAGTGAGCAAGATCTCCCAGAAGATTTGCTAGGGATGCCCCCAGACCGTCAAATTGAGTTTTGTGAAGACCTGATAACTGGTGTAGCCCTATCTCCAAACCAGCGTATTGCATGGCCCAAAAGAACTGGAATTTTCGCAGCAGGAGTTACAAAAGTTGCTTGATAAGGGTTTTATCGGATCCATTGTTTCTCCTTGGGCAGCCCAGTTCTTTTGATAGACAAGAAGGATGGAGGTCGTCAATTGTGTGCAGATTACCATAAGTTGAATAAAGTGACGATTAAGGACCGATACCCACTACCGAGAATTAATAATTTGTTTGATCAGTTGAGTGGTGCAACTGTGTCCTCCAAAATTGATCTGAAGATTAGGGTACCATCAATTAAAGATCAGGTCATCTAACATTGAAAAGTCTGCATTTAGGACTAAGTATGATTTTTATGAGTACACAGTAATGTCATTTGAATTGACTAACGCTCCGACTGTATTATTGGATCTGATAAATCGGATGTTCGCCTTGAGGTGAGAAGTTTTCTTGATTTAGGCCGGATTTTATTAATCATGAGGATGGGTTCTTGAGGTTCGACGGCCGACTATTTGTCCTTGAAGGAAATATAAGTAGAGAGGTGCTTGATGAAGCTCATATACCTGTATATTCATTCAGTACATCCAAGAACCATAAAGATGTACAGGGATATGAAACAACATTTCTGGTTTCCTGGAAGGAAAAAAGGATATTATGAACCATCTCTCGATGCATCTAGTTGCTAGCAGGTAATAGCGAAACATCAATGGACGCCTAGATTACTGTAGCCGCACCGATACCACAATGGAGATGGGAGCATGTTACAATGAATTTTAGAGGTAGTGATGCTATATGGGTTGTTGTGGATCGCTTCATCAAGTCAGCTTATTTTATACCATTCAGAGTAACGGCAGTCTACAAATATCATGGCCGATACAAATATGAAGGAGGTGGACAGATGGCATGGAGTGCCTGTCAATATCGTTTTTTTATCGCAATACAAGATTCCTTTCGCAATTTTGGAAGAGGCTACAGGAGAATTTGGAAAATAAATTGAAGTTTAGCATAGCATATCATCCTCAGACAGATAGGCAATCTGAGAGGACGAATCAAATATTGCAGGATATGTCACGTGCTTGTGTGATGGATTTTGATGGTTCTTAGGAAGATCAATAGCATTGGGTTGAATTCCCTCACAACAGTAATTTTCAGGCAAGTATACAAATAGTACCGTTCGAGGCCTTATATGAAAGAAAATGTCGATCCCCGGTTCGTTGGATGATGTTGGACAGATGTAACTTTTGGGACCAAAAATTTTTAGTTTTGATGATTGAAAAGATGATATTGGCTAAGAATATTTGGAAGTAGCACAAGATCGCCAGAGAATTGGGTGAATTCTAAAAGAAGACCTTCGATAAAAAGTATTACTTTCGAATTCGATTTTCATTCTTTAACCTTGTACCAATATTTGACAAACCAATCTATATTTACGTTTTTACTATTCGAGTGCTTGTACGCATCAAACTCTGTGTATTCTAACCGCATCTATTCTGATTTTCGAAACTCTTCGTTCTTCTATTTGTATTACCACGATTTACGTCAGTGTCATACCTTCTCGCTGACGAGAGTACTGAAGGATGGAGCACGACAACAAACGCGCCTGCTTATTTTAACCATGTTTTCTTATTTTGTTATATCATCCATCTTGAGTAAATTTCGAAAACGAAATTTATTTGCTAGGTGGGTAGAATTGTAACCCCCAAATCCTATTATACATACATTGGTATTTCTAATAATACTTGTAATTGTACTTGAAAATATTTATAGTATTCTCTTTATAATTTGAAAATTTAGCCTGGTTTTGATAAATATAAAACTTGATTTTAAATAAATGACACCCTCAAATTTCCAATTTACCTATACAGTATTTTATAGTATTTATATTGAAATTTATTTTGTTTTTCCACATTAAAAACAAATGAGATATTATTTGCAAAATTAGGGGTGAGGTGTAAATATTTATTTTGAAGGGGGTATATTGCAAAAGTCTAGAGAATTCTTCCAAAATTCTATTCCTTTTCTTTTCTTTTCTTTTCTTTTTCATTACTTTATACCTAAGTAATGGTTACTTTATTCCCAAGTAATAACTAAATTTAATTATACCACTTCTAAAGCCTTCTTCTCTTTTCTTTCTTTTTTATTCATAAATCCTTCATATCATATTTCTCTTCTCCTTTCAAGCCCTATCTTTACCATCAACTAAATCCATATTTTACAAATTAATCCAAGAATAAAGGTGATAAAGATTATTTTGGTAGACACATCAGTGCATGATTTCTTTCATTTTACCACTTGCTAGGTCGCTTTCTGACGACTTAGGCTTGCATGTCCAGATATCGAAGATCAGACGGCTCACGTTCGAAAGTACAGATTATGATTTTTATCAGAATTAATCGAAGATAGATTACCGGGTATCCATATGTTCCATTTGAATTACGGTATCTTGTACCTTCCATGTTTATCAATACCATCTTATTGTTTCTTTAGCATGTGATATTAAATGTATTGACCTATACAGCTATTCACCTGTGCTATTTATTTATTTAGATTAGTTTTTGAGCTGCTCAAGTTGACAGGAGTATATCCTCCTTCTGAATATACGTGTTTGTCGTTAGTCACGTACTCTATCTTGTATTTTGTTGTGGGTCCACTATTTCTTGTATTCCGGGATAGGGGGCGTGACAAACGGTTTATGTTTAATCTGTGGATCGCCTACACACGCAATTGAAGCATGCCCCCAGAACCGAGCTGGCTCAGCCCCTGCATTTAGACCAGCTATTCAAGCTCCTCATACCCGCTTAGCTCTTCTTTTGTCACCTCAACACAAACAGCTCTTACCTCCTCAGCAACAAGTGTACCATTGGGCATAGAAAAACGTGTCTCGATACCAAGCTTTCATAATGTCGGTCAAAGAGGCTGAAACTACAGGTCTAGTTATCACCGGTATAATCTTCCTTTCCTTTTTCAGCTATTTCAATTCTAGCAATCTCTTATTCCTTCTGCACCTAAACTATCCTACGCGACTTAGGTACAATACTAGTAGCCACCTTACCTGCACTTGCACTTTTCGATATTGAGGCGTCGCATTGCTTTATGTTGCAACGGTTCGTAAGAACTCACGCAATCTCAGTTAAGCCTCTTTTTCGAGCTGGAATGTCGGTTCAGGAAACGGCGTATTGAAAGCAACTCTGGGGTATGATCAGTGCCCAGTTGTAGTCTGCGGCCGAGAATTCTACGCAAATTTTAAAGTACTAGATATACCAAATTTCGACGTAGTGTTGGGAATAGATTGGCTGGAAGTATTTTATGCTACCGTTGACTGCCATTAAAGGATGGTAGTTTTCAAAATACCAGATCATCCAGTTTTCTACTTCAAGAGCGGAGACCGAACATTGGAACCAAGTGTCTACAAAGCCAAACCGAAAATAGCAGCGATTTCAACGTTACAAGCTGAAGGAGATAAACCAGAGGTTGTTCAAGATTTTGAGAATATCTTACCTGAAGATATAACATATTTGCTTCCCGATTGAGCTCTTGAATTCAGTATTGATTTACAACCTGGTGCTGTCACGCCCCGCTTTCTAATAAAATGGAAACAGGCACGTGACAGGCCCGCGAAGTATTTATTTTGAGAAGGTCTTTTCTCACAACAAATATGCTAAGCGTAATGCAAGCAGTATAACATTGACAAGAATAGACAAGTGATAATAAAATCCAACACTTTATATATTTACATTCTCAACTTTACAAAGTTTACACTGATACAAAATCACTTAAAAGAAAAGTGCAATGAATGTGCCCAAACAGTGGCATACTGAAATGAAAGAAAATAATTGCTGAAGGACTAGTAGTCGGCTTGGGCTTCAAACTATGAGTTTAAGTGTGAATATCAACCAATCTCAAGAGTGTTCTTGAACCCAAAAGGCTGTAATCCAGGGGCAAGAAACCACGGGCCCTCATTCATAAATGCATTGAATTCATACTCAAACTATCCCAACACCCGCGTATTCTAGATTACAGTTAAACTTACCGGTCTTGCTCGAATCCATGAATACATCAAGTTACAAGATTGAGTTCATGTATTCGTATCAAATGTTCATGTATTCATGTCAAATTGTATTAATGGTTCGAGTCAAATCGGTTCAAGAGTATATATATTGAGTTCAGGTATTCATATTGGATTTGTGTATTCATGTCAAGTTCATGTCAAGTTATATTCATGGTTCGGTCAAGTCAAGTCAAGTGTTCAAGTTCAAAATTAAGTCAAATAGGATGCCATGTGTTTGAATATATATATATATATATATATATATATATTCATGTGATGTTACATTTTATATTTAAGAAGAATTGTATCTTTTGAAAACTTCTTAAGTTTAGGAATAATCGAACAACCGTTGCACATGGACGACAGGATTTGTGTTTTTTTCCAAGACTATTGTCATTGATAACTCCTTTAAAGTACGACTTAGATGTCTCGTATTTCTCGATTTTTTTTATAATGTTATCTAATCTGGATAAGCAAGCACTCACTTTTTTCGGCTCCTCAAGGCTTAAGAGATTTGATACCACTTAACTCATTAATCTAACGTCCTTAAACATTTATTCAAGTTGTTTATTATGTGTATTTGCATGTTTGCATTTCTTGAGAGGGTTTTATGTAAAATGTTTTAAAAATAAATCTCGAGAGTATTTTTGATAAAAACATGTTAACTAAAATGTCAAGTGTTTTTATAAATTTATTTTAGATTTAGTGGTATTTTAGTGATAAAAACCTAGCTTTTAAAAGTTTATGGTATTTTTATGTAAAATCTATCTTTTGGAAACTTTAGGGTGTTTTCTTAAAAACTTTTATCTTTTCATTTTAGAGTATTTATCTAATTTTCACAAAAAAAATTCTTTAGAATTACAACACATGTTTCAAGTTATTTGCAATTTGTTTAATTTTTTTTTAAAATGTCGTATTTTCTTTAAAACCGTATTTTAGTGTAATTCGGTTCTTTTAGAAAACGTTAAGGAGTATGAGATCGTGCTATATTTTCCATGTGTAATGCCCCACGCCCCACTACAGACGGTATTGTCTGCTCTGACCGAAACCGCACGGTTTTGTTCTTCGGAGTGAACCGGGCCCGGCCAAGGCCACTTCCCAAGAGTTACCCATCCCAGAATTTTCCTGGCTCGTGCACGCTTAACTATGGAGTTCTCAAGCTACTGTAGTGCATGTTCACTTAAAAGACGGCTCTGTAATTGAAGGCGGTATCATTACATTTATAATGCAGTTCGATCCTTTTTCGGAATGTGATTCAATGACTCGATCCTATTGTTTTAGAGTAGGTCTCACGGAGTCAAGAGGTGGCCCCCACCCCTTGGCGTGGTACTTTATTCCGTGTGGAACTTTGTGCCGTGAGTAAGGACCGAGGCTCGACATCCTCCCCACCTAGAACAAGGGTTCGTCCTCGAACCACGGACTTATTACTGAGAGACCTACATGAGCCACCATAAATTGTAACGCCCCACGCCCCAATTATGATGGTATTGTCTGCTCTGGCCAAAGCCGCACGGTTTTGTCCTTCGGAGCGAACCGGACCCGGTCAGGGACCACATCTAGGAGGTCACCCAACCCAGAATTTCTCTGGCTCGTGCACGCTTAACTAAGGAGTTCTCTAGCTCATATAGTGTCGGTTCATTTAAAAGGCGCCTCTTTAATTGAGAGTGGTGTTCACCGCCGAAAACAGAGACGAACTGGAATAGATCGTCTTGCTTGAATTTGAGGGCAGATACTATTTGGACTTCTCCATCCACCTCTCCGAAGATACCAAGTTGATTTATGGCACCGTATATCGGGGATTTGGATAGATGTGACAGTTGTAACAGACTTCACCAGATTTCCCCTCATTTGTGAGGGGTTTTTAATTATGGGGATGCTCTTCCTTGCAGGCGCAAGCCCCTGCAGTTAATTACGTTATCGCATTGCGATAACCATTTTCTCCTGCTCCAGCAGTTCACTTCGCGTCGTGTGTATTTTTGTTTATTTTGGTTGCCCGTGGATTATATACGGAGACTAATTTATGTCATCGCCCATAGGGCGCGGATCAGTCCAAATCCGTATATTTTAGATTTGGGATTTTTAATTTAGGTTATATTTTTCCTTTAGTTCAAAAATATTTTGTTTGGTTTAAGGACCATTAATCTATTTTGAGATTAAGATCAAATTAAACATATGAGCATATGAGCTCAATTTGTTTTTAACTAAGAATACGTTAGTCCTATTTAAGACTAAGATCAACTTAGTAATAGTTTAAGGATCATTAAATTTTATTAAGATCCAACAACAGAGCATTTGGGCTCAGCTGCAAGAAAAACTTCAGAGACTTAACCAATTTGGGTTTAGTCTGCTTAGCCTCTTTTTTTGTTCAAAAGTGCTAAGCACTTATTTGGGCTCTGTTTGTTCAACCCCTTTTTTATGCAAAAGTGCTAAGCACTTGTTTGACGCTCTGGCACTCACATAGGGATCATGTGAAGTCTTCAGTTATAGGCGATGTCCAATCAGTACTAAGCACTCAGTTATCTATATAATGCTAAGCACTTTTATATGGAGTCCACGTGCGGCGCTGGGTGCTTCCCAATCAGTGCTAAGCACTTAACCATTTTAGCTATGTATGAAGTGCTAAGCACTTTTTGTATGGCGCCCACGTGAGGAGCACATGAGGCGCTGGGCACTGTCCAATCAGTGCTAAGCATTCAGCCGTTTTGGCTGTATATGAAGTGCTAAACACTTTTTATGTGGCGCCCAAATGGGGAGCACGTGAGGCGCTGGGCGCTGCCCAATCAGTGCTAAGAACTCAGCCGTTTTGGCTGTATATGAAGTGATAAGCACTTTGATTCAGCGCCCATGTATATTTCACGTGAGGCACTGGCCCTCTACTTTAGACGCCTGCGTATTTTTCACGTGAGGCGCTGTGCGCTATTGGGAGAGCGCCTACATGGGGAACACGTGAGGCGCTAATATCTTTTCTTTTGTAGAGATTAAATCTCTGTTAATACTATTTTGGCCATTAATGATCATCAAAATCTCTATTTTGAAGACCTTGAATCGTTTTTTCCTTCATTGGAGGACTAAGTTCTTCTTTTCTTTTTATAAGAACAAAGTTCTTTATGTAGGGTTAAACCCTAATTTCGAAGGAATTAAATTCCCAGAACACATGTTCTATTTTTTTTCTTTCTTTTTAATCTAGTTCTTTTCTAAATCTTTGTTTCTCAAGAACAATAACTTCGCGATGAGAATTAAATTCTCAACTTGTGGGAGACTTGTCTTGTGGATCTTTGATCCAGAGGAAGAACTAAGTTATTTAAGAAGGATTAAACCCTTAGATAGGTAAAGGGAGATATTTTGATCTCTGTATTTTTTTTACCTAGGGTTTGAGGAGGAAAGTCTTCTTCTTTTCTTGAGAATTGAATTCTCTGTTGTTTTGAAAGCTTTCTGTATTTTTCAGAAGTTTATGGGGGGTTCTCTCCATATAAGACTTGAAGTCTCGAGTCATTTATATAGTGGAGGCAAATTGTTAATTAGTTTTGAAAAAATCTCTCATTGAGAGATTCCAATTGATTTAATTGGTCTCAAAATTTGTTTGGAGAATTTTACCCACCGTTGGATCTTTGATCTAAGTGTTTCTGATTTACGGAATATATTTTCTTGTTTTTAGCAAGATTGGGAAAATATTTTCCTATATACAGAATATATTCTGTTAAACGGTGATTTTTAATCACCATTGGATTTTTTAATCCAAGGACTCTCTGTTTTACAGAGAACAATCTTTTTTGTTTGTAAAGATTGAGAGAAGAATATTCCTCAGAATAGAATTTAATTCTATTGTTTGATAATTTATCATCACCACTGGATCTTTGATCCAACGGCTATGTTTAACAGAGAGTATCCCAACTTTTGTTAGGGAAATATCCTCATATAGAATTTAATTCTACTGATATAAACTTGGGCATCGGTGCTCACGTGTTGTTCACGTGGACGCCACTTAAGAATTAAATTCTTATTTATGATAGGCACTTCTGTGCTTTGCACATTGGTGCCCACGTGAGTTTCATGTGCGGCGCCACCAAAGGATTCAATCCTGAGGGATTGGCGCTGGCGCTGGCGCTCTTGTGAGGAGCACGTGAGGCACCGCCTCATTAAAATTTAACAGAGCTTATCTCTTTTTATATTGTTTAAATTTTGGGAGAACAAATGCCCCCCACCGTTGTTCTCATGTGGCTCACACGTAAGTGCAACGAACTCACTTTTTCCACCGTTTAATCTTCTAGGGAGTTGAACCGTCCCTTCACATCCTATAAATAGGGTTTTTGGACCTTGAGATGACTGCCGTCTCATCATATTTCTTGAGTCTTCTTCTTCCTTGAGAATTTAATTCTCATCTCAGAGTTTAGATCTCTGTCCACAGAACTTTTTCAGAGTTAAAATCTGTCAAAAAAATTGGTAAGGATCATAACCAGAGTTCAACTCTTAAAAGAACCTTCCTTCTTGTTTTGGATTTTTAACCCATTAACAGAGCTTAGCACTCTTTTTTTTTAAAATGACCTCTCAGAGATCTTAAGTAGAACTTCTCACCCCTTTTAAAATAAACTGTAGGTCTCAAATGCCTGTCATTTCTCTTCTTAGGGTTTTACCTTATCATTGATCATGTTCTTTAAGGCTTTCTGGAATTTAATTCCAATATATTTCTCATCTATCTTCCAACATGGGGGACTTCTGGGATTTAATCCCATTATCTGGGGAAATTTAATTCCATTTTGTCTTACAAAGCTTAGCTTTGAGAAATTTTTTGAACTTTTTGGGAATTTTATTCCCTTTTCCTATTTCCTCCCTTTATACACACACACACACACACACACACACACACACACACATATATATATATGGTTCTTATACCCTTTTTCACAGATTTGAATCTGTTGCAGAGCTCATTTTTCGAGAACATTTGGAGTTTTTTACTCCACTGCTCAATAGGATTATTCATTTAATGAGAATCCTTTTGAATTCTCACAATGGGTGCATGTCTTATCATTGATGAGCCATCACCTTGATTTTGTGGGGCCCGCATTTTTTTGACTGCAGTGATTTTATTATGCCATAATGGAGTACAGATTTAAGTGTACTGAAAATGCTAAGGCCCTCAGTTGCAATTAATTACATTATGCCAATCGCTAACTCTCTACATTTTTTTTCCAGGTACTATGGCTTCCGATTCCTTTTTTTCTTATGTCCGTTCGGAGAGCGCTTTTGCGACTCGCCTAAAGATCGGGAAGTCTTTGCTCTAATCCGGGACTACGACCCAGAGCAGAAGTCTCTTCATCTATAGGGATCGTGGTACAGTTATATTATCCAGGGTCGGCCTAGCTTTACTTGTGCGGTGCCATCAGAACCGATCCCGTCGATTCATTATGCTGACCCTCTGCAGGTTGCTTATGCAGTGGAAGAGGTCAATTGGACCTCGGAAGGTCGTCTCCAACCTTCTATGGCGTCAATAACGGTCCAGCCACTGATGGCCCTAGATATTCTGAGGCGTCGCATATGCCAAGGAGAAGTGCGTCCTTAGGGTCAGGTCTATACAATAGGAGTGACCCCCCGACATCCGGCTGGTTATCTGCAATGGGCCTGTTATATTTTGTCGGCTAAGAAGTCGATGCTGCTGAAGACCGGGTTGTACCCGGCGGTCTACACGTTTCTCTTTTATTACCACACTCTTCATATGTGGTGGGTTAAATCCTTCTTGGAGCAGTGGAATATTCTGATCTACACATTCCTCTTATCGGACCGTGAAGTATCGATCTCACTGGAGGAATTCGCAGAAATTTCCGGGTTACCCGTCAGAGGGAAGCATTATGAGGAGATACTTCGTCCTGACGAGTACGTTTTTGCCACCGAGTCGGTAGTCATGGGCCTTACCTCGAAAAACGCTATCCAACACAAGTTCCTTGGTTTGATCAAAGTTGAATATCTATGACAGCTTGTTTTTGGAGTCTAGGGGGCATGGGGTTAGCTTTTCTGACTTCGTCGCCCGTTTCCTTCTTCCGGAGGTTTTATCGAAGAAGGCTGCAAAGTTCGCCAAGCTCGATGATCCGTTCGGATTTGGGTCGGATAAATTGCCAACTGCAGAGGCGGATTTAAAGCAGTTTTTATTCCAGATACCCCCATTGTCCCTTTTGCAGAGATCGCCACTCCGGATATTGATGAGGATATGTTTTTCTTAGGCTTTATTAGTTTGTAGCTGAGCTGGTTTGCACTCCCAATGCACCCTCGCTACATGAGACCATCTGTCTCCTATCTGACTCATCATATCACGACGGGGACGCATATGGCTGTCAGGGTTGCCGGACTGGCCCACTTGTATAATGGACTAAGTATAGCGGCCGACACCGCCCAGCCAGGTTTGAAGCCCGTATATCTCCCCTTGCACTACTTCACCTCCTGGATCGAGATGCACGTGTTGGGTACGTTTGGCATGCATAAAATGCCTAGATTTTACGAAGGGTACAACTTTCCTCAGGTCATGCAATTAGTCGATACTTCTTCTCCAGACCCAACACAGCGAGAGGCTCAGCGATTGCTTCTTCGTCCGCGGATGGTTGGGGACAGCATGACCTTCGTTGACAGGGTTCTGACCATTGGTAAGGAACCCTCCAAAGTAATCCAGCCGCTCCACGATGTCTTCAAGGATAGAGCTTCTACTTTGAGATCCCGGGAGATTGCGCATTTGTATTCTATCCGGCCGGGTTTCCTTGTGTTCAGACAGAATGCCTCGGTGTTGTTCATGAGATATAACCCGCATCGCTTTGCCCAGCAATCTGGTTATAACCAAGGCGTTCCCCTTGAAGCGTTTCTCATTGATCCGGTTGCTACATAGGAAAGCGTTCGCAATGCGGTGCATCATTTTATGCGGCTAAATACGGGATCTCATTTCCTGATCAGTGAGCCGAGTCATATCTCGAAGGCCTCGAATGCTTACATCTCTTAGTATCAGCATGCGACGGGTGCCGTTGTCAAGGAGGAAAGGCGGATGCTTCTTGACCATAAGGATTCTGTCCCAGCCGATAATCCTGCGGTTCCGTTGAAGCGACATGCAGTTGTCCGTCCTTCTTTGAGAGATAGCACCGCGGCTGTAGTCCCACGAGCCTTTCCGGATAAGCCACGGCCAGACGTAAATGCTCCTGTGGTAGCGGCGGCATCTCCTGAGTCGGGTATTGACTCAGAAATTAGGACTCGCCGTCCTAAGAAGCCCATAAAGAGTAAGCTTTTATCGTCGGGTGTTGTTGCCGGCTCGCAGAAAATGAAGAAATCTTTATTTTTGGCTAATGTTGTCTTCGGTCAGGAGCCGCAAGCTCCCTACAGTGAGGGCTTGTCTGAATACGGCACCAACGACAGTCTGTTCGGGGCTTCTGCTGATGAGAATGCCGCTACTGATCTTCAAGCCGTTATTGAGGTTTCTGAGAGATTAGCCTGCGAGCAAGAAGCACTTGCTTCTCTTACGGCGTCAGGTATATCTCATTTACATTCTTCCGTATATATAGTTTTTTGAATTTATTATACTTTATTAACGCTCTTTTCTTAATAGGAATCTTCACCGAAGAGGCTCTTTTGGCGTCCCTCAAGACATTTGAGGCAGAGGAGAGGTTTCGCGCTTCTATGGGTCTCGGTATGATTCATTTTACGACGCCTCTGAATATATATTTAGCTCATTTTGTTGACACCCTAAACCCTTTCTCTCTTTCCTTTTTTATTACAGGAACCACCGCAACTTGTGCTATTCCGAGTGCGATGCCGTCCTTAGGTGGTGGTGCGGAAGAGCCTTCAGAGCTACCGGCTACAGTTGAGGTCACCCCAGAGCCGCTATGAGAAGCGTCACTAAAGCAGCCGATGACGGATGTTACAGCAGATCCAGAAGCCAAACCAGATTTAGATAAAGGCGTTCCTCTGTCGGAGGTTCTGAGGAGGTCTCTCCGTACAGCTAAAGCTAAGAAGAAGCGCCGAAAGCACGCAGTAAGGAAGCGTCAGGATAACTTGGCCACAGGTTTGGGTTCGAGTGATACACGACCCTTATGTTCCCATGAAGGACATTCCTTTTGCCTTGTCAACCGCTCATAGGCAGATTGCGCGTGCGGCTCGTGAAGAGGCTGAGCGGTTAATGCAAAGTAAAATAGCGCACGATCCTTTATTAAAATGTCACGACCCAAAAATGGTACGTGATGGCCCTAATACTACGCAACGCCTCCAGACGTAACGCAGTAAAAGAAAGCCAAAACCCAGAAATCTAAACCATAAAAATACGGAAAAGATAATAAAAAGTTTTGGAAACATTTGAAATCACAACCCAAATTCTTTAAAAGAGTCCACGTTTTCTTTAAAATTTTGGCAGCACCTCCTTTATAAAACAAGCCCCCAAAAAGGGTACAACATAAATATAAAGTAAAGCATCCCAAACGGGAGCAAAATCCACGCCCAACGGCGGAAAACAACACCACAACAGATATACGACGCCGTAGCGAAGAAATAAGAGACAAAAGAAAGGGAAACTGTATAAAAGCACAAATCCACAATATATACAAAATCGTCCTCACCAAGTCTCTAAGTCACAACAAACTGATAGTAGATGGAGAGTACAAGATACAACGAATATACACAGTACAATCTCAGATAACCACAAAACCCACCTGGCAAAACTACACACTAACAGGCGAAGTGGTATCCGCAGCCAAAAGATGATAGATAGGTGAATAGCTGAACAGCTAAATAGCTTGCCTCGACTACTCTGGGGGAAACACCTGCAATACCTGTGGCACAACGGGGGTGAGTTGCCAACTCGTGAATAGTAAATAACATATGCAGGTAATCGCAAGAATGAACGTACAGCATGAATCTAATATATGACATTTCAAATATAATGGTCATGAGTACGAAATAATGGAAAGTACACTCACAAGTACTACCAAATAAGCAATAATGATATGACAACAGTATGCAATAATCATGCACTGGGGATATGAGAAAGTAAATGTGCAACACTCATGAAGGTACTCTCACAGGTACTCCTAATACGTGGAACAGTGCACAAGTATATAAAGATGAGGTATGGAGTGAAATATGTCATTTCCACGGAATCCTGATATCGTGGTAGGATCAAAATCCAGTAAGACAAATCAAAATCCCAATTCCTCAAATCAGCACCCAAATTGGCTCTCATATCATCTAAGTGTCACATCTCCTCAACTACACAATATCAAGTATATCTCACATAAGTGTCGAAGGTACACATCAAGTAGATCTCACATATCTAATATGTACAATAACAGTATATCTTCCATATATCAAATGTACAACAGCAAGTGGATCTCACATCTCTCGTATGTACAATATCAGTATATCTCACATATATCAAATGTACAACAGCAAGTGGATCTCACATCTCTCGTATGTACAACATCAATATATCTCACATATATCAAATGTACAACCTCAAGTGGATCTCACATATCTAGTATGTACAATATCAGTTATCCAATCCCAATGAATCTCTTAAGTCCCAAATCAAATCTCCAGCACAGCTCTAACATCCTAAAATAATGTCATAATAAATATGATGAGGGCAATACACATATATTAGCGTCCCATTCCACTAATATTGGTGTAAGGGCATATATAACAGCGGCTCAATCCCCTGTTATATATACAAAGAGTATTTAGAAATATCATGAAACCAATGTGCCAAACATCGACACAGAAAAACTGATAAGTACGTATCACACGCTATCCGGAAAGCACGAGTGCCTAGCTCTGACCCCCGTCTTTCCACGTATCCATACGCACATGACTCCCGTCGGTATCCACTCGATAACCGATGAGTCGATGGTCCTGTCACCGGAAAGTATGGCTCCCCTAGGACTCATCGCCTCACTGCGACGTCGACTCACTCCGACAACATTCTTGCTTCGGGGTACCTCCGGGCCCCACCATGTACCCTCATACGGCTCACGACGCCTCCTCGCATGGGGTATATATATCAGCACCGATAAATCTCATGGTGGATGCTATAATATCATCTCAAGGAAACCGGGTTTTTCAATGTATGCATAATTTCATGAACTACCACGGTCCCCAAATCCAGAAAACATCATGAAAAATCCATATAACAATGCGATAATCCATGAACAAAAGTATACGCAATATGAAGACTGTAATGAAAGCGTATAAAAGAACAGCATAGCATACACCAGATATAAATGAATACATGAATGGTAAAGCAGAAATATAGGTATCTACCTACATGATAATGTGATATACCTATCAGGTATAAGTAAAATATGAAATGCAAGTACACCTACCTATATGATGATGTGATATACCTATCAGGTATAAGGAAAGTATGAAATGCAAGTACACCTGTAACTATGTCCCTAGGTGTATATGTACCTAACACTAATGGTACAGAATCCTATAGGTAAACAGGAACTAGCGTGTCAAGTCTAAGTTATAAACGATAAGAAATATGTATCAAAGTCACAATGTCCCTAACCATACAATATTATTTCTAAAATATGGTTGTGTATGACATGGCAATTATTGACGGTGTGTGTGTCATACAATCAGTGCTCTCGCAATCTGAGCCGTCAATAATAGTGCAGTGTCCTAAGGATACTAGTCCAATCACAACTATCACTAAACAGCAAGGTATATGCGCAATTCTAAACATGATAGAGAATATGCGACAAATGTAAAGGTTTCTAGCCCAGACGCATAACGCCATGCGGGCGATTCCCCTGTAGATGTTAAATCTACTCACCCACACTCCAAGCTAGATGAAGTCTACCACCTGAATCCCCCTGTGGCAGTGTCCGTAGTCCTCGTCTGCGAACCTGCAACATATAAACAACAAGCAAATATATATATTAATAATAGCTACGAAATACGAACTAGGTACAACTAACCGACATAACAACACACAACCACCTCTTAAGTGTTCGTATCGTGGCTAACGAGAGTAGCGACACGACGAAAACAACTTAAGAGCGAAACCACGAAAAATGCACGACCCGTGTCGTAACACGTATCGCGCGGACACGAAACACTAGAAACTACCTAATTGATCCCAGATTTGCCTACTGTGAAAACTAAACAATTTAAATAAGACCAGAGGAACCCAAACCCTAGCAGACACCCACAGACAAAAACCCAAACCCTAACTTATCAGGATGGCCGGCGTCGCCGGCCCCTCCTTAAGCCCTCGCCGGCCCTGGCCGGTGGCCTGGGGTCCGTCTCTCAGGTGGTGCTCCAGGTCCCCTAGTACAACACAACCACTATGTTAAATTTTTCAGTAACAATCCCGGATCAAAGCAGGTCCTAGAAACCACAAACCGACACTAAAATACGATATTTCGCATCAAACCCTAATTTAACAATCTAAACAGAATTTATCTAGCTAAACTACACTAAAAACACATAAATAACAGTAAAAGAATTTTACCTAGCCAAAAGAACACAAAGAATCCAAGCTTGCATTCTCCAAGTCAAGAAAATGAGAAAACTTGAAGAAAAATGGGATTTTTGATGAAAAGAGAAGGATTTATGAGGGTTTTGTGAAGAAATTGTGATGAAAAGAGATAGAGAAAAGCACAAGGCAGGAGAGAGAGAGGAGAGCTCGGCCAAGGAGAGGGAGGAGAGAGAGAGGGAATTTCCTAGGCAATTTCCTACAATAAATGCAAAGTCAACACAATTATCACACATGCATGCACCTTCTCTTCCTTTCTTTTCTATTCTTTTCTTTTCTTAATCCTTTAATCCTAGGCCACACAACACTAAACTATATGGTTTAGTTGACTTAGGAGAATTTTTAAGAAAAGTTGAAAAGCAAAGATTCCAAAAATGTGCAAACCGGATTAAAATAACATTAAAAATGGGAAAAATTCAAATTGGACCAAAACGTCCCATATACTCTCAAAGTGTGCGCACTAGCTTTATTTTATCAAAACTAGGTGCTGGCAAGTCGATATGGTCGTTTGGTCCCAATCGGTATAAAACTGAAAATACCGACGAATTTCACCCAAAAACAGAAACATACACAAAACGATTTCCAGAACGTTACAATCTCCCCCCCTTATAAAAATTCGTCCCCGAATTTAAAATTTTCACCAAGCATACCTTCAAAGAGAAGAGTACAAAACTCCGAAATCTCGCTTGCAGCTTCCCAAGTGATCACCTCACTATACAGCTACGTCCAAGAAAACTCTCCGCAGATGGCAAGACCCTTGACCGAAGTTTCTTTACCTGCCGAACCATTACACACATGGCTGCCGGTAAATGAAAAGATCGAGTCCACACCAATGGTCTATGCTGAATCATGTGAAAAAGTCAAGAAGGTATTTGCAAAAATCAACACCATGAAAACGGGGTGAATAATCGATAATCTGGGCGGAAGTGCCAAACTAAAGCAACGAAAACTAACTCGCTTAAAGGATCTCAAAAGACCAACTTGAACATCTCCGAAGTCTCTAGACAAGCTGAGGTCCAAAAATCCTACTAAGCAGAGTCAGAAAAACAGACTGGCGATCGACACTACCTGACTAAACCTAAAGGTTGCCAATTGGAATGTCTCCTGATAACAGATATCAAGAAGTATCCTAACAATGGCGAGTGACGATCCCAACTGCCGCAAACAACCAACCAAACAAACACTCAACAAGACAAACACCTTGAGACGAAACCTGAAATTTCTCTTTACATTCCTGTCCACCCGTAACTATCTCACAAGTCACGTCAATGTTGGCGGAACTTGAATGAACATAGAGAGTTGACTGATATGCTTGCTCTAGGATTTCACGTCTCTACCCGATAACCTCAGGTACACAAACGCATTCCTAACTTAGCACAACCTTGTCACAATCACAGACTCCGAATCATTACCCAGCCGAGTATGCTCAAGTATCTCTGACGACGAGCATCGGCGGGCAGTGTCTCGCGAAAACGATTTAAAGAAAGTGGTCGGGCGCGGACATGAGCAAGTTGTCCCCTCCATAGAGACGAACTAAAGCTGTACTCAACGATCACACAAAAACTGTAAATCTGTAGAAGACTATCACAACAATCAAGTCCGCTGCAGGAAGATGTACATTAAGCTCGAGTGGTCCGTGGAAAATCCGACACGGCTCTCAAACAAGAAGTGTCTCCAAATCACCAACGCAAAACCACTACGGCCATCTCCAGATCATGAGTGGAATATCCTTCTCGTACTTCCTCCAAATGTAGGGAAGCAAAAGTGATGACTCTGTAATGTCACACCAGTACACCCTCGAGCCCACTCAAGAAACACTACAGTTAGACAACAAGGTCGCCCGAACCAAAAGCAAAGAAAGACTGATGCAGTTGTTAACTGAATCTTCAACTGCTGAAAACTCTGCACACTAGCCTCAATCCAAAGAAAAGAAACCTCCTTACTTGGTCTTTACAGTCAACGGTGCAACAATACTCAAGTAATCCTGCACGAAACGGCGGTAAAAACCTGCTAAACCCAAAATCAAAGGACCTCCGTCCTGCACACAAGTCTGGGCCTAAGCTGTACGGTCACGATCTCCCTCGGAACCACACGAAACCGTCTCCCGTAACTACAAGACCTAGGAGTCAGCACAAACAAGCCTGAAGGAACACTCCGAGAATCTAGCCAACAGCTGGGCTCTACCAATGTCTGCCAAACAAATTCTCAAGTGCTGCTCCTGTTCCTCAAGACACAAAGTATTGACCAGAATGTCATCAAAACACAACAATAGCTGGTCGAGGAACGGCCTGAAGAAATCTGGTGCATCATATCCACAAATGCTGCTAGGGCATTGGCGAGTCCAACGACACCACCAACACACAAATTGCCCGTAGCACGCACAAAAGCAAAATTCGGAATGTCACTACTCCGAACCCGCAACAATGATGACCTGATCCCAAACAAACTTAGAAAAAGTCTCGCACTCTGGAGCTGATCGAAGAAATCGTCAAAGCGAGGTAAATGATACCTAACCGCACCGTAAGCCGGTTCAATTGACGATCTATCAATCCACAACCGCAATCTGTCGTCCTTCTCCTCGACGAACAGAATTAGGAGCTCCCAAAAGCGAAACACTCAGACACACAAACCTCCCAACAAACAACTCTGCAGCAGATCCTTAAGCTCCCTGAATTTCGCTAGCTCTCCTGAAATATCGTCGGACAACTCTTGCACGATAAGTACCCGGTCCATCAAATCTACTGTGGCTCCGGTATCTCGAATGAACGCCAAGAATCCACGACATCTCCTCCAAAGCTGACTAGCGAAAAAGGCTGAATTCAAGCTGTGAGAGGCGGCACAACTATCCACCTGCACAACAAGAATTGACTCGCTGGAAAAACAAATCCTGACTGTTTCCACACGGTAGTCCACAGACGCCTAACACGTAGCTAACCAATCCATGCCTAGGAGAACGTCAAATCCAACATCTCTAGAAGGATCCAATGACGGCAAAATCTCCTCACCGATTGACATACGACTGAAATACGTGTCGCGCAACAAAAGAATCGCTGACAGAAGTTAACACAACAAAACGGCTGATCTAACTAACACGATCCTCGTCCCAACCACGGCACAAAGTGCGAAAAACCAACAAGTACAACAAAGAACAAGAACAAGGATACCTGACAAATCTGCACTGGACGCCCGTGCGTCCGGATGAGTAGAAACAAACTCCTGTGTCTGCCTTCTATCCGGAACTATCAAAACTCTTCCTCTGCCAGACTGACCCCTCTGGGCAAACCTTCCGCGTCCACGGCCTCTCTGAACTCTACACTGACGCGGCGCTAAGGAACAACCCCTGATGAGGTGGTGAAGGCTCCCACATCGATAGCATCCAGTATAACGCTGCTGACCCTCCTGGGGATGAGAGCTGAACGTCTGTCCACGTCCTATGCCTCTGCTGCTCCCGCGATGGTCACGAAATCTATCTCGACGAATGAACCTCTGTCCCTGGACTGGCACACCTGTACAGGTCCTCCACTGTCCTGGAACTCGCAAAGTCTCTGGAATACGGGTCTCGTCGACTGGGGCTACATCCACTGGTGCTGCGTAAGTAACAGACTGTTGCATGCTGATCCCAAGGAACAACTGTCCAACTAGGGTGACAACCTCCTGTCGCTGCGCTCGAACGGCATCAACTAATGACCTCATCGTCTGGCGCAAGTCCTGCATCTCTGTCACAAGCCTAGCGAGCTGATCAGTCGAAGGCTGATCCGTCTGCAACTGTGCAACAAGAGTGCCATCCTGGTCAGTGCTCGTCTCACCCGAGCTAACTCTGACCTCGGCCCTCGTTGCATCACTCTGAGTCCCCATAGTCATCAACGGCAAGGCTATAAATAGAGATAGGATTCGATAAGAACAAGGAAATCGAATCACAAGGATATGAATCATCAAGGAAGGAATCTCAAGCAATTTGTACTTAGGCACTTTAGGCGAAATACTGCATCGTGAGTATGCTGCAGACATACACACACTACGTTACTCCGCTTAGGTTACCTACTCCATCATACCAGGTCATCCTACACTCCGAAAGGTAAAACCATGCTCTGATACCAACTTTGTCACGACCCAAAAATGGTACGTGATGGCCCTAATACTACGCAACGCCTCCAGACGTAACGCAGTAAAAGAAAGCCAAAACCCAGAAATCTAAACCATAAAAATACGGAAAAGATAATAAAAAGTTTTGGAAACATTTGAAATCACAACCCAAATTCTTTAAAAGAGTCCACGTTTTCTTTAAAATTTTGGCAGCACCTCCTTTATAAAACAAGCCCCCAAAAAGGGTACAACATAAATATAAAGTAAAGCATCCCAAACGGGAGCAAAATCCACGCCCAACGGCGAAAAACAACATCACAACAGATATACGACGCCGTAGCGAAGAAATAAGAGACAAAAGAAAGGGAAACTGTATAAAAGCACAAATCCACAATATATACAAAATCGTCCTCACCAAGTCTCTAAGTCACAACAAACTGATAGTAGATGGAGAGTACAAGATACAACGAATATACACAGTACAATCTCAGATAACCACAAAACCCACCTGGCAAAACTACACACTAACAGGCGAAGTGGTATCCGCAGCCAAAAGATGATAGATAGGTGAATAGCTGAACAGCTAAATAGCTTGCCTCGACTACTCTGGGGGAAACACCTGCAATACCTGTGGCACAACGGGGGTGAGTTGCCAACTCGTGAATAGTAAATAACATATGCAGGTAATCGCAAGAATGAACGTACAGCATGAATCTAATATATGACATTTCAAATATAATGGTCATGAGTACGAAATAATGGAAAGTACACTCACAAGTACTACCAAATAAGCAATAATGATATGACAACAGTATGCAATAATCATGCACTGGGGATATGAGAAAGTAAATGTGCAACACTCATGAAGGTACTCTCACAGGTACTCCTAATACATGGAACAGTGCACAAGTATATAAAGATGAGGTATGGAGTGAAATATGTCATTTCCACGGAATCCTGACATCGTGGTAGGATCAAAATCCAGTAAGACAAATCAAAATCCCAATTCCTCAAATCAGCCCCCAAATTGGCTCTCATATCATCTAAGTGTCACATCTCCTCAACTACACAATATCAAGTATATCTCACATAAGTGTCGAAGGTACACATCAAGTAGATCTCACATATCTAATATGTACAATAACAGTATATCTTCCATATATCAAATGTACAACAGCAAGTGGATCTCACATCTCTCGTATGTACAATATCAGTATATCTCACATATATCAAATGTACAACAGCAAGTGGATCTCACATCTCTCGTATGTACAACATCAATATATCTCACATATATCAAATGTACAACCTCAAGTGGATCTCACATATCTAGTATGTACAATATCAGTTATCCAATCCCAATGAATCTCTTAAGTCCCAAATCAAATCTCCAGCACAGCTCTAACATCCTAAAATAATGTCATAATAAATATGATGAGGGCAATACACATATATTAGCGTCCCATTCCACTAATATTGGTGTAGGCATATATAACAGCGGCTCAATCCCCTGTTATATATACAAAGAGTATTTAGAAATATCATGAAACCAATGTGCCAAACATCGACACAGAAAAACTGATAAGTACGTATCACACGCTATCCGGAAAGCACGAGTGCCTAGCTCTGACCCCCGTCTTTCCACGTATCCATACGCACATGACTCCCGTCGGTATCCACTCGATAACCGATGAGTCGATGGTCCTGTCACCGGAAAGTATGGCTCCCCTAGGACTCATCGCCTCACTGCGACGTCGACTCACTCCGACAACATTCTTGCTTCGGGGTACCTCCGGGCCCCACCATGTACCCTCATACGGCTCACGACGCCTCCTCGCATGGGGTATATATATCAGCACCGATAAATCTCATGGTGGATGCTATAATATCATCTCAAGGAAACCGGGTTTTTCAATGTATGCATAATTTCATGAACTACCACGGTCCCCAAATCCAGAAAACATCATGAAAAATCCATATAACAATGCGATAATCCATGAACAAAAGTATACGCAATATGAAGACTGTAATGAAAGCGTATAAAAGAACAGCATAGCATACACCAGATATAAATGAATACATGAATGGTAAAGCAGAAATATAGGTATCTACCTACATGATAATGTGATATACCTATCAGGTATAAGTAAAATATGAAATGCAAGTACACCTACCTATATGATGATGTGATATACCTATCAGGTATAAGGAAAGTATGAAATGCAAGTACACCTGTAACTATGTCCCTAGGTGTATATGTACCTAACACTAATGGTACAGAATCCTATAGGTAAACAGGAACTAGCGTGTCAAGTCTAAGTTATAAACGATAAGAAATATGTATCAAAGTCACAATGTCCCTAACCATACAATATTATTTCTAAAATATGGTTGTGTATGACATGGCAATTATTGACGGTGTGTGTGTCATACAATCAGTGCTCTCGCAATCTGAGCCGTCAATAATAGTGCAGTGTCCTAAGGATACTAGTCCAATCACAACTATCACTAAACAGCAAGGTATATGCGCAATTCTAAACATGATAGAGAATATGCGACAAATGTAAAGGTTTCTAGCCCAGACGCATAACGCCATGCGGGCGATTCCCCTGTAGATGTTAAATCTACTCACCCACACTCCAAGCTAGATGAAGTCTACCACCTGAATCCCCCTGTGGCAGTGTCCGTAGTCCTCGTCTGCGAACCTGCAACATATAAACAACAAGCAAATATATATATTAATAATAGCTACGAAATACGAACTAGCTATAACTAACCGACATAACAACACACAACCACCTCTTAAGTGTTCGTATCGTGGCTAACGAGAGTAGCGACTCGACGAAAACAACTTAAGAGCGAAACCACGAAAAATGCACGACCCGTGTCGTAACACGTATCGCGCGGACACGAAACACTAGAAACTACCTAATTGATCCCAGATTTGCCTACTGTGAAAACTAAACAATTTAAATAAGACCAGAGGAACCCAAACCCTAGCAGACACCCACAGACAAAAACCCAAACCCTAACTTATCAGGATGGCCGGCGTCGCCGGCCCCTCCTTAAGCCCTCGCCGGCCCTGGCCGGTGGCCTGGGGTCCGCCTCTCAGGTGGTGCTCCAGATCCCCTAGTACAACACAACCACTATGTTAAATTTTTCAGTAACAATCCCGGATCAAAGCAGGTCCTAGAAACCACAAACCGACACTAAAATACGATATTTCGCATCAAACCCTAATTTAACAATCTAAACAGAATTTATCTAGCTAAACTACACTAAAAACACATAAATAACAGTAAAAGAATTTTACCTAGCCAAAAGAACACAAAGAATCCAAGCTTGCATGCTCCAAGTCAAGAAAATGAGAAAACTTGAAGAAAAATGGGATTTTTGATGAAAAGAGAAGGATTTATGAGGGTTTTGTGAAGAAATTGTGATGAAAAGAGATAGAGAAAAGCACAAGGCAGGAGAGAGAGAGGAGAGCTCGGCCAAGGAGAGGGAGGAGAGAGAGAGGAAATTTCCTAGGCAATTTCCTACAATAAATGCAAAGTCAACACAATTATCACACATGCATGCACCTTCTCTTCCTTTCTTTTCTATTCTTTTCTTTTCTTAATCCTTTAATCCTAGGCCACACAACACTAAACTATATGGTTTAGTTGACTTAGGAGAATTTCTAAGAAAAGTTGAAAAGCAAAGATTCCAAAAATGTGCAAACCGGATTAAAATAACATTAAAAATGGGAAAAATTCAAATTGGACCAAAACGTCCCATATACTCTCAAAGTGTGCGCACTAGCTTTATTTTATCAAAACTAGGTGCTGGCAAGTCGATATGGTCGTTTGATCCCAATCGGTATAAAACTGAAAATACTGACGAATTTCACCCAAAAACAGAAACATACACAAAACGATTTCCAGAACGTTACATAAAACCTAGTGGAATTTATTTACTTTTTCCAGATTTCTTCCCACAACAGTTTTTCTTGAATTATAACACATTTGTTCTTGAATGGTGCAGTAGGGCCGAGTTTAGGAGTTAACGTGGCGGGTGAAGTGCCAGCGTTTGAAAAGTCTGGGGCATCGAGCCTTCATCTCGAATCTGGGACTGTTCCAACTGCCGCTTCCTCCCCTTATGGGTCCCCGGTATCGGCGGGTGATGCGAGCATGACGACGGCCCTTATTGATTCAGGGGACGAAGGTGTCGACGTTGAATCTATTTTCCCGGTGATGGTGGAAATTGAGGAAGCCGTCATGGTTAGTGGCGCTCCAGATACCGCTATGGTTTCTGCCCCGTCAGGTATTCCTCGTGTTATTACTTTTGGGTTCTCAGTCCTGCTAGACATATTTGCTGATATCTCTTTTTTATAGGTGCGGTAAACCCAAGAGCTGTGCTGATTGAAGAATCGCCGTCAACCATGGCCGTGACTGTCGCTGCTCTACCTATCTCTTTTGTACCCCCCGAGTTCTCTCGGGTTCAATGACGGAAGGTAAAAAAAATTCATTTCCTTGTTTCAGTATAGATATTATTTCTCGGATTAATTTCTTTACCGTATATTGTTTCAATCCAGTAGGAGTGCTTTTCGACCGCTTATGCCAAATGTTAAGCTCGCACTTCGCTTTCCAATAGGAATTCGTCTCTTCTTCAGGCGTTGGTTAGTATATTCTTCATTTCTTATTTCATATTTTTACGAGTAATCTTATTATTGCTAAACTTTTCTCATATTGATCACAGTCTTACGGCTCGAGGGAGAGGAAGAAGGAATAGATGAGCCTCCTATGCTCCCTGATTTGCCACTTTCGACTATTGGTATGTTAGATCTCATTCATCATCATTCTTTTTTATTTTTAGGTTGAAACCTAACCCTTCTTTGTGCGTGTCTTACTCTGTAGCAGCTACACCGGTTTTGGCTCCTCTTGAATCTCGCATTTCTATGCCTGCGGGGCCCTTTGCTAAGCGTCAGTCTTCCAGAGGTGTAGCAAATAGCAGGCGGATGCTAAGCAAATGTATTGAAGAACTTAATATCGAAGCTCTCACTTCTGCTGCTGATGAGGTCAACCCTATGCTGGCGACCCTTGTGACTTTCCACAATGAAGATTTCGTCGGCATTTGGGTTGACTACTGTAAGCGAATTGAGGCTTGCCTCCATGAGATCGAGCACAAACGTCTTGCGCCTGAGGCATTATTCTCGAAGGCTCAACTGGTCGCATGGATCGAGCACAGTGCCGCTTCCATTCAATACTTCGAGCAGAAGTTGGTTCTGAAGCAAAAGGAGAATGAGACGGCTTTTGGAGAATCCAGCCAATTGCGTGCTCAGGTCGAAGTGAATGCCGCTCAACTGCAAGTTATCTTTGAAAATCTTCAACAATGTGTTTCTAAAGGAGTGGCGCTGAGGCAGAACCTTGACTATACTGAGCGGAGAATGAGAGATTGCGAAGTTGCTAAGCAGTAAATTACTGAGAAGCTTTCTTCATGCTTGCAACAACGGGCTCAAGTCGAAGCAATGCCGGCTGCAAGAGTGAAGCATGAGGAGGAGCTGCGGCAAGAGAGTGAGCAGGTTGACACTTTATTGAAAGCCTCGCCTTCTTAAAGGCTAGAATTATATCCCCCCCTTTATTATATAAATTGTATCTTTCAAACACTCTGATTCATGAATAAAGAATATACATTTTTTTTTGCATGCGCTCCTCTGTGTTTGATGTCTTAATTTAGCACTAATTAGTTTATTCACTCGTTTCGGAGTCTCTAGTTTATGTACTCATTTCGGAGTCTGTAGTTTATTCACTCGTTTCGGAGTCTCTAGTTTATGTACTCATTTCGGAATTTATAGTTTATTCACTCATTTCGGAGCCTCTAGTTTATGTACTCATTTCGGAGTTTGTAGTTTATTCACGCGTTTTGGAGTCTCTAGTTTATGTACTCATTTCGGAGTTTGTAGTTTATTCACTCATTTCGGAGTCTCTTTAGTTTACCTCCCTTGGGTTTACAGGCAAACTTGTCCTAACGTTTTATGTAGATAACCCCCATTCCTTTTACGACAGAGGTCCGTTAGGTTTGTGGTACTAGAGATTTAGTCCGTGGTACCATCGCGTTGGCTGATGTATCTCTCGATATGCAGTCTTTAAGCCCCTGTTCGAATAGCCCCACGACTGTCGTGTCTCTGATCCCTTCGGGGGCTGGACAAGACATCTTCAAGTAATCTCCTTAGGTCATATTACCGTCAGAAGAGCAAGCGTTAGAAATTTTCCATGACGCTTTTTACCTGAAGTTAGGCTCAATTTGGAGCCTCGATGAGCTATAACCGCACCCTTCTGGGGTGGAATGATATCCAATGGTCTTTTAAGCTTTATATTAGTTGCCGTCAAGACCTGAAGCTGGGAATATGCCGTCACTTCATTTTTTTGCTTTGACTATATCGCGCCGATTCTTTGCTGAAATAGGGTAGATATCTGTAGGACCTCTATACTGTATGTATTGCAATTGAAGTCCGGACCTAGGAATATGCTATTGCTCGAATTTCATTTGATAGTTGCGTCCGTATCCTGCTGAAATAAGGGGGAAACACTGGGATAGTCTCTAGGTTGTATATGTACCGTCAAGATTTGGAGCTAGGATTTTGTCATTACTCATTTTTTTGCTTTGACCCTTGGCTCTTTCTTTTTTGATGATGACGTTGCGTCTGCATCCTGCTAGAATGAGAAGCACGCCGAGTCGATCTCTAGGCTATAGATGTTTTCGTCGAGATCTGGCTCTCTCTTTGACGGAGTCTGGTGGGAAAATATGGTTCCCTTTCTTTCATTTGTACCCATGGATCGTATACAAGAGTCAATATGGACATACTTACATGGCAGAAAGTTTCAATTTTTACTATTTTTTTATTTCTTCCCGCGATGCTCTATCTTTTCAGCTTTTTATATTCCGAAAGTCGCGATTTCTAAATCATTTCGTCTATTTATTACGGTGCCCAATATTTCCGGCTATTTTTTTATCTTTACTCGTTGTTTTTTATTGCGAGTTGCCCTAACATTTCGGCTGTTTATGCATATTATTGATTTTTATCACGAGTTGGGGACTTGGACCTGATACCAATCTTGGTATCAGCAACGCTACCACTGAGATATTGCCAGGAGCGAATCATCATTTGCCTTTGTCGATTTGAACAAAGATGGCTTAGCAAACAGGGTTAGAATCCTGTCGACTAAGACTTTTTGACTTTATGAGCCATAAGGGTCTCATAAAGGTATTTCTCCCTACGAGTCGAGAGGATCTCGTAGGTGTATTTTCTTCTTAGGAGTTGTGAGGATTCCTAAGTGTGTTTTCTCTTATAAGTCGTAAGAATCTTACAAGAGTGTTTTCTCCTTATAAGTTGAGAAGACTTACAAGTGTCGCTCACCATATGGGGACATTTTTCGTCATTGGTGGAACTTGGTAAGAGAATGTTTATTTGATTGTATACAAGGGTCAATATTGGACCATCTATAGAGCAACTTAGGGGAATATGACGGCTTAAGAACAGATTTACATCCCCGTAATCTAAGGCTTTTGAATATTATAGGGGGGAATTCTCCTTACGAGTCGTGAGGATCTCGCAAGTGTATTTTCTCCTTAGAAACTGTGTGGATTTCAAGTGTGTTGCCCTTTTGTGAGTCGTAAAGATCTCACGCAAGTATTTTCTCCTCGCAAGTTTGAAAGGAACTTGCAAGTGCACATGATTTTTTTTTATTTTACGAGGTTTTGCCCTTTTCGAGTTTTCACAACTGCCGGCAATCCTGCAGTTTTTACTCACGGCGTCCTTTCGAGTTTTCATCTGTGCCCATTTCGCTTGTAGACATACCTTTTTTCTCTTTTTCTTTTTAACGAGATGCGCCCTTTCAGGTTTTCACAAACTCGTCGGTAGTCCTGCTTTTTTTACTCACGACACCCTTTCGGGTTTTCATCCATGCCCATTTCGCTTGTGGACATGCCGTTTTTTTTAACGGTGAAATTCTCAAAAGTAGTTTCGTCGCAGGTGACCCATCTATTTGCCAGTGGGATTTGGGGGTGGCTTCATTGCGGGAGCAGCTGTGCAGCCAGTGGGACTTGAATCACAACCTTTGCCGCGAGGACTTCGGTTGTAATATAGATCTCAAGAGAGCATATCGCCGTATCTGTAGCGGTGCGCTAGTTTAGGGACGTTCTGATCCATTATCGCTATATTTGAAGCGAATTTTTAGTTTAGGGATTTCTCAGTCCAGCATTCTTATCTTGGGGACGAACGTTAGTTTATGGACATCTCGGTCCGTTGTTAGTTTAGGGACATCTCGGTCCGACATTAGTTTAGGGACATCTTGGTCCATTGCTAGTTTAAGGACATCTCTGTCCGTTATTAGTTTAGAGACATCTCGATCCATTATCGCCGTATTAGGGCAACGAGCTGTGTTTGAGGCGACGCACTAGTTTAGGGATTTTTTGGTCCATTATTGCCAGGTTTGAGGCGACGCACTAGTTTAGGGACATTTCGGTCCAACATTAGTGTTGGATATAGTGCCCTCAAAGTCAATTATTGGATCGCAGGTACGTGATTGCAATGATTGAGGGAGGACCTATACCGATATGAAAGTCTTGCTCGAGATGATAGTATGCTATCTGGCTTGTCTTTATCATTGTATACATGCTTTAGTTCTCTATTGCATGTTGATAGAGCCCATAGGATTCTTGCTTGACTTCCAGCAGTATGATGGCGATCATATACGTGGGAGCTGGGGTCTGTAAGCACATCCTTAAAGTGTCCCTAGTCGTAGGAGTTTCGAGACAGGGCATCGATACTCCAGAGTAGACTAGTGTATACAGTCGAGACCCCGACGAGGGGCGATGGCCGGTCTCACAAGCCATTGGTGTCAATTGGTTCATCTAAGATGTATACAGGTGCTCATTGCGTTATGAGTACAACGGACAGGACTCGCCGGGAACATGCTAGTTGGTATTATATATATCGTCAGATAGCAGTTCCCTGGTGACATGCGTACAGGTTAGTTTGTCAACCTGAGATCGTCATTTGTCTCGTGTGAGTTCCCACTGTGCTTAGATTACTACCCTACCACGCTCAAAGGAGACGTGCAAACAGGTTTTAGTTGGGTACAGTCCCGAGCCACATGGAGGCAGTGAGCGGATCGTCGGGGATTCGTCTCTCCCGGTATTAGGGGTTGATGTCGCACAGTGCACGGGTGGCCATCACTAGAAATCCTCGGCCGAGCTAGTGGAGAATTACTGATTTGGATCAGTAGTTTCTCAGGTGGTGATGGGCTTCATTCTTACACGAATTATCGCGTTATTAGGGGTCTGACTTTATCCACCCCCCTAGACTCGATATGCGATACTCTTAGACGAACGGACCGGACTGTACGGATATTGTCACTGTCGGGCTCAGTAGGGTTTCTGGATGAGTTCGCTCGTCAGCTTCCCTTCCAATCAATACATAGGCAACCATTACGTACAGCTTATACCTCTGACGTGCTAGTGGTTATACCCAGTGCCAGTATGTTGATGAGTCATTAGAGTCCCCCACAGACAGTTTCCCAAGTTCGGGCGAAACGTTGTAGAGGCCGTATGGTTTTATGGCACGGTTCGTAAAATGCACGTGCGTTTACGCACATGTCATATTTCGGGCAAATAATACTGGTAGGCTTTGGTTTAAGCCGGATCTAAGTATTATACTGTGTAGATATAATATATTTGTCTCAGTTGCATTTGTATTCGGTCGTAATACAAATGCGGGTATGTTTATACTGTTACGGGGTTATCCTGAAATTCGTTTGAGGATCGCTTTTGGAAGTTGCCAGTTTCCTGTTTTTATCACCCGTATTTAACATTCGGTTAAATGCGGATTTATCTTTTCGTCTTGAGGGTGAGTCATGAGGTGAGTCATGAGTGTGGAAGGTTCTTGGATTGGTGACTAGGTTAATGAATCATTATTTGCATTAATGAATGGATGACTAGGTTAGATGAGTCATTCATTGCATTAATGGGTTTTGGTTTTCACTAAGATTTTTTCTTCTTGATCTTTTAGATTAAGGTTACCCCCCCCTCCTACACTCACCCCCACCTCTATATAGTGGCCGGCCCCCTCTCTTGAAAGAAAGGGTTTTTTGTTAATTTGGAAAAGATTATAGTTTTGGATTCATGGAAATTAGATAGCCTCATTTTCTCATTTCACCCGATTCCAAAAGGCAACTTCATTAACCGTTCGTCCATAGCTTTGGACGTAACGAGACAAAGTGTTCTACTCATTCTCTACATCAATCTTGGTCATCTCTTTTAGCAAACTTGATGATCGAGTTGCCTCGGTTCAGAGGCGGGAGCCCGTTTAAAGATCCGTCGACGTGGTGCCACCTGGACGAGAAGACTGGAGATTCAGGAGATCGGAGCAGCCGCAACAAAGCATGGGATGATGGTTGAAGACCGAAGGACTCGGATCGTTCGGTATAACATTTCTACCCACTTTGTAGTTTGTTAGTTTAGCTTTAATGGCAGATCCGGGTTATAGTATACGATAGCGCCGGTTGTAAAAGTTTTTGTTCCGCATTTGGCGTCTGTTAGACGGTCGGGGCGCTACCGTGTACTTACAGTGGTATCAGAGCCTCACCATTAAGCTTTACTAACTTATGCTAACGCATTTAAAATATCGATCGAACGGATTTTCGAAAATCACAATTTTCAGTATTAAAGTTTCTGTCGATTTTAAAAGGGGTCTAAAATCATTTTGACCATACCAGAAAATCAAGCAGGCTTTTATAAGAATACAGAAGAAATCGATCAAGTGATTCGACCGTATTGCCGCGGAAACGCGGTCAAAGCCTAGCTTTGACCGCGGAACCGCGGCAGTCTTGGTGACTCACTTGGCCATTTTTCTTCTGGTGTTTCTCTGTTGGAAATTGTGGTTTCTGGTACTGTTCTTTTGGGCCCAGATTTTGTTACTGTACAACAGATGTACGTAGGGGCCCACTTCGGGAAGTTTTGTCGATCGAAATTTTAAACTTGTTAGTATGCAGTACTTATATTATATCTCCGACTGGGAATGTCATTTGAGCGGTAAACCGCGTCTAATTGCTATAGTTCTTTTAGACGGGTTTGCGAACGTGACATTCGCGTTGATGTTCTGTGTTGTACTGTGATGTTGCGGATTTGTCGTGGTGGATAGCAGTGTGCAATGGTAGTGCAGTTTGGATTTATTTGTACATTTGATATTGCGGGGCGAGCGTCCAACATGTGGACTGCCGTCACTGCCTGTTTGTATAATATTCTTTTGGGGCACGACCGGGCTGAGGTCGATGTACCCGTTGTACATATTTTTATTTCTGTACTAGGTTTACCCCGTGACGGGGTGCACGGATAGCCGGGTTCTAGAGGGCAACGGGTCCGTATCTCATGGCTTTGAGAGGCAGAGGGGACTTACTCTAGAATTGGCACACTATTCGCCGCACTCGTAGGGGGTACAGGTTGACCCAAGGAGGGGCGCTCAAGTTACCGGATTCCGTGAAGTGCCGGGTGGTCCATTCACTTTGATGTAGGGGGCTGCCACGCTTCAGGTTTTGGCGGGTAACTTGCTGCACCCGTAAGGGTCTAGGTTTCATTGCACAGGCTATCCACACGATCAGGGGAACGTCGGGTTTCAGTAGCGGCTCTGTGAAACCCGGGGATCCCAGATTATCTGTATTGTTCTGTGATGCTTATTACTTTTCTGTAATGTTGCATTTTATCACGCCTGGAGCGATTATTGTATATTGGTATATATACTATTAGATGTTGTATATGTTTTACATCTACGCTAGTCCAGCCCCCGCTCTGTCGTTAGTTAAGTAACCTAACGGGTAATGACGGGACTCAGTGGCGAATGCGGATGGCATATACGTACATTTTATTTTTCGTTCTTTTCTGGTGTGATTGATTGATGGGACTGTGTTGATTCTGATCAATGCAAAGTAAAACAAACCTATATTTGATGTTGCTGGAACAGCTTTAAAAGGTGTTATTACAAAGACGTTTCCTTTTGTTTTGCATAGTGATATTCAGTTTGGAATATCCTGCACCTCATTCGACGAGGCAAGGGCTGATATCCCTTCATCGGGAGAGACCCCTTGGGCAGAAGTTTGCGTCAGGGTAATAACTTCATTATAGTCGATTACAAGTTGCTTTGCATCGCGGTATTCAGTTGGAATATCCTGCACCTCATTCTACGAGGAAAGAGCCGAGATCCCTTCACCGGGAATGACCTCTTTAGCAAAAGTTTTCGTTACTATATTTTTATAAAAAGCTATCAGGTTCCTTCAACGAGATCAAGTTCATTACGTTAAAGGTTTTTCGCCAAAAAGCAGCCGTAGCCCTCCGTCATTTCTTATGGATAGTCAGTAGTATTCAAGCTATGTTTGTTGGCCTTCGTCAAGGCATAGTGCTTGGTAGCTGCTGGGGTATTCATTTGTTGCATAGATAGATGCGTTGGTTTGGGACAGTCGTATAGCCTTGTTGGCCTTCGTCAAGGGCTTGTACGGGTAGGTTCAAATTGACCTGGACAATGACGGGTAGAACTTGACATGTGACTTATGATTTGTTGGCCTTCGTCAAGGTCATAAGAGCATGAGGTAAAAATCATATCGGGAGTTTCAAACATACAGGAAACTTGCCAGGCATGCGCATACCTTCTGGAGTGTGATAACTTGAGTGGCTTCCATCAAGTTATCATGCGATGATAGTTGGATCCCGATTCTCACTGATGAGTTGTTTTACTCTTCGGGTGATCCCGACTAATTCTTCTTTCAGGTTTGGAGGAGAATTTGAGATTACAGTGGGAGGTTTCCTGATTAGATAAAGTGATAACCATTCTGATCTAGGTTGCACGCAGAGTGTTTCTTTTCTCTCTCTCTTTGGCAACGACCATTGACCGACCCTAGACTATGACTCAGTGACCAAGTTGACCGAACCTTCTTAAAATACTGGCTTTTGGATTGTCCGAGTTTCATAAGTCATTGCCGCTCCTTCTTTTACCCTTTGTATTTCTCAGAACACCCTGTATTACTACGGACATCCACTTCCATTGGATAGATCCATCGTATGGTTATATACGAACTCGAAGAGACTTCATCGAGGATGGATCCAGGTTCAGGAGAAATAAAATTGGTTTATTCAGTTGTCTTTTATTATCACCTTCTCTCAGGTTGCGAAGGCTCCTCAGTTTAGGAGAGTACACCTATTACGCTTATTGGATAGTCTTATTCCAAACCATAGGCAGGTGCCGAAAGGTAGGGAATGAAGAAAACCAATTAGCCTAAGTAGGGTGTGCAGAAGGTAATATGTAAAGACAAGATAAAGGGATTAGAAAGAGGGCAAAGTAAATTGCGACTGCTATCATTCATGACCAAACCGCGTACTTCATCGCCACTCCTATTTTCACCTTTGCTTTTTCCCTAGTTCGGGAGAAATAGAATAAGGTATTATTCAGTTGTCTTTTATCATCACCTTCTCTCAAGTTGCGAGTACTCCTAGGATTAGGAGAGTACACCTATTATGCTTACTGGATAGTCTTCTTCCAAACCATAGGCTGGTGCCGAACGGTAGGGAAGGAAGAAAACCATTTAGCCTAACGATGGTGTACAGAAGGTAATGAATAAAGACAAATAAAGGGATTTGGAGAGAAGGCAAAGAAATATACGGTTAAAGTCATGAATTGGATTATGGAAGAGGCATTACTAAGAATACCAGGATACCCCTACGAAACATTTTCATATTTCAGTGTATTGTTAAAGGAAAACTGATTTCCCGATTAGATACTTGCTCCAGGGTATGTATTTACCAGGTATGATTCTCACATCTGTATGGTTTTACAGATGATGAGTGGGAGTAGGTTATTGGGAATAAAGGTGATTATCCTCATTATATCGGAATTCGTTGTAATTGGTGATATTTGAGGAAGTCGCCTGAGTTTTTGCCGGACGACATGTATTTGGTTTTGAATATCCGTTGTTGTGCACCAATTTCAAAATGATATATCTGTACGTTTATTTTTATAAAGTGAGATATAACTTTTTGAAATTATGTCCGTAACATTTACCTATATCAGTTGACGATTGGGTAAGGAGCATTGAACAACGGAATAGTTCTTAACCATAAGTACAGTTTTCAACCTACGATGCACAGGTTTTGAGTTATTCAACTCAGCGGACTTATACAGAGTATTGTATGTTGTCCAGTGTCTGTCAGGACAAAGGGGTTGGTCCTCGTACTCTGTTCTGTTTACTTGTAATTTCTCTAGTTTTTAGACAAGTGTTTCGTTGAAATACAATGTCTAAGTTTTGAGAAGTTGTGGGTATAAGAATAAAGTAGAGAACCAGGTATCGCAAGTATCGGGATTCTTCAAAGAGATCGAAGATGTAGATTCTTGTGATTGGTATTCAGTTGATAGTAATGGTTTTGAGAAACTCGTTTCTCTTTCAGGTTACTCATAGTTGGATGGATTCCTAAGTTGAGTAATGCTGAGTAGCCACTTTCCATTAAGTTGATATGCACTGGAGACAGCTGCATGATTTGAATCTGGTTCCAATTAAATTAGTGCCTCTATTTCTATATTGTATTTAGAATGGTTCATATCTTAACGATGTTAAGGTACGGTGAGTTGTTCAGCTTATGCTTAAAACCAGACACTGGATAACTCAAGGCACGTTTCTGTAATGGCAGTTTGTGGGTTGACCCTGGCCTTGACGAGGGTTGATTTTCTACCATCTGGAAGATCAATAGTGATATTGTTCTTGACTCGCCACAATTTTAGTAAAATGGATTTTTTCAGAAAACAGTAGTGGGAGTATGGTAGAACTGGAAGTGATTCCAGAACCGCAAACGATTACGGAAAATTTAATAGGACCTTTATATTCAATCAGGTTTGACATTCCATTAGCCACTCCACAGATATGGTGGGTAACCTCAGACACTCGAGAGGTACTCAGGTAGCCTCAAAGACGGTGACAGGGAGGTTCTTGTTTACCCAGACTTGACACTACCGTTGTTCCAGGCTATGAGACCCATCAGGAGGATAAGTATAGCGTCGTTCTAAACTAGCTTTAGAAGTGCACGTATATATTTGTTCAGTTGATAAAACTGCACATTTGTTATTACATTTTTCCTACTATTTCTATATTAAAAAGTTCTTTATTATAATATATCATACATATGAGGGTTTATGTGTAAAAATACTATTTTCCATGTGTTAATATATTATAATTAGCATTTGATAGGAAAATGTATGCAAATAATATCATTGACCTAATCCTAGTAGAACTAAGTTTACTAAATATTATTTGTTGAGTTGTTGTGCAGAATTTTCAGGTCTTAAATCAAGGAAATCAAGTTGTTAAAGCTAACCTGCCAAATTAAGAAATCAAAATTAAGAAATCAATTCTGGCAGAAGAAAAGAAAAGATTTCCAAATTATGAAGGTTCCAGAGAAAGACAAATGTCACAATAACATAAGCCCTAAAGTTTAATGAAGGGATATGATGTAATGGCCGCGGATCCGCGGCCATACCCCACCTTAGGCCGCGGATCCGCGGCATGTTTGAAGATTTAGGGTTTGCAAAAATTTTGGGGAAATCAATACAGTTAGTTCCCTAATTTGGAAGCAAAGGTTTCTGGCCTTTAACTATAAAAAGGGACCGAGAGCCTCTTGGAAAATGATCAAGCCGACGAGATCACGAAGCCCCAGACGCTCACGCATCCAGGCTGATCATCAACTGTTCGTCTACCTCCTTAGGAAAGATCGAGAAGCAACTAGTTTTGTAATCATTTTCTACGGAATAAAGTGTAGATTGTTCAAGTTGATTAATAAAGGTAGTTATTTTATTTAATTCTTTTGCATTTTACATTATGTTTTCCCTTTCTGTCTTTTCATCTTCTTCTCCCAACATGCGCGAGTAATTCTCCGCTTGTTAGGGTTCGTAGGATTAGGGTAGGCTAATGGATGATGAACATCCCTAAACCCTTTTTAAGTCCTATAAAGTTTATAAACTTTATCAAAAGAATCATTAACATCCTAATCGGGCGCGCTAACAATTCTTTGTTAGTTCCGACCGCGATTAGAGATTAGATTAATAATTGTTTTGGTAAAGGCTAGATATGAACGGAGTTCCATGTCGAGATAAGGGTTAAGAGTGGGATTCCTTTTTCCTCCAGAAACCCTAATCTACACGCATCACCGTCGTTCTAGTTTTAAATCTATTAAAGGATAAAAAGGGTAACTTTTAATTAATCGTCCATGACTACTAAATCCTAACGAACCCTACAAGCCCTCTTATTATATTAACTATATTCCTAAAATAATCTAGATCTATAAATTTGCACTCTTGCTTAAAGTAGATCTAGAAACTTTTCACAAAATTCTTTATTTCTTCTCTCCTTCTCAACACATCTAAAGTAAGAGTAAAACATTCAACGTTTCCCTGAGGACGACCCGTACTCACCTCGGTCTAGCTACACGCGACACCGTTCTGATTGCGGTTAACTACAAACACACTTTTTCGAATCAATCAATATTATTCTGCCAGAGGGTTGTCGTAGTCAGTGGGAGCAGCGGAAGCATAGTGGCCAAGTAGCTTATGTCTATTTATAGGCTTGAGCAGATATAGCGGAGACAAGATCATCTGTTTTTGATGTAACAGTCATGGTTTTGACTTCATCAGAATAGATGATGGATCTGTTAAGAAGGTAGTAAGGTGTGATGTCCTGGTATTTGAATGACATTCACAGAGTAGGAAGTAAAATTCCTATACTACGATCGGTTGTACTGTGGTCGTCACACAGTTGTTTCTCCGGACATGATTTGGATATAATATCAGACATTCTGGTTTCTAGATCTATGGTTTTAGATCTAGAATTGGGTAGTTTCCCAATCTGGGTACTTGACAGTATTCTAATAGTATTTTAGAATAGATGACTCCTGGCATGGTGGAGTACCTGCAGGTGATGGAGTCACCCTCTCTAATGGTGTCTTACAGACTAAAGGGGAGAGGGATGTGCATGATTGGCAGATCACTTGCTTAGGCAATTGAGTCAATCATGAGATGTCAAGTACCACACCAGATGTTGTTCTTTGCACTAGATGCAATAAGTTTGTATTAATCCAATCCTGGAGAAACATAAGGAAGCAGTTTTGGAACATAAGTGCATGTTCTACGGATTAGATGACGGCAGCCTCCTTCCGGGGACGGTTATCATTCCAGGATTCAAAGGTGACATGGATGACAGAGTGATTGTCAGAGTTATAGTTTTCCTCTGACGAGGGACAGTATTATGGACAGTTGGTCCAAGAGGATACTGTGGGAGGCATGGTGCTGGATACTGATTAGGTTCAGTTATCGATACAGTCTAAGAAGTTTGGATTTGGAGTTCATTTATGAACTAGGTCCCATCATATATTCATACATATTCTAAGACAGGTATTACTCGATTCGGGAGATGGCTTTCTCCGCGAACTTGAGATTAAGAGAGACATAGAAGGAAACATCAGGGCGGATCCACTCACTAAGGCTATTTCTCGAACACAATAGTTTTACAAACGAGCTTTGTGAAACTGATTAGTAGAGGAGTTGGATGTTCGGTATCACACGGGCTGTGAGTATGCGACATCGCAATAATTAGCCTTAAGTGCAAGTGGGAGATTGTTGGATATAGTGCCCTCAAAGTCAATTATTGGATCGCAGGTACGTGATTGCAATGATTGAGGGAGGACCTATACCAATATGAAAGTCTTGCTCGAGATGATAGTATACTATCTGGTTTGTATTTATCATTATATACATGCTTTAGGTCTCTATTACATGTTGATAGAGCCCATAGGATTCTTGCTTGACTTCCAGCAGTATGATGGCGATCATATACGTGGGACCTGAGGTCTGTAAGCATATCCTTAAAGTGTCCCTAGTCGTAGGAGTTTCGAGACAGGGCATCGATACTCCAGAGTAGACTAGTGTATACAGTCGAGACCCCGACGAGGGGCGATGGCCGGTCTCACAAGCCATTGGTGTCAGTTGGTTCACCTAAGATGTATACAGGTGCTCATTGCGTTATGAGTACACCGGACAGGACTCGCCGGGAACATGCTAGTTGGTATTATACATATCGTCAGATAGCAGTTCCCTGGTGACATATGTACAGGTTAGTTTGTCGACCTGAGATCGTCATTTGTCTCGTGTGAGTTCCCACTGTGCTTAGATTACTACCCTACCATGCTCAAAGGAGACGTGCAAACAGGTTTTAGTTGGGTACAGTCCCGAGCCACATGGAGGCAGTGAGCGGATCGTCGGGGATTCGTCTCTCCCGGTATTGGGGGTTGATGTCGCACAGTGCACGGGTGGCCATCACTAGAAATCCTCGGCCGAGGTAGTGGAGAATTACTGATTTGGATCAGTAGTTTCTCAGGTGGTGATGGGCTTCATACCGACACGAATTATCACGTTATTAGGGGTCTGACTTTATCCACCCCCTAGACTCAATATGCGATACTCTTAGACGAACGGACCGGACTGTACGGATATTGTCACTGTCAGGCTCAGTAGGGTTTCTGGATGAGTTCGCTCGTCAGCTTCCCTTCCAATCAATACATAGGCAACCGTTACGTACAGCTTGTACCTCTGACGTGCTAGTGGTTATACCCAGTGCCAGTGTGTTGATGAGTCATTAGAGTCCCCCACAGACAGTTTCCCAAGTTCGGGCGAAACGTTGTAGAGGCCGTATGGTTTTATGGCAGGGTTCGGAAAATGCACGTGCGTTTACGCACGTGTCATATTTTGGGCAGATAATACTGGTAGGCTTTGGTTTAAGCCGGATCCAAGTATTATACTGTGTAGATATAATATCTTTGTCTCAGTTGCATTTGTATTCGGTCGTAATACAAATGCGGGTATGTTTATACTGTTACGGGGTTATCCTGAAATTCGTTTGAGGATCGCTTTTGGAAGTTGCCAGTTTCCTGTTTTTATCACCCGTATTTAACATTCGGTTAAATGCGGATTTATCTTTTCGTCTTGAGGGTGAGTCATGAGTGTGGAAGGTTCTTGGATTGGTGACTAGGTTAATGAATCATTATTTGCATTAATGAATGGATGACTAGGTTAGATGAGTCATTCATTGCATTAATGGGTTTTGGTTTTCACTAAGATTTTTTCTTCTTGATCTTTTAGCTTAAGGTTGCCATCCCCCCTCCTACACTCACCCCCCCACCTCTATATAGTGGCCGACCCCCTCTCTTGAAAGAAAGGGTTTTTTCTTAATTTGGAAAAGATTATAGTTTTGGATTCATGGAAATTAGATAGCCTCATTTTCTCATTTCACCCGATTCCAAAAGGCAACTTCATTAACCGTTCGTCCATAGCTTTGCACGTAACGAGACAAAGTGTTCTACTCATTCTCTATATCAATCTTGGTTATCTCTTTTAGCAAACTTGATGATCGAGTTGCCTCGGTTCAGAGGCGGGAGCCCGTTTAAAGATCCGTCGACGTGGTGCCACCTGGACGAGAAGACCGGAGATTCAGGAGATCGGAGCAGCCGCAACAAAGCGTGGGATGATGGTTGAAGACCGAAGGACTCGGATCGTTCGGTATAACATTTCTACCCACTTTGTAGTTTGCTAGTTTAGCTTTAATGGTAGATCCGGGTTATAGTATACGATAGCGCCAGTTGTAAAAGTTTTTGTTACGCATTTGGCGTCTGTTAGACGTCCGGGGCGCTACCGTGTACTTACAATTAGTTTAGGGACGTTTCGGTCCATCGCTAGTTTAAGTACGTCTTGGTCCGTTATTAATGAATGTGTGTCTTAGCAACACCACTAGGTTTTTACAAGCATCAAGTATACAATTTTAAAAATTCTTGGGTGTTAAGCTATACTAACCTAGAATCTAATTAGAGTATTAGGGTTTAAAGCATGATATAACAAGTTTTACACTAAGTGAAAGAAATTACAACATTTGTAGACCAAGTCCTTCACTTCTATAGCTCCGAGTAGTAGTCCCTACGACTCCTCTTGGCTCCACTTGAAGAAATGAACAAGCTTGCTCCGCGATCTTCGAGCCCGAAGATGATCCACCTTGAAGTTTCTCTTGGTCAAGCTATCTCTTCACTAATCAACAATTAGTGAAGGAAACAAGCTAATCTAAAGTGCTAATCTAGAGTAGATTGATGAAGTAGGTGTTTTAGTTCACTTAGAATTTTCTTTCTCTTTAATTTTCTTCAACTCAAGAAAGGCTAGAGAGGAAGAAGAACACGGAGGAGGAGTGAAAAATGAGAGCTTGAAAATAAGCTAGAGTTAGGGTTGTGTGAAGAATGGCTCATGGTTACACTTATTGAAGCATAGAATAAAACCTAATAATAAATTGCAACCATGCTTCTATAGTGAAAGAAAACCATTATACAAATAGATGAGTCATGCTTCACACCATTCCATAATATCTTCTCATTTTCCACCTCATTTTTCTATTTTCCCAAAATAGAAATTCCATGTTCGAAATATATATATCATCAACCATGATATATATATATATATATATATATATATATTAAGAGAAGAAAATAATTAGTGAGCATTAATATTAGTTAATATATAAATATATATCAAATTATTAAATCAACACTTGATTTAATAATCCGGTTATATCATATATAGCCGACTAATATCATTTATCTGTATATCATATTATCAAATCAACACTTGATTCAATAATCTGGTTATATCACATATAACCTAATCGATATCAAATTATCGCCAGATTAGAATACGGTATCACATACTCGTATTTAATCAGGCTCCCGCACATATCAGCATATGTGCCCTACTTCGTTTCGCTTGAACTATGAATCCTCTGTGTGGGACTCTAAAGACTCGTCAATATGCCAGCAGTAGGTAATGATCACATCAGTTACCTACAAGCCGTCAGTGGTACTACCTGGACGTAACGACTACCCAGGTATTGAGCGAATAGAAGATCAACAAGCAAGCTTGTCCAAACTCCCGTGAAGCTTATAAGTAACACTTACCATACAGTCCGGTCTCTTCGTCTGATATATCGCATATCGAGTCTGGGGGTGGATACGTCAGACCCCAGTAACTTGATAAGTCATGCCGTTGTGTGGCTCATAACGGTTCGAAAAACTACTGATAATTCTTACCAGTAAATCTCATCATCCCTGGCCATGGACTTACTATTATAACCAATCGAGCATAGCGCAACATCGACTCCCAATACCGAGAGAGAAGAAACCCCTCCTATCGCTCACTACCTCCATGTGACTCGGGACTGTACCCAAAATCCACCTGTTTGCATGACTCCTTTAAGCCGTGGTAGGGAGGAAATTAAAGCACAGAGGAAACCACACAAAACACTATGACGATCTCGGGTATACTGACTAACCTGTACCAGTGTCACCATAGAACTGCTATCTGACGATGGGTATAGTACCATCTAAGAGTTCTCGGTGAGTCCTGTTCGGTGTACCCATTCTGTAATGAGCACCTCTGTTCAATTTTTGATGTCAAACACAAATGGTTGTGGGATCAACCATCGCCCCATACAGGGTCAAGAAACGTACACACTAGTCTACTCTGGAATATCGATGCCCTATCTCGAAATCCCCTCGACTAGGAACTATTAAAGGATGTGCTTGTGGACTATCCAGGCCCCACTAGTATGATCTGCATCATAGTCCTGATAGTCAAGTCCACATCCTAAGGGCTTTATCAACATATATCAGAGAGTCGGTATAATAATACAAGTGTACATGTTAAGATAAAAAGCAACCGGATAGCATACTATCATGTTGAGCAAGAAAGTCCTCTATATATATGTCCAAACATCCACTATATCATACAATAATGGCCTCTAGGGCATACATATTCCTAACAATCTCCCACTTGCACTAAGGCCGGTTGTTGTAGTATCGCATACCCAACATCCCATAAAGTCTTTCAAACTGCGTCTGGGGGAGGGCCTTCGTGAGTGGATCCGCTGTATTGTCCTTCGTATCTACTCTCCTGACCTCGATCTCCCAGCGATCTACTATCTTCCGAATCAGGTGATACCGCCTAAGAATATGTCTGGATCTATGATGGGACCGGGCTTCCTTGGCCAAAACCACAGCTCCATTGTTATCACAATTCAAAGGTATTGGATGCTCAATGGATGGAACCACACAAAGTTCAGTAATGAACTTCTTCATCCAGACAGCCTCTTTGGCAGTATCGTTGGCAGCGATGTATTCAGCCTCCATCGTCGAGTCTACTACGGTATCTTGCTTGGAACTCTTCCAACATACCGCCCTTGCATTAAGGGTGAAGACAAAACCCGATACCGACTTACTGTCGTCCTTATCACTCTGGAAGCTCGAATGGGTAAAGGACTCGACTTGGAGATCACCGTTACCATACACCAAGAACATTTCTTTAGTCCTTCTCAAGTACTTAAGAATGTTCTTCACAGCTGTCCAGTGCTTTTCCCCAGGATCTGATTGATACCTACTCACTACACCTAGTGCGTAAGCTATATCTGGTCTGGTACATAACATCGCATATATGATAGACCCAACTGCAGAAGCATAGGGTATTACTTTCATGCGAGCCCTCTCCAAGTCAGTCTTGGGAGACATCTCTTTGGAGAGAGTGATTCCTGAACAAGCCGGTAAATTACCACGCTTTGAATCTTCCATACTAAAACTCTTTAGTATGGTGTGAATGTATCTGGATTGGGAAAATCCCAACATCCTTTTAGATCTATCTCTATAGATCTTAATCCCCAAGATGTAGGATGCATCACCCAGATCTTTCATGGAGAACTTGTGTGACAAGAAGAGTTTGACCGAGTATAGCATAAGAATATCATTTCCTATCAAGAGTATGTCATCCACGTACAATACAAGGAAGACAACCTTACTCTCTACAACCTTTTTGTATATACAAGGTTCATCTTCATTTTTGAAGAAGTAAAAATCTTTGACTGCTACATCAAAACAGATGTTCCAGCTCCGCGATACCTGCTTTAATCTGTAGATTGATTTAAGCAGCTTGCACACCTTTCCACTGCTCCCACTGTCTACGAAGCCCTCTGACTGTGTCATGTACACGTTCTTTTCTAAATCACTATTTAGAAAAGCGGTCTTGACATCCATCTGCCAGATTTCATAGTCATGGTATGCAACAATGGCAAGTAGGATCCTGATGGACTTAAGCATAGCTACTGGAGAAAATGTTTCATCATAGTCGACATCTGGTCGTTGACGAAAACCCTTTGCTATAAGTCTAGCTTTGAAGGTCTCAACCTTTCCATCTACACTAATTTTCTTCTTGAAGATCCACTTGCTCCCGATGGGTTTTACCCCTTCAAGTGCAACTTCCAAAGTCTATGCTTTGTTGGTGTACATGGATTCCATCTCAGATCACATAGCATCTAACCATTTCACAGAGTCCCCATTAGTGATGTCCTGCTCAAAACTAGTTGGGTCATTATCTTCCATGATGCAATTCTCGCTCCCACCGTATATGAGAAAACCGTAGTATTTCTCAGGTGGATGAGGAACTTTACTAGATTTGCGTAGTGGCTGAGGTTCGTCGGGGACTATTAAATCCTCCGGTTCCACCAAATCGTCAGTTATAGTTTGTGTAGCTGGAACTTCTTCCAGTTCTACCTCATCACTACTAATTTCTTTCACAAGAAATTCCTTTTATAAAAAGATGGCATGTCGAGAAACAAACACCTTTTGTTCCTCGGTGTGGTAGAAGATATACCCTCGCGAATGTTTGGGATATCTTACAAACTTGCATAGAACTAACCTTGCCTCGAGCTTGTCTGGATTTTGCGTTTTAACATAAGCCGGACAACCCCATATCTTAATAAAATTAAGATATGGTCTCTTCCCTTTCCATATCTCATGTGGAGTGGTAGGCACAGATTTGGTAGGAACCATATTCAATAGGTATGCAGCTGTCTCAAGTGCAAAACCCCAAAAGGAAATAGGTAACTCAGCAACACTCATCATAGAGCGCATCATATCTAATAGGGTGCGATTCCTCCGCTCCGATACTCCATTGTGCTGTGGTGTATACGGAGAAGTAAGCTGAGAGAGAATCCCATTATCTTTTAAATAGTCTCAGAATTCAGTGCTCAAGCATTCTCTTCCCCGATCAGATTGTAGGACTTTAATACTTTTACCCGTCTGGTTCTCAACTTCATACTTATATTCCTTGAATTTCTCAAAACCTTCAGATTTGTGTTTCAACAAAAACACATTTCCGAATCTTGAGAGATCGTCGGTGAATGTAATAAAGTACGAGGAACCATTCCTGGCATGTGTAGACATAGGACCGTATACATCACTATGTATCATTCCCAAGAGTTCAGTATCTCTTTCTCCGTGTCCCGTAAATGGAGTTTTGGCTATCTTTCCTTTGAGACATGACTCACAAGTTTCATAATATGTAAATTCAAACGGATTCAAATATCCATCTTTATGCAACTTAGCTAATCTGGTCGTATTGATATGACCTAGTCTACAATGCCACAAGTAAGCTTCATTCATATATGAACTTTTCCTCTTGTGTGTGTTCTGTATGTTTAGAACTATAGTTTAATCTAGAACATATATACTGTTACACAACGTACCAAACCCAATCAACGCTTGATTTAGGAAAATTTTCATAACATTTTTCTTTAACACAAAGTTATATCCTTCTTTATCTAATAAAAAATTGATATTATATTGCACATCATTTTTGGTACGAAATAACAGTCGTTCAGAATCAATATATTACCATTTAGTAATACAAGGTGATATTCGCCAACTGTTTTGGCTGCAACAATTGCACCATTCCCTACTACGAGAGATTTATCGCCCTTTCCCAGTTCTATGCTTCTTCTTAACCTATGTAATAAATTACAAACGTGTGATCCTGATCCGGTGTCCAATACCCAAGACGTAGATCATACTGAGAAACAGTTCTCGATAACGAACACACCCCAAGAAGATGCATCGTCATGCTCTTTCTTCGTTCGGCTTGCGAGGGAATCCTGATATTCCCATATTCCTTACTCAGACTGATGACAGTCATAAGATAGAGCGGAACCAGCGTTTCCCGGCTCAGTATAATAAGCGGGTTCGATCAATACATCCATATTATTATCTTGATTAAGGCGTGTCATGGTCGCTACCTGGGGAGAGAGAGGAAAATACTTTAGCGTGCGCTCTTTGAAAGATTAGATTGGTTATTATTTTATCTAATCAGGATGGCTCCCACTGTTTTTATCAAATCTTCCTTCAAACCCTAAAAGGTAAGATTAGCCGGGCTTAATTACACTCAACAAGTTCGCCGATCGGTCAGCCAGGCAGGTATTGGTACTCCGAGGGAATCTCCCCATGCTTTCGTATGGAACTAATTAAATAACCTCGTTTCCGCAGGGGTATAACCCTATTAACACCTTTCTTAGACACATACTGGATCGGCTAATTGTAAAGTGGAAAACTCTCCCAAGAGTAATACTTACTCGCTGTGGGTATCGGGATCCAACTGTCTCATATAAGATATGCAATCTCATTGCAAATTTCAACACTTGAAATTCCCAATATCTATTTTTACCCCTAATGATCTATGACCTTGACGGGGGCTAACAAACCATAGGCCGCTAGTCAAGCTCAACCCGTCATTTCGTGATTGAATTAAACCCACCCGCACGACCCTTGACGGAGGCCAACAAGGTCGTACGACTACCCTAATCCAATCGTATCATATGCTGCAGATAAGCACTAATTAGCTACCGCACACTACGCCTTAACGGAGGCCAACAAGCATAGCATAAATACTAGATATCACTTATCTGAAATGACGGAGGGTTACGACTGGTTTTGAGAAAAACCTTTAGCGTAATGAACTTGATATCATTGTAGAATCTAGTGATTTGAAAAGGAGTGGTTTAAGCTCCGCTTTTAAAATCGAGTAGTTTTCAAAACAAACCGAGTGGGTTGTAGCATTTGCTAGTTTCTCTAAAGAGGTCACTCCCGGTGAAGGGATCTAGGCTATTTCCTCATCGAATGAGATGCTGGATATTCATAAAGGAATACCACTATGCAAAGCAAGAACTAGAGCTACCTTTTCGAAAAATTTGATTCTACAACATCTTTAGGTTTCTTATCTTTTTATTAATCTCATTAATGACGTCCCATTATTTATATTTCCTAAACATCACAGAAGAAACGAAAATAGAACGTACGCTTATGCCATCCGCATTTGCCACGGCGTCCCGTTATGCACCGTTAGGTTACTTAACTAACGGCAGAGCGGGGGCTGGACTAGTGCGGATGCAAAACATAAGCAACGTTTATTATATATATCATATGTATATAGCATTCGTCTTACGCAGTTATATGATCAAATCACAAAACTCAAGCAGCATAAGTCAACATATGAAATATTGGATATTCTAGGAGGTCCGTATTCTAAATTAAGCCAGTTTTGAAAAACACGGATTCCACGGTCGTGATGAATAGCCAAACCCACATCCCTAGACCCCTACGAGAGAAGCAAGCAACCCTGCCAATTCTAGAGTTAGGAGACTCGGTCTCGACTTCTCGAAATGGTCTCCCACCGGACTCTAGAACCCGGTTACTTATGCTTCCCGTCTTGGGTCTATCCTAATACGGAAAAGTAAATAATATACATTAATGGTGACATCATCCTCAACTGGAAAGTGTCCCAATAAAAGAATATTACATACAATTTTGCATGAATGAAAAAACTCTCATCTCATGTAAAAAAAAACCAGCTATTCAATCACGACGATCCAATATAACATATCACAGCAACACATAACATCATATGTCATCAACATAAATAAATATGCGTATCCCGAATTCCGTTGACATATAGTAACGAGATCGGGGATACCCCACATATTACACTTACGGTCGCAGAAAAAATTGAAAAACTACAATATTTAGAATCTGCATATACTTTAGATATCATAAACCCAGAATATCACATATTTCGAATTTCATGCCTAACCCAATAAACCTTGCATTTAAGTCACGAATTGAAAACACTTTTCAATAACCAGTCGGGTAATTCAACAAGATTCCCGATAAAATGATCAAATACTCATCGAGAACTTTATTAGATGGACGCACCCCCGATGCCGATGGCGAAGTACACTTAGGCGAAACACCGTGGCCGCAAGCACCCGAGTGGATGCTTCTGGCAACGAGGTTCTCCTATAGTCACTTAGTCAGGGCAATGGGGCATGGCTATCTAGTAATGTTATTCGGCGAGTGTTCGCATACTATACACGATTGCGACGGAGTTTTGATCTGAATCGAAACTCCGTGGCAATCGATGAACTGAGACTAAAATTATAGATTTACCAATTATAAACTAGTTTTCACAAAACTAATTTAATGTGGATTTCAACTATTGTATCACATATCAAAATTAAACCCGAAACAATATTAAAATTGCGACTACGAAACACTCCGAATTGCCCTAACAGAAAAGATAACATCACATGCAATCTGGGAAAAATAAACATAACCTAAAACCCTAAAACCAACACACCAGAACACCAAAGAAACTCGAGCCCAAAAATGAATAGGGGGACCGACCAGGCAGGTCAAAATCCATATGTAGCTGGCCAAATTTTTTAGTATAGGCCTCGATTTTCTCTAGTGTTCTAGTTATATCACATGTAACATTCTGCACTTGTTTAAAAAAATATCAGAGGACTTTAAAAAATGTACAGAAACTAGGGTTTCAGTTCGACTGTTTCGGAGTTGTTTCGTTTTCGTAATTCTAATTACACTATCTAATACTCTAGCTTGGCTCTGATACCATGAAAGTGTGTTTTAGCAGCACCACTAGGTTTTTACAAGTATCAAGTATGCAATTTTAAAAATTCTTGGGTGCTAAGCTACACTAACCTAGAATCTAACTAAAGTATTAGGATTTAAAATATAATATAACAAGTTTTACACTAAGTGAAAGAGATTACAACCTTTATAGACTAAGTCCTTCACTTCTATAGCTCCGAGTAGTATCCCCTACGACTCCTCTTGGCTCGACTTGAAGAAATGAACGAGCTTGCTCCGCGATCTTTGAGGCCGAAAATGATCCACTTTGAAGTTTCTCTAGGTCAAGGTAGCTCTTCACTAATCAACAATTAGTGAAGGAAATAACCTAATCTAAAGTGTTAATCTAGGATAGGTTGATGAAGTAAGTGTTTTAGCTCACTTAGAATTTTCTTTCTCTTTAATTTTCTTCAATTCAAGAAAGGCTAGAGAGGAAGAAGAACATGGAGGAGGAGTGAAAAAATGATAGCTTGAAAATGAGCTAGGGTTAGGGTTATGTGAAGAATGGCTCATGGTTACACTTATTGAAGCATAGAATAAAACCCAATAATAAATTACAACCATGCTTCTATAATGAAGCAAACCATTAAATAAATAGATGAGCCATGCTTCACACCATTCCACAAATATCTCCTCATTTTCCACCTCATTTTTCTATTTTCTCAAAATAGAAATTCCATGTTCAAAATATTTATATCATCAACCATGATATATATATATATATATATATAGTAAGAGAAGAAAATAATTAGTGAGCATTAATATTAGTTAATATATAAATATATCAAATATAAATATATATCAAATTATTAAATCAACACTTGATTTAATAATCCGGTTATATCATATATAGTCGACTAATACATTTATCTATATATCATATTATCAAATCAACACTTGATTCAACAATCCAGTTATATCACATATAACCTAATCGATATCAAATTATCGCCAGATTAGAATACGGTATCACATACTCGTATTTAATCAGGCTCCCGCACATATCACCATTTGTGCCCTACTTCGTTTCTCTTGAACAATGAAACATCTGTGTTGGACTCTAAACACTCATCAATATGCCAGCAGTAGGTAATGATCACATCAGTTACCTATAAGCCGTCAGCGGTACTAGCTGGACGTAACAGCTACTCACGTATTAAGCGAATAGAAGATCAATAAGCAAGCTTGTCCAAACTCCCGTGAAGCCTATAAGTAACACTTACCGTACAGTCTGGTCTCTTCGTCTGATATGTCGCATATCGAGTCTGGGGGTGGATACGTCAGACCCCAGTAACTTGATAAGTCATGTCGATGTGTGGCTCATAACGGTTCGAGAAACTACTGATAATTTTTACCAGTAAATCTCATCAGCCCTGGACAAGGACTTACTGTTATAGCCAATCGAGCATAGCACAACATTGACTCCCAATACCGGGAGAGGCGAAACCCCTCCTATCGCTCACTGCTTCCATATGACTCGAGACTGTACCCAAAATCCACCTGTTTGTACGACTCCTTTGAGCCGTGGTAGGAAGAAAATCAAAGCACGGTGAGAACCACACAAGACACTACGAAGATCTCAGGTCTACAGACTAATCTGTACCAGTGTCACCAGAGAACTGCTATCTGACGATAGGTATAGTACCATCTAGGAGTTCTCCGTGAGTCCTGTTTGATGTACCCATTCTCTAATGAGCACATGTGTACAATCTTTGATGTCAAACACCAATGGTTGTGAGATCAACCATCGCCCCATACAAGGTCAAGAAATGTACACACTAGTCTACTCTGGAATATCAATGCCCTGTCTCGATATCCCTTCGACTAAGAACTATTAAAGGATGTGCTTGTGGACTATCTATGCCCCATACAAAATCTACATCCTAAGGGCTTTATCAACATGTATCAGAGAGTCAGTATAATAATACAAGTGTACATGTTAAGATAAATAGCAACTAGATAGCATACTATCATGTCGAGCAAGAAAGTCCTCTATCTATATGTCCAAGCATCCACTATATCATACAATAATGGCCTCTAGGGCATATATATTCCTAACAATTAGTTTAGGGATATCTCGGTCCATTGCTAGTTTAAGGACATCTCGGTCCGTTATTAGTTTAGGAACGTCTCGGTCCATTATCGCCATGTTTGAGACGACGGAGCTTTTTGGATACTACTCTCGACATTCTGGCTCATGAAAATAGCGAGCAGACACAAGCGTCGTCGTCTATCATTGACCTAGGTCGTGAATCGTTAGGCGTAGTATTTTTTGAGGAATCGGCCATTTATTGGCCGGAAAGGTCTTGCCCCATGCATATCCATAAGCAGGTAGGCTCTACCTTGGCAGACTTTGTCTATGATGTACGGACCTTCATAGTTCGGTTCGAACTTCCCGCGTTTTGCACGATTGGGGATCATTGATCTTTTGACGACTGGCATGAGTTCGTCTTGGCGGAATGTTCTCGGCCTGATCAGCTTTTCCTATGACCATGTCATCCTTGCCTTATAAGCCTCCAGATTTTGTTGTGTTATAAGGCGAGTTTCGTCGAGAGCGTCAAGCTCCTCAAGCCTAAGATGAGCATTTTCTTCATCTATCAGCTCATATCGAACTGCTATTCGTAAAGAAGGGAGTTCTACTTCCAGTTGAAGCACCGCTTCCGCGCCAAATACCAATGCATATGGTGTTGTATTCATGGTCGTTTTGAACGTTGTTTTGTACGCCTAGAGAGCTTTGTGCAGCCTTTTGTGCCAGTCTTTTTTGTTTATGGATACCGTTTTCTTTATAATCTTTATCAAAGTCTTGTTGAAAGCTTCGGCTAGACCGTTGGCTCGAGAATTATAGACTGAAGAGTATCTCCAATCTATTTTATGTTGTTGTGTGAAGCGGCTGATTTTATGACTTCTATAAACTGGCCCAATATCCGAGATAATTCGTCGCGGAGTGCTGAACTGATAGATGACAGGGTTCTGAAGAAATGAAGGATATCCTCCGTATTCACCTCTCTTAGTGATACTGTTTCTGCCTACTTAAAGTAGTAGTCCGTCGTTACCAGTATGAACCGATGTCGTTTGGAGGACGCTGGTTCAACATGGCCGATTATATCTGTTCCCCACATCTTGAACGGCTAGCTGGCCACTGTAGGGTGTAGAGATTTGGATGTTGATGGATGAAGTCTCCGTGAATTTGGTACGAATGACATTGCTTCGCATATTCGAGACAGTCTTGAATCATTGTGGATCAATAATAACCCATTCTTTTTATTTTCAGCTTCATCTTTGGTCTAGCTTGATGAGAACCGTAGAGTCCGTCGTGAGTTTCTTGGACGAATTTCTTTGCTTCCTCTGGCCCCAGGCATCTTAGCCACAGACATTCGAACGATATCTTATATAGAGTATTGATTGATCGTGAAAAAAGTGTTTGTAGAATAATCGCAATCAATAACGGTGTCGCTTGTAACTAGCCGAGATGAGTACAGGTCGTCCTTAGGGATTCGTGGAACTTTTAATCTAGCTTTAGACGAGTCGATTAGAAAAAGAGAGAATAGTTTTAAGATCTAGTTTAAATACGAATATATATTTTATAGGGAAAAGGCTTGCAGGGTTCATAGGATTTAGTAGTTGATGGATGACTAATAAAGATGACTCTTTTATCTTTTGATAGATTTAAAACTAGATAGATAGCAATGAATGAGAATTAGGGTTCTTGGAAGAAACTAGGATTTCCCCACTTTTGACCCTTGTTCTTTCATTGATGTCTATTCATGTCTAGCCTTTAACAAAACAATTGTTAATCTAATCTCAAATCGCGGTCGAGACTAGCAATAAATTGGTAGCGCACCCGATTAGGATGTTAACGATTCTTTTGCTAAATTTTATAAACTTCATAAGACTTAAAAAAGTTAAAATATTTTCTCATTCATTGTTCTACCATAATCTTACGAACCCTAGCAAACTAGGAATTACTCACGCATGTTGTGAGAAGAAGAAGAAAGGATAGAGAATGAGATCAGAATTAAAATGCAGAAAGTAAAAATACAGAAAATAAATAATTTAACAAAATGATCTACCTTTATTAATCAACTTCACAAGTGCAAAACCTACGAATTTAGATTACAAGAGGAAGAAATTGCTCTCGATCTCTGCCTCGTAGGAAGTAGATGCTCTGTCGATTTTCACGTCGCCCTATCACGTTGAATCGTGGACCTGTCGTGGATCTCTTGTTCTTTGACGGTGATTTGCTTCGTGTAAAGGTGGTGAGTTTTAACTTTATCCATCGGTCCTTTATATAACCCTCAAATCAAGAATCCTAGATCTTATAGGTTTAGACTTGCCATAAAGATCCACTTTCCAAGTTTTCAGATCCTACGATTTTATTGGCAGATTTGTTATCCTGACATCTTGAATATCTTGATCTCTTGACCTGAGCTAAATCTGCACAAAAATCTCCATGAATAATGTTAGTAATATTTATTAAATTAGAGAGAGTATTTTAATTACTTTATATGGTAATAAATCTTTAAGAAACTTGATTAAGAATATTTGGTAAGATATGCATCTATTAATTACTAAAATATTATGCATATATTTTGAAATATTATTCTAACCATTTGTATGATATTATATCTTTTAAGAATCTTGATTAGAATATTTGATATGATATGCATATTTTAATTACCAAAATATTATATAAATATTATATGCATATATTTTCCTTCATAATGTTAATTATAATATATAAACATATGGTAAATAGTATTTTGCAGAAAAACCCAAATATGTTCTATATTTATAATAAACACCTTTAAATATTTAAGAAAAATAAGAAAAATGTTATATCAAATGTGCAATATTTTCAACTGAACAAATACCTCCAAATTTAACTTTGATCGTCCCGAGCAAACTATTTATTCAAGAGAGGGAGAAAAAGAAAAAAGAAAAACCTAAGTAGCACACTTTCGTAGGCAACACGATTGCACTGAGCACGTGCAACAAGCCTTTAAATCTTTTGGTGTCCATAGTAGGAGGAGTGTTGTCTCCTGGGGGTTTTCAGCGGATTACACCAAAAAATCCCAAAATAAAAGAAAGATGGTGGAAGTTACATGCAAAGATATGAACGTATAAAAGAAATAACTTGAAAAGAAGAGTTTCCAACTACACTAGCTTTTCGGTTGCCATGAGCCCTATCTTAATGGTCGTGAAAAGATATCGGAAATCACATCATCCCTCAATAAAACATCGTCTTTAGTCTTCTTCCATACCTTTCTTCCAAACATCGATCATATACCCCTACGTGTATGTAAAAGACATCCCTACACTTAGAGAATTCAATTCAACCTATCATACTATTATCCATCTTCCTTAGTACTTTTTAGTCGGTGAACATTATCAGATGGAATTACTCACACATCCTTCATGCGACCGTTAATACTTCTTGAGGTATTAACCGACCGATTACAAAACGTGCTCGCGCATTAAGGCATAATATCATCATCTTGCAACACCTAAGGCTTAGCAGTGGCTTCTAAACCAGTTGGTCTAAGGCACGAGGTGATAAAGCACCCTCACTATATTTTTTTTATGCTGCCTTAAGCAATTACAAAACCAGTGTTCATTTTTCTTCACCAATTTTTTCTTTATATTTTTATTTTTCTTCATACCAAGGCCTTTAGACAAGAGTATTTCAAGGTATCCTATACTATCTCAAGTTTCAAGATGTGTGTAAGTGCGTATAGTAGGGTATCAACGTTCAAATGTTTGGCTTCAAGAATAGTGACTATTTTTCAGACTTATTTTCATCCTCAAATTAGTAATTTCTTTCATCTTACTAACCCTTGGGACAACAGCTCATAACTACTTATTACTAGTTTTGTTTAAAAAAATATCTAACTTTCTTACTTTTCTCAAACTATTCCTATCTTTCATATGTAAATTTTCACTTTCAAACTTTCATTATCAAATTTTTTTTGTGCTTATATATAATATAATGCAAAATAATGCGTAAATAAGCATAAACCTCCCCTAAAACTGTTTGCAGCAGTGTCTTCACCGATGTCGTCTGTTAAGCTAAAAAAACTTATAGACTTGGGAGGAAAAGTTAGTAACGGGATATGAATAAATGACAGTGAAATCCTCCCCGAAACTTATTTTTGGCTCACAATTTTGTAAAAATTTTCTTGTCGTTCAAGAGCCAAAAGATTTTTCTCCCCCCTCCCAAACTTGAGTAAAATAGTATTAAGCATTTAAAATTATAAGGGGGTTAAAGTTATTGGTCAAAGTAAAATCTTACAAAGACCAAAAATCAACACCAACCATTCAAATATTTTATCGATGTAACGTACTGATTGGTGGAAGATCAGAGATTTGAAGAAGTGGGGAGATAGGAGGCGGTATGGTTTACGTCTTGCTTGATAGAGACGAAACAGTGATGGTGAACAAAAATGAGAATATGAATGATTAGGAATGGGAAGAATAGTCACATTCTCGTATGGGATAAGAAGAAATGGTGGTGGTTCAATTTCTTCAAGTGGAGGTTGATTAATCACAAAATCCATGTCGTTTATTACTGCGAGTTCGTCGGCGAAAATATTTTCGAAACTTTCATCGATGGTCCGATTGAACGTTTCAATGTCAATAAATGTCGCGGCAGAGTTCAACACACTTGATTTGACAAAAATTATGGAGGTAGGAGACTCGAAAAACTCATCTATCTCATTCTCAAAAGTATCTAAATCAAGTTGCCTTTCTAGAATTATCGAACTCGAAATATCGGATTGTGGTTCATCAACATTCGCTAAAATTAAAGGAAGATTAAAAGAAGAACCAGAGAAAGTGGGTGATGAAATGGGTAAACAGATTTGGGTGTCGAGGATTGCTGAACCAGATGTGCGAAATGAAGGCTGAATTTCGTTCTGCTTTTAGGTCATACATTTATTAACAATTTCAAGACATGTATGGGGTTCGGGAAGAACAGTTAAAGGTTCGAGATGATGTCCATACGGAAGTGAAAGGACCTGATGAATTGGTGGGACAAATTCATCCAAAATTTTGGGTTCATCATCCAATATATCCCCAACGTCAATATCCTCAATCAAGTGAAGGTTAAAATTCTCAGACATCTCATCAAAAGCAGGGTTTTCAATCAATTGTGGTTCTAAAGTGGAGGTGTAGAGATCACAAGGATTGGGTGTGGCTTCACTTGAAATGGACCCTTCACAATCGGGTAAATCAAACACTACAAAATCACATAACTCATCAGACATTCTATCTTCAATTGGTAAATTCTTTGGTGTACTCGATAGATCTATGAAACTGGAGTTGTGGATTTCAATTTGGGATGGGGAGGTTTGATTTGGAAGGGTGTACCGCTCTCTCTCACTACCCAAATTCTCAATTTGTCCTATGGCCGTATCGTACGTTGGAAAATTTTGAGCTAGTTTTAAACTAGTTGCTCATTCGTTTTGTTGTAAGAGGACGGCCATGCACTCATTCAATTTCTCTATGTGGCGACGCGACGCTACCCGATATTCTTCCACTGTCCGTTCAAGGCTAGGCATGGGTCGGTAGGGGGTTTCAGCAGAAGATTGAAATTCTTGTGGATAGGTAAAACTCCCAAATGACTGATTAGAAGGAATGTCTAGAGAAGGTGTAAAAATCGGGTAGGATTGATAGAAATCAAATGGTTGTGAAAATTGGGCAGGAGTAGGATCAACATTGTGATAAGAAGAATATTGATATTGGTTGGTTGGTTGGCGACTTTCAACAGATGCTATATATGCCGCAAAACGAGTACCAATATCTTCCTTAGAAAGTGGTGGTGTTTGTTTTCCTAACGGTTTGATCGGATTGAAACTTTGGCCGTTATCCCTCGCTATATGCTCAGCGATGGACATGCGTTTAGGAGTTCCCTCACACGCTTTAAATGGAGTATCAATCGAAGAAGATATAGAATTTTGAAGCGGTTGATAGGACCTGGAGTGAAGTGGCCAACTGTTTCTTTTCGCTTGCTCTATCTGATCTCTTAAAGAAATGGTAGAGTTAGATGGTATACCAAAACGATTACGAAAACAAGAAATATCTGGTTCTGGATAGCAAAGCTCGGCAAGAGTTCTTTTATTTGGTTTACCCATTATAAGAAGGTGAAAAGAAAAGAGGGTGAGATGGTAAGGAATTAAGCTCTATTTGGATTATTTTGTTTTGAAAGAAGGACTTGAGGGTTGAGTCAACAAATCACAAAATGTACAAACAACCCTAGAACTAAGGTTACCTAGGTCAAGCACTAGACCGCTCCTAGACTTCCAAAGGAAAAGCCGCAGGATCAATCTTCTACCACCTCTTTATTACTCTTATGGCCAGATAAGTGTCAGGTATCTGCTATAAGAATCACCGAAAATAGCGGGCCTAATTAAATAACCACTTGTCTTAAACACACTTGCCTTAGACACCACGCAAGTAATGAGGATAAGCGATAGATTACCCACGACCTTCCTTTGTCCTAATTGAGCGCAACGGTCCTTAGAGTCTTGGTCTAGATATTTTTTAATTAATGTAGGGTGATGTGGATGCTCGTTTTGTGATTTGTGGGGCCTAGGAAGGGTGACGAAATCCCCACCTAATCTGAATTTTGGTCTTGCCCCTTAAAGTCTGTATTAAAATATGCAAAAACAGCCCTCAAAACAAAACACGCAAAAAGATTTTTGAGCGGCGATATTTTGCAAAGAATCATGCAGAAAAATATATTATTGGATTTCTAGAGGAGAGAGAAAGAATTGAGAAATATACCAGAGAATTTTGGGAGCACAACTCCCAAATTCCGTCGCGGTTCCGCCGTGCTTCTCATGCAATAGCCGCGGTTCCGCCGCGATTTAGGAGGTTCTTTGTTTAATATTTTCACTGTGGCCTCCTTTTCTCCTCTGGGTCTTGATGAATGTCTTTGAATCTTTATCTCCTCGCTAAAGTGACTCCAGATTCCCTCGCAAAAATCGCACACTAGTCGTTAAATACACACTTTACTATTTTATTATATTTTATGGTATAGATCGAATAAGAATTCAACACGAATAGCAAGAAAAAAATTACGCACGTATCCCCGGTAACGGCGCCATTTTATTGATCGTGAAAAAAGTGTTTGTAGAACAACCGCAATCAATAACGATATCGCTTATAGGTAGCCGAGATGAGTACGGGTCGTCCTCAGGAATTTGTGGAAATTTTAATCTTGCTTTAGACGAATTGATTAGAAAGAGAGAGAATAGTTTTAAGATTTAGTATAAATACGAATATAGATTTTATACGGAAAAAGGTTTGTAGGGTTCATAAGATTTAGTAGTTGATGGATGACTAATAAAGATGACTCTTTTTATCTTTTGATATAATTAAAACTAGATAGATAGTGATGAATGAGAATTAGGGTTCTTGGAAGAAACTAGGGTTTTCTCACTATTGACCCTTGTCCTTTCTTTGATCTCTATTCATGTATAGCCCTTAACAAAACAATTGTTAATCTGATCTCGAATCGCGGTCGAGACTACCGCGCCCGATTAGGATGTTAACGATTCTTTTGCTAAAGTTTATAAACTTCATAAGATTTAAAAGAAGTTAAAATATTTTCTCATCCATTGTTCTACCCTAATCCTACGAACCCTAGCAAGTTAGGAATTACTCACGCATGTTGTGAGAAGAAGAAGAAAGGATAGGGAATGAGATCAGAATTAAAATGCAGAAAGTAAAAATACAGAAAATAAATAATTTAACAAAATGATCTACCTTTATTAATCAACTTCACACGTGCAAATCCTATGAATTTAGATTACAAGAGGAAGAAATTGCTCTCGATCTCTGCCTCGTAGGAAGTAGATGCTCTGTCGATTTTCACGTCGCCCTATCACGTCGAATCGTGGACCTGTCATGGATCTCTTGTTCTTTGACGGTGATTTGCTTCGTGTAAAGGTGATGAGTTTTAATTTTAGCCCTCGGTCCTTTATATAGCCCTCAAATCAGAAATCCTAGATCTCATAGGTTTAGACTTGCCATAAAGATCCACTTTCTAAGTTTTTAGATCCTACGATTTTATTGGCAGATTTTTGATCCTGACATCTTGAATATCTTGATCTCTTGACTTGATCTAAATCTGCACAAAAATCTCCATGAATAATGTTAGTAATATTTATTAAATTAGAGAGAGTATTTTAATTACTTTATATGGTAATAAATTTTTAAGAATCTTGATTAAGAATATTTGGTAAGATATGCATCTATTAATTACTAAAATATTATGCATATATTTTGAAATATTTTTCTAACCATTTATATGATATTATATATTTTAAGTATCTTGATTAGAATATTTGATATGATATGCATATTTTAATTACCAAAATATTATATGCATATATTTTCCTTCATAATGTTAATTATAATATATAAACATATGATAAAGAGTATTTTGCAGATAAACCCAAATATGTTTTATATTTATAATAAACATCTTTAAATATTTAAGAAAATTAAGAAAAATGTTATATCAAATGTGCAATATTTTCGATTGAACAGGTATCATTGACGAAGGTGAAAGAAAAAGCTCGTTTCATGAGCTGATGTCTAGACGACGCATTTTCGGGTGTTCGTTAGGATTTGAAGTAGTCTATGAAGACTTCCCTCCAATCCTTTACCATTTCTTCGTCCTATATTTGAAGGGCTATTTGTTCGTGTAACAACCCTAATTTTTTATACACTTTTTCCTATACAATTTTTTTCAAAATACTTTTTTTAAAAATCCACAAAGGGGTATTTTAGCCTGAGCACAAGATTTAGGTAATTATTTTTGTTTTTAATTACAAGCTACAAGAATGAAATAACTCCATTTTTAGTGTACAAGAAATCACTTAAAAATTTAATGTATACTTGGAGTATTTACTCTTGCTGCTATCATTTTAAGTAATTAAAAACCATAATAATTACAAGAAGGAGCTTGTAGCTCATTGGTAATACCTTACACTACTGAACCAAGCCACCAGAGTTCGAATCCCATGCCCCACATAATTTTTATATCATTTTGTTTTAATTTTTTTAGAAGTCAAACGGTCAAACAGCCATAACTCACAATTTATTGCGAATTAAAAAAATTAAACTACACCAAAACCTCCCCCAGACCGAACCCCACCCGACGGCACTTGACTCGTCCCTGACTCGGCCGAGTCGGCCGGTCGGCCGAGTCGTCAACACGAAATTTTTTCGTGTTGACCTGGTCTAACCCCCTGTATAGTCTAAATTTCCAGTACTGTTACACAATTTCAATTAAATCTCTTTAAAGACCAAAATTAATGAATTTTTAATGATTTTTACATTTTTTAAAAATATTTTTTAATCCAAACCCTAACCCTAGCCTAGCCCTATATAAAGACCCCTACCCTCTACCATTTCACCTCACAACTCTAAGTCCACTCTATCAAATTCTCGAGAACTCGGTGCAAAGAGCGAGAAGCGAAGCGCTGCCGAAATCGACGACGGATTCCGGCGACCGGATCAGAACCTTCGCAACGTTTTCGACGAATCGACAACCACCACATCCCTTAGCTTCCTTAACCTGTCCAAACCGTAAGTCCCATCTCTTCTATCTCTCTTCTCTTTAATATAAAAATACGACTTTTTGGAACCCGACGGAAATCGGAACAAAACGATTTCCGATTCGGTTTTTCTGCAAATTTCCACTTGTCACCTAATACATAATACCTACCTATATTCATGTTGACTATTAATCACCCATAAACCAATTTAATCAAACTTTCTCACATGAAATGATAAGTTCTTTGCAAAACCGTATTCCTTTCATAAAAATACCATGAAGTTCATTTTTCTTAGTTTAATTAATTCCCTCACTCCTAAATAGGTTTATCTTGATCACTAAACTTGTAGAACCCACTTTGAATGAAATTTCACACATAAAATGATAACGTTTTCGAATACCGTATTCTTGCGCTATAATACCTTTAAGTTTAATATGTCATGTTTTACCTTTAAACTTCACCAAAACTTAAAATAAGTCACGAGGTAATGACCTACCTCTACACACACTCAATATAACCCTAATTGATAAATATCAAAACACAGAATACGAAATTACAGGACTTTTCACTAAAATACCCTAATCTTTATAACCTTTAAGCTTTAAGTTGTAGACATTTCTAAATAAAATCTTTTAATAAAATGAAAACACGATTGGTCATGGACATCGATCGTTTATCTAAACTGTCTTGTGGTGTCTAGGCAAGTGTGTCTAGGCTAGTGGTTTTTAATTAGCCCACGACTGTGGTTCCTTCCCACTTACCTGGCACTTACCTGGCCGCAATTGACGGTGAAGAGGCGATTTGAGGCTTCTAATGACTCATCGTTTAGACCTTAGAAGTAGGCTAGTTGGCTTAGAAAACCCTAACAACTAAAATACGAAAAACTATACTATTTTGCAAATAAATATCTTATATTTATAAAACCGTTTTCCTAAATGAAAAGTATTTATAAAACCTAAGCAAAGTGCCGCTACAACCCACTTTTGGGGAACCTGTTAGGGATAGTACGGTTTATCGTGCACCCGCAGGCTAGTAGTGCGAGATTCAGACCTCCGCAAGGAGCATTCGGTCTCGAAAGGTTCAAAATACGATATTTAGGGAAAATGATTTTTTTTTCTAAATAAAATATTTATATAAAATTATTCATGTGTTAATATATATATAATTATCATTTAAACATCTATTTTATCATAATATAAGTTTCCACATTTTTTCTAAAATTACAAGATTAAAAGTTACACTAAAATACCATGAATTTCAGATAAAACAATTAATACTTTTATTAGGATATATTCACTAGAATAACACAAATAAAATTCACATTCATTATAACAATAAAGACGATTATTAAATACTTGAGGTGTATTTTGAAAACTATACAAAAGTACTTTTTACATAAAACCCCCTCAAGTTTTACAAATTACAATAAGGCCCCTAGCTAATATTGAACTTCAAATTATCTTTCTTTTAGTCTGACTCGGGTTAGAGTCTGACTATTCCTGACTCGAATATGATTCAAGTCAATCTTTATTCTTTTATATTCCAATACGATTTGAATACATGAATCCTTGAATCCATTTAACAATATATTCATTTTTGACTGAATCAAACCATGGATATTCATCCATTATCCTGATATTCCATTTACCTGATTATACAGTTACAACATGTTTACTGATATCATGGTTTTGGTCAGTCACTCATTTACATATTCCAATACTACAATACTGTTAAAACACTACGGGGTTTAAGGGGTAGATTGGTACGGAAGGTGTTAAAGGTGGCACGAGGTGGTCAGATTAAGACACCTAACCTGAATCCTATTGCTGTTGTACCATGGCATAACGGTTCCTTGTACTTCCCTTTTGCCCTGATCTCTAGCATATAGAGATCCCCCTCGTATACACTGGCATCCTTCTGTACCAAGCTACAAACAACGGCATTACACAATGTTCCATAATATTCAACAATATAATAGTTTAGAAAATACTGTTACCCTGTCATTCTCATTCTGCTGATTCTTTTGGGACTTACCGAGCGACCTGTTCGCTGACGACATTCTATTTCTTTCTTCTTTGAATGTCGTCAGGTGCGTTGGACCAAGCTGAGATCGAGCCCACCGGTGAAGATTTGGAGCAGTTCCAGGAAGATCCAGAGCTCTAGATACTGTACCTAGTTCTTTCCAGTTTATTTCATTTTTTGTTATGCCACTGTTTAGGCATTGCTTTCCATTCCAGTTGTATTTTCTTTTCATGCATTGTACAAAGAATGTTATTAATAAAAGTTGCTGTTATTTCAATATTATTCGTCTCTTGTGATTTACTTTATATTGCTTAGTTACGCTTAGCGTATGTACTTCTGAGTATATACGTAGCGGGCCTCGTCGCGTCCACTTCGCCGTACACTGGGAAGCGGGGCGTGACAGTTCGGTCGTTTCTTGTCTTTCAGATGGCTCTATTAAGTCTTCCGAACATATATCTGTTGGCGCGAGAACCCTGCGGTTTTGTACAATGATCCTTATCATCGAGGTCTTCATCGGCCAGTTCCTTAACCAATTTGGCCAACGTGCCCGCCTTGCTGTTTTCCGCACGCAGTATATTCTCCAAGATATGGGAAGGGATTTGTGTCAGCGGTTGCTGCACTCTTTCGCTATAGTTTATCAGTTCTGGCTTGCATGTCTGATAGTCGCCATTTACTTGGCTAACGATCGGCTGGGAGTCTCCATATTTGAGGAGGTTTTTGATTACCATGTTAATAGCGATCTCGAGACCTGCTATCAAAACTTCATATTCAACTTCGTTATTAATCCTTGGCTCTGTTAAGGAGAGGGCATAACACAATATCCCTCCTTGCGGAGTCACGAAGATAAGGCCCACCCTAGCTTTGATTATGGGGGTGTTTTGCTTTCGCCGCTTTATGGAAGATGCTCCATCGAAGTAAAGTTTCCATTGGGAATCATTTTCTTCTTCAGTTGTATCAAACGCATGTTCGTCTGGCAACTCGCAATTTAAGGGGGAGTCAGCCGGTATCGGATGCTCCGCAAGAAAGTCGGCAATAGCCTGTTCTTTCACTATTTTGAGTGGACGATACGTAATCGAGAACTCCATCAGGAGGAGGGCCCATTTGGAAAGCCTTCCTATTAGTATGGCCCTTGACATTAGATATTTGAGAGAATCCACCTTCGATTTGAGATGGTCTTCGTGTGCCAAGACGTAATATCTGAGCTTCGTTGTTGCGAAGATCAGTACCAGGCAATGTTTTTCGATGATGGAATAGTTGTTTTCTGCCCCCAGAAGAACCCGACTCAAATAGTACAGAGCCCTCTCCTTTCCCTGATCGTTCTCTTATGCCCATAGTGTGCCTAGAGAACCCTCGAGGGTCATTGTATATAGGATAAACGGTTTTCCCTTAACTAGAGCGGTCAATACCGGTGAATTTTACAGGTATTGCTTGATTTTGTCCAGTGCGTTTTGGCATTTTTGATCCCAGACGAACAGGGTCCCCTTCTTCATCAAATGACTGTAGGGGCGACATTTTCCAGAAAGGTTAGCTATGAACCGCCAGATATATGCGAGCTTTCCTTGGAGAGACCGCAGTTGTTTGAGGGCCTTGACGTGGGCATTTCCATAATCACCTTAATCTTTGAAAGATCGATTTCGATACCCCGGTGATGTATGATAAATCCTAGGCATTTGTCTGAGGAGACTCCAAATGTGCATTTTAGAGGATTCGTCTTCAGATTATTCTTCTGAAGATGCCGGAACACTATTTTTAGATGTTCCTAATATTCCTCGTGAGATTTTCTCTTTACCACAAGATCGTCGATGTAGCATTCGACAATCTCATGGATGAGGTCATCGAAGGTTTTGGTCATGGCCCATTGGTAGGCAGCGCTAGCATTCTTCAAACAGAAGGGCGTTACTTTATAGCAGAATATGCCCAATGGGGTTCGGAAGACGATATGGTTTTGGTCTTCTGGATGCATTTTTATTTGGTTGTATCCTTAAGATTCGTCCATAAAGGAGAAGACCTCATGGGTAGACGTGTTATCGATCATCAGCTCAGTAACAGGTACTGGGAAGTCATCCTTCGGGAAAGCTTTGTTGAGATTCCGAAAGTCGCAGATGCGCACTGTCCTATTTTTCTTCATCACTGAAATGATGTTAGCGATCCAATCGAGATATTGAACTTCTTGGATGAAGCCGGAGTCGATTAGTTTCTTGAGCTCAGCGTTGATGCTCATCTAAAGTTCGAGTCGCATTCTTCTTGGAGCCTGCTTGACTGGCTTTATGTCCGGTGATATGGCCAGTTTATGTACCGCTACTTTTGGATCTAGACCCGGCATTTCAGAGTATTTCCAGGCGAAGCAATCTTTATACTGCATGAGCATGTCTTTTAACGTGGCTACCTGTTTTTTCAGATAGCAGTTCACTGACGAACGTTGGTCTCTGATCATTTTCCGTCCCTAAGTCAATTTTTCTTAGGTTGTCCTCCATGGTGTGTATCCCATCTTCCAACTCTTTTAGTGCTGGTGGAAACTCTGAGATTACCTCATCCTCGTCTTCATTTGCAAAACACCTGTAGAGCTCATTCATAGTCTCGTGCCCTCCTTCTTTTGAGAGTGTTATCATATGTAAGGTACGAGTTCGCTTCCCTTTTTGATGTTGAGCCGGTCCTATCCTGACGGTATAGGTCCTTTTCGGCTCATGCTTTTGTGGCGGGGTTACCCTCCAGCTGCCAGATAACATAAACTTACCTTGTCGATACTGGTCTTCTACCCTGTCTTTGAAGGTAAAGCAGTCTTTAAGGGGATGACTTATTGCTCGGTGGTAGGAGCAATAATCCTGATGATGGAACTCGTTTATTTGTTCGGGGTGTCGAGACTCCGAAAGCGTCATCATTTGATACTTCATGACAAGGTTGAATATTTTCCTTGTCTTGTCTTGAGTGAAAGAGTATTCCCGACCCATCTTCTTTATAAAGGACAGGCTCCAATTGAGTTTTTCTAGGTTGCACAGCATCTTGGATCCGCTTTGTTGTTTTCGAACGTTATTTGCGTTCTTTGCCCTGTTTTTGTCTCCATTTCGGGATTTCCCCTTTCGCGAGAACATACAGTGGGCCGGGGATGAAGAGTATTATAGTATTTCTTCTCCACAGATTGTTGACTAAGACGTTGTGTCCCGGTCTTTTCATAAATGGTCATTTCACAACTGTGGTTATCCCAGCTCTTTTGAAAAGCTTCTTTTATTAACCTGTCAATTTGCTCTTCCAGCGACGGACTTAACGTTTTTAGAGCGGGATCTCACTCCGATTTGATATCACGGCTATTTGGAAGAGCGTCTTCCCCTTCACTGGAGCTGTTTATGATGCGGAAACTGTGGAACCGCTCCCGTTTCTTGGACCGAATGTATCCGAGCCCGGTTGTCTGCATCTTCCCATTGGGTATCTTTCGCCGAGTCCCGGGAATATCCCAAATCTTTTCGTAGAATTGGGCTTATCGAACAGTTTATTCGAGGGGTACACCTTGGCATCTTAACAGCCTTTTCAATCCCTCCGCGTAATATCTTGGCAGATGGGCTGGTTGAAGCCTGTCAAGTGCAAAATCGGCACCATGCCAGACTTCTTTCTCTACTTTATTTTCCTTAGATTGGTAGAAGAGGATCGTTTTTTCACCTCTTCACATGAAAGGTATGTAGAAAGTTTGCAGTTCTTATACGCTGTATGTATGGAGCACATCAAGTTCCTTGTAATGCCGAGGTGGAGCCTGATTAGCACGCTTTCGGCGTGCCGAGAGTTTGAAGTTCTAAAGTTAACCGCAATCAGGACGGTGTCACTTTGCAGTTAGCCGCGATGAGTACGGATCGATCCACAGGGAGACGGAGCGTTTTACGTTCTTGTTCTGACGAGTTAATGCGCATGGCAGAATTGTTCGTATCTATCCTATGTGTATATATGCACAATATAAATTGTTAGGATTAGATAGGATGGTGTAAGTTAAGGAAATCCGTATTCAAGTCCTTTGAGCCGAGCTCGAACACTAAAGCTAGAGCAATCGGCAACAACACGGATTAGGGTACTTAAGCACGGTATTTGTGAAATCCGGCTTATTGACCCTTGTCCGTTCGTTCTTGTCACTTGCTTTCGCCTCCGGCTAATCTGAACGCAACCGGTCGCAGTTAGGAAACACCGATACCTTGGTAGGGTAGGGTGCCTAATGGAGCGCTTGCGTAAGATTTGGACGGAGTTTAGTGGGAAAGACCAGGAAAAGAAAATGAGAAACGAAACCTTAACTTACAATAACGGTTTCTTTCCTAACAACACCATATTAACAAACCATCACAACAACAACAAAAAGAGCAAAAAAAAAAGATACACAAAGAAAAGAAAAGAGTAACCAACATTACAAGTAAGTAAGTGCAAGGAAATTAAAGAGCAAGTAAGTAAAGGGCATGGAAATAAATTGCAAGAAATTAAAAGAGCAAGAATATAAATGCAAGCAAGTAAAAGAGAACACTAAGAACCATAGAACCATTACATACCATGGGTTCAATAACCTAATCTTAAATTTGCAAGCTCAATGAAGAGATTGCAAGATCAAGAGGAGGCAAAGAACCCAAGTCAAAGAAGAAAGCTTTATTAATCTTCATATTATGATACAACCCTTGAGATCAATAACCAACTCTTAAACTTGCAAGCTCAATGAAGAGATTGCAAGATCAAGAGAAGGCAAGGAGCTCAAGGGGACTAAGCTATGTACAAGAGAAAGAACAAAAGAGAAACAAAAGCTTGGACAAAGAATCCTAATCCAAGACTAAGAATGACCCCCCTCCCTTGTTCACTCACCTGCCTTATATGGGCACAAAAGAAAAATAAACAAACAATAAAAACATGATGACAAGGCGGCAAGGGAAGGCCCACAGAAGACTGGGGGCAATTGAGGCTAAGGGGGCCTGCTCGATTCTTGGAGGAATGTAGCCGGCCACTTTGTTGAGTCTAGGGCTCGTGTTGAAGTGGTAGTCTTGTGTGCTCCCATATATCACAATGGTGCTGCTAGATTTCTCTGTAAAGGCCTTGGATGCACTCAGGGATATTGGAGGGAAAGTTGATGATCCAAATCACATCAACACCTTCAGCATTCAATGCACATTTAATGCACATCACTTCTCTTGCCCACTTGCCTTGCATCATGGCAGCCCCATCCCATGGTCCATGCTCCAAGAGTTGTGTTCACACATGCTATGTGTTGGACCAAAAAGTATGTACACTTTATTTGTTGCAAAATAACTCTTGGGATATCGGTCGGTTTTCAGTTCTGGTTGCAGTGTCGACTTATAAATGATATATCCATGATTTTAATTGTATTTCCAGTATTTTGTCATGAATACCTGTAATCTGTATTACTGAGCAGACACTGGTTAATAGTATCGATATATAACAAAATAGATAATGGTATTAAAATGCAGTTTTCAGTGATGAACAGAGCCATTGTAATTTTTAGACTCTGATTTATTCCGGCAAAATTTTGCATTGACGGATGGACGGAGAACACCGTGTTGGTCTCGTCCTCTGAGTCACTGCCAAAGACCAAAACAGGAGTAGAAGGTCCGGGCTTATTTTTTTTCTTTCTGGGTTGTCCCGAGTAGACTAATTCTTCATCTTCCTCGATATCGCTCCCAAAGATCGGGATAGTGGCGATGAATTTCTGTTTATCCTCTGGTTTATGACACCTTTCCGTATCTTCAAAGTCTGGTAGGAAGTACTTTGCGTTTTCGTATTTCCGGACTTCGTTTACAGAGAACGGATTTAGATTTTCCATGACGGTGTACTCCGAACCATCCTTGAAATACTTCATACACTGATGTTGTGTAGAAGGGATGACGTTGTACTCGTGTAACCAAGGCCTGCCGAGCAGAGCGTTATAGCAAGTCTTGGCGTCAATGACATGAAATTTGATGTCAGTAACGAGCAGCCCAAAGCGTAGCGTCAGTATTACGGACCCAAGTGTCCGTGATGACTGTGAGTCGAACCCAGAGATGGTAATTTTATCTCGAGAAAGGTGCTGAACGTTCATGCAAATCTCCTTCAGCACTCTTAAGTTGAGAAGGTTAACGGAGAATCCGTTGTCGACAAGGATTTTCCTTATCTTGATATCGTGGAACTACCCGGTGACGTATAACGGGCGATTATGTTCGCACGTACCAAGGAGGAGATCTTCATCACTGAATGTAATGTCAGCCGTGTAGATTTCTGCCAACTCATCCTTCATCTTCTCTTCTGCGAAGGAAGCATAGAACTGATCGGGCTCTTGTAATGCCTTGATCAGGGAAACTCGTACCTCTTTGGATAGGAGAAGAGCATCCAATATGCTCAGTTGTGAGGGTATTTTCCTCAAATGTGCTAGGACATTGTAAACCACCTTGTTTTTCCTAGGCGGATCCTTTATTGCGAGTTCTTTGACTGCTTCTTCATCGAGAGCAATTTCCTCATGGATTTTCCCTTTCCCTTTGTCTTTTTTATTCGAACTTTTGTTTGTAGGTCCGAGGTTCTTTTCAGGCAGTGTGCGATTACGCAGCTGAAATATTCTCGCAGTTCTTCTCTTCCTCTTCTTTTTCAGAGATGGTGTCTTTGAAAAGAGGGATGTGGGGTATTTCTTCCTCAGAATCGTTCCCGAAGGTAAGAACTTGGGGTTTTTCCTCAACCATATGACAGTTGTCAGTCGTTTCTTCCTGCGCGTTTGTCGCACTATTTTTCTGTCGACGAGCACGAGCTCCGCGCTTCATCCTCTTGAAGTGTTTTTGATGGGCAATATATCCTTGCCACCACTTCTTGAAGGCACTGCATTCTTCGGTGGGGTGGGTGACCCTCCGATGATATAGGAAGTAGTTTGGGCATTCATATTTTCCATCGAGGCATATGACTCCGGAAGTGTTTCTTTCGAGAGGTGGCAGCTTCATTCCCATTGACAGAGCTTTCGCGAATGGCTTCTTTGTTTTGATCCTACTCTTATTTGTAGCAGGTGTGTTTTGGTTTGGTTGGAGTACTTTACGACTCATCCTTACCGCAGCTTCTTTGTCCTGACGCTGACGCTTAGCCTTTTCGTATATTTTTGTCTCGTGATTTCGGTCAACTTTGCCTTTTTGAAAGGCTTCGTTTAACAGCCTATCGATCGGGTCTTCTGGCAGTTCCGGGAATTTTAGCGTCGATACTGCCCCTAGTTCCTCCGTATTGTTTTCTGAAGCTGAGGAAGTTTCTTCATCATATAACGGCAAATGAGAGAACATGTGGCAACTTGCTATATGGTCTTCATTGTCTTTTGATGAGTCATTTTCCTCATCGTAGTCACTATCTTCGTCCTCAAGAATATGCTTGAGGAACTCTTCGAGCATGACCGGTGTCTGCACCTTTTGGTTGTATTCTTCTAGCGCGTCAATGTATTTTTGTAGATCTGTACGTTTGTCGTTATACTCGGCAGACTGCACATGCTTCTTGGTCTTCTTCTTTTTCTTCGAAGATTTTGAAGGCTTGACTTGGGGGTTTTCCCTTCGTCAACAATTTTCAGTGTGGGACGAGATTTTAACACCCCTTCAATTATTTCGGTTTCAAATGGGCTTTTCCACCTGACTGCTGGACATTCCTGTAGATACTTCAGCATTCTTTTGGTTTTTGCTGAAAGAACAACTTCCTATAGAGTTTCTTCCATGAGTGAGTATGATTCCCCCGGCGCATCCACCTTTTTGGGAGTGTGCTTCTGGGGTGGGTTTACCCTCCAGTTATCAGACAGCGCGAATTTCCCCTGTTAATACTGGTCTTCGATCCAGTTCTTGAAGACGTAGCAATCTTCAATTGGGTGGCTCACCATTCTGTGATAGGAGCAGTAATTGGGGTTGTTGACGTCGCCGGGTTGCGGTGGATGTCGCGGGTCTGGCAATGTGATGAGTTTATTACGTATTGCCAATTCAAACAGTCTCCTCGTCTTATCACGGGGAAACGAGTAAGCGCGTCCTAGTCTTTCCTCCAAGAATGGGCACGGACGTGCATTGTTTTGGCGAGCAGCCGGTTTTGGGTCACTCGGCTGTTGCTGGGTATTGGCAACAAATGCCACTTTCCCTTTACCCTTATTATTTTGAGGGTCCTTATTTGAGGAGGAAGTCCTGTGGCCCATCTGGTCCATTTGAGCCAGTTTATCTATCAGAGCGTGGAAGGTGGTTGGTTTGAAGAATGTCATGAACTGTGAAATAGTCGTTTAAGTATCAAGAGTCCCGATGAACAAGCCCATGGCAGGGGATTCTTCAATGCGTTGTTCGCACTTAGACCACATGTTCCGCCACCGGATCGCGTATTAGACCCAGGTTTCTCCCGGCTTTACCTTGGAATTGATTTATGCCGTGATTAGAGTACGTGTGCTTGCGCTGGCGAAACGCTGTGTGAACAGCAGCTCCATTTCTGCAAATGTTTTCATGGAGTCATTTGGGAGCTCCGAGTACCATTCGAAGGCTGTTTCTGACAAGCTGCCGATGAACTGGCAAAGCAACAATTTGTCGTTGCCTCCGGTGTTGCCGCACAAAACTCTGAACAACGCGATGTGCTGGTGAGGGTTGCATGTCCCTTTGTATACATGGAATTTAGGGATCCTATATCCCGGCGGGTACTTGATTTAATCATACCAGCCTGGATATGGTCGTACGGTTCTGACAATTTGGCCAGCAGCTTCATTAGCTTGATGAGCTCTTCTTTGTTGAGCAATGTAATCATCAAGGGCGGCCATGGAGATCATTTCCTCCTTGGCTGCCGATAAGGCCAGAGGAGGGTTTGATATTTTCCCTCTGTCATCGTCGATGATTATCGACGGATCTTCAGCAGGGGGTTCTGGCTGGATCATCATTCTAACCATGTCTTGGAAAAAGAGAGCCATCTGTTTTATGTTGGTAGCTTGTTCAGCGGCTTCTTGGTCTTTTCTCTCAAGCACCCTTCACAGGAACTCTGTATCGGTCTCTTGCTCTTGGCGTTGTTCAGCTTCTTTGTCCGGACTTTCTTTCTGTCCGGTAAGCGCTTCCATTTTGGTCAGCATTTCCTGGAGCTTTTGTTGTTGCTCCTGAGCTTTTTTCAGCGACCAATTTTGCGGTCAGTGACTCACCGAAGCACAGCTTTCTTCTTTTCCCGAAGCCATATAGACCGTATGTATAGTTATGCTCCCGGCCTTAGGGCGTTTAGGTCTATCGCCTCTGGAATTTGCCACGAGCGGTAGAGTTTTCTCCAACCTCGTTCTTTTATGAGAGATTGGAGTTGAAGGAGCCGTTATGACAGACACCTATTTTGGAGAAGTCCTCTGTTGTATGGCGGAGGAGTAGTCCTTTTCTTGTCGAGCCTTCGATTCCATTGGTCGACAAGAGTAATCTTTGTCGATCACAGAGTCTTATACTTTTCGCCAAACCCTATGGATTTGCGAGGAGAGCCGATGATGAGGCCGCTCTGGCTTTGCCTGCACAGGAACCTCTAATGGCAGAAGTGATTTCTTCAGCATCGCCGTTGGGGAGTTCTTACGTACCCTCCTGAGTGGATCAAAACTGTTACCGATTGGAACAGCAGCGTCGACTTCCACCATTGGAGCTGGTAGGGTGAGTCCAGAGAGAGAGTTTCTCCTAGCTTCTCTCACTCGGCGCCAGTGGCGACGTCAAGCGTGCCTCGCAGAAGAGACCGCCTCAGTTTTTGAAGCGGCTTCATCATACCTCTGGTTTTGCTGAGGAGCTTCAATCAGTGTCAGTATGTTGAAAACTGACGTCCTTGTTAAAGTTTGAGGAGAAGCGGCCAGCCTTTCGAAAACCAACCGTCTGGTGGGGGAAGCGTCTTTGACAGCTTCACCTGTAGGGGGGTTGGGAGGGCTATCCGTTTTGGGGTAGCCCCTTCGGGTATCACGAGCCTCTTTACGGGGCTGTTTGGGTTCTTGCACAGCCTGTTGAAGACTGAGACGCCAGTTTTGGACGGCCCGTTGAGAAGGACCGTTGTGGTTACCAGTCGATCAAAGACCGACCTTTTAGGAGCTTCTTCTTTTGGCGCTGAGGCACCGAAACTCACAGATAGGAGCATGGTCCCAAAGAACAATCCAGTAGTGGCTTATGTGACTTACCCCACTGGCATTGAGAAAATAGAGGCCGCATTGGGCCCATAGGTGACTCCTCCAGTTGAGATGGAGCGGGAGTTGCTGTTGTAAGAAATGCAGTTGAGAGCCATTGATTTCCTGTACAGGAGCAAGACACCAGGTTTTAGTACCTCGAATCCAAGGGCAACCATAGCGAACCGCGATTTTGTTTGCGAAACACGACACACGAAGTGTGGAGTAGAAAGAGGAAAAGGTCCCACCGGGCATGCAAGAATCTGTTCACCGCCGAAAACAGAGACGAACTGGAATAGATCGTCTTGCCTGAATTTGGGGGCAGATTCTATTTGGACTTCTCCATCCACCTCTCTGAAAATACAAAGTTGATTTATAGCACTGTATAGCGGAGGTTTGGATAGATGCGACCGTTGTAGCAGACTTCACTAGATTCCCCCTCATTTATGAGGGGTTTTTGATTGTGGGGACGCTCTTTCCTGCAAGCGCAAACTCCTGCAGTTAATTACGTTATCGTATTGCGATAACCACTTTCTCCTGATCCAGCGGTTCACTTCATGTCGTGTGTATTTTTATTTATTTTGGTTGCCCGTGGATTGTATACGGAGACTAATTTATGTCGTCGCGCATAGGGCGCGGATCAGTCCAAATCCGTATATTTTAGATTTGGGATTTTGAACTTAGGTTATATTTTTCCTTTAATTCAAAAATATTTTATTTGGTTTAAGGACCGTTAATCTAGTTTGAGATTAAGATCAACTTAAACATATGAGCATATAGGCTCAATTTATTTTTAACTAAGGATACGTTAGTCCTATTTGAGACTAAGATCAACTTAGCAATATTTTAAGGATCAATAAATTTTATTAAGATTCAACAACAGAGCATTTGGGCTCGGCTATAAGAAAAACTTTAGAGACTTAACCAATTTGGGCTTAGTCTGCTCAGTCGCTTTTTTTTTGTTCAAAAGTGCTAAGCACTTATTTGGGATTTGTTTGTTCAGCCTCTCTTTTATGCAAAAGTGCTAAGCACTTGTTTGACGCTCTGGCACTCACATGGGTATCATATGAAGTCTTCAGTTATGGACGCTGCCCAATCAGTGCTAATCACTCGGTTATATATACAGTGCTAAGCACTTTTTTATATGGCGTCCACATGAAAAGCATGTGCGGCGCTAGGCACTGCCCAATCAGTGCTAAATACTCCGTCATTTTGGCTATATATGAAGTGTAAGCACTTTTTATATGGTGCCCACGTGAGGAGCACGTGAGGCGCTAGGCACTGCCCAATAAGTGCTAAGCACTCAGCCATTTTGGCTGTATATGAGGTGCTAAACACTCTTTATATGGCCTCCACGTGAGGATCACGTAAGGCGCTGCCCAATCAATGCTAAGCACTCAGCCGTTTTGGCTGTATATGAAGTGCTAAGCACTTTGATTCATCACCTACATGTATTTCACGTGAGGCGCTGGCCCTCTGCTTTGGGCGCTCGCGTGTTTTCACGTGAGACACTGGGCGCTATTGGGAGGGCGCCCACGTGGGGAACACATGAGGAGCTAATCTCTTTTCTTTTTTAGAGATTAAATCTCTGTTAATGCCATTTTGGCCATTAATGATCATCAAGATCTCTATTTTGAAGACCTTGGATCGTTTGTTTTATTGGAGGACTAAGTTCTTCTTTTCTTTTTATAAGAACTAAGTTCTTTATGTAGAGTTAAACCAAAATTTCGGAGGAATTAAATTCCCAGAACACATGTTCTTTTTAATCTAGTTCTTTTCTGAATCTTTGATTCTCAAGAACAAGATCTTCCCGATGAGAATTAAATTCTCAACTTATGGGAGACTTGTCTTGTGAATCTCTGATCCAGAGGAAGTACTAAGTTCTTTGAGAAGGATTAAACCCTTGGATAAATAAAAAGAGATATTTTGATCTCTGCGTTTTCTTTACCTAGGGTTTGAGGAGGAAAGTATTCTTCTTTTCTTGAGAATTGAATTCTCTGTTGTTTTGAACGCTTTCTGTGTTTTTCAGAAGCTTATGGGGGGGTTCCCTCTATATGAGACTTGAAGTCTCGGGTCCTTTATATAGTGGAGGCAAATTATTAATTAGTTTTGAGAAAATCTCTCATAGAGATATTCCGATTGATTTAATTGGTCTCAAAATTTGTTTGGGGAATTTCACCCACCGTTGGATCTTTGATCCAAGTGTTTCTGTTTTACGGAATATGTTTTTTTTGTTTTTAGTAAGATTGGGGAAATATTTTCCCATATACATAATTTATTCTGTTAAACGGTGATTTTTAATCACCATTGGATTTTTTAAATCCAAGAGCTCTCTGTTTTACAGAGAACAATCTTTTTTGTTTGTAAAGATTGAGGAAAAAAATTCCTCAGAATAGAATTTAATTCTATTGTTTGATGGTTTATCATCACCACTGGATCTTTGATCCAACGGCTCTGTTTAACAGAGAGTATCCCAACTTTTGTTATGGAAATATCATCATGTAGAATTTAATTCTACTGATATAAACTTGGACGCCGACGCTCACGTGTTGTGCACGTGGGCGCCACTTAAGAATTAGAATCTTATTTATGATAGGTGCTTCTGTGCTTTGCACATAGGCGCCCACGTGAGCTTCACATGCGGCGCCATCATAGGATTCAATCCTAAGGGATTGGCGCAGGCGCTGGCGCCCTCGTGAGGAGCACGTGCAGCGTTGCCTCATTGAAATTTAACAGAGATTAGCTCTTTTTATATTGTTTGAATTTTGGGGGAACAAGTGGCATCATTACATTTATAATGCAGTTCGGTTCTCTTTCGGAATGTGATTAAAGGATCCGATTCTATTGTTCTAGAGTAGAGCACACGGATTCAAGAGGTGACCCCTACGAATTCAAGAGGTGCCCTCCATCCCTTAGTGTGACATTTTGTTCCGTGAGGCACTTTGTGTCGTGAGCAAGGCCCGACACTGAGCTTGACGGAAACGAGCGTGGGCTTCTTGGAGAGAACTTGGGAGTTAGAATTTGAAAGAGAGTTTTTAGAGAGATATGCCTAGAAGAGAAGGCTAGGTCTGGTTGGGTATTTATAGAGAGTGAGGGATAGGTATATGGATAATTAAAAATAATTTAAAAGAATTAAAAAGGATTTATTGTATAGATGAAGGGTCTGACGGTTCTCTAGTTAAATTCAGGAAATTCAAAGTATAAAAAGGGATAGTGGGGAGCTGAAGGGATGCACGTGCAATGGATTGAGAAATTTAGAGCTAGGCGTGCCACCGATAGCAGTTTTTGGGCAGTCGAAATAGAGGTGATTGCCTCGGGTTCCTGCCATGATTTTAATTTAGTTCAAGGATATCATTTATCCACTTTGTTTCTATTGCAACCTTTCGTTTCTCTATGACATTCCCGTGCAAATTCTTAGGCTTTCAAAATGTTAAAATAATTAGGGCTGATGAAATTCGAACACGCAGGTTAAAAAACAGCAGTAGAGAGACTTAACCAGTGAGCTACAAAGAGTTTCATGCTTTTATTTAACAATAATTTTCTTATAACTCAAAATCAGAACAAAATACATTCTCTTTTATGAACTAAAACGAAAAGGGATGATACCTGGGATTCAGGGTCGTTATAGGTGCGCAACCAATATCTAAAACTCCGCACCGATTAAGTCCGGATAGGTTAAAGGAGATACACACGCAGTTAGACGAACTTCTAAAGAAGGGTTGGATCAGACCCAGTACATCATCTTGGGGATCCCCGGTGCTATTAGTAAAGAAGATGGAGGGCACTTATCGCATGTGCATTGATTATCGGGTGCTGAATGAAGTTACCATCAAGAACAAGTAGCCACTATCTCTGTCACGCCCCGCTTCCCAAAATACGGAATACGAGGGGTAGACAAGGCCAGCCATGCTCCTACGGTCAAGGAAAAGTCCTGCCGTAGTCACACTTCGGCTTCTAGTTTATCATGGTAAACAGTGAACGATGCGCAGGTAATGAGAAATGCAGTAACTGAAAGGTACAATAATATAAACTGACCTGAAGTGGACAAACGAAAGTAACTCGGAGTAGCAAGTCAAGAAGTCGGTGATGCTCGTCTAGTTCTGATCCAAGCTAAATCTTCTCCTCACACTGAGCATGCATACTCAGGTCGTCAGAGCGACACAATAGCAATATAATGTGTATAACCAAGTAACAGTTCTAACAGTGGTAAAGAATATGAATAACAGTAAATCAATGACAGCATGAATATAAATGAGCAGAGATCAATGCAGCGGAACAGTAAAGCAGTATAACGATATGTCACGTATATCAACACAGTATGAGGTATATAAATGTCCGTAACCCTATCAGTCTCTAAGTCTCACTGTACAGGTCAATAAGCCTATCGTCAGTCCAAGTGTGAGAGTCAACCACTCGCGAGTGTCCTCCACCCAAGGGTAGAACCCAAGGGCAAGGGACCACGGGCCCAACATGTAACGAGTGTATCACGGTGTCTATAGCACATACCCTGTAAATCTCCATATAACTCCCTAAATATATAAGCCGGCATGGGACTCCCAAGATTCTGTTGAATTCACACTTGAACTACCCCACACCCCGAGGTCTACATCAAACGCTAACCATCAATCTAAATACTAATCGATCCGTGACAAGTCTGCGCGAGAACTGGAGGCAGGACCTCCATCAAGCACGTCCCGACTAATACCTAAGATAAATGGCAGTGTCTGGTGTCTTATCTGTGACACCCGTGCAAACGATTCCATAAATGTCCCATTCCACTTATTAGTCACACGTGCACGCATCCCACAGACGTCGACAATGCAATAGAATAACAGGGTCACTGATTGTGCACAAGTACGTATCACTTTCACTTAATCACGAATACACGAACACTGACGTACTTGCCACAATCATCACTAAAATCTAACACTGGGTAAATGCACGATATCACTAGGTAATCACTGCGATAATATGAGTATGATATGATGCGTGAACAAGTATATAAACATGATGAGGTTATTATGAAACAGCATTCTCTCTTTTGCACGATTTATCATGAAACGTACGTATATAATTGGCCGAAAAGATAAACAGGTAGTAATTAGTGTGTTCAGTTAGCTATCCATCTAAATTGGTTTCAAGTCAATCGGGTTCCAGGATCAAAAGTTATAATCATTTCATTTTAAGCGCTCGCGGCTGGAAATCCGGTTTCAGAATCAGAAATCCGTTTCGCAACGCATTTTAATCCCAGTGGGGATCAGATTTTAGCGACGCTACAGTTGGATGAATTCTAGGGTTCTCAATAAGGTTTTCAACGCAACAGACGGATCTTCAATCGCATCTGCACGTCGGAAGATATACCATGTTTAACACTAATATGTCGGTTATGATTCTGTTGGGACTGTTATGCGTCCCGATCTTTTAAATTACAGAATAAATAACAAATGGTAACGAAACAGTGTGAAATCTATTATGTTGTCTAGCTAACAGGTTTATCTACAATAAACAGCAGAGTTCCGCAACCTAAGAGTTAGGTAAAACTTGTGGTACCCATTACGGGACAGCAACCAAAAACTGGAGTTGCTCTGGACTGCAGTCTAGAGTCGCACTCCGATCCGAAAATCATCACAGTTTAAATACAGAAATGTCTGAAAACTGGTATAGGGTCAAAGTTCATCGAGTCGGCTTCGATTTGAGCCCTCGAACGCACCATTCTACTATGTATATGATTTATGATGAATTTAACGATTTTCAGGTGCAATAAAATTACAGTTTTACAATTAAACTTGGGGGTAGTTGTTTTAGTCGTTAACGATCAAATTATCCAGCGAAAATCACACACTATGTTCACAGCCCTACGGCCAACCTACACCATTGAGTTCCGTCAAATTTGATAATGTTTTCCTAAGGGAACAAGCATCGAACAGTTGTGTTGCAATATTTTAACATAAGGTAAACATGGGATATATATACGATGTTGATTTGTAACATATACATAATAGCATGAAAGCAAGTAAAAACTTGCCTGGAGATGTCCCGGGGATGTACGGTGGCTGTGTCGTCACGAACGCGCGACACACGCGCGGCACGGCAACTTGACTTGGCTCGGACTCGTGTCTCGGCAGCGGCGGCTCGCGGCTTGGTGGTCGGGGTTCTGCTGTGAAGCTGGGGCTCGTGCTGTTGGTAGTTTGCGGGTGCGACGGAGAGGGGCTGTAGAGTTAAGGGGGAAAAGAGAGAGAGAGAGAGAGTTCACAGAGAGAGAGAGAGAGAGTGTGTGTTCAGTGAGAAAGAGAGAGAATGAGAGAGGGTGAACTGTGAGGTGGAGAGAGAGAGAGGGTGAGAGAGAAAGCTGAGTGTAGAGACGGAAAGAGATAGAGAGACTGTGAGGAGGAGAGAGAGAGGTCGGATAGAGAGAGAGAGAGAAGTGAGATCTGAGAAAGAGAGAGAGAGAGAGAGATCACAGAGAGAGTGGCAGAGGGGAGATATGGTGAGAGGGACGGCGACGTGGGACGACGGCGAGGCGACGAGGAGGGTTGGGGCGGTTGCGTTTGTCGTCGACGTCGTCGGCGTTGGTGAGGAAAGGAGCAGGGGAGGCGATGGTGATGGGTTTACTCGGGAGTTTTGTGGAGAGGGGAGTTAGAGAGGAGGCGAGGGCGTTGGTGATGGGAGGGGGTGGTCGGAGGTGACGGCGGCGATGTGCTCGCAAGGTCGGGACGTGAGTTGTAGAGAGGGGAGTCGTCGGGAGAGGAGAAAGGAAGAGAGGGAGACGGGGAAGTGAGGGTTATGGAAACGGGGTCACGCGACGTGGGGAGTAACGGCCAGGCGACGTGGACGCAGGCGGAGGAGGCGGCGGAAGACGAGGGCACAGTAACGCGCGCGAAAAAAAAGAGACGTTGGAAGATGCACAGTGACGGGCGAGTGAAGGAGTGGGCCGGGCCTGCGTAAGGGAAATATTTATTAGGAAAAAATAGAAACGGGCCAAAGAGAAAAACGTTTTAATATTTTCCCTGGGCTCGGACTGCAAAACAAAACGAAAATCACAAGAAAAAGAATTAAAGAAAAGGAGGCCGGGCTAAGCTTAAAATAAAAGAATTAAATTATAAAAAGAGAAAGGTTGATGGGCTAGCGGACCGGGGCTGTTGGGTTGGGAAAAAAATAAGAATTTAATTAGTGGAAAATAGAATGGGCCGGGACTAAGGATTAATAATAAAATGGAATTAAGGTTCTGGGCTCGAACTGAAATCAAAGAATAAAAGGGAAAATGGGAACGGGCCGGAAAAGAAAAGGGATCTACAAGAAGGTGCTTGGGTTTGGTTTAAGATAAATAATTAGAATTAGGGTTTGGGTTCAATGGGGTTTTATTGATGAATAAAATAGGGTTTAGAATGAAATAAGTTTGTAAATAAAATAAGTAAGTTATAAGTAAAATGAATAAAATCGTAAATAATAATAATTAGAATTCTAGAGCATAAAATACCGATTTTGATATAAAAAGGGGCTGGGAAAAAATGGGTTTGTATAAATGGGAAGAAATAACTTAAATAAAATTCAAGAATACAAAATACAGATATTGGTATAATAAGAAGCTGGGTATTACATCATGTTTCCTGATTTAAAATCAGGAAAGCTTCTGGGAAAAGCTTCAGAGGAGGGTCACGTGCTTACACGTGACTAGCGGCCACGTGTTAGCATGAGACACCTAAAAAGCATCATCAGGTCGAGTTCAGTCTCCTAGCTACGCTGAAGAAAATGGGCTTCAGAAAGAGTCACGTGCTCCCACATGACCAGGGTCACGTGGTGACACGTGACATTTAATGCAAGCGTCCAACACGCAAGTTCTCTGATCGAGTCAAGAAAAAGGGTTCAGAAAGAGTCACGTGCTCCCACGTGACCAGGGTCACGTGTCGGCACGTGACGTCAAGGCAACAAGCGCGTTTCCAGAACAACCAAGGAAAGAGAGTTCAAATAAAGGGTCACGTGCTCACACGTGACCAGTGGTCACGTGGTAGCACGTGATGTTTAAGCCGCAATCAGAAGACACAGCGCAGAAGGCTCGTTCCAAAGGGGGTCACGTGCTCACACGTGACCATGGATCACGTGGTCACACGTGACCGGCTTCCAAAGCCCATGTTGACGACAGAATTAAATTCTGAAGGAAATTCGAACCTTTCCAAAGGAAAGTAATTATCTGGGACCAATCAAATTAAAGATTCAGAGACGATTAAAGATCATCTATCTATGGAAAATCGCGGCTTTGGGAAAGATTTCCCCCTTAAATCTAACCAGAATATCAAAGGAAAATCTCTGGATTTAAGATCCAATGGTGAATAAAATTCACCTAATAATCCAAAGGCCCAAAATGAATGATGGATGCAAATCAAATCTCCCAATGAAGATTCGTCAAAAACTGATTGATGCGGCTGCCTCTCCTATAAATAGGAGCCAATAGACACAAAAAAGACATATACACATGCGCAGAGAAGAAAAGGAGAAAAAGAGAAGAGTTTTGATACTTCGAAAAGACTCAGATCTTCTGCAAAAAACCCTAGGTAAGAAAGGGAAGCCCTTTTGAAAGAAGCAGAATTTAATTCTCAACAGAGTTTAACTCTGATAATATAAAAGCAGAAGAGCATATTTCTTCTCTCTTTGATAGAGGATCTGCAAAGTGCACATCTCCCCTTAAGGTTGAGAATTTAATTCTCAATGGGTTGAGATCCTGCCATGCAGATCCAAAACATAGAGAAGAAATGCAAGCATGAGAATTTAATTCTCACAGAACTATAGGAATTTAATTCCTCCAAAATAAAAGTGGGCTAGACCCTATATCATGGGAATTTAAACAGGGTTTAACCCTAATTAAAGAACTTAGTTCTGTTGAAACAACGGGAATTTAATTCCCTTAATCATCATTTCCTCAAAAACTTTTATTAGGGTTTAACCCTATTCAGCCCTTCACATAAACGAGGAATTTAAATCCCACAGAAAATTCAGAGTTAAACTCTATTCCAGAATACAAGTCTTCAAAAGAAAGAAGGATTTAATTCCTCTGAAATTAAAAGTCTCTGGAATTTAATTCCTAAAAAAAAAAAAAGGAGTAACAAATCCTCTGAAAAACCACATTAAGGCAGGGTCACGTGTCACCACGTGACCCCCCACAAAAGCCCTACAGAAAACCCCTTTGAGGCAGCACCCCACGTGACCCACGTGACTTTCAGCAGAAGCCTTAACACATAGGCATTTGAATGCCCATCACGTGCTGACACGTGATGCTATCAAAGACACAGTAATTTCAGCAGAACAAATGAAGGAAGGGCGCTCTCACGTGCTGCCACGTGACCCCTCTTGTCTTAGTGTTTAACACTAAATTGAAACTCTCGAAATCAGTGTTAAAATATTGTTGGGCCTTAGTGTTCAACACTAATTAAAAAGCTTTATCTGCAGTGTTCAACACTGATTACCTTAGTGTTTAAATACTAATCTGAGATCTTCATTTGCAGTGTTCAACACTGATCCGTTTTAGTGTTTAACACTAATTTGAGAAGCCTTATTGCTGGTGTTTAACACCAATTATTTCTTAGTGTTAAACACTAACTTGTTAACCGCATGCCCAGTGTTCAACACTGATTGCTCTGTAGTGTTTAACACTAGGCTTTGGCCCAATTGGCTAAATGGATAGAGGCAAAGCCTCTCCTTCAATGGACTAGCAAGAGTCAATATTCCAGACCTGACTGGACTTAGCCCAAGCTGGCCATAAGTCCTCAATTTGTGATTAACTGGGCTAATGAGCTCATAACATAATTGATCAGTCTTGACCCAAATTGGGCCAGGGACTATTTAATCCACCCCGGTTCTAGGGTACATCTCTTCACTCCTTTGATACTTGGCATTGTAATCCCTCAATGTCTTCAAAGAGGTGACGGGTCCCGATGACCACTCATGATATGGACTGTGGGGTCCTTAAACCCATGCCTAATGCTAAACTTCCTGGTTACGTGGAAAGCGGATAACGTCACTCTTTGACCCCGTGGAAAACGTCCAGAGCGGATCCTGGTCCTCGCAGAGCATGGCAGCGAACCCATGCGAAGCATCCAGAGCGGAGCCTGGTCCTCGCCTAGCACGGCAGTGAACCCGTGTGAAGCATCCAGAGCACATACCGGACTGTGGAGTCCTTAAACCCATGGACTATGACGTCCTTAACCTTGACCGAGATGTCTTAAAACTACCCATGGACCGCAATGTCCTTAAACTACCCATGGACCGCAATGTCCTTAAACTACCCATGGACCGCAATGTCCTTAAACTACCCATGGACCGCAATGTCCTTAAACTACCCACGGACCGCAATGTCCCTAAACTAGAACAATTGAGCCCTCCATATGCTCTTTTGTCGGATCTAAACGGTCCCGTTTAAGTTGATCTTAGCCCCCAAAAAATGGCTAACGCGTCCTTAAACCTTCAAACAGATTGGACTACGAATCCCCTAAATTAACTCCGGCTTGAGGGTACATCTCTGAACTCCTCTGACATCCGTCGTTGTAATCTTTCAACGTCGTCAGAGAGGTGATGGGTCCCGACGGCCATACATACGGTGGACCACTACGTCCCTAAACTGGAACAATAGAGCCCAAATGCTCTTTTGTCGGATCTAAACGATCCCGTTAAGTTGATCTTAGTCTCAAACTGGACTAACGTATCCTTAACAAACGTTTAAGTTGATCTTAGCCTCAAATATGGCTAACGTGTCCTTAAACCAAACCCCCAAACCCAAATTTAAGATAATGCGGATTTGGACTAGTCCACGCCCTACGGGTGACGACATAACCTAGTCTCCGTAAACAATCCACGGGCAATAAAACAAACACCCACGACACGAAGTGACCATCTGGAGAAGGAGAAAGTTGTTACCGCAATGCGGTAGCGTAATTAACTGCAGGGGCTTGCGCCTGCAGGGAAGAGCGTCCCCACAATCAAAAACCCCTCAAATGAGGGGGAATCTGACGAAGTCTGCTACATCGGACGCATCCATCTAAACCTTCGACACATGGTGCCATAAATCAACTTGGCATCTTCGGAGGGGTGGACGGATAGCACCAATTAGCATCTGCCCCGAACCCCAGGCATTCGGACGTCCCGACGTCACGGCCGCCGTTCGGAGGGGAACAGATTCTGGCACGCCCGGTGGGACCTTTTCTTCTTTCCACTCCACACTTCGTGTGTCGTGATTCGCGAACCAATCGCGGTTCGCTAATAGTTGCCCTTGGGTCTCAAGGTACTGAGAATTGGCATCTTGCTTATTGCAGAAACCAAAGGATCGATGGCTTTCATCCCTGCGAAATCCTCCAACTGCTCAGACGGCAACTGCAGTCGACGCTCTGCCTCGCCAGGAGGTATAGCCTATGGACCCCAAGCTGCTTCGCTGTTCACAATGCCGGTGGAACAGGTCACCCGCGCCACTACAGGATTATTTTTTGGGACCATGATCCCGCCGACAAACTTTACCGCTCCAGTGCTGGCAAAGGAAACTCTCAAGAAGTCGGTCTTTGATCGTCTTACCCCTACCGCGGCTCCTCTCAACGAGCCGCCCAACGTCAACGCCTCGGTCTTCTCTAGACTGGGCCAGGAATCATGCGAGCTCATTACGGGGCCTACAATCTCGAAGAAGGCTACTTCTAAGAAAGTGACCGCTCCCATCCCCGAAATCGCCAAGGCAACCTCTCCAGCCAAAAAGTCAGTCTTTACAAGGTTGACGGCTCCGGCCTTTGCTCCCGCTGCACAAAGGACATCGGTCTTTGACAGGCTAACACCGACAACGACCCCCCACCTACACAGGGGGCAAGACGAAACCATTCTTACCGCTGACCCTACACCGTCCGCTCGACACTCTCGACGTCGCCATTGGCGCCGAGTGAGGAAGGCTGGGGGCAACTCCCCCTCCGGATTGACTCCACCAGCCCCAGCGGTAGAAGTTGATGCTACTGTTCCAACTGGAAACAGCTTTGAAATACTAAATAAGGTGCGAAGGAATTCCCCTACCGCAGTGCTGAAGAGGTCTCCTCCCCCATCAGAAAAGGTGGTGGAAATAGAATCAGAACAGCCCCGATCTCCTCAACGGCTGTCTTCCAAAATCTATAAGGTTTGGCGGCGGGCCCGGGACTCAATCACCGATCCAAACTTCTCCCGCCAGCATAAGAAGCTGAAGATCCAACCGAAGGCTGGTCACCAGGCGAAAGCCCAAAAGGCTGTTTGGATGCCCGCCTCGACGGCCCCCTCAACCTCCATGGCTCATAAAAGGAGGGAGCCCGAGAAGATCCCTCGACGTGCAACGACGGCTAAAAGCAACAAGCCCGGACACCCTAAGTCTGGGGGCATGATGGTCCACACCGTATACATGGCCTCCGGAAAGGAGGAGAGCCGCACTTCTACAGGCCACCGACCGCTAACCCGATCCGTAACGAAATCCCAAGAGCAGCAACAAAAGCTCCAAGAAATGATGAATGCTATGGCCGCGCTCACCGGGCCAAAGGAAAACCCAGAAGCATCCTCAGACGCACGCCGGGAGGAAGAAACCGACGCTGAATTCCTTCGCCGGACACTGGAGAAAAGGGACAAAGAGGCGGCCGAACAAGCGGCCAACATACAACGGATGGGCCTTCTCTTTCAAGACGTGATAGGAATGATGATCCAGCAGGACCTACCCGCCGAAGATCCTCCGATTGTTCTTGAAGACGACCGAGGAGAGACGTCAAATCCACCACCAGCCCTCTCAACGGCCAAGGAAGAGACGATCTCTAAGGCTGACTTGACTGACTACATAGCCCAGCAAATCCGAGTTCATCACGCAACTGAGGCAGCTGGTCAAACCGTGAAAACCGGGCGGCCGTATCCGAGCTGGTACGACCAAATCAAATACCCACAAGGTTATACGATACCGAAATTCCACGTGTATAAGGGGACCGGCAATCCCCATCAGCATGTCGCCCAGTTTCGGGCCCTATGCGGTAACACCGGCGGTGACGATAAATTGTTGCTTCGCCAATTCGTGGGCAGCTTGTCAGAAACAGCGTTCGAATGGTATTCAGAACTCCCGAACGATTCCATCAAAACGTTCGCTGAAATGGAGTTGTTGTTCACTCAGCGATTTGCAAGTGCCAGCGAACGCACTCCAATAACCGCACTTATTAACGCCAGGGTAAAACCAAGTGAAACCTGGGTCCAGTACGCTATACGCTGGCGGAACTTGTGGTCGAGATGTGAGCAGCGCATCGAGGAAGCACCTGCGGTGGGCATGTTCGTGGGAACTCTAGACCCTCACGCAACTATCTCCCAGTTTATGATGTTCTTTAAGCCAACCACATTCCAGGCTCTGATCGACAAGTTAGCTCAGATGGACCAGATGGGTCATAGACCACCTACACCGAAGTCGGAGCCTCGGAATGACAAGGGTAAAGGAAGGGCAACCTTTGTCGCGAATGCCCAACAGCAACCTAACGCCCCGAAATCGACGGATCAACTGGAGGAGAGACGCCGGTACTATAATGAGAAAATGAAGCGTCCCTACTCGTTCCCACAAGACAAGACGAAGCGGTTATTCGAGCTGGCAATACGCAACAGACTTATAAACCTACCAAATCCAAGGCGACCGCCACAACCCACCGAGGTGAATAACCCTAACTATTGCCCTTACCATCAAACGGTAAGTCATCCGATTGAAGATTGCTTCGTCTTCAAAGGATGGATCGAAGATCAATACCTCCAAGGGAAGTTTGTACTGTCCGAAAAATGGAAGGTGACCCCACCACAACCACATACTCCTAAAAAGGCCGATACACCGGGGGCAACCTGCTCCTTTATCGAAGAAGCTCCATGGGAGGTCGTGCTATCAACGAAGACCAAAAGGATGCTGAGAGACCTCCATGCATGCCCTGCGATCGAATGGAAGGACCCTCTTGAACCTCAAATTATCGAAGGGATGTTGAAGCCCCGCACCATTGCAAAGACTCGTGATAAGGGCCCAAATACTCACGCCCAACCGTCAAAATCTTCAAAGAAAAAGAAGAAGAAATCCAAGAAGCCCGCGAAGCTTGGAGACGAGCGAACAAACTTGCAGAAGCAAATCGATGCGCTGGAAGAATACAATCAAAAGGCGCGAACTCCTGTCACACTGCGAGAGTTCCTTAGCCACATCTTACAAGATGAAGATAACGAAGAGAGCTCGTCGGATGAATCCGAAGAGTATGTGGCGAGTTGCAACGTGATCTCCCACTCGTTTACCGAGAATGAGAAAACTCCTAGCACCAGGAAGCTAGAGACGGAGCCCGAGCCAGAGCGTGCGAGGCTGACAACCGAAATGATCAATGCCTTCTTAGACGAGATTCGTCTAAAAAGTAAAGCGGATCAAGAACGCGAAATGGCGACGCTAACGGGAACCAGAGGCGGGCGACTGGACGGAAGAGTGGAGTTACCCCTGCCAGAACAAAAGGCATCCGAAGTGGACAAGAAAATATTCAAGACAAGGAAAAGGTTCGCCAAAGCCATGTCAATGGGAATGATGCTACCACCTTCGGAAGCAAATACGCACGAAGGGGCGGAAAGGCACCCTGACTATTGCGCGTATCACCGGAAGATCTCACACCCCACGGAGGAGTGCGATGCCTTCAAAATATGGTGGCGAGGATATGTTATCCGTCAGCAACAGTTTAAGCGCATGAAACGCAAAAGCCGTCGGGAGCGAAGGAGTACTGTCGAAGGGCACAACAAGACTACTGGCAACTGTTACATGGTTGACGCCAGAGGGTCACAAGTTCTCACCTTTGGGAGCGACTCTGATGAAGAAATGGCTCTGGGCCCTCTCTTTACAGAATCCGTCCTAGGAAAAAAGGGGGAATCAGAGGCCTGCGAGAACATCCAGCTGCGCAACCGCACACTCCCGGAGAAGAATCTCGGGCCCGTCGGCCGAAAAGATAAGGGAAAGGAAAAGATCATTGAAGATATCACTTTAGATGACCAGGTCATAAAAGAGCTAACTAACAAAGACCCTCCCAAAAAGGGTAAGGTGGACTATAACATCCTCGCGCACTTAAGGAAACTACCCTCTCAGCTTAGCATTCTTGATGCCCTTCTATTATCAAAAGAAGCGCGAGACTCACTTATTAAAGCGTTGCAAGAACCTGAACAATTCCAAGCCTTTCTCGCCACTGAAAGGATGAAGGATGAACTGGAGGAAGTACATACAGCCGACATCACGTTCGGTGATGAAGACCTCCTCCTCGGGACGTGCGACCACAACCGTCCCCTATATGTCTCCGGATACTGCCACGACATCAAGATAGGCAAAATCCTGGTGGATAATGGATCCTCCGTCAACCTCCTTAACGTTCGGGTGTTGAAGGAAATCTGCATGAGTGTGCAACACCTCGCTCGTGACAAAATTACTATCTCCGGTTTTGACTCTCAATCGTCACGGACTCTCGGATCTGTAATACTGATGTTACGCTTCGGACTTCTCGTCACAGATATCAAATTCCATGTCATTGACGCCAAGACCTGCTACAACGCCTTGCTCGGCCGTCCTTGGCTACACGAGTACAACATCATCCCTTCTACACAACATCAGTGTATGAAGTACTTCAAGGATGGTTTCGAGTACACTGTAACAGGCGAGTTAAACCCGTTTTCTGTGAACGAAGTTCGCAAATACGAAGATGCGAAATACTTCTTGCCAGATTTCGAGGATACAGAAAGGTGTCGCGACCCGGAGAACAAAATCGCCGCCACCATCCCTGTTTTCGGGAGCGATACCGAAGAAGAGGAAGAGATAGTGTATATGGGACCATCCCAACACAACAACCTGGGGGCACCCACCCCCATACCGGTCTTCGGGAGTGATTCGGAGGACGAGGTTAACGCCGTGTTCTCCAGTCGGCTGTCAATACAGGCACCCCTTTGCGATGACCATAGTCTGCAAATCACCATGGTACCGCAAGAACACTATAAGGATCTCGACGCGCTTCGAACCCACAGCATACAGGACCTGCAAACATTTTACGTCCCCCCCAGGCGAAGGGGTGAGAAGGTGATCCTATTTTACCAATCCTCAGAGTCGAAGGTGGAGAAAGAGATCTGGCACGGCGTGGACGTTACACTTGACAGGCTCCAACCCATCCGTCTGCCTAGATACTATACAAGTGGATTGAAGAAGTTATTGAAGCGCCAAGGAGTACCCTTAAAACAGACTGTGCGGCAGGCTCGGTTCTACAACAGGATTTGGGATGTCCCCGGGACTCAGCGCAAATTGCCCAATGGGAAAATGGAAACACTTGGGCTTGGGTACACAAGAACCGGAAAACGGGAGCGAGCCCACGGCAGCTACGCCATATATACCTTTGATGAAGAAGAGGGCGCCCTGTCAGGAGAGGCCAACCCCTCATCAAAACTAAACCCTGCGACCGAAGCGCCAAACCCGTTGTTTAAAGGACGAATGGGCAAGCCTACCGCGAAAGCGGATCAGAAAATTCGGGAAGATCACAACCACGAAGCGGCCATCTATGAGAAGGCCGGGACGCGACGTCTATTCCAACAGGCTGCACAGGCTGCAAAAGACAAAGATGTTCACCATCGTCAACCTGTCATACGAAAGGCCCGATGCAGGGACGGGAATAAATTAAGAAGCGAGAGAAGAAGCCGACAACAACGACGCAGGATTAGAGGGTTACGGGTATTGCGCGGCTCGGATTCGTCCCTCACGGAAAAGATGAGTCGAGCATACTCCTTCCCCCGAAACAAGACGGAACGGTTACTCAAGCTCGCCCTAAAACATCAGATGATCACGCTTCCAGAGTCTAGGCATCCTGAGCAAGCTAGCAAGGTCTCTCATCCGGGTTATTGCTCTTATCACCGAGCCATAGGACATCCGACCGAAGATTGCTTCACCTTCAAGAATTGGGTCGAGGACCAGCACCGACGGGGCAGGTTCGCTTTATCCGACGGTTGGAAAGTGACGCCGCCGCAAAGGCACGAGCCTAAAGCCACGAGAGCGAAACCGGATCCACCTCAGTCCTGGGAGCGGATTCGTACCTGTTATACGATTACGATATTAAAAGAAGAGCCCGAGAACATAGATGACCTTCCCCGGTGCTTCGAGAACAGCGATGATGAGGTAATCTCGGAATTCCCGCCCGCTCCAAAAGAACTGGAAGACGGTATACATACTACCGCAGATAACCTCAGAAAGATTGAGTTGGGATCGGCAGAGGACCCGCGACCAACATTTGTCAGTGAGTTACTCTCTGAAGAAAGGGTGGCCGCGTTAAAGAACGTGCTTCTACGGCATAAAGACTGCTTCGCGTGGAACTACTCTGAGATGCCAGGATTAGATCCGGAGATCGCTGTGCACAGATTAGCAATATCCCCAGACATCAGGCCAGTCAAGCAGGCACCAAGAAGGATGCGACTCGAGCTTGAGATGAGCATCAACGCCGAAGTCAAGAAACTGATCGATTCTGGATTTATTCAAGAAGTCCAATATCCCGATTGGATCGCCAATATCGTCCCGGTGATGAAGAAGAATGGGACGGTGCGTATATGCGTGGATTTCAGGGATCTCAACAAGGCCTGTCCAAAAGATGATTTCCCAGTGCCGGTAACCGAGCTAATGATAGATAACACGTCCACTCACGAGATCTTCTCCTTTATGGACGGTTCCTCAGGATACAATCAGATAAAAATGCATCCCGAAGACCAGAAGCACACCGCTTTCCGGACCCCTTTGGGTGTATTTTGCTACAGGGTTATGCCCTTCGGTCTAAAGAACGCCGGCGCTACCTATCAAAGGGCCATGACAAAGATCTTCGATGACCTCATACATGACATCGTCGAGTGCTATATCGACGACCTCGTAGTAAAGAGCATGTCATATGAAGATCACTTAAAGCACCTAGAGACTGTATTTCAACGCCTTCGGCAATATAATTTGAAGATGAATCCCCTCAAATGCGCGTTTGGAGTCTCCTCGGGGAAATTCTTGGGATTCATCATCCGACACCGAGGTATTGAGATAGATCCGTCAAAGATTAAAGCGATCATGGAAATGCCCCCGCCAAGAACCCTCAAACAGTTGCGGTCTCTCCAAGGGAAGCTCGCATACATCCGACGATTTATCGCAAATCTTTCAGGCAAATGCCGCCCCTACAGTCACCTGATGAAGAAGGGAACCCCATTCGTCTGGGATCAAAAATGCCAAGGTGCACTAGACGAGATCAAGCAGTACCTGCAGAACCCGCCGGTATTAGCTGCGCCGGTCAAGGGAAAACCCCTCATTCTTTATACGACCGCCCTCGAAGGTTCCTTGGGCGCACTATGGGCGCAAGAGAACGATCAGGGGAAAGAGAGAGCACTCTACTACTTAAGTCGAGTTCTACTGGGGGCAGAAAGCAATTACTCCCCCATTGAAAAACATTGCTTGGCGTTAATCTTCGCGATAACAAAGCTCAGGCACTATGCGTTGGCACACGAAGTCTGCCTCATCTCGAAAGTGGATCCCCTTAAATACCTGATGTCAAAGGCTATATTGACGGGACGACTCGCTAAATGGGCCCTGCTCTTGATGGAGTTCTCGATAACATATCAACCTCTCAAGGCAGTAAAGGGCCAGGCCATTGCCGACTTCCTCGCTGAGCACCCGATACCGGCCGACTCTCCTCTAAACTGTGATTTGCCGGACGAGCACGCATTTGATGCAATTGGCGGCAGAGGCACACGATGGGAACTCTATTTCGATGGAGCGTCCTCCATAAAGAAACAGAAACAGGGTAACCCGATCATCAAATCGGGGATAGGCCTTATCTTTGCAACTCCACAAGGAGGGATAATGCGCTTCGCCTTCTCCTTAACAGAGTCAAGGACAAACAATGAAGCCGAATACGAAGCTCTGATAGCAGGCCTCGAAATCGCCATCAACATGGGAATTGAAGACCTCCACATATACGGGGATTCTCAGCTGGTCGTTAGCCAAATAAATGGTGACTACCAAACATGCAAACCGGAGTTGGTGAAATACGGCGAAAAGGTGCGACAACTGTTGGCCCAGATCCCCTCCTATATTCTGGAGAACATACCGCGCGCGGAAAACAGCAAAGCAGACGCGTTGGCCAAACTCGCTAAAGAACTGGCTGACGAGAACCTCGATGACGTCAGAATCGTGGTACAAAGCCGTCGAGTGCTCGCCCCGGCAGAAATATCTCCGGAATCATACAAAGAAAAGGGAGCGATTGAGCAAGCGACTCTACAAATAAAAAACCATGAGAAGGCTGAGGACTGGAGGGAAGTCTTCATAGACTACTTTAAGTCCCATCGAATACCCGAAGAAGCGTCCTCAAGACATCAGCTTATGAAACGAGCTCTATCCTTCGCTTTCGTCAACGATACCCTGTACAAGAGATCGTTTGATTTTCTATGGCTGAGATGCTTGGGACCTGACGAAGCGGAACGAGTCGTTCAAGAAGTTCACGACGGACTTTGCGGTTCTCACCAAGCAGGCCCAAAGATGAAGCTAAAAATTAAACGGATGGGTTACTATTGGCCCACGATGATCCAGGACTGCCTCGAGTATGCGAAGCAATGCCACTCATGCCAGATCCATGGAGACTTCATCCACCAACATCCGAATCCATTACACCCAACGGTGGCCAGCTGGCCATTCGAAATGTGGGGGACTGACGTAGTCGGCCCCATAGAGCCGGCATCAGCCCGGGGACATCGTTTTATCCTAGCGACAACTGACTACTTCTCCAAATGGGCAGAAGCGGTACCACTAAGGGAAGTGAAGACGGAGAATATTCTCCATTTCTTCAAAACGCACGTCATCTATCGGTTCGGAACTCCACGACGGATTATCTCCGATAATGGGCCGGCCTACCGAAGCCATAAGATTAGCCGCTTCACACAGCAGCACAATATAGACTGGAGATATTCTTCAGTTTACAATCCACGAGCTAACGGCTTGGCCGAGGCTTTCAATAAGACCTTGACGAAGATCATGAAAAAGACCGTCTCCAGAAATAAAAGAGACTGGCACGAGAGGCTGCAAGAAGCCCTTTGGGCCTATCGAACTACATTCAAGACGGCCACGAACACAACGCCGTACGCGTTGGTATTTGGGACGGAAGCAGTTCTCCCCCTTGAGATAGAGTTACCCTCTCTACGAGTGGCAGTCCACCACGAGCTGACCGACGAGGAAAACGCCCACCTCCGACTTGAGGAGCTTGATGCCCTCGACGAAACCAGGCTTATAGCGCAACAACATCTAGAAGCCTACAAAGCAAAGATGACGCGCTCGTACGAAAGATTGACCAGACCAAGGGCGTTCCGCCAAGGCGAACTCGTGCTGGTAGTCAAAAGACCTATGATCCCCAATCGTGCCAAGCGGGGAAAATTTGAGCCAAACTATGAAGGCCCGTACATCATAGACAAGGTCTACCAGGGTGGAGCCTATCTACTCATGGACATGCACGGTGAAAGACCTTTCAGGCCAATAAACGGACGCTTCTTAAAGAAATACTATGCTTAATAAGCTGCAGCCTAGGTCAATGATAGATGACGACGACTATGTCCGCTCGCTATCTTCCCAGGCTCGGACTTTACAAGCAGCAGCCGGCCTTTCTATGATGCCGGACCGAAACGTCCTTAAACTAACAAAGGACCGAGACGTCCTTAAACTAACAACGGACCGAAACGTCCCTAAACTAATGCCGGACCGAAACGTCCTTAAACTAACAAAGGACCGAGACGTCCTTAAACTAACAACGGACCGAAACGTCCCTAAACTAATGTCGGACCGAAACGTCCTTAAACTAACAATGGACCGAAATGTCCTTAAAACTAACGACGGACCGAAACGTCCATAAACTAACAACGGACCGAAACGTCCCTAAACTACTACCGCAGCATCCTTGGGCTGACGAGATAAAAAAAAAAAGAATAAGTAAATAAAATGATAGAAACGGTATGTCCATAAGCAAAATGGACACGGATGAAAACCTGAAAGGGCTCCGTGAGTAAAAACAGCAGGACTGCCGGCGAGTGTTTGTGAAAACCCGAAAGGGCGCAACCTCGTTAAAAGACACTTATAGGGTCCTCTCGACCTTGTAAGGAGAAACCACCTGCGTGAGATCCTTACGACTCACAAAGGAGCTGCACACTTAGGGATCCTCACGATTCCTAAGGAGAAAAACACACTTATGAGATCCTCACGACTCGTAAGGAGAATTCTCTTATGGGACCCTTACGGCTCATGAGATTTGAAAGTCTTAAGTTACAGAAACCTGAACCTGTTCTTAAGCAAATCCTCCACAACCTCCGATATTGCCCTACAAGCGGCTCCATACTGACCCTTGTATACAATTCACGGGCGCGAATTAACATTTCCCCAACAGAGTCCGACCCTTGTAGGTCCTCTCGACCCATAAGGGAAAAGTCCTCTTGTAAGGATCCTTACGACTTACAGAGGAGCACACACTTAGGAATCCTCACGATCCCTAAGGAGAAAGTACACCTGCAAGATCCTCACGACTTGTGGGGAGAAATACCTTCGTGAGACCCTTACGGCTCATGAAGTCAAAAGCCTTGGTTAACAGGACCCTTAACCCTGTTTGCTGAGCAACCTTTGTTCATTATCGACGAAGGCAAATGATGATTCGCTCCTGGCAACATTCCAGTTGTAGCGATGCTGATGCCGAGATCGGTGCCTAAAATCCAAGCTTGCGGCGAGAAGGTCAGCAAGCCAAACAGGCCTGCAAAATAGCCGAAATGATGGGGCAACTCGCAACAAAAAGCAGCGAGCAGAAAATAAATAAATAGCCGAAATGATTGGGCACCGTGAAAAATAGCCGAAATGATTGGGCAATCGCGATTTTCGCGATATAAAAGCTGAAATGATAGAGCATCACGGAAAAAGAAATAAAATAAAAATAAAATTTATGCCCTACAGGTGATATTCCGTCGCACCCTGTACACAATCCAAGGGCGTAAACAAAGAAGGGATCATACTTCTCCCCCAAGTTTCATCAGGAGAAGAAGCCAAGTCTCGACGGGCCACAAGCGGCCTAGAGATCATCCAAACACTCGTCTTGTAACGACAGACACAATATCAAGCAAAACGGAATAGCGGCAACCCCCAGTTCCATGACTCGGTGATATACACATCACCAGAAGTCAAACCTCCATTCCGTGAAATACGGATACAATCAACAAACTTCCTGGTTACGTGGAAAGCGGATAACGTCACTCTTTGACCCCGTGGAAAACGTCCAGAGCGGATCCTGGTCCTCGCAGAGCATGGCAGTGAACCCATGCGAAGCATCCAGAGCGGAGCCTAGTCCTTGCCTAACGCGGCAGTGAACCCGTGTGAAGCATCTAGTGCAAACTTCCTGGTTACGTGGAAAGCGGATAACGTCACTCTTTGACCCCGTGGAAAACGTCCAGAGCGGATCCTGGTCCTCGCAGAGCATGGCAGTGAACCCATGCGAAGCATCCAGAGCGGAGCCTAGTCCTCGCCTAACGCGGCAGTGAACCCGTGTGAAGCATCTAGTGCAAACTTCCTGGTTACGTGGAAAGCGGATAACGTCACTCTTTGACCCCGTGGAAAACGTCCAGAGCGGATCCTGGTCCTCGCAGAGCATGGCAGTGAACCCATGCGAAGCATCCAGAGCGGAGCCTAGTCCTCGCCTAACGCGGCAGTGAACCCGTGTGAAGCATCTAGTGCAAACTTCCTGGTTACGTGGAAAGCGGATAACGTCACTCTTTGACCCCGTGGAAAACGTCCAGAGCGGATCCTGGTCCTCGCAGAGCATGGCAGTGAACCCATGCGAAGCATCCAGAGCGGAGCCTAGTCCTCGCCTAACGCGGCAGTGAACCCGTGTGAAGCATCTAGTGCAAACTTCCTGGTTACGTGGAACGCGGATAACGTCACTCTTTGACCCCGTGGAAAACGTCCAGAGCGGAGCCTGGTCCTCGCCAAGCACGGCAGTGAACCCGTGTGAAGCATCCAGAGCAAATACCGGACTGTGGAGTCCTTAAAATCCACGGACTATGATGTCCTTAACCTCGACCGTGATGTCTTAAAACTAACGATCAACCACCCCGATTCCCTTGGTTTAAGGGTACATCTCTTCACTCCTTTGATACCTGGCGTTGTAATTCTTCAACGTCTTCAGAGAGGTGACGGGTCCCTGCAACCGCACATCGGACTGTGGAGTCCTTAAATCCACGGACTATGAGGTCCTTAACCTTGACCGTGATGTCTTAAAACTAGCATCGGACTGTGGAGTCCCTAAATCCACGGACTATGAGGTCCTTAACCTTGACCGTGATGTCTTAAAACTAACATCGGACTGTGGAGTCCCTAAACCCACGGACTATGAGGTCCTTAACCTTGACCGTGATGTCTTAAAACTAACATCGGACTGTGGAGTCCCTAAATCCACGGACTATGAAGTCCTTAACCTTGACCGTGATGTCTTAAAACTAACATCGGACTGTGGAGTCCTTAAATCCACGGACTATGAGGTCCTTAACCTTGACCGCGACGTCTTTAAACTACCTTGAGAGATCCCTAGCCCCGTGAAATACAAAAAAAGAGGTGATCGCACCCGGCACTTGCAGGCCCTCACGACCTGCAAGGAAGAAAAACTCTCTTGTGAGATCCTTACGACTCTCAGGGGAAAACCTGCTTAAGGAGCCTCACGATCCTTAAGAAGAATTCACACCTATGGGATCCTTTCGACCTATAGGGAGAAAGACTCCTTATGAGACTCTCGTGGTTCATAAGATGCAAAAGCCGTAGGAAACAGATCCTAACCCTGAATCCTAAGCCACGGCCGTCTTGCAAGAAGATTAAGATAGATTGTCCGCAGAATGCATTCAATGAAAAGGGGACACGTCACTGAGAGGAAAATTGTATCTTTTATTCATGACCCAAAATGGATACAAAATACAATTCAAAACAAAAAAAAAATAATACTCTTATTCATGAGTATGTACAAAAAAAAGAAAGATACAAGTTCTCAAGCCGGCGGGCGGTGCAATAATTTTACCAGCTCATCATTTTGTTGTTGAGCTACGGCTTCGTGACGCAAGATCTCCATAAGACGCGCCTCTGCCTGAGCCTGCTGGGCCTGATATGAAGCGAGCCGGGCTTCAAGCTCCTTTTCAGTGGCCTTATGAGCCTCAACTCTCTCGCGAGTAAACGTGGCGGCTTTATCAAGAGCCACCACCTCTGTGATGGACTCCTGAAGCACCCGCCATAGCTCATATGCTTTATTGGCTTTGGCTGTAAGACTGGCCTGAAGCTCGCCCAACGCCTTGGAGGCTAGCTCCCTCTCCGAGAACTTGCGGCCAAGTCTCTTCTCGCACGACGTCATGTTGGCCGCATGTCGTGCTATCAGATCTCGTAACTCCGCCTTTGCAGCCACGGCCTCCGAGGAAAGGCGAGAACACTCGAGAGCGTGCAGACAAGCCTCCACCTTCCTACAGAACTCCACCCAGACCCGCACCACCTCCTCGCTATGATAAGTGGCGAGAAAAGGGAGGGAGCCGTTAGCCTCAGCGGCGAACGCTTCGGCCGTGGTTGCACTACCAGCACGGAGCTCTTCGATGAAAGAAGATAAGGAGACCAGGCTCAGTTGGGCCAAGCGCTCTGAAGCCCGCAAAGCGTAGGGGCCGGACGGCATCACAATGCGCGATTCCAAAGCCATGGAGACTGGCAGGGCTGTTCAGATTTGGCAGATGTTAGTAAAACTTTTAAACACAGGATGAACGAGACTATGATAAAATGTCACTCACCGACAGTCATGCACGTAGGAGCTGAAGGTTCCCCTGGCCCTTCAACGACCTCGACCTCATCATCGGCTTCCAGAACTATAAGAGACATTAACGTCATTTCACAAAATAGTGACAATGCTATGATAAAAAAAATGGCGAATGACACTAACCCTGCCCGGAGGAAAGGATGATACGCTGAGGGGGAATCGCCTGCGGGGCTGCCATCTCCAATAGACGCTGAAATGATTGGCGAGGCGATAGATCCGCGATCGTGGCTGCCAAACCGCGTAATTCTGGGAAAGATAAAAGATTTCAGACCATGAAGGGGTTACTAAATTAAAACGCAGAAAGATACCTTCGACACTCCTCCCATTCTGAGCCGGGGGGATAGCAGCCTCGACGGTCTCCGCCGTAACCTCAGGCTCCAACAAAGGGAGAGTAGTCCCGACTACCTCACTTCCAGCCTTTGGGCCACCCTCAGCAAGAGTCATTGGGATGGCGGCCTCCATAAGAGCATCCCCCGAAGGGGCAAGCACTCCCTGATCAAGAGCCGCCGCTGGAGGTTCTATCACGATAGGAGCAGCCTCATCAGCCCCCTCCACACCTAGCAAGGCCTCGTTGAGAACTTCGGCGGGCTTTAGCTTTAAGGGACCAGTAGGAAGCTCCCCCAGCGTTGAAGATTCTGCACGGTTCAAATGAAAATAATGATACAAACCCATGAGCATAAATAATCAGAAAGACTACAAAAGAAGCACAGCGTACCTATACGCAAAGAAGCCTTTAACATGGCTTCCTCAAGCCGCTTTTCCTTCTCAAGGAGATAAGCTCGCCGAGGCTTAAGGGTAGACTCATGACCACCGGTCCATAGAGAAAGTGCATCAGCTGCATCCTCTGAAGCGACCTGCTTCAAAGCCCTTTCCCCCCATTCCTCCAAAAGGCCGATAAATCGCCGCCGAATCCACGAAGGGTCCTCGTAGAAAATTACAGCGGGATACGACTTCCTCGGAACCTTGGCATCATGGGACGGGTCTTGCGAACGCCGTAAGGCCTCAGCCAGTTGGGCGGCCTCCTCGTCAGCCGAACTCGGAAGGAGGAGTGCAGTATCAGACGCGGGCAAGGCCAAGGGTTCGTCGTCAAGGATAGGCTCAGATTCCATCACAGAGTCGAGCGGGGTAGTAGCCACTTTCTTTTGTCGCTTAGACCCAGGGCCGGTCGCCGAAGATGGCCGCTTCCTCCCTCGCGAAGCCTTAGGGCGACGCTGGCCCACATCGCCTTCGATGCCTTCGTCCCTGGAAGACGTCGGCGTCGTCGACGCTGTGGGAGGCGGCGCCGCCACCGGCAGAGGTGCTGCCACTGGAGCCCGTCTACCTCGCGATCGAGAACCCAAGGGCATACCAGCTGTCGGAGTAAGGTCCACCCCGGACTCCCCTGGAATGAGCGCAGTGCCGACCTCTCTCAAAGGAAAGCGGACTGGAACCCTCGGTCGTAACCCAGTCCTGGGAGCTAGAAGAGGGACATCTCCACCAAGAAGCACCCTCCTTTCCTCAATAATGACTGGGTTGACTCGATAAAGATACCAGCCCGTAAATGCACCCACGCATCGGGGCATGTACTCGGCTTCGGGGATCATGAAATGGGAGCCGGTGTTCAGCCGCATAAAATGATGAGCGGCATCGCGAACAGCATCGAGCGAAGGGATCGGGGCGATTATAAAAGCCTCAAAAGGAACGCCTTGGTCGTATCCAAGCTGCCGGGCAAATCGGTGTGGATTGTACCGCATAAAAAGAGCTGCACTATCCTGGCGAAACACCAAGTAGCCCGGTCTAATTGAATACAAGTGTATGGCCTCCCGAGGCTTCAGAGAAGGCGCGTCGTCCTTTGACTGGTCCCAAAGTTGCTGAACGGGCCCCGAAGGAGAAGAAAGAACTCGATCATTAAAGACTAACCCGCCAGCGGTGGCGTGCGGGGAAATCAGCACCCGAATAGCCCCTAACTGAGTTGGATCGGCAGCAGAAGCGCCCACCAGTCGCATGAGTCGCGGGAAGGTATAGGCATCGTAAAAAGCGGGCCTCTGATGCATAGCGAAAGACCCCAGCACGTGCATCTCAATCCATGACGTGAAGTAATGAAGCGAAAAGTTCACTACGTCTACGCCAGGCATAGAAGTATTGGCCGCAGTACCCAATCCATTATAGAGGTGCGCCAGGGCTGGGATGCCAATGGCCAACCGCGTCCCCTCCGCGATACGATGCGCCGGGTAGATGACCGAAGCCCTCATGAAGCGGCGATGCATCGGGATAACAAACCAGCTAAGCCAAACACTGATAAACCCCACAAAAAACGTCTCCTCATCCATACCGGGTGCTGCAATGGACTCAAAAGGCATCGGCGACACGATGGGGATATAATATTGTGGCAAGTCCGATTCAGCAGTCGGTAGCCTCTTCGGACCAAATCCAAAGGGGTCTCCGATGTTAGCAAACTTCGGAGCAGTCTTCGATACGGCGTCCTCACGAAGGAAACGAGCGATGAAGCTCTTAAAAGTAACGCCCTGCTCTTCGGACTCGGTGAACAATCGGTCGAAGATACCTAGGGCCTTGATTAAACTGGGACGCTTATGGCGAATGGCATTCTCAGCAGACAGACCGTCAACTGGGGCAGACTCGGGCTCAAAAATGTACTCGTCAGGGGGCAGCAACTCCTCGTACATGTTACCCCTTATCGGCAATCCCGAAATTTCATAAAACTCGGCTAAAGAAATCGAAACCTCGCGATCTCCCAGAAGAAAGGTATTAGTGGGAAGATTCCACTGGTTCAGAAACGCCTTAACCCACCAAGCATGCGGGGACTTGTAATGGAATATCGACGCGTATACGGCCTGATAAAGCCCGACTTTCTGCAATCGCGCCCGATGGGCAGAAAGGATGTAGCGAGCCCAAAGAAGGTAGCCCGTAGGATGCCTGGGAGTGAGCCCTATCTTATAAATCTGCCCCCACGGGTGGGCCTCACCCTGGCAAATGCGCCGTCCCAAGATGTCTATAGCCGGGATCGGATGGTTCGGAATGCCGGTCGTCGAAGGCTCCAGTCTCCCCGTCGGAGTCCAATTGGGCATTTCCACGGCGAAAGCTGTCCTTGGAGGATCCATCGGTAAAAATGGGAAAGTAGGCTCCGTTGGCACCGCGCAAAGAAAACTCCTGCGACCCTGAATAATCTGACTGTACCAAGGTCCCCATTGAAGAAGGTTGGCGCAGTTCGGGTCATGGGCTCTAATCATCGCCATCGCCTCTTCATCAGACGGTGACTGAGGAAAGGCCGCCTCCGAGCGAGAGAAAGGAAAGCGTGGAGCAGAAGTCATCGCACCTGAAAACCAATAAAGGAAGACCGTTAGAAGAAAAGTCGGCAACGTACATTCATGCATGAACATGAAGACTAAGTAAAGAAAGCAAAAACAAAGCTTCCTGGGACCATTGGCTACAAAACACATGGGCCCCACAGAATCCAGATGACGGCACATCAATAATAAGGCCAAAACGCTACAATAAGACAAAGGGAATGTCCGCATTTAATAAAAGGTGGTAACCATGCATATTCCCCTCAAACAAGATCTGGCTAGGGCGCTACAGCGAACCCAACAAAATCAAGGGAATTAAATTCCCACAGAAGGCATCATTACAAAATCCCCATCGCATTAATTGCAGAAGAACCGCCTCGAGCCAAGAGACCCCAAAGATTCTCTGTGTGAAGAAATCGAGTTCTTCGCTGGAATTTAATTCCTTACTAAGGAAAGGGAATTAAATTCCCAGAAACATTTTGAATGGAATTAAATTCCTTAAACCGCCATCAAGGGAATTAAACTCCATGGGTCTGAACAGCCATCATCATCTCCCTAAGGGATCATCTAAACCCTAAATGACCTACTGCGGGAAGTCAAGTGGTCTCACGTTTTGGTTAAATGACTTAGAGAAAAATGAGTTCTTTGTGAAACCCTCGATTTGGATTTTAAATCCAGAAAGTTTTGACAAAACAAAGATGCCTCGATTACCATTACCTGAGGGAAAAAGATCCTTTTCGAACAGAGTTAAACTCTGCAGGCTGTTTCAAGACAGAGAACTAAGCTCTGAAAAACGAGAATTAAATTCTCAAAGAAGAAGTTCTCAGGAGAAGAAGATGAACAAAGTGAAGGCTTCTATGAAGAGGCAGCTATTTATAGAAGACAATGAAAACGTTTCGTCTCCCCAGATCCCTAGAGGAATCCAACGGTCACAAGAGGTGACAGCGTTGCACTCACGTGCTGACACGTGAGAACAACGCTGTGGGGGCATTTGTTTCCTGATTTAAAATCAGGAAAGCTTCTGGGAAAAGCTTCAGAGGAGGGTCACGTGCTTACACGTGACTAGCGGCCACGTGTTAGCATGAGACACCTAAAAAGCATCATCAGGTCGAGTTCAGTCTCCTAGCTACGCTGAAGAAAATGGGCTTCAGAAAGAGTCACGTGCTCCCACATGACCAGGGTCACGTGGTGACACGTGACATTTAATGCAAGCGTCCAACACGCAAGTTCTCTGATCGAGTCAAGAAAAAGGGTTCAGAAAGAGTCACGTGCTCCCACGTGACCAGGGTCACGTGTCGGCACGTGACGTCAAGGCAACAAGCGCGTTTCCAGAACAACCAAGGAAAGAGAGTTCAAATAAAGGGTCACGTGCTCACACGTGACCAGTGGTCACGTGGTAGCACGTGATGTTTAAGCCGCAATCAGAAGACACAGCGCAGAAGGCTCGTTCCAAAGGGGGTCACGTGCTCACACGTGACCATGGATCACGTGGTCACACGTGACCGGCTTCCAAAGCCCATGTTGACGACAGAATTAAATTCTGAAGGAAATTCGAACCTTTCCAAAGGAAAGTAATTATCTGGGACCAATCAAATTAAAGATTCAGAGACGATTAAAGATCATCTATCTATGGAAAATCGCGGCTTTGGGAAAGATTTCCCCCTTAAATCTAACCAGAATATCAAAGGAAAATCTCTGGATTTAAGATCCAATGGTGAATAAAATTCACCTAATAATCCAAAGGCCCAAAATGAATGATGGATGCAAATCAAATCTCCCAATGAAGATTCGTCAAAAACTGATTGATGCGGCTGCCTCTCCTATAAATAGGAGCCAAGAGACACAAAAAAGACATATACACATGCGCAGAGAAGAAAAGGAGAAAAAGAGAAGAGTTTTGATACTTCGAAAAGACTCAGATCTTCTGCAAAAAACCCTAGGTAAGAAAGGGAAGCCCTTTTGAAAGAAGCAGAATTTAATTCTCAACAGAGTTTAACTCTGATAATATAAAAGCAGAAGAGCATATTTCTTCTCTCTTTGATAGAGGATCTGCAAAGTGCACATCTCCCCTTAAGGTTGAGAATTTAATTCTCAATGGGTTGAGATCCTGCCATGCAGATCCAAAACATAGAGAAGAAATGCAAGCATGAGAATTTAATTCTCACAGAACTATAGGAATTTAATTCCTCCAAAATAAAAGTGGGCTAGACCCTATATCATGGGAATTTAAACAGGGTTTAACCCTAATTAAAGAACTTAGTTCTGTTGAAACAACGGGAATTTAATTCCCTTAATCATCATTTCCTCAAAAACTTTTATTAGGGTTTAACCCTATTCAGCCCTTCACATAAACGAGGAATTTAAATCCCACAGAAAATTCAGAGTTAAACTCTATTCCAGAATACAAGTCTTCAAAAGAAAGAAGGATTTAATTCCTCTGAAATTAAAAGTCTCTGGAATTTAATTCCTAAAAAAAAAAAAAGGAGTAACAAATCCTCTGAAAAACCACATTAAGGCAGGGTCACGTGTCACCACGTGACCCCCCACAAAAGCCCTACAGAAAACCCCTTTGAGGCAGCACCCCACGTGACCCACGTGACTTTCAGCAGAAGCCTTAACACATAGGCATTTGAATGCCCATCACGTGCTGACACGTGATGCTATCAAAGACACAGTAATTTCAGCAGAACAAATGAAGGAAGGGCGCTCTCACGTGCTGCCACGTGACCCCTCTTGTCTTAGTGTTTAACACTAAATTGAAACTCTCGAAATCAGTGTTAAAATATTGTTGGGCCTTAGTGTTCAACACTAATTAAAAAGCTTTATCTGCAGTGTTCAACACTGATTACCTTAGTGTTTAAATACTAATCTGAGATCTTCATTTGCAGTGTTCAACACTGATCCGTTTTAGTGTTTAACACTAATTTGAGAAGCCTTATTGCTGGTGTTTAACACCAATTATTTCTTAGTGTTAAACACTAACTTGTTAACCGCATGCCCAGTGTTCAACACTGATTGCTCTGTAGTGTTTAACACTAGGCTTTGGCCCAATTGGCTAAATGGATAGAGGCAAAGCCTCTCCTTCAATGGACCAGCAAGAGTCAATATTCCAGACCTGACTGGACTTAGCCCAAGCTGGCCATAAGTCCTCAATTTGTGATTAACTGGGCTAATGAGCTCATAACATAATTGATCAGTCTTGACCCAAATTGGGCCAGGGACTATTTAATCCACCCCGGTTCTAGGGTACATCTCTTCACTCCTTTGATACTTGGCATTGTAATCCCTCAATGTCTTCAAAGAGGTGACGGGTCCCGATGACCACTCATGATATGGACTGTGGGGTCCTTAAACCCATGCCTAATGCTAAACTTCCTGGTTACGTGGAAAGCGGATAACGTCACTCTTTGACCCCGTGGAAAACGTCCAGAGCGGATCCTGGTCCTCGCAGAGCATGGCAGCGAACCCATGCGAAGCATCCAGAGCGGAGCCTGGTCCTCGCCTAGCACGGCAGTGAACCCGTGTGAAGCATCCAGAGCACATACCGGACTGTGGAGTCCTTAAACCCATGGACTATGACGTCCTTAACCTTGACCGAGATGTCTTAAAACTACCCATGGACCGCAATGTCCTTAAACTACCCATGGACCGCAATGTCCTTAAACTACCCATGGACCGCAATGTCCTTAAACTACCCATGGACCGCAATGTCCTTAAACTACCCACGGACCGCAATGTCCCTAAACTAGAACAATTGAGCCCTCCATATGCTCTTTTGTCGGATCTAAACGGTCCCGTTTAAGTTGATCTTAGCCCCCAAAAAATGGCTAACGCGTCCTTAAACCTTCAAACAGATTGGACTACGAATCCCCTAAATTAACTCCGGCTTGAGGGTACATCTCTGAACTCCTCTGACATCCGTCGTTGTAATCTTTCAACGTCGTCAGAGAGGTGATGGGTCCCGACGGCCATACATACGGTGGACCACTACGTCCCTAAACTGGAACAATAGAGCCCAAATGCTCTTTTGTCGGATCTAAACGATCCCGTTAAGTTGATCTTAGTCTCAAACTGGACTAACGTATCCTTAACAAACGTTTAAGTTGATCTTAGCCTCAAATATGGCTAACGTGTCCTTAAACCAAACCCCCAAACCCAAATTTAAGATAATGCGGATTTGGACTAGTCCACGCCCTACGGGTGACGACATAACCTAGTCTCCGTAAACAATCCACGGGCAATAAAACAAACACCCACGACACGAAGTGACCATCTGGAGAAGGAGAAAGTTGTTACCGCAATGCGGTAGCGTAATTAACTGCAGGGGCTTGCGCCTGCAGGGAAGAGCGTCCCCACAATCAAAAACCCCTCAAATGAGGGGGAATCTGACGAAGTCTGCTACATCGGACGCATCCATCTAAACCTTCGACACATGGTGCCATAAATCAACTTGGCATCTTCGGAGGGGTGGACGGATAGCACCAATTAGCATCTGCCCCGAACCCCAGGCATTCGGACGTCCCGACGTCACGGCCGCCGTTCGGAGGGGAACACATCATACCACCCTTACAAAAATTTCGTCCTCGAAATTTAAAATAAACTATAAGGTATAGAACATAAACGAAAACCATCATAGTTGCAAACTAATATATAAGGATTTACTAAAAATCCGCGGACGATGAAACTTGAAAATATATATAAGTAAGGACAACATACGGAAGGGTAGGTCTAATAGATATAGGGCAGAAACAACTATAAGGGTAAATACATGTATACGAGAATATAGGTATCAATAGCGAACAACAATAATCAAAGAGTGTTCGATAAAAGTCGAATCCCACATATGTGCATATCTAAGTTTATTAAAACAAGCAGAAAAGCATAAGGCTCAACTATTTATATAGTAAACATAAGTACAAATCCATAAATAAAGTAACGACAATAATGTAGTGAAAACTAGTCAGTAGGTTAAAACATTTTAGGAAAATGTATCGAAAATAGGTTTAAAATAATTTAGAAAACTTGTATAGTGAATCTAAGAAACATGAAACAAAATTTGCGCGGTGTAAGGGTGCGCTACTGAAAATAAGAATACTAATAGTGTACTTAAATTACATAAAACAGAGTAATCAATAACACACACTCTTTGATAAATTTAAAATAATGAAAACTAAATTTTGAATAATAATGTCTCTAAATATATATTTTGGGGTAATAGAGAAATCACCAATATGAATAGGGCTAGCTAGGGTAGTGATTACAAGAAGGTGTGACTCAATTAGAAGATCGGAGTGTGGCGGTTTTAGACTGAAGGTAAAAGGGATTGGAATCGGGTCACACAGGAGGTAAGGATGAGCAACTAAAGAATACCAGAGAAAAGTATGGGAGAAATCAACGTCGGTACACCACACGAATCAAAATTTGAAGAGTTAGTGAATTCGGAAGTTTCACAAGAACTGTTCCCCTTCCAGAAGGATCTCAAACGGGACGCAGTCGAAGGATGAATGGTGGCCCATTCCAAGGATCAGGGTGCGGTACTTTCGAGGGTGAAAACTACACAATGAGTAGATATGGGCAGTCAGGGATCTCAGCAGAAAAATAATTGGATGTGGGTAATAAACAAGTATCAGGCGAAGCAATAATCAAAAGGTTTACGAATTCAGAAGATGTATTTCATTCAAGAAAATCTGAAACAAGGCATTGTCAAAGGCGAAAGGTGGCCCTAGACTATACATATTTTATTTGGCCAGAAGACAATATCTAAAAGAAATTCCGTCGGTCGCGGTTGTGGAGATTCAGTAGGTTGCGGTAGGCTCGCGCACTCAGATAGGGACGTCCGTTCCCATATCGCCTCGCAGGCATCGCCACTGGTAGTTCGTCCACAGCAGGGTCCAGATCTTCTGGTCCTCCTTCCTCGTATAAAGCTTCTTCATCAAGATCTGATTCCATGTGATTTTCTTCTTCTGGATTTTCTTCCATGGGGTTTTCCTCAACTGGATTTTCTTCTACCGGGTCCTCATCGGGATCTTCTTCTATCTGGTCCTCCTCTACAGGGTTCTCTTCGGGATCTTCTTCCTCTTCATCAGAATCAGCTATCATGTCGAACTCTGGGGCGGCTGCTCCTTCGCCCTCTGGAACGTGGTTTCCGAGATTGGCTTGGGGACCGTTGACCTCATCCTCAGAACTCATCAGCGTGCGGTCTAGGGAAACACATGACTGTACATCCTCGTCTAGATGCGGCGCTGCTCCAGGATGGACCATGGTCCGAAAAGAAAAGTCATGATTAAACAATGGAATGAATAAGGAAAATGGCCAAGTGTACAAAGTATGGAAAGATATGCGGTGAAAGGAATTGAAAGCTCAGAATTTAAAACACTGATAATGAATAGAATTTGATATAGAGAAAGCATGAGAATGATACATATATTATGATTCAAATTTTATTTCATCCAACTAAAAGTTCGACGGATACAAAGATTCAAACAGAAGGAAACATTCATAAAACGACAATATTATTACTGAAAGTAGATAACATGAAAATCATTCTTCGGCTACTATAACATTGCATTCTCGTCGCGTGAGTTGAATCCTGCGTTTGATCCGCCTTATCGTCGAAGTCCGAACTACGCGGCAATTCTCACTCGGCAGAAGTGGGGAGTGTGGACGAGTTTCTTCCTTGCAGTTCTTTCCTTTCTGGGCAGCCGTTGATGAGGTGTTTGTTGGAACCGCATATCAGACATTTCCCTTGAGCACGGCGACAATCCCTCTGAAGGTGTCCTGGCCTCTTACAATATCCACAGCAAGGGTTCTTCTGATGCTTCTGTTGACGCTTCATCTTCTTCTCCCTTCCTCGTCCAATAGGAATCCCTTTATGATAGGAGGCTCCCGCTGGGGTCTGACTCACCTGTCTTCTCAGCCCTTCAGTTAATAGGTCGTTCGTTCGCTCCTGGGCTTCCTTTAAACCTTGTAGTACACTAAGGATCTCAACATTCTGATTCTGGGGAACGGATAAAGATGGAGAGTCGTTAGAAGACATGATCCCGAAACAGTAGTTTTGAGAATGGTATAAGCCACAAGCTGAACGAATCAAAATGGAATATGGATATGACAAAGATTCAAGAATATCAGAGGTGATGAATTTATTACAAGTGGGGAAATCAACTGCATGACATTAAGTCACTTGAATAGAGTACGGTAGTGCAATTGCAACCACGCAACCTTGTCAAGTCACCCGAAACCATAGCGAATGGATAGCTGAACACACGATGTGAATATGGATCAAGGATATCAAGTTTACAATCTAGACTGAGGGATGTCATAGATTGCCAGACTATACACGGAAAACTGCAATCCCAATTGATGCAAAACCTGGGCTCTGATACCAACTAAACCATGTCACGCCCCGCTTCCCAAAATACGGAATACGAGGGGTAGACAAGGCCAGCCATGCTCCTACGGTCAAGGAAAAGTCCTGCCGTAGTCACACTTCGGCTTCTAGTTTATCATGGTAAACAGTGAACGATGCGCAGGTAATGAGAAATGCAGTAACTGAAAGGTACAATAATATAAACTGACCTGAAGTGGACAAACGAAAGTAACTCGGAGTAGCAAGTCAAGAAGTCGGTGATGCTCGTCTAGTTCTGATCCAAGCTAAATCTTCTCCTCACACTGAGCATGCATACTCAGGTCGTCAGAGCGACACAATAGCAATATAATGTGTATAACCAAGTAACAGTTCTAACAGTGGTAAAGAATATGAATAACAGTAAATCAATGACAGCATGAATATAAATGAGCAGAGATCAATGCAGCGGAACAGTAAAGCAGTATAACGATATGTCACGTATATCAACACAGTATGAGGTATATAAATGTCCGTAACCCTATCAGTCTCTAAGTCTCACTGTACAGGTCAATAAGCCTATCGTCAGTCCAAGTGTGAGAGTCAACCACTCGCGAGTGTCCTCCACCCAAGGGTAGAACCCAAGGGCAAGGGACCACGGGCCCAACATGTAACGAGTGTATCACGGTGTCTATAGCACATACCCTGTAAATCTCCATATAACTCCCTAAATATATAAGCCGGCATGGGACTCCCAAGATTCTGTTGAATTCACACTTGAACTACCCCACACCCCGAGGTCTACATCAAACGCTAACCATCAATCTAAATACTAATCGATCCGTGACAAGTCTGCGCGAGAACTGGAGGCAGGACCTCCATCAAGCACGTCCCGACTAATACCTAAGATAAATGGCAGTGTCTGGTGTCTTATCTGTGACACCCGTGCAAACGATTCCATAAATGTCCCATTCCACTTATTAGTCACACGTGCACGCATCCCACAGACGTCGACAATGCAATAGAATAACAGGGTCACTGATTGTGCACAAGTACGTATCACTTTCACTTAATCACGAATACACGAACACTGACGTACTTGCCACAATCATCACTAAAATCTAACACTGGGTAAATGCACGATATCACTAGGTAATCACTGCGATAATATGAGTATGATATGATGCGTGAACAAGTGTATAAACATGATGAGGTTATTATGAAACAGCATTCTCTCTTTTGCACGATTTATCATGAAACGTACGTATATAATTGGCCGAAAAGATAAACAGGTAGTAATTAGTGTGTTCAGTTAGCTATCCATCTAAATTGGTTTCAAGTCAATCGGGTTCCAGGATCAAAAGTTATAATCATTTCATTTTAAGCGCTCGCGGCTGGAAATCCGGTTTCAGAATCAGAAATCCGTTTCGCAACGCATTTTAATCCAAGTGGGGATCAGATTTTAGCGACGCTACAGTTGGATGAATTCTAGGGTTCTCAATAAGGTTTTCAACGCAACAGACGGATCTTCAATCGCATCTGCACGTCGGAAGATATACCATGTTTAACACTAATATGTCGGTTATGATTCTGTTGGGACTGTTATGCGTCCCGATCTTTTAAATTACAGAATAAATAACAAATGGTAACGAAACAGTGTGAAATCTATTATGTTGTCTAGCTAACAGGTTTATCTACAATAAACAGCAGAGTTCCGCAACCTAAGAGTTAGGTAAAACTTGTGGTACCCATTACGGGACAGCAACCAAAAACTGGAGTTGCTCTGGACTGCAGTCTAGAGTCGCACTCCGATCCGAAAATCATCACAGTTTAAATACAGAAATGTCTGAAAACTGGTATAGGGTCAAAGTTCATCGAGTCGGCTTCGATTTGAGCCCTCGAACGCACCATTCTACTATGTATATGATTTATGATGAATTTAACGATTTTCAGGTGCAATAAAATTACAGTTTTACAATTAAACTTGGGGGTAGTTGTTTTAGTCGTTAACGATCAAATTATCCAGCGAAAATCACACACTATGTTCACAGCCCTACGGCCAACCTACACCATTGAGTTCCGTCAAATTTGATAATGTTTTCCTAAGGGAACAAGCATCGAACAGTTGTGTTGCAATATTTTAACATAAAGTAAACATGGGATATATATACGATGTTGATTTATAACATATACAGAATAGCATGAAAGCAAGTAAAAACTTGCCTGGAGATGTCCCAGGGATGTACGGTGGCTGTGTCGTCACGAACGCGCGACACACGCGCGGCACGGCAACTTGACTTGGCTCGGACTCGTGTCTCGGCAGCGGCGGCTCGCAGCTTGGTGGTCGGGGTTCTGCTGTGAAGCTGGGGCTCGTGCTGTTGGTAGTTTGCGGGTGCGACGGAGAGGGGCTGTAGAGTTAAGGGGGAAAAGAGAGAGAGTGAGAGAGAGTTCACAGAGAGAGAGAGAGTGTGTGTTCAGTGAGAAAGAGAGAGAATGAGAGAGGGTGAACTGTGAGGTGGAGAGAGAGAGAGGGTGAGAGAGAAAGCTGAGTGTAGAGACGGAAAGAGATAGAGAGACTGTGAGGAGGAGAGAGAGAGGTCGGATAGAGAGAGAGAGAGAAGTGAGATCTGAGAAAGAGAGAGAGAGAGAGAGATCACAGAGAGGGGAGCAGAGAGAGTGGCAGAGGGGAGATATGGTGAGAGGGACGGCGACGTGGGACGACGGCGAGACGACGAGGAGGGTTGGGGCGGTTGCGGTTGTCGTCGACGTCGTCGGCGTTGGTGAGGAAAGGAGCAGGGGAGGCGATGGTGATGGGTTTACTCGGGAGTTTTGTGGAGAGGGGAGTTAGAGAGGAGGCGAGGGCGTTGGTGATGGGAGGGGGTGGTCGGAGGTGACGGCGGCGATGTGCTCGCGAGGTCGGGACGTGAGTTGTAGAGAGGGGAGTCGTCGGGAGAGGAGAAAGGAAGAGAGGGAGACGGGGAAGTGAGGGTTATAGAGACGGGGTCACGCGACGTGGGGAGTAAAGGCCAGGCGACGTGGGCGCAGGCGGAGGAGGCGGCGGAAGACGAGGGCACAGTAACGCGCGCGAAAAAAAAGAGACGTTGGAAGATGCACAGTGACGGGCGAGTGAAGGAGTGGGCCGGGCCTGCGTAAGGGAAATATTTATTAGGAAAAAATAGAAACGGGCCAAAGAGAAAAACGTTTTAATATTTTCCCTGGGCTCGGACTGCAAAACAAAACGAAAATCACAAGAAAAAGAATTAAAGAAAAGGAGGCCGGGCTAAGCTTAAAATAAAAGAATTAAATTATAAAAAGAGAAAGGTTGATGGGCTAGCGGACCGGGGCTGTTGGGTTGGGAAAAAAATAAGAATTTAATTAGTGGAAAATAGAATGGGCCGGGACTAAGGATTAATAATAAAATGAAATTAAGGTTCTGGGCTCGAACTGAAATCAAAGAATAAAAGGGAAAATGGGAACGGGCCGGAAAAGAAAAGGGATCTACAAGAAGGTGCTTGGGTTTGGTTTAAGATAAATAATAAGAATTAGGGTTTGGGTTCAATGGGGTTTTATTGATGAATAAAATAGGGTTTAGAATGAAATAAGTTTGTAAATAAAATAAGTAAGTTATAAGTAAAATGAATAAAATCGTAAATAATAATAATTAGAATTCTAGAGCATAAAATACCGATTTTGATATAAAAAGGGGCTGGGAAAAAATGGGTTTGTATAAATGGGAAGAAATAACTTAAATAAAATTCAAGAATACAAAATACAGATATTGGTATAATAAGAAGCTGGGTATTACAATCTCGTATCGATGATCTTTTCGATCAACTTAGCGGGTCTTGCATTTTTTCCAAGTTAGATCTTCGTTCAGGATATCATCAGGTGAAGTTCAAGGAGTCTGACATTCAGAAGACAACATTCAAGACCCGTTATGGACATTATGAATATCTCGTGATACCATTCGGGATGAATAATGCCCCGGCTATCTTCATGAATCTGATCTTCCGCGAATATTTAGACAAGTCCGTTGTAATCTTCATCTATGACATCTTGGTCTATTCGAAGGCTCGGGAAGAACACGCCAATCACTTGCGCATAGTTCTGAAGACATTGCAACAATATCGGTTCTACGCCAAGTATAAGAAGTGTAAGTTTTGGCTAGACTAAATCGGATTTCTCGGGCATATCGTATCAGGCGAAGGAATCTCAGTTGATCTCGGTAAAATGTCAGCTGTCAGCGAGTGGCCAACTTTAAAGTCAGTCAAGAACATAAGAAGTTTCTTGGGACTAGTTGGGTATTACCAACGTTTCATCAAAGAATTCTCGAAGGTTACAGAACTATTGACCAAGCTTACTCGAAAGGATGAAGCTTTTGTGTGGTCAGAGGCATGTGAAAGAGCTTTCGTGGAACAGAAGTCAAGGTTGACCTCTGCACCGATCCTTACTATACCGGACAAAACTTGTGGTTTTGAAGTTCATTGTGATACTTCTGGAAAAGGATTAAGATGTGTTCTACATAAGCATGGCAAAGTTGTAGCTTTTGCGTCAAGGAAGCTAAAGATGCATGAGCGCAATTATCCCACCATGATCTAGAATTAGTGGCTGTTATCTTCGCACTCAAGATTTGGCGGCATTACCTATTGGGAGAACGTGTGAATATATATACCGACCACAAGAGTCTGAAATATATATTTACTCAGAAGGAACTTAATATGTGGCATAGAAGATGGCTGGAACTTATAACAGACTTTGACATCAATCATCAGTACCATTCAGGGAAGGTGAACGTTGTCCCCGATACTCTTAGTCGCCAACTGTTAGTAATGAATCTCACCGTTCAATGGAACTTACAGCAGGAGCTGCATGGACTAGAGATTGAAGTAGTGGTGCCAGGTAATACATTATCCTTGATGACTCTGCAGGTCCAGACCACTCTTGTAGATCAAATAAAAGCAGCTTAAGCAGGTGATGCCAAGTTGCAAAAGATCATAAAACAAGTAGAAAGTGGTATTCGAACCGATTTCATCATTCACGAGGATGGATCCTTACAGTATAGGAGCCGATTATGCGTGCCTGCCGGCACTATTCGGAAGAACTGATGAAGAAAGCTCAGAGCTTCCCTTGCTCTGTACACCGTAGCAGCATAAAAATTTACAAGGATCGAAAACAACACTACTGGTGGCACGACATGAAGAAGGAAGTTGCTCGGAGTGTAGCAAAGTGTTTAGTCTGTCAGAAAGTGAAGGTCGACCATCACAGAATTGCTGGTCTATTTCAACCGTTACCTATTCCAGAGTGGAAATAGCAGCACATTACCATGAACTTCGTGACTGCTCTCCCCCGCAGTACGAAGGGTAACGACACCATATGTGTTATTATGGATCGAATCACCAAGCCGGCCTACTTTATTCCATTCGGAGTTGGCCGGTCAACTGAAATTTTGTTAAGGAAATACATGGAGGAGATCGTGAGACTTCATGGGGTACCAGTTTTCATCGTCTCCGACCGAGACACCAGATTTCGATCCCAGTTTTGGCAGAGTGTTCAAGCCAACCTGGGCATGAGTCTGAGTTTCAGCTTACCATCCTCAGACAGACAGACGGTCTGAATGGACCATTCAGATCCTAAAAGATATGCTCAAAGCATGTATGCTTGATTTCGGAGTATCGTGGGAAGATCATCTACACCTCGTCGAGTTTGCATACAACAACAGTTATCAGGCAGCATTGGGATGTCCCATTTTGCAGCACTTTACGGTTGGAAGTGTTTCTCTCCTCTGAGTTGGGACGATGTGGGAGACCGAGAACTCCTTGGGTCAGAGATGGTCATGGCAACGGTTGATGTAGTGCGTACAATTAGGAAAAGGATGTGCTTAGCTCAGGACAGACAGAAGCATTGGGCAGATGCGAAACGCCGACACTTAGAGTTTCAGCCTGGTGATTATGTGTTTCTCAAGATCTCTCCTAACAGAAGAGTAATTCGCTTTGGTAGACGGGGAAAACTCAACCCTAGATACATCGGGCCGTTTGATATTCTCGAACGGGTAGGAGATGTGGCATATCGTTTGGCGATGCCACCATCATTGGAAAGAGTGCACAACGTTTTTCTTATCTCGCAACTAAGAAAATATGTCAACGACCCTTTTCATGTCATGGATTACTCAGAAATCACCGTGGGGACCGACCTAACTTATGAACAGTAACCTGTTGAGATCTTAGATCGGAAGGAGAAGACCCTGAGGAACAAGACATTTCATCTTGTTAGGGTTATATGGAGGAAGGACTCCCCAAGCAAGTCTACGTGGGGGGAGAGTGTGAAATGAGAGAATGTTATCCCTATGCAATTTCGAGAACGAAATTATTTTAAGGAGGTGCAACGTCTGTGTTTCCTAAATACCTAATAAAAGTCTTTTACAATTTTTTCCCGTGTAAAAATAATTATTTTAACGCTTCCATTGGTGGAAAACACTTTAACATATTTTTCTATAATTAAAATGAATTAATTTAATTTTTAATAATTTTTAAGAGTTTAAATTGATTTTTTAGAAAAAGATAAGAATCATGAGATAAATTTTTAAACCGTAAAGGAAAACTATTTTTGAAACAAACTTGGTTACAAATGAAAGAAAATATCAAAATATATTTTCTACAATTTTTCCTAATTTTTATAATATTTTTAGCTATTCTTACTTAATTTTTATAACTCAAAAATCAATATAAACAGTTTTATATTTAATAATAATAATAAAGGGACAACCCAAGTTTAAAACCTGGGCTGCTGGGCATTAATTAGTGGGCCCATGTTTTAATATTTATTAATTGTTTTGTTAATATTAAATCCATTTCAAAACCCTATAAATATCTCTCACTCTTTCTCATTTACTCACAACCTACACATCAAAAAATTCTGAAAAAATACTTTTGTCTTCGTTTTTCCGATGCCGACGCCGTTGTGTCGACCGTTTGCATAGAAAAAAATCCAAAGAGAGAGGGGCTCGTATTTCCGTACGAGACAACGTTTCGGTTTCAATAATCCCTATCTCTCATTTTACTAAGCAAAAAATTTCCAGAAAAATATCACCTTCTTCGTTTTTTCGACGCCGACACACTGGTCCTATCCATTTGTCAAGAAAAAATATGAGAACGAAGATGTTATTGTTTCCGTGCAACTCAACGTTCCCCGACATCTTTTTCTCATCATCCATTAAGGTAAGATCTGTCTCTCTCCTCTCGATCTTGTCACCACTTCTATGCATGAATTCCAAGTTATTACTGTTAACCTCTTAAAAATATAAAAACGGCCATCACCTTCAAATTTTCTTGTTAATATAGATTAAAATGACACACCATAAAATCCTGGTTGCCTTTAAAAAAAGTTCTTGATCCAACTCTTTAAAAAAAATCCTCGCACACAATAAACACAGGGTAACGACCTACCCCCTTTATTTGCTTTGATTATGTAAGACCCTACGCCGTTATGCTGCCAATTGTATGTCGATATTTTGTTAATATAAGCCGGAAAGCAACCAAATTTAAATAAACATTTTAATGTTAAAATACTTACAATATTATTTCATTTAAAAGATACATACATCTTTTACAATAAAATATCTTAATTTTCCAAAATTGGTGTTTTCACTGAAATGCCTTCAAGTTTACTAAAACCTAAATTTTCATTTAAATGCTCCTAACTTTTAAAATATTAGTTTTCACTAAAATATCTTAAAGTTTGGATTTTCACCGAAATACCCTGACCTTCTAAAAGCATATCTTTATCAAAACACGTTCGAGCTTATTTTCAAATAGAATATCTTACATAAAAATCCCCTCGAGAATTTAAATGTTTATTTTATATAATACCACTAAGCTATTAATAAATACCTTAGAATTCAAAAGACCAGTCTATATTACGTATTTAGGTTGCGGATTAGTTTTGTAGGTTCCTAGTGCCCTCGCGTAGAGGTCGCGGCCGATGCGGAAGCAGAAAACAAAAATTATCGACGGGGCAACTAGAGACTAAAAACCTAGAATCGTTTCAAACACCTAAAACTAGAAACTAACATGCAACAGTTTAGAAAATACAACTTTCGGCGCGTGTCCACCTAATTATGGAAGACCTCTCCAAGCTCGTAGACGCTAGGAACACACTTGAGAAGCGATCGTCCTTGCCGAAGATGATCCACCCAAGGAAAACCGATCCAGGCTCCGACAGACTCTCCAAACTCGGTAGGAATGGATTGTGGGTGATGTAGGAATTTTTCACTAATTTTTTCTCTCAATTTTCATGCTCAAGAGAGAAAGAAGGAGGAGGAGGAGGAGAAAGTAGCCATCCATGGCCAAGTGTTGAAAATGGAATGAATAATAATGCATGTAGAAAGGAATGGTTTCATATTTTACGACCATACAAGAATAGTGAACACAAATGATTTTAATCAATATAAAATCAAAGCTATGCAGCTCTACATATCTACAACTATGCTCCATGCCACCTCACCCTCCACCTTATTTCCATTTGATTTTCTTAAATGGAAAATTAAATATGAGGTGTCCTTCTACTAGAAGTATTTCCGTATAAATACGGAATACTTTACCTGGTATATATATCACTACATATACGCGTATCCATATAAAAATACGGATAGCACCAAAGAGAGAAAATGAATAGTTAACAATAATACTAATATATATATATATATATATATATATATATATATATAAATTATTAAATCAAAATGTAATTTAATAATCCGGCTTAATCCTAAACCGGCTAGTATTATCAACCGCCCAATTAAAATCCGTGTATCCCGTACACGTATTTAATCGGACCTTTGCACGTACCAACGTACGGTCTCTACATCTATCGCCTGAACCGGGAAAACCTTCTGTGTGGGACTGTATAAACTCGACAATACACTAGCAGTGGGTTTAACCATAAGCACGTCAGCAACACCAGCTGTACATAACGGCTACCCAGGTACTTGCCGAAAGAGGGATCGGCAATCAAGTACGTTCTTACCCTACTGAACCTGAATGTGACAATTTCCGTACAGTCTGGTCTCTTCGTCTAAAAGTACCGCATACCGGGTTTAGGGGTGGAAAACATGAGACCCGTAATAACCCGATAAGTCTTGTCGGAATCAAGCGCATCACCAACAGAGAAACTAATAAACCACTATCAGTAAATTTCATCCACCGTGGCCACGGATTTAGGGTGATGGCCAACCGAACACAACGCAGTATCGACTCCTAATAGCATGAGAGACGAATTCCTGACAATCGATCACTGCCTCCATGCGGCTCAGGATTGTACCCAACTAAAATCTATTTGCATGACTCCTTTGAGCCGTGGTAAGGTAGTAATCTAAGTACAGTGGGAACTCACACGAGACAAATGACGATCTTAGATCAAATGACTAACATGTACTCATGCCACCTGAGAACTTCCATCTAACGATAGATATAATACCATTCAGAAGTTCTCGGTGAGTCCGTCCGGTGTACTCACCCCCAGCGAGCACATGTATACTATCTTAGGTGACACAACACCAATGGCTTGTGAGACCGTCCACCGCCCTTCGTCGGTGTCTAGAAATGTATACACTAGTGTGCTCCGGAATATCAATACCCAGCCTCGATACTCCCACGACTAGGGACATTTAAGGATACGCTTATGGACTACTCAGCTCCCACGTATATGATCGCCATCATAATGCTGGTAGTCCAGCAAGAATTCTACGGGCTTCATCAATGATGAAGACAGACTTGATAGCATACTATCATCTCGAGTAAGACTGTTCTACCTATATAGGTCCTCCATCAATTATCATAATCGCATACCTACAATTACAATAATTTCCTTGAGGGCATTATATCCAACAAGTTTGAGTGGCGTATTCTCTCGACTTCGGGGTGCCGGAGACAATGATGCACCACTTGCATCTCCCCAAATGTAGATCGTAATTTCAGGGAAATCAAATCACATAGAACCCAAATTTGAACTTGAACTCGAACCTGAAGTTGACTTGAACCGGTACTATATACTTGAAACTTTGACATGAATACGCAAACTCAGTAAGTATACTTGAAACCAACTTGACTCAAACCATGAATACAAACGACATGACTTGCACCTGACATGAATACATGAACTCAATCCTAAAAACTTGATATCATACATCATTTTTTGTATTCATGGATTTGATCAAAACTCATAACTTTAATCATATAATAATATACGCGGGGTGTTGGGGTAGTTTAAATGTGAACCCAACACATGTGATCTATTACGATGGCCCGTGTTTCCAAGCCCTTGTACGATATCCTCTTAGGTTTGGAATATTTCAACATTAGGTTGAAATCCCGTTACTAACACTCTTGATTTGGGCCCGTGGTTCCTTATCCCTGGACGATAATCTGTTAGGTTCGAGGGTACTCTTAAGATTGATTGACATTCACACTTGAACTCACGTTAGTTAGCTTACTTTTATAGAGACCCTTATAAGACACAATACCTCATGTTCACTCACACACACTTATTACTGTTATGCCATTCATGCTATATTATATTATACCTGTTATACATCATATTTCTTTTGAGGACTTATCAAGTGCAAGTTCGCTAACGGGCATTCCACTCACTTGTTTTTTTGGAATGCTCGTCAGATCTAGAGACAGAGGAGATAGAACCGACTACCGAGGACTACGACCAACTTGCCTCTGAAGACATTCCATAGATTTTCTTTTCAGTTTCAGTTTATATATGCCACTTATTTCGGCATTTATGTTATTGTATTTTCATTTCTGAATATCGTATCAATGTGAATAAAGTTTGTTGAAGTGAATGAAAATAAAGTAGTTGTTGAAAATTTCATTCTCTTATCATTCTTGCACTGTGTATAATTGCTTATTTACGTTTAGCATATTTATTTTGAGAAACGACCTTCTTAATATAAATACATTGTGGGCTTGTCATATAACCATTACCGTTCTTTGGGAAGCGGGGCGTGACAATATTAGAAAGTAGATAAGGTTGTATACCGATACCACAACAAACCAAAAGAGACATGATGACTAGGGGTGAAAATCGGGCTGGGTTAAGCCCGATCAGGCCCTGACACAAGTCACACAACAACAATTGAGCCTTTATCCTATATGGAGCAGGCTACATGAACCGACATGAGAATCACTGTCGAGCACATGATTCCTCAGCCTCCAATCACTCTGAGCCTGGTCTATCCCATCCGAAAATAAAGGTTTTGTCCATATCAACACCTGTTTGAATCCGTTCGGACAAGTTTAAATGGGCTTGAAAAAATTTTGGACCAGGTTTGGACTAAGGTTCAACCCTTCCGTCGGAACCTGCAAATCCTGCTTAAGCTCGTTCTAAAAATTAATACAACTGCGTATTTGGCAAAATATATATTCTTAATTGGACATTGGGTAACTTACTTTAAACCTAACCTTAATTTAATTTCCAATTGATCTACATTTTATCTCTCAAGGTATATTTAATTTACTTCTTGATTTTTTCTTCCATCATTTTATACAAAAATAGTTGCAACTTTTAATTTTTAATTTCTTAAAGTGTTTTATGATTGTTTTGTAATTAGATGGGTTAGAATTTATGTTTATAAATGGGTAACTCTATGTTGAAAACCCAAGACACGCCAGAACCAGAAATCGAGTGTCTGGGTATTTGATGTATGGCAATTTGTAAATTTGTCGTGTTCGAATGAATTTTCAGGCTTAATTTTTGGACCGGATATAAATTTTATGAAACCCGGTCCGGTTTCACCCCAAATATTGATGATGGTAATTAAAAAGTGAATTGATGTCATGTTCCGGACCAATAAAATATTTTGTCAAATCATCCATATATGGTTGAAAATTCTTTCTTACGTGGAGAATTTGAAGTAAGCACCATCTGTCTAGCGGGGGAGCCTCTTTCCTGCTCGGGCTAAGCTTAACATGACAAAACATTTGCAGTTTGCTGGTCATCCATTTCAGGAGATCCTATCATAACTAGACTTGCAATTCAACACCACCAGAAGATAAGGTCTAGAATAAAAACACATCTCCCATGGAAACCCCCAAAACAACAAACTATAAAAATTTCCAAAATCACAAGAATGGAGGGAAGGTAATGATAGCTCTCAAGCATCAAAAGAGTAGATGATGAGCTCCACTTTGCTTCCTGGGTCTGCTGCTCCCTCCATTTCTTCTTACCCCATCAAACCTTCATCCTCATCTCCTCTCTCGGTCTTCAGGTAAAAAAAAAAACTTACTTCTTGTTTAATTTATATCCTTGTGGTGTTTATCATTCCTGCATCCTCTAACAAGAAGAATAATTGATCTGTAGATTCTTTAAGTTAATAGCATATTTGGATGAATGCATAGATAAACATCAGTAGACAGTAATTGTAAGCTTGAATTTTACCATATGGAGATATCAGATATGTATTGATTAATCAGAATATTAGTTCACTGAAAATGATTCTTTCTATTTGTGTGCTAGCTGGAGATTGCAAAGCGAGCAGCAGGCATATGTTGGCCTCCCGAGAAGCAATAGGCATGCACTCCAAGTGTTTGTAAATGCAAATGTATGCATCGATGCTTCTACATGTAATGCTGGTATTTATTTTGGTTATGATGAATGTTAAGCAGGCGTTTCCTTAAACGGATTATAAGCAATTGTCAGGATAGTACTTAAAACTATATAGACTTGTCGTTCATTCCCGACTTTTGCTTTGCTATTAAAGGATCACAGCAAAAGGCGGTAGCTGATTATTTGATATGTATTTTATTTACGTTCATTAGCTTTTTGAACATTAAAACTACAAATAGGTAGATTATTTTTGTTATTATGCAAAAAACAATGTGAAGACGGGACAAATTTTAGTTGGTTGGTGTAATTATTACTTTTTCAACTATGTGGCATGCACATAAATTTCTAGAGTACATTATCTCTAATAAAGATGTAGCCCTGAAAATCACTTAAAGTTTCACATTAAGATTGGTCAAGAAGTCTAATAATAGAGTAGAAAGTGTATGGATCCATGAAATACCATAGAATACTTGATACAGAAAGCACCAATATGCAATACTTGCTAACTAGAAGATGGTTTCAGCTAAAGAAATTTGAATCCAATCTTTTGAATCCCATTTCCATTGGGTAGAGGTTTAGAGCTTAAAGCATTACTTATTGCTTGAAATCGTCAAACACTAGGTATCATTTATGTATTGTGATGCCTTTTAATATCTTAGCATGTTTGTTAGATTATGCTTTGTGCATTAAACATTTGGCATATTATAGCATTCATAACCTAGCATGCTTCCTCCCAGTTATTAGAAGACACCTTCGTACTCGGTGGTTAGATTCAATATAAGAATACATACATTATTTGTAACCTGCAAATCAGGTTGTTTGTTTAATTATTCATATAGAAGGTTTTTGGCTCTATTAAAACTTATTTATATAATGGAGTTATGCTATATTATGTATTGATTAAAGGCCACGCCATCTAGTACCAACTTTTATCAAGACTAATCATACTACTATGTCTACTTCCAGTTCATTAGCATTAATTACAAACCTGAGATATTTAATCATACTAACAAAAGAAGTTACAAGATTTGTCAACTAGAGATATAAACGGGTAAGAATAGTAATTTTTATTTCTGATGACTATCCGCATCCATTTCCGCCAACAGCCACCGGGAACTGATATGGTAACACCTATATATGTTCCATATTTGTATCCGATATTGACGCGACCTGAATCGCGCCAAGATGTTACCTTCCGTTGATCTGCTGATGGCGGCAATGGGTGGCTGAGATTGGATCTGGAGGCTGTCACTCCTGAAGCGTGTGGATCATAATGGGTTTGATGTTGTCTGTGCCGAGCTACCTGCAAGGAAGTCCCGGGATGGTTGTACCACCGAGAACCCTCCGACGGTCAAGTTAGACTAGAGATCCGAGCAGAGTAACGGCTTAGTGGAGTAAAAATGGCTTACTTGAACCGTCTGAAGAAGGGGTTTACATAGCGGTGGTAGCAGGCAGGGCAGGCGCGAGATTCATGCTGGCCGTTACGCTCCCGACGTCACGCCCGCATGATGAGCGGGATCTCCCATTAATGGCGAGACATGCTCGTTAATGAGGGATCGTGATGGCGTGGAACGTGGGATGTGGTCGGTAGATATCTCGCGCATGGCGAGATTCACGAGATGGCGGTTGCGCCTGTGAGCGGTGCCGTTGGTCGGTCGATGAGACCGAGGAAGATGACCTCGGCGGGAGAGCTCGCAGACGAGCGGGAGAGCCGAAGTATCTTGGTTCCGTGGTAGCTCGGAGACGAGCTGTGAGGCCAAGGAAGTCAATTGTGCTGGGGCTCGGAGGCGAGCTAGGGATTGATTGTAGGACGGGCACATGAGTGGTCTGGTCGGCCACTGTAGCTCCTTTCTTGCACGTCCTCGGACACGTCTGCCACGTGTCATGATCTGGGAGATCACCGATATCGAGCATCATCATTAACCCCCCACTCTCGTCCCGACCAGCTGACGGGTCGGGTCGAGAGTGGTCTGCCGGGTCACCCGAGGTGAGCTCCTTTCGAAGATATCGTCGGGCGTGTCCCCGGGTAACCTGATGTATTTTCTGGATGACGCCAGCGGATCAGGGGAGAGATCTCTGCATTAAGAAGGGTACGCCGGATCGTGTGTACGTTTACTGAAGCGACAGTTCACGTATCGGGTGCTGGCTGACGCGATGGGCTGCAGACCTCTGGCGTTTGAGGGGATATGTCAATGTGCATGCGACAGGTGGAGCAATCATGGCCGTCGAGTGTACTGAACCGTTTCGGCGGGAGATGACTGTCGCCGTTGGATGAGAACGCCGGTAGCAATAAGTAGAGGTGGGGTCCGCATGAGGGCCCATTCCTCTTCATAATCTCCTCGTCCTTGGTTTTGTTAGCTCGGCGTTCTCCTCTTTAGGTCGGGATTTCCGCGTTTGCTTTTCCGAGGACTTCTCTTCATCAGGTTAGATGTCTTCCTTTCTTTCTTCTGTTTTTTCTGCTTCTGATTCGAGTCTACCTCTCCCTTTGGCAGGGCAAATGAATCGATCTAGAACTCTTGGTGCTTTCGGTGCTCAGTCCCGGATGGGGGCCGGCGGTGTAGCTGTGCCTTCGGCTGATTTGAGCCCAGCGCCAAATGTGCCGCCGCGGGCGGGGCCATCTGCCTCGTCACGAGCTCTCGATGATTGTCCCGGCGGCGGCCAATGGCCTCCACGGGTTCCCGATCCCCAGACGAGGGATGCAGGAGAGGTCGAAGATGGGGTTTCTCTTAAGAGGAAGAGGACGGTCTCTCGTGCGCCACCGTTGGAGAACCCTTGGGGGATTCCCGTGCAGGAGGGGATGTCCATTTCGTTGTCCCGTCTGGGCTTTCCGTTGCCGCCGTCCTGCTTGCTAGTATGGAAGAGTCGGCCGGGTGCAAGATTCTATGGAGGGCCCTGAGGGTCCAGATGGCGGCTATAGCTCAGGAGGCGGTGCAGGTACGTACTCCTTCATGTGTCGTTTTGAGCGTCCTTTCTTTAGTTCGAGGGTCTTTAGGTCTCTTTGATGTTTCTCGTCAGGTCTTTCAGCGCCGTGCCCTCGTCACCCGCATGGAGGCTGAGGGGGCCCTCCCTGCTTCAAGGCCAGCGGGAGAGTCTTCTTCGGAGGCCGAGGATCTGCGACTTAAGCTGCGTTTGGAGAGGGAGAGGATGGCTGTCTTGGAAGCCCGATCGGCCGCCGCGGAACTCACTGGCTCAAGGTGCCGGGAGTCCTGATTGATATGATTTTCCGATTGTGTCGTGGTTTATAGAAACTAGATTTTAGAAATCACAACCAAAAATATTTTGACCGCAATCAATAACGGTGTCGGATGTAGCGCGTTAGTAAGTGCGGATCGTCCACAGGGAAAGTGAGTTCCGTTCAATTTTCGAATTAGATGAATTGAAAATTTAAGCAAAAGAAAAGAAAACAATTCATGATTTGTAATTGTAGATCAAGAAATAAGAAAAATCTAGATCTAGCAAAGCATTAAAAGCAAGAATTGAGATGTGTGATAATTTCCAACCAACAATCAAGATTAGAAGTATGGCTCGTAGGAGTGGATCGGATCTATAGATGTGATGAGATCTAAAGATTACTAATTCTTATCCATTAATGAATTGATACTAGATCGATGCAAGATTCATCGAGGTTTAAGGATCGTGCGGGAAAATTAGGGATTTCGCAACCAATCCTTTGTCCTTTCGATGGATCACATTCAAATTCTAGCTTCTAGTCAATCAAATGTTTAATAGTTGTTCCCTAGTTTCGAGTGAACACGATCAAGAAAGCATCATCTCGAAACTAGGTCATTAATCATTTGATTCACTAGAATTTCCAAACATTATGGGATTTAAGAATTGTAGAAAGATCTAAATCATCATCATCTAAAGATCGTCACAACTCCTACACGAGCGGAGATTACTCAAACATCATGATCACAAACACAATTACAAATTGAATTCTAATCATTATGCTTGAATTAAAAGATAAGCAAGAGTATAGAAAATTCACCTTTATTTATCAACAAATTTCGTTACAACTCTCTTGAATTTACAAAAGGAATGAACTAGATCGTCGATTTCGGCTTCGCTCGGCTCCTTGAGTCGCGGATCGGCATGGATCTCTTGCTCCGTTGGAAATCCGGCGTCGCTTGCTAAAGGTTGAAGGCTCTCTTGCTCAAATTGATCTCGGGATCTTGATCTTGATTTTGAATTGGAGAATGGAATTGAATGTGGCACAAGCTTTTGTCACTAAACTTGTGGGTAGAAGATGATGATAATTCTTGAACAATCTTCCCTCTAGATCTAGGCTCCTTTTTATAGACTTTCCAAATCTTAGATCTAGAATTGAAATTTGAATTCCCCCCACAAGTTATCAAATAATTTAAATTTCCCACCAAAAAGTTAGTTAAGCTTTAAATTTTGAATTTCCCTCCAAGAGTTTGTTGAGCCGAGCCTTCTAGAGATGCCACGTGGAGCTTCTGGGGTCTTCTGGAAGCTTTGGCCGTTACAATTGAGCATGTGATGAAATTTGAAGAAATGATCTCCTCAAATGGCCGCGGATCCGCCGCGCCAATGGGGATTGGGCCGCGGATCCGCGGCCCTTTGGTAGCCTTGGTGCTTCATCTTTTGGGATAATTCTTGGGCTTTCTGGTGGGCCTCTTTCTGATGCTTGGATCTTTATTTGGATTTCTGTATTGCTCCAGATCTTTAGCCTTTGAATTGGTGTCTTTTATTAGTTCATTTCCCAATTAGGCCCTGCTTCTGGAATTTCCTGCACAATTTCACCGAGACAAGAGTTGCGCAATACAAGGATGATGCGATGCCATGAAACACACACAATTTCCCTAAAAGTGCTGGTTTTAGTGTACAGTACAAGTAATCCAATATTTTACATGTGTTTTGCAAATATGAGTGATATGAATACCGGATAGCTTTACTTGACTGCAAAAGGTAGGGAAATTGCCGTGTTAGAAATGCAGTATTTTCGACTGATCAAATTCCCCCAAACTTATTTTCGATCGTCTCGATCGAACAGTTTTATTAAAAAGAGAAGGAGAAAATAAAGAAAGAGAAAAGCACATTTTCGTAGGCAACACGATTGCACTGAGCACGTGCAACAAGCCTTTAAACCTCTAAGTGTCCCTAGTAGGAGGAGTGTTGTCTCCTGAGGGTTTTTAGCGGATTGCACCCACAAAATCCAATAATAAAAGGAAGATCATGAATATTACATTTAAAGACAAGAATTGTAAAAGAAAAGCCTTGAAAATTAGGATTTCCAACTAAGCTAGCTTTTCGGTTGTCATGAGCCCTATCTTAATGGTCATGAATAGATGTTAGAAATCACGTCCTCCCTCAATAAAACATCGTCTTATTCTTCATTCCTATCTGTCTTCCAAACATCGATCATATAACCCTGCGTGTGTGTAAGGACATCCCTACACCCGGAGAATTCAATTCAAGCTATTATACTCTTGCCCATCAACCTCAGTACTTTTTGATAAACGAGATTGCTCACACACTTTCATGCGACCATTAATACTTCTTGAGGTACTAACCGACCGATTACTCATATGCTTGTGTATTTGGTGTATTTTCCTTGTCTTGCACCACCTTATAGGTGTAGCAGTGACTCCCAGATCAGTTGGCCTTAGGGCACTAGGTGGAAAAGGCACCCTTGCTATAGATTTTTTATTGCTCTTGGTGATAACAAAACCAGTGTCCATTTTTCTCACCACTTTAAAACATTTTTTTTCCATACTTTTGGCTTTAAGACAAGAGCATTTCAAGGTATCCTTTACTATCTCAGGCTTCAAGACGTGTGTAAGTGCGAATAGCAGGGTAGCAACGTTCAAAATGTTTGGCTTCCAGAATAGAAACTATTTTTCAGACTTATTTTTATCCTCAGATTAGTGACGTCTTTCATCTTACTAACCCTTGGGACAACGGCTCATGACTACTTATTACTAGTTCGTATAAGAAAACTTCTAATTTTCTCAGTTTTCTTAAATTTTTCTAATCTCATGGATGTAATTGTTCACTATCTAATCTTTTATTATCATTAAATATTTTTATATTTTGAAAATTTTTAAATTTTTATGAGTTTTGAAATTTTTTAAATTTTTTATAGATTTTCAAAGAAATGGGTTTTGAAAAGCTATTTACAAAAAAATGATGAACCAAAAGAAAAATATTTACACAAAAATTTTTATGGGTTTTGAAATTTTTTCAATTTTTATGGTTTTTTAAAGAAATGTTTTGTGCTTATGCAAATGATATGCACATGATGCAAAACTAAGCACAAACCTCCCCCAAACTTGTTTTCAACAGTGTCCTCACTGTTGCCATCCTCTATATCTACAAAAACCTGTAAGCCTGGGAGGAATTTATTAGTGGGGCAAAATATATAAGTGAAGACCCTCCCCCAAACTTATTCTTGGATTAAAATTTTTGTAAAAAATTTTCTTTCCAAGAGCCAGAAAAAGTGTCCCCCCAAACTTGAGTTATGCAATGTTAAGCTTTGAAAATCACATGAGGGGGTCGAGAATCATTGGTCGATGCCAAGCTTTGCAAAGACCGAAGATCAACACCAACCATTCGAAGATTTTATCAATGCAGTGCTCGGGTTGGTGGAAGAAGAAGTGGGGAAAGGGTAAGGGGTGGAAGAGAGTGTGTGTGTGTCTCATTTTGGAGAGACAAAGCAGTGAATGTGATGGATAACTCGCATTCTTTTTACAGTTCAGAGGAAAGAGTGGAGGTTCAATTTCAGTGATTGGGACATGATTCATCTCAACACCCGTGTTATTCAGAAATGCGAGTTCATCAGCGAAGATCTCCTCAAAAGTTTCATCAATACCCCGAAGAATAATGTCATCACAAAGTGCGGGGTGATCTTCAGACTCTAAAAGCAGTTCATAATCGGTGTTAGTTGTTGACCCGGACATCTCGGTAGAAGAGTCCGTATGTGTATGATACATAGTTGGGTCAAACAACAACGTATGAAAAGAGTCAAGATCGGTATCAGGAGGATCATCAAATTCGCTGCTGTCGACATCCATTAAGTCGACAGAACAGACATGAGCAGTAGGTTCGGAGGGTACACTTCCAATCTTGTAAATGTTCAGCTCTATTGACCTATTCCCGAAAGATAGGGTCATAGAACCGTTACGACAGTTGATAATAGCATTGGAAGTGGCCAAAAAGGGGCGACCTAAAATCACCGGAATTTGATTCCGGGGGTTCGCTACAGGCTGTGTATCAAGTACAATAAAATCCACAGGGAATACGAATTCCCCGATTTTTATTAACACATCCTCCAGTTCACCCCTAGGTTTGGTGATTGATCGGTCAGCCATCTGGAGAGTGCAATGGGCTGGTTTCAACTCTCCGATCCCTAGTTGCTCATAGACTGAGAAAGGAAGCAGGTTAACACTGGCGCCAAGGTCTAAAAGAGCACGATTGATGTGTTTATCCCCAATAGAAATCGATATCGTAGGACATCCTGGGTCCTTACGTTTCTTTGGTAGCGGAGGGATAAAAGCAGTGCTAATGCTATTAGACATGAAGACCTTCTTTGGCACCTGAGTCTTCCTCTTCCTAGTGCACAAGTCCTTAAGAATTTTCGCATAAGCAGGGACTTGTTGAATCGCATCTAGGAGAGGCATGTTGATGTTAACTTGCTTGAACATGTCCATAATCTTCTCCCTATGTGGACTCGATGTGTTAGCCCTTAACCGGGTTGGATAAGGTGCTTTAGCAATAAGCGCTGGGTCCATCATAGGAGAAGGAAGTGTGTGTGGCCCCGATCCCAAAATAGAAGTGGGGATCGTCTGTGGAGGAGTAAAAGAGGTGGGCTGAGGTATCGAGCCTAGAGGGAAATGGAGAATAGGCTCGCGAGAAGGCGGCGGGGTAGAAGAACAAGAATCAGAAGCAGAAGCGTGTGTGTGAGGAAAGGTCTCAGCCGGGGTGTTGATAGGATCATCAATATCATCAACTTCTTCCCCAACATGGTTATTCAGCACTCTCCCAGATCTCAACGTGGTGATTGCATTCACATGATGTGAATAGCCAGGATTCGGTACAGGTTGAGCTGGGAGTTTCCCTTTCTCTCTTCACTCATTTCGGCCTTAAGTCGTGCAATTTCAGCTTCCATCGTTTTGATACTCTCAGCTTGGGACGCTGAGTTTTTCTTTATCTCGCCAACGGAAGACTTAACTTCGGCCGATACATCCATGAAATTTGACATGAGTGATTTCATGGTTTGAGCGAATTGAGAGAATTCATCAGAACAGGTCGACTGCATAGGATTAGAAGGTGCAGGAGTGTTGACCTGGTTTTGGAAATTTTGTGACTGGTAGGGGTGCTGGGTGAGTTGAAGTGGTTGCTGTTGTGGTGGAGGGACCCGTTGGAATTGATTCGGGTTTGGAACCGTGTTTTGGGATTGGTTCCAAGCAAAATTCGGGTGATTCCTCCAACCCTGATTATATGTGGAAGAAAAATGGTCGTTTCCAGGTCTTTGAAATGCGGCATTGGTATGCTCGAGACCTCGAAACTGGGAGTTTAATGGACATTCTTCCGTCAAGTGAGAAGGATCAGAACAGCACCCACAAACGGTTTTGGGGAGCGAAATTGGATTTAGGGAGGCTGCTAGGAATTTGTGTTCCATAACGTCGAGCTTCTTTTGCATTGCTGCCATCTCAGCTCGAACACCTATGGACCCAGCCATCCCTACTCGATGGCTGGGTTCCAGTCTCCCACTGAAGTGACTTTTCAGCGAACTCTTCTAAAAATTTCCACGCTTCCCCATCATCCTTGGTCCTAAAGGTGCCTTGACACATGTTTTCAAGGTTTTGTTTAGTGGTAGGGTTACTGCCCTCATATATGATTCGGCAAAGTTCCCATCTCGGGATGCCGTGATGTGGGCATTGAACCAAAAGATCCTTGAATCGGTCAAAGTATTTTGAAAATGGTTCAGCCGGAAACTGGGAGAATTGATAGAGTTCGCTACGGATTCGAGCTGTCTTTTGCATAGGGTAAAATTTCTTAAGGAATGCCGCAACGAATTCTTCCCAGTTCGTGATGGAATGTGCGGTGGTGTTATACAGCCACTTCTCGGCTATATCGCATAAGGTAAATGGAAGAAATCGTAGACGCATGGCATCCACAGAAAGCTGTGATGTACCCATCATTGCGCATACGTTTTCAAATTTGGTAATAAAAACGTACGCGTCTTCAGTCTCGAGACCATGGAATTTGGGTAGAAGGTTGTGTACTGGGGCTTAATCTCAAAGTTATCCCCGTTGGCTGGTGGAATGGATAAGCAGGTCGAGAGAGGACCTCGCAAAGGGTAACACCTCTCTTGGAGAGAGATGCGGGGAGGATTCTGCGCACCAACGGACGGCGGCAGAGTAGCGGTAAAGAGGTTTGATGGAGACTGATCCATCGGTGTGGGTGTGGTGGGGGGTAAAAGAAAGGTAAATGGAGAAATACCGACTTCGGAGTCGATCGAGGGGACGCGGACAAGACGGGCACTAGAATCCCGTGTCCAGCCTATCTTGCACTAAAAGGGGTTAGTACAAGTGGCAGCGTGATTTATAATTAGGGGAAATGAAGTGAGTGCGGTGTTTGTTTTGAAAAATGATACGGATTTTGAAAATATGATGCAACAAGCAATACCCTAAAATTTATGGTCACCTAGGTCCAATCTCTAGACCGCTCCTAACTGCCAGAAGACAAGACGCAGGATAGATTCCTCCACTGTCTCTTTGTCCCTCCTGTGGCCAGGTAAGTGCCAGGTAAGTGGGAGGTTCTCCACTACGTAAGTAGTGGGCCTAATTAAGTAACCACTAGGCTTTGACACACTTGCCTAGGCACCACAAGAGAAACGCGGATAAGCAATGATTACCCACGGCCTTCTTCTGTCCTAAGTGAGCGCGACGGTCCTTAGAGTCATCTCTAGATATTTTTTAATTAATAAGGGTAATACGGATGCAGGTTTGTGATTTTTGGGGCCTAGGAAGGGTAATGAACTCCCCACCTAATCTGGATTTGGCCATGCCCCTTAATTTCCGTATTAGTTATGCAAACAACCACAAAATCAAAAACAAGCACACTTTATTTTGCTTTTTGCGCGCAGCGATTATTTGCAAAGAAACCTGCACAAAATATTAATTGGAGCAGATTTTAGGAAGGAGATAAGAAAGTTAGAAATTACCAGATAAAATTTTTCCAGAGAACCCCTTGAAGCGCCGCGCTTCCGCCGCAAATAGCTCCTAATGCCGCGGTTCCGCGCTTCACCAAGCTCTTCTCTGTACTAAAAAATTTGGTAATGCTCCTGTTCTCTTCCTCAGTTCTCTGGAATTCACCAAATAATTTTCCAATTTTCCAGCAAGCTCCAGATCTCCTTGCAATTAACCACAACAACACGTATTAGTATTTTGTGCAAGTTTTGATCTAAAAAAATATTGATGGAATAAACTTTTCAACTCAAATTTCAAAAACCGAACAAATAGCACACGATCCCCGGCAACGGCGCCATTTGATTGATATGATTTTCCGATTGTGTCGTGGTTTATAGAAACTAGATTTTAGAAATCACAACCAAAAATATTTTGACCGCAATCAATAACGGTGTCGGATGTAGCGCGTTAGTAAGTGCGGATCGTCCATAGGGAAAGTGAGTTCCGTTCAATTTTCGAATTAGATGAATTGAAAATTTAAGCAAAAGAAAAGAAAACAATTCATGATTTGTAATTGTAGATCAAGAAATAAGAAAAATCTAGATCTAGCAAGGCATTAAAAGCAAGAATTGAGATGTGTGATAATTTCCAACCAACAATCAAGATTAGAAGTATGGCTCGTAGGAGTGGATCGGATCTATAGATGTGATGAGATCTAAAGATTACTAATTCTTATCCATTAATGAATTGATACTAGATCGATGCAAGATTCATCGAGGTTTAAGGATCGTGCGGGAAAATTAGGGATTTCGCAACCAATCCTTTGTCCTTTCGATGGATCACATTCAAATTCTAGCTTCTAGTCAATCAAATGTTTAATAGTTGTTCCCTAGTTTCGAGTGAACACGATCAAGAAAGCATCATCTCCAAACTAGGTCATTAATCATTTGATTCACTAGAATTTCCAAACATTATAGGATTTAAGAATTGTAGAAAGATCTAAATCATCATCATCTAAAGATCGTCACAACTCCTACACGAGCGGAGATTACTCAAACATCATGATCACAAACACAATCACAAATTGAATTCTAATCATTATGCTTGAATTAAAAGATAAGCAAGAGTATAGAAAATTCACCCTTATTTATCAACAAATTTCGTTACAACTCTCTTGAATTTACAAAAGGAAGGAACTAGATCGCCGATTTCGGCTTCGCTCGGCTCCTTGAGTCGCGGATCGGCGTGGATCTCTTGCTCCGTTGGAAATCCGGCGTCGCTTGCTAAAGGTTGAAGGCTCTCTTGCTCAAATTGATCTCGGGATCTTGATATAGATTTTGAATTGGAGAATGGAATTGAATTTGGCACAAGCTTTTGTCACTAAACTTGTGGGTAGAAGATGATGATAATTCTTGAACAATCTTCCCTCTAGATCTAGGCTCCTTTTTATAGACTTTCCAAATCTTAGATCTAGAATTGAAATTTGAATTCCCCCCACAAGTTAGTTATCAAATAATTTAAATTTCCCACCAAAAAGTTAGTTAAGCTTTAAATTTTGAATTTCCCTCCAAGAGTTTGTTGAGCCGAGCCTTCTAGAGATGCCACGTGGAGCTTCTGGGGTCTTCTGGAAGCTTTGGCCGTTACAATTGAGCATGTGATGAAATTTGAAGAAATGATCTCCTCAAATGGCCGCGGATCCGCCGCGCCAATGGGGATTGGGCCGCGGATCCGCGGCCCTTTGGTAGCCTTGGTGCTTCATCTTTTGGGATAATTCTTGGGCTTTCTGGTGGGCCTCTTTCTGATGCTTGGATCTTTATTTGGATTTCTGTATTGCTCCAGATCTTTAGCCTTTGAATTGGTGTGTCTTTTATTAGTTCATTTCCCAATTAGGCCCTGCTTCTGGAATTTCCTGCACAATTTCACCGAGACAAGAGTTGCGCAATACAATGATGATGCGATGCCATGAAACACACACAATTTCCCTAAAAGTGCTGGTTTTAGTGTACAGTACAAGTAATCCAATATTTTACATATGTTTTGCAAATATGAGTGATATGAATACCGGATAGTTTTACTTGACTGCAAAAGGTAGGGAAATTGCCGTGTTAGAAATGCAGTATTTTCGACTGATCAAGTCCTATCATCGCCTAAGTGAGTCCCACCGAGTCGTCGAGGCGAAGTTGATGGAACTGGCTGATCGCTTTGCAGCTATGAAGGGGGCGAGGGATGCCAGCAGGCGGGGTGCCGAGGTGGCGCTTCAGACGGTGGAGGTTGCCAAGATTCGGGCTAGGAAGGCGGTAACCGGTTACAAGGGGTCGGACCAGTTTTAAGTCGACCTCGGCGAGGCCGCCGCCATTGCATGGAACAAAGCTCTTGATGCCGTCAAGGAGCAGTTTCCAGATTTTGCCGATGGTGAACTCCGTGGTCGAGTCACACTTTCGGTGGTCATGCCTCCGGCCGACGATGATGAGGGAGGCGCGGTCTACGCGGGGCTTGCGCTCGAACTTTTTGGCTTTTCTTCCTCTCTCTTTGTAAGCTTTCGGGTAATTTGATAAGGCTGGGAGCCCACAATACCCTTGTAAAGACTTTGGTTATGTGAATAAAGAATTTTTGCAAGAGTATTTGCGCGCGTATTTTCCTTTGTCGGTAAACACTTGTAGTTGCATAGTACTGTTTTTGTGTTATGTCGGCTCTTCGTCTAGCGATTACGCATCGGGTTGAATCTGTTCATTTGCCCAGTGTGCAAAGACGGTATCTCCATGGCCCCGAAGTCAAGGTGGAGATCGCTCAGACGTAGACAGACCGGATGCCTCGTGGTGGGGTCATGTTCCTTAGCGTGGGAGGCCCGGAGAGGCATGCTGAGGAAGGTACCGAGCAAGGTAGCTGCTCGGTGCCTCTTGGTGAGGGCTTTGATCCTTAGCGCGGGAGGAGCCGTAAGTATCCTACCAAGGACGGATCGAGCGGGGTAGCTGCTCGGTGCCTCATGGTGAGGGTTTTGATCCCTGGTGTGTTGGGGTAGGGAGCTACCAGCCAGGGATAACCAAGCAAGGGTTGGCCCGGTTGTCTCTTTCGAGGGCTTTTTATCCTTAGCACGGGAGGGGCCGTAAGCCTACTAAGGACGGGCCGAGCAGGGTAGTTGCTTGGTGCCTCATGGTGAGGGCTTTGATTCCTGGTGTGTTGGGGTAGGGAGCTATCAGCCAGGGATAACCGAGCAAGGGCGGGCCCGGTTGCCTCTTTCGAGGGCTTTTTATCCTTAGCGCGGGAGAGGCCGTAAGAGGCCTACTAAGGATGGCCGAGTAGGGTTGCTGCCCGGTGCCTCTTGGCGAGGGCTTTGATCCCTGGTGTGTTGGGGTAGAGAGCTACCAGCCAGGGATAACCGAGCAAGGGCGGGCCCGGTTGCCTCTTGTGAGGGCTTTTTATCCTTAGCGCGGGAGGGGCCGTAAGAGGCCTACTAAGGATGGCCGAGCAGGGTTTCTGCCCGGTGCCTCTTGGCGAGGGCTTTGATCCTTAAGGATGCTGATCAGGGTTGCTGCCCGGTGCCTCTTGGCGAGGGCTTTGATCCCTGGCGTTGTGGGGTAGGGGAGCTACTGGCCAGGGAAAGCCGAGCAGGATAGCCGCTCGGCTGCCTCTTGGTGAGGGCTTTCGATCCCTGGCGTTGTGGGGTAGGGGAGCTACCAGCCAGGGATAGCCGAGCAGAGTAGCCGCTCGGTTGTCTTTTAGTGAGGGCTTTGATTCCTGGCGTTGTGGGGCAGGGAAGCTACCAGCCAGGAATAGCAGAGCAGGGTAGCCGCTCGGCTGCCTCTTAGTGATGGCTTCGATCCCTGGAGTAGTGGGGTATAGAAGATACCAGCCTGGGATAGCCGAGCAGGGGAGCCGCTCGGCTGTCGCTTGGAGAGGGCTTTGATCCCTGGCGTTGCACATTAGGGAACTACCAGCCAGAGATAGCTGAGCAGGGTAGCCGCTCGGCTGCCTCTTGGTGAGGGCTTAGATCCTTAGCGCTGGAGGGGCCATGGGAGGCCCGCTAAGGATGGACCGGGCAGTGAAGCTGCTCGGTTACTTCTTGGCGAGGGCTTTGATCCCTAGCGTTGCGTGGTAGGGAGCTACCGGCCAGGGATAGCCGAGCGGAGTAGCCACTCGGCTGCCTCTTAATGAGGGCTTCGATCCCTGGCGTAGTGGGGTATGGGAGATACCAGCCAGGGATAGCCGAGCAGGGGAGCCGCTTGGCTGCCTCTTCATGAGGGCTTAGATCTTTAGCGCTGGAGTGGCCATGGGAGGCCCTCTAAAGATTGACCGAGCAGTGAAGCTGCTCAATTACCTCTAGACGAGGGTTTTGATCACAAAGACATGACTCATCTTTTTGCAATGCTCTAACGTTCCCTCCTTGTTATTTGAATAAGAAGGACTTTTTAGAAAAATTTACATTGTCTTTGTAAAAGGAGAGGTACACACTCGTAGGTATTGATTTCACTGGTACAGCTTGAACTTCTCGGCGTTGTAAGGCTGCGGAAACTTGCACCCGTCCGCGTCCTGTAAGCGGTAGGCTCCACCGGGAAGTACCTTGGAGACGAGGAAAGGACCATCCCATTTCGCGGAAAGCTTATGCAGCCTGCCTTGATCAACGAACTCATTTCGCCGTAGGACCAGATCTCCGGTCTTGAAGAAGTGTTGTAGTATCGGGCAGTTTGCTGCTGATAGGCGGCAGCCCTGATTTAAGCCCGATCTCGTTTCTCCAGCAAGATGTCCAGGTTGGTCCGCAGAGCCGTGGTGTTTGCTTCGTCGTCGAAGTGTTCGACCCGGTGACTGGGTAGCTCGATCTCCGCTGGGACCATTGCCTCGGTCCCGTAGCAGAGGCTGAAAGGGGTTTCCCCGGTGGGGGTCTTCTTTGACATGCGCAGGGCCCATAGGACCCAGGGCAATTCCTCGACCCAACTGCCTTGGCGTCCTTCCAAACTAGTTCGGAGGCCACGGAGGACGTCCCGGTTGGCGACTTCGGCCTGTCCGTTGCATTGTGTGCAACCGTGGCAAACTTCATGAGGACATGGTATTCATGGCAGAATTCCTTCACTTTCTCGTTTTCGAAGTTTGTCCCGTGGTCGGTGATGATACATCTCGGGATGCCGAACCGGAGTATCAGGTTGTTCTGCAGGAACTTGATGGTCATAGCGGCATCCGGTTTGCTGATGAGGACGACCTTGATCCACTTTGTGAAGTAATCCATTGCGACGAGGACATATTTGTGCCCGTCCGCACCGGTAGGGAACTGGCCTATCATGTCCAATCCCCACTAGGCGAACGACCATGAGGAGGTTAGGGCGGTCAGCTCGGTAGCCGGAAGGCGAGATATGCTTCCGTGGAGTTGGCAGCTTTTGCATCTCCTGACGTCTTCTGGGCGTCTTGGTGGATAGTTGGCCAGTAGTATCCCTGGAGCAAGGCCTTCTGGATCAAGGTGCGGGCCCATTGGTGTGCTCCGCCGACCCCTTCATAGATTTCCCGGAGGATGTAGTCGACTTCGTGGGGGTCGACGCACCGGAGCAGGGTCTGAGTGAAGGACTTCTTGTAAAGGTTCTCATTGCTCCAGACGAAGTGACGGGCTTTGGCTCGGAGACGGCGGGCTACTTCCCGATCTTCTGGGAGCGTACCATCCTTTAGGAATTCCATGAGAGGCTTCCTCCAGTCTTGGTCATCTTCTTGCGCCGTATATATATAAAGTATTGTCGCCCCGTCTTCCATGCTGGGCCGTGATAAGGTCTCGAAGAGTATAGATCGCTTGTTGTTAGCCGAGTAGGATGAAGCTAGTTTGCTCAGGGCGTTGGCTTTGGGCATTGAGTTGCCTGGGTATCTGCTCTACCTGGACTTCATTGAAGTTCTTCCGAAGTTTTCTTACCTCGGCTAAATACCTTACCATTAGAGGTTCCTGAGCCTTGAAGTAGTCAGTCATTTAGCCGACGACTAGGGCTGAGTCACTACGGATTCGAAATGTTTTCAGGCCCAGCCCGGAGGCCATGTGCAGTCCAGCCAGCAGGGCCTCGTACTCTGCCGCATTGTTTGAGGCCTTGAACCCGAGTTTTAGAGAGTACTCCATTTCTGCTTCGTTCGGGCCACGAATGATAAGGTCGGCACCACAGCCTTCCTCGGTTGAAGACCCGTCAACGTAGATGAGCCACTCAGGGACCGAGTCAGGTCCCTCCACGATCAGGTGTTGATTCGCGAGGGTCGGCGTGGGCCCCGGTTCCTTGCTGGGGATGGTGCATCGACGATAAAATCGACCAGGGCTTGTGCTTTGATGGCTTGCCTCGGGCAATATTTTATGTCAAATTGGGACATCTCCCACCTCCACTTCTCTAAACGGACCGAGGATTCGGGTGAGGCGAGGATAGCCCCCAGCGGGCGCTCGGTGAGAACGAGGATAGTGTGCGCTTGGAAGTAGTGCAACAGCTTTCTTGAGGCCACAACGAGTGCCAAGACAATCTTCTCTATGGCTGGGTATCTCGTTTCTGCGTCTTTGAAGACGTGGCTCACGTAGTACACTGGCTTCTGCGCTCCGTCGACCTCTCGAACGAGCACCGAGCCTGCTGCTTGGTCGGATACCACCAGATACAGTGATAGTCTGTCTCCTTCAACTGGTCGGGTGAGCAGCGGTGGCGTCGCAATGTGTCTTTTTAATTGGTCAAAGGCGGTCTGGCACTCTTCCGACCACTCGAACCTCGGGATTTTCCTTAGGGCTTTGAAGAATGGGCGATACTTTTCCCCAGACCTCGACATGAAGCAGTTCAGAGCGGCTACCCGCCCCGTCAGTCGCATGATCTCGACGTTGGTTTTGGGCACGGTCATGTTGAGGATAGCGCCAATTTTTCCGGGTTAGCCTCGATCCCACGGTGGGTGACCATGAAACCGAGGAACTTTCCCCCGGTGACCCCGAATGCGCATTTGGCGGGGTTCAGCTTCATCTTGAACTTGCGGAGTACCTCGAAGGCCTCGCCCAGGTCCTTGGCGTGGTCGGTTGACGAGACTGATTTGACGAGCTTATCGTCGACGTAAACTTCCATGTTTCTGCCGATCTGTGGCTTGAACATGCGGTTGACCAACCGTTGGTATGTAGCCCCGGCGTTCTTGAGGCCGAAGGGCATCACCTTGTAGCAGTATACCCCTTGGTCCGTTGTGAATGCGGTGAGATTTTCGTCTGCCGGATTCATACGGATCTGGTTATAGCCAGAGAAGGCATCCATGAAGCTCAATAGCTCGTGGCCCGCTGAGCTGATCTATCCGAGGTAGGGGTAGTTATCTTTGGGGCGGGCCTTGTTGAGTTCGGTGAAGTCGACGCACATGCGCCACTTCCCGTTTGACTTCTTGACCAGGACTACGTTCGCTAACCACTCCGAATAGGGCACATTCCGAATGAAGTTGGCAGCGAGGAGCCTATCTACCTCGTCCTCGATAGCCTTCTGTTTGACCGGGGCGAAGCTTTGCTTTTTCTGTCTGACGGGTCGGGCCATGGGATCTACCCTGAGCTTATGAGATATAACTTTGGGGTCGATCCCAGGCATGTCAGCAGGCGTCCAGGCAAACACGTCGGAGTTGTTTCTAAGGAAATGAACCAGGCCATCTCGCTGAGTTCCTGTCAGAAGAGATCCGATCTGAACGAGTTTTTCGTCGTCCCCTTCTACGAGAGGGACCTCTGTCAGAGGCTCCACCGGGGTACCTCGGACCTCTTTTTGCTCGTCTCGAGTGTCTAGAGAGCCTTTGATGTCACCCTCACCTTCGACGTCGTCGACCGACCTCTCCGATGAAGATGTTGCCGTGAAGCAAACCTTTGCAATTCACTGGTCTCCATAGACCCGACCTATCCCGCCCTGGTCGAGAGGGAACTTCATCGCCAGGTGGTAGGTCGATATCTGGGCTGGGAGGGAGTTCGGCGTGGGGCGGCCGAGGAGGATGTTGTAGGCCGATGGGATTTTCGCTATGATGAACTCCACCGGCACTGTCCGCGTACGGCCGGGCTTCCTGATGTTGAACTGCATGGTGACCATCCCTTCCGCCGGGATGGAGTGGTTGGCGAATCCTGAAAGGGCGTAGGAGGTTGGCCTCAGGTCTGCTGCGGTGAGCCCCATGCGCAGAAAGCAGTCGTGGAAAAGAATGTCTGCCGAGCTTCCCGAGTTGACCAAGATCCTGTGCACCTCGTATTGACGGACCCGAGCCGTAATCACCGGAGGGTCGTTGTGGGGCAGGGATATGCCGTGAACGTCCCCGTCGTCAAAAGTGATTGGCTCAGTCTCCCTGGCCTTCTTCCTCGGACGGCTGTCGGCCTCCGGGGCTGGTGTGGGGTGCCGAGTCTCGTAAGTACTTGACGTACCCCCTGCCGCCATGACCATGATTTTTGACGTGCCTCGGTTCTTTTCGGTGAGGTTCCTTACGTCCCTCGGTGGGGTTGTTTTTGAGCTGCCGGGGAGAGTCTCGCGTGCGCGACCCCGTCGAGGGAGGGGGTGCAGGTCATGCCTGCGAACAGGCGAGCTGACCGCTACCGCCTCGGGAGGGACAGGGGTGCGACGAGACTCGGGGCGAAACTCTCTGGCGTAAGACCTCGGGGAAAAATGATGCGGTGCCTTCCGGGTTATTGAACACGCCGGCCCGGGGGGCCTGCGGCTGGCGCTGGGATTGTCGTGATGATCGCTCGTCATTAGAGTAAGATCGGAAGATGAACTTTTGTTCTGTGGAATCAAGATTTCCCACGGATGGCGCCAGTTGACGCGACCTGGATCACGTCAAGATGTTACCTTCCGTTGATCTGTTGATGGCGGCGATGGGTGGCTGAGATTGGATCTGGAGGTTGTCGCTCCTGAAGCGTGTGGATCTCAATAGGTTTGATGTTGTCTGCGCCGAGCTACCTGCAAGGAAGTCCCGGGGTAGTTGTACCACCAAGGACCCTCCGACGGTCAAGTTAGACTAGAGATCCGAGCAGAGTAACGGCTTAGTGGAGTAAAAATGGCTTACTTGAACCGTCTGAAGAAGGGGTTTATATAGCGGTGGCAGCAGGCAGGGCAGGCGCGAGAATCACGCCAGCCGTTACGCTCCCGACGTCATGCCCGCGTGATGAGCGGGATCTCCCGTTAATGGCGAGACAGGCTCGTTAATAGGGGATCGTGATGGCGTGGAACGTGGGATGTGGCCGACGGATATTTCGCGTCTGTGAGCGGTGCCGTCGGTCGGTCGATGAAACCGAGGAAGATGACCTGGGCGGGAGAGATCGCGGACGAGTAGGAGAGCCGAGATATCTTGGTTCCGTGGTAGCTCGGAGACGAGCTGTGAGGCCGAGAAGACCAATTGTGCTGGGGTCGGAGGCGAGCCATGGATTGATTGTAGGACGGGCACAGGAGTGGTCTGGTCGGCCACTGTAGGTCCTTTCTTGCACGTCCTGGGACACGTCGTCTGCCACGTGTCATGATCTGGGAAATCACCGATATCGAGCATCATCAGATATCAAAAATAGTATTGTTTGATTTTTATCAGGTATATTTTTCCAATATTTATCTCCATGTCCGACTTTACATGGATGGTAATTTTCGTTTTAGGTAACTATCCTTACCCATATTTGAATCTTTCTACACGAATATGATATCATCTATATTTGATCTGTTTACATTCCCTAATGTCAACTGAATTGTGTCATACTTGGAAGATCAAGAGCTCTGTTGGCAGAATAATGCAAAGTTCATATATATATATATATATATATATATATGAGGTTAATGGAGAAAAGGTGCCACAGGAGGGAATTTCCTTCTATGGTGTCGGAAAAATGAACTCTTCATAATATTTTTCGACGATCGGTATACATCACCTCCATCTTTATCATTTAAGACGTGGATACACCAAATTTCATGTGATTATACCATTTTTTTACCGTTGATTTAGTAGGTGCAAAATTAATGGTTTACCGACAATAGAACTTTTTATATTGCTAATTCAACGGTGAAAAAGTGGTGGAATCATATGAAATTTGATGTATGCACATCTTAGATGATAACGATGGAGATGATGGATGCCGATCGTCGGAAAAAATGGTGGAGGTTGTATTTTTTCGACGCCATAGGAGGAAATCCCCTCCTATGGCCTCTTTTATCCATTATTCTCTCTCTCTCTCTCTCTATATATATATATATATATATATATCGAACTCATCAGAATTTTATTTTCTTGTAGCGAACCCCAAATGATGGGATACAAGCCTTAGTTTTTGGTGCTGTTGGTGCTGCTGCTTTTCTTATTCAACTGGCACTCACTGTCTAATTTCTTCAAACTCATTATTGGTCCATTGTGCTCTCTTCTCTTAAGAGCCTTTTGTTTTGCCTATTACTTTTCATCTAAAACCTACTTTTGTCCTTCTAATGACAGGTGCCACGAGGAAAGGGCAAAAGAGCTGACGTTATTATGGTTGATCCTTTAGAAGCCAAGCGCTTGGCGGCCGAACAAATGCAAAAAATCAAGGCGAAAGAGAAACTCAAAGTGAGTAAATCTTGACTATCCTATCTCGGTGTGGAGTTATAAACCATGGCAAATGGTGGTGTTGATTCATATTTGTGTGTAGTGTTCTAATTTGATGTTCTTGTTATCTATATTCTCTTTTATATTTCATTCTGTTCAAAGTCCGAACTTTTGATCTGTCATGCGTTCAGAATTCAGATAAAATGTGGAATTGGTCTCTAGCATCGTCGTTCTTTTTACATAACATCTCATTCAATACTTTGAAATGTTATGAATTCAGAGACAACGTCAAATTGAGGCGATTAATGGAGCATGGGCAATGATCGGTCTTACAGCAGGCTTGGCTGTCGAGTGTCAAACTGGAAATGGCATACTAGCCCAGGTGAGTTATTTATCAACGGTTGCATTTTCTCACCGATTTTATCAACGGTTACAAACATAACGATCTTCAGTTCGTTTCTTTTATAGGTTGCAGGATACTTGGCATCCATAAAAAGTTTCTTCGCTCGATAGCACAAAGAGCTGTTGAAATCATAGTGGCTTTTCTCCAATTTGATCTCCAAACAGAGTCTAGATACTCATCATTCTTTTGTTAGAGATATATGGATCCAATTGATGTTTTTCCTTTGAATTATGAATTTTTTTCAAGTTCATGTTGGCTGAATTTACTTGCAATTGAAGGGTATATCTTGATTAATATTTGACAGGTTGAAGAAATGGCGAATCAATATGCTTGTGCTGCTGCTCAAGTCATATTTTAGTCTGTGAAGTTCATTTTTCCTACATCTATTACCTTTCCAAGTAAGAATAGAAGGGGGTGAGTGAGGAGCAGATCATTTTTCCTTTTTTGGCATGGTACTCCCCGACCTATGCATGCATCTAGAGAGGATCCATGAATTTATTCCGAAAACGTTAATTTGTTTTCTGATGGAGGTCCTTTTCGGGTCTCCGTCAGATGTTGTCTTCTGTCAATCTCCCGGTGGATCTTAGAGGTGATCTTCTGTTGTGTGTGGGTCTCAATGGGTTTTGAGGAGATTGGTGGTTTTGAGGAGTTTGCGCCATGTACCTGCAAGAAAGTCCCCGGATGGTTTGCTACCACCGAGGACTTTCCGACAATCAAGTTAGTACAAGATCTGAGCAGAGTAACGGTTAAGTGGGGGTGAAAAAAGCTTACTGACCCCTCTGTGATGGGGGTTTATATAGTGGCGGCAGCACGCAGTAGCAGGCGCGAGAATCTCGCCGACAGTTATGCCCCCAACGTCACGTCTGCGTAATAAGCGGATCGCCCGTTAATGGGGATCGTGATTGCGTGGAATGCGGGATGTTGCCGGCGGAGAATCCGCGCATGGCGAGATTTGCAGAGCGGCGGTTATGCTTGTGAGTGGTGGAGTTGGTCGGTCGGAGGGACTGAGGAAGATGGCCTCGGCGGGAGGGCTGATGCATCTTGGTCCTGTGGCAGCTCGGGGCGAGCTGGGAGTCCGAGGAGGCCAATTTGCAGGGGACTCTGAGGAGAGCTAGCTTGTGCTTGCAGGTCGGGTATAGAGGTAGTCTGGTCGGCCCCTGTGGGCCCTTTTTCTGAGTTCTGGGTGAAAGGTTCCTAGGCACACTAAGGAGTTCTCACAAGGCATCAACCATGCCAATTTCAAAAATTAGAGGTGCCGAGAAACCCTAATACGGATCGTTGGCTAGATATATAGGCGATAACAATAACTAGTAAACAACTTTACTAATAAAGAACGGAAATACAACCTTTGTAGATCCGGTCCTCCACCTCCATAGCTCCGCAATGAAGTCTCCTCGCTGTCCAAATGGAATCCCGGGCTCTAGCGTCGGCTTCATCGGAGAAATGGGCGGGCTAGGTCGTCGACGTCGATGCCGAAGATGATCTACGTCGAGGCATCACTAGATCAAGCTCCCACTTCACCAAGTCATGAAACTTGTGAAGAAAACACACTCTACTACTTAGCAAGAGGTAGAGGATGAAGAAATTGGAAGTGGGTTCACTTTAGAATTGGATTTCTCACTCATTTTCAAGAGTTGCCATTGATGGAGGAAGGTTTCTTCTTCAAGAAGAAGAAGAAGAAGATGAAGATATTATGATTAGTTATTTTGTAAAAAGAAAATAAAAAGAATACTTATCATATATCAACCATGGTCAAGTGTAGAGAATAAATCATGGTTAGTGGGAATGGTTAGGGTTAAGCATGAGACAAAATGGTCACATTGTCAAAGCTTCATGAAGCTTCAATATACAACAAAGTTAGCCACCATTTTCTCTTCATGCTTTTCATTTTCCAAAAAGAATAAATAAATAAATAAATGAATAAGAAAATGAAAAACAAAACCCTAACCATTTAAATAACCATGGTTTAATCTTTACACAAACTCAAGTAAGCATGTATTATCAAACATGATACAATCAAGTGCACAAAAGTATATCACATATATAACTTGTGAACTTCAAGTGAGAAAATCCATTTAAAGTGAACCAATATTAGTTAATGCAAAGTTATATATCAAATATATATAATTATACATTAAATCATTAAATCAACACTTGATTTAACGATCCGGTCATATCGCATATAACCGACTAGTATCCTATGTATCGGCTTATCGAATCAATACTTGATTCGATAACTAGGTTATATCGCATACAACCAATCGATACATTTATCGCGAGAATGAAATACGGCATCACATACTGCATTATTCTCGGTCCCGCACATATCTCATATGCGCTCTTATTTCGTTTCGCTTGAGCCAGGAAACCTCTGTGTAGGACTCTAAAGACTCGTCAATACGCCGGCAGCAGGTGATGATCATATCAAACACCCACAAGCCACAAGCGGTCTGCTAAACGTAACGGCCACCCGGGTATTGAGCGATCAGAAGATCGACGAGTAAGCCCGCTCACACTCCTGTGAATCCAACCAGTAACACTTACCGTACAGTCCGGTCTCGTCGTCTGATATGTCGCATATCTCGCCTAGGGGTGGTAAACGTCAGACCCCAATAGCTCGATAAGTCGTGTCGATATGAGGTCTATAACAATTCGAGAAACTACTGGTAACACTTACCAGTAAATCTCAGCAACCCTGGCCAGGGATTTCCGGTTATAGCCAATCGAACACAGCGCAACATCAACTCCCTATACCGGGAGAGACGAATCCCCTCCTATCGCTCATTGCCTCCATGTGATTCGGGACTGTACCCAAAAACCACCGTTTTGCACGCCCTCTTGGACGTGGTAAGATGGAAATCAAAGCACAGTGGGAACCACACAAGACTCTATGACGATCTCGGGTCAACAGACCACTCTGTACTAGTGTCACCAGAGAACTGCCATCTGACGTAAGGTATAATACCATCTGGGAGTTCTCGGCGAGTCCGTCCAGTGTACCCAGTCTCTACTGAGCACCCGTATATCTCCTCTGATGTCAAACACCAATGGATATAGGATCATCCATCGCCCATCTGTATGGGTCGAGAAGGTATACGCTAGTCTACTCTGGTATATCGATGCCCCATCTCGATACACCCACGACTAGGGAGCTTGAAGGATGTACTTATGGACTACCATGTCCCCACTAGTATGATCCGCATCATAGTCCAGGTAGTCAAGTACACATCCTAAGGGCTTTACCAACATGTAACAGAGAGACAATCAGTATACACGTTAAGGTAAAGAGTAACCAGATAGCATACTATCATGTCGAGCAAGAAAGTCCTCCCCATATATGTCCCAGCATCCACTACAATATACATCTAATGTACAGTAATGGCCTCTAGGGCATACATATAACTAACAATCTCCCACTTGCACTAGGGACATCTGATAGCAGTGGTTGTAGTATCTCATACTCAACCATCCCATAAAAGTCTCTCTTTGGGAATAGGCCTTCGTGAGTGGATCCGCTGTGTTGTCCTCTGAGTCTACTCTCCTAACCTCGATCCCTTAGAGATCAACCATCTCCATGATCAGGTGATACTGCCTTAGAATATGTCTGGATCACTGATGGGACCGACGTTCCTTGGCATAAGCCACAACTCCATTGTCTCACAATGGTAGGAACGTAGTTCATCTCATGAACCAATATACACCCAAACAGCCTCTTTGGTAGCATCTTAAGTAGCGATGTATCCTGCCTTTATCGTCTAGTATGTCACGGTATCTAGCTTGGAACTCTTCCAACATACCGTCCCTTTACTGAGGGTAAAGACAATGCCTGTGACTGACATTCAGTCGTCTTTATCACCCTGGAACACTTCCAGTGATTCTTCCCAGGATCAATTGATACTATCTCACTACAACTAGTGAGTATCCTAATATCCATTTAGATCTATCTCATAGATCCAAAATCCAGGATTTAGTAGGTATCACTTTGATCCTATGTGGAGAATCATTGTGATAAGCGGAGATTGATCGAGCGTAGCATAGGAAACTCCTTCCCTATCAAGAGTATGTCATCCACGTACTCTACGAGGATCGCCACCATACTCCCTACTACCTTTTTTATATACAAGGTTCATCTACCATTTTGATGATGTCAAACTCTTTGACTAACACATCAAAGCAGACGTTCCAACTCCGCGATGCCTGCTTTATCCTATAAAGCATCTTGCACACGTTTCCGCTGCTCCCACTGTCTATGAGGCCCTCTGGCTGTGTACTTATAGACGCTCTCTTCCAAAATATCATTTAGAAAAGCAGTCATGACACCCAACCACCAGATATCGTAGTCATGGTATGTAGCCGTGACAAGTAGGATCTGGATGGACTTAAGCATAGCTACTTGAAAAGGTTTCATCATTACCCACACCTGGTCAATGATGCAAACTTTTAACAAGTCTAGATTTGAAAGTCTCAACTTTTCCATGTACACCAAGTAATCTTCTCAAGATATACTTGCTCCTGATGGGGATTTAACCCTTCAGATATAGCAACCAAAGTCCATACTTTGTTAGTGTACATGGATTCCATCTCAGATCACTAAGCATCCAGCCATTCTTACAGAGTCTTACTCCTGATGGCCAGCTCGAAGCTAGTTGGGTCATCATCTCATGATGCAATCCTCACTCCCACTGTCATAGAGAAACAGAAGTATCTCTCAGGTGGGTGAGGAACCCTACTAGATCGGCGGAGAGGCTGAGGTTCGTTGGAATCTACTGAATCCTTTGGTTCTATCAAATCATCTGCTGTAGTTTGCATAGCCGGAACCTTTCCAGTTCTACATAACAGACCTTGCCTCGAGCTTGTCCGGATTTTGCTTTTAGACATAGGCCGGACAACCCCAAATCTTAACTAACTTAAGAGATGGGCTCTTCCCTTATCATATCAAATATGAAGTGGTAGGCAACTGATTTGATTTGAACCCTATTCAATAGGTATGCAGCTTCTCAAGTGCATAACTCCCTTAAAAGGAAATAGGTAACTCAGTATTACTCATCATAGAGCACACCTTATCATATAGGGTGTGATCGCTCCGCCCCGATATACCATCGTTCTATGGTGTATAGGAGGAGTAATGCTGAGAGAGAATCTCATTCTCCTTTAGAATAGACCAGGAATTCTGTGCTCAAGTATTCTCCTCCTTGATCTCATCAAAGGACATAATACTTTTACCCGTATTTTGGTTATCTAATTCTAACTTATATTCTGTGAATATCTTAAAAGGTTCGGACTTGTGTTTCAACAGGAACATATGTCTGAATCTTGAGAGATTATCAAAGAATATAATGAAGTATAAAGAACAAGTCCTGGTATGTGTAGACAGGGGACCTACATACATCAACATGTATCATCCCAAGAGTTCACTAACTCTTTCTCTGTTTCCATTAAACAGAGCTATGGTCATCTTATCTTTGTGACATGACTGGCGAGTTTCACAAGATGTAAATTCAAACTGATTTAAATATGCATCTAAATGTAACTCAGCCAGTCGGGTCGCATTGATATGACCTAGTCTACAATACCTCAAGAAGAATTCGTTCATTTCTGAACTCTTCCTCTTGTGTGTGTTCTGTATACTAAGAACTGTAGTTTGATTTAGAACATAAATGCTTTTAGATAACGTGCCTGAACCGATCAACTTTTGATATAGGAAATGTCCAAAACATTATCCAACAATACAAAATTTTATCATTTCTTTACTAATAAGGAGAGTGATATGATTTTGTATATCAGGTTCGGTATCTAATAACATTCGTTCAGAATCAATGTATTGGTAATACAGGGTGGCAGTGACCAACAGACTTGGCTGCAACATTTGCCCCGTTTTCTGCCTCATGAAACTTATCACCCATTCTCAGTTCTCTACCTATCTGTAGCCCTATGTAACAGATTACATATCTAGGATCCTGATCTGGTATCACACACCCAGGACGTAGAGGATACAGAGAAACAGTTCTTTGTAATGAACACACTCGAAGATGATGCATCAGCATGCACTCTCTTCGTTTGGGCGGCACGGGAATTCTGGTAATCCCCAATTTCCTGCTCGGTCTTATAACAATTATAAGTTGGAGCGGGACCAACGTTCCCCAGCTCAGTATAACAAGCGGGTTCGGTCAAATATCCGTATTATTATCTTGATTAAGGCGTGATATGGTCGCTACCTGGAGAGAGAGAGAAGAAAACACTCAGCGTATGCTCTTGCAAGAATAGATTGGTTATTATTTTATCTAATCAGGATGGCTCCCACTGCTTTTTATCAAATCTTCCTTCAAACCCTAAAAGGAAAGACTAGCCGGGATTAATTACACACTACAAGTTCGCCAATCTTTCAGCCAGGCCAGTGTCGGTACTTTAAGGGAGGTCCCCCGTGCTTTCGCACGAACCTAATTAATGTAAACCTCGTTTTCCCAGAGGCGTAACCTCGTTAACACCTTTCTAGACACCTACTTGATCGGCTAATTGTAATGTGTAAAACTCTCCCAGGAGTAACTCTTACTTGCAGCGGGTATCGGGATCCAACTATCTCATAGAAGGTATGCAATCTCATTGCAAATTTCAACACTTGAAATTCCCGATAATATTTTGCCCCGAACGATCTATGACCTTGACAAGGTCAACAAACCATAGACCGCAAGTCAAGTTCAACCCGTCATTTCTTGATTGAATCAAACCCACCCGCACGACCCTTGACAAGGTCAACAAGGCCACACGACTACCCTAACCCAATCTGCATCATATGCATAAGCAGATAAATACTGGTTAGCTACCGCACACTGCGCCTTGACAAGGTCAACAAACGCAACACGAATACTAAACAGGACTTATCTGAAATGACGGAGGGCTACGACAGGCTTTTAAGAAAGCCTATTGCGTAATGAACTTGATATCGTTGTAGAATCAAATGATTTTAAAATGGAGTGCTTTTGAGGCTTTTCTAGTTTTGCTAAAGGAGTCACTCCCGGTGAAGGGATTGTCGGTCCTTTCCTCGTCGAATGAGGTGCGGGATATATCATATATATCACTGTGCAAAGCAAAAACTCTTAAAAGCAATCAAAAGACAAACCGAGTGTGTAGCATCTGCCAGTTATTGCTAAAGGAGTCACTCCCGGTGAAGGGATCTCGGTCCTTTCCTCATCGAATAAGGTGCAGGATATATCGTATATGCCGCTGTGCAAAGCAAGAACTGTAGCTACCTGTTTTATTTTTGAAATTCGATTCTACAACATCTTAGGTTTCTTTTATTTCATTAATCACATTAATGAAGTTCCATCAATTAAATTGCCTAAACATCACAGATAAATACGACGTACACTTATGCTATCCGCATTCGCCTCGATGTCCCCTCGTGCACCGTTAGGTTAGGTAACTAACGGCAGAGCAGGGCAGGGCTAGCGCGGGTGTAAAACATAAGTAACGCCTATATAATATATCATATATACTATATACTGTATCTATCACAGAACATCACATGATCACATCACAGATATCGCAGCAGAAGAATCATATGAAATATTGGATATACTAGGACGTCCGTGTTTTCAATACGAGCCAGTATAAAACACGGATTCCACGGTCGCGATGAATAGCCAAACCCACACCCCTAGACCCCTACGAGAGCGGCAAGCAACCCTACCAATTCTGGAGTTAGGAGACCCGGACTCGACTCCTCGAGTTGGTCTCCCACTGGACTCCAGAACCCGGTTACTTGTGCTCCCCTCCTTGGGTCCATCCTAGTGCGGAAAAGTAAATAATATACAAACGGTGACATCTTCCGCAACCTGGAAGTGCCCCAATAAAAGAATATTACATACAAGTTTTTACATGAATGAAAATGAAAAACACTCATCTCACATAAAAAGCCCCGGCTATTCGAACACGACGATCCAATATAACATATCCAGCAATACATAACATCACATGTCATCAACGTAAGTAAATATGTCCATCCCAATTGCCGTTGACATATAGCAACGAAACCGGCGATATCACATATTACACTTACGGTCACAGAAAAGAAAGTGTAAAACTACAACAGTTGGAATCCGCAATCTCTTCAGACATCGCATGCCTAATCAAATGAATTCCTTAGACATCGCATGCCTAACAATTATAAATCCCGCATTTTAGTCTCATTATCGAAAACACTTTTCAATATCAAGTCGGGCAATTCAATAAGATTCCCGACATCCTGATCGAATGCTCGTCGCAAACTTCAGTAGGCGGCCGCACCCCCGACACCGTCGACAAAGTGCACAAAGGCGGAACACCGCTGCCGCGAGCACCCGAACGGATGCTTTCGGCGACGGGGTTCTCCTACAGTCACTTGGTCGGGGCTATGGAGTGAGGCTGTCTATTAAGTTTACCCGGCGAGTATCCGCGTACGCTACGTGATTGCGACGGACATTTGATCACATCAAAACTCCGTGGCAACCGATCAAGTGAGACTAAACTGCTATGTTTATAATATTCATTCCGTTATCTCATAACTACTTGTGAATTCCAATTATTGTATCACATTCCGGATAAATAGAAAATTTTAAACTTTCCGATCGAACAGTCAGACACCCAAGTTTCCTGAAACAGATCAACTCTTGAAATAAGTCTAAAAACATTCAGTTCGTGCCTCAGTACCAACGGTCCAGCCGTAGAAGGGTCAAGCCAACGCCTCACATGTGGCACGCCGTACTGCCCCAAACCCTAAGGTTCAAAGGGCAGTTCAAGACGGTCACATAATCGAGTTAAGGTTTGTTGTCTTGTAGAGGGTCCATCGAGTTACCTGCACTACTTAGAACGTCTTTAAACTACGGAAAAATCCAACACTTGGAAATTTCCCGGCAGGGGAAAATTTGGGTATTTATATCCAGTTGAACTTTTTAACATATTCAAAAATTATCCGGAATCCACAGACAAAATCTGATAATCCGATCGAATCATCGAATCCCCAAAACAACCCCAGAAAATTTAACTCTTGAATAAATATTAAAAATTCCCAGAAAACTCAGCATCTGAAACAATGAATTACCGTGCAAATTTTAATGGCTGACGTCATACTTTAGCCGCGGAACCACCGCCTAAGCTAGGCTTATGCCGCGGTTCCGCCGCGCAATAGAGGAATCATGAGATAATTTTTGCGCCGTAATTCTTAGAATTCCCTGCTGAATTTTTTAAGCATTTTTAATCTGGAAAAATCCCAGTTTTTAGAAAAAGTCCAGAGAGCATCAAAAAGTTAGGGTTTCGGGTTTGATCGGGTTTCAAACACCGTCTAGACTTCGCCTAAGGCTCTAGCTAGTCTCTGATACCAATGAAAAGTTCCTAGGCACACTAAGGAGGTCTCACAAGGCATCAACCATGCCAATTTCAAAAATTAGAGGTGCCGAGAAACCCTAATACGGATCGTTGGCTAGATATATAGGCGATAACAATAACTAGTAAACAACTTTACTAATAAAGAACGGAAATACAACCTTTGTAGATCCGGTCCTCCACCTCCATAGCTCCGCAATGAAGTCTCCTCGCTGTCCAAATGGAATCCCGGGCTCTAGCATCGGCTTCATCGGAGAAATGGGCGGGCTAGGTCGTCGACGTCGATGCCGAAGATGATCTACGTCGAGGCATCACTAGATCAAGCTCCCACTTCACCAAGTCATGAAACTTGTGAAGAAAACACACTCTACTACTTGGCAAGAGGTAGAGGATGAAGAAATAGGAAGTGGGTTCACTTTAGAATTGGATTTCTCACTCATTTTCAAGAGTTGCCATTGATGGAGGAAGGTTTCTTCTTCAAGAAGAAGAAGAAGAAGATGAAGATATTATGATTAGTTATTTTGTAAAAAGAAAATAATAAGAATACTTATCATATATCAACCATGGTCAAGTGTAGAGAATAAATCATGGTTAGTGGGAATGGTTAGGGTTAAGCATGAGACAAAATGGTCACATTGTCAAAGCTTCATGAAGTTTCAATATACAACAAAGTTAGCCACCATTTTCTCTTCATGCTTTTCATTTTCCAAAAAGAATAAATAAATAAATAAATGAATAAGAAAATGAAAAACAAAACCCTAACCATTTAAATAACCATGGTTTAATCTTTACACAAACTCAAGTAAGCATGTATCATCAAACATGATACAATCAAGTGCACAAAAGTATATCACATATATAACTGGTGAACTTCAAGTGAGAAAATCCATTTAAAGTGAACCAATACTAGTTAATGCAAAGTTATATATCAAATATATATAATTATACATTAAATCATTAAATCAACACTTGATTTAACGATCCGGTCATATCGCATATAACCGACTAGTATCCTATGTATCGGCTTATCGAATCAATACTTGATTCGATAACTAGGTTATATCGCATACAACCAATCGATACATTTATCGCGAGAATGAAATACGGCATCACATACTGCATTATTCTTGGTCCCGCACATATCTCATATGCGCTCCTATTTCGTTTCGCTTGAGCCAGGAAACCTCTGTGTAGGACTCTAAAGACTCGTCAATACGCCGGCAGCAGGTGATGATCATATCAAACACCCACAAGCCGCAAGCGGTCTGCTAAACGTAACGGCCATCCGGATATTGAGCGATCAGAAGATCGACGAGCAAGCCCGCTCACACTCCTGTGAATCCAACCAGTAGCACTTACCGTACAGTCCGGTCTCGTCGTCTGATATGTCGCATATCTCGCCTAGGGGTTGTAAACGTCAGACCCCAATAGCTCGATAAGTCGTGTCGATATGAGGTCTATAACAATTCGAGAAACTACTGGTAACACTTACCAGTAAATCTCAGCAACCCTGGCCAGGGATTTCCGGTTATAGCCAATCGAACACAGCGCAACATCAACTCCCTATACCGGGAGAGACGAATCCCCTCCTATCGCTCATTGCCTCCATGTGATTCGGGACTGTACCCAAAAACCACCGTTTTGCACGCCCTCTTGGACGTGGTAAGATGGAAATCAAAGCACAGTGGGAACCACACAAGACTCTATGACGATCTCGGGTCAACAGACCACTCTGTACTAGTGTCACCAGAGAACTGCCATCTGACGTAAGGTATAATACCATCTTGGAGTTCTCGGCGAGTCCGTCCAGTGTACCCAGTCTCTACTGAGCACCCGTATATCTCCTCTGATGTCAAACACCAATGGATATGGGATCATCCATCGCCCATCTGTATGGGTCGAGAAGGTATACGCTAGTCTACTCTGGTATATCGATGCCCCATCTCGATACACCCACGACTAGGGAGCTTGAAGGATGTACTTATGGACTACCATGTCCCCACTAGTATGATCCGCATCATAGTCCAGGTAGTCAAGTACACATCCTAAGGGCTTTACCAACATGTAACAGAGAGACAATCAGTATACACGTTAAGGTAAAGAGTAACCAGATAGCATACTATCATGTCGAGCAAGAAAGTCCTCCCCATATATGTCCCAGCATCCACTACAATATACATCCAATGTACAGTAATGGCCTCTAGGGCATACATATAACTAACACTGGGACACGTCATCTTTCACGTGTCCTGATCTTGGAGATCGTCAATATAGAGCATCATCATTAGTCCCCCACTCTTGTCCCGACCAGCTGGCGGGTCGGGTCAAGAGTGGACTGCCGGGCCGCCCGGGGTGAGCTCCCTCCTAAGGTTTCGTCGGGACGCGTCCCCTGGCTGTCAGCTGTCTTTTCTACTAGCGAATCAGGGTGAGATCTCTGCATTTAAGGAAGGTGCGCCGGTTCGTGCATCCTGTCACTGAAGCGACGGTCCACGTGTCAAGCGACGGTTGGCCGACGCGACGTGTGCAGACCTGCGGCGTCTGATGGGGTGCGGCCCAGTGTGGGAACGACAAGTGGAGCGATCAGAGCCGTTGGACGCGAGGAGGCGCTTTGGCGGGAGATGAAGGGCGCCCTTGGATGAGGGCGATTGCAGTGATAAATAGGGGTAGGGCCCATTCCAGGGCCCCTGCTCCTTCATATTTCCTCGCTATAAGTCCTGGTTGCTCGGCGCTCATCTTCTTTCTTCTGCTTTCGTTTCCCGAGGATCCCTTTTCTCCAGGTTAGATGTCTTCTTTCGTAGAATTTATAGATGTCCTAGGAGTAGGTTCTAGGGACCATTTAGTTGAGCCCGAGTCTTCCCGGGGAGCAGGGATCAGATCCTCTTCCCGGGATCGTGCGGCGGGGGCAGCCCCCAGGGAGGAGGCGGTAGACGCTGCCCCTGGCACCTCGTGTTGGGTGAGGCATGAGGACGAGCTTGCCAATGCTCGGGCTCGCTTCCACATCCCCCCACGTTATACGCTTCGTCTGGCCAAGGAGGGAGAGCGGGCAGACCAAGTACGGGGTAAGGAGATCGCCCTATACTTGGAAGCTTTTTGGGGTGGAATGCGCCTGCCCTTCTCTCCCGAGGTCGTCGAAGCGCTGAACTTCTTCGGGCTAGCCCCTGGCCAGTTAGTACCGAACTCATGGAGGATTATCTTCGGGTTCCTGATCCGCCTGAAGCTACAGGCGGTTCCCTTCAGCCTCTCCATTCTTGATTCTTCCCTTGTTTTCAAAAATCATCCTGGGGGTCGAGCGAGTGACCCAAGGTGGGTCTACCTCTCTTTTAGGAAGCGACAGGGGGGCGCCGCCGGGACAGAAGTTGTAGCCCTGCCTTCTTCCATTCACGACTGGAAGAAGAAGTTTTTCTTCGTCACGCCACCCGAGGGCGAGGACTGGCCCGTGCCCACCAGGTGGTCGAGGGAAAAATGCTTGCCGGGGAACCGGTCCAATGACCTGGCCGCGGTGAGAGTAGCGTCGTGGGAGCCCGTCCCCCGATTTGACGTGCTGCTGTCTGAGAGGGTCCTGAGTTGGGCCGGGCTCAGCCCCGTTGAGTTCGTTGGTAAGTTAGGCTTGCTTTTTGGCTTTTATATTGCATGTGTCGCCGACTTCTTTGCATTTGGTTTTGTGCAGGACCCATGGACATGGACGAGCTCCGAGCCTCCATGCGCCAGCCGAGGAAGGTCACGAAGGCTGGAGGCGCCAGCTCTCCCATTTGAAGCCTGCCCTGGCTTCTTCGGCCTCCGTCCCAGTGCCTCCGGTGGCCACGTCCCTTGAGCGTGCGGGGACGGATCCCGCCCCGGGGCCTAGCAGAGCACCGGGCCAGAAGCGGGCTCGAATTCTGGAGGACCCGGTCTCGGAGGAGGAGACCGGCTCTCCATCGGAGCCACTCAAGAGGGGTTCCCGGAGGTCTTCTCAGGGCCCGCCTTCGCCGATCATGGTGGAGGGGGGCTCCGGTTCGCGCTGCCCTCGGGGATATCTGTCGCGGATAGCCTGCTGCATGAAATAGAGAGGTCGGCAGGGGGCAGGGTCCCAGGGGAGTCCTTCAGGGCCCAGATGGCGTCCATCGCCCAGGAGTCCGTGTAGGTAAGTGCTCGGTTGTTTGTGAGATTTGGTGATTCCTTCGTCTTCCTGACCTCTTTCTTATTTTTTCAGGTCCTCCAGCACGTCGCCCTTGCCTTACGCATGGAGGCCGAGGTGATAGCCCCGACGATGAAGGCCGCGGACCAGCTTGCCTCGCTGAAAGAGAGCTCCAAGCGGGAACTGGCGGCGATGGCGATGGCGAGGATTGCCGCCCTGGAGGGCGATGTGGAGGCCGGGAAATGGGAGGTTGCCCGGCACCGCGAGGCTTCCTTGGCTATCGAGGTCAAGCTTGAGGACGCTCAGGCGCTCGCCGGCAACCTGAAGAAGACGGTGAGGACCTTCCAGAAGGAGCTGGGGGCAGCGGTCAAGGCGGCGGAGCGGGCCGACCTCTCGGCGGCGAAGGCGGTGGAGGGCTACAAGAAGTCGAAGGACTTCTACAATGACTTAGCCGTGGCCACCACCCGCTCTGGCACGAGGCCCTCGACGCCGTTAAGGCCCGGATGCCGGAGTTCGCCGATGAAGAGCTCCGGGCCGAATACCCTCTCGCGGACGCCGATGAGCACGGGGGGAGAGATTCCTGATGAGGAGTTGGCCGAGGACCCTGCTCGACTCGTGGTAGATATCGAGGACCCCGAGGTCGTGCCTGGCTCCGAGGCATAAAGCCCCCGTCTTCCTCCTCTTTTTATTTTGCTGCTTCTGGAATTTTTGTAAGCCTCCGGGCAGTCTGAGAGGCTGGGGAGCCCAAAATACCCTTTGTAAAGACTTTTGGTAGTAAAACTTTTTTTTGTTTCATCAGTTTGCTCTTTGTCTTCTGTTTGTGAAGAATGCTCGTAAAATATCTTTACTTGCACTGTTGGGCTTCCATGTCAGGTTGGCTATCTGTCTAGCGATTGTTCGTCGAGTTGATTTCGATCACTTGCCAAGTGTGCCAAGCTCTACTGAGAAGGAAGCATCTCCATGGACCCGAAGTCAAGGGGGATCGTTCAGACTTGGATAGACCTGATGTCCCTTGTTGGGGCTTCGGATCCGCTGCATGTGATGGGTAGATGGATGTACGCCGGGTATGACCGAGCAGAGAAGCTGCTCGGTTGCTTCTTGGCGAGGGCTTTGATTTCTGGCGTTGCGAGCATGCAACCACCAGCCGGGGATAGCCGAGCGAGGGTTGGGCTCGACTGCCTCTGGGAGGACTTTTTGATCCCTGGCTTTGCGAATAGGGCAGCTACCGGCCAGGGATAGCCGAGCAGGATAGCTGTTGAGCTGCCTCTAAGGAGGACTTTGATCCTTAGCGTTGGAGGGGCCGTAGGAAGCCTGCTAAGGATAGCCGGGAGGCGAAGCTGCGCGGTGGCCTCTTGGCGAGGGCTTTGATCTTTGGCGTCATGGGTAGGCAACTACCAGCCTGGGACCACCGAGCGGGGTAGCCGCTCAGATGCCTCTTGCGAGGGCTTTGATCCCTGGCGTCAAGGGTAGGGAGCTACCAGTCGGAGATGACCGAGCAAGGGTCAGGCTCGGTTGCCTCTTGCGAGGGGTTTTGATCCTTCAGGGCAGAGACCGAGCAGGGTTACTGCCCAGTGCCTCTTGGCGAGGACTTTGATCCCTGTCGATTCTGGTAGGAAGCTACCAGCCGGGGATAGCCGAGCAAGGGTCGGGCTCGACCGCCTCAAAGGTGGACTTTGGTCCTTAGCGCGAGAGGGGATGTAAGAAGCCTACCAAGGATCCTTAGCCGAGCAGGGTTACCGCTCGATGCCTCTTGGCGAGGGCTTTTGTCCTGAAGGATAGCCGAGCAAGGGTCAGGCTCGACTGCCTCTGGGAGGGCTTTTGATCCCTGTCGGTTGTGGTAGGAAGCTACCGGCCGGGGATAGCCGAGCAGGGTAGCTGCTGACTTGCATCTAAGGAGGACTTTGATCCATAGCGTTGGAGAGGCCGTAGGAGGCCTGCTAAGGATAACCGGGCAGTGAAGCTGCGCAGTTGCCTCTTAGCGAGAGCTTTGACCCTTGGCGTTGCGAGTAGGGAAGCTACCGGCCAGGGATAGCCGAGCAGGATAGCTGCTGAGCTGACTCTAAGGAGGACTTTGATCCTTAGCATTGGAGAGGCTGTAGGAGGCCTGCTAAGGATAACCGGGCAGTGAAACTGCACGGTTGCCTCGTGGCGAGGGCTTTGACCCCTGGTGCTGCGAGTAGAGAAGCTACCGGCCAGGGATAGCCGAGCAGGGTAGCTACTGAGCTGCTTCTAAGGAGGTATTTGATCCTTAGCGTTGGAGAGGCCGTAGGAGGCCTGCTAAGGATAACCGGGAAGTGAAGCTGCGCGGTTGCCTCTTGGCGAGGGCTTTAATCCCCGGCGTTGCGTGTAGGGAAGCTACCGGCCAGTGATAGCCGAGCATGGTAGATGCTTGGCCGATTCTTCATGAGGTTTCGCCCGACCATCCAGTTGCATGTATGGGGAACAGGAACGGTCGCGGCGAACGTGCGCATAGCATGCGCATTGAATGTATGGGGAGGCGAAGGCCAGAGTCGCGTCATTTCGATTCCGCTAGAGAAGGCTCCATGATCGCCGCGTGACAGCGACTTTGTGGGTGAAAACGGGCGACTGTTGGGTTCCGTTGGGACGCAGTGGGCTATATAAAGCTGAGGGAGCGCTTGTCCTTCCTTTCTTCACAAATATATCGTTGAGAATGGAAGATTTCCCTTTTACCATCCCCGAAATCATCCACTTCGAAGACGTATACCTCTACGACCAGAACTGCGCCGAGGACACGGTGCAGTTGGTCTATGGGAGCATCGAAGACCACTTCGGCCGGCTGCTCCCCCGGCGCTCCCCTCTGCTGCAGCTGTTGATGTACTCCATCTGGAGGGTATCGCCGGGGCTTTACAACCCCCTGTCCGAGCGGCTCTACGACGAGGCCGTGGGCAAGCTGCGGTCTCTGAGGCGCTTCGGCCTGATCTCCGCGGGTCGGCTGGCTCGCTCGGTGGCACTCGTCCGTGAGTGCAATGAACTGAGGCTCGAGGTCAACGCGTGCGGGGGGAATCGAGGGCAGAGGCTGGATCTCGCGATGCCTCGGCTGGCGGAGATCTTTACTGAGTACTATGAGCAGTGCTCTCTGCACCCCCTTCCCCCGCTGCTGTAATTTTCTTCTTCTTTTTGTATGTATGGCTGAGGAGCTCATAATACCTTTTTGAATAAATAAGACATTTCCTTCTTTTTCGCAATATTCTATTGATCTTTATTAAATTAACAACAGACCCTAGGAAGAATTTACATTGCCCTTAAAAAAAAGTACATGCTAATAGATGACCTCATTAGCGTGGCCCGAGCTCTCCGGAGGCTTGTTGGTCTCCGTGCTCGGCACCGGGTATGGGGCTCCCTGGGCTCCGGACTGGTCATCTGCCGAAACGAGCATGATCTGGCCAATGGTCAGCTCGGCGGGAGGGGGACGCTACTCCTGCTCGTGGACGCCCTGCCGCTTATCCCTCAAGTAGGCGGCGATGTGCCCTGATCGGATGAGCTCCTCGATGTAGTCCCGGAGTTGCTTACAATCCTCCGTGGCGTGGCCCAGCGTCCGGTGAAAGGCGCGGTATGGGCCCCGGGTTCGCTTCGAGGCCTGACGCGGGATTGGAGGGAACTTGAAGAGCCCCTCGTCCTGGGCCTCCTCTGGTAACACTGTGAGGGAGATGTTGAGCGGCGTGTACCCCTGGAACTTCGGGTGATAGGGCTGCTGACGCTCCGGCCTCTCTTCCCAAGCCCTCTTCTTCTGGTCGGACCGTTCTGCTCAAGGGAGGTTCGCATTCATCTCGGACTCAAGCTGGATTTCGCGCTCGGTCCACGTCTTGACCTCGGCTATGGTCTTAAGCTGCGCCAACGCAAAAGAGTGCAACCACTCCTTGTTCCTAAGATCAGATCTGAGCACCATGATGACGGTCTTGTCCCGGTGCTCGGGGACCTCGAGGAGGGCGTTGTAGAAGCGGGCGACGTAAGCTTTGAACGTCTCCTTGTCCCTACTCTTAATTGTGAAGAGGTAGTCGACCGTGCGCTTCTGCCGACGGTTCTCGACGAAGTGGCTGAGGAACTGAGTAGCCAGCTCGTCAAAGGTCGAGATTGAGCGAGGCTCGAGTCCTCGGAACCAGTCCCGACTAGAGCGGATGAGGGTGGCTGGGAAGGCCCTGCACTGGGCGGCGTCGGAATGGTCCTGGAAGCTCATCCCCGCGGTGAAAGCATCCAAATGGTCTTTCGGGTCGGTTTTCCCGTCGAACAGAGATACCTTCGGGGGCTTATTATGCGAGGAGACGTGGACAGCGAGCAGTCCCTTTGTAAACGGCTTAGTGAGCGAGTCGGCGGCGTACTTAGCCCCGTCGCCCGAGAGGTGACCTTCCCGGCGCATGCCCTCGATCTTCTTCTCGAGGGCGTCGAGTTGGCCGTGGTACCCCGAGGATTCGGCGCCTTGTGATCCATGGCCTCTGCTGTGGGAGATCTGCGTCTGGGCGCGGCCCCGGTTCCTCTCGATGAGGTTCCTCAGATCCCCGGGCGAGGTGGCCCTCGAGCCTCCATAGCGGTCCTCTTCTGTGCGACCCCGTCGAGGGAGGGGGGTCGGTCATGCCTGGGGACAGGCGAGGTGACCGACATCTCCTCAGGGGGTGAAGGTTGCGAGGAGGCTCAAGGAGAGATACTCTGGCGGCGGATCTTGGTGTGGAGCTGTGGGGCGCCCAGCGGGCCTCAGAGAGTATTGGCCCGTGAGATCTGTGGCCATGGGGTAGCCCGCCGGTGGTCAGCCGTGCCGACAAGGATAGAGTCTTCTGGAGGCGGAGGAGTGGCGATCTGGGGCCCTAGCCCGGCCATCTGGACGCGGATGAGCACCTCCACGATGGACTATAGTCGGTCTATTCGGCCAGCGAGGGCGTTGATGACGGTCGCCGGAGGAGGTTCATCCGCGCCTCCGGTGAGGGGGAGGTGGCGGCTGGTACCTGGATCTTTAGGGTGATCGCTTGCCATGTGGATGGAGATCGGAATGCCAACTTTGTTTTTCGTGGAGTTTCGTGTTCCTACAGACGACGTCAACTGATGGAGGTCCTTTTCGGGTCTCCGTCAGATGTTGTCTTCCGTCGATCTCCCAGTGGATCTTGGAAGTGATCTCCTGTTGCTTGTGGGTCTCATTGGGTTTTGAGGAGATTGGTAGTTTTGAGGAGTTTGCGCCGAGTACCTGGAAGGAAGTCCCGGGATGGTTTGGTACCACCGAGGACCCTCCGACGATCAAGTTAGTGCAAGATCCGAGCAGAGTAACGGCTAAGTGGTGTGAAAAAAGATTACTTGACCCCTCTGTGATGGGGGTTTATATAGTGGCGGCAGCATGCAGTAGCAGGCGCGGGAATCTCGCCGGCAGTTACGCCCCCGACGTCACGCCTGCGTAATAAGCGGATTGCCCGTTAATGGGGATCGTGATGGCGTGGAACGCGGGATGTTGCTGGCGGAGAATTCGCGCATGGCGAGATTTGCGGAGCGGCGGTTACGCTTGTGAGTGGTGGAGTTGGTCGGTTGGAAGGACCGAGGAAGATGGCCTCAGTGGGAGAGCTCGGGGACGAGCGGGAGGGCCGAGGCATCTTGGTCCTGTGGCAACTCGGGGCGAGCTGGGAGTCCGAGGAGGCCAATTTGCAGGGGGCTCTGAGGAGAGCTAGCTTGTTCTTGTAGGTCGGGTACAGAGGTAGCCTGGTCGGCCCCTGTGGGCCCTTTCTTCTGAGTTCTGGGACACGTCATCTGCCACGTGTCCTGATCTGGGAGATCGCCAATATAGAGCATCATCATTCCTTTTGGGGTTCTTGGATTCGAATTCCGCACTCTCTAAGAAAAGAATTGCTTGAAAGTGGAGGGGTTGTTAGGCCTAAGATATTTTAGAAAGTAAAGTTTGAAGTTATATATGATAAATGGTTTACATGATAACAAGTTAAATGTGGTTCCCATGACAGATGAGATGAGGGCCAAAAGATGAGGAGTAAAGTCATAGTTAATGGTATAACTGGGGGGGGGGTTTAATTTAATGAGGAGAATTTAATTTAACGAGGAGACCATAATAGAGTGGCATGTTAATAAATAAAATAATATAGCCAAAAAAGGCAGTTTCATAAAAGTAAGCAAAACCTAACTTCAAAACGCTAACTTTGTTATACTTGGCAACCATTTTGGAGTTGAAATAACCACAGTTATCTCGGTCTAAAACTTGAAATAACTACAGTTATCTCAACTCCAATCCGACCAAAGTTTTGTAAACTCCAATTTTGGAGTTTGGAGATTGCAAACCACAGTTTGCATCCTCTCTACCTCCACTTAAAAATAAACCACGATTATCCTAACTCCATATCCAAACATGGCCTAAAAATTTGGGTCTTTGACATCCCACCCTCATACCATCTAAGAGATAACATTAGTTTTTAGACAACGCGGAGCCCAACTAAGCTTCATATGGGCTCCTTGTTGATATCTCTCATTCTTTTGGATACGATGATCGGGATGTCAACGTGGGTAGAAAAAGTATTATCCTTGTTATATGGGATAAATGATCTACAGAAGGTGATCTTAATTTTGGTTTTTTTTACCATATACGCCTTCCAAAAACTATTTACATAAAATCTCTCACTTTTAGCTAATTACAAAAATAACTAAAAAGTTTTAAATTCAACCAAAAAGCCTCCTTTGACGGTTTCCATCCATCTGTTAATCACTAAAAATTTAATTAACTAAACTCTAAACTGGATTACTAAATTTTAACCCTAACCCTAACCCTAACCCTAATGACCTTCCCCTCTCTCCTCGACTTTGCCGCCTCCATCCTGACCTCTTCCCTCCCCCGCCATCCTCTTTGCCCTTCCTCTACTCCTGATCATCATTTTCATCATCCCAAACCTCTCATCTCATTCTTGATCATCATCTTCATCATCATCACTGCCACCATCTTTTTCTTCATCCCTACCCGGCTCCTGATCGTCGTCATCATCATCACCGTTACCCCACCGTCCTCGTCATCTTCTTCATCTCTGACCCCTTCTCATGATCAATGTAACAACCCTAAACTTTCTGTACAATTTTTTTTCAAAATACAGAAATGAACACCTAAGCCTGAGCACAAGTTATAAATCTGATTTGCTTTTGAACAGCAAGAAAGCACTTGTAGCTCATTGGTAAAGTATTGCACTGCTGTGATATAGCCCCTGTGATCGAATCACCCCATCCACATATTATTTTTATTGTATTTTCTTTTAAACTTTTAGAAGCCCAAAGGTTTACACGTGCATTATACGTAAAATGAAAAAACACAGAATAATCAAACACGTGCACTGAGGTATACTAAGCGACAGAGACACATGGAAAGAATCCATGCTCCTACCTTCGGTTCTCGACCGGCGAGATCTTTCCTTGGCCCGGCGACTCCGGCCCCTCCGTAGGGGTTGGTCCCCAAACTTCAACTCCACACCCTTGGCCTCCCCCTAACCCCTGTACTGTTTGTTTTTATTAAAAATAAACAGAGAATTTAAAAGTGGCATTAAACCAAAATTTTAAAGCATTTTTAATTCATTCTTCATTACCCCATGTTCCCCTCCGAAAGACGGCGCGCAAGGCTGCGATGTCTTGGCGCTGAGATTCGGGGCAGATGCTAATTGATGCTATCCGTTCACCTCTCCGAAGATGCCAAGTTGGTTTATGGCACCATGTATCGAAGGTTTGAGCGGATGCGACCGATGTAGCAGACTTCGTCAGATTCCCCCTCGTTGAGGGGTTTTTGATTGTGGGGACGCTCTTCCCTGCAGGCGCAAGCCCCTGCAGTTAATTACGCTACCGCATTGCGGTAGCAACTTTCTCCTTCTCCAGATGGTCACTTCGTGTCGTGGGTTTTGTTTTATGTTTTACTGCCCGTGGATCGTCTACGGAGACTGAGTTATGTCGTCGCCCGTAGGGCATGGACTAGTCCAAATCCGCATTATCTTAAATTTGGGTTTGGGGGTTTGGTTTGAGGATACGTCAGCCATGCTTGGGACTAAGATCAACTCAAACGTTTGTTAAGGATACGTTAGTCTAACTTTGTGACTAAGATCAACTTAACGGGATCGTTTAGATCCTACGAAAGAGTGTTTGGACTCTAATGTTCCAGTTTAGGGACGTGGCGGTCCATCGTGTATGTGGCCGTCGGGACCCGTCACCTCTCTGACGACGTTGAAGGATTACAACGGCGGATGTCAGAGGAGTTCAGAGATGTACCCTCGAGCCAGAGTTAATTAGGGGGATTCATAGTCCAGTCTGCTTGAAGGTTTAAGGACGCGTTAGCCATCTCTGAGGCTAAGATCAACTTAAACAGGACCATTTAGATCCGACGAAAGAGCATATAGGGGCTCTATTGTTCTAGTTTAAGGACATTGCGGTCCGTGGGTAGTTTAAGGACATTGCGGTCCATGGGTAGTTTAAGGACATTGCGGTCCATGGGTAGTTTAAAGACATCTCGGTCAATGGGTAGTTTAAAGACATCTCGGTCAAGGTTAAGGACGTCATAGTCCATGGGTTTAAGGACTCCACAGTCCGGTATGTGCTCTGGATGCTTCACACGGGTTCACTGCCGTGCTAGGCGAGGACCAGGCTCCGCTCTGGATGCTTCACACGGGTTCACTGCCGTGCTCTGCGAGGACCAGGATCCGCTCTGGACGTTTCCCGCGGGGTCAAAGAGTGACGTTATCCACGTTCCACGTAACCAGGAATTTTGTATTATGCATGGGTTTAAGGACCCCACAGTCCATGTCATGAATGGTCTTCGGGACCCGTCACCTCTTTGAAGACATTGAGGGATTACAATGCCAAATATCAAAGGAGTGAAGAGATGTACCCTAGAACCGGGGTGGATTAGATAGTCTTTGGCCCAATTTGGGTCAAGATTGATCGATTATGTTATGAGCCCATCGGCCCAGTTAATCACAGATTGAGGACTTATGGCCAGCTTGGGCTAAGTCCAGTCAGGTCTGGAATATTGACTCTTTGTTGTTCCATTGAGGGAGAATGTTTGCCTCTATCCCTTTAGCCAATTGGGCCAAAGCCTGGTGTTAAATACTTCAGAGCAATCAGTGTTGAACACTGGGAATAAGATTGATGAGTTAGTGTTCAACACTAAGAGATAATTGGTGTTAAACACCAGTAATAAGGCTTTTTCAAATTAGTGTTAAACACTAAAACAGATCAGTGTTGAACACTGCCAATAAGGCTTTTTAACCAGCATTGAATGCTAAGGCCCGACAGTGTTTTAACACTGGGCTTGAGAGTTTTAATTTTAGTGTTAAACACTAAGGCAAGAAGGGTCACGTGGCAGCACGTGAGAGCGCCCTCCCTTCAGTTGTTCTGCTGAAATTATCACTTCTTTCAAAGCATCACGTGCCATCACGTGATGGGCATTCAAATGCTTGTGTATTAGAGTTTCTGCCAAGGTCACGTGGATCACGTGGGGTGCTGCCTCAAAGGGACTTCTGTAGCTCTTTTGAGAGGGTCACGTGGTGACACGTGGCCCTACCTCCATGTATGTAGTTTAGAGAATCTGTTGATCTTTCTTTTCAGGAATTAAATTCCTCGGGCTTTAATTTTCAAAGGAATTAAATTCCTACTTCCTTTCGATCCCTGAACCTTCTGTGGGAATTAAATTCCTTGTTTATGTGAAGAACTGAATAGGGTTAAACCCTAATGAAAGCTTTTAAGGAGCTAAACTTCTCGTTTTTAAAAAAAGGGAATTAAATTCCTGCTGTTTCAACAGAACTATGTTCTTAATTAGGGTTAAACCCTGCTTCTTTTATTTTGAAGGAATTAAATTCCCATGATATAGGGTCGAGCCCTAATTTTATTTTAAAGGAATTGAATTCCTACAGTTCTGCGAGAATTAAATTCTCATGCTTGCATTCCTTCTCTATGTTTTGGATCTGCATGGCAGGATCTCGACCCATTGAGAATTAAATTCTCAACCTAAAGGGGAGATGTGCACTTTGCAGATCCTCTATCAAAGAGAGAAGAAATGTGCTCTTCTGTTTTATGTATCAGAGTTAAACTCTGTTGGGAATTAAATTCCCCCTCTTTCAAAAGGCCTCCCCTTTCTTACCTAGGGTTTTTTGCAGAAGATCCAAGTATTTTCCAAGTATCAAAGCTTTTCTCTTTTTTTCTTTTTTCTGCGCGTGTATCTCTATCTCTTTTGTATCTCTTGGCTCCTATTTATAGGAGAAGCAGCCGAGTCAATCAGTTTTTGACGAATCTTCGTGGAGATATTTGATTTGCATTCATTGTTCATTCTGGACCTTTGGATTATTAGGTGAGTTTTATTCACCGTTGGATTTCAAACCCAGAGATTCTCCCTTTTTATTTTGGTTAGATTTAAGGGGGAAATCTTTCCAAACCCGAGATTTTCCATAAATAAATGACCTCTGAATCTTTAATTTGATTGGATGCATATAGTTGCGTTCCTTTGGAAAGATTCGCATTTCTCTCAGAATTTAATTCTGTTGACAAAAAGGGCTTTGAAAGCCGGTCACGTGTAACCACGTGATCCATGGTCACGTGTGAGCACGTGACCCCCTTTGGAATGAGCCTTTTGCTCTGTGTCTTCTGATTGCTGCTTAAACGTCACGTGCTACCACGTGATCCCTGGTCACGTGTGAGCACGTGACCCTTGCTTGAACTCTCTTTCCTTGGTTCGTCTGGAGGACGAGTCTGCTGCTTTGAACGTCACGTGTCAACACGTGACCCTGATCACGTGGAAGCACGTGACCTCTTATGAAGTTCTTTTCCTTGACTTTGCTCAGCGAATCGATGTGCGCTTTTTCTGCACTTCATAGGTCACGTGTCAACACGTGACTGCTGGTCACGTGTCAACACGTGACTGCTGGTCACGTGTAAGCGCGTGGCCCCTTTTTTGAAGCTTTTCTCTGAAGCTTTCCTGATTTTAAATCAGGAAATAAATGCCCCCACAGCGTTGGTCTCACGTGTCAGCACGTGAGTGCAACGCTGTCATCTCTTGCGACCGTTGGATTCATTTATGGATCTGGGGAGATGAAACGTTTTCATTGTCTTCTATAAATAGCTGTCTCTTCATAGAAGCCTTCACTTTGTTCATCTTCTTCTCCTGAGAACTTCTTCTTTGAGAATTTAATTCTCGTTTTTCAGAGCTTAGTTCTCTGTCTTGAACATTTCCCAGAGTTTAACTCTGTTCGCAAAGAACCTTTTTTCTCAGGTAATGGTGTTGAACGGCCAAAGCGCCTTCGTCTTTAAAAGCACTTTTTGGATTTCAAATCTGTATTAAGGGTTTCGCAAAGAACCCATTTTTCTTCAAGTTTTTTCTTAAGAACAGAGAACCTTCGAACTGTAGATCTCTTAGAGTTTAGGCGATCTTCGGGGAGATGATGACAGCGTTTCAACTCCCTGGACTTTAAGTCCATCAAAATTATTCCTGGGAGTTTAATTCCCTTTTTCCTGATAAGGAATTTAATTCTTATGAAGAACTTAGTTTCTTCACCCAGAGGCTCCTTGGGGTCTCTTGGCCCGAGGCTGTTCTTCTGTAATTAATGCGAGGGGGATCTTGTAATAATTCTCGTGACTTTTATTTCAGGTATCATGGATGCCCATCTGTATCGTCTTGACGAGATCATCTCGTACGGGAATATTCGTGCGCTGGGCCGCAGTCAGAACCAGGAGTTCACTAATGCTCAGTGTGCCGAGATCATGGGCCGCTTCGACGAGTACAATCATCGGCTACTTCCCCGTCGCTCTTCTCTTCTGAGGCTGATCGTGCTGGCGATCCGGGAGGCACTTCCTCTCTTTTGTGCCGGCATACCGCTCGGGGACTTGGACATTGCCGAGGATAAGGTGCATTCGGTGTACTTTATGGGCTTGATCTCAAAGAGAAGGCGGGATGATCTCATTGATCTCCTTCATCAAATTTTTCAGCAATCAGCTATACTGGGCGCCTACCGGAGGGAAGAGGACATCCGCGGGGACCCCGATGCCTGTGACCGTGAGAGAAAGCATACTCGGGAGGTTCGAAATGCTTGGAAGATCTTGAATAAAGTCAATTCCGAGTTTCTCAACCCGTGCCCCGTGTCTGAAGCCTTACCATTGTAAAAGTTTTTCTTTTATTTTGTATCGCCTTCTTGAAGTCTGGATGATAAGCTTTGTTATGTCTCTGTGTGTTTGCATACTTTTTCTCTGAAATCTTATTATTCTGTTACTATTGTCGTTTGTGCTTTAATATGCAGGGTATCACTCCATATTCTTTCCTTTAAATGCACATTAGGTTTGGGTCTCACGTGTTCTACACGTGAGATCTTCTGATGGGATTGTTGACAAAATTTTCCATGCCGCATTTTTAGCGCGCATTATCAGATGCATAAAAGGAGCCTTGGAAATAGTTATTTCTCCTTGATTTTCGATGCCTTTCCTTTTTGGGCCCTGGAAACATCTTTCGCATGCAAGATTTTCCGCGCATAGCACTTAATGCACTTCTTTATATTCTTGAGGCCATAGCCTATTTTCTCTTCACAGAGAAATTCATTCTCATATCGACGTGATTTAATTTGAGGAGTATCTGAGCGCTATGGCCTGCAACCGCCCACACGCTCGTCGACAGCCATGGGAGGTGCCTATCAAGGAGATGATCCCCCGCTTTGCCGCCCGGTTGGTGGATCCCCTCCTTACCGACAACGAATGCGACTCAGCCATGCATGAACTCTCGATCCGTAGGGGGTCTCCTCTCCCGATGGGTTCTCTCTGGCTCCGGATGATTCTCGCGGCTGTGCTTGCCGACATCCCTCCTCACCCAGCAGAGATGACCCTGGCGATGCTTGATGCGGCGGAAGAGAAGCTCGAGGGCTTTCATGAAGCTTGCCTGATTACTCAGGCTTTGAAGGATTGCTCAATTCATATGCTGGGCCAAATCAAGGCCCGGCGAGCTATTATGTCTGCTTTCGCGGACGAACACGGCGCCAATCGGTGGGGAGCGACTCCTCGTGAGAACCGTCGCTTCGATGTGCTGGAGAGAGCAGAGAGAGAGATGGAGAATTTTGTCCTTTGCTTCGTTAACCCTTGTGCCGTTGATCCCACGTTTGGTGATCTTTTCCTTTGTTTTTAAATTAGTCCTCTTCTTTTGTATGCTTTATGCTGAATCCCTATGTAGGCTTGGTACTCGTATGCATGTTTTCGCTTGCCTGAATAAACATTGTGTTCTTCTTATGCAAGCTTCTTCTAATTATCAACATTGTCATTATGTCGCATGCAAATTAATGCCTCAAACTTTATTTCTTCTTCGGATGCTTATATAATCGTGAACACATGCTTGATAGGATAAACACTGGAAATTTTCTCATTGTTTTTCATACCGGGTGATGTGAACATGTTTCAGATCGATCGTCTTTGTCGACCGGGGGCTCATTTATACGGTCTTGTAAATGTCTCGCGTTCGATGCTGTGGTTGCGAGTGCGGGCTTTCGTGGCCACGTAGCGAACATATTGTTGTGTGAGAAAAGGGTTCGGTAGTAAAAAATTTGAGAGAGAGCTAGCCTTCAAAGCGTTGGGCGAGCTTCAGGTCAGCCTCACAGTTAAAGCCAACAAGCGTATGACCTTTGGCGAGTGCCTCAGGAATCCATCAAGGAGATGGTGGCTCTTGATAAAGCTGCCACGTTTACTCGCGAGAGGGTTGAGGCTCACAAGGCCACTGAAAAAGAGCTTGAAGCCCGGCTTGCTTTATATCAGGCCCAGCAAGCTCAGGCGGAGGCTCGTCTTCTGGAGATCCTGCGTCATGAAGCCGTGGCTCAACAACAGAATGACGAGCTGGTGAAATTACTGCACCGCCCGCCGGCTTAAGGACTTGTATCTTTTCTTCTATTTTTTGTACATACTCATGAATAAGGGTATCTTCCTTTTTTGTTTCTTTCATGAGTTGTATTTTGTATCCATTTTGGTTTATGAATAAAAGGTACAATTTTTCTTCTCAATGACGTGTCCCCTTTTTGTTGACTGCATTCTGCGGATATCCTATCTTGATTTCCTTACAGGACAGGGATGACTCAGGATTTAGGTTTAAGATATGCTTCCTAAGACTTCTGCATTTTACGAGCCACGAGGGTCTCATAAAGAGTTTTCTCTCCCAGCCGTGAGGATGTGCGAGTGCCGGATGCGGTTACCCTCGCCCATGTTCTACGGAGTCAGGGGTTTCTCCAGATATTGTAGTTTAAAGACGTCGCGGTCAAGGTTAAGGACCTCATAGTCCGTGGATTTAAGGACTCCACAGTCCGATGTTAGTTTTAAGACATCACGGTCAAGGTTAAGGACCTCATAGTCCGTGGATTTAGGGACTCCACAGTCCGATGTTTGGTTACAGGGACCCGTCACCTCTTTGAAGACGTTGAGGAATTACAACGCCGGGCATCAAAGGAGTGAAGAGATGTACCCTTAAACCGAGGCAAAAATCTGTGAGGAATAGGGGTGGTTGGTCGTTAGTTTTAAGACATCGCGGTCGAGGTTAAGGACGTCATAGTCCGTGGATTTTAAGGACTCCACAGTCCGGTATTTGCTCTGGATGCTTCACACGGGTTCACTGCCGTGCTTGGCGAGGACCAGGCTCCGCTCTGGGCGTTTCCCGTGGGGTCAAAGAGTGACGTTATCCACGTTCCACGTAACCAGGAATTTTGCACTAGATGCTTCACACGGGTTCACTGCCGCGTTAGGCGAGGACTAGGCTCCGCTCTGGATGCTTCGCACGGGTTCACTGCCATGCTCTGCGAGGACCAGGATCCGCTCTGGACGTTTTCTACGGGGTCAAAGAGTGACATTATCCGCTTTCCACGTAACCAGGAAGTTTGCACTAGATGCTTCACACGGGTTCACTGCCGCGTTAGGCGAGGACTAGGCTCCGCTCTGGATGCTTCACATGGGTTCACTGCCATGCTCTGCGAGGACCAGGATCCGCTCTGGACGTTTTCCACGGGGTCAAAGAGTGACGTTATCCGCTTTCCACGTAACCAGGAAGTTTGCACTAGATGCTTCACACGGGTTCACTGCCGCGTTAGGCGAGGACTAGGCTCCGCTCTGGATGCTTCACATGGGTTCACTGCCATGCTTTGCGAGGACCAGGATCCGCTCTGGACGTTTTCCACGGGGTCAAAGAGTGACGTTATCCGCTTTCCACGTAACCAGGAAGTTTGCACTAGATGCTTCACACGGGTTCACTGCCGCGTTAGGCGAGGACTAGGCTCCGCTCTGGATGCTTCACATGGGTTCACTGCCATGCTTTGCGAGGACCAGGATCCGCTCTGGACGTTTTCCACGGGGTCAAAGAGTGACGTTATCCGCTTTCCACGTAACCAGGAAGTTTGCACTAGATGCTTCACACGGGTTCACTGCCGCGTTAGGCGAGGACTAGGCTCCGCTCTGGATGCTTCACATGGGTTCACTGCCATGCTCTGCGAGGATCAGGATCCGCTCTGGACGTTTTCCACGGGGTCAAAGAGTGACGTTATCCGCTTTCCACGTAACCAGGAAGTTTGCTGATTGTATCCGCATTTCCTGGGATGGGGGTTGACTCTTGGCGATATGTGTCGCCGAGTCATGGAACTTGGGGTTGCCGCTGTTCCGTTTCGCTTGATGTTGTGTCGTCGAGGCAATGAAGCTAGGAATTTTGGCCTTCGCTTCATTTGCTGGTATCGCGTCTGCTGTATCGAGACGAATGCCGCGGTGATGAACACTAAGTTATCTGTGAACCGCTGAGATTTTACAAGTTGTCCCATCATTTCGGCCATTTTGTCATGCATGTGTGGCTTGCTAGCTTTTTGCGGCAAGCTCGGATTTCTTGGATACGGGTTTCGGCATCAGTACCGCTACAACTGGAATGTTGCCAGGAGCGGATCATCATTTGCCTTTGTCGACGTTTGAACAAAGGTGGCTTAGCAAACATGGTTAAGGGTCCTGTCGACCAAGGCTTTTGACCTCATGAGCCGTAAGGGTCTCACAAAGGTGTTTCTCCCTACAAGTCGTGAGGATCTTGCAGGTGTGTTTTCTCCTTAAGAATCGTGGGGATTCTTAAGTGCATGTTCTCTTGTAAGTCGTAAGGATCTTACAAAGAGGATTTTCCCCTTATAAGTCGAGAGGACTTGCGAGGGTTGTTCACCATGTAGATATATCCCTAGTCACGGATGGGACTTTGTTAGGGAAATGTCTATTCGCGCCCGTGGATTGTATACAAGGGTCAGTCCGAGCCGCTTGTAGGGCAATATCGAAAGTTGTGGGAGTTGCTTAAGAACAGGTTAAGGTTTCTGTAACTTAAGACTTTCAAATCTTATGAGCCGTGAGGGTCCCATAAGAGAATTCTCCTTACAAGTCGTGAGGATCTCGCAAGTGTAATTTCTCCTTAGGAATCGTGGGGACCCCTAAGTGTGTTTCTCCCTTATGAGTCGTAAGGATCTCACGCGGGTGGTTTCTCCTTACAAGGTCGAGAGGACCCTGTAAGTGTCTTTTAACGAGGTTGCGCCCTTTCGGGTTTTCACCAACACTCGCCGGTAGCCCTGCTGTTTTTACTCACGGAGCCCTTTCGGGTTTTCATCCGTGCCCATTTTGCTTTATGGACATACCCCCCTTTTTTTTTTTTTTTTTTTATCATCATTTCGCCAGCCTAAAGATGCTGCGACAGTAGTTTAGGGACGTTTCGGTCCGTCGTTAGTTTAAGGACGTTTCGGTCCGTCGCTAGTTTAAGGACGTTTCGGTCCGTCGTTAGTTTAAAGACGTTTCGGTCTGTTGATAGTTTAAGGACGTTTCGGTCCGTTCATAGTTTAAAGACGTTTCGGTCCCTTGTTAGTTTAAGGACGTTTCGGTCCGTCGTTAGTTTAAAGACATTTCGGTCTGTTGATAGTTTAAGGACGTTTCGGTCCGTTCATAGTTTAAAGACGTTTCGGTCCCTTGTTAGTTTAAGGACGTTTCGGTCCGTCGTTAGGGGAGGGCCAACTGCTGCTTGTAAAGTCTGAGCCTAGGAAGATAGCGAGCGGACATAGTCGTCGTCATCTATCGTTGACCCAGGCTGTGGCTCACTAGGCATAGTATTTCTTCAAGAAGCGGCCATTTATTGGCCTGAAAGGCCTCTCACCGTGCATGTCCACGAGTAGATAGGCTCCACCCTGGTAAACCTGGTCTATGATGTACGGGCCTTCATAGTTTGGCTCGAATTTTCCCCGCTTGGCACGATTGGGAATCATGGGTCTTTTGACCACTAATACGAGTTCGCCTTGGTGGAATGTCCTCGGCCTGGTCAATTTTTCGTACAAGCGCGTCATCTTTGCTTTGTAGGCTTCTAGATGTTGTTGCGCTATGAGTCGGGTTTCGTCGAGGGCATCAAGCTCCTCAAGTCGAAGGTGGGCATTTTCTTCGTCGGTCAGTTCGTGGTGGACTGCCACTCGTAGAGAGGGTAACTCTATCTCGAGGGGGAGTACTGCCTCCGTCCCAAATACCAACGCGTATGGCGTTGTATTTGTGGCCGTCTTGAATGTAGTTCGATAAGCCCAAAGGGCTTCTTGCAGCCTCTCGTGCCAGTCTCTCTTATTCCGGGAGACGGTCTTTTTTATGATCTTCGTCAAGGTCTTATTGAAGGCCTCGGCCAGACCGTTGGCTCGCGGGTTGTAAACTGAGGAATACCTCCAGTCTATACTGTGCTGCTGCGCGAAGCGGCTAATCTTATGGCTCCTGTAGGCTGGCCCGTTATCGGAGATAATCCGCCGTGGGGTTCTAAACCGATAGATGACGTGCGTTTTGAAGAAATGGAGGATATTCTCCGTCTTCACTTCCCTCAGTGGTACTGCTTCTGCCCATTTGGAGAAGTAATCAGTCGTCGCCAGGATAAAACGGTGTCCCCGAGATGATGCTGGTTCAATGGGGCCGACTATGTCAGTCCCCCACATCTCGAATGGCCAGCTGGCCACCGTTGGGTGTAGCGGATTTGGGTGTTGATGGATGAAATCTCCATGAATCTGGCACGAGTGGCATTGCTTCGCATACTCGAGGCAGTCCTGGATCATTGTGGGCCAGTAGTAGCCCATTCGTTTAATCTTTAACTTCATCTTTGGGCCTGCTTGGTGAGAACCGCAAAGTCCGTCATGAACTTCCTGAACGACTTTTTCTGCTTCGTCAGGTCCTAAGCATCTCAGCCATAGAGAATCGAGCGATCTCTTGTATAGGGTATTGTTGACAAAAGCGAAAGATAGAGCTCGTTTCATGAGCTGATGTCTTGAAGACGCTTCTTCGGGCATTCGGCGGGACTTAAAGTAGTCTATGAAGACTTCCCTCCAGTCTTCGGCCTTCTCATGGTCCTTTATTTGTAGGGTCATCTGCTCAGTCGCTCCCTTTTCTTTGCATGATTCCGGAGATATTTCTGCCGGGGCGAGCACTCGACGGCTTTGTACCATGATTCTGACGTCATCGAGGTTCTCGTCAGCTAGTTCTTTAGCGAGTTTGGCCAACGCGTCTGCTTTGCTGTTTTCCGCGCGCGGTATGTTCTCCAAAGTATAGGAGGGAATTTGGGCCAACAGTTGTTGCACCTTTTCGCCGTATCTCACCAACTCCGGTTTGCACGTTTGGTAGTCACCATTAACTTGGCTAACGACCAGCTGAGAATCCCCATATATAAGGAGGTCTTCAATTCCCATGTCAATGGCAAGCTCGAGACCTGCTATCAGGGCTTCGTATTCAGCTTCATTGTTTGTCCTCGGCTCTGTTAAGGAGAAGGCGAAGCGCATTATCCCTCCTTGTGGAGTCGCAAAGATGAGGCCTATCCCTGACTTGATCATTGGGATACCTTGCTTTTGTTTCTTTATAGAGGACGCTCCATCGAAATAGAGTTCCCATCGGGTGCTTCCACCGCTAATCGCATCAAATGCATGCTCGTCCGGCAAGTCACAATTCAAAGGAGAATCGGCCGGTATCGGGTGCTCAGCGAGGAAATCGGCAATGGCCTGGCCTTTCACTGCCTTGAGAGGTTGATATGTTATCGAGAACTCCATCAAGAGCAGGGCCCATTTAGCGAGTCGTCCCGTCAATATGGCTTTTGACATTAAGTATTTAAGAGGATCCACTTTCGAGATGAGGCAGACTTCGTGTGCCAACGCATAGTGCCTGAGCTTTGTTATCGCGAAGATTAACGCCAAGCAATGTTTTTCAATGGGAGAGTAATTGCTTTCTGCCCCCAGTAGAACTCGACTTAAGTAGTAGAGTGCTCTCTCTTTCCCCTGATCGTTCTCTTGCGCCCATAGTGCGCCCAAGGAACCTTCGAGGGCGGTTGTATAAAGAATGAGGGGTTTTCCCTTGACCGGCGCAGCTAATACCGGCGGGTTCTGCAGGTACTGCTTGATCTCGTCTAGTGCGCCTTGGCATTTTTGATCCCAGACGAATGGGGTTCCCTTCTTCATCAGGTGACTGTAGGGGCGGCATTTGCCTGAAAGATTTGCGATAAATCGCCGGATGTATGCGAGCTTCCCTTGGAGAGACCGCAACTGTTTGAGGGTTCTTGGCGGGGGCATTTCCATGATCGCTTTAATCTTTGACGGATCTATCTCAATACCTCGGTGTCGGATGACGAATCCCAAGAATTTTCCCGAGGAGACTCCAAACGCGCATTTGAGGGGATTCATCTTCAAATTATATTGCCGAAGGCGTTGAAATACAGTCTCTAGGTGCTTTAAGTGATCTTCATATGACATGCTCTTTACTACGAGGTCGTCGATATAGCACTCGACGATGTCATGTATGAGGTCATCGAAGATCTTTGTCATGGCCCTTTGATAGGTAGCGCCGGCGTTCTTTAGACCGAAGGGCATAACCCTGTAGCAAAATACACCCAAAGGGGTCCGGAAAGCGGTGTGCTTCTGGTCTTCGGGATGCATTTTTATCTGATTGTATCCTGAGGAACCGTCCATAAAGGAGAAGATCTCGTGAGTGGACGTGTTATCTATCATTAGCTCGGTTACCGGCACTGGGAAATCATCTTTTGGACAGGCCTTGTTGAGATCCCTGAAATCCACGCATATACGCACCGTCCCATTCTTCTTCATCACCGGGACGATATTGGCGATCCAATCGGGATATTGGACTTCTTGAATAAATCCAGAATCGATCAGTTTCTTGACTTCGGCGTTGATGCTCATCTCAAGCTCGAGTCGCATCCTTCTTGGTGCCTGCTTGACTGGCCTGATGTCTGGGGATATTGCTAATCTGTGCACAGCGATCTCCGGATCTAATCCTGGCATCTCAGAGTAGTTCCACGCGAAGCAGTCTTTATGCCGTAGAAGCACGTTCTTTAACGCGGCCACCCTCTCTTCAGAGAGTAGCTCACTGACAAATGTTGGTCGCGGGTCCTCTGCCGATCCCAACTCAATCTTTCTGAGGTTATCTGCGGTAGTATGTATACCGTCTTCCAGTTCTTTTGGAGCGGGCGGGAATTCCGAGATTACCTCATCATCGCTGTTCTCGAAGCACCGGGGAAGGTCATCTATGTTCTCGGGCTCTTCTTTTAATATCGTAATCGTATAACAGGTACGAATCCGCCCCCAGGACTGAGGTGGATCCGGTTTTGCTCTTGCGGCTTTGGGTTCGTGCTTTCGGGGCGGTGTTACCCTCCAGCTGTTGGATAAAGCGAATCTGCCCCTTCGGTACTGGTCCTCGACCCAGTTCTTAAAGGTGAAGCAGTCTTCGGTAGGATGTCCTATGGCTCGGTGATAAGAGCAATAGCCCGAGCGAGAGGCCTTATTAGCTTGTTCGGGGTGTCTAGACTCTGGAAGCGTGATCATCTGATGTTTTAGGGCGAGCTTGAGTAACCTTTCCGTCTTGTCTCGGGGGAAGGAGTACGCTCGACTCATCTTTTCTATGAAGGACGAATCCGAGCTGTGCAGTACCCGATCACGTAACCCTCTAATCCTGCGTCGTTGTTGTCGGCTCTTTTTTCCGCTTCTCGACTTATTTCCGTCTCCGCATCGGGCCTTTCGCATGATGGGTTGACAAGGATGAGCATTCTTGCCTTTCGCAGCCTGTTGAAATAGACGTTGCGTCCTGGCCTTCTCGTAGATGGCCATTTCACGACTGTGGTCTTCCCGAGCTTTCTGACCCACTTTCCTGATAGGCTTGCTCATTCGTTCTTCAAACGACGGACTTGGCGCTTCAATCGCAGGGTCTGGTTTTGATGAGGGATCGGTATCTCCTGACGGGGCGTCCTCTTCTTCATCAAAGGTATATATAGCGTAGCTGCTGTGGGCCCGCTCTCGTTTTCCGGTTCTCGCGTATCCAAGCCCGAGTGTCTCCATTTTCCCGTTGGGCAATTTGCGTTGGGTTCCAGGGACATCCCAAATCTTGTTGTAGAACCGAGCCTGTCGAACAGTTTGTTTTAAGGGTACTCGTTGGCGCTTCAATAGCTTCTTTAATCCATCTGTATAGTATCTGGGCAAACGGATGGGTTGGAGTCTGTCGCATGCAGCATCTGCGCCATGCCAGATCTCTTTCTCTACTTTCGACTCTGAGGATTGATAGAATAGGATCATCTTCTCACCCTTTCGCCTGGGGGGGACGCAAAACGTTTGCAGCTCTTGCACACTGTGAGCTTGAAGCGTGTCGAGGTCCTTGTAGTGTTCTTGCGGTACCATGGTGATTTGCAAGTTATGGTCATCGCACGGAGGTGCTTGTATTGAAAGCCGATTGGAGAATACGGCATTGACCTCATCTTCCGAATCACTTCCGAAGACCAGTATGGGGATGGGCGTCCTCTGGTTGTTGCGTTGAGCTGGCCCCGTATAAACTATCTCTTCTTCTTCTTCGGTATCGCTTCCGAAAACAGGGATGGTGGCGGCGGCCTTATTCTCCGAGTCGTGACACCTTTCTGTATCTTCAAAGTCTGGCAAGAAGTATTTCGCATCCTCGTATTTGCGGACTTCGTTCACGGAAAATGGGTTCAGCTCACCCGTCACAGTATACTCGAAACCATCTTTAAAGTACTTCATACACTGATGTTGTGTAGAAGGGACGATGTTGTACTCGTGTAACCAAGGACGGCCGAGCAAGGCGTTGTAACAGGTCTTGGCGTCAATGACATGGAATTTGATGTCTGTGACGAGAAGCCCGAAGCGTAACGTTAATATCACGGACCCGAGAGTCCGTGACGATTGTGAATCGAAACCGGAAATAGTGATTTTGTCACGAGCGAGATGTTGCACACTCATGCAGATTTCCTTCAACACCCGAACATTAAGGAGATTGACAGAGGATCCATTATCCACCAAGATCTTGCCTATCTTGATATCATGGCAGTATCCGGAGACATACAGGGGACGGTTATGGTCGCACGTCCCGAGAAGGAGGTCTTCATTACCGAAAGTGACGTCGGCCGTATGCACTTCTTCCAGTTCGTCTCTCATCTTTTGGGTGGCGAGAAAAGCTTGGAATTGCTCAGGTTCTTGTAGTGCTTTAATTAGTGAGTCCCGTGCTTCTTTTGATAATAGGAGGGCGTCGAGAATGCTAAGCTGGGAAGGTAGCTTCCTTAGATGCGCGAGGATGTTATAGTCTACTTTACTCCTCCTAGGAAGGTCTTTAGTCGCCAGTTCCTTCGCGACTTGGTCATCCAAAGTGATATCTTCAGTGAACTTTCCCTTTCCCTTATCTTTTCTGTTCGTAGGCCCGAGATTCTTTTCCGGGAGTGTGTGATTGCGCAGCTGAGTGTTTCCGCAGGCTTCTGATTCCTCATCTTTCCCTAGCGCGGATTCTTCAAAGAGAGGGCCCAGAGTCACTTCTTCATCAGAGTCGCTCCCAAAGGTGAGGACTTGCGATCCCTCGGTATGAGCCATATAGCAGTTGCCAGTAATTCTGTTGGGTCCGTCAACAGCGCTTCTTCGCTCCCGACGGCTCTTGCGTTTCATGCGTTTGAAATGTTGCCGGCGAGCAACATATCCTTGCCACCATATCTTGAAGGCGTCGCACTCCTCTGTGGGGTGTGAGACTTTCCGATGATATGCGCAGTAATCGGGGTGTTTCTCCGCCCCATCGTGCGTGTTTCCTTCCGAGGGGGGTAGCCTCATTCCCATTGACATGGCTTTGGCGAACCTTTTCCTCGTCTTGAATATCTTCTTGTCTATTTCGGATGCCTTTCGCTCTGGCAGGGGTAGCTCAACTCTTTCGTTCAGTCGCCCGCATTTGGTTCCTCCTGATGCTGCCATCTCGCGCTCCTGATCCGCTTTACTTTTTAGACGAATCTCGTCTAGGAAGGCATTGATCATATCAGTTGTCAGCCTCGCACGCTCTGGTTCGGGCTCTGCCTTCGGCTTCTTAGTGATAGGAGTTTTCTCATCATCGGTAAACGAATGGGAGATCATGTTGCAACTTGCCGCATATCCCTCGGATTCGTCCGACGAGTTTTCTCCATCATCGTCCTCTTGAAAGATGTGGCTGAGGAACTCTTGCAGTGTGACAGGAGTTCGCGCCTTCTGATTATATTCTTCTAGCGCGTCGATTTGCTTCTGCAAGTTTGTTTGCTCGTCTCCAAGCTTCGCGGGCTTCTTGGATTTCTTTTTCTTTTTCTTCGAAGCTTTTGACGGTTGGGCGTGAGTATTTGGGCCCTTATCAGCAGTCTTCGTAGTTGCGCGGGGCTTCACTGCTCCTTCGATAATTCGAGGTTCAAGAGGGTCCTTCCATTCGATTGCAGGACACGCATGAAGGTCTCTCAGCATCCTTTTGGTCTTCGTTGATAGCGCGACTTCCCATGGAACTTCTTCGATAAAGGAGCAGGTTGCCCCCGGTGTGTCTGCCTTTTTAGGAGTATGTGGTTGTGGCGGGTTCACCTTCCACTTTTCGGACAGTACAAACTTCCCCTGGAGGTATTGATCTTCGATCCATCCTTTGAAGACGAAGCAATCTTCAATCGGATGGCTTACCGTTTGATGGTAAGGGCAATAGTTAGGGTTATTCACCTCGGTGGGTTGTGGCGGTCGCCTTGGATTTGGGAGGTTAATAAGTCTGTTGCGTATTGCCAGCTCAAATAACCGTCTCGTCTTGTCTCGTGGGAACGAGTAGGGACGCTTCATCTTCTCATTATAATACCGGCGTCTTTCTTCCAGTTGATCTGCCGATTTTGGGGCGTCAGGTTGCTGTTGGGCATTTGCGACAAAGGTGGCCCTTCCTTTACCCTTATCATTCCGAGGTTCCGACTTCGGGGGAGGTGGCCTATGACCCATCTGGTCCATCTGAGCCAACTTGTCGATTAAAGCCTGGAATGTGGTTGGCTTAAAAAACATCATAAACTGGGAGATGGTTGCGTGGGGGTCCAAGGTTCCCACGAACATACCCACTGCGGGTGCTTCCTCAATGCGTTGCTCGCATCTCGACCACAAATTCCGCCAGCGTATAGCGTACTGGACCCAGGTTTCGCCTGGCTTTACCCTGGCGTTAATCAAAGCAGTAATTGGAGTGCGCTCGCTGGCGCTTGCGAACCGCTGAGTGAACAACAACTCCATTTCAGCGAACGTTTTGATGGAATCGTTCGGAAGTTCTGAATACCATTCGAATGCTGTTTCTGATAAGCTGCCAACGAACTGACGGAGTAACAGTTTATCGTCACCGCCGGTGTTACCGCAGAGGGCCCGGAACTGGGCGACGTGTTGATGAGGATTGCCGGTCCCCTTATACACATGGAATTTCGGTATCGTATAGCCTTGCGGGTATTTGATTTGATCGTACCAGCTTGGATACGGCCGCTCCATTTTCACGACTTGACCAGCTGCCTCAGTTGCATGATGGACCCGGATTTGCTGGGCTATATAGTCAGCCAAGTCAGCCTTAGAGATCGTCTCTTCCTTGGCTGTTGAGAGGGCTGGTGGTGGATTTGACGTCTCTCCTCGGTCATCTTCAAGAACAATCGGAGGATCTTCGGCGGGTAAGTCCTGCTGGATCATCATTCCTATCACATCTTGAAAGAGAAGGCCCATCCGTTGTATGTTGGCCGCTTGTTCAGCAGCCTCTTTGTCCCTTTTCTCCAGTGTCCGGCGAAGGAATTCAGCGTCGGTTTCTTCCTCCCGGCGTGCGTCTGAGGACGCTTCTGGGTTTTCCTTTGGCCCGGTGAGTGCGGCCATAGCATTCATCATTTCTTGGAGCTTTTGTTGCTGCTCCTGGGATTTCGTTACGGATCGGGTTAGCGGTCGGTGGCCTGTAGAAGTGCGGCTCTCCTCCTTTCCAGAGGCCATGTATACGGTGTGGACCATCATGCCCCCAGACTTAAGGTGTCCGAGCTTGTTGCTTTTAGCCGTCGTTGCACGTCGAGGGATCTTCTCGGGCTCCCTCCTTTTATGAGCCATGGAGGTTGAGGGGGCCGTCAAGGTGGGCGTCCAAACAGCCTTTTGGGTTTTCGCCTGGTGACCAGCTTTCGGTTGGATCTTCAGCTTCTTATGCTGGCGGGAGAAGTTTGGATCGATGATTGAGTCCCGGGCCCGCCACCAAACCTTATAGATTTGGAAGACAGCCGTTGAGGAGATCGGGGCTGTTCTGATTCTATTTCCACAACCTTTTCTGATGGGGGAGGAGACCTCTTCAGCACTGCGGTAGGGGAATTCCTTCGCACCTTATTTAGCATTTCAAAGCTGTTTCCAGTTGGAACAGCAGCATTAACTTCTACCGCCGGGGCTGGTGGAGTCAATCCAGAGGGGGAGTTGCCCCCAGCCTTCCTTATTCGGCGCCAATGATGACGTCGAGCGCGTCGAGCAGACGGCGTAGAGTCAGATATAAGAATGGTTTCATCTTGCCCCCTGTGTGGGTGGGGGGTCGTTGTTGGTGTTAGCCTGTTAAAGACCGATGTCCTTTGTGCAGCGGGAGCGGAAACTGAAGCCGTCAACCTTGTAAAGACCGACCTTTTGGCCGGAGAAGCCGCCTTGGCGATTTCGAGGGCAGGAGCGGCCGCTTTCTTAGAAGCAGCCTCCTCCGAGATTGTAGGCCTTATGATGAGTTCGCAGGATTTCTGGCCCAATCTAGAGAAGACTGAGGCGTTGGCATCGGGCGACTCGTTGAGAGGAGCCGCGGCAGGGGCAAGACGATCAAAGACCGACTTCTTGAGCGCTTCCTTTGTCAACACCGGCGCCGTGAAGCTTGATGGTGGGAGTATAGTCCCAAAGAACAATCCGGTAGTGGCTTGAGTCACCTGGTCCACCGGCATTGTGAACAACGAAGCAGCTTGGGGTCCATAGGCTACACCTCCTGGCGAGGCAAAGCGTTGGTCGCGATTGCAGCTCGAGCAATTGGAGGATTTCGCAGAAGTAGAAGCCATCGATCCTTTGCTTTCTGCAATAAGCAAGGCGCCAATTCTTAGTATCTTGAAACCCAAGGGCAACTATTAGCGAACCGCGATTGGTTCGCGAATCACGACACACGAAGTGTGGAGTGGAAAGAGGAAAAGGTCCCACCGGGCGTGCCAGAATCTTTTCCCCTCCGAAAGACGGCGAGCAAGGCTGCGATGTCTTGGCGCTGAGATTCGGGGCAGATGCTAATTGATGCTATCCGTTCACCTCTCCGAAGATGCCAAGTTGGTTTATGGCACCATGTATCGAAGGTTTGAGCGGATGCGACCGATGTAGCAGACTTCGTCAGATTCCCCCTCGTTGAGGGGTTTTTGATTGTGGGGACGCTCTTCCCTGCAGGCGCAAGCCCCTGCAGTTAATTACGCTACCGCATTGTGGTAACAACTTTCTCCTTCTCCAGATGGTCACTTCGTGTCGTGGGTTTTGTTTTATGTTTTACTGCCCGTGGATCGTCTACGGAGACTGAGTTATGTCGTCGCCCGTAGGGCATGGACTAGTCCAAATCCGCATTATCTTAAATTTGGGTTTGGGGGTTTGGTTTGAGGATACGTCAGCCATGCTTGGGACTAAGATCAACTCAAACGTTTGTTAAGGATACGTTAGTCTAACTTTGTGACTAAGATCAACTTAACGGGATCGTTTAGATCCTACGAAAGAGTGTTTGGACTCTAATGTTCCAGTTTAGGGACGTGGCGGTCCATCGTGTATGTGGCCGTCGGGACCCGTCACCTCTCTGACGACGTTGAAGGATTACAACGGCGGATGTCAGAGGAGTTCAGAGATGTACCCTCGAGCCAGAGTTAATTAGGGGGATTCATAGTCCAGTCTGCTTGAAGGTTTAAGGACGCGTTAGCCATCTCTGAGGCTAAGATCAACTTAAACAGGACCATTTAGATCCGACGAAAGAGCATATAGGGGCTCTATTGTTCTAGTTTAAGGACATTGCGGTCCGTGGGTAGTTTAAGGACATTGCGGTCCATGGGTAGTTTAAGGACATTGCGGTCCATGGGTAGTTTAAGGACATTGCGGTCCATGGGTAGTTTAAAGACATCTCGGTCAATGGGTAGTTTAAAGACATCTCGGTCAAGGTTAAGGACGTCATAGTCCATGGGTTTAAGGACTCCACAGTCCGGTATGTGCTCTGGATGCTTCACACGGGTTCACTGCCGTGCTAGGCGAGGACCAGGCTCCGCTCTGGATGCTTCACACGGGTTCACTGCCGTGCTCTGCGAGGACCAGGATCCGCTCTGGACGTTTCCCGCGGGGTCAAAGAGTGACGTTATCCACGTTCCACGTAACCAGGAATTTTGTATTATGCATGGGTTTAAGGACCCCACAGTCCATGTCATGAATGGTCTTCGGGACCCGTCACCTCTTTGAAGACATTGAGGGATTACAATGCCAAATATCAAAGGAGTGAAGAGATGTACCCTAGAACCGGGGTGGATTAGATAGTCTTTGGCCCAATTTGGGTCAAGATTGATCGATTATGTTATGAGCCCATCGGCCCAGTTAATCACAGATTGAGGACTTATGGCCAGCTTGGGCTAAGTCCAGTCAGGTCTGGAATATTGACTCTTTGTTGTTCCATTGAGGGAGAATGTTTGCCTCTATCCCTTTAGCCAATTGGGCCAAAGCCTGGTGTTAAATACTTCAGAGCAATCAGTGTTGAACACTGGGAATAAGATTGATGAGTTAGTGTTCAACACTAAGAGATAATTGGTGTTAAACACCAGTAATAAGGCTTTTTCAAATTAGTGTTAAACACTAAAACAGATCAGTGTTGAACACTGCCAATAAGGCTTTTTAACCAGCATTGAATGCTAAGGCCCGACAGTGTTTTAACACTGGGCTTGAGAGTTTTAATTTTAGTGTTAAACACTAAGGCAAGAAGGGTCACGTGGCAGCACGTGAGAGCGCCCTCCCTTCAGTTGTTCTGCTGAAATTATCACTTCTTTCAAAGCATCACGTGCCATCACGTGATGGGCATTCAAATGCTTGTGTATTAGAGTTTCTGCCAAGGTCACGTGGATCACGTGGGGTGCTGCCTCAAAGGGACTTCTGTAGCTCTTTTGAGAGGGTCACGTGGTGACACGTGGCCCTACCTCCATGTATGTAGTTTAGAGAATCTGTTGATCTTTCTTTTCAGGAATTAAATTCCTCGGGCTTTAATTTTCAAAGGAATTAAATTCCTACTTCCTTTCGATCCCTGAACCTTCTGTGGGAATTAAATTCCTTGTTTATGTGAAGAACTGAATAGGGTTAAACCCTAATGAAAGCTTTTAAGGAGCTAAACTTCTCGTTTTTAAAAAAAGGGAATTAAATTCCTGCTGTTTCAACAGAACTATGTTCTTAATTAGGGTTAAACCCTGCTTCTTTTATTTTGAAGGAATTAAATTCCCATGATATAGGGTCGAGCCCTAATTTTATTTTAAAGGAATTGAATTCCTACAGTTCTGCGAGAATTAAATTCTCATGCTTGCATTCCTTCTCTATGTTTTGGATCTGCATGGCAGGATCTCGACCCATTGAGAATTAAATTCTCAACCTAAAGGGGAGATGTGCACTTTGCAGATCCTCTATCAAAGAGAGAAGAAATGTGCTCTTCTGTTTTATGTATCAGAGTTAAACTCTGTTGGGAATTAAATTCCCCCTCTTTCAAAAGGCCTCCCCTTTCTTACCTAGGGTTTTTTGCAGAAGATCCAAGTCTTTTCCAAGTATCAAAGCTTTTCTCTTTTTTTCTTTTTTCTGCGCGTGTATCTCTATCTCTTTTGTATCTCTTGGCTCCTATTTATAGGAGAAGCAGCCGAGTCAATCAGTTTTTGACGAATCTTCGTGGAGATATTTGATTTGCATTCATTGTTCATTCTGGACCTTTGGATTATTAGGTGAGTTTTATTCACCGTTGGATTTCAAACCCAGAGATTCTCCCTTTTTATTTTGGTTAGATTTAAGGGGGAAATCTTTTCAAACCCGAGATTTTCCATAAATAAATGACCTCTGAATCTTTAATTTGATTGGATGCATATAGTTGCGTTCCTTTGGAAAGATTCGCATTTCTCTCAGAATTTAATTCTGTTGACAAAAAGGGCTTTGAAAGCCGGTCACGTGTGACCACGTGATCCATGGTCACGTGTGAGCACGTGACCCCCTTTGGAATGAGCCTTTTGCTCTGTGTCTTCTGATTGCTGCTTAAACGTCACGTGCTACCACGTGACCCCTGGTCACGTGTGAGCACGTGACCCTTGCTTGAACTCTCTTTCCTTGGTTCGTCTGGAGGACGAGTCTGCTGCTTTGAACGTCACGTGTCAACACGTGACCCTGATCACGTGGAAGCACGTGACCTCTTATGAAGTTCTTTTCCTTGACTTTGCTCAGCGAATCGATGTGCGCTTTTTCTGCACTTCATAGGTCACGTGTCAACACGTGACTGCTGGTCACGTGTCAACACGTGACTGCTGGTCACGTGTAAGCGCGTGGCCCCTTTTTTGAAGCTTTTCTCTGAAGCTTTCCTGATTTTAAATCAGGAAACACCCCAAAACCCTAATTTTCTCTATAAACACCACACTCCATTTCACCCCTCCTCACTCAAAATTTCATTACAAAAACTCTATAAAATTTTCAAGTCCCAAGTTGTGCAAGTGGAGTTGGCAAAAGGCAAGATTCCGACGTCGTTTCGAGGAGATTCCGGTGATGAAACGACGCCCCGACATTTTCCTAATCTTCCCCTACATATCCTCCTTTTTAACAACCTGTAAGTCCCATCTCCCCTTCTCCTTTGCTATATTAAAACTTCTCTTTTTCAAAACTCGTTGGAAGCGAAGTTATTCCGACTTCCGATTCGTTTTTCTTTAAAAACTCCATTTTTCTTAAACCATAACATACCATATCCCCATATAATATTTAACAAATATAAATAAACATATTAGAACGAGTTTCATCTCAAAATAATACATTTTGAAAATTCTATTTCATTTTTACAGTAAAATACCATCATGTTTACAAACGATATTGTTATCCACTTTTAACCGTATTACCTTTAGAAAACTCACGGGGTAATGACCTACCTCATCACAACACATATCTTTGACATAGCACGATGAATTTTGGGTTTCTAGATTATGGGAAAATACGCTTTTACGAATAAATACCTTAAACTTTCAAAACCGTTTTCTTTAAAAAGTGTGTTAATTAATTCCTTGCAAATACGCCTCTACAGTCCATTTTAGGGAACCCCGATCGGGATGGTACGGGTTATCGCACATCCTCGGGCCTAGTAGAGCGAGATACAGACCTCCGCAAGGAGCATTCAATCTTGATGGAATTTTTAATACAATTTTTAAGAAAATGAGATTTCTACAAAATAAATAAAATTTATTTTATTAAAATATATATATATATATATATATATATATATATATATATATATATATATATATATATATATATATATGAATATTATTAAAAGATCTAATTTAAATATATTATACAAATATTCCATGTTTCTAAAGCAAAAGAATCACAATTTTATGAAACTACCATTACAGTTCAATACAAATACCAGTATTTCATTAAAGTACCATATACAATGAAAACTAGGTTCTACTCACTAGAAATTTTACTTTTATAAAATATACATTTATGAAAACCCTAAAGACGATAATTAAATACTTAAGATATATTTTGAAATTATATCAAAACCATTTTTACATAAAAATCCCTCAAGTTATGTCAATTTACAATAAAGACCCTAGTAAATATAAGTTCAAGCGGGACCAATTCTCTTGAGCCTCGGGGAGCCAGGGAAAGTGGGTGCTTTCCTATCTAAGGTATATAATCTAATAACGGTGTTATCAACACGGTAATTGTCTTGGAAAAAGACACAAATTCTGCCGTCCATGTGCAGCGGTTACCGATAACTCCAAAACAATCAGGACTTCAATTCTGTTTAAAAGACTGACTCAGTTCGAGTCACGGTCAAATCTGAAATCAATCTATCTTGAATCCAATTCAAGTATAACTGTAATACAACATGAATTCATGAATACCAGAATACAATCCATAACAACATGAACATGACTGAACCGAAACATGGATATACTTTGATTACATAACTATCCATTTATATCCATTTCGTTTACTGATATCATGGTTTCAGCAAGTCATCCATCTATATAACAATCAATACAATCAATACAATAAATATTACGGGTGTTCCCCGCCGAAACACGGAGACGCGACCGCGCGGGTCCGTCTTTCCTGAATTTCGGGGCAGATACTAATTGGTGCTATCCGTCCACCTCTCCGAAGATACCAAGTTGATTTATGACACCATGTATCGAAGGTATAAACGGATGCGGCCGATATAGCAGACTTCGTCAGATTCCCCCTCATTCGAGGGGTTTTTGATTGTGGGGACGCTCTTCCCTGCAGGCGCAAGCCCCTGCAGTTAATTACGCTACCGCACCGCGGTAATTACTTTCTCCTTCTCCAGATGGTCACTTCATGTCGTATGTGTTTGTTTTGTTTTTTGGTTTCCTATGGATTGTATACGGAGACTAATTTATGTTGTCGCCCGTAGGGCGTGGATTAGTCCAAATCCGTATTTTCTAAGATTTGGGTTTGGGGTTGGGTTTAAGGATACGTTAGTCTCATCTGAGACTAAGATCAACTTAAACGTTTGTTAAGGATACGTTAGTTTAATTTTAGACTAAGATCAACTTAACAGAATCATTTAGATCCAACAAAAGAGCATTTGGGCTCTATTGTTTAGTTTAGGGATATTGCGATCGATTAGTTTAGGAACATTACGGTCCATTACCAGTTTAAGGACATGGTGGTCCAACATTAGTTTAAGGAATTACGGTTCGTGGGTTTTAAAGGATCGCACAGTCCGAGATTAAGGACATCATAGTCCGTGAGTTTTAAAGGACCCTACAGTCCGAGGTTAAGGACATCATAGTCCGTGGGTTTTAAAGGACCCCACAGTCCAAGATTAAGGACATCATAGTCCATGGGTTTAAGGACCCCACAGTCCAGTTTAAAGACGTCATAGTCTATGAAATGTATGGTTGCCGGGACCCGTCACATCTCCGAAGACGTTGAAGGATTACAACGACATATATCAGGGGTTCAGAGATGTACCTTTGAACCGATGTGAGTTGGTTGAAAGATCTGTAGTTCAATTTAGGGCTAAGATCTGTTAAAATATTTATGAGCAGATGGGCTCAATTAATATGAGTTGAGAACTTATGCCCAATCTTGGGCTAAGTCTAATCAAGTTAAAATGTTTAACATTTTATTTTGGGCTGTTGAGCCTTTATTTGGGCTTGACCCTGACAGTGTTTTTGTCTTTTACTGAATGCTGAGCATTCCTCATAGCCCTGGGCTTATTAAAGAACAATTTATGTTCTATCAGCGCAACGCATGGTACGCTTGGCGCTTTGCGCCAAATGATGGGCGCAGTACGCTTCTGCCAAGTAGCACACACGTGAGGGACAAGTGTCGCGCTTAGTGCTAAGCACCAGATGATGGACGCATTGCGCCAGTTTATGAGCGCAGAGTGCTATCTTATGAGCGCAAGCGCTATTTGTTCAGTGGCGCACACGTGGGGAGCACGTGGTGCGCTTAACGCTAAGCGCCAGCCCATGAGCGCAGTGCGCTATTTCAAGAGTGCAAAGCGCTAGTTGTTAAGTGGGGCATACGTGATTGACACGTGGCGCACTTGGCGCTGAGCGCCAGTCTAAAAGTGCAGAAGCGCAGTTCAAGGGCGCAAAGCGCATCTGATCAATTTTATGATCTGGGAAATAAATTCTCTCTTAGAAGAGACTTTATCTTAAGATTTTAAGAACAAAAAGTTCTTATTTTGTAGGAGATGTTTTTAATCTCTTATTTTAGTGAAAGGCTTTGCCTTTATGGATCTTTGGTCCTAAGAGAATTGAATTATTCTCCCCTTTTATGATGAGATGATCTTTAAAATACAATTTGTCTTATAGATCTATGATCTGTGAGAAGAATTATGTTCTTCTTTTATGATGAGATCTTTTGATCTCTTTGTGAAAGACCTCGGTCTTATAGATCTATGATCCTTAAAAAAGTGGATTCTTCTTTTTTAATTATGAGATGATTTCATTTCTGTGTTCATCATCATTCATTTTTTTTACCTTGAAGAAAAATCTTATTTCTCTGAGATCTTGGCTTTTCTCTCTCAACTTTCTCAAAGTTTTATGGGGAGGTTCCTCTGTATGTTTTTTGTCTCTGAGACTTGAAGTCTTGGGGCCTTTTTATAGGGCAAGCTGATTTGTTCAATCAGTTGAAGAGATCTTTTCTCTAATTGATTTGGAGAATTTCCCATCGTTGGATCTTTGATCCAAGGGCTTCTGATTTATAGAAGGCAATCTTCTTGTTTTTAACAAGATTGGGAAATCTTTCTATACAGAATTTATTCTGTATTTTTGGTGATTTTTAATCACCATTAGATCATTGATCCAACGACGCTCTGATTTACAGAGCACTATTTTGTTGTTTGGAAAGATTTTGAGAAATCTTTCCTTAACAGAATTTAATTCTGGTTAATTAATGATTCATCATTACTATTGGATCTTAGATCTGACGGTGGGGAGCTTTTAGTTCCAGCATTAGCGCACCCGTGCTTTGCACGTGGTACGCTGCTTAGAGCGCAGCGCGTCTAGCGCTAGCGCACCGTGCTTTGCACTTGGTGCGCTACTTAGAGTGCAGCGCTCCTAGCGCTAGCGCGTCCGTGCTTTACACGTGGTGCGCTACTTAAGGCACAGCGCATTTGGCGCTGCTTCTTTTCAAAATTTGAATTTTGAACAGAGCTTTGCTCTGATTGGGGAAACAAATGCCCCCCACCGTTGCGCTCACGTGGCCCACACGTGAGTGCAGCGGTGCAGCATCTGCGCCCTTAGATCAACTTAGAAGTTGAAACGTCACTCAGTGCCTATAAATAGGACCCTTGGCCCTTGAGATGATTTCTATTCATCTTCCTCCTTCTGAGAATTTTCATTCTCTTGCAGAGCATAGCTCTTTGGCTTAAGAATTTCCTTAAGGACAGAACTCTGTCAAATTTTTTAGATAAAGATTAAATCTTTTGAAAGATTATTTAAGAATCTAGGGTTTCACCCATTAACAGATCTTTGCTCTTCATAGATCTTTGATCTAAAAGAAACCCTAGGGTTTCATTAACAGAGCTTTGCTCTCTTGAACCCATAAATCTAAAGAGATCTTTTCTTGGGGTTTCTTAGCCCATGAACAGAGCTTCGCTCCTAAAGAACTCTTAGAGTTTGTTCATAGATCTTTGAAGATCTCAGAATTTTTCATTCATGTATAAAAATTGATTTTAATTTTTCTGATGGATTATTCCATCATTTTTTCCAGAGCAAGGCTCTTGAGGAATTTTTATTCCTTCATCATTAGAGTTTGACAGATGTCACTCTGTCATAGAGCACTGCTCTCAAGGGGAGATTTACTCCTTAGCCCGAGGGGTTTTCTCATTAAATGAGAATCATTTGAGAATTTCCTCATTTAATTGACAGCCTTATCAAATGATGAGGCTGTTTTATTAATGATGAACTGTCATCTAGATTTTGTGGGCCCCCCTTTGGTCCCCTTTTTACTGCATTGCACTGCGGTACGAATTTTAAAGTACCAAGTGCCAGAATTTAAATTATAGCACTGACGGTTGACTTTTGTTCTTTTTCGCGCAGGTTACATGTCTTTCGACACTTCTTTTCCATTCGTTCGCTCAGAAGGCGGATTTCCTGAAGCGCCCGTAGACCGGGAGGTTATTGCGCTGATCAAAGACCATGACCCGGAACACAAGAATCTTCATTTGTAGGGAACATGGTATAACCAGATCATCATGGGTCGACGAAGCTTCTCTTGCGCAACACCTTCAGAGGCTATCTCGGCGATTCACTATGCTGACGTACCCCTGGTGAACTATGCTGTGGAGGTGGTTAACTGGACTTCAGAGGGTTGTCTCCAGCCCTCTATGGCTGCAATACCTGTACAACCACCGATGGCTTTTGACATTCTAGGGCGGCGTATCTGCCAAGGTGAGTCGCACCCTTGGGGACAGCCATACAATATAGGTCTGACTCCCCGTCACTCGGCTGGATACCTGCAGTGGGCCCGATATATCCTATCGGCAAAGAAGTCAGAACTGCTGAAGCTTGGGTTGTATCCTGCGATTTATGCTTCTTTGTTCCAGTATCCCACACCTCCCGCATGGTGGTCAAAGCCTTCTTGGAACAATGGAACGTTCCAACTCATACCTTCCTTATGCTAGATCGGGAAGTTTCCATCTCTCTGGAAGAGTTTGCGGATATCTCCGGCTTGCCTGTCAGAGGGGAGCATTATGAGGAGATCTTTCCCCCTGATGAATACGTTTTCGCTACCCAACTGGTAATGACAGGTCTAAACTCAGAGAATGCCATTCAGCACCGATTCCCTAGCTTGATTAAGGTGCTAAACATTTACGAATGCCTATTTCTTGAATCTGGAAGCCATGGGGTTAGCTTTGCGGACTTTATCTCCCGTTTTCTTCGCCCAGAAGTTTTATCGCGACAAGGTGAAAAGTTTGCCAAACTCGATGATCCTTTCAGCTTTGGCTTGGATCGCCGGCCAATATTGGAAGCTGATAAAAGGGATTCTTTCTTCCAAACGTCGTGATCGTCCCTTTTTCAGAAATTGCTGCTCCGGGCATCGATGAGGAAGCGTTCTTTTTAGGGTTTCTCGGTTTGTGGTTAAGCTGGTTCGCGCTTCCCATGCATCCTCGCTACATGAGGCCGTCAGTCTTCTACCCAGCTCATCGGATGGTTGAAGGGAGACAAGTTGCTTTTGGAATTGCCGGGCTGGCTCATTTGTATCACGGCCTTAGTTTGGCGGCCGATACCACTCAGTCGGGGGTGCAGCCCGTGAACTTCCCGATGCATTATTTTACCTCATGGCTTGAATTGCATGTGCTCGGTGCCTTTGGAATGCACAAGCGGCCTCATTTCTATGAAACTTGCAATTTTCCACGGATCATGTGGCTGGTCAATGCTTCCATTGTGGAGCCAAGTCAGCGAGAGGCTCGGGGTGTAATCCTTCGCCCACGTACCGTCGGGGATGGCATGCCCTTTGTTGACAAGGTTCTGACCATCGATAAGGAGTCCGCTAAGACGGTGCAGCCACTGCGGGACACTTGTAAGGATAGAGCTTCTACCCTGAAAGATCGGGAAATTATCCATCTATACTCCATCAAGCCGGGATATTTGGTGTTCAGGCAGAACGATTCGGCTCTGTCCATGAGATATAATCCCCACCGTTTTGCCCAGCAATCAAGTTATAATCAGGGCATCCCGCTCGAGGCATTCTTGGTAGAACCAGTTTATACTGAGGAGGGTATCCAGAACGCTTTGCACCACTTCATGTGCGTAAATACAGGGTCCAATTTCTTCATTAGTGAACCAAGTTGTGTTCTTAGGGCCCTAAACGTATACGTGGCGTGGTATCAACACGCAATGTGTGCTGTTATCAGGGAGGAAAAGAAATTGTTGCTTGACCGCAAGGGTGCACCCCCTGCCAGTAATCCAAACGTCCCTCTGAAGCGACGGACCATCGTCTGTCCTCCCTTAAGAGAAGTTGTTGCGGTCGAGGTCCCGCATGATAGGCCTGAGCTGCCGATACCCCGTGCTCCAGTGGAAGCGGTGACCGTAGCGTCCCCCGAGTCTGGCGTGGGTTCAGATATCGGGACTCGTCGTCCCAAGGTGCCCACCAAGCGTAAGCTTGTGCTAGCGGCGACCGGTGCTCGCTCGCAGAAGAGGAAGAAGAAGTCGATTCTCTCTGCCAACGTTGCATTCGGCCAGGAGCCTCATGCTCCTTATAGCGGGGGCCTGAGCGAATATTGGACCAACGAGGGTCTATTCATAGCGCCGGACGATACCGACCTCGAGGCTGCTATTACAGCTTCTGAGCGACTAGCAAGCCACAAAGAGAGACTGGCCATCCTCGCGCAATCAAGTAAATATCAGCCGTACCTTTTTTCATTGCATCATATTTTTATCATCATGTTTTGACTGACACTTTTCCTTCTTTAACAGGCATTTCCACCGAAGAAGCTCTCGCGGCTTCTCTCAAGACTTTTGAGGAGGAGGAAAGATTTCGAGCATCCTTAGGCATCGGTACATTTCGGTTCACCGCGTCTCCACTCCCGTTTCTTATGGGTAATCTGACCCCTCCTTTTCATCTTATTACAGGAACTATCTCTACTCAGGTTATTCCAGGTGTGGTACCGACTTCGCAGGGCGGTGCGGAGACGCTTCCAAGGTCGGCTATCGAAGTCTCAGTTCCGCTGGTATTGCCGAAAGAAGTTTCACTTAAGCAACCGATGACGGACGCCATGACGGCTCCAGAGGTAGCTCCTGGCGTGGACGATGACGTCCCGTTAACGGAGGTCTTGAGAAGATCAGCTCTCACGGCCCGGGCGGAAAGGAAGCGCAGAATGCGTGCAGCAAGGGAACGTAATGCTGCCTTGGCCGCGGGTGCAGACTCGAGCGCTGCTACCCCTGCCCCTACTCCTTCAGGGGGTGCTTCGGCCACCCTGTCTACCACTCATAGACAGGCAGCGCGTGTGGCTCGGGAAGCAATTGAAAGATCAACCCAAGGTAACGTAACACCGAGTTCTTCCGTCAAAGTTTTAATCTTCAGATTCTCATATATCCTATCCTGCAGGGCCGAGTCTTGATGAGGAAGCTGTAGGTGAGATGGCGGCAACCACCGAGCCTGAGGTAGCCACTCTTTCTCAAGAGTCTAGCACTGCCCCAATCGCTATTCTTTCCGCCTGCGGTTCTCTGCCATCTCCTGGATCGCGAGTGTTACGATGGGTCTCGTGGAGTCAGGGGATGAGGCTACGGGCGGCGAAACCATTCCGATGGAGGAGGGTGAAGCATTCGCTGCATCCAGTGACGCCCTTGTCGCGGTCTCGATCGACGACTCACCAGGTAGATTTTGGGTCATTGCTTTCCTTTTCGTTCTGCAATCTATTTCAATCTCTCCTAACAGTATTTATCTCGTTTCTAAATGCAGGTGTGCCGAGCGTTGAGGTTGTGCCACCCGAGGAAGCATCGCCAGTTGCTACTTTGACGATGGCCGTCCCTTTACCTTCTCTCGTATCCTCTCAAATGCTGGAAGGTACGGATTTGTGACCTATCGGTTTCATTGTAGGCAGTGTACTTTATGTACTGACATTGCATTACTTCATCCTTGTAGGAGTCCTTTTTGATCACCTGTATCAGGTGCTACACCCACATTTCTCCTTCCAATCAGAGATTGCCTCATCTAGTGGCGCTGGTGAGTACAGCCTTTAGCTAATGTCTTTTCTTTTCTTTCACGGGCAGCCAAATCGTTTCTAATCCTTCTTTGTTTTGACTGCAACACTACAGATTGAAGGAGGAGACGAAGGAACAGTTGCACCACCGGTACTCCCGGCCTTGCCACCAGCCGCAGCCGGTATAGTAAACTCCATTGTTCATGTAGCTTCTCCATTTCTTGAACCGTTATTTGACTATGATTTGTTTTGCAGCAGTGACACCGACTTCAGCTCCGTTCCAGTCTCGAGTCATAATTCCAGCAAGCCCCTTTTCTCGACGTCCCTCTTCAAAAGGCGCTGTGAATAGTCTGCGCATGTTGAGTGATTACATCGAGTGGCTTGACGCGGAGACCCCTGCCCTTGCTGCAGATTTTGCTGCCGAGGTTAATCCTATGCTGGCGACGCTCGTGAACTTTCATAGTGAGGGCGTCGTTGAGTCTTGGGTTAATCACTGCAGGAGCATCGAGGGTTGTCTGCATGAGCTCGAGGTCGGACGTCCTGCTCCCGAGGTCCTGGCTGTGACCTCTCAACGGGCTGCATGGGTCGAGCAGAGCACTCCCTACTTCCGCTATCTTGAACAAGAAGCGGCTTTAAAGCATAAGGAGTGTGAAGAGACTTCAAGTGAATCTGCCCGATTGCATGCTCAGGTTGATGCAAACGCTGTACAGCTGAAAGCTATCTTTGAGGGCCTTCTACGATGTATTTCTGACGGGCTAACGCTGAGGCAGAAGCTCGACCTCATCGAACGAGACGCGCAAAGTCGTGAGGTAGCTCAGCGGGTCGTTGATGAGAAACTTTCATCTTATCTGCAGCAACGGGCTCAGGTTGAAGCGGAGCTGGCCGCGGCAGCTGGTCGTGAAAAGGGGCTAAGGGGAGTGCGCGAACAACTGATTGGCCTATTGAAAACGCTTCCCTCCCAATAGTTGTTCTTGTACCAATTTGTAAATTTTGAATAACATGTATCCATCTTTTATTCTTTCATATGATATATTTTGTACCCAATTGAATTTATGAATAAAAGATACATTTCTTTCGTACTATCTTGTGTTATCTCTTACTTTCTTCTCTTTTCTTTATCGCCGGCATGTTACCTTAGTAAGCGTAGCCTGTAGATGATAGAGAACATTTCGTCTTGGATTCTTCGAAAGGTAGTGATGGCTTAGGAAGCAGGTTCAGATCTGCTGCCTAAGGCTTTTCAACTTAATGAGCCGTGAGGGTCTCATAAAGACTTTTCTCCCTACGAGTTGAGAGGATCTCGTAGGTGTATTTTCTTCTTAGGAATCATGAGGATTCCTAAGTGCGTTTTCTCTTGGGAGTCGTAAGAATCTCACAAAAGAGTTTTCTTCCTTACGAGTCGTGAGGACCCGTAAGTGTTGGATGAGGTTGCTCTGGCCATTTCCTACGGGGTCAAGATTGACTTTAACCGTGTTCTATGGGACCAGGATTTGCTCTGGGTGCTTCCCACGGGGTCAGGATTGACATATCCGTGTTCCGCAAGGACCAGGTTCCACTCCGGATGCTTCCCACGGGGTCAGGATTGACATAGGCCATGTTCCACGAAACCAGAATTTGCTCTGGATGCTTCCCACGGGGTCAGGATTGACATAGGCTGTGTTCCACAAAACCAGGATTTGCTCTGGATGCTTCCCACGGGGTCAGGGTTGACATAGCCGTGTTCTGCAAGGACCAGGTTCCGCTCTGGACGCTTCCCATGAGTTAGGATTGACATAGGCCGTGTTCCGCAAGGACCAGGATCCTCTCTGGACGTTTTCCACGGGGTGAGGATTGACATAGGTCGTGTTCCACGAAACCGGGATTTGCTCTGGATGCTTCCCACGGGGTCAGGATTGACATAGCCGTGTTCCGCAAGGACCAGGTTCTGCTCTGGACACTTCCCACGGGGTTAGGATTGACATAGCCGTGTTCCGCAAGGACCAGGTTCCGCTCTGGATGCTTCCCACGAGGTCAAGATTGACATAGGCCGTGTTCCACGAAACCAGGATTTCCTCTGGATGCTTTCCACGGGGTCAGGATTGATATAGCCGTGTTCCGCAATGACCAGGTTCCGCTCTGGACGCTTCCCACAGGGTCAGGATTGACATAGCCATGTTTCGCAAGGACCAGGTTCCGCTCTGGATACTTCCCACGGGGTTAAGATTGATGTAGGCCGTGTTCCACAAAACCAGGATTTGCTCTGGATGCTTTCCACGGGGTCAGGATTGATATAGCCATGTTCCGCAAGGACCAGGTTCCGCTCTGGACGCTTCCCACGGGGTCAGGATTGACATAGGCTATGTTCCACGTGGACCAGGTTCCGCTCTGGATGCTTCCCACGGGGTCAGGATTGACATAGGTCGTATTCCACGAAACCAGGATTTGCTCTGGATGCTTTCTACGGGGTCAGGATTGACATAGCCGTGTTCCGCAAGGACCAGGTTCCGCTCTGGACGCTTCCCACGGGGCCAGAATTGACATAGGCCATGTTCCACGTGACCAGGTTCTGCTTTGGATGCTTCCCACGGGTCAGGATTGACATAGGCCGTGTTCAACGAAACTAGGAAGGGTTGACTTTATCCGCATTTCACGGAGTCGGGGGTTGACTCTCGGTTGTCTGTGCACCGCCGAGTCATGGATCCGGGAGTTGTCGCGGTTCCGTTTTGCTGATGTTGCGTCTGTGGTAGTGAGACGAATGTTGAGATGATCTCCAGGCTGTCTGTGAACCGTTGAGACTTGGCTCTTTTTCGGATGGAGCCTAAGGGGGGAAGGTGTGATTCCTCCTTTGTTTGTGCCCCTGGATTGTACACAGGGATCGATGTAATTTCACATGTAGGGAAAAAAGTTTCATTTTATATATTTTTCTTTCCGCGATGCTCTATCATTTCAGCTTTTTATATCGCGAAAGTCGCGATTGCCCAATCATTTCGGCTATTTTTCGCGGTGCCCAATCATTTCGGCTATTTGTTTTATTTACTCGCTGCTTTTTATTGCGAGTTGCCTAACCATTTCGGATATTTTGTATGCATATGTTTTTACTTGTTGATTTTGTTGCAAGTTGCCCCATCATTTCGGCTATTTCGTACGCATCTGTGGATTGCTGGCTTTTCGCTGCGATTTTGGGATTTGATACCGATTTAGGCATCAGCATCGCTACAACTGGGATATTGCCAGGAGCGAATCATCATTTGCCTTTGTCGATGCCGAACAAAGGTGGCTTAGTAAACAGGATTAGGATCCTGTCGACTAAGGCTTTTAACTTTATGAGCCGTAAGGGTCTCATAAAGGTATTTCTCCCTACAAGTCGTGAGGATCTCGTAGGTGCGTTTTCTCCTTAGGAATCATGAGGATTCCCAAGTGTATGGCTTCTTGTAAGTCGTAAGGATCTTATAAGAGTGTTTTCTCCTTATAAATCGAGAGGACTTATAAGGGTTGTTCATTGCGTAAATATATCCCTAGTCGCGGGTAGGACTTTGTTAGGAAAATGTTTATTCACGTCCGTGGATTGTATATAAGAGTCAATACTAAACCACTTGTAGGGCAACACTGGAGATTGTGATGGCTTAAGAACAGGTTCAGATCCCTGTAGCTTAAGGCTTTTGAATCCTATGAGCCGTGAGGGTCTCAAAGGGGAATGCTCCTTACGAGTCATGAGGATCTCGTAAGTGTGTTTTCTCCTTAGGCATCGTGGGGATCCCTAAGTGTGTTGCTCCTTTGTGAGCAGTAAGGATCTCACGCAGGTATTTTCTCCTCACAAGGTCGAGAGGACCTTGCGAGTGTCTTTTAACGAGATTGTGCCCTTTCGAGTTTTCACAAAACTCGCCGGTAGCCCTGCTTTTTTTACTCACGGAGCCCTTTCGGGTTTTCATCCGTGCCCATTTCGCTTATGGACGTACCGTTTTTGTTGTTGTTGCTGTTGTTGTTGTCAGCCTTAGGATGCTACAGTCCATAGTAGTTTATAGACGTTTCGGTCAATAGCCATTTTTAGGACATGGTGGTCCATTGTTAGTTTAAGGACGTTTCGGTCCGTAGCCGGTTACTACTTATAGAGTTTGGGCTTAGGAAGATAGCGAGCGGACATAGGCGTCGTCATCTATCGTTGACCTAGGCCGTGACTCGTCAGGCGTAGTATTTTTTCAGGAAGCGACCGTTTATTGGCCTGAAAGGTCTTTCACCATGCATATCCATGAGTAGATATGCTCCACCCTGGTAGAATTTGTCTATGATATACGGGCCTTCATAGTTTGGCTCGTCCCTCGCTTGGTACGGTTGGGGATCATAGGTCTTTTGACCACTAGCACGAGCTCGCCTTGGCGGAATATTCTTGGCCTAATCAATCTTTCATATGAGCGCGTCATCTTTGCTTTATAAGCCTCCAGATTCTGTTGCGCCATGAGCCGGGTTTTATCAAGGGCATCGAGTTCCTCAAGCCGAAGGTGAGCATTTTCTTCGTCTGTTAGCTCGTAGTGAACCGCCACTCGTAGAGAGGGTAACTCTATCTCGAGGGGGAGTATCGCTTCTGTGCCAAATACCAATGCATACGGCGTTGTGTTCGTGGCTGTTTTGAATGTAGTTCGATACGCCCAGAGAGCTTCATGCAGTCTTTTGTGCCAGTCCCTCTTATTTCGAGACACCGTCTTTTTCACGATCTTCGTCAAGGTTTTGTTGAAAGCCTCAGCTAGACCGTTAGCTCGGGGATTATAGACCGAAGAGTACCTCCAATCTATGTTATGTTGTTGTGCGAAGCGGCTAATCTTGTGGCTTCTATAGGCTGGCCCGTTATCGGAGATAATCCGTCGCGGAGTGCCAAACCGATAAATGACGTGTGTTTTGAAGAAATGGAGAATATTCTCCGTCTTCACTTCTCTTAGCGGTATGGCCTCTGCCCACTTAGAGAAGTAATCGGTTGTTGCCAGTATGAACCGATGTCCTCTGGACGATGCTGGTTCGATGGGCCATATTATGTCAGTCCCCCACATTTCGAACAGCCAGCTAGCCACCGTTGGATATAGTGGATTTGGATGCTGGCGAATAAAGTCTTCGTGAATTTGGCACGAATGGTACTGCCTCGCATATTCGAGGTAGTCTTGGATCATCGTGGGCCAATAATAACCCATCCGTTTGATCTTTAGCTTCATCTTCGGCCCGGCTTGGTGAGAACTGCAAAGTCCGTCGTGAGTTTCTTGTACGACTCTCTTTGCTTCTTCAGGTCCCAAGCATCTTAACAGAGTATCATTGACTACAGAGAATCAAATGACCTCTTATACAGAGTATCATTGACGAAGGCAAAAGATAGAGCTCGTTTCATGAGCTGATGTCTTGACGACGCATCTTCAGGTGTTCGACAGGATTTGAAGTAGTCTATAAAGATTTCTCTCCAATCCATAGCCTTTACCTGGTCTTTTATTTGTAGGGCCATTTGCTCGGTCGCTCCATTTTCTTCGGACGACTCCGAAGATATTTCTGCCGGTGCAAGAACCCGACGGCTTTGCACAATGATCCTTACGTCATCGATAATCTCATCGGCCAGTTCTTTAGCGAGCTTGGCTAATGCATCCGCTTTGCCATTTTCCACACACGGTATGGTTTCTAGGGTGTAGGAAGGAATTTGAGTCAGCAGTTGCTGTACTCTCTCACCGTACTTCACCAACTCTGGTTTGCACGTTTGATAGTCGCCGTTTACTTGACTGACGACTAGCTGGGAGTCTTCGTATATGAGGAGGTTTTCAATTCCCATGTCAACAGCGATCTCAAGACCTGCTATCAAAGCTTCATATATGGCTTCATTGTTCATCCTCGGCTTTGTTAAGGAGAAGGCGAAGCGCATTATCCCCCTTTGCGGAGTTATGAAGATGAGGCCTGCCCCGGATTTGATTATGGGGGTGCTTTGTTTGCGCTTCTTCATGGAAGATGCTCCGTCGAAATAGAGTTCCCATTGGGTATTATTCTCTCTTCTCTCCCCGTCGATCATGTCAAACACGTGCTCGTCGGGCAATTCACAGTTCAAAGGAGAATCGGTAGGTATCGGATGCTCAGCGAAAAAGTCGGCGATGGCCTGACCTTTCACTGCCTTGAGGGGACGATACGTTATCGAGAACTCCATCAAGAGCAGGGCCCATTTACCGAGCCGTCCCGTTAATATAGCCTTTGACATCAAATATTTGAGAGGATCCACCTTCGATATGAGATGGACCTCGTGTGCCAACGCGTAGTGTCTGAGCTTCGTTATCGCGAAGACCAACGCCAGGCATGGTTTTTTCAATGGGAGAGTAATTGTTTTCTGCCTCCAGGAGAACTCGACTCAAATAGTAGAGGGCTTTCTACTTCCCTAGGTCATTCTCTTGTGCCCACAATGCGCCTAGAGAACCCTCAAGGGCGGTTGTATACAGGATGAGGGGATTTCCCTTGACTGGAGCGGTCAACACCGGAGGATTCTGTAGGTATTGCTTGATTTCTTCCAGTGCGCTTTGGCATTTGCGATCCCAGACGAACGGGGTCCCCTTCTTCATCAGGTGACTGTAAGGACGACATTTGCCGGAGAGGTTGGTTATGAATCGCCGGATATACGCGAGCTTTCCTTGGAGAGACCACAGTTGCTTGAGAGTTCTTGGCGGAGGCATTTCCATGATCGCCTTGATCTTTGACGGGTCGATTTCGATGCCTCGGTGTCGTACGAAGAATCCTAGAAACATGCCTGAGGAAACTCCGAACGCGCATTTGAGAGGGTTCATCTTCAAGTTATATTTCTGAAGGCGCTGAAACACGATCTTCAGATGCTGTAAATGTTCCTCGTATGATTTGCTTTTAATTACGAGGTTGTCAATATAGCATTCGATGATTTCATGTATAAGGTCATCGAAAATCTTCGTCATGGCCCTCTGATAGGTGGCACCGGCGTTCTTTAGACCAAAAGGCATCACCTTGTAGCAGAATATGCCCAGAGGAGTCCTGAAAGCGGTATGCTTCTGGTCTTCGGGATGCATCTTTATCTGATTGTATCCTGATGAGCCGTCCATGAAGGAGAAAACTTCGTGAGTGGATTTATTATCTATCATCAACTCAGTGACTGGTACTGGAAAGTCGTTCTTCGGGCAAGCTTTGTTGAGATCCCGAAAGTCCACACATATACGCACCGTCCCATTTTTCTTAATCACTGGGACGATATTGGCGATCCAGTCAGGATACTGAACTTCTTGGACAAAGCTGGAATTGATTAGTTTCTTGACCTCGGCATTGATGCTCAAGCTCGAGCCGCATTCTTCTCGGTGCTTGTTTGATCGGCTTGATGTCCGGAGATATCGCCAATTTGTGCACAGCGATCTCTGGATCGAGTCCCGGCATCTCTGAATAGTTCCATGTGAAGCAGTCTTTATACTGCATGAGCACGTCTTTTAGTGTAACCACCCTTTCTTCGGACAACAGCTCACTGACGAATGTCGGCCTCGGGTCACTTGTTGTCCCCAAGTCGATTTTCTTGAGATTATCTGCAGTAGTATGTATTCCATCTTCCAGCTCTTTTGGCGCCGGTGGAAATTCTGAGATCACTTCGTCATCATCGTTTTTGAAATACCAGGGGAAGCCATCCATATTCTCGGATCCTTCTTCTGACAGCGTTATCACGTGACAGGTGCGAGATCGCTTCCAAGACCGATGTTGATCCGACTCTACTCTCATGGCTTTTGGTTCATGCTTCTGTGGCGGGGTTACCCTCCAACTGCTGGATAAAGCGAACTTGCCTTGTTGATACTGGTCTTCTACACAGTCTTTGAATGTGAAGCAGTCTTCTAGAGGATGTCCTATCGCTCGGTGATAGGAGCAATAATTTGGATGATGAACCTCACCTGCTTGCTCGGGGTGTTTGGATTCCGGGAGGGTAATCATCTGATGTTTTATGACAAGATCGAGTATCTTCCTTGTCTTGTCTTGGGAAAAAGAATATGCTCGGCCCATCTTCTTTACAAGAGACTAATCCAGGCCACCCAATTCTCGATCGCGAGTCTTCTTGGACCCGCTACGCTGCTGTCGAACATATTTCCGTTCTTCAGTTTATTTTTGCTTCTGCGTTGGTTCTTCTGTGTGACAGGTTGACGACGAAGAGCATCGTCATTCTCCGCAGCCTGCTGAAGGAGGCGCTGCGTCCTGGCCTTCTCATAAATGGCCATTTCGTGGCTATGGTCATCCCGGACTTTTTAACCCGCTTCCCTTATAAGCTTGTCTATCTGTTCTTCGAACGACGGACTTGGCATTTTCACGGCGGGACCTCGTTTTGGTTCAGGATTAGCATCTTCCCATAGAGCATCTCCTTCCTCATCGAAGTCATGTATGACGTAGCAGTTGTGGAATAGCTCCCGTTTCTTGGATTGAACATATCCAAGCCTGATCGTTTCCATTCTCCCGTTGGGAAACTTTCGTTGAGTTCTGGGGACGTTCCAGATCCTGTTATAGAACTGTGCTTGTTGAGCAGTTTGCTTAAGGGGTACACCTTGGCGTCTCAAGATCCTCTTCAATCCTTCTATGTAGTATCTGGGCAGTCGGATGGGCTGAAATCTGTCAAGTATCGAGTCAGCACCATGCCAGACTTCTTTCTCCACTTTAGTTTCCATGGATTGATAAAAGAGGATTGCCTTTTCATTTCTTCGCCTGGGAGGGACGTAGAATGTCTGCAGTTCTTCCACACTGTAGGTACCAAGCGTGTCGAGCTCTTTGTAATGTTCTCGCAGAACCATAGCGATTTGCAAACTCCGATCATCGCCAGTGAAGGCCTGTATTGATGGTCGAACAGAAAATACTGCATTGACCTCATCTTCCGAGTCGCTGCCGAAGACCAGAATAGGGGTGGACGGTCCCGGCTTGTAGCATTGGGGCGGCCCTGAATAAACTATTTCTTCTTCCTCCTCGGTATCACTCCCGAAGGCCGGAATAGTGGTGATAGCTTTGTTCTACAGTTTGTGACATCTTTCCGTGTCTTCGAAATCCGGTAAGAAGTATTTTGCATCTTCGTACTTCCGGACTTCATTCACGGAGAATGGGTTTAATTCCCCTGTCACGGTGTACTCGAGACCATCTTTGAAGTATTGCATACACTGATGTTGTGTAGAAGGGATAATATTGTACTCGTGTAGCCAAGGCCTACCGAGCAAAGCATTATAGCAGGTCTTAACGTCAATGAAGTGAAACTTGATGTCAGTGACTAGCAACCCAAAACGCCGCGTCAGTATCACAGACCCGAGCGTTCATGATGACTGGGAATCAAACCCGAAAATAGTGATCTTATCCCGGGCGAGGTGTTGAACGCTCATGCAGATTTCCTTCAACACTCTTACATTGAGGAGGTTAACGGAGGACCCATTATCAACCAGGATTTTGCCTATCTTGATATCATGACAGTATCCGGAGACATAAAGGGGACGGTTATGCTCATACATCCCGAGGAGGAGATCTTCATCGCCGAAAGATATCAGTCGTGTGTACTTCTTCCAGTTCGTCCTTCATCTTTTCTTCGGCGAGAAAAGCTTGGAATTGTTCAGGCTCCCGTAACGCCTTGATCAAAGAATTTCTTGCTTCTTTTGATAACAAGAGGGTATCGAGAATGCTTAGCTGCGAAGGTAGCTTCCTCAAGTGTGCCAAAACGTTGTAATCCACCTTGTTTTTCTTCGACGAGTCCTTAGCTATCAGCTCTTTGATGACTTGATCATCGAGAGCGATATCTTCAGGGACCTTTCTTTCCTCTTATCCTTTTTATTCGATCCCTTGTTTGCGGGTCCGAGATTCTTTTCAGGTAATGTGCGATTGCGCAGCTGAATATTCTCGCAACTCTTCGGTTCTTCCTCTTTTCCTAAGGTGGATTCTTTGAATAGAGGGCCAAGAGCTATTTCTTCCTTAGAATCGCTCCCAAAGGTGAGAACTTGCGATCCCCCAGCGTTGACCATGTGACAGTTGCCGGCAGTTCTTTTACGCTCCTCGGTCGTATTTCTTTGCTCCCGATGAGTTTTGCGTTTCATCCGCTTGAAATGTTGTCAGTGAGCAATATATCCCTGCCACCAGCTTTTAAAAGCGTTGCACTCTTCGGTGGGGTGCGCAATCCTTCGATGATATAAGCAGTAGCTAGGATGTATATCCGCTTCATCAGGAGTGTTTCCTTCGGAGGGTGGTAGCTTCATTCCCATCGATATGGCTTTGGCCGACCTTTTCCTCGTCTTGAGCTTGCTTTTATTTGCGGCGGATGTACTTTGATCTGGTGGGAATGTTTCGACCCTTTCGTCCAGTCGCTGGCGTTTGGCCTTTTCAAATATGGCCATCTCGCGCTCCCGATCAACTTTGCTTTTAATAAGAGCTTCGTTTAGGAATGCATTAATCATTTCGTCTGAAGGTCCTAGAAGTTCCGGCTCAGGATCTGCCCCCAGTTTCTCTGCGTGAGGAGTTTCTTCATCGTCTATCGACGAGTGAGAGATCATATGGCAGCTTGCCACATAATCTTCAGGCTCATCCGACGAGTCTTCTCCATTGTCATCATCTCCGTCTTCAAGGACGTGGCTGAGAAATTCTTGGAGTGTGACTGGGGTCCATGCCTTCTGGTTATATTCTTCCAGTGCGTCGATATATTTTTGCAGGTCCGTGCGCTTGTTACTAAGTTTCACGGGCTTTTTGGTCTTCTTCTTCTTCTTTGAAGACTTTGACGGCTGGGTGTGAGTGCTTTGACTATCACCACCAATCTTTAGAGTTGGGCGCGGTTTCAGCATTCGCTCGATGATCTCGGGTTCCAGTGGATTTTTCCACCTGATCGCCGGGCATGTTTGGAGATCTTTCAGCATTCTTTTCGTCTTGGCTGAAAGAACGACCTCCCATGGAGCTTCTTCTACAAAAGAGCATGATGCCCCCGGAGTGTCCGTCTTTTTGAGAGCGTGCGGCTGGGGCAGGCTTACTTTCCAATTCTCGGACAGTGGGAATTTGCCCTGTTGGTATTGGTCTTCGATTCAGCCTTTAAAGACAAAGCAATTTTCAATTGGATAGCTTACCGCTTGATGGTAGGGGCAATAATTGGGGCTATTATCCTCACCGGGTTGCAATGGGCGTTTTGGATTCGGCAAACTAATGAGCCTATTGCGCACCGCTAGCTCGAACAATCTCCTCGTTTTGTCTCGGGGAAACGAATAAGGGTGCTTTATTTTCTCATTATAGTATCGACGTTTTTCGTCTAGACGGTCAGTTAATTTTGGACCACCGGGCTGCTGTTGAGCATTGGCTACGAAGGTCGCTTTCCCTTTCCCTTTTTCATTTCGTGTCTCCAGCTTCGAAGAGGAAGGCCTGTGATCCATCTGGTCCATTTGGGCCAGCTTATCAATCAAGGACTGGAACGTGGTCGTCTTGAAAAACATCATGAATTGGGAGATGGTCGCTTGAGGGTCAAGAGTGCCCACGAACATGCCCATTGCAGGCGCTTCTTCGATGCGCTGCTCGCACTTCAACCATAAGTTCCGCCACCGTATTGCGTATTGCACCCACATTTCGCCTGGTTTTACCCTGGCGTTAATCAATGTGGTGATCGGGGTGCGCTCGCTAGCACTCGCGAACCTCTGTGTAAAGAGCAACTCCTTGCAAACGTCTTAACGGAGTCGTTTGGGAGTTTAGAGTACCATTCGAACGCTGTCTCTGACAAGCTGCCGACGAACTGACGAAGTAACAGTTTATCGTCACCTCCAGTGTTGCCATATAGAGCCCTGAACTGGGTGACATGCTTGTGGGGATTACCCGTCCCTTTATATACGTATATCCCGGCGGGTACCTTATTTGGTCATACCATCCTGGATAGGGTCGTCCGGTCTTAACAATCTGCCCAGCCGCTTCATTCGCTCAGTGAGCTCGTATTTGCTGAGCAATGTAATCATCCAGAGCGGCCTTGGAGATGGTCTCCTCCTTGGCTGCTGAAAGAGACGGAGGAGGGTTCGATATTTCCCCTCTATCGTCTTCAATGATAATCGGGGGGTCTTCAGCTGGAGGTTCCGGCTGTAACATCATCCCGGCCATGTCTTGGAATAAAAGAGCCATTCGTTTTATGTTGGCCGCCTGTTCCGCGGCCTCTTTTTCTTTCCTCTCGAGCATTCTTCGGAGGAATTCAGCATCAGTTTCTTGTTCCTGACGCTGCTTTGAGGTCTTTGGATTTTCTTTCGGCCTAGTGAGTGCGGCCATTGCGGTTAGCATCTCCTGAAGTTTCTGCTGCTGTTGCTCCTGGGCCTTTGTTATCGATCGGGTAAGCGGTCGATGACCCGTAGAAGCACGGCTTTCCTCTTTTTCAGAAGCCATATAAACGGTATGTGTTACCATGCCCCCGGACTTCGGGCGTTTAGATTTAGCGTCTTTGTGGTTCGCCGCGGACACGGGGGCTTTCTCTGGCCTCCTTCTCTTATGAGTGGTTGAAGTTGAGGGAGCTGTTGCAGCGGGCACCCAGACGGATGACATCTTCTATGGTACCATGGGATGGTCATTTTCTTGCCGAGCTTTAATCTTCTTTGGTCGGCGAGAGTAGTCTTGGTCAATCACCGATTCCTGAGCCTGTCGCCAGACTTAGTAAATTTTGGAGGATAGCCGTTGAGGGGGCTGGTCCAGCCTCTTTTCCGTAGAATTCTCCACAGGTGGAGGAGATCTTTTCAGTACGGCAGTCGGAGAGTTTTTGCGCACCCTCCTTAGCGGTTCAAAGCTGTTCCCAGTTGGAACAGCAGCATCGATTTCCACCATGAGAGCTGGCGGAGTCAGTCCAGAAGGGGAGCTACCCCCAGCCTTCCTTATCGGCGCCAATTACGACGGCGAACATGTCGAGCCGTTGGGATTGTTTCAGCTGTAGGGGTGACTTCATCGTACCCCCTGTTTTGGCGAAGGGTTGTCGCCGGCGTCAGCCTCTTAAAGACCGATGTCTGTTGAGAAGCAATGTTCAATCTGTCAAAGACAGACTTTTGGGCAAGGGAAGCGGCTTTGAGGACTTCGCCTGGAGCGGGAGCCGGAATAGCTAGCCTTGTGAAGACTGACTTCTTGGCAGAAGAAGCCGCTTTGACGATTTCGTCCGCTTGAGCCTGGATGGCTATCCGCTTTGGGATGGTTGCTTCAGGTATAGTGGGCTTGTTGGCGTTCTGGCCCAGTCTGTTGAAAACTGAGACATTGGATTTGGGCGACCCGTTGAGAGGGGCCGCGGCAGTGGTAAGTTGATCAAAGACCGACTTCTTTGGGGCTTCTTGCGATAGCGGCGGGGCATTGAAGCTCATCAGTGGGATCATGGTCCCAAAGAACAGTCCAGTGGTGGCCTGAGTTACTTGCTCCACCGGCATCTTGAACAGTGAGGCCGCTTGGGGCCCGTAGGTTACATCTCCAGATGAGGCGGAATGGGAGTTGCGGTTGCAGTTGGAGCAGTTGGAGGCCATTGACGCTCTTTTTTCTGCACGGAAGCAAAACCAAATCTTAGTACCTCGAACCCAAGGGCAACCATATCAAACCGCGATTCGTTCGCGAACACGACACACGAAGTGTGGAGTGGAAAGAGGACGGGGTCCCACCGGGCGTGCCGGAATCTGTTCCCCGCCGAAACACGGAGACGCGACCGCGCGGGTCCGTCTTTCCTGAATTTCAGGGCAGATGCTAATTGGTGCTATCCGTCCACCTCTCCGAAGATGCCAAGTTGATTCATGACACCATGTATCGAAGGTATAAACGGATGCGGCCGATGTAGCAGACTTCGTCAGATTCCTTCTCATTCGAGGGTTTTTGATTGTGGGGACGCTCTTCCCTGCAGGCACAAGCCCCTGCAGTTAATTACGCTACCGCGTTGCAGTAACCACTTTCTCCTTCTCCAGATGGTCACTTCGTATCATGTGTGTTTGTTTTATTTTTTGGTTGCCCGTGGATTGTATACGGAGACTAATTTATGTTGTCACTCGTAAGGCGTGGATTATTCCAAATCCGTATTTTCTTAGATTTGGGTTTGGGGTTGGGTTTAAGGATACGTTAGTCTCATCTGAGACTAAGATCAACTTAAACGTTTGTTAAGGATATGTTAGTCTAATTTTAGACTAAGATCAACTTAACAGGATCATTTAGATCCAACAAAAGAGCATTTGAGCTCTATTGTTTAGTTTAGGGACATTGCGGTCGATTAGTTTAGGGACATTACGGTCCATTACCAGTTTAAGGACATGGTGGTCCAACATTAGTTTAAGGACATTACGGTCCATGGGTTTTAAAGGATCCCACAGTCCGAGGTTAAGGACATCATAGTCCGTGGGTTTTAAAGGACCCCACAGTCCGAGATTAAGGACATCATAGTCCGTGGATTTTAAAGGACCCCACAGCCCGAGGTTAAGGACATCATAGTCCATGGGTTTAAGGACCCCACAATCCAGTTTAAAGACGTCATAGTCTATGAAATGTATGGTTGCCGGGACCCGCCACCTCTCCGAAGACGTTGAAGGATTACAACGACATATATCAGAGGGGTTCAGAGGTGTACCCTTGAACCGATGTGAGTTGGTTGAAAGATCTGTGGTCCAATTTAGGGCTAAGATCTGTTAAAATATTTATGAGCAGATAGGCTCAATTAATATGAGTTGAGGACTTATGGCCAATCTTGGGCCAAGTCTAGTCAAGTTAAAATGTTTAACATTTTATTTTGGGCTGTTGAGCCTTTATTTGGGCTTGGCCATGACAGTGTTTTTGTCTTTTACCGAATGCTGAGCATTCCTCGTAGCCCTGGGCTTATTAAAGAACAATTTATGTTCTATCAGCGCATCGCATGGTGCACTTGGCGCTTTGCGCCAGATGATGGGCGCATTGCGTTAGTTTATGAGCGCAGAGCGCTATCTTATGAGCGCAAACATTATTTGTTCAGTGGCGCACATGTGGGGAGCACGTGGTGCGCTTAACGCTAAGCGCCAGCCCATGAGCGCAGTGCACTATTTCAAGAGCGCAAAGCGCTAGTTGTTAAGTGGCGCATACGTGATTGACATGTGGCGCTGAGCGCCAGTCCAAAGGCGCAGAAGCGCAGTTCAAGGGCGCAAAGCGTATCTGATCAATTTTATGATCTGGGAAATAAATTCTCCCTTAGAAGAGACTTTGTCTCAAGATTTTAAAAACAAAAAGTTTTTATTTTATAGGAGATGTTTTTAATCTCTTATTTTAGTGAAAGTCTTTGCCTTTATGGATCTTTGGTACTAAGAGAATTGAATTATTCTCCCCTTTTATGATGAGATGATCTCTGAAAGACAATTTGTCTTATAGATCTATGATCTGTGAGAAGAATTATGTTCTTCTTTTATGATGAGATCTTTTGATCTTTTTGTGAAAGACCTCGGTCTTATAGATCTATGATCCTTAAAGAAGTGGATTCTTCTTTTTTAATTATGAGATGATTTCATCTCTGTGTTCATCATCATTCATTTTTTTTACCTTGAAGAAAAATCTTCTTTCTCTGAGAGCTTGGCTCTTCTCTCTCAACTTTCTCAAAGTTTTATGGGAAGGTTCCTCTGTATATTTTTTGTCTCTGAGACTTGAAGTCTTAGGGCCTTTTTATAGGGCAAGCTGATTTATTCAATCAGTTGAAGAGATCTTTTTTCTAATTGATTTGGAGAATTTCCCATTGTTGGATCTTTGATCCAAGGGCTTCTGATTTACAGAAGGCAATCTTCTTGTTTTTAACAAGATTGGGAAATCTTTCCATACAAAATTTATTCTGTATTTATGGTGATTTTTAATCACCATTGGATCATTGATCCAACGACGCTCTGATTTACAGAGCACAATTTTGTTGTTTGGAAAGATTAACTAAAAGCTCCCCACCATCAGATCTAAGATCCAATAATAATGATGAATCATTATTTAACCAGAATTAAATTCTGTTAAAGAAAGATTTTGAGAAATCTTTCTTTAACAGAATTTAATTCTGGTTAAATAATGATTCATCATTATTATTGGATCTTAGATCTGATGGTGGGGAGCTTTTAGTTCCACCGCTAGCGCACCCATGCTTTGCACGTGGTGCGCTGCTTAGAGGGCAGCGCACCTAGCCCTAGCGCACCGTGCTTTGCACTTGGTGCGCTGCTTAGAGCGCAGCGCTCTGTTCCCCTTCGAAAGACGGCGACAACGTGAGGACGTCTTGCCTGAGATTCGGGGCAGATGCTATATGATTTATCCGTCTACCTCTCCGAAGATGCCAAGTTGATTTATGGCGCCGTGTATCGGAGATTTAGACGGATGCGGCCGATATAGCAGACTTCGTCAGATTCCCCCTCGTTTGAGGGGTTTTTGATTGTGGGGACGCTCTTCCCTGCAGGCGCAAGCCCCTGCAGTTAATTACGCTACCGCATCGCGGTAGCCACTTTCTTCTTCTCCAGAATTTCACTTCGTGTCGTGTGTGTTTGTTTTGTTTGTGGTTGCCCGTAGATTGTATACGGATACTGAGTAATTCCGTCGCCCGTAGGACGTGGATTAGTCCAAATCCGTATTTACTTAAATTTGGGTTTGGTGTTTTTAGTTTAAGGATACGTTTGCCGTATTAAGGCTAAGATCAACTTAAACATTCGTTAAGGATACATTAGTCCTGTTTGAGACTAAGATCAACTTAACGTGGTGATCCATTCAATATATGGCCGTCAGGACTCATCACCTTTCTGACGTCGTTGAAGGATTACAACGATAGGTGTCAGAGGAGTTCAGAGATGTACCCTTGAACCAAAGTCGATTTGGAGTTTTATAGTCCATTTAAATGTTTAAGGATACGTTAGCCGTATTTGGGGCTAAGATCAACTTAAACGGGACCGTTTAGATCCGACAAAAGAGCATTTGGAGGCTTTATTGTTCCAGTTTAAGGACGTGGTGGTCCATGTTCCAGTTTAGGGACGTGGTGGTCCACCATTAGTTTAAGGACGTTTCGGTCCGATATTAGTTTAAGGACGTCTCGGTCCAATATTAGTTTAGGGACGTTTCGGTCCATCATTAGTTTAAGGACGTTTCGATCCACGAGTTTAAGGACCCCGCAGTCCGTCTTTGCTGTGTGGTCGTCGGGACCCGTCACCTCTCTGACGACGTTGAAGGATTACAACGACATGTGTCAGAGGAGTTCGGAGATGTACCCTCGAACCGGATATAAACTGATTTAGGAGAGCAATTTTGCTCAGTTAATTTAGCTTGAGGACTTACGGCCATGATTGGGCTAAGTCCAGTTGAAAAATATTCAACGCTTTTATTTATTTTTGGTCTGTACTAGGGCTTGGCCCATTTTTAAATAATGCATTGCATTATTATTATTTTTATTTTTATTTAGGCTCTGCCCATAAAGGATGCAGAGCATCAATTTATTTTGGGCTCTGCCTATTTATAAATGATGCAGAGCATCAATTTTACTTGGGCTCTGCCCTTTTTATTGCTTTGCAATTTATTTTGGCCTGTTAGGTCTTTTTGACTTGGGCCTGGCTCTTTAACAAAAGAAATGCATTGCATTTTCAGGCGCTTTGCGCCAATCAAAGAGCGCAAGCGCTTGTGGTCTCGACACGTGTCATGCAAGCGCAGTGCGCTGCGCTTGCGCTGCTGACACGTGGCGCACTCTGGTGAGTTGCGCCAATTCCAGAGAGCAAGGCTCTATTTCAAAAGCGCACAGCGCAGATGGTTCAGATGCTGACACGTGGCGCTCTCTGGTGGCTTGCGCCAATCCAGGAGCGCAACAACGCAGTTTGCAAGTGCAAGGCACTATAATTTGAGAATCTTTTAGATTCTAGAACCAAAGGTTCATAAAAGAAGTGCAAAGCACTGTTTGTTTTCTTGATCTAATTTAGATCAAAGAAAACAAGTTTCTCTTGTTTTTTTTCTTGATCCCAAAGAACCAATGGTTCATAAGTGCAAAGCACTATTTTTATTTTGTTTTTTATTAAAGATTATTTATCTATTAGAAGGAATTCTTCTATCTAAAAGGACTTTTACCTTTTTCTTCTTCTTGAAATTTTTTCAGAGTTCTCTCTGTTTGAAATTTTTGATTTCTCCCCAGATGTTCATGCCTTTGAATTGAGCTCTAGGGTCCTTTTTATAGTGCCCATAAATTAGTTAAATTTGTTAAAGAGATTTTTCTCTGAGTGATTTGGGGAATTTTCCCCACCGTTGGATCTTTTGATCCAAGGGCTTCTGTTTTACAGAAGAAAATTTTCTTGTTTTAACAAGAACAGAAAGATTTCTTTAAAATCTTAATTCTGTTTGGCGTAAATTCCCCAGCGCGTGACACGTGTCGCGCAGCGCAACTGCGCTGACACGTGTCGCGCAGCGCGAAGCGCAGCGCAACTGCGCTAGCGTGTCTGCGCTGACACGTGTCGCGCAGCGCAGCGCTTGCGCAACTGAAACGTTGCTTCCTTTGATTTTGTTTTAAATAGAGCTTTGCTCTGATTGGGTGCTCTGCCTTTGGCGCTGCGCTGATGTATCTGCGCCTGACACGTGGCGCGTTGTGCCCGGGATTTGAAGCGTTGCTTAAAAATTTGAATTTTGAATTTCCAACAGAGCTTTGCTCTGATTGGGGGAAACAAATGCCCCCCACCATTGCGCTCAAGTGGCGCGCACATGAGTGCATCGGTGGCAAGCTCCTGACCGTTAGATCAAGGGTTGAGCTGAAGGGGCGCAAGCGCCTTATAAATAGGACCTATGGCCCTTAAAAAATCTTCACCATCTTTTTTAAGATTTTGATTTCAACAGAGCTTTGCTCTTGCTTAAGAACTTCAGAGCTTTGCTCATTTCCAAAGTTAGAAACTTTAGGTAAAATTAATTTAAATTAAATTAGATTAATTCAATATTAATTCATATCAATCTTAACTAAAAGAGCTTTGCTCTCACAGATCTTTTGATCTAAAGAGATCCCCATTGGGGTTTCATAAACAGAGCTTTGCTCTCAAAAAACTTATAGATCTACAGAGATCTTGTTCATGGGTTCTAACCCCATGAATAAAGCTTTGCTCTTGAATCAAATGTGGATCTTTTAGATCTGAGAAATGAAGATTTTTTTTTATAAGTTTTCATGGATTTTTCAAGATTTCAAAGATTTTAATTTTTAAATTTCTTCTCAAAATTTTCTTTTTGATGGAATATTACAGAGCTAAGCTCTTTTAAGGAATTTTATTCCTTTGAGACCAGAATTTGACAAGTGTCATTCTGTGACAGAGTTTTGCTCTGAAAGAGGAGATTTTCTTCTTGTCTTTAGGGATTCCCCATTGATGAGAATATTCTCTTGGGGATCTTTTCTTTAACTGACAGTCTCACCCAATGATGAGGCTGCCTTATTAAATGAGGCATTTTCATCCAGATTTTGTGGGTCCCTATTTGATCCCCTATCCATTGCACTGCAGTGTGGCGCGATTAATTTTAATTTAATCAATTTTTAAATTCAGTTAATTGAAAATTTTTAAACGCTAAGCGTTAGAATTGCAGCAATAACGGCTATTTTTTGTTCCTTTGCAGTGACCATGTCTCTCGATACCTCGTTCCCGCTCGCTCGCTCGGAGGAAGGGTTTCCTGAAGCGCCCTTGGACCGTGAAGTCCTGGCCATGATTAAGGACTACGACCCGGAATACAAGAGTCTCAACCTTTGGGGGTCGTGGTATAATCAGATTATCATGGGTCGACGGAGCTTCACCTGCGCAGTACCGTCAGAACCCATCACGGCGATTCACTATGCCTCCCCACCCTCGGTGCAGTATGCCGTAGAGATGGTTGATTGGACCTCGAAGGGCTTTCTTCATCCCGCTATGGACGCGATTCCGGTCCAGCGTCCTATGGTTCTGGATATCCTAGGACGCCGTATCTGTCAGGGCGAGGCGTGACCCTGGGGCCAATCATATAACGTTGATCTGATCCCCCGCCACCCGATCGGCTATCTGCCGTGGGCCCGGTATATCCTGTCGACGAAGAAGTCGCAGTTGATAAGGTTGGGATTGTACACTGCGGTCTACGTTTCTCTCTTCCAGTATCCCACGCTGCCCACCTGGTGGTCCAAGGCCTTCTTGGAGTAGTGGAACATTCCTACCCACACTTTCCTTGCCATGGATCGGGAAGTGTCAATCTCTTTGGAGGTATCCGGTTTACCAGTCATAGGGAAACACTATGAGGAGTTACTCCCGACAGACGAGTACGTCTTCGGTGCTAAGCCGATGGTAAGAGGGCTTACGCCGGAGAATGCTGTTCAACACTAATTCTCAAGCTTAATTAAAGTGTTGGACATCTATGAGGCCATTTTCATCGAACATGGGAGTCGCGGAGTTAGCTTTGAGGATTTCATCGCTCGGTTCCTTAGTCCAAGCATCCTCTCATCAGAAACTGCCAAGTTCGCTACCCTGGATGACCCTTTCGGTCTAGGTGTGGATAACCTGCCGGAGAAGGAGATAGACCAGACTATGTCTTTTGCAGAAATTGCGGCCTCTGGGATGGACGAGGAGGCCTTTTTCTTAGGATTTCTCGGGCTGTGGCTGAGTTGGTTTGCGATCCCAACGCACTCTCACCGTATGCGGCCCTCTGTCTTTTACCCAGCACATCGGATGGCCATCGAGGTAAAGATGGCCATTGGGATCGCCGGCTTGGCACACCTATATCATGGCCTCAGTCGAGCAGCGGATGCTAATGAGCCCGGGGTACTGCACGTGGTCTTCCCGATGCACTACTTTGTATCGTGGCTCGAGCTACACACGGCGGGTGTCTTCGGCATGCACAAAAGGCCCTCGTTCTTCGACAAGTGTGGTTTCCCTCGCATTATACAGCTGATCGGCGCATCAATTGTGACCCCATCACCACGGAACGCCAGGGGTTTACTCCTTCGTCCTCACACCGTTGGAGCCGGGATGTCCTTTGTTGAAAAGGTATTGACCATTGGAAAGGCGTCTACCACTGCGGTGCGACCATTACAAGACTCCTTTAAG